>OX465486.1:16214579-17563079 GCA_950022335.1 Eurois occulta | reverse complement strand
TATAAAACATAATTATCTTCACATTTATGAGTAATACTCATGCCAGATTTTTCATCTAACAAATAAATTAAATTGAGGTGTCTGTTTGTAATATCAAAGTAACAGATTTTTACTGAATACATAATATGAGAATAAATACGGCACTAATAACAAAAACACTTTTTTTCAATTTTTGTCTGTCTGTATGTTTGTTAACCTCTGAAACGGCTGAACCGATTTTGACGGGACTTCATCTGGCAGACAGCTGGTGTTGTAAAGCTTAACTTATGCTACTTTTATTAAAAAAAATAATTAGGGTGCAAAAAAAATTAAAACCCTTGAAATTGTTAACAAAATCCGATTCAAACGGCTAATCTCCGAAACGGCTACACCGATTTCGACGGGATATTTACTGGCAAATAGCAGATGTTATAAGTAGTAACTAAAGCTACTTTTATTTAAGAATAAAAATTAGGGTTCCGTGCAAAAAAAAAACCCATTGAAATTGGTAACAAAATCTGATTCAAATCTAAGTAATATTTTTTATAATAATTTCACGCGAACAAAAGTCGCGGGCAACAGCTAGTCTATAAAAGCGTTATTTCCCTGTGCCTGTGTGACTACTATTAAAGGTACTTTCAGTGAGTTTAGCTGGCATAATTAAGGACATAATATGAGTTTAGTATACTCGAAGTTAATGGTTAAAATTATATTTAGTTAGTGCTACTATATTATAAGCATAATCCGCCTTTATCGTTCTCACTACTGGGACACAGGTCAGAGGAAGCGGGTCATTATGCACTACCCGTTCTCAGTATAGGTTCAGGGGGGTTACTATGACGTCTTAAATTAGAAGTAATTCCAGTGTGGGAAAGAGATGGCGCTAGACGACCTGTATAGCTCTGTCTCTTTCCCACACTGGGATTACTCCTGCTTTAAGACGTCATAGTAACCCTCCAGGATGCTGACCATTTTCGTCGAACCTTAGTTCTATCTAGGAATTTGGTTTTCCCTCACGATGGTGATCCTTTTCCGTTTTGAGAGCAGTGGTGATGAAGAAGATGAACTACACAAAGCAACGCTGACCCGGGTTTGAACCCACGATCTTTAACTTATAATTCGGGACCGATAGCACTCGGACTACTTAACTCTTGTGTCACAGGCAATACGTCACCAGATATTCCATTCAACAGTCATAGGAATTCATTCTCTTCATTCATCATTCATTCTCTCAAGAGCTTGTAGCTTAATAACAACCACAGCTCGGGGCGATGTTCAGGTTAAGCTGCGCTTGTCTAAGTCGGTCCGCGGATGGGTGACCATTACATACCGAGTTTCATTGTCATTTATATTATCTTTGACGGTTGTTATAGGTAAAGAAGTGGCCCGAAACTTTGACAACCAGTCGTAACAAGGGGTATAGTTTAACCCAGTATTGTGGAGATCAGACAGATACTCGCTCCATGTCATCATCATCATCATCATCAGCCTGTAGCAGTCCACTGCTGGACATATCCTCAATCACACGCCATTCAACTCGATTCTCAGCAACTCTCATCCAGTTGCTACCAGCCACCCCGCGAAGATCGTCACTCCACCGAGCCTGAGGGCGTCCCACCTTACGTTTGCAGATTCGCGGTCTCCACTCAAGAACACGTCTACCCCAACGGTCATCGGTCCTACGGCTAATATGACCGGCCCATTGCCACTTCAGCTTACTTATTCTGTGGGCTATGTCGGCAATTCTGGTTCTCTGTCGAATCACCTCGTTCCGAATGCGATCCCTCAGAGAAATTCCAAGCATAGCCCGTTCCATAGCTCGCTGAGCGACCTTAAATTTATGGACTAGCCGTACCGACAGTGTCCACGTTTCGGCTCCGTAAGTCATAACAGGCAGGACGCACTGATTGAAGACCTTAGTCTTAAGGCTCTGTGGAATACGCGACGAGAAGACCCGGCGAAGCTTCCCAAACGCTGCCCAGCCCAGCTGAATTCTTCTATTAGCCTCCCTCTCCAAGTTGTTCTTACCTAACTGCAGAGGTTTCCCGAGGTAGACATATTCTCGAACAACCTCGAGAGGACCGCCATTGACAACAATAGGTCCTCCATGTAAAATAATGGTATTCGGCTGAATCCGGTAAGACTGGAAGCCGACCCCAACATAGTTGCGAAAAGGCTAAGGCAGATGATGATGGTGAGTCGTTCGTTCACTCATTGTTCATTATAATTAACACTAGAAACGGGATATTTACCATGTCCACTGTTTGTTTTGAGTTCCCGATATTTCGGCGCTGTTGCAAGCACCATGATCACGGATAAACTGAAGTTATTGCGGGTGGGTGTTTATGAGCAGACAAATCGGTCTACCCTCTTTCTTGTTCGTTTTTTGCACTCAGTACCGCTACCACTGTCACTCGCAACTCGAAAAACAAACAGTGGACATGGTAAATATCCCGTTTCTAGTGTTAATTATAATGTTAGTGACCATGACAGTTTTAAAACTTATACTCATTGTTCATGTTTCTACCAGCATAGCCTGGTTCTAGTCCCAACGCATTTATGAAATTGAGCTTCATAAATAACCCATTTTGGTCAGTGTTTACTAGTTTCTGAACCAAATTGAAAACCATTCCTAGAATTAGTTCGGGAACTAGTTTGGGATTGCCAAACGAGATTGTTCAGAATAATTATTTGGGTACCTACATTAGTATTCTTGTCTCGTGTGTAAAAACTATGGAGTGTTTGAATAGGAAACTGTTTCGTTTAGAAAGAGAAGTGACAACGCAACTACTATTGCATTCTCTCTCGCACCTCTGTGTTTTCGGATTCATGTGCGACTTGTATAATTATCACTTGCTTCGGTGAAGGAAAACATCGTAAGGAAACTAGCATGCCTGAGATATTTCTCGACGGCATGTAAAGCCAAGTCAAAGGCCCATGGGCGGCATAAAAACTCTGACACCAGAACAGACACTAACCACACGATAAAGAAGAAAAAGAACTGGTTACTTCAATATGAAAGAAAGAAAAAGAAAGAAAAAATATTTATTTGTCGTAGAGACATGACGTGCATACAAAAAGAAAAGAAATAACAATAATCATAAGGCGCATTAAATATTAGAAATACAACAGGGCAGAAACTGAAAAAGAAAAGTTAACAGCTATATGCGGCTTTATGCGGCTTCAGATTAACATGACACCAACTTTGCCTGACAGCAATACACCGTGACTTATTAGTCGTCTTATAAAGGTTGTCCACTCAATGTATCCGACATAAAATACCTCTAGGCGCAATTATTTATATTTTACCATTATATAAGATACAACATACAAAAATAAATAATACATTAGAATTATTAAACATCCTGTTAATAATGTTTGTGTGTCAAACGGTAGAACATACCTACCCAGCGCACGAGTCGAGTAGATCATCGCTCGCAACAGGGTGTTTCAACTACGTCATGCGGCATATCATCATCTGCCTAGCCTTTTCCCAACTATGTTGGGGTCGGCTTCCAGTCTAACCGGATGGAGCTGAATACCAGTATTTTACATGGAGCGACTGCCTGTCGGACCTCCACAACCCAGTTAGTGCTAGGTAATACGATACTCCTTGGTAAGACTGGTTGTCAGACTTTCGGGCCACTGACTACCTGTAACGACTGTCAAAGATCTACAAATGACAGCCGGGACCAACCGCTTAACGTGCTTTCCGAGGCACGGAGGAAACTCGGTATGTAATGGGTGGTCACCCATCCACGGACCAACCTAGGTAAGCACGGCTTAACCTAAAGATCGATCCGAGCGGCTGTTCTTATTTAGCCACGAGCTCCTCATTCCTTATTACGTCATGCGTCATAATAATGAATAAAATTTTTATTTTTTAAATGATTCAAATCTCATAATTTTTTTGTGAATTTTTAGTAGTCATGGGATACATGAAATGGGCGGTCGTTGTAAGACGACAAAAAATCACGATTCACCCTTCTGAATTTTAATGTTCGGAATAGAAAATCATTAAATTTCTTTATAAAATTATTAAGAATACGCAAAAATAAGCATACGTAGGTATGATTATTGTCGTATAGATGAGTACATTATAATAGTTACTTAGAAAGGCCTTTTTCCCTAAACAAGTTTAAGTAATAGAGGGCGAGCCTATTGCCATCAACCGGGCACATTTCCAGACTCTATGACTGCTACTGAGAAATTCTTGATGGAAAAACTCAATAGCACTTTGCAAGACCTGTGAAACGAACCCAGGACCTCATGCTCAGCAATCACGCAATGCGACCACTAGACCAACGATGAAGGAAAACCTGTATAGAATGTCAACTACCTACCTTATTTCTATCAACTGAGTCTATAATAAATACAATTTTGGGTTCGTAAAGGCTCTCTTGTCCCTTACGACTTACTGATCGTTATTAAATCTTCTCAAATAATGAAACGTAGGAGGGATTTTCATATTTCACAAGAATTTACGGATATTATTCAAAGCCCTCTTTTCTTAAGTACGTCCAAGGGACTAAAAGCAATATAAATGGCAATAAAATCAATAAATCTGACTGTTATCGTTTATTAGTAACATAAAATAAAAATATTTCGAAATAAAAACTAACTATCAAAATTTGGAACCCAAATAAGTACACCATAATCGCCTATAATTTTCCCAGTGTTGGGAAACAAGCGTCCTCTCCTTGAAAGGGAGAGGACCATATCTACTACCCGGGCCCAGCACAGGTTAGTAAATAGTAGTAAATAGTCTTGGAACTTTATGTATGTGTAAAAAAACCCATATCTTTTCGGATACAAGAATGCTTTTAAATCTAACGATAGTTGTAGTACACCAACACAGTGTAAATGCACATATATTTACGAGGCATTATTCCTCAGCATTGCTATGATATATGTTAGTTAGAGAACTGACAGATGCAACCTTGTAATCTTTACCCTATTTCAAACAACCCTTTAAATCTTCAACTTGGTAGCCAACAAGCTCAGGCAGAGAGCACGATCTCGCTTCGGCGTTCGCTGCTAGAGGCGAAATTTTTATCACTTTTCGTACAAACCGTTTGCTCGCACTGGAATGCAAAAAAACAGCGTACATGGTGGAAGGGACACAGATTTTTCATCCGTTATTTTTTTTTAAATCAGCTGTTTCCCACAAAAATGCAATACCTACAAGGTCAAAATGTTTGGAACCGCTGGTTTTTTTTAACAGCCGCTTGAAAAATTTCTTTTTTTTTTACCGTTTTCGTGTCGGTGTCCCTTCCCTTCTACATTTTCATAGGTCCGTGATGGTTGTAACCTCGACGCTATTTCGGCGTCACAAATTTTAGTACCTACTGTCATCTCTAGTGTTGACAGAGCAATTCTATGCCATGTTTAGGAAATATCGTACTAGTGGGATAAAATAAAATCCAAGTCATAAACGATTTGTGTGGCAAATTTCATCTAAATCTGTTCAGTAATTTTTGCGTGAAAGAGTAACATACATCCATCCATACACTCATCCATCCACACAAACTCTCATATTTAGAATAGTAGTAAGATACGATAAGATACATTTTAATTTCCACAGTATTCTGAAATCTGTTTCTGAATACTGTGGAAATCATCTACGTTTACGGGCTAATAAGCGTGTAGTTATTCTGATGCAAAACGAAACCTTGGGAATAGCTGTATACACCTACATTACGGAATAGATAGCGTTATGTTAAGGCGCTCTCTCACCTTTTTTTTCGGATAGGAAATCATCAAATGACCCACCTCTCCCGCTCTGGGCGGAGCGGAAGGGTGTCAGACTTTTACTGACTAAAACCCATCCATGTTCCTTCTTTGCCCTTTGTGCTCCAGGGCCGCGGTATCTCTTTCGAACAGTCTCGCAGCCCCGGCAGGCATCGGCCCTTGCGGGCCTCTTCCTTTTTGTTGACATCTCTTTGAGGCGCGCGTGAAACACTAACGCGCCGTCGATACGACCTGTCGTCATAAGACAGTCGGACGGCGAGCTAGCCCATTACTCACCACACATGGAGCATTCTTTCCGCCTGGAATGTTGTGCCTTCATGATCCGGTGCGTACCAGATGTGTTATGCTATTCCAAGCTTCCAGATGCTAGCTAAAATTCCTTGGACGAATTTCTTGGCTTGGAGAGGACAGCCAGTTTTTTACCCAGGATGGTGAATAAAGTGAAGTGGTGAGTGAACCTGAGTCTTTAAACTCAGGGCAGGTAAAGAAATAAGTTGAATAGAATAATGTTATAATTTATTTAAATGTTATTTACTGTACAATGGTTTAATTACTGATTATAATTACCTAAACTATAACAGAAATAGTTTTGCAAGTAATGATTGACGAACTGAAATATTTGATAGCGACCTGGCACACACACGATCTTCCACAGTCTAACGACAAAGTCCTTGGTACTAAAGCAATATTTATTTTAGGACAAAACCTTACGATCATTTTATTCGAAGTAACATTGCGTGACCTGAAACTTCAATATGAAGGCAATTTACTGAAAAGCTTACGATATACTTCATAACCTCACATTCGGGCACAAAGTTTATTTTTTAGAGACAGCATCATGGATATTATAACTGAATATTTTCCAATATTGGAAACAACAATACAAATAAAACAAAAATAAAAATCTGTTTTTAAAGTTGAAAATATTTTATGTATATAGCGAGTTCAGAATCCTTCTAACGATGTCTGACATTGCTAGTTATCGCCTAGTCATCCAATTAGTCGCGTATCATGTGGAGCCTTCGCACGTGTATGATGCACAAAGCATAACTACTGAACTTGAACCTGTAGGATAGCAAATCGTGTTACATAACACCCAGGAAAAGCGCTTTAGCAATAATCGTCTATCTTTGGAAATACGATGATAAGATCAAATAGCTGGCACAATGAAGGAAACACTAGCCTGTTTTCTATGCGGGCCTGTGGACGGTGAGTAATGGGTTAGCTCGCCGTCCGTCCGTCTTATGACGCCAGGCCGTGTCGACGGCGCGTTTGTGTTCCACGCGCGCCTCAAAGAGATGTCAGCAAACAGGAGGGGCCCGCAAGGGCCGATGCCTGCCAGGGCTGCGGGACTGTTCGAAAGAGATACCGCGGCCCTGGAACATAAAGGGCAAAAGAAGGAACATGGGTGGTTTTTAGTCAGTAAAATTCTGACACTCCCTTCCGCTCCGCCCAGAGCGGGAGGAGTCATTTGATGATTTCCCACCCGAAAAAAAATAAAAAAGCCTGTTTTCTATAACTAACCACGGTTAGGAAATTGTAGACTACCAACATTCTCAATTTCAGAAAACTTTTAATAAATTGACAGATATTGAGGACCAGAGTAGGTGATCCGACATAAAGATTACTACATACAAACGTGTAATGTGTATGCACTAAAACAAAAGTCGGCAGTACAATAACTTAGAAGCTTTGATTTTGAATGGGTTTCAGGGTACATCTCCTCCCCAGGTTAGTACTACGATGCGAAAAAGATGCACTTCCCTGGTGCGCCGGGTGCGGGTCAGCCCCAACATTATACTGCAGTGTATAGCGAGCAGACTGGACTGCTTGTGTGTGAATCGTTGCTGCAAGCTTTCTACATCAGTGTTGAGCTTGTAGCAGGGATTCTCATATCTATAAGGCAGTGTTAGGGTTAGTGTGTAGGTTAAGTTTACTAACATATTGAGTCCTGTTACTTGTTTATCCCTACTATCCCTACTTCCCCACTGCCTCAAAGAGATGTCAGCAGACATGAGGGGCCCGCAAGGGCCGATGCCTGCCAGGGCTGCGGGACTGTTCGAAAGAGATACCGCGGCCCTGGAACATAAAGGGCATAAGAAGGAACATGGATGGTTTGTAGTCAGTAAAAGTCTGACACGCTCCGTCCAGAGCGGGAGGAGTCATTTGATGATTTCCCATCCGAAAAAAAAAAAAAAAAGGCCTTCAGAACAAGGCTGAGGTGGCAGGAGTGGCGACACGCGCTCGAGCAGTGGCGTGAGCGACTGCAACAGCCGCAATATTCGCGTAAACAGGTTGTCGAAGCCATCCTGCCGCACTTCGAAGCCTGGCTGAAAAGAGGGGAGTGCATCTCCTATAGACGTACTCAGGTACTTACCGGGCACGGTTGCTTCGGCGAGTACCTGAATAAGATAGGGCGAGAGGCCACAACACATCGTTCTGTGAGACCGTGATGGTCCAAAAGGAGGCTGCCGAGCGGGATCGTGAGAGGGCCGATCCTAGTAGGAGAAGAAGTCGTCGGGGAGGCAACCGCCTCGACGCTTAGCACGCCGAAACCCCGCCTGCATTATTAAAGCAGGTGGGACTTTGGGGTCACGGGCGTTCAGAGTGTGGACTCTGTGCGCTCACCGAGTGACCTCAGAGATGCCCGGCAGCACAGTGGTCACGTGCTGCTGTGCAAACTTCCACAGCGAGGCTCAGGGGAGACCTCTGTATTGTCGCCCCAGGGATGTGCCTAAATAGGCGTTGCACAGAGGGGACTCCGAACAGGTCTTTTAAGAGGAAATGGTGCCTTCTCTCATGTGTGGATGGTGACCACCGGGGTGGTTTTAGTGCGGTAAAAATCCTACTCTCGCCGGTCTTTTCCCCAAAGACCAGTCGCCTATTGAAGGTTTCCCCACGAAAACAAAAAAAAGGCCTGCAGAACAAAATCGTGTATTATTGTTACTATTATTTACAAATGATTTAATTAATTACGTAAATTCAATATTTTCCGACACAGCTGACAGTTTTTGCAGATGTCACCAACGCAATAGTTGAAGCTAACGACATACAGGAACTTTCCGCTAAGGTTAATGCAGTGTTGGCAGTTTTTAAATCTTGTTTTGAAAGTAACAAGCTTTTAATTAACACTGAAAAAACCAAAATAATGTTATTTAGTACGACAGCTCGTAATAAAGACAACATGACGAGTAATGAAGTTAAAATTGACATAGTTAATGAGGTAAAGTTTCTAGGGATATACATTGACAAACATTTAAATTGGAAAAGGGAATTGCAAGCCATTGATTCGTATATTTCCTCATCGTGTTATGCCTTACGCAGTCTTAGGGATGTAATAGACATAAAATACCTTAAACTGGTGTAATCAAGTCTATCGGAATCAAGCTTGAGATATAGTGTTAAGTTTTGGGGCAATAGTTTTAAGTATAACTGCCAGAGAGCCTCTGTGCTCCAAAAGAGAGCCATACGAACCATGGTCCGGATATCGCAAATAGAGAGCTGTCGGCCACACTTAGTAAATTTAAAAATTCTTACTGCGCCCAGCCTCTATGTTTTAGAATTGTTGGTGAATTTAAAAAAAATACCTGCATAACTTTGAAACAGATGAGGAGAGACAGTTAGACAGACAGGGAAAGTACGCGCAGGTTAGATTTTTAAAATAAAAAATAATACCCCAGCCTAATATTGTGCAACATAGTGCTCAATATCAAGCAGTGTGGATTTATAAAAGGTTGCCATTGGACTTTTAAACCATAATTTATAAAAGTTAATTTAAGTCAAGACTCCAAGCATTCCTATTGGACAAATTTCTGTATTCCATAGACGATGACATATCCACATTTTAAAATTTTTTTTTTTTTTTTGACATGTCCACATATTAAAATTGTTATTTTTTCTTTTTTTTTTGCTTTTAACGTAATGTTGTGATTTTTAATAGATTTATGATTTCGAACACAATATAAATTCAAAATACTTAGTGTGATTCGAAACCTTGTTTTCAATTGGTAATTTCAACTTATGGATCTAATCCGGAGCGAGGTGATCCGACAGAGAACCAGAGTTGTCGACATAGCTCACAGAAAAGGTAAATTGAAGTGGCCGGTCATATTAGTCGTAGAACCGAGGACCGTTGGGGTAGACGAGTTCTTGAGTTGAGACCGGGAATCAGCAAACTTGAGGCAGTACGCCCTCCGGCTCGGTGGAGTGACGATCTTCGCAGGGTAGCAACTGGATGAGAGTTGCTGAGAATCGAGTTGAGTGACGTGTGATTGAGGAGACGTCCAGCAGTGAATTGCTGTAGGCTGATGATGTACAAGTATTTTCAACTTTATAGAAGTTTATTTCGCGACTATTGAATAATCTTGGGAAAATTTGAAGTTTTCCAAACACACAATAATAATTATAATATTTGTTTAAATACTTATTTGAGTTTAGGAAGGATCTTTAGCCCTATAGTAGGTGTAACACTCAATAGGAATACTTACGTCATATTGGCATGTCTTTGAAAAACCTGACTTTTCTTTTCTGTTTTGCCTTCAAAATGTTTGTACAAAGTTACAAATTAACATTGTACACTCAGCAATATAGGAAAATAAATAGAAAGCATTCAATTCTCAGTACTAAGCACTAGGCAGAGAAAATGGCAAGCCACGTGCCACCGTTATACGTTTCCGCACAAAACACTCAAAAAGCATAAATAAATAGAAAATAAGAGCAATGAAACAACCGGGATTCATCATGAAAACTGGTAAAGTGTGTGAACGTTGGTCATTATGGGGTTCCGTGGATAGACCTGGGGCCCGATTCTGCTATTACAATAGTGTCAGAATGGTCCGTCATTGATTTCATAATTGTTGATTTTTACAAGTTTGGTAATCTACTAATATAATGGCGTCATTATGACTTTCCAATGGTCAACCACTGACAGTCCATTGAAAGAAATGGCATAGAATGGTAATCTTGTACTTAGTGACAAATGAATGACTGACTTAGGCGGTAATCTGCTAAAATTTTGACAGTTCCTTTGATCACTGACCTACCATTAGAACGTCATCGTGCAGTCATTGCTTTTATTTAGTTACGAGTAAAGTGTTTGTGGAATATTGAATGGAGACAATGTATTCTCGAGCTAGCCAACGCAGTGGATGTTAGATAAAGAAGATGGGTGGAATGCCATAACTTGACGAGAATGAATACGAACCCATGATATACCCGAGGCGGAATTTGTAAAAACTTTTCGCCTTTGAAAGGATTCAGTAAGGGGGTTAATTAAAGAACTCTTTCCCCTTATGGCCAGACCGCGCCGAAACGATAGCGTAACGGCAGAAATGAAGGTGAGAAAACTGAATTTGACATTGATTTATTATTCTATAGCTATATACACGAAATAGGTTGATTAATGTTGATATTTTTTATTGCAGATTCTAATAGCACTTGCATTTTATGCATCAGGGTCCTACCAAAATTTGATTGGACAGATTGCCCTCCATAATGTTTCACAAATTACTGTATCAGGAGCAATTAATGAAGTAACAGGCATTAGAGAGGTATTGAATGAATTTCTTGTTAAAGAACTTTAGATGCAACAGTTCTTGTACCTATATGTCAAGAACAGTGAGTATATAAAAGTAATAAGACGTTCAGTAAAATGGGGTTGTATAAAAGTAAATTTATTTTTTGCAGGTGTTTGCTTGCAGCGTTGCAGCACATGCTTTACGTTATAGTCCAACAACTGCAGGCAAGATTGTGAATGCATGTTGCATATTGCACAATATTGCAAACATGGCAAGAGCACCGTTGCCACCTGCCTGATGAAGTTTATGCAGAAGCACTTGGCTTGCAATAGGTATGTGATTTCTATTTCATTATTTTGGAATATAATGAAGTTGGAATTTTAAATGATACTACTACTATGTTAAAAAATCAACATTTAAATTACTTTTTATTTATCATAAACTAAATATTTATTTAACAATATTTAAGTTGACTTTCAAGCCAATTGAAAAATGTGAAAATCATTTAAATAATAAAACAAATCCAAGTTAAATTATCATAATATTTTAATCATCATTTCAAAAACAAATAACAAATTTTACCATATATAATGAAAATAATAACAGTCATGTCATTAATCACTAATCAGTCTTTTAATTCAGGAGGAAAATAATTAAGCAGCACCTAATCATCAAGACCATCAAAGGGTGAATCGGGATCTTCTTGAAGGTCGGGCACTGCAGCAGGCTCTTGTTGACAGACTGTGGAGAAATACATAAATTAAATTAGCAGATATGTAATGTAAACCCACCTCAATATTCTAGTGAAGTGCGAAAATGCTCTAATTATTATTAAAATGATTTAATTCTTTTTTACAGATCCACAGTATTGTACTAAATATGATTTAAAATAAATTAATACTATTTTTATAAACACTGTTTCATTTAATCATTTATCATTACAGCCATTTGGAATCCACTGCTGGACATAGACTCCTCCTTAAATAGAGTTCATTTATCTGACAAAACCTCTTGCATACTTTAGAAAACATTAGTCAGACTCAGAATCTGATGACATTATAATTCTGCGGAGTTTCTATGAAAACAAATTTAGCTTTAATACAATAGTTACAACACTTCAATAGGATGTGTAACCTAGCGCTCAGTATCTGATCTGAGTTACAATCAAGATGTCAAATTCTGCCCAATGTACTACCACTGATGTGAGTCTACACCTAACAAAGGTTTTAAGCTTAGCTGGAGGGGTTATATTAATTTTTATTGTATTGTTTTCAATGCTCCTTAATACTTATTGTGGGTATGTTTGTAGGTACATACAATGAGTAACCTGTTGCACTTATGTGACTCTTCTGTGATTTAATTTTCTTTAACATTTTACTCTTATATTCATTGTACTTAGAACTAAAAAAAGTGTAAATATTACAATAATGATACATTTTATAATGCATACCTAATTATACTGTATTTAGGTACTTACTGTGCGCCACTCTGCCGGCGTTTTATTGGGGCAGTCCACCGATACCCAATTTAAAAATTGGGCGCACTTCATACAATATCGTTTCGATGAACTTCGCCCTCCAAGAGTCGAAATTTGCTCAATTAGCACCATTTTGTATAAAATCAATAAATATAGGCTTCTCTGTAAAGGGAATTTAAATATACAAACAAAAATCTAATAAAAACACTTAAATGTAAAAACATAACAAAACACCGGCTGCTAGAAATAAATAAACAGATAAACGTCAAAGTAATGTCACATTTGACTTTGACAGCTAAACATGACATAAATTTAATGTTTTTTTGCTATTTACGAACTTCTTACTACTTCAGATTGCTTATAATACTAATAAATAATATGTAAAAATATATATAAATAAAATCTCACATGAATAGATGTTCAAATTTAGTAGTAGTTTTTCGAAAATCATTTCTACCAAGGAATTTTATAATAATGGCAATACTACAATGTCATTATAACACAATTCTATTACGAGACCACTGACCGACCAATGATCGACCATTATGAATTTAGCAGATTACGAACTTTAAGCAAAATGACAATGGGATCGTGTTGGAATGTCGAATTTTATAAAAATAGCAGAATTGAGGCCCTGGCTTCATAAAAATCCTAGCTAATGAGACGTTTGAAACTTATAGTTTACAAGCTTTTGTCCACGGCTTCGCTCGCGTTAATTTAGAATTTGACAATCAATTCGGGTTGTACTCGCTTGTAATAATATAATTCAATCATGATTTGAAAGACACATGGCGCCATCTATTGTCATAAAACGGTATTGTTGTTTTCCTTGGAACAGCACTTTTTTCGGGACGAAAGACACCGGTTATCGTGTGGTCACTGCTATTATTGAGGGATTGCCTCGAGGAGTGACCACACTAATTATTATCGACGCAGATTCGACCAGTTGAGCACTTCAGTAAGAGTTTATGTCAATTCAATCATAGACGGTTGCGGTGTCAAGTCACGTCATTCGAACGAAACGAGTACTTTTTCGCTTTTATTGCGTGTCCTTTCTGAAAGTTTCAAGCAGATAAGGCGTCCTTAAGAGTAGTCCATTAATTAGTCTAAATTTAACTGCGCAGTATACGCCGACTGGTTGACACTTCGCGTGACCAGAGTGCTGGCTCTTTCTTTGGCCAAAGAATTAGCATTGCCATTCAATGTGGCAATGCTGCCAGTCTTCTCGGCACGTTTCCGGATGACAGCGATGAGGAGGAGTAAGTGCCCTGTCGTTGTGTAAATTAGTCCCCTTTTTTAAATCAATAGTTTACAGAAACAATAAAATACATTAATTAACTAGGTACTTAATGTCTCAGCAATATACCCACGGGTTTCTTATTTTACAAAGGGAACCCTAACAAAACTAGTAGATAAATGAACTAGCTGCATTGTACCGTGAGCTATCTCTCATAGTTTCATTTCAGTCAGCTTGCTCTCAAAAGATGGATTGCTAGATATACGGCCAAGCCATAAACACAAATAGGATCCGTACCTTTTAGTTAAAAACCCAGGATATTTCATGGTTTGTTCAAGCGAAAACGTGACATGGCAGTTTTTCTTCAAGCATATAAAATAATACTACTAAATACGATGCGGTCTTGCTTGCAGGTTTTATGTTTACTTTCTAAATAATATGCGGAAACTACAGCGGCCACAGAATCAGATAATCATCTGTATCTAACAAATGTTTCTTTTGGCAAAAATCAGCTTACAAGAATTTAGTTTTAGAGAAAAAGTAAATGTTAATTAAAACTTCATCATCTTGCAAATATGCCTGTGTGACCGCTTTGATTCTAAACAACACAATTTTACTGTGGTTTTCACCGTTATTTAGATCATTTATTACGATAGCTTTATCACATTATTCATCATCATCTTCACTCTCCTACTCATCATTATCCCAATTCATTTGGGTTTGCCGCAGCATGTCTTCTTCTTCCATACTTCTCTATTACTCGTCATCTCACCAGATGACCTCCTTTCTTGCCATTTCATCCTTCATAAAGTCCATCCATCTTCAACACATTAATATTTAACTCTGTCGTATTTGAGTCGAACCAAATGAATACAACACTACTAAATGTTTCAGTTCTCGTCAAACGAAAGTCTTACTAAAAGCATTTCGGCAAGTTTGGCTAAAGTTTCCTTTTTATAAAACTAATGGTTTGACATTCGTCTTCAAATAGTGTTTGAATTTTCTTTTCCACGTGGAATCACACAGTCGTCAAATAATTAGAGACATTATTTACTATTTGGAACTTAAGTATACATGTAATAATTATAGACAGAGAGTAAATACCTAGACAAACAGCATAAATTAATGCGTGTTTTCGCAAAAGGAAATTGCACGGTTTTTTTGACGGTGCCAAAGATAGGACCAACTTATTAGGCGACTACGCCTTGGTGATTTGACTCTTAAGGCTGACGCACCTTTGGGACTTTGGTTTTGCAAAAATCCTTCTACATCACTTTCATATGTTTTGTATGATCATTATACAAAACAGATGCTTCGTTGTTTTTTTTATATTAAAAAAAAGCCTAACGCATACGGCACCGTCTGGGGAGACGGTTTGGTTATGTGGGACTTGCTCCTACTAAAAAACACCGCCGTGAGCCTACTGTCACCTTTGCGAATGGGCCGCGAGAACTGCTACGCATGACGTTTGCGACCCATCCAGCGCAACCCACCTCCGGGCACTAAACTCCTTTGGCGATGTTCGGGCTCAACTGAGAAATCGCCACCACTCATGAGGGCCGTGCAAATTGATGACAATAGACTCCGCAATTTATCACCCGCTGGTACCTCCTAGGGCGGCATTGGATCGCCATGGCACCTCCTCCGCCGCGCTGTCCTCCTGTGAAGTTAATAAATCATTAAATGAAAATAATAATGTAAATAATAACACAAATAAACACGTAATATGTTTGTATAGTCTAACAAATTACGAATCAACAGAACACATCAAACATAGATCCACTAGGACATTAAGTTAGCTGATTCACCTCTGTATGGCCCACCGGCCAAAGAGATACTATGTAAAACAAAAAAGTAGGCAAATAAATGATATTCTGATTCTGATTCCTCCTGCGACGAATCGCGTCAGCAAGGAAGTCCTCCTCCCTGACGCACTCTTTCTGCGAGATGACGTCCTCGCAGAAGGACGCTACCGCGTCCCATGCCTTCGACCGTGGCCTTGGCCACGACTGGCAAGGAGAGGTCTGCCGCTATGGCTGCTGCGAGAGCACTGCGCTGCACCACCCAAGCAGGACAATGCTCGAGGGTATGAAGCGCCGTGTCCTCGCTGTCGCACTGATGACACACGGGAGTCGCCTCCCGCCTAGTCTTGCCGACTCTTGCCAAAGCAGCCATGCCCTGACAACACCTGCACTAGACGGAAGGACAACGTCCCGTGTCGCCTCCGTACCCGTAACAGATGTAACCTTTTTTTTTGTTTGTTTCTGGTGGAAAATCCTGATGGAGGTCCTCCGCCCTGGGGCGGGCGGGGGATCTGTCTGACTCTAACTGACTAAAAACCACCCCGGTGTTCCCTTCTCACACTTGCGCCGGTTATCATGGGAACTAGTGCGCCTTCCACGATCCCCGGCTAGTGCCGGCCCGCCTCTGCGGGCCTCCTCAAGTCCACAGAGGGAGTGAGATGTGCTCTCCCCATGACGTCCAATAGGGCCGCGCATGAAACACTACGCGCCACCGGCTCGGGCCCAGTTACATGAGGGGGGCGGCAGACGTCCGCCGTCCCTCTAGACCCGTTTAAGGGGGCTGGGAGAGGGCGCTGTCCGCCCTCCGCCGACGCCCGGTACGTCTGCTTCGGGTCGGTCGAGTGGTTTCGACCTCCCTCAACCTTTTTTTCCGACCATCGCACGAACGACGGCCGGCAGCGACAGGTCGGTTCCGACTTCTGTTACGAGGGGACGGCGCGGCTCCTCCCATGCAGCACACTCTGCCAGCATATGCCGCGCCGTGTCCTCCAGACAATGGACGCAGTGATGACTCCGAGCGTCCGGACGCACAGGTACTTCCCGAAGCAACCATGCCCCGAGAACACCTGCGTCGCCCGAAACGACAGGGAGCCGTGCCACCTTTCGAGCCATTGCTCGAGCACTGGTCGGATCGCCGCGATGGAGGCGATTGGGCGCAAAAGCCTGTCCCGCCACTCCGCCACCAGGTCCTCGCGGAACTGAGACCGACGCAGATCGATCTCTCGCTGCATCGGTTCACCGCCCCGCGTCCGCGCCTCTTCGCGTCACTGTACCGGTGGTGTACTCTCGCATCTAACAACAGTTCTAACCTAACCTAGTTAGTCGGGGTGCCCTATGTATGATTGACTTTTAGTAACGAGCTCTAGCCTAGTAACTTTAGCAGTAACAGTAACTAAACTAAACTAGACTTACAAACAAACATGACAATGTTGTTGGTTACATATGTAGTAACATAAATATGGAATTAATTGTGTTTATATGTATTTCGAAGTATTGTGCTAATTTAAGAATCTCTAGTTAAGCCTGGTATGTAACTGATTTTTGTCCCTAACAAATAAAATAAAATGACAAAACTACAAATATTCTGAAACACAGGAGTTACAATGATTGTCATTAACGATTATTCAAGCCAAATAGTAATAAATTTCCCTTGACCAGTAACCGCAATTAACTCAACGGTTTTGCAGACCAGGTTCCAATTTACCTCCAATCTTACGGTCTTTATGTAACTGAATACGGAGAATCAATTACTGACCGGTCCATTCTATTAACTGCCCATTCAGATGTGTGTTAAAGGAATTGGGGTTTTATTGATCTGCCAATATGTCAATCTGTGACTGAGCTGGCTGTTCCATTTTTTATTATTCTGTATTGTATTAAGCAAGTTGTTTTTGTGTGGTGGTAAATAACATGACGCCTACATTACGCCATAAGGATACGCAGGGTGTACCTATAATACATCCTCTAAATCCTATTGCCATAAACTGGACACGGATCAAGATTCCGGGATGGTAATGAGAAATTATTGATGGAAAACCTAACCACCTCGATCTGGGAATCGAACTCAAGACTTCATGCACAACAGTAGCGTTTGCTTAACCATCGAGACGGTTCATACACAATTACATTGTAGCATAAAGATTGAGTAGTCTCCAAAACAAATGGTTTGCACCACAGATATAGATGTACCTACTAACGTAAGTATCCGATCCATATGAAAACAAGAGTGCCTTTTTAACAATCTATTATAATGTTTTAAGCACTATTTAGTAACTATACAAACAAGTTACTATATAAAATAGTTTACATTTTTGTTCTTTAAATGTCTAGAGTTAAGTTCTTGAGTTGTTACGTTGTTGTTTTAAACAAATTAGCCTGCTGCCAAAAAAGCCTTTATACAAAGTAGCCACGTTAAGCATAAAATGCTTATTAAGCCGGACACGCGAAGTAATGCTCTTGCGTTATCAAGGTATGTCTATATCTCTGGTTTGCACCTCCACGCGTAAAAGCTTATTACTCCAGCTACGTACCCAGTTAGAAAAGTCCATGCATGCTTCTATCATCATTTTTTTATGCTAATTTCATATTTTGTTTTAATGTCTTCAAATAATTAATTTTAAGTACTTGTTTACCTACTCCCAATTTTAACCTTTGAATCTTGACAAAAAATTTTGCTTCTTATAATTGTTATATTTAAGCCGGAGAGGTGATCTGTAACTCAGAACCTTCCTACTTCAGACACCTTTCTCTATATAAGATTGTACATATACCAGCGCCTGTAAATTCTGATGTCGAGATAAATAAAGATTTATGATTATGATTATGATCATATTATGCTCTAGGTATTTCTCCTGCAGCGTGGGTTCACTAGCATTGAAACCCACATACACAATCAGCCAGACTCGGAACAACTAATACTGTGGGCCATACAAATTTTTGTTCCGTGCGGGAATCTAACCCGCAACACGCAGCGCAGCAGTCAATCGCTGAGCCACGACACCAACCGTGCCGTCTTTGTATGTTTGAGGTTGGATTCAATTTGACTCATGATTCGTGACATATCTCTGCTTAAAAATGAATGTTCCGCCTATACCTATTCACAGCGTAACGCACTCAAAACATTGTGGTGCTTGATGCATTGAATAAAACAGGGGTCACGAATCATGAGTCAATGGTCCAGAACAATTAAAATATCGCAATGACGGGGAGAACAAGTGCCTGTCGGCTGCGTTAAGGGTATTTTTACACTTTTAATAGACAAAACATTTAGAATGTTATAATCACACACAAAACTAAAATTCTAACAATCGTTAATTACCGACAGATAGATCGACAGATTGACGGACGAACGTAAAGATTAAACTAAACTTAAAAAAAAACTGAAGCTAAGAAAGATCTTAGATAAATGATTTATTTAAACGCCATCCAATTTTGCATTTGCAACCTTATATTTTATTAGCTGGCTCGGTGCTCTAGCTAGAAGTTCGGTTCGGTGATGAGCTTGGGATCCTGATTTCGTTTCGGATGATCTCGTCTGAATTTGTACCTTTTACCTATTTTTATTATTTTATGCAGATTTTTATTGTTTGTTACAACATAACATAACATAATATGTTATGTTGAAAATGGTAGAAAATGCCTATGGCATTAAGTCCGCCTCTGTACTCTGTGCTTGAAGTGTTAAATAAATAAATATCACGCCCGAAAAGGCCGAAGGGTTACGCAGAGGTGTAGGTGTCATTTTTCCAGTTATATTTAATTCCCATGTAATAGGGGGAAAAACTATTGCCATCAACCGGGCACAAATCCGGACTCCGTGGCTAGTACTGAGAAGTTCCTAATGAAAAACCCAATATCACTTTTCCCAACCTGGGAATCGAACCCAGGACCTCTTGCTCAGCAGTCGCGCTTACGACCCCAACGTAGTTGGGAAAGGTACGGCAGATGATAACGACAATTGGGAAGCCCACAAAGAAAGGACAACTAACCTGTGGTAAATTTACACCTCTATTTCACCCTCCGGGCAATACTGGCGTAATGTGACGTAATTCCATTGATTTACAACTTCTCCCATTCACTAAACACTTTATTCTATTTTTATATATATTAACAAGTTCACATTCAGTCAATAAAGATTTAATAAAATATTATCTGGTATTGGAAAAGTTTTATAGGCAATCAATAGTTTCAACATCTCTTAGTATGTATCCAATTGGATTTTTATTATGACTTTTACTATTGTATGCAGACATCGTCAATTGTACGTTGAACTTCAAAAGTTAATAAGAAACGTTAGATTCGATGTTTTTACTTGTCTAATCACAATACTCAGATAATAATACACCATTTTTTTAGGTCGTTCTGGAACCGAATACCATTAACTCGATCATCGAACTCGAAACGATTGGGACTATTTTTTTCAAAAAGTAACAATAAAAAAAACACGAAAGAATAAATTTAATGTTTTTTTTTGTGAAATAATGAAAACTCAAATGCATAGGTGTATGTAAAACTTATCCACGATCGGCAACACATGCGAACGATACCCATTGAAAAATTCATTCATCGATCGATTCTCATTATTTCACAAAAAAAAAACATTAAAGGACAATGACCAAAGTTGGTACCAAAAAGTCTCGCGCCTCAAAACCAAAATATTATAGTAATTAGTTTCATATTTTTTTACGGCATTACGCGTCGGGGATTTGATTTTTGAACTGGAAATATACTTTTCGAGTTTAAAAGTACGAATATTGTTTTACTCCCTTTATATGACGTTCCGTTTCAACTGAATATAAATGACGTTCCGTTTCAATTGAACAAACCCTTGTCTGTCGAGCGGACTCTAAAATTAATTACAATTAAGTAAGATCAGTACACCAAATCGATTTAGTTTGGTTTATTGCTATTTGCAACAAAATAGATTTTCTCAGCCTAAAGATTTTGATTTATCGATTACATCCCTAAATCCCGACTAGTTTATAGCACTTACTATACTCTATGGTTTATAGTTATCTTATCTGTGGCATCTGACATTTGTACTGTACTGACTGACTATTGGCAATGTAAAGGTCTAAAATAAAATCGAGTTTCAGTCAAGCATACTGTGGATGTTACTTTAACTAATTCTTACTAATATTAGTGTATTACGCTGTTTTTAGAGCAATAATGTAATGTATGTGTGTTAAAATACGTCGTTGGTAGCGTCGAAAAAATAGACCTACTTTTTAGGTTAGTTTCGATTTTATAAAATAACTCTGAAACGCGGGTTTTTTTTTCAAAAATAATTTTTGTAGGAGTTAATACGATCAGTGTAGTCTATAAAAAACAAGGTTTGATTTTGATGCAGCATGGTACGGGATTCCATACTTCCATGAGCATTCTCTTTTATTATTTCGTGTTTTTTTTTTTATTGTTACTTTTTGAAAAAAATTGTCCCAATCGTTTTGAGTTCAATGATCGAGTTAATGATATTCGGTTCCAGAACGACCTAAAAATAATGGTGTATATTAGCAAGGCATCAGCCTACACCAGATTCATTGCTGCGTCTCAAATCGTTTTCAACTCGATTCTCGGCAACCCATAACCACCCGCTACTAGCCACCCATTGATGATCGTCACTCCACCAAACCTGAAGGCATTCTACCATATCTACGTTTTCCAATTCGCGGTCTCCACTCAATAACACGTCTCCAACTGAACTATTAGTAGAATCTTTACTTATTGCAAACAACTGGAATTCGCTGACAGCTTCTCGGTTTCTCGATTATTATAATCTGAATTATCTTCAAAGTTCGAGTGAATCGGTTTCTTCTAGGCAAGCGTGCTCCACCCTACGCCGTATCATTGCTTCACGTCAGGCGAGTTGCGGCCAAAATGCAAGCTTATTTAGAATTAAAAAAAAACTATGTGCGTTGAATTAAGCAAAACCTTTTATAGTTGTATTAAAGCTAGCTAATTGAAACTCTTATTAATATTTTATACTTTGTTAAGAACATGACATGTTAGACACAAGATGGATACCTCCATTAAAATAAACAGATTTACAAAAATAACATACTTTTATGTTTTATCCGTTTTCACGCACTCTTTGTCTCACTGGCAAAGCTTAATAAATCTTGTATATTCTGGCTTAGCTTTTGTTGGCTGTTTTTGTCCCAGAGACCTATTATTATAGGATCATGATATAAGCTTTGTACATGTTTCATCTAGACAAACACAATCTTGCGATAAGGAAAACACTATGAGCTCGTTTGAAGACGGTCTAATAACGCCATCACGCAGTAAGAGAGAGTGATAAATACTCGTAAAAGTCTACCTTGCAAGTTGCAGTTTGTAGGTTTAGACTAAAACTGTCTCGAAATCGTATCAGGTATGTAAATTCATTATAATTACCACACTGAAAACGGGATTTTTACCATGTTTATTTGTTGTGAGTTCCCGATATTTCGCACTGTGGAAAGCACCATGATCACGGATAAACTAAACGAAAATTATTGCGGGTGGGTGTTTATGAGCGCGTTTTCAGTGTTAAAGTCAGTTTAAAAACTTATATCATTATCATCTGCCTAGCATTACCCCAAATATGTTGGGGTCAGCGACAACCTATCCGACCACCACCATCCAGTTACTGAGTAATGCGATACCCCTTGTTAAGACTGGTTATCAGACTTATGCAAACCATAACGACCGTCAAACATCTACAAATAAATGAACTTCTGTTGCTTAATGTGCTTTCAAAGTCACGGTACGGTTCATTCGAGTGAACACTACCACGCTTATTCTATGCTATTCTATGGTTTAATACCAATCTGTCGAATATCGTTCTTCGAGGGATGAAAAGAGTCTCCATCAACATTAAAATAATGTAGGAGATGAACCGAAATAGTCAGTACCGAGACTATAAAAGCGCGCGCCCGCATAGACTCGCCCCTTTTGCCCCTGGCTGGAGGCCTTACATTCAAGGCATCCACAGGACTTGCCCGGTCAAGCAGTAGCCAACC
This sequence comes from Eurois occulta, assembly GCA_950022335.1. NCBI lineage: Eukaryota > Metazoa > Arthropoda > Insecta > Lepidoptera > Noctuidae > Eurois > Eurois occulta. The sequence continues at coordinate 17,540,313 of OX465486.1, read as the reverse complement.
TCCTAGGTTGAACAGCGAGATGCCCTTCCAAAAAAAAAAAAACAGACTCGCCCCTTTTCCATCGGCGACCACCATAGCGCGCGGACCTATTCGACGTCAGGTGTCATCTGTATCGTGAGACTATTCCGCTTAATTACCTAATTGTTGCATTTATTTACATGTGTTGTGAATTGTTGCGTGTTGTGATTATTTTTTTAAATTGATATTTCGCATTAGATCTTATAATAAAGTTATCTTCATTTTACGTTACGTCAAGAATAAAACCGTTTAGCCTTATTTACTTTTTGGCAAATAAGCTGTTTGTTTTGCAAAATATCGACGAAACTTTTACGCTTCCACATGTCATCATAAAACTAAAGCAATTTTGGCAAGCAGCTGCTGCATCATACCCCTAAGAGACCCCAAACTAATTTGTATTCTTTTTACAGAATAACAATTTCTATGTAAAGAATTCAACTATTCTTGTTTGCTAACTTTTATTGATTTTTTTTTGCTCTATGGCTGAAAATGCCTGTAGGTTTCACAGGAATCGTCAACCTCCTCGTTGCTTTATCACCTTAATAGCCTAGCTACGGGAAATTCACTGCTGCTAAAATTCGCGCGGTGTGAACGGCGAATCGTCGAGCCACTAAAACACTTACTTGCATGTCATGTGGACTTTGGTTTATCCAAATAGACCAATTATTACCATATCGCTTACCTCATTGAGTTGAAACTAATGTTGTATCGATGACCTACACTCAAATCTTGTCTAAACATGTATATAACTTGTACCGTGTGAATAGAATAGAATAGTCATTTATTGGAACGTAGTTCCTTATCGCGCGTTGCGGGGCTAGACGGAAAAAATTCAGACGAAAAGTGTGTACGACACTTTTACCCGACTGCGCTACGCAAAGGAGGGTAATGTGTTTTTGCTATAGTAAGCTATTGTAAGCCGTGCGGCGTGCGCATGTTATAGAAAGCAAGTCAGATATTTTCGTTTCGTCTTTGGTCTGTGGATGGGTAAGCAACGACTGCCCAGGCCTGCCTGTGGATGGGTGATCCAAGTTAAGCAACGGTTGCTGAGGTCTGTCTGTGGATGGGTGATGGTGGTGGTGGTGGTGGTGGTGGTGGTGGTGGTGGTTATGGTAATGGTGGTGATGGTGGTGGTGATGGTGGTGATGGTGGTGGTGATGGTGGTGATGGTGGTGATGGTGGTGGTGTGGTGGTGATGGTGGTGGTGGTTGTCGTGGAGGTGGTGGAGGTGGTGGTGGTGGTTTTTTTTGTGCCGATTTTTTTTTTACAATGCGATCACTACTTCATCGAAAGGAACTTCGTTCCATCCGGGTGTCCCTTGACACCTCTCTAGTTTTTTTTGCTCAGAATGTAGGTATTACAATAAGGTGGTTACAATAACATTAAAGAATCCTTGTACATTCTACCATTTTGCCATGCAAACATTGATGCAGTTCTTCAAACATACACACATTGACACACAACTAAAATATATCAGCTAAAAAATCGGATACGGAGTAGTAACATTTATTTAATAAAAGTTCAGTTAGTTTGTTTTTGAAAGTTGTTACTGGTTCCTCTTTTAAAGAATAAGGAATGTGATTAAAAACAGCCGGTGCCATACCAGAAACACTTTTCCTCAACAAAGCAGTCCTATATCCCCCTGTGCGTAACAAGTTTTGGTATTGCGATCGCAAAGTTACATCTCGGTATCTGCTCTCTGATAAAGTAAAAAATAGATGTCGATTACATTTAACAAAAAGAGCAATTTCTAAAATGTAAAGACACGGAAATGTCAATAAATTATGACTCTTATAAAATGGAACACAGCTGTCAGTAACTTTCAAACCAAATATAGCTCGTAAGCAGCGTTTTTGGGCTTTAAAAATACTCTCTCTTTCGGTACAGTTGCCCCAATATATAATACCAAACCTTTAAATGGAAACGACAAGACGATATAATATATGATATGCCAGTAATAATGTTTTGATATTAACTTTTTTTTTAAGGTAATAAAGTGCATTATGTTTAAAAGTACTGTACTTATTAGTAAGATAGTTTCAATCTTACCTATCGAAAATATGATTTCGAAATTAGAAAAGCAATTCCAAATTTGACCTATAACCTAAATTTTTATAAACACCATTTTAAGAGCGTTTTCTGCAAAAATAAATAATTTGATTTGATTGATTAATAATAATGACGACAATTCTAAAGTGATCAAATAATCTTAATTGGTATAACGTTGTGAAGTCTTTAATGTTAATAATTGGGTTCCTCAAGGAAGCTTTTCTGTTTTTATTTTTATTAGAGTTGTTTGATTGTGGTTTTGGTGACAATACGACTGTAATCCCCGAAAGGTTAGGTAGAAGTGTGCCTACTAGTACACCCACATTTCTCCAGTTATATTTTAAGTACCTATGTAGTAGGAGCCTATCGTCATCAACCGGGCACAAGTCCGGACTCCGTGGCTGCTACTGAGAAATTCCTGATGGAAAAACCCAATAACACGTTGCCCAACCCGGGAATCGAACTCGAATGAAATGTATGTAAAGTCTGATAGGTAATGCTTAGTGTAACACGGGCGGCAAACCGACAACAACACGCCCATCAGTACCGAATCCTAAAAGCCTGAACACAAACAGATTCAGAAATAGATAATATTATTTCCGGACGCCACCGATGGTTGATTTGCTTTATTTGAACAAAGTAAAACCAGCTGAGAATATTTAATTTCTCTTTTACTTGTCCCAACTGACTGTCGCGATTGTCTGCAGAATGAAAATATAGAACAGATTAAATATGTACATTTTTAAAATGAATCAGATATTTTAAACATAAAGATATCATTATCTGCCTAGCCTTTTCCCAACTGTATGTATGTTGAGGTCAGCTTCCAGTCTAACCAGATGCAGCTGAATACCAGTATTTTACACGGAGAGACTGCCTATCCGACCCTCACAACCCAGTTAGTACTGTTGTAGTTAGTACAATATGATACCCCTTGATAAGACTGGCGGTCAGACTTTCGGGCCACTAACTAATTAACGACTGTCAAACTTCTACAATTGACAGCCGGGACCAACGGCTTAACATTCTTTTCAAAGGTAGATACGGAGGCAACTCGGTATGGGTGGTAACCCATCCACGGGCCAACCTAGGCAAGTACGGCTTAACCTGAAGATCGACTGTTATTATTTAAGCCACGAGCTCCTCCAATAACGAAAAAAATAATAATAATAAAGATACTTGAATTTTCATTAGTAACACCTACGATATTTCTTTTGAAACATACTAACACGAGAGGTAATCCATTTCTTCGAAAAGTAATCATATTTTAGTATTACTTTTGACATGTAACGTACTTTATCCAACGATTAGAGGATCGGCGGCTGCTTCTCCTTTTAATATAATAAGTAATGTCTGGCTTTCGTGATTTCGTAACTTTGTCTGTAGGTATAATATCAGATTTGTCTGGATCTATTGAGTACCTACTAGACAAAATACTCAAGTTAACATTATCATTAACACTAGAAACGGGATATTCCCGAACTCAGCTTCCAGTCTAAGCGGATGCAGCTGAACACCAGTATTTTACATGAAGTGACTGCTAATCTGACCTCCACAACCCCGTTAGTACTGAGTAAGCGATATCCCCTTGGTAAGACTGGTTCTCAGACGTTCGGGCCATTGACTATCTGTAACGACTGTCCAAGATCTACAAAAGACAGCAGGGACCAACAGTTTAACGTGCTTTCCTAGGCACGGAGGAAACTCGGTACCTATGTAATGTTCACCCATCCATAGACCAACCTGAAGATTGATCTGAGCGGCTGTTATTATTTAGCCACGGGCTCCTCTACCAACAATCTGACTGTAATAAACCTAACTATATCCATCAGTAATATGACACGTATTTCATCAAGATTAAGGTTGACATTGGCCGCTAAAATGTTGCTTAAACGTGTCGTGCAACATTGTTTTAATACAACATCAAACATTTTGTTTTACTTCAGCAACATTTTAATCCTAGATTATAATTTTTGTTGCAAAACATCGCTGTTGTAGCAGGAAGTTAAACTAGAATTTAACATCCACGTATTTTTCGGGAACACAAAATTTAGAAGAAAGTTCTTAAATAAATTTGTTAGTACGCGGTGCCTAATACTTGTTCAGGTCGCCAGTATTTGTATCAAAACCGACCTGAAGCTATTATTGCACATATTCGGCATTCATTAGGAATTTTCGTTCGCCATTCGCTGAATCATGCGCAGATCAGTTCAACACGATTTTGTCAAAGCCAAGTGACTTTTTTAAAATTACATCACGCTTGTGATCCCCGAAGGATTAGGCAGAGGTGTACCTAATAGTACACCCACATTTCTCCAGTTATGGTTTATGTTTTCGGTTTCTTCTAGGCAAGCGTGCTCCATCCTACGCCACATCATCGCTTGGGGAGCTAACGCCAATCGCAAGTCTACTCAGTGTAAAGAAATAGCCCTATGTAATAGGGGGCGAGTCTATTGCCATCAACCAGTCGCAAATACGTGGCGGCTACTTAGAAATTTCTGATGAAACAACCCAGTTCTTTAATTTGCCCGACCTGGGGATCTAACCCCAGCACTTCCTGCTTAGCATTCGCGCTTGCGGCCACTAGACCTTTTCACGAACTTTATGTGTATCTATCGACATACTAATAATAATATATTCGATTTTGCCAGCGAATCGTGCCGTCTCGAACACGTATTTAGCACGTTCCACACGTGCTAAATAGTAGAACATATTCCGGAACTCCAGACACGAGAGTAATTTCCGGAATATCTTCCTAGTAAAAATTCGGAACATGTACAAAATGTTTCAACAAACTGCAATACTAAAATGCTGCTGCATTCCACTTTTAACGAATGTAACCTGAAAAGCTTTAATAGTCTGTTATAAATAACAGAACAGAGCGCCGCGAAAGCGTTCATTTTCATTTAAGGTTTTTATTTATTACAACTTTATGCAAAAGTATTAAAAACACTGTACAAAGGTGGACTTAATGCTTTGGACATTTTCTATCAGTCTACCTTAGGGTGTGGCAGAGAGAAAACATAGTAGGTGCGGTATAACCGAAAATGTCAAAAAAATATTTGCAAATAAAATATAACGATAAATACATAAAGAAATACTTTTTTTTTTGTTATGGGAATCATCAAATGACTCCTCCCGCTCTGGGTGGAGCGGAAGGGAGTGTCAGACTTTTACTGACTAAAACCCATCCATGTTCCTTCTTTGGCCCTTTGTGTTCCAGGGCTGCGGTATCTCTTTCGAACAGTCCCGCAGCCCTGGCAGGCATCGGCCTTGCGGGCCCGTCCTGTTTGCTGACATCTCTTTGAGGCGCGTGTGGAACACGAACGCGCCGTCGACACGGCACATAAAGAAATACTAAGTTACAAACATTATCTCTGTACAGACGAAAAAGTGAAGCGAAGTGTTATTTTGTTTCTTTTGAAAGTTTTTCACGTTCATCATTATCATTATGTCTGTCTGTATATCTCTTGCCATTTAACATCTTGACGAATGAACGAATTTGGATGAAATTGGTACACTTATAGGCCATAATAATCTCACAACTTTTTACGGTAGAAGAACTGCGTTGCGAGACTGTCATTTTTGTACAAGTTATGTTTTTGAGTGGATTACAGCTTTCTAGTACTAAGAGCGTCTTTGAGCTAAGCTGCGGACAGACAGACAGACAGACAGATGGACATGGCGAAACTATAAGGGTTCCTTGTTTGCTGACTACGGAACCCTAAAAATGTTTGCATAAGTAATTACTTATGCAAACATTTAAACTCAAGTAATTACTTTAACTTGTATGGATACCAGGGTAAGGGCAAACATCTGCATTATTAAGCAGCTGTTCCACATCGTAGAGACAGCCAATTAAGTGTATCTTTCCAGGTTGATTAACTATGTGATCATAAGTTTTAATATAACTAATTAATATGGAGGTAGAACTCGTTTCTTAATCACTTTATTACCCGCAACAGCAAAGACAGAGTACCATTTTTCGCACATTGTAGATCTATATCTATGTACATACGTATATGTAAATGTAATGTAAATCATAATACCGGATTTCAGACGAAATTTTCGAATGTTTGGAAAACAAATTAGTAGGGTGGCATGTAACTACTAATCTGTTTTTGTCATGATGAAGAATTAAAATAAAAGGCTTGAGACGATTATACAAAAACAGCAGTAAACTGTATTTTTTTTTTACTTGAATTTTGATCTGCTGTTGTCAATTTGCTCGAAGTTTGATTAATTCAGAAAATATAAAATATACAAAAGGAGTATACAGACGCAGTCTCTGCAAAAAGTAATTCAAATAATAATTGAATGGTTTAAATATTTGATGTTACGTATAACTGTAAGTGCGTTAGTTAGAACACAATGACTTATTTTAATTTGTAAAGCAAATCATAATAAAATTATGAATACATTTGAGAATCATACGGAATATGCTTGAGTGACTTTAAGCCGTATGAATTCAATGTCTGTAATTAGCATGTGTGTGTTTTACACAAAACTTGTATAAATCGATATAAATATAATCCAAGTTTACATTGAATAACCTTCTTTGCCCTGCAATGCGACAGTACCTAATGGGCTGATATAATCATTATACATCACAGAATATTGCACTCAAACAAAAATAATGGACTGACAGAAATCATTATGATCTTATTAGAGCAAAATCTGCTGCCATAATTGGATAAATGCAATACAGATAAATTATCCGTTCGAAACATAATTATCAACGCTGATTCATATTTTTTTTGCTTACAAACAAAAATGTGATGTTAACGACAATGAACTTAACATTCTATTTGTTGCGTAGTGGCACTACAAAAAGTACTAAGTACAGCAACGTAGTACAAAATATACTACAGCGCCATCTATGTCACAAACGAAGAACATCGAAATTCTAAATCACGCGGTATCCGCTACTTAAAACCCCGACAACAATATCGGGCAGTAGCCCACCAGACACAACACCCGTTTGGTCGGAGGATCCTCTCTTTTCTATGGGCGATGAAAAACTTTACACCCTGTTCTTCATGAATCACAATTATACCCATAAAGTTGGTTAATTAAACACAATATGTGTGTGACCGTTTTTTTGACGCATTTGTATACACGTGTATCTAAGCGGAAACTCGTGTTCTGATACACGTGGAGTCTCATTATTACATATTTATGAATTTTGTTATCATCAAGGTTTAATATTATCAAGATAAGTATCATGATAATTACCTGCCACTTATTATAAACAAGCTTGTGATACACAGCAAACTTACGGATTATGTTACGCCTTGGCCACAAGCTACACATGCAAGCGTCACACGTCATGCCGTCATGCAACAGCGACTGCGGAAAAAACAAATGAATAAAATTGCAGAGCATGTCACGAGTCACCGGGACGCGACGCGACGGTACTACACTCGAAGAAAACAAGTGTCGCAAGTCACATCGCCCGAGGCTGTGAACGCGGCTTTAATGTGAAGCCTTAGGATATTACCGGTGCCTTGCGCTGAGAGCCAAAGACTACTATATCTGAGAGCAACGCAACGCAAGTGCGGTGTCGCAACGTAATGAGAGCAAGCTACTACAACGCAGCGATAAAAAACCATTGTTAATATAAACAATACCGTGCTACTGCGCTGTATTGCCACTTCTGCGGCGCATCCCGTTTTTTGTCACTCTGTCTTGTCTGGCACTATGTGGCGTGTCATTCTGATTTATAATTTAGATCGAGCTCCGGTATCTCAACATACCGACAGCACATCGTGTGACATTTGACCTACTTATTATGAACAAGTGTGAGACAGTTTGATTAGTGTTCTTGTCTCGCGTAACGAAGTGTTGTCACGTAACGATTGGTTCGTTCTATCTACGAGACTGGGCAGTTGGTACTTTCAGTTAGAAAATTCTCAGTAGTTCGTTATGTTTGAATAATCTCTGATACCTGGGCAAATAATTGGCGCCGGTTTCTTTGAATGATCATGTATGTTCCATGAAACTCTTGACGAACAGAATAAAAATCGTTTTCTATGGAAACCGAAGACTAACTTTATTACCGTGATACTACTGGATTGTTATTTTAATCGTTGGTCTTTTAGTTTTACCAGCTAAAACACTAGGAAGTGGTAGAAGTGAGAAGGCGTTTTAGAAGACTGTCATCGATAGATATGTTTGATATTTAAAATGTATCTATTCCTTAATAGGATCCTACCTATTACCTACATAACAAGACATCACGCAGCGCAGAGGTGTACTTAATAGGACACCCACATGTCACCGGTTGTTTAAGTCCCATGTAATATGGGTCGAGCTTATTGCAATCAACCGGGCACAAATTCAAACTCCGTGCGGCTGCTACTGAGAAATTACTGATAAAAGTTCCGGGTCAGGCCACGTGTTATTACTTATAACTTTGCCTGACCGGGAATCGAAGCCATGACCTCATGCTCAGCGGTCGGGCTTGAGACCACTAGACGAACGAGGTAGTTCTATCTACCTATTACCTAGCCAGTTAAAACATAACAACATATTGATTTTTGTAATGATTATTCAATGATTTTTAGGGTTCTGTACCCAAAGGGTAAAACGGGACCCTATTACTAAGACTTCGCTGTCTGTCTGTCTGTCTACAGGCTGTATCTCATAAACCGTGATAGCTAGAAAGCTGAAATTTTCACAAATGATGTATATATTGCCGCTATAACAACAAATACTAAAAATTAAAAAATAATAATAATAATAAGGGGGCTCCCATACAACAGATATGATTTTTTTGCCGTTTTTATAGATAATGGTACGGAACCCTTCGTGCGCGAGTTCGACTCGCACTTGGCCGGTTTTAAATATTTATGCTTTTTCAATGATTTTTGATGATACATTTTATTTTTTATTTTTTTGTTGTCTATGGGTATTTTGCCTGAAATAAAACACAATTTTTTTTTTTTTTTTTTTTTATTTTTAAATGTCGTCCTCGCTGCGAGCTCAAAACATCACGACTCTGTAGAAGCGCACTGTGTGTGGGAAGACTTGTAAGTAGGTCGTGTGATGTCACCACTGGCGCGCTTGCGATTCATTTTATGTCCGTACTAAAGGCCGGATCCGACATATGTGTAACCAACAAGTAAAATTATAAAAGTTTGGATGAAACGAAACCCGGAGTGGAAACGCAACAGTTTTTTCTTGTTTGCTGTTTTCTCAACTTTCTGAATGTACGAGTAATGGAGATTCCTAAAAGCCACAGACGAAAGGTCGGTCACATTGCTAAGCTTAACTTTATTAATTTTGATCCGACCGGTCCAAATTCCGTACAAACCGCTTAAAGTCGTTTATTCCGGTCGGATTCACAACCGCATTGCCCAACTCTCGTTTAAAAATCTTTAATATTTCGGATAAACAACCTAAAGCGTAGGTAGCGTTGTATTGAATTTAGATCAAGCGCCGCTAAGCATACACTTAGTAATCACGTAGGTTCAAAAGTTTCTGGCCTACTCAAATAAAACGATTGTGTCATCTTTGATCTGAACTTATATCTAGCTAGCTGCTAGAGCTACTTGGAGCAAATTCGTATCTTCCGGGTCGCTCGCAGTCAGTTCACTTGAATAGTTTGCATCGGGTGTTCCTCAGGGTGGCGTCCTTTCTCCTCTTCTTTTTTCCGTTTTTAACGAAATCTCTAACATATTAATTTCACATTATCATCTCTATGCAAACGACCTGCAGTTTTAACGCCATTTTAAACTCGAAGCGCATCCTGAAGCTATCGATGCCATCAAAAATAATCTTATCAATCTCTAATAGCAAAATTACAAGCTCTCGTCATTGGTCACTTCGTCAATTTATTGCGTCAACAGTCTCTCCTGCCTGTTATGTATGATGCTGTCGCTAGGTATAGCCTACTCCAAGAAGGATAATGACTTAGGTTTATTCCTAAATTGCAACTTATCTTGGAGTGTCCACATTGTCGAAGTAAGCAGCGTTTTGCTCCTTTCTGTCTTTTAAGCGTCTTCAGGAATTTGAAACTAAAATTACTGTTGCTCAGTCTCTTCTTCTACCTCTTTTTGACTTCGCTGACGTTTTTTTGCTTGATGCGACTAAGAAACTTCTTGATAAGCTCAAAACGTCTGCAGAATTTGTACATCCGCTTCATTTCGGACTTCGAAAGTACGATCATGTGCCGGAATTTCGGAAGTAACTGAAGTGGATACTTAATCAAGGAGAAATAGCTCCTTTCTACCGCTATCAAGTTTCTGAAATATACAGCGCTTACGCAGGCCTCGCCATGGGGGAACCGCCTTCATGATCACGGTTTCCCCTGCGCCAGATAAGTATGAATTCATTTTAGTACCTCGCGAGGGTCGTTCAACGCCGGAGAATCGTAACACCGCGATTCAGAAAATGGACCTGAACGTTCAACGCCATTTAGTTGCAAACATGGAACTGACGTAGGAGGAAAATGGGGTGAGGGTGAATATTCCGAGGGGTGCGTAAAAATGGACTTATACGAAGCTACAAAGCATGGTAAGTTTAAACTTATTTTTTCCAATCTAGCGACCCGCCCGGCTTCACACGGGTGCTATTTTTGAATGAAATATCAAAATTTTCTTTCATACAAACCTTATCCTGATAATAACGAACACAACAAAAAAAATCTGCCAAATGGGTCGAGCCGTTTATAAGTGATCCTCCGTCAACATGACATTGATTTTTATTAGTAGGTATAGATACTAAGTAATTTGTAAGATTTTTATATATACGTTAAAGTATGTGAGGATGAATGGTTGGATGTTTGTTTCTCTTTCATTCAATTAGCGAGTGACCAAACCTATCGACGCGGAGTTGGCAGAGAGTTTTATGTCCATGTTATAAAAACTAAAAGACCTACGCGGTGTCGAGTTGCTTCGTCCGAACTGAAACGAGGCAAATGGCGTATTTTTGGCATGAAGCTCTTCCTGATCAGCTCAAGCCCATTCCACGTCAGTAACACCTTTAATCTGCCAAGCGATAACCTATAATCCACTCTCTCCTCATAAGAAGTCCATGCTTGAAACGATTAACTTTTTTGCCGTTTCGAGTAAATTTTTCTTGTGTACTATCATCGGTTCATATGACATTTTTGTCGAATTAATAGGGCAACTGAAAGTGCCAAACTCGTCGCCAAATTCTGGGCCGATTTAATTTAGATTGCCATCGACACGCTAAGAAGAGGAATATGGTACCTACAGTATGAATGAAAAGTTCCTTTACATTAAATAATTAGGGCAAATGGGCTAGTGGTAACCCGATCTTCTGAACTTCATTAAATTGTCTTAGTAGTTAGTTTTAGTGAGTGTCTTCTAAAAATAATGCCCCAGACATACCCCTTTTAGTCTGAACTAGGTCGAGACAAATAAACTACTAGACGGGGTTATTTACTGCCAGAAATGTTTAGGGAAATACTTTATTAAGAATTATTTTTTCTGCATTGTCGCAATCTACGTCATTGTGAGTGATAGTATATTACATCTGTTACTATAAGAATCTCCAAAATTCTCCTATGGTATTGATTTGCCAAAGTACTGTAAAGATCGAAAAGTTAATTAATGAAAGGCGTTTAAGGAACTTAATTAAAATAATTATTTTAAAAGAATTTTATTTTTACATGACACTACTTTGACAGACGCCTAACTGTCCTCAAAGAGTAGATACCAAACCAAACCATACTAACCATACTTATACCAAAGAGTAAAATACTTATACCAAAGAGTAAAATACTTATACCAAAGTGTAGAACACTTATACCAAAGAGTAAAATACTTATACCAAAGTGTAGAATATTTATAATAAAGAGTAGAATACTTACCAAAACTGTCCCTAAGCCTATGTTATTCTAAATTATGAATTATGTTGATTACCTTTTCATTTACAACGTGTTAGTTACTTCATAAATTACCACAAAGGTTGTATCTACAGTACCTTCTCAATGAGTCAAACATGTGTCCGATTTGTTTTTAATCGAGCACCTGCATTTGGAAGTATCTTGCATTTCCTGGCCCCTCTTCCCTTCTTCCTATTTATAAATGCAATCAAGTCATGCATGGCACTGGCCATATCGAAATAACGGGTTAGTAACCTCAAAACCACCATAAATATTTAGTCAGGTAATCATAAATTTACTAAAACAGTTCAACATCCTAAATATATCTACTGAATACACAAAAAGCCATTTGCTAATAGTAACAAACAGGCATTTTGCTCAACATTCTATGGAAACTTTCTGTTTTTAGGTATTTTATTGGCGTGTCATGTGGCCTCTACTTCTACCATAGAGTATGAATGCAGACGGTTAATTCCTGTTATGCATGATCAGCTTAAAATGTTCTTACTGCTGGTACACAGGCCTGTTCTTTAAGAGAGGGAGTGGGCTGCAATCCACCAGTAGATGTCACATGTCTTCGATTTATTGGTTCTAGGGCATGCTGGTTTCCTCACGATGTTTTCTTTCACCGTTTTGAGAGCGATACTGATGAAATAAATTACACGAAGTAATGTGCCTGCCTGTTCCAACCAACGAGCTGTAACTAGAGATGGGCGGGTGGGTAAAAAATGGGAAGGTAAAAATTGGAAGGAAAGGTAAAAAAAGGTAAAAAAGAAAAAATACCCTTTTTTACCGGGTATTAATAAAAAATACCGGGTAAAAAATGAGTACTGTCTTTATATATTATTTAAATGGCTGTCATGAAATGAATACTGTCTTTATATTATTTAATTGGCTTCGTCATCAATACTACGATCTACCATGTTAGTTTAGACCTTGACCATTGAAGATAAAATATTGATTTTAAATGAAAACAAGTTAATATCTTTTAAATCTTTAATCAACACAAATAAAATAAACTGTTTAGAATTAAAACAAATATTGAGTTCTGTCCTGATTGCACACGTCTTAAAGTTACTAACTTAACTCAACTTAAAGTAAAATCATCAATTCAAAAAATATATTAAAATCCTACAATTTGATTGTGGTATGTTCTATGTTAGGGATTTTGGTTTCCGCTCTTCGTCCCTAAAGTGGACCATTGTGCGTGAGCCATGGTGGCCGTTACTCCATCCAGCTCACCTCCCTCCAGAAGCAGATCAAACTTACCGGTCTTCTCAGGGCATCCGTAAGAGATCTTGGTGTTCCAAGAGGCTCCTCGCGGATCTGGGTGACGCCAGTGCACTCGAGGAGTACGTGCGCTACCGTTTCCTCCGCCTCCATGCACGCCCTGCACAGGGGACTGTCAGTGATACCTAGGGTGTGGAAGTGTTTGTTTAGTGAGTAGTGTCCAGTGATGGTCCCCGCCACCAGTCGCAGGTCCAGAGTTCCAGACGCAGAAGGCGCTTGGTCAGCTTTCTATCCAGGAATGGCATAGCTTCCTTGGATTGCCTACACCCTGGTGTCAAGGTCCACCACTTCTCCGCTTGTTTTTCAGTGTGATCCTTTAGCCAACTTTTTAGCTGCTTGAAGGGAATGGGTTCGGGTCCGAAGGCTTTTGTGCTGGATCCCCTTCTGGCGAGTTCGTCAGCTGCATCGTTACCAAGTGATCCACTGTGTCCTTTAATCCATTGTAGTATACCGTGTTGCGGTTTAGTACCGTAACTCGTTCTAGGGCATTATGGCATTCTAGTATTAGTCTCGACGTGATCTGGTTTCTCTTTAAAGATTGGAGAACTGAGGCACTGTCGCAAGGTATGCGAATATGGGTAACCGTAACTTCCCTGGCCTTTATGGCATGTGCCGCTTGGATAATGCCTATGCACTCCGCTTGATATACAGAGTTGAGCATTCCCAGGGGTCTGGATATTTTGATGTTTAGGTCGTCGGAGAAAACTCCGACACCTGTCCTATCGTCGGTTTTTGATCCATCAGTGTAGATCCTTAGCTCTTTTCGATCTGAGTAGTCACACATCTCCGCTGTGAGCTCTATGTTGTAGTGCTTTTGGAAGCAGTGGGTCTTCAAGGTTCTGTCGCAGGCTGATGCCATCATGGGCTGTTGTTTGATTCCATCGTCTTTTATGCGCGTATGTTTGATTCTGGAATCCTTACTTAGGGTGCCGGCTACTTCCGAGCCTGAAGGTAGCTAGGGCCGCCCCCTCTCTTACGACGAGGTGTAGAGGTGGTAACCCCAGCATTACCTGTAACGCGGCAGTGGGTGATGTTCTCATGCTGCAGGCAAATCTTTGTAGCTTCTCGAGATCCTTCTGGTCTGTACTTAGGTTGGTCCTGGGCCACCAAACTAGGGAGCCGTATGCTGCCATGCTTTCTGAACGATCGCTCTGTTGCTGCCGATGAGCATGGGGCAGTTAAAATGCGTACTGCTATTTTGCTAAGGTTTTTAGACGAGCAAAGTCCCTTCCACCATGTTACGGGACTTATATCTTCAACTTTTTCCCAAGTGAAGCGCTTTCTCCAAAATCCATCTCTGGCTTTGTAATTAGCTAAATCTGTGACTGGACACACAATTCCGTTGAAAAAACTGAATATAAATTGTAAACGTACTCGTATAACTCGGAAGTTAGCCACACGAAAACAGAACAGAAGCGCGACTGCGCGGCGCGTGCGCAACAAAATGGCGGAGGTCTAGCCAGTTGATGAAATGCACCCTCCCTCCCCGCCTCATCGTCTCTCATTGAACAGTCTGTTATAGTGCTATACTCTTCTCTTGTTCTAATGAGAAAATAATGTCCGCGTATGTTGTGCTAACGACGGTCTCAAATAAAAATAAATTATAAAATTCTGTGTATCAAAGTACCAAGTATGTATTAAAAAACTAGAGAGGTGTCAAGGGACACCCGGATGGAACGAAGTTCCTTTTGATTAAGTAGTGAAGGAATTGTAAAAAAAAGCCACCACCACCACCACCACCACCATCATCATCATCATCGTCATCATCGCCATCATCATCATCATCGCCATCATCATCATCGCCATCATCATCATCGCCATCATCATCATCATCGCCATCATCATCATCATCATCATCACCACCACCACCACCACCATCATCATCATCATCATCGTCATCGTCATCATCGCCATCATCGCCATCATCGCCATCATCATCATCATCATCATCATCATCATCATCATCATCATCATCACCACCCATCCACAGACAGACCTCGGCAACCGTTGCTTAACTTGGATCACCCATCCACAGGCAGACCTGGGCAGTCGTTGCTTAACCTTGCTCACCCATCCACAGACCAGACGAAACGAAAATATCTGGCTTGCTTTCTATAACATGCGCACGCCGCACGGCTTACAATAGCTTACTATAGCAAAAACACATTACCCTCCTTTGCGTCGCGCAGTCGGGTAAAAGTGTCGTACACACTTTTCGTCTGAATTTTTTCCGTCTAGCCTCCTTTCGCAACGCGCCATAAGGAACTTCGTTCCAAAAATACAATTATTAGTTTAAACTAAACAGATTTTAATTTTTACCCGGTATAAATTAAAAACGGGAAGGTAAAAATGGGTATAAATGGGTATTTACCCGAAACTTGGGTTTTTACCGGGTATACGCCCATCTCTAGCTGTAACTCAAAAAACGTGGCCGTTACCATCCGGGCCTCCACCGCTCTTGCTATGAACGCATTTGAATTGGCTATACTGTCTTTTAAGATGTACCTATTTAATTTACAAAATCTCGCTACCGATTTTTTTAAACTGCTTACTTAAACGAACTTCAAAACAAAAGTTACTATGTTGATTTTAGAATAACTCGAACTTTTGTTTTTTTTTTTTAAGTTACACCTTGTAGCGTAAACAACATGAAGAGTGCATTCGGTTTACGCTATAAGGTGGTCAGTATAAATGGATACACCTAAGTTCCAACTGCCACCGGTCGGACCTAGGTATAGCCAGCTTGAACTAAGTGTAATCGTACTTTTAGCTGTAACATATCCATATTAGTTTTCGTGACTGTTCCTATCTATACTTAATAATAATATAATATATTATATGTTACATTATATTATATTTTTGTGTTGGATAGTCCATTTATTAAGGAAGGCTATATAAGGCTATATAACATTACGCTACGACCCTTAGGAGCCGCGCAGCGTGTGACACCGCGGGGAACAGCTAGACAAACGCTTGTTTGCGACAATAATGTCATAACTCGAAAAATGAGAAATACATGACAGCGTATTTTTAAATTAGGCTAAAAATATTTTCATTATTATATTGCCAATGTTTTGGATGGAAACCTTTTATCAAAAGATGAAAGGCTTATTTTACTTATTTCGTTACTTAATTTAATACTTACTTTTGTTAATTTTAAATGCAATTAAAAACAACATCCGAAAATCTAAATTTTTAAGTTATGTCATCCTTGTCGCAAACGAGCGAAATATATATCAACAAGTAATTTATATTCAAAATTTTGCTAGCCCTTGGACGAGCGCGGCACGTCGATAGGGAAAAGTGCTTTGTTGATTATTTCATTAGTACCGTCACCGCAAGCACAAAGTAAAATTTACTTCTACCCTGTTTTCATATTCTATGCCCGTTTGGGCATAGAATAATAATAAACCTTTAATACAACCTTACCTTACGTTTATACCTTTAATATAATAAACCTTTGTCTAAAGAAAAATAATTTAACAAGCCGTGCGTTACATCGACTTACTTCAAGTGTATTTTCTTTCTTGTGTAATCTGTATAGTATATTTATTAGATAAAAGAAGATTGTACCTACTTAAACGTTTGCATAAGGAATAAAATAACAGAGATAAAGTAGGTATATCGAAGAAAATAAGAGAACAGTTACAATATCAAATGATTCCTTTTGGATTATTTATTTTATTACATACCTTAATTAACAAACATAATTATAATGTTTATCGTTCAGACAATTTTCGAATTCGAAAAGCTTGCTTACTAAGCGTGCGGGCGGAGAAAAAAAATTTACATGAAACGAGATCGAGTCATTGGAACGTGGGAGGTCAACAATAGGGCATGCGAAACCCGGGAAAACCGGTTTTACTAGGGGACCGTATCGGGTTTCGCCTGCCCTAGTAAACAAGTGACAAACGCGCGTGTCGCTTGACGCAAGTGGCATCGGGTTAGAGCGGGGGCACACGATGCGTTGCGGCGCCGTACCGCTAAGTTTTCACCGTATCAGCGGGCAGCGGGCTAAGCTAGCAGCAGGCTGATTCGGTGAAATCTTTAGGTTGTGAACGTAGCTTTAAGCCAAAAAGGCCATCTCGAGGCGACGAGCCTGTTCCACAGTTCCACAGCTATTTGCAAAGTAAACATCATTTATTATTTAAGTCATGTCAATAATGGATTTTAAAAATAAATAAATTGGTAGCACATTTTTGATTTGTCAAAAAATTCGTTTTTGATGTTATGTATAGACGCCAGCAGGTCGACCTACCCGAAATTGACAGATTTTCCCAACCAACCTTGAACCTAATGCTTTAGAGATAAAGTTGAAAATCTATTAAAGAAATTTGACAGATTGTAGTAGTTTGATGTGCTGGTGTCTACGTTTCCTGTGTGTGAATAAAATTATTATTCATAGCAAATCTCAATTTCATTAAAAAAGCCTTATCCTGAACAAAACCGTTTTTGTACTTACAAAAACGGCTTTTTAACCTACTTAGGTATAACTATACGCTCTTATAGATTTAGGAACTCGTCATTTGCCTAGTCCTTCTCAACTATGCTTTGGTCTACTTTCAGTGTAACGGGATACAACTGAACATTCTTACAACTACAAACTATTATTACTTATAATAATGTGTAGAGCTTTCACGAATTTTGTTTGAGAACGGCGGAAATAGCATAAATGGCGTCGCCTTTTCCCGAATTCGTGGTTTTAGGATGAGACCACACGAGCTTAATCCAGTGTTATTTATGTCACCGAAGCGAGTTACCGAAATTAGGACGGTTTCATGCAATTGTGGTTTCATCACACTAGACGAGAAATGAGTTCCCGTAAAATGAGGGAATTGTGTCGAACGTAAATTCCTGAACTCATGTAGAAGGATGCGACTCTAGTTTATTTAGTCTGTCTAAGGAGGAACCACTAAGTTATTTTTAAGTTGACGTCTTTGCAGAGATTCATATTATGTTACATCTAAAGATGGGAGTGAAGATACACTTAACTTCGATTAGGTAGATATATACTATATAGCTATCTAATTGTATTAAAAAAACACATTTTTCATCATTGTATTCATGAACATTAATTTGCACACCATATGTATGTGGCAAACGTGTCTTACCGACCCAGTGATGGACACTTAAAAGTGCCGAGGGTGCTGGCTGACAAGTGCTTAAGTGGGTAATTTTCTTTTTCCGATACACAGACAGATCCATGTTTTATGCAGTTTTTGTTGACGTTTAGTTTCCATTACAATTTTACGCTAACACATCTCTTTTTCACATTATTACCATTGTGATGAATAGATTAGTTGTTTTTGAAACGTGTCCAGGAAGTTGCTTAAAACCATGACTTTTTGATTTCATAGCAATAGCGAATATTTTTTGTCCAAAGAATCAGCGTTGCCATCCAACGTGGCAATGCTGGCAGCCTTCTGGGCACTTTGCCTGTTGACAGCGATGCGGACGCATTTTTGGACGACCTGTAAACCTTTTCTACTTGTACATATTTATTACTATTATAGTTTTGTAGTTTGTAAATAATTTAATTATCCTATTATAGCGAAGCATTTTTTGATTGAATTACGTGTTCGCAGCCCTAAACTTGTAACATTTGTCTTACTTATTGTGCACAAATATTAACGATAAAATGATAAACAAATAAGTATTTTAAAAAATTGTGTTATTGCAAAACGTGAGTGGCTCGATTTTTTTACGGCCAGTTGTGAAGGCCAAAACATTGCTCGCTAACTCATTGCCGAATGTGCAAAAGATGCCCCACGTCGGAAACAGGGGAAGAGAGAAAATATCTAGAGATCTTGAAGACATTACTTACCTGATGTAAAGTGCTGATCCAGAGATTTTCCCAGTTTTCGTAACAAAGGAACTACATAAACTCACACCGGTCACCTTTGACCACGTTGATGTGACACGACTTTTGAAGAATTTCCTGTAACTTAAAAATCAGCTGTGTACTCTTGAAGAGAGATAGTAATTTTCCAAACCGAACACAAATTACAAATTGCAGTACCATTATTGGGCCTCTGCACCAAATATTGATTTAGCGTTACTGTATATTGGCTACAAACCGGCTGTATATTGAATCAACCGACCCAGGATTATTTTAATAACCGTATAGACAAACACAATCTGTTTGTTAATAGAACTTTAGGATCGGTAAATTCCGATCCCGGAATCAATTTCTGGATCGCAAATTACCGATCATGCCGCCACACGTAGCCCAATAGCCAATAGATGACTCATCCCTAGAGTGCTAATACGCTGTTGTTCCACAAACGATGGTGCACTTGACATCGTATATTGCGTATACTGTTGTTTGCTCATTACAGTAACTGAAGGACCACTAAAGGTGCCAAACACGAAGCCAAATTCGCGATAGCCGCAGTTTAAAAAAAACTAGAGAGGTGTCAAGGGACACCCGGATGGAACGAAGTTCCTTTCGATGAAGTAGTGAAGGAATTGTAAAAAAAAAAATTGGCACAAAAAAAAACCACCACCATCGCACCGCACCGCACCGTCCACCGCATCTGGCTTGCTTTCTATAACATGCGCACGCCGCACGGCTTACAATAGCTTACTATAGCAAAAACACATTACCCTCCTTTGCGTCGCGCAGTCGGGTAAAAGTGTCGTACACACTTCTCGTCTGAATTTTTTCCGTCTAGCCCCGCAACGCGCGATAAGAAACTACGTTCCAAAATTACATGCTCTCGAGTCAATTGTTTTCGCGTAAAGTATTGTTTATGCTGCATTCATATGTTTTCAAATATGTCGTTCCTGGCCAAGCATTACAGCCTAATTACTAATTACTCAGCCTCTATGGCAAATGTACCGTCAAACGTTGCGGTTTTTACTAATCCATATCGTTTGAAGAATATTTTCAATCCTATGAAACTGAAAACATGTTGAACCACACGTTATAAAATATTTTCTGATTCATTACAACAGAACAAAGAACTTAAAGCTTCCCCACACAACTTTAGTTCCTAAGCAGATGGCGTTAATGTCTTCTTTCAAAGAACTTTACACCCGTTACGGTCTATTGTGATCGTATCGTTTACCTAAGACTACGTTCATAAGATTTTGTACGTTATTTTAAAGTATAATGTCGAGATTATACAACATCCTTCTGTTCATACGGTTTAATCAAATAAGTACTGAGGGGTTACTATGACGTCCTAAAGCAGGAGTAATTCCAGTGTGGGAAAGAGACAGAGCTATACAGGTCACCTAGCATCATCTCTTTTCCACACCATTGTGGGAAAGAGATATGCTAGATGACCTGTATTGCTTCTGCTTTACGACGTCATGGCAGGCCACCAGTTCAGAACTTTCTATAGGGTGCCTTTGCAAGGCAAACGTCTACCTTACCTTCCCGCTCTCCAATTTCACAATCCTATTAAAATGAGTCCAGCTTATCCTACCATCTGCCAGGGCTGCGGGACTGTTCGAAAGAGATACCGCGGCCCTGGAAGATAAAGGGCCATAGAAGGAACATGGGTGGTTTTTAGTCAGTAAGAGTCTGACACTCCCTCCCGCTCCGCCCAGAGCGGGGGGGGGGTCATTTGATGATTTCCCACCCACCAAAAAAAAAAAAAAAAAGCTTATCCTACCATCTCCTTTCGGACCTACAGTGTTGTCGTTTTCTGACAGTTGGAATCAACTGAGTGGTTATTCTGCCCATTGCTCCTCCGACAGACGTCCACTATAACCAGCCTAGTTCCATTTTAACCTAGCAGAGGCCTGAGGCATGAAGCCGGCATCAGCTACTTAATTTCAATTTCACACTGTAAATATCCTATAAAGCAGTGCCATTTGCAAGTTTGCATAAGATTACTTCTCTGATTAATTAAGCCTTTGATACAGCCATTCAGGTTTAGGCTTAACGCTCATCGTCGGAAATAAAAGCCTAATCGATATTGAGGCTTAACTTCGTAAGCCTACAAATCTAGTAGGATTAAAGCAAATGGGAGGGCTTTGCACGATTACGGAATCAGAAAACTCTTTAAGGAACTCATTAGGGGAAGTAATGCTGAAATATTTAACCTTTGTCTCGCTTTGGGATAGCTGCACACTTTACAGTGCCAGTCTTTACACATTATAAAACAAAGTCGCTCCCGCTGTCTGTTCACTTAGATCTTTTAAACTACGCAACGGATTTTTCAGCAATAGATGGAATGATTCAAGAGGAAAGTTTATATGTTTAAGTGTATCAACATTGCACCCGTACGATGCCGGGGCGAGTCGGTAGTTATTTTTTTATAGTTTAAATGAACCTACTCTTGACCTCAATCTTGTCCTGAGGACAGAGATGAGTTCGACAATAGAAAGAGCAAACCCAGAAGAAATATGGAATATCGACAAGGTAAGCGTGATAACCTGCAGCACGTCTGAACCCCCGATGGAAGAAGGGAAATGGTAGAATGAACTCGAGGACATCTTGGGTACACTCACCGAAGTACAGTCTGTAAAACACCAACAAGTAAGCAACTTGTCACCACCAACCACCAGTAAGCACCACCACTATTTAACATCGGGGTGTCTGCCTCCAAAAAAAAGGTGAAGGACTTGCTAAATGCCAACGTAGGTAAGTCTGATCAACCGTGGCTCTGGAACATAAAGGGCAAAAGAAGGAACATGGATGGGTTTTAGTCAGTAAAAGTCTGACACTCCCTTCCACTCCGCCCAGAGCGGGAAGAGTCATAGGTAAATCTGATCGAAATATTTTCGAGAAACATTCCAGATACAAGAAAAGAGCAAATAAAAATACCCAATAAATTTATTAAGGTTTTTTGGCATATCCTCATAAAAATAATTCTTAAACAACTCGGTGGAATTCCGCAAGTAAACTTTTGTGACCGCCGTGGATGCAAAACACATTCAAACCCACGACATTACTTTTTGGGACCGTTCCGTAATCAGGGTTAGTTGATGTCATTTGGCCTCAATGTGACCCTTTTACGATAATATCCTAAGTGTACGTAGAGAAGGACTGTCTGTACTTATGTACGGATAAGTGAATTTGTATGCTTACTTCCGTTAAAAGATATTTGAAGATGGACTTAGAGAGAGAAAATACAAAAATCATTTGCATAAAAGTCTGATAGTCAAATGCATCATACCCAGATGCAGCTGAATCTATTTGAGCTCCACGCCCCAGTTACAAGGAAACACGATACCTGTTGGTAAGACTATTAAAACTTAGCACAATTGAAATCTTGAACAATAGGGCTGGCTGATAGTGAATGCCAAGGGGCATTAATTTCTCAACAAAATAGTCACATAAAATAGTAACTAGAACTAGTAAGTTCAAGAATGTTGCAAATGCTGTTCGAGTGATTAAATTGTTTATTGTACTCTATGGAAAAGTTCCTTATTACTAAGATAAATCAGCTCTTCATTTCTTCTGCCTCGTTGGTCTGACTAGTGGTTGCTAGCGCAACTGCTGATCATGATTCCTAGATCGGGCAAAGTGTTCTTAGGATTTCCATCAGAATTTTCAGTACTAGCCACGGAGTCTGAATTTGTGCCCGGTTGATGGCAATAGGCTCGCCACCTATTACATCGGACTTAAACATAACTGACGAAATGTGGGTGGTAAAAAGCTGTTTCGTAAAACTAGATCAAAGTCCCGTTTTTCCGTTTGAAAAATATTAGTGAGTTCGTCCATTTCAGAAAATAGAATGAAAGCGAATGCGAATGAACTTGGGACAACTGAGTCGTAGTAGACAAAGCTCGATTTTTACCTATTGACCAGAATTCAGAGTCGATGCAGGAATTTCCAGGGTGATTTTTGTAGAATTCTGAAATAGCTTTACGTAACCTTCTTTTTTAATTAAATGAATGTAATGAAATGAATATAATGTGATGAAATTATTGAAATGTTCATAAGTTTTGTTTTAAAATAACATTATGTTCTATGTATTTATGGTAGATTTAAAGGCTTTTTTATTTTGAAGTGAAAACTTCTTTAGCGGCGTTGAGCACTTTTTCTGTAATGGGTATAAAATCTTAAACTCGCGTCAGGACACGTGACCCTGATCGAAAAAGCGTAAGACAAATTTTCTCATTCGATTTTGAACTTAACCTTCAACATTTTATGGTATAAAATCATTTAAAAAATTTTTAAAGCGTAAGACAAATTTTCTCATTCGATTTTGAACTTGGGATCCCTTCTTTTCGCATAATGTTCTTTGTCCTAATATACTTCGGCATAACGATTTTGGCACAATTTGTTTTGGCATAATAATACTTCGGCATAATTTTTTTAGGCATACATTTTATGTTGGCATAATCATCTTAAAGACTAATTTGTTTTGGCATAAATTTGATTCGCATAACGTTAGTAGGCCTAATGACTATTAGCATAATAATATTTAGGCATACAAAATATTGTTGGTTAAAAATTTAATATGCTGTGCAACAAAAGTTAGACACAGAACCGAATTGCTGCAAAACCGACTCCACGTAGTCTTGTTTGTCCTACCCCTAGAGTGTAATTTAAAATCGCGTAGGCGCGTGGGGCCGCCGGAGGCCCGCAGCGCCGGAGCCGTGACAGAAACCCTGCCTGCTGCATGTTGCATTCTCGCTTGAATGCTGCATGCTTGCTTGCATGCTGCATGCTTGCTTGTTTGCTGCATGCTTGCTTGCATGCTTGCTTGCATGCTGTATGCTTGCTTGCATGTAGTATGCTTGCTTGCTTCATGCTTCCTACAGCGAAAAAAAACCCACAAAATTGTTCAATACGGTATATTATATTAATATGTTATTTATTACCTGATTCAGCAGATATGGCTTTTTTCCAATCGTCGAAATAAATTGGTATAATTATTCTCTTCGGGCAAAAAAGCTAGGGCGTATAAAAAGTTATGCTTTAGAACTTTATGCTTAATAAATTTATGCTTTAGTATATTATGCTTCATCATTATTATGGTTAGAGAAATTATGCTTAAAAAATTATGCGTAAGCTGTTATGCGTAATTATATTATGCGAAAATATAATTATGCCAAACAAAATTATGCTAAGTTATATTAGGTCTTAACATTTTATGCAAATGGATAGTGAACCTTTGAACTTAACCTTCAACATTTTATGGTTTAAAATCATTTAAAGAAATTTTTAAATGTTTCCAATCAACTTTGAACCTAATGCTTTAGGGATAAAGCTGACAAATCTATTAAATAAATTGCCACCTGCCGCGCGCCGGCGCAGCGCCGCGAAACCTAGTCCTCTGGCTATCTTCATCGTCCTTAAGATTGTGATAGAACCGTGGTCTTTGGGTGATTCGCACCGTGCTAACTACGAAGGCAATTTACGTGCTATTTACAAACGTTACGTACCTGTAGGTATGTTAGTGTAGCTAAAATTCCGTATTTCCTTGCAATTTTATTGATTGACGCATAATGACAAGATATTCTAAAATCAATAAGACAGTGTTGTCTTTGAGTTTGCAGCTTTCTTAGTATCTAGTAGCTATTAAAAGTACTTGTGAAGGCTTTTAAGATGCAAGCACAATCATGATAATAAAATAAAAAAGGAAATCCTTCAATCGCAATAAGTACCTTCCGAGTATTAAATTGCTAAACATTTTCACTAAGGCGTTTGTTGTTTGGTAAAATAAAGTTCAGTTTATTTAAAAACCTGCTTTAAAAATGATTTGATTACAAGTATTTACAAGTAAGTTAAAAAGCACGAGTGTTATTGGTATAGGAAACCGATAAATTCTCAGCTAATTCTGTAGTAAGATCGAATGTGACATTCCTGCTTACGTGCTTACTAAGCGCCTGTGAAAAGATGTATCGCACACATTTTTATGTGCGACAGATTACTTCCACACTTTTAATTACAAATTCTTTAGGCAGGATTCAATGATAACATAACATCCTGTAATCCCCGAAGGCTCAGGCAGGGGTGCACCGAATAGTACACCCTGTTCTTTATACTGATAAAGCGATTGGTGCAAAATTATTCCCTAACCATTCCAAAATATCAAACATGCTCAACGTTAATAATCAAGTTTTCACTTCTGCCGGCACTCCCGGAGTGCAACCCGTCTTTTTTTTTTATTCTTCTTTTTTGTTTTTGCCCGCGGCTTTGCTCGCATTCTTTCCGGAAATTATCCCATGGAAACATTTTAAATATATCCTATGACAGTCGGAGAAATGTAGGTTCCTAATTAATGAACGAAGAATCGGATCAGTAGTTCTGAAGATTGCCGCCCACATCCAAACTTACATTTTTTTTTTTACCACTTTCTAATTATATTAGTGTAGAAACACAAGTACAACTATCACACAGCACGCCAACGGCTTTGTTATCGGGCGAGACCGTCAGGGGCGTAGGTATTTTGACTGTCACACGCAGATGTATGTACAAGGGTTGTCACAAAACCGGGGCTGCGGGACTGTTCGAAAGAGATACCGCGGCCCTGGAACACAAAGGGCTAAGAAGGAACATGGGTTGGTTTTAGCCAGTACAAGTCTGACACTCCCTTCCGCTCCGCCCAAAGCGGGAGGAATAATTTTGATAATTTCCCGTCAAAAAAAATTGAAATAGGTTTGTCACAAAATAGAAAATAAATTGTAATCATTTATTTACAGATACATAAATGTACATGCATGTATACAGATGCCAGTCCAGTGCACTCTTCTGTACCAGTTTCATCTAGGTTTTGCCCTCGTTGGCAACATTTTGCGAAGTTGCTTTCAGTGATAAAACAATATTTTTGCAAACACACAATGTGCCACGAAAAGTAACTTTGATTTTTTAGGAAATCAATATCACGGAAAAGATAACTAATTTAATTACTGTTTTTATTACTGAACGTATGCATATTGAATACTACTGTTACATATTTTTGTTTTGTTTAAAGACAATGTGACGAATACTATATTCGTAGTCAAATTTTCATGAAAAAATGTTCACTAGCTAATGTTACCCGGAATAACTCAACGCTTCTAATGATACCACATACATTGCAATCGGTTAAGCTGTTTAGAAGTTATGGTGGAATAAATAAACTCACAAACATACATACATACATACATGAACCCTGAAAACATAACACTCCTTTTGTTGGGCATTCGTGTAAAAACTAACGAACTTTATAATTACGAATATTTGGGCAAGCATTTGAGATCAAAACCAATGCTACTGATAATTATTATTTTCTTTATTTATTTCTATACAAATTTCATACATCTTCAGTTATTTTATTTTCAGAGAGAGGAACCTCCTAACAATACGAGCCGTATCCAGGAGTACCGCTTTCTGAATCAAGCCCTTGATCCAGCTGCCTAACGAGAGCCTGCTCAGCTATTGATCGCGGCTCTGGGCAATTAAGCCATGGGCTGACGCGACTATCGGCACAATGATCGCTGAGTCCACATCACACATTGTGATTACTTATCTGTCTCCTACTGATACTTATTATTATTCAGTGAAAATGATTTTTATTGAACAAAACGATAATATTTATTGTAAAAGTAAAATGTAAATATGGTAGTAGGTACCTGACTATTTAGCCGAGTGCAATAAACCAAAACTTGGAACATTTCATGTGACTCAAACTACTGGATTTATGCGAATGCTTTTTGTATGCAGACAGGGAACATCATGAGGTAGGTATACGCAGTGTAATTTATTGTCTAATTGCACTCGACTAACTACGAGTAGTTATTGACCTTCACCTTTATTTCTGTCACACACAATATAATGTAGCACGATATTAATTAAAAAAGAAATAGCCATAGGTAATTGTATGTAATTTAAATAAAAATTTAATACGTACCTATCCCCATGTTAACCTACTTTGTGTACAGTTTTAGAACGCTTGCTGCGCCGATACCGTGCACACCGGGTACATTTAAAATGCCTTCTTTACGAAGGATCAAAAACAAATGTTCATTTTTCTCTTTTCACAAAATTATGTTGTTTAGACTTATATTTGGGTTTTATTTCAAATGCAGTAATTGTGCTACCATTTGTCTATTATTAAAACTCTACTGTATTGGTTGTTGTGGATCCGTCTATTTACAAATGCTCATGGATGCTGAGATCTATCAAGCAAATGCAGCTGGTTTTTTTTACGATTTTGTGCCAGTTATAGATATAACTGTAAATGTTTTGATATCTCTTATCACTGAAGAAAGATACGTTATGCAGTTTTCGTCAAACTTAGCTTCCAATTCTTTTGCAACATTACAAAAGAAACACCATTGTCTTGTAACCTATCTTCTGCTGTTTATTACATTCATTGGAGAGTTGGCCTTGTTAGGGTTATCATCGGAAGATTTTACTTTAGCATTCTTGACCGTATACTTTTACAGGTTAATATCTTATTTTTCGAGTCGACTGACCACAGTTTATATTGCTGAAAATTATCAAAAAACAGTTGAATCCTTGTGCAAGGCGCTAAAAATTTTTTTTTTTTTTTTTATTTTTTTTTATTACAAAATGGGCCTGCTCTTGACCTCGATCACGCCTGGTGGAAAGCGATGGATGAGGTCTATGATGAAACGAGCGTGCCCAGAAGATGCCTGTTCACTCTTGCTTTGAAGGCAGACGGGTTATATGTGGGAGGGAACACAGAAGCCGGCAGAGAGTTCCACACCTTGGCTGTGCGCATGATAAACGTGGAGGAGAAGCGCCGAGTACGACTAGTCGGGATATCAACCAAGTGTGGATGGTACGCCGCAGTACGTCTGCTAGTCCGGTGGTAAAAGGGTGATGGTGGAATCAAATCGTGAAGCTCCTGTGCACACTCTCCGAAGTACAGTCTGTAGAAGACCGACAAGCAGGCGACATTACGCCTATGAGCTAGGCTGTGAAGCGAAGCTATCAAAGTCTCATCGCCTATGAGTCTTTTAGCTCTGCGTTCCACCGAATCTAGTGCAGCGAGCTGGTATTTTGCTGAACCATCCCACAAGTGACTGCAATACTCCATACAGGAACGGACCTGTGCTTTATATAAACTTAAAAGCTGTCCAGATGTGAAGTATCGCCTCACCTTATTCAGGATGCCCAGCTTCTTAGCTGCGGTCTGAGCTTTCGACTCGATGGTTGAGCCGAAGTTGAGATCCGATGTCAACTCCATGCCCAAAAGCTGTAGGCGGTCGGTGACTGGTACAACTGTACCTCGGAAAGCTGGAGACAACTGGAACTGGCTCTTTTTAGCCGTAAAAAGACATGCCTGTGTTTTCAGAGCATTGAATCTGACCAGATTGTCGTCGCCCCACTTGGAAACGAGATTTAGGGTCAGATTCATTCGCTCCACCATGGCCTCTCTATGAGTAGCAGTTTCCTCTCTGCTGGCTCTTGCACTGGACAGGTATCTTTCCGCGACTGTGCTGTGTGAAAATAATTTTGAAACAATGAATTTGAGCGCCACTCAAAAATACGAACACGTCAAATATTTTTTATGTGGCTATGTGAAATTATCAAACAATTTGGATGCAACGATCAAGTATCTAAGGCTTAAGGTACTTTTTCTCATGTAATATTTTCCAGTTCCAATTTTCAGTTACAGATGGGCAAACTTACTATCCTATTAAAGTTATTGTTCTTACCTCTTCTTGTTGATTATGGACGCTCTGACGTCGAAAACACAGGAAGAGGCACCCTGGTGCATGCTGTTTGCCGACGACATTGTTCTTGTCGATAAAGATGATATATCCTGAGTAGATTGGAGAAATGGCAACAGAAGCTGTAGAATGTTGGCTTGAAAATCAGTAGAAGTAAAACTGATTAGGTACATGTTCTGCGATTTCGGCGGTCTCTTCCATTCTGGAACCATACCGCTAGAAGGCGCGCTTTTCCCAGCTTGTTCCGACTTTCGGTATCTCGGTTCACTGGTGCAAAGCGATGACGGAATAGATCGGAGTTGAGCACATAATTAAAACTGGTTAAATAAAATTGCGGCAGGTCACGGGAACAATATGCGACTCCCGCATTTCCGTTAAACTCGAAGGGAATCTTTTTAACACCATGGTTAGACCTGCTGACTTGTATGGATCAGAATGTTGGGCCACAAAAAGATTGAATGAAAGACAATTGCATGTGGCTGAGATGATAATGCTAAGGGGGATGTTTGGTGTAACGCGAATGGATAAAATAAGGAGAAAGTATATAAGAGGAGGTCCGAAAGGGCGCTACTTTCAGATCTCCTCTTGTATACTTTGTGTATTGTACAGTGACTGAAAAATTATGTGGAATGAGGAAAATGTTGAGTATGAATGTAGAAGCCTATTAGAGTACCAAAGAAACGATGGATAGACTTTGTGAAAGATGATATGGCTAGAAAGACAGTGACTACTGAGATGACGAGTAATACAGAAGTAGGTATAGATGAAAAAGATATCCAGCCAAAGACCAAATAAATTGTGATAAGGGCAGGAGAATGATAATCGGCAAAATTACGTTTAGTAACTGAAAATAGTCTGTGTGGCTTTTTCTTCCAAACTTAATAAAATTGATCATCACATTGTTTCAGGTGACTATTGCTTGTGTCAGTGATTTTTTAAGAATTATGTTCTTGGTTGTTTACTTCGACTGTGCTACCGATTTTGTAAGTCCTACCTAGAAGCTTAATTAATATAGAACGGCCTTAGTTAACCTTTTTCACCATTTTATTCAGCATTTCAGCTTTTATTATTATGTAAAGTAGGTGCATTATATTAGTTATTTGATTGAATGTTTCAGACGCTGTTATTTATATTACCCTGGATTTTAGAAATACTTCTCTGTGTATTAATTTTGTGTGTACCAGCATTTTTAATGGAATTAGCTGCAAATTATCTTGATGACATAAAAATTGTGCTTGCTGATCAGTTAATAATGATTCAAGGTACTTATTTATCTAATACTAATTTGACATTTTGAAGGAATAAAACTCAATAAAGTATCATTCAAAATAGTGACTGCCTGGTTGGTCTAGTGGTCGCAATCGCGAGGTGCACGCATGAGGTCCCGGGTTCGCTTCCCGGGTCGGGCAAATTGTTTTTGGATTTTTCCATCAGGAATTTCTCTAGCAGTAGCAGCCACAGAGCCTGGATTAGTGCCTGGTTAATGGCAATAGGCGAGTCTATTACATGGGATTTAAACATAACTGGCGAACTGTGGGTGTACTATTAGGTACACCTCTGGCTAACCTGGGGCGATGTTATGTTAAATTAATCATAATTTTTTTTTTTAGAAAATAAATACTACTTTTTATTCGATTGCAGACAAGAAGCTCCGTGAAGCTATATCCGATGCTCTGGACTATATTGACGCTTGTTCTGCTAAGCACACAATTTGGAACGGGTTTCCCTTTGACAAACTATTCGTTTTCGGCTTCTTTAGTTTAAGCACAGCGTATATTGTTGCCTTATTACAATTTTCATACTAGTTTGACATCGTAGGATATGACATGTAATTGTGTCGTGTGCAGGCACGACATAATTACATGTAGGTACCTACACATATTTTGGTATTGTTAACTTTTTCAGTTTTCTGTTTTAACTTTATGGTTGTTTTTATTCTTCACTGTCTTCAACTGTTGTTATAAGTTAATAACCATTTTAAATTAATAAATATCAATAATAATATTTTCTGTCGTAACATTGAGCCTGTAATTTGAAATCGAATAAAACAAATTCGTAATTTATCACAAATCAATTGTTATATTTGAATTACATCTGTCAACAGTCAATATTATATTATGTGCTTTACAATTTATATATTAGACGTTCACATACATACATGAATGGATCGTAACTCTAACATTTATTATAGTCGCTTTATTTATTATTATTTTGATATAGTTTTTCTTAACACAAGTGTTTAGTGTCGGATTGAGAGACTAACACTTTTATCTATAGTCAAGTTAAAGTAATTACTTGTGTTTAAGTTATTACGTATGCAACCATTTTTATGCAATAGACAAGTATTTGAACGAATTAAGAACCGTCAAAGAAAGAAAAAGAAAGAATTCTAACTTTTGACAGTTCCAATTTCAAGCAATTACTAAACTACAGAATAAATAAATCGTATCTAAACTGTCACTCAAGTAATCACTTGGTCTTGTTTATAGATTCGGGTGTCAGAGTAGTATTATTTCCAATTCAACAATAAAAATAAGTATTGCTAACAAGAAAAAAAATATTTATTTTTTAAATAAAACGAGAACTCATTCAATGAATAAATACGGGGTGAAACTCACTACCAATTTTGTTATATCGAGTCTATCACATACTATTTGCGAAAAGTTATAATACGCAGTCTGCACTAAAAGTATCGGGAATGGAATATTTCCACTGTTCCTGTCATATTAAAATCTTTTTAATTGAAAACTCCTTGGTTTTAAAAATCGAATACCATTTATTTATTTAAAAAAAGATTCTCGGTCTTGTCACAAGGTTTTGTCAAACTTGTTTAGTCGTTGAGAAAATGGAATTGACTCGAGAAAATTCAAGAGCGATGATTTATTATGACTTTCGAAGTGGTTTAACACAATAACAGTGTGTTAACCGGATGATTTCTGCATTTGGTGATGAAGCCCCATCCAAAACCACAATTTATCGCTGGTTTGCTGAATCTCAACGTGGACGTGTCAAGCTCAGTGATGATCCCCGTCAAGGTCGTCCAAAAACTGCAGTCACCCAAGAAAACGTTGATGCTGTGCGTAAGCTGATTGAGGAAGATCGACATGTGACATACCGCGAAATTCAGGCAACTTTAGACATTGGCATGAGTCAAATACAAATAATCTTGCATGAACAATTAGGTGTAAAAAAGTTGTTTTCCCGATGGATACCGCATTCGCTCTGTGAAGAGCAAAAAGCGGCTCGCGTTACTTGGTGCGTCAGAACTCTCAAAAGATTCCACGCAGGATCCTCAAATGCTGCATACAACATCGTATCAGGTGACGAATCCTGGATATACGCGTACGAACCCGAAACAAAAAACCAGTCACGAGTTTGGGTGTTCGAAAATGAGTTAAAGCCAACAAAAATTGTTCGTTCACGGAGTGTTGCAAAAAAAATGGTGGCCACGTTTGTCTCCAAAACCGGCCATGTTGCGACTATTCCTCTTGAGGGACAAAGAACGGTTAATGCAGAATGGTATGCTAGCATTTGCTTGCCACAGGTCGTTTCTGAACTCCGTAAAGAGAACTGCAACCGCCGCATCATCCTCCATCACGACAATGCGAGTTCTCACACCGCGCACAGAACAAAAGAGTTTTTAGAGCAAGAAAACATAGAATTATTAGACCATCCGCCGTACAGCCCCGACCTAAGCCCTAATGATTTCTATACTTTCCTTAAAATAAAGAATAAATTGCGTGGTCAGAGATTTTCATCACCTGAAGAAGCTGTAGACGCCTACAAAACGGCCATTTTGGAGACCCCAACTTCCGAATGGAATGGTTGCTTCAATGATTGGTTCCACCGTATGGAAAAATGTGTCAAATTTCGCGGAGAATACTTCGAAAAGCAATAAATACATTTTTAAATAGTAATGTTGTGTCACTTCCTTGATTCCCGAAATTTTCAGTGCCGCCCTCGTAAATGACCAGAATACCCTGATAATTTCATGAATTTCCGCATAAACCTTTATGATACAAAATATATTTGTGCGTCGTATTATGAGCTACTTAATTAAAGGAGTATTTGTCTATTTACTAAAATTAAAAATGCAGTAACCATAAGCCTTTTGTTGTCTGTTTTTCTGTGACTTCCTCTCGATCCGACCAAATGTGATATCTTTATTTAAATTTCGTAAAACCTTTCAATTTACCGCCTATTTTTTATAGATCACAGCAAAACATTCAATTTCTATACAAATAGAAATAATATTATCTACTCCTTTACCAAAGCGATGTCAACATTTAATCACTACTTTTTCCGATTACTTGTAAGGTTTACAAGTACACACATCGAAAGTGTGTAGGGATATTTTAGTTATTCACTCATTTAAAAAAAAAACTATAAAGAATTTCTTAAAGCATCCTTGTATCAAAGTGTCCATGGAGTTTCTTGCCCATTCTTCTCCATAGAGATCTACGATCTACGACTGTGACTGTAGCTTAGCTTTTTTGTTTTTGACTTTCAAAAGTGCCTGTAATGGTCTAATTGAAATAAATGCTTTGGCTTTGAAAGTGCGCAGAATTTTATACTCTTACAGATTTTTTATACGAAAACATCATTGTTTTTGTTAAAAACAGTAAAATCTTTAACACAAGTAGGTAAGAAAATTATGTTTGTTATGAAGTTTACTGAATTTTGCCACATCTATTTTTTTTTTATTATTGAAGGAAAATGTCCCAGGAACAAATTTACGTTTAAATCTTTTTGATATGTCCAATACTTTCGTTATGCTAATTATGTAAACTATCCCTAGACACTTTTGATGTGTGTAGTGAGTGGACTAAAGTACATTTTGTTATAAACGACTTAACATTGACTAGAACAATAATATGTTTAGTTAAAATAGTGTTTACATTTCATAAAGCTATGATATCATTTATTATTTTACAAAGTATTTTAACATATACCTACAAGTAGAGGATCATGTTCGATCTGGCTTATAACGCTGTCTCAGTCTGTCATGTCGACTCACTTGTTTTAGCTGCCATTGTTCTTTTTTTTTTTAATACTACAATATTTTATGCCTTATTTACACTGTCAAACAAACAATGAAGCAATGGATTATGGTTTTCTTTAAAACCCTTGACATTGTGTTAGTAACGGACATATTTTTACTAACACAATTTCAAGGGTTCAATTTCAAAATTGAGGTGTTTTTTAGACACACAACTTCGGTTGAACCACAAAAATAGCACAGCATAATAATATGTGGTTTAGCTACAAGCTAGTCTGTTGACAGTAAAGTATTAGTAGGTAGTAAAGTAACTAAAGTATTTTACCTCTGATGTTCCATTACTGTCAATGTAAAGTGTACTTTATTCCTGTTGTGATAAGGAAGCTGAAGGGTTGCTGTCAGAGGTATAAAAAATATGAAAAGACTGGACGACAACACAAATTCAAAATTGCTTGGATTGTGATGCTATTGCGAAATGGTAAAATATCACTACAATGAAGTCTATGCCTTATATCAAAAATTTAGGAGACATATTCGCGTCCACTTTTGTGACAATCCTGTAGAGACAAGTGTTAAAATGACGTACCTACTAACTAAATAAAATGTATTATAATCATTAAACATTAAATTATTTTAAACTTTACAATTCCATCAATTTCTTCTAAATAGGCGATAGCTAAGTTATAAATTATATTATTAAGAATGTAATTAAAGTCTCTAATTTATTTAAATACTATTCAAGTAGCTGCCGCAAACAATTTCGATTAGCAATGGTCCCTTAAAATAACTGACTAGATATATTTTTATTTATAATTTATTTTACAGCCGGTACCGCTCCGAAATTGTCTCTTTAATATTATTAAGATATTTCCTGGACCCGCTACACAGAAAATGTAATATCTTAGTTATAGTTTGCTAAATAATACTCAGCGCAAATGGCGTCGTATTGACTAAATGTGCGTCCAGACAGTGGTATGAAACATGTTTTCCGTATCTTAGACAGGGTTCAAAGTAATAATTATACCTTGATAAGAACAGTAATCATAATCACCGCGCGTATCCCCACGCTTTAAGTGGTGACGTGAAATGATACTAATATCGTGTTTAAACAGTTCTTTTAGTACAAATGTGTTAGTTTTGTTTGAAAATTTCAAAAGAAAGACCCTGTTTGAACTGAATTCGAGAACGTTGAAACAAAAAAAAAGCGATTTGAGTAAAAAATTTAAGAAATCAGCATGGATAATCATCAAAGAAAATAATTATTTTGATATTTTCGAACCCTGACCTTAGGTGACAACTATCAATTCGGAATCGGCTTAAGCAGATCACGTTTGCCACAATTGTCACATTTTGAGTCACGTCGTGTGAACCGAGGCGAACGACGTCATTTTCACTTTTATTGCAGGAACATAAAGCTTTTTCTAATCGGCTTAAGCCCATCCGTCGATAAGTGTGTTAAGAATTTAAACGTAATTATTTTCCTATTCTATTCTATTCTATTTTTATTTGATGGCAAGCAAAGCCGATGTCGACTATTCTGCCAATGTCCAGTGAATTGGAAAAACAAGTGTGCATGTTAATAAAACAAAAAAAAAGGAAAAATTAAAAGATAAAACTACAACTGAGGTCAAAAGTTAAACTTTTCTTGGCATTCGACACAACGTGGTAATTATTTTCCTATTATGATTCTGCTGTTGGACTTTGTGAACAAAACCTCTATGTCAAATCTATGATTCTATATTGTCTATGGTAACTTTTTGGTATCTGTCACTTTTACCGCGCTCCCGCGTAACGTGTTCTAGAACTATCTCTCTTGTCATGTCATGTGTCTGTGCAATAAAACTGTTGCAATCCTATTTGAATATAGTTTATTAATTCCACACCTGAATACATAAATGACATCTGCTAGGCGGCCATTTTAGACCCCCTGTTGTTTTAAGCTTGCAGATATCATACGGTACGGTGTGTTACAAACATTTAGTATTTGGTCTGTAAATTTCATTTTAATTCGGAGAAATATCAGTAATATCATTAATTGCGAATACATACATTACCATCCATACATTTATTTATTATAATATTACATTTAATAGTATTATTATTTATTACCTAAAAATATGAAGGTGTTATGACAGTGAGCAGATTTTGTTTTTGGATGCTACAATAAATTCAAAAAAATCTACTCATAATATTTTAAAGAGTTTCTAACAGGTATTTAAAAAAATATACATATTTTTTTTAGATATTTGGCATGTATTTATTGTAAAGATTCTAAGCTTAATTTCGAGTTAAGTTTTTTGTTGGAATGTGTATTAAAATTTATAACATAAAAATAAATAATATGACTTTCAAATAAACATAGATATTAAATTATAAAATCATTTCCTTGTTTGAGATATTGGACAATTTTTACCTTAAGAACAACGTAAATTTAATTAATATTCAAAATAAAATAAACGCAACACTGACTAGTGAAGTAAACAATTTGTGATATATTAATTAAGTTTCTAAGTTTTTATACTTAAATAAAATAAATAATATTCTTACCATCTTTCCCTATAAATATCATACTTATTGTTTAAAACATTATAAAATAGGTCTTACAGGCAAATCTATAGAGCGAAGTTAGTCTTAGCGCAGTCACGCTTTATCCGAAAATGACTTTATTTGTATCAATTTAATGTTCTTATTCGCATAATACGCTTCATCACAATCGCTTGTAGGAATATTCACATTAACGTTATACTAATAAGATTTGTTTTCGGTTGTTTCGCTCTATAGATCTCAGTCATAAACTGCAAATTTCTAACTAAGCTTTTAGAGAGATCTTTGAAAATATCTTTGGTTATATTTTAAGTCCTTATCAATTATTATTTGGTTTGGAATGAGATTCTAATTTTTATAATATTTAATAGTGTCATCGCTAAATCATAGAGCGGCCTTAGCCCGAACGCGCTTCGTAAACGTCACGTAAAATCGAATGATTTTTAATTGAATAATACTATCGTATAGAATATTGTTTTATAATTATTGCGACAAGCACAATAATTAATTTTACCCAAGGATATGAATAAAGTCTTAAAATTAAACTAAATATTACTTGTGAAACGAGTATTTTCGATTTTAAAAACCGTTCTAATTAACATTACGTTTACGAAGCGCGTTCGAACTATCTGGGCCTACAGTACCTACTAAAACCATTAAAAAAAGACATTACCTTAAAACTAGGATATTAAGAAGAATCATCCAATACTTTGCAGGGAATGTTTAAATTGTAAAAGCTTGCTGAGATTCGTGAAGACAAGGTCTTGAGTGTTCGATATGATGAAGTAGACCAGTCCTAATATTGATAGGACTGCCCGCCATATTGAGAAGTGTGTCCAGGTGTGGTAGAATGTTGGTATAGTTGGCTGGAAAAGAAAAGAAAATAATAACTTATCAACTCATGTCTTATTAGACGGCACGGTTGGCGCAGTGGTCAAGCGATTGACTGCTGCGCTGCATGTCGCGGGTTCGATTCCCGTACGGAACAAATATTTGTATGACCTACAAGTAGTTGTTCCGGGTCTGGGTGTTTTTCTATCTATAATATGTATGTATTTATAAAAACAAAATGTATATATGTAGTTTATCAGCCATCTAGCTACCATAACACAAGCATTAGGTTGCTTAGCTTGGGACTAGATGGTGCTGTGTGAAATGTCCAGGGATATTTATTTATTTATTTATTCCCATAAACGTTCATCATTCTGCCCCCCCCCCCCCCACATCGAAATTTTTCATCGGTAATTGAAAAAAAAATCTGCTGTTTCCTACAAAAGTGCAATACCTACAGTCCTACACGGTCAAAATGTATGGTACAGCTTTTTTTTCCTTTAAATAATCATACTAAAAATACAATGCTAACACATAACATTACGCCCGTAATCCCCGAAGGGTTATGCAGAGGTGTACCTAATAGTACACCCACATTTCGTTAGTTATTTTTAAAGCCCATGTAATAGGGTCGGTCCTGCATGTCTGAGGATCGCAGTCAGCATGAGAGTTGCATCTGGAGCGAATGATCTATCTATTGCCATAAACC
Source organism: Eurois occulta (assembly GCA_950022335.1). Classification (NCBI taxonomy): domain Eukaryota; kingdom Metazoa; phylum Arthropoda; class Insecta; order Lepidoptera; family Noctuidae; genus Eurois; species Eurois occulta. The sequence goes on along the minus strand of OX465486.1, from coordinate 17,502,429 downwards.
GGACACAAATCTAGACTCCGCGGCTGCTACAGAGAAATTCCTCATGGAAAAACCCAATAACAATTTGCCCGTCCGAGAAATCGAACATTAATAATACATTGATACCATCGTTCACAATTTGGCAAGTGTGTTCGTTCTAGACTAATTATAAGCACTAACGTGTAGCTTGGGTTATGTTCGAGACAAGCCTTGAGTACTTTCGCTAATCAATATATGACATTTGCGTGTTTTAGGCCAATGTCATGTCACCCGTCTCGCGCGATTTTCTAGTTTGCTTTTTTCCACACCCTTGTTTGTAGTTTTAAAGCAAATAATAGTTTTTTTTTTATATCAAAATGGGTCTGCTCTTGACCTCGATCACGCCTGATGGAAAGCTAAGTACGAGGGAACACAGAGAGTTCCACACTTTGGCTGTGCGCATAATAAAAGTGGAGAAAAAGCGCTGAGTACGACTCGTGTACTCGTACTCTTTATAATTTTCCAAAGAAAAAAAGGAGGAAGAAAATTTAATCGAAAATATATCTTTATCTTTATGATAGACATGTTGCTACTACTACAGCTGCTGCTGTTAATATATGTTAATGTTTTTCTATGAATAATTCAATAGCAGCCCGAAGTTTAGAACGAAACCGGTCAGGACATTTCTTTTCCTTGGCGGCTCTGTCCCACTCCTGGGCAAAGGCCTCCCTCCAATCTTTCCATTTCTCGCGAACCTGCGCGTCCTCCTTCCATAACGGCACCAGTCCAGTCCGTCCCATTATCTCCTGCGTGGCCTGCCCTGCCTCATTATTGCTATCGCTATTTTGGTCCACAGTTTTTTAGCGGCAGACTGGCCAGTCCCATTTGAGTTGGGCCACGTCAGCTTATGTGTTTTGGACCACGATCCGTTAATTTAACACCTAGTATACTGCGCTCCTGCGCAATTATAATTATCACAGCTAATAAAATAGGTACTCTAAAATGAAGCACGTTAAATCCAGTAACTTAATACTCACAGTAGTTACGTTGTTGCTGGTTATATTATTGACTAGAGGCGCGTATTGGTAGACCATCAGCTCGTCGTACATCCTGGCCGCAGTACAGACCAACAGGCAAGCAGTGTACAGAATGACCAGCACTATAGGCTGGAAGTATGGCTGTAGACCCCGGGATAGGTCTAGGCTGGCTACGTCGAGTCTGGAAAGTGGGGAAATGAACTTTAATTTGAGGATGTTAAGGTTGTAAACAGGTATTTATGTATCTAAAGTCGAAAAGGGAGGGTAATAGTTTTAGCAGTTCATGTTATGTTTGTCACATTACTTACTCTTTTCAACTGACCGTTGCAGGAAAATGTGTAAAGGTATGATCACACTTATTGACTCAGAATCGGCTTAGGCAGATCACATTTCACCACAAAATTATGTACCATTTAGTTCGGCGTGGTTTCGGCGTGGTTGGTATCGGCTTGAGCCCAAGCCGATAGCTCGTCATTAAGTGTGATCACTGCCTTACACACTAAATGTTTTTAAAAATGTTATAGGTGCACAAAAAATTAAACTAACTAACCAAATAAAAATCTAAGACACTCACCTATCCAATACTGAAAGCAGGCACAGTACGCAAAAGAAATAGTAAGTAGCAACATAAGGCATGGTGACGACCGCATGGAAGGACAGATGCCCTGCATCCAAGCCGTCGGAATAGCTGATGAGAAGTAGGTGCATCAGAGACAAGCCTCCTAGTACACCGTGGCATGCTGGGGCGGATGAGCGCCAGGCTTTCTGGAGGGTCAGTGCCACGTCTAATGGCGTTAGGTCGCCTAATCTGAAAACGGTAATAAATATATGTAAGAATATAGGTCACAGTAAATAGATCTGTTAATTATTTGTAACAATTCAAGATATAAATAAACTAAAAGTAATTAAAAAGCTGTATGACTCAATTTCTAGATAGGGCAATGCCTACTTAAATTGTAGAGGGATATTATAAAAATTAAAGATAACACATCCGTGGGGTTTCGTTAGCTAATTTAATTCGAACCAGTAGTCTGAGCTAACAACCAATAATGACGCAAGTTATGCATACATTGCCTTAACAACACTGTTGTAAGTTGTTACTTGACAAAGAACTCACCTTAAATACTTGTCACCATCTCTCGACTGCTGTGACTCCAGAATCCTATCCCTCGACACAGCTCTAAAGGTTCCTCCACCTTGCAGATAAATCTTCTCTGGTCTACGTGAACCAAACGGGTCCAACCTCTCATCATTTGGTGATGTCAGCGGTGACGGTGAAGAAAAAGGGTTGTCTAAGTATGTGTCATGGTATGGCAAGCTAGATTCTAATGTCTCTAGCATAGCTGTTAAGTCGGTGGGACGAGCTGAAAAGTTTAATAAATTCGTTTTTTATTTCTGTGTTTGATATACTCATAGGTTGTAGTTTGTGGTTTTTAAAAGTTACGAAATAAATATGATTTTATAGTTCATAGTCACAACATCCCTTAACTAAAAGAGGGTTTTATTTCTAAAATTTAAAAAAAAAATTCTTCTCCATCTTGAATCAATGACTTAGATTTTGTCCCAACGTCCCGGACAGTGCAATCAGTTGTGCACGACAAGCAGAAGAGAAGGTGTGGCTTATCCTGTGTTGAGAAGATGTGGCATATGCCCCATCTAACTAGATTGGATCTCCAATAGCAAACTTGAGCCCGCAGTTGTTTCAAAGATTTCCATAGGTATTTAAAATTGTAAAACTATCACGTAAACAAAATGACCTTGTTTTTACAATGCACAAATGATATACAGCTTTGGTGCGGTAGCATTTACTAGGTCTACAATACTAATGATTATAGAAAACTGTAGCTTTGCGTACCATCTGACCATGAAAATATCTAGATAATAATGGCTTTCTATTGTTTATTAAATTAACAATAAAGTATTATACCTGCTTTTGACCCTGACTTATTCTTCCCGGTCTTAAATACCTTGGGACTGACATCCCGTCCATTAGCATTGCTGTCCTGTCTCTCGTCTCTGACTTTCCTCCGAGTCTTCCTCGGTTTGTGACGCAGTTCCTTAGTTATACCATTATTGTTCTCCATATCATTTGCATCAATCTCTAGTTCACCGCTGAGAGTTACCACTTCATCTTTATTGTATTCTTTAAGGTAGTCGTCCACCTGGAATGTTTAAATTGAAAGGATTTAGTTAGTAAATACTGTATTTGAACCTAGAAATTGTAAAAAGATTTAAAATATGATGTTGCAAGAGGTAAATGATGTCGTAATTTAATATAATTTTAAGGATTGTACCAGATGGCCTGCTATCTGTATTTTTTAGATTCTGCCTAACCTCATGCAATAAAGGTGTTCGTTTTTTATTGTATGTATGTTTAATAACTTTAAATTGTAATTTTAAGTTTAAGATAACTTGAAATTGTGTTTGAAAAATATAATATTATTAGAGAAATATGCAATATTTTTTTTTTTCTCGAAAAACAATAAAAAATTACAAATAAATAATTTAACAATTTTTAAAGGATAATTAAAAAAACAGCTTACCCTTTCCAAAGCACTAAGACTAGAGCCAGGTATATCAAAATCATGTAAGTCCCGGTCTCTATGTCTAGATGAGTGCCGTTTCTTCTTCCGATAAGACGGGCTCCGCTTCTCCTTATGCCCGCTAGAAGGCCTTGACAAAGTCTTCATGAACTTCTCGTCCAAATGATTAGGATCATGCGAGTAAAATACAAATGAAGGATTTTTGTCAGAGTTCTTTAATTCTTTTTCAACAAAACCCAATATTCCTTGTTTGATTTGATCATGGATTGGTAGCTCAGTGTCGAGAGATTCATGTTCTGATTTTATCCAGCTATCTCGTTTAGATTTATCTGTTGTAGGCTCTTCTGTGACTGGAGATTCGTCCGGTGCAGCGTGACCATTTGACATTTTTCGCGATCCGGATCGACTACGAGATCTTTTAATTTTCTCCTTCGGAGACGGTGAACGAGCAGATGTATGGACTTCTGCTATCTCCTCCTTCACATCCACACTTTTTCCAGGCTTCATTATCAACTATTTTTGGCTTAAACCCACGCAAATTACAAGCAATCGTAAATTATTATTTTTTTATAGTATAACTACACTTTCAAGCATACTTAACTACGTTAATTCAAAGAAAGTAACACAAACTTATTATTTAACTTGAATTTTAATACATTTTCATGTTTATTATTAGTTAAACAATATTTTAATTTCGGAAACTAAAAACAAAGATTCTCTACCCAAATGTCAAATGTCAACACTGATGACGTCATTGTGACGTCAGCGGGCCTACGCAAATGGAAACGTTTCGTTTCACGTGATGTCAACACAGAACGCCTTCTAGTTTAAAAACAAACATGGCCAAAGAAAACGTGGATGACATAAAGTTTTAAAAGTAAAAACTTATCGTTCTTTTTATTTTATGGTTTCATGTTTGTTTTTTTGAGTGAGCCAACCAGTACAGTTACGTAACTATAGTTTTTTTAACATTCAAATTCAATAGCCTTTTCGAACCTACTAAAAACTCTTCAAGTGTTAGTTTTATCCTGACTGCCGATAGATGTCATTGCCATGGTAAGTTAAAAAACCATGGCAAAATTATTAATATGATATTTTCTCCTGTTTTAGAATACTCTAGTACCTACTTTGTTAACTAGCTAGGTAGTTTCGGTAGGTATCTATGCGGCTCTCAGTTCTAAAAAGTTCTGAATAATAAAATTTGATGTGCAGAGTTGAAGGTTCAAAGTGTGTGAGCGATCTGTCTCCAGAATTAGATGGCTATCGCGCTGGTTAATCAACCACACGGGACCAATCGAGCCCAACGTGACCACATCGTTGTAAAGATTACATTGGCAAAGACACTGTCGATGAACCCAACTCGCAGTGCACCCATCCATTAAGGGTACTTATAGAATTATAAATACCTATTAAAAGTCAGTAAAATCAGCGGAAACCGGTATTATGTGAGGCTTTCCCGTTGGGATAACATTTTTTTTTCTCTATTAGGTAACAATGAAGTCGGGTAAGTACCTATAGAAGTAGGGCAATCTCGAAAAGTTCCCGAGGGGTCATAGGGCTTAACCATCATTGATGGGTTTAACGCAAACATCGACCAAACATGACAGGACAAGGTTGATCTTGCAGTCTTTTCACATAGTTTCAAAACCATATCATATTGCGAAGAATTTTGAAAAACTATGTGTAAATTTAGACGATAGGCATGTCATTCAACTAGCCGGTTAACTCTCAAATCAACAAAAGCAACCTTCATAAAATCACATAAATGAGCCAAAAGTTACAGTCGAAAGCTTTAGTCATATACTTAGTCATTACATTAGACATAGCTGTGGAGTTAGGAGCGCCCGCCGCGCCGCCCGTACCAGGCGTTGAGCGACTCGACTGGACTCAGAAATTCGGAATGTTGCCGACCTTCAGAGTGTGGCTTAGGTTACGTCCAAGTTATGAGCGGATGGCTGTGGATAAAATTATCTGAATTAAGATACTATACTCGTAGACAGGCTACAGCCTACAGCAGCTCGTAGGCTCCTTTCTCGTAGGCAGGTCTTATAAGAAGACGTGTAGGTAATAATAAAATGTACCTAATCTCATGTGTTAGTGACTTGTTAAAGCAAAAAAACCGGCCAAGTGCGAGTTGGACTCGAGTACCGAGGGTTCCGTACAAAGAGATTAATATTTGAATGTCTTTGCCGTACAAACTTCATAATGCAAGCCGTTTTTTTGTTATTAAACACATAGTTAGTTACGGTTTTCCGATTTTTTCTTATAAGTGCATGTGCTGTAAGAGATTGCTTCTTGCCAAATTTCATAATTCTAGGTCAACGGGAACTACTGGGTGACCGTTAATTGCATATCGAGTCTCTCGGAAAGCTCGGAAAGCACGTTAAGCCGTTGGCCGTTGGTAAGCAGTCAGAAGCCCGAACGTCTAAAACTAGTTTTAGCAAGGCGTATCTATACGTATTACTAACCTAGTAACTGACTTTGTTACTATTTTGGAAATATCCAGACGTTTAGTTTACGCTTCCCGTGACCCAAAGGCAGCCTTTTCCCAGTCGCTTCGACTGCAGATTTTAGGGCACGCTTAGGTAAGGGTGCCATAAAAAAAGTTTTGGTAAACATAAGTACAAAAAATACGGAATGGGGTGTACCTAAGTACCATACTATATGTAGGTACCTACACTTCTACATTTATATCTACCTAAGGATTCAAGAAATTGTGTGTGCGAGTGTAACTGTAAATGTTTGTAAACTCATCCACGATCATCATCTTCCTGCCCTTGTCCCATTCTATTTGGGGTCGGCGCAACACGTTTTGTTCTTCCTTTCTCCCCTGTCAGACGTCACGGCATCATTTACTCATTTCTCTTTCATATCAGTCTTCACACAATCCATCCATCTTTTCTTTAGCCTTCCTCTACCTCTCCATCCATCAACAATCATGTCCATCACACTTTTAGTCACATGCGTTTCATCCCTCCTCATTACATGTCCATATCAGTACAAACGACTTCCTTTCAATTTTTTTGTAACAAATTTCAAACTTCCTCTATATACTCATTCCTTACTTTATCCATTCTTGTCACTCCACACATCCATCTCAACATTCTCATCTCCGCTATCGTTTTTCATCCACCTTCTTCACAGCCCAGCATTCTGATCCATACAGTACGTCAGTCTAATCTCGGACTTGTATATTTTCCCCTTTAACTTGAGGGGCATCCATAGGTCGCAAGTTGTTCCAGTGACCTGTCGCCATTTCATCGATCCTGAGTTGATCCGGTGCGTTACGTCCCGGTCTACTTCGCCATCTCTTTGGACAAGCGACCCGGAGTACCCGAAGTCGGAGCAGATCGGTATGGGCGTTCTGGCAAGAGTTATAGGCACCGGACAGGAGAGACCGCCGAAATCGCAAAACAAGTATTAAGTTTTGGTTCTACTCACCCACGATACAGAAGAAATTCTCAGTGGGGGCGAAGTCATATAAATACAAGCGTGATGTGTATCACGCTTGTATTTAAAGCTTTGAACATTTTTTGACGGTTCATTTTGTATTAATTTTTCGGTAATTCATTTTAACCAAGCTTACTATTACAGTCAACCACACATCGTTGGAGTTTTTTTTCGGATGTTTTATTATTCCCCATATTTTTTTATGTAAATCTATGAAAACTCGTCTATAGATATCGACATTTCCGCCAGCTACTTAAATGTGGTCGAGCAGCGACGAAAAGACTATAATTATGTACAGTCACTATGTTGTAGCCAGGAAGGGGTAGACTTTGCAGAGGTCTACTCAGCGTACCGGACCCAAATGTCGCGCGGCAGCCGTCCATACGGTGCTGACACTCGCATGCGTTTTGCGCGGCAAGCAGGTTATACTTTACTGTTCTGTTTAGCTATCTACCCACCATATTAATGCTGTTTATAGATCTGCATCGTACTGGTCGACTAGAAGAATTAAAAGCATAATTAATGTATGTTTGATGAATGGAGAGGGCGAGGAAGACCAGGGTTTTGAATGGATTGTCCCATAAATGCCAGCGTAATCGTACCATAATAAACTTTGTTAGTTCTTCTTCTTAGCTCAGCGATGGCAAAAAGTTCAAATGTGTTTAGCCAAAAACGCAACCATATCAGTTTGAAAGAATACATATTTTCTATGATACAGTACACTGTCATACATATTTAAGAACGCAGTTTTTCTTCCGAACCATCTTATCACCCCCCCCCCCCCCCGTAGGTATTTTTTTTAATTACATCTTTCCCATTTTAGCCTATTTTAGTTTGATGTTTATGCTGTATTACTGTCAAGTTTTATGAAAATCAGTGAAGTCGTTTTTAAATGAAAGAGTAACAAACATACACACTAATAGTAGTGTTATAATCGCTAGGTGATTATTGTGTTAGGATCAGCTAAGGGTAAGCTTTGGGACGTCCGCTCAGCTTACCCAGCCGGCCCTAACTGACGCAATGCAAGTGCCGCAACCGTCTAGACTTTTCTGTGGCCCTAGTACGAACGCGTTATAAACGTAATATTAAATTGATAATTCGTTTCAATATTGAATTAGTCGTTTCGCGCATAAAATGTAAGTAAGTACATGGTGTTCTCAAAACGGTGAAGGAACACATCATGAGAAAACCGGTATTTTCTAGAACCAAAAAGTCGGACACGTGACATCAACCAACCCGCACGTATGTTGGATCATAGCCCAATTCCCTCTCATATGCCATACGCCTGTGTGTCCCAGCAGTGGGAACATTAAAGGCTGATTATGATACTAAAGGTACATCTTTCTGCCTAGCCTTTCCTCAACTATGTTGGGGTCGGTTTCCAGTCTAGCCGGATGCAGCTGAATACCACTATTTAAAATGATAATATAATACCCCTTGGTAAGACTGGTTGTCAAACTTTCGGGCCACTGACTACCTGTAACGAATGTCAAAGATCTACAAATGACAGCTGGGACCAACGGCTTAACGTGCTTTCCGAGGCACGAAGAAAACTCGGTATGTATATATGTGGTCACCCATCCACGGATCCTAACTAAACGGATGATACATACATATTTATGATGTTTACATATTTTTTATTAAAAATCGTTTGAATATACAGAGCTTCTAACATCCTTTGGAGCTTAAAATGTGAATGACAAAGAGACAACTATAATGTACTTTACGCTGTGAATTTACGTTAACATCGCGTGTTCGTGCTAGGCCCACTGATTCGCGCCTGCGCAGCTGCCCCTTCAGCCCCTTGCAACTTAGGCAGTCTAGGGACCACACTTGTGTGAAGTAACATTATGTAGACCACAGAGTAACCCGTGTTTGTGTAAGTCACAGTTGGTTTAGGTCTGACAGCAGCAATCTAAAAACAACCTTGTTGGAATGAAAATAAAGGTCACTTTTCTTTGACAGACTTGTCAGAAGCAGCAACCGAATAACGACCTTAGAGCAACAGTAATAAAGATTATTGTCGTTTTGACAGTCATGTTCAATCAGATGTTAACTTTACTGTGAAAGAACTGATGTAGGACTTCGGTGTAGTTTGTATGTGGAGATATTGATGTCGTAAAATTAATTATTGATTCAAAGCCACATTAATTAATTCATCTGCCTCGATTGGCTGCCTTGTTGGTCTAGTGGTCGCAAGCGCGACTGCTGAGCTTGAGGTCCCGGGTTCGATTCCCTGGTCGGTCAATATTTATTGGATTTTTCCATCAGGAATTTCTCAGTAGCAGTCACGGAGTCTGGATTTGTGCCCGGTTGATGGCATATAGGCTCGCTCCTATTACATGAGATGAGACTTGAACATAACTGGCGAAAGGTGGGTGTACCTACTAATGGGTACACCTATGCCTAATCATTGAGGGATTACAGTTACTTTACATTCGTAAAATGGTCACAGAGTCACCCGTTAACTTCGTCTACATAAGACCATTTAAAAAAATTTAAAGCGATTCATATTATTATTTTAATATGATTCTGCTAAACCCGCCATTTTAGGTGTGATGTTATGTATGTTAATTAATTTATGAAATGTAGATTTGTATGACTAACACAAGTTACACCCGCTAAAGCTTTACAATTACGCCACACGCTAACACATAGGAAATTATTCAAATCGCACCAACCAGACACAAGCTTTTGATATCGTTCCATGCGATTCAACGACATATTTAAAGTCAATTTGTCCAAAATGGCTGACCTATTATGGCTGATCACTAATTATGCACTGTGTTAGTTCTAGTTTGTTGTACAAACTAGATTGATATAATATTCTAAAACTAGATTATTTAAACACCTGTTAGTTGTAAATAAATAATAATAACTTATGCTAATAATTGGAAAACCGAAAAACAGATTAAAAAAGCGTCTGCCAAAACAACCTTTTTGGTGCATTGGTCTCTCGAAAACCGCCAAAAAAACTGTCAAAACCGCAACATAACCTGTTGAATCTTTATGGTCGGAATATGGGGTTTCATCATCATCATCCACAGCCCGACTTCACCCACGGCTGGGTATAGGCCTCTCTTTGCTTGTGCCAAGCTCCACGCTCCTGTGCCAGCCTTATCCAGGATATTCGCGCAATGGCAACAATATTGTCTGCCCATCTCGTTATGAGGTTTACTGTGACTTTACTAAAATCTGGTAAAAACGGGATACTTACCGTGTTTACGATTGGTTTCTCAGTGGTATAGTGACTGTTCGAAAGAGATACCGCGGCCCTGGAACACAAAGGGCAAAAGAAGGAACATGGATGGGATGTCAGTAAAAGTCTGACACTTCCTTCCTTCCTTCATTTGATGATTTCCCATCCCAAATAAAAAAAAAGTGGTATAGTGACTATGTCAGTATAAAAACTTATATCCCTATTAATATTATAAATGCGAAAGTAACTCTGTCTGTCTGTCTGTTACGCTTTCACGTCTAAACCACTGAACTGATTTTAATGAAATTTGGTACAAAGATAGAGATGACCTTGAGAAAGAACATAGGATAGTTTTTATCCCGGATTTTTGAAGAGTTCTCTTGGAAACGCGATATAACCGAACTCGACGCGGGCGAAGCCGCGGGCGGAAAACTAGTCTAACTAGGAAAAGTAGTAGAAAAGTAGTTACGATTTTGTATCGAATTTGATGAGTAGTGTCGCGATAAACGATTTAACAAATGATAGTTCTATGAATTCTTCCCTCTCTCAAGATTTTAATTTCAGGGTGTAGGCACATGGTCCCCACGGTGCCTATGAGTTAGGCCCGCTGGCACGGGGCACCAAAAATTGCTAAACGAATTAAAAGCATCGTTGTGTTTCAGACAATTGTTTTAAAATGATAGAGACAGCATGATGTTTATGAAAACATTCAGCAATTTTTTTTTTAATTTGATCTTTTTATCTGGGATAAGAACAGGATAATGGACTCCTACCAACCTCCTCCAAAAACCGGGGGGTGATAATGGACTCCTACTTATCGTGGACTTCCCAGGTTGCTGCAGTGAGTCGAAAAGTGCACTACACATTCCACTCGCTGAAATGCCTCCAGTGCTTCTTGCCTTTGAAGACCAAAATCTCCCTCGCGCAAACCCTCATCCAGCCCATCATAGACTACGCCGATGCGTGTTATTTGGATGCCACCGAGGAGCTTTTAAATAAACTTGAGCGTTTGCAAAATATCTGTATTCGTTTTGTTTTTAACCTCAAAAAGTATGACCATGTTTCCAACTTTCGCAAGATACTCAAGTGGCTCCCAATCCGACTTCGCAGGAACTCTCGAATATTGTGTCTGCTTTTTAACATCCTGCATAACCCTAAAACTCCATCCTATCTGCGGGAACGCTTTTCCTACTCCCGTCCCTCTGATGCACCTTGCAGGTCGCATCTTAGGAACCTCCTTAAATCCCCTCCCCACTCTACCGACTTCTACTCCTACTCCTTTACTGTACACGCTGTGCGGTTGTGGAATTCTCTTCCGCCTGATATTAGGGACTGCCAAACTGTTGCAGTTTTCAAAAGAAGGGTGAAAGAACATTATCTTTCCAATTCGTCATAGTTGCATAGGTATTTATTTATTATTATATAATAAATATGATATGTATTATATTGTAGGTTATATTTGTGTTATATATTTTGTCTTTTTACTAGTAAATAAGTAAGTATATTCCTGTATTGTATGTTATATTTAAATTCGTTATTTGATTTGTTTTTGTGTATTCTATTTTCTCTTCTTCTTTTACACACTTTGCCTACATCTCATTTTTTCTACTCTCCTTTCGCAGGTATGCTGGAAGAGATTTCTTTAGAAATTAGCATCACCTTTGTACCTATTTTTTCTGTTCCTTTCTTCTTTTCTGTATGTTAGTGTGTACATAAACTGTTAAATAAATAAATAAATAATGATGAAATAATGTATTAATAATGATTTAAATCTATACTAGTACTTATTATGAAGCAGAAGAGTTTGTTTGGTTGAACGCGTTAATCTCAGTAACTTTTCTTTGAGTGTTGGATAGCCCATTTATTGATGAAGGCTATAGGCTATGTAAGGCTGATCCGTGGGTACCGCACGATCTCCCGCGAGATGGCGAGCCTCCTTGCCGGATTGCCGCCATGGGATCTGGAGGCCATAGTCCTCGCGCGCCTGCACGAGTGGCGCGCGGAGGTACAGAGCCGGGGGGTAACTCCGCTGCCGCGGCATATTGTCGCGCGGCGGACAGACCTCCGCCGTGATCTCATGGCGACATGGAGGGAGCGACTATCGCAACCCCGTGCAGGGCACGCCACGATAGTGGCGATAAGTCCCCTCTTTGAGGAGTGGCTTGAGAGGCGCCACGGCGCCCTCACCTTCCGCCTGACGCAGGTCCTCACCGGACACGGATGTTTCGGGAGGTACCTGCACCGAATCGGGCGGGAGGAAACGCCCGGGTGTTACTATTGCGAGGATCGACCGGAGGACACGGTGGAGCACACCGTCGAGGTCTGCTCCGCTTGGGAGGAGCACCGCCGTGTCCTCGTAGCGGCGATTGGCGGCGGCGACCTCTCGCGCCCGGCCCTGGTTCAAGCCATGGTCCGGGGCGAGAGGGAATGGGAAGCCGTCGCCTCCTTCTGCGAAGCAGTCATGCTAGCGAAGGAGGCGGCGGAACGTGAGAGGGAGAGAGCCTCACGTCCCAGCCGCCGCGGGAGGAGAAGCACCGGGCGTCGGGGGCCACGCCGTGATGGCTCTCGGCCACCGTAGGCACGGGCCTGTGGACGGTGAGTAATGGGCTAGCTCGCCGTCCGTCCGTCGTATGACGACGGGCAGGCCGTGTCGACGGCGCGTTCGTGTTCCAGGCGCGCCTCAAAGAGTTATCAGCAACGGGAGGGGCCCGCAAGGGCCGGTGCCTGCCAGGGCTGCGGGACTGTTCGAAAGAGATACCGTGGCCCTGGAACATAAAGGGCCAGTGAAGGAACATGGGTGGTTTTTAGTCAGTAAGAGTCTGACACTCCCTTCCGCTCCGCCCAGGGCGGGGGGGGGGGTCATTTGATGATTTCCCACCCACCAAAAAAAAAAAAGGCTATAGGCTATATAACATCACGCTACGACCAATAGGAACGGAGCTTCAATGAAAAATACCTATTGCAAAAACAGGGAAAATTGTATTTTTATAATAATTTCATGCGGACGAAGGTAAACAGCTAGTAATTAATAAAATTAAGGTTAAAAAACGGTAACTGTGCCTGCCCCCCACTTTTTCTATATTACATTGCAATTTTCCTTAAAAGCCTAATTATTAGCCGATTATCGATAAAATTGTCACGTTTTAGTCAGATAATAATCAACGGATTATCTTTCTACTATTACTACTGAAGGTAGATTAATTTCAGCGATAAGGTCCACCAATCAGCGCTTTTTATTTTAATATTGCACAATATTTTACAACAATGACGACAATTTGTCTAAAACAATTGAATGTCTACTAAGTATTATCTATTATCTGACGTACCACTGCGTTCACTGACTTTTTTTCACCCTTATGTCCTTAGTAATAAGGTTCAAAAATTGGACAACCGTCAGTAAGCGCGACATTGATTCTCATTGTCATTAACACGAGTTTGATCAAATGACAACTAAACTTTCAAGTAGACTGTTGTCGTCTAAAAGTATCACTAAAAACCGTTTTCACCAATACTAAGCGACACCTAAATAAAAATGCGTTTCGCCTCAAACTGCCAAACTAATGAGAGACTCTACACTATAATTTCATCACGCTGGTTGATAAAAATAAAATAAAATTCGCATCGCTCATTATTTCCTGATAAAGCTTCCTATCCTGCCCTCTGCTAAATCCCAAAATATTTAGCTGAAGTAGCCGTAGTAGAAATGACAAAGAGTTCGGAGTAGGCCCACCGTCCGATCGGCATCCGGCACACATTTCCAGCCCAGTCCCATTTACGCTGGAAGGGGTGAGCAATGAGCATTCAAAAACTGCAAAGCCAAAATTCAAAGCTGATGATTTTTCTTCAACAAAATTGTACTCACTGCTGGAGAATAAAACCTCTTCTTTGTCCATGGGTTTATTGCATTCTTAGTTCTATTATTATGAATATTAAAAAAAACTTAACGTTCAAGCAGAGACGAATTTCCCGTGACGAATGACTACGGCTTCCAAATGGTATTTTTAAGAACATCTGTTGCTCCTGACCCTTCATTGAATCCCTAGTTAAAACTTTACATGACATCTAACATTGTTGATAATCGAAGTCGAAAACGTTCCACATCGTAATATGAGCCAAGTGCTTTTCATCATAGTACCAAAGTCCTTCTATACAGTGGCGCCTACGTTTACAAACAGAAAGACACATGTTCTAAGAAACTACATACATATTCGCCAACTCATAATTTAGCTATTTAATGTAACGGTGCCCAACTACCTACTCTAAATTCACACTTAGTAACACTGACTCATCTTTGTCTGATGAAAGCATCTTGAAAATTGGACTTTCTTATTGAGTTATAGGGTCTTGAACAAAACTTAAGCTTCAATTTTTTTTCATAAATCGTGTTTTTCCGAACTTGCAGTTTTTTTTTAAATATATGTGGACATGAAATAGATTCCAGCACCTGTATTGGATGTCCCCGACACTCCTTTCGAGTATTTTGGTATGTGACGAATCGAACGAGCATGTGTTAGATAGAGTGACAAACAAATCGACATTTACCAATATTCACCAATTAGTCATTATAACTACCAGGCTGTTACAAACTGATTTGTCCCCACTATAGGAGAAGCAAAGGAAACCTGCTCAGGTGGAGTTTTATTGATGACTCTGCCCTGGAGTGCAAATGTGGTGCTGTTCCGCAAACGATGAGGCACTTAATATCATGTCCTGGCTGTTGTTTATTCATTGGAGAAACTGAAGACGCTACTGAAGGCGCCAAACTTGTGTCCCAGTTCTGAACCAACACAATTTAAATTGCCATCGACGCTCTAAGAAGAAGAAGATAAGAGAATAAGCCCAAAACCACACTCTAGATTTCTTGGTGCTAAACTTACCTATTTCTCATTATAGTATGGATCGTGTTGATCTTGAGACGATGACAATTCTTCGTATCAACAGATAAGCTTACGTTACTTAATTCCAATTTCAGATCACATTATTTGCGAAGTAATGTTCCTGTTCATCTTCTGGACAAAGTAACATTCTATCTGCAACAACGATGGTGGTTCTATGTTCTATGTCAGGGTTTTTGGTTTCTGCACTTAGTCCCTAAAGTGGACCATTGTGCGTGAGCCATGGTGGTAGAGTCAGACA
The DNA here is from genome assembly GCA_950022335.1 of Eurois occulta. Lineage (NCBI taxonomy): Eukaryota > Metazoa > Arthropoda > Insecta > Lepidoptera > Noctuidae > Eurois > Eurois occulta. Next base: position 17,487,106 of record OX465486.1, on the reverse strand, counting down.
TGTATGGGACTAACCATTGAGATCTAATCTCTTTGAAAGTCATTGTAGAAATACGATACGCGATTTCTTCTTGTCTAGACCCCCAAATCCCATCCAAGGGCAGACGATATTATGGAATATTCTGGATGAGCCTGGCACAAGAACGTGGAGCTTGGCACAAGCAAAGAGAAGCCTTTACCTAGCAGTGGGTGAACTTGGACTGTGGATAATGAGACCCTCAGATGCGTAATTGTACACACAAAGAGTACTGAAAACACTACTGGAAATATTTCTAGAAATGAGGAAGAGCATGCCTAGTTCTACGCAAGGGATAAACCAGCGGTTATGAACACATATTATTAGAAACTTATTACGTGTGACTTATGTCGTAAGAGCTGACTGGACTGAGTTAGTTGAGTCGGGAGAAAGGGCAGCATCCGTTGTAGTTGCCTACTAAAACAGAATTTTGCCATTCATCTTTGTACCCAAGAATAATGGCCATGTCCAAATATTCATTTGCAATAAGAATTTATTATTCTATTTCCACAATACCCAGGTATATTATGTACAATGTACATAAGTCAAACAAAGGTTCCAGTTCTGAGTGGTCTACATATTTTAGAAGAAAACTAAAGTGCCCTTGAGTCTGATGTGGACATCGGATAAAATAAGAAGGTGAAATGAATTTTCACGGCAAAAATGTTACTTTACTTTTACTTAATGTTTACAAAATACAATTTTATATGAAAGTCTTTACTCAATTTTTTATATATGTTGTCCATATTTTGTTTTTTGTGTAGTTAGTAAATTATATATAAAATAAAACTTTTTTTTTTCTCTTTATTTTCTCAAATAATTGATCTTTGCCATTTTATACCTGGTAACTTGGTAACAAATTACCTTATTCAAAATTGAAAGTTTTGCTCCGATTTTACATACCGTAATTTGTTCCTTTTATCATCTATATAGGTACAAATTTTATACATAAATATTAATTTAAAAAATATGTAAAAAGCATTTGTAAATATAAAAAATTGTAACCCGGGGTATCGGGAACAGGGTTCAAGCTACCGGCGGTCAGGGCTACAGAGAGAGGCACCTCCTAACAATACGAGCCGTGTCCAGAAGTACCGCTCTCTGAATCCAGCTGCCTAACGAGAGCCACCTCAGATATTGGTCGAGGCTCTTGGCAATTAAGTCATGGGCTGACACGACAATCGGCACAATGACAGCTGAGTCCACATCCCACATGTCGACAATATCGCGAGCCAAGTCAAGATACTTGATTTGCTTATCTTTCTCGGCTTTCACGAGGTTCTTTATACATACGATTTCCTTTATTCATTTTTTAACGTATTATTTACATTTTTAAATATTTTGACTAACAAAAATTATATAAAAAAAAACATTTAAAATATTATAAAAAAAATAGTAGCCCACCGGCATCGGGAACAAGGTCTGAGCTACCGGTGGTCAGGGTTTTTGAGAGAGGAACCTCCTAACAATACGCGCCGTGTCCAGAAGAACTGCCTTCTGAATCAAGCGCTTGATCCAGCTGCCTAGTGAGAGCCTCCTCAGATGTTGGTCGAGGCTATTGGCTATTAAGCCATTGACCGACACGACTATCGGCATAATGACTGCTGACATACGATTTATTATTACCGATCCGTTTCCGATTTAACTATTTAACTGCGTTATTAATGCTGTTAGGGACAAATTTAGTTTTATCTATTAAAACTTGTACTGCTCTACAGTCAAATCAAATCTGTTCTATATTATTCTTCACAGCATCAATTGCCTAACTATTGTCACCTAATCATCTAACAGCCCACAAAATACAAACAACAAAAGCCTACAGATCAAGTGGATGTTCTTACACAATTTCCCTCCTCACCGCCCCCCGTCCCCCTCTAGAGGTCGTCCTCCCCTCCTAGAGGACGGCGAAAGGCACTTTCACTCTTGGAATTTGGCAGTTGGCTTCTCGTGACGTCACTTTTGCGCAATTTGACGCAATGTGGTCCAGATCTGCGCATGATTTGCTTTAAAACCGTTTCGTTTGAAACAATATTTCGTCATGGAAATTAGTTTTTTTTTGGTAAACAATTGAAAACATGTGGTACGTGAATGCTAGTTTGACGTAGGTGTTTTAAATAGGCGCGGTTTACATGTAAAATTATATTGATAATGGTTAGCTAGCTGAAGTTTCGTTGTTTATCAGATTAAAATGTGTTGGTAATGAATCACGTGAATTTCGTTGTTTTGTAAGTCGGTGTGAAAAGTGATTTCGTTAATCGCTTGTTTTTAAAGTTTCTTTTGATTAGAACTTGACCAATCATTTTGAGCTGTAGGTCTTTATATTTCTCCACACGGTAGTTTTTAAAGTGTGATTTTATAGCCTGACTGATATTTAGGAAGAGCTATTAAACTTATCAAAGGTGTATTATTAATAAAAAACTAATCGGCTATAAGTGTATCGGGAAAAATAAAATAACAATCTAATGGCCATTTAATTTTATTGTGACATAGAAATAATTGATTCATAAAATCTACATTAGTTTGGTCCAATAATAAAAATTATTATAATTCATAACGCTAACTGCGTTAACTTATCAAATACACGATAATAAAACTTTTATTACACTCTTAGTTATATCCCAACACCAATATTGCAAATATTTTATACAATAAGTATTTACATCACGGCGGGACACCAATTTACAAACAATATACAATAAAATTTTGTCCCCAATAAATTCTAATCGTCTATTTGGCACAAAATTATAATTATCAATTTCAACCCGAAGCAAATTTTGCACGAATCCTCCGCCATCATTAAAATTAAAACTTAATCAATAATTTATTGCATTATGCGACGTAACTCGTCATTTTTTAAATATTTTTAATATAAAAATTACATTGACATTTTTCTTCGTTTTATATTTCATACTAAAATATTCAACAGGTTTAAAACTTACAGCGAGAATAATCTCTTTTACATCACTATATGTACTTAGTACCAGACAATAGAGGGCACATTTTTCTTATATTTACAGAATTCTTAATTAACTAAAAGTTCATAGAACGTACTAGAAATATATCATAGATATATGGGATAAACATTACCAGCTTTCGACGAGGACGATCTTACGTTAACTCAGAACTATCAGATCGCAAAAGTTTACACGCTGGTAAAAAACTAATACATAACACAGCAAAAAGTCCCATCGCATAGAATTCTAGAGAAAATTACCTTTCCCGAATTATATGGAGGGATAGTTTACAAGACGCCTATTAATTCCCAGCCTCACGACTTAGTCGATACAAAGAACCGGTGAAAATTCGGCAGTCAAACAACCACAAACTCGGCGACTGCGCTGCGATTTGCGATTTTGGCGCAAAACGAAGCCAGTCATCGTACCGTCCGCATTACCGCGGCTCGCGTACCCTTATATACAACTTAAATAAATTATGTACAATAGAGACTAAAGAGTATTTATAGGCAGTACGGGTGACAGAACTGGTAGACAAGCCTTTGACTCCTCTCTGTCTTCTTCATGATGCCTTTCTTGTAGTACTGTCGGATGCTCCTGGATAGTTTGTCGTAGTTCATGGCAGGCCTGTTCTTTCTCTTGCCCCACAGCCTGGCGACACGTACTGAATCCTCAATTTTGAATACACCGGTACCTGTGGAGCACGGTTTGAATTAAACATTTGTTCAATAAAACAGATAAGCGAATTTTGTTTTTGAGAGACATTTGACGAACGTTTTGAGGTAGACTTTTTGCCATTAACGAACATCTTGGGCAGTTAATTTATATTCAGAAACCTTTACGAGGCTTTGAAGTATTCTAAAAGAGCCTTTGACATTAAAGGTGCCTGTGTATCGTATTTCCAAAATCACAATGAAACGTAAGCTGCATTTCAATCGCACGCGACCGCTATATCGTCCGTTTGTCGCGCGACGAAGTCGTGACCTGATTTAATCTGGTATAAACTTAATTTTCTTAGAAGATCGTATTTCTTAGAACAGTTTAAAAAACCCATTACGTGTCAAACTAAAGACAAAGAGACAAGTTGTTTTGGACAACTGTTTCGTTGATTTCTACTTTAATATAAATAAAATGAGTGAAAGGAATTTGGAAAACAGAAAGCTCTATAAAAACGATCTACTGAATCAAGTTCCATTTTAGACATCCGCCATTTTGTTTTTAATTCAGTGGCTTAACATGGACTTTTAAAATTATAAAATGAGTGTCATGATGACATTCATATTCCTATATACACGCAATACCTAGATAGATATCTTATCAGAAAATTGTAAAGTTAGAAGTAACATATCTTCGTGCGTCACGCAACATACAACTAACAAAAGGATAATGTGAATTTCTATTCTAGAATAAGTTATTAATAAAGCACTATTTATAAATCAAGACTTGAACATCACTAGGAGGTATAGTATACACCAATTATAGCAAATCACTTGAAATCGTGATCTAGAAACCAAATATGCAATGTAACAGTGATGTACCAACAATATTCGTGATTCGAAAAGGACTCGATAATGGTATAAATCGTAACAATGACTGCCTATCGTTTGAACGAGTCACGAAACTAGATAACCTTTATTTAATACGATTTTATTGAACAGATGGTTAATGGCCAGATCACCTTGGGTAAGGAATGTCGCTCAAATGAATTTTCATGCGTATTCGATAACTGATGCATTAAATTTGGATTACGATTCGTGATGTAGCCGATTCGATTCGAAAAACATCGAACTAAAACTTTAAATATTCCAGGATTTAGTTTCGTTAATATAAAATACTAAATAGTGTGACTAGATTTAGCTTAGCAAGACTAAAATTCTGTCCACGTTTTAATGGGTCTATTGTGTAGTGACTTTAGACCATTTAAAATGTGTCTGAGTGTGTACTGCTCACGAATTTGTTACCCAATGAGGTAAGTAGGATTCTAAAATAAGGTCTGTACAAAAGTTTCCTTAATAAAATAATGACCTAATAAAAAACCCTTCTGAACCGACATAGCAAGAATTTGATAGGCACAATACAAAGACTATTTATATTCTCTATGGCACAATATAAATTGGCAATTGAAATATATGTTGTGTTATAGTTATTAACATTTTATAGCAGTAATCAACAATTGGATTGCCAATAAATTTTTCCCCAATAATATTAATAAAATAATTTAAATATTTTATCTCCATATCATTTTTTTTTAATCTTGACCTCTGCCGATTAACAGCCAATAGGAAACAATTATGTGTAGCACTTAGTAAGCCCCGCCTTCTCTACAATCATAGTAATTTATCGCGAGCAAAACAAAAGAGTGACTTGATTCCGTGTTTAAGCCAATTATAACAGTATAACAGTTATCAACGATTTATAGTAAAACAGGTCCTAACAAAGGCTTGTATGGTATATGTCTTATTGTTCGACGTGGTGGTACTGGCTTGATTCAAACTGGTTTTCTATGTGTTTTTAAGATCAGTTTTAAATACCGCTTTGTTGACGAGTATAAACAGAAAAGAGGAGAAATCTAAGCTATTAGAACTGACAACGAATAAGGAAGAAGATCATAAAAAGAGGTGTAGAAGATGACGTAAAATTTTGACAAGAACCTGGATGATGAACAGGAAATTGACCCAAGTGTTATTATTTTTAAAGAATTAGATATTATAGGAAGTCCCCTAATAATCAAATAGACGCTGACGAAGAATCTATTAATATAATTCTAACGATATTAAAACCTCTTTGTAACAACAAGTTGTTTCGTTTAAAGGACTATGACGATATAAGATTTCCCTCGAAGATAAATACTGTATAACATTAATTATGAATCCACTAACATTTACATTTTACGTTGATATTGTTGCGATTTATCTGTTACTAATTAACAAGGCCGCAGCTAATTAATAAACAAATATATAACAATTTTATTGTTTACTAAGCGAAGAACAAAATTGTGTAGAATTTACTGCGGTTGGCCTGTTTACTTTGCTTCGGATAAAAGGTCAAGTTTATGCAATATTTTATGTCATTATTATTTAGAATTATAAGTTGTTAACTTATTACTCTAAATGCGCATTTTCTTTAATAACTTTTCTTCGTAATCTTGAAATACGTACATCCTAGCTTTTGCCCGCGATTTCGCTCGCTTTATGGTCGCAAATTATGCCACGAGAACGTCCTGTTTTTTTTTCTCGTTTATAGTCTTTGGCACTCGGGGATTTAATGTAGCTTGCATTTGTGAAAGAATTTTCGAAATCAGATCTGTAGTTCGGAAGATTACACCCAACATCCTAACTTACAAACGGTACCTCTTCGTAATGTTAGTGTAGATTTCAATAATCACGTCATTTTCTGCTGTCCTGATAACTCTGATAAACCTAGATTTTAAGAAATCTTGGATTTCCCCAACATCCTGGGTCATTAATCAATATCTTATCATTAATTACTTATACAATAATCAAACTGTAGTCGTCTAGGCTGTACTTAATTTATAATGTTATCTGAAAGATGACTTAATTGATTTCAAAATTCCCGCCCACCGGCTCTTTGAAAAAGGATTTCTCAATATTACTCACTAAGAAAAACACCTTTATTGAACAATATGATTTTGCTGATAATATTTGTAAGTAATAATCCTTATCTTAATCTTCCTATCACAAGAACATTTGTCAAAACAGTTCAAAACCAAGATTTGAATTTACGTCAGAGGATAAGTTTTTCCGATAAAAACTGATAAGCCGTTACAATTCCTATGAAAATAACAACAACGCAATCGTTAAAAATAGAAATGATACAATAATCATGTGCTCACTTTTGTACTTAAAAGTACGTGACTTTTCTTATAAATCACCTGTGTTACCTACCTACAAAACGAAAATTGAAATGTTGTGTATGGTCAAAATGTTAAAACTTTATGGAGGCTCAGAAGTTAACTGCGAGTGACGGTCTGAGCAAATGTAACGGTTCAAAATTTATGGCAACTCGGAACATCTAACGTAAAGCAACGCAGAACACAATTTTAGGTATCAGCGGGGCGCAGAGGATGCATCGTCTTGACTGCATAATGCACAGAACGTCAATCGCGGCTAACTTCCGAACCGCCATAATATTTGAACAAAACTTTAAATGGTGCTAAAGACAATTTCTACATTTTTATGCTAAAACTACGTGTATGTAGATGACCAATAAGAACCATTGTTATAAAATTGTATGTGAACAATTCAATATGCTGAAATCCATTTGTTGGCGCACCTCACTGTTTACAATCTAACGATCAAATTAAATCAAAGCTTAGATGGCCACAAAATCTACCTTAAAATTCAATTTTCATCATAATTGCTCTCAAAAACAACGAAAAACCATTTTTAAAAATTTTGGTACCTAGTAATAATTGCTAATACTCACTTCGGTCTAACCACCGTATCGCTGAACCGTGCACGTGAGGAGATGCCAGGAGCTCCTTCAAGAACTGCCACAGGTGTATATGTGTGCTTCCAGTCTTGGCTTTACCGCCTCCAACTGCTGCACTCGTACCAGCTGATTCCGAGTCCTCATCTGTTGAAGAAGATATTGGTTAGCAAATGATTGTCGATATAATGTTTGAAGGTTAAAAGCTGTAAATGGAATGAGATGTAGTGTTAAAATTGGAGTGCATCCAGAATGTCTTTCCGTGAATGTAAATTTTTAAGTTGGTAATTCCATCCCAAATGAAGTAGAGCTCAGTTTCTTAAATGCTCATTCTTAATCACTGTTCTCCACCATATAATTAATATTTAAACTATAATGCAAATTATTAACCAGAATAAGAGCTTGTCTGTATGTCAAAGGCGTCCTGAATGCATAAACTGGTGCATAATTTAACTATTTAGAACTATTAAAAGGCCCATAACGCTGCTACTGGAAAGAGGGCATACAGAACACCAGCACACGACGACACTATTGCTTCTTGGAAGTTAATCATACCAATTCATCGTTTCTATGAAATAATGAGCCTACTGAACACGCCTACGTAAACTACGCGCTATTATAAAGATCTAAAATACTAGCAACACAACAAACCAGTTTCTTTAAGAAAATGTCTAAACTAAAAAAGTTATTTTAAAATGGCTGCTGTAAACATAGACCAAATTGACGGCAGCCGACCTTCAGTTCCAGACATGTAAACACACTGACAAGCAAACGAATCATATAAACAAAACGCTGCACTCAAAACAGTTAAATAGCAACATGCTATTTAAAGAAGAAAGCAAAGTGCTGAATGGAATGCTGCAGACGATTTGAGGAAACTATGGCGAAAAGAAAATGCAAAGAATTTTCACGTTTAACAACAAGACGGTAAAGCCCAAATTAGTAATGTAAGACCAAATGAGAGTAAAGTTACTAAAAGAGACGAGCAAAGTAACACAGGGTACGGGTAATTAAAATTCGAAGTACTATACACCGTATGTGAAGGTGGCAATGAAAATTTTCACGATGCAGACGGCAATGTTATCTTGGTCGCATACGACCTTGTGGGACTGGTGGCGTGAACTAGGCCTTCGGGAAACGACACAAAAACAAGACTTGACGTATATGGATTCGAAGCTGACGACGTGTAAGGGACAGAACTGCAATAGAACGACAAACGTCTGATTGATGGGTTAACTGTACCTAGGCGTGGCTCCATACTACATTAGTATCCAATTCATTTTATCGGTCAACGATTTAAAGATTTAATGCTTTTAGCTAGCAAGCTTGTTTCATTATACATTTTTATTAAACAGGTATTATATGGAATGATCAATTTAGCTATCATAGTTGCAATCATATGCACAAATTATCAATTACTTTGTCTTGCTTATCATGTTTTTTCAGTGCATCCATTTCTACTTTTATTGGATTAATCGTTATTACTTTTACGTTTTCTCTTACAATGACAAGTTAGTATTTATGTTCTTCTATTTGTACAACTTCTGCATTTTAAGATTCTAATTTAATTCTGAATTCAGTATTTGGCCCAGTAACCCCTTTGATTTACTTTATGCAGTCAGGGCCTTTCTGATATAAATCTTTATGTCAAACTGCATGTGTGGACTGACAACTGAGTCGCAGATAATTGTCGATCGCAATTTCCTGTGCTACTATCTGACACTTTTTTTTTCAAAGCTAACTGTCCACCCATTAAGGGCGACAGGGTGTCTCGTCCGTTGGACTGTATCATGTTTTTATCTTTATGCAATTGCGATAAGACTTGCTTTTATAATGTTATCGTGTCAATCTTGATGAAAATTCGATATTATAACTTGAATGCTATAAAACTGACCATTGAAAAATATCATTTCTAAGTGTCATGTGGCGATATTTGTAAAAATAATAATTTAATAAACTCATCACGCGAGTCCCAAATGACCCACCCATTAGGGACCCGCAGGATAAGTTTACCTACCAGTTAACTAAAGAGCCCAGCTTTATAGCTGACATTGATTTCCAAAATAAACAAACAAATTCTCCTACAATAAATCTTATCATTAGCTAATCGTTTATCAGCAATAAATACCGTGTCTGTGCTCATTACGTTCAATATATCTTGTCTTTCAATTCCCTCATAGAGTGAGTTTACAACTGCGTACGATGGCCATACATCATTAGCTTGTTTGTCTGTAACGCAGTCTGTATGTGGGTTGGTAACGGTCGTAGCACAATGCATGCGACTGAGGCATTGCCGTGCTACATTCGACCACGTATTGCACTATCTACTTTTCAATCATGTGTCTGTATTTTAACACATCTTCTCGAGATCGGTAGATTTCAAAGCGTACGCATTTTCTATTAGTTGGCGAAATGTGGAGACCGGTTAAAATTATTATCAACTAAACACATGCATTGTCTTTTATTCTATTTAGATGCATCTACTGTAAAAACAAAATGACAAGCGTCGATCCTAACAAGCAGGAGCATTCAGTTTTAAGAACATTACCATTTGTTTCAAAATATGACTTTAACTATTTTCAAGATTGCACGATACTGTTACTCGAAGTTTACCTTGATTCCCGGATAATCAAGAAAATAAATTCACAACCATCCATATTTCATGCAATCTTAAACGTCACTTATTTATTTAATTTATGTCCCATAAATCTGAACTAGGCGTGGTTGTTGCGAAGGAATTTCGATTTAAATATCTAGATTTAATTAAAGTTAGATAATTCCAGGGCAATTAATTTTATAGTTATCGTCAAAGCATTTACGTTTAATGCTCTAAATTATCATGACTAAATTAAAAGCAATGGGATTTACGAAATTAATGATAAATCATATTATATCGAAATTCATGATTGGTTAAATAAAGTTAAACCACCGCACCGATAAGAAACATGCTCCGAAGTTAAGCTGACTTAAAAAAAAATGCGATAAAATAAAACATTTAGTACCTATCTTATCCGTTGCTAAGTCTTGATTCTTTGCCAACCCTGCAAAGGAATTGGCGTTATAATAAGATACACCTCAGAAACACAATTTATGACAGTCAAATCCAGTCCCTTCTAGGCATTTGATCCCCTAAAATGGTATAAACCTGGACCCTATATCATAATAAACGTAACTGATAAACTTCAAGATGCAATATATTGAAAGGAAAACAATCAGAATACTAGTAAAGATACTCACCATCACTCATGTCGTCGGCAGACGGTAATCCAGCTGGCGTCGGAATAGGCGATGCTGATAACTGATGATGATCAGGTCCCTGTGACGATCTCCATATCTCTAACTGAGCATACAGCGTACTGCCAGCCTGTAACAATAATAAACAACGATCAAACCAGAACTAACGGTGAAAAAACACATTACGCGGAAACGAGGGAAAATTTCCACGAACCAACATAGCTGATGTTTAGCTAGCAGAAATTTGATTGGATTATCTTATTTATCTCAAAAGTAATGTGGAACTTACGAGTCTGAATGTTAATTAAAAAAACTTGTTTTCAATGGTTGCTTTGCTACTAGAAACAGATTCGCTAAACGTATGATAAATATTTATAGGGTTGTGGCCGGCTTCAATTTTGGTGTAACGGCTTTACCTGACGTAAATTGGTCGAAAGACAGATCTGTTTTCTCCTCTGTGTGGCACTTCAATGTGATAAAATAGCAGTGGTGGTATAAGTGGCGTTGTAAAACCTAGATGATTCACACTCATAGTACCGTACTACTCATTGAAATTCCCTTGTATATAAAAAGTGTAGAATAAGGTTCAATATGACTTTAGCTTTTTCATTACATCCACATACAATATATTATGATTAGAAAACTCCATCACCACTAGATTACTATCAGCAACCGATCAAAATTCTTCACGTTATTGACTTATACCCACTATTACCCTCTCCACAGCTGCCCCTTATCTTAGAATCTCAGAATTCCTTGCTAATTCAGCACCTATAATATCTTCCCACACTGCAAACCAGATGCAATTTGTATGCAGACGGGCCCAGGGTGCTGACTTTCATCGCTTAGAGAAAGTCGGCTCGTCGGCGCGTGCGATAACAAAGATACCATTGGAACCGGCGTGCTCGATACGATGCTACATTATTTTTTCTACTTATTTTACTGTTTTCATCATTATTCTTGGGATTGCAATGGCTTCTGAGTTTAGATGTTGTTATTGAGTCTTTTGTTATAATATACTGTATTTAAAGTAACTTCATTAGTGTTTGGTTTTAATTGTTGAATATGTTGTGATTTTTTGTTGTTCTCTTCAAATAATATTTTGAAAACATTGAATTTTATTGGTAAAATGTTAAGTATTTAAAAAACCTTCTCCTGCGGTCTTCTTTTGCTACTTCCTAAGATAGCAAGCAAATGGTTTATCCCAACAAAAGTTTTGATCTTTATAATATTGTTAGTTATTATTAGCGATTGAGTGTTAACTCATCTATAGCGTCATAAAAATGGATTTCCATCTGAACGCGTGACTTCATCATTACTACGTATGTTATCGAAATTTTCCTTGTACCGTCATCGTTATAGGGAAAGAACTTGACCACATGATTATACTCAAGAATATGGATAAAAATGCTGATATAATTAGTCGTGGTTACATTATCATATGTGCAAGGGTAAACAGAGAATAAAGCTAACCGCAAATAAGAAATAATACCTATTAATAAAGAAAAAATAAATAAAAGGTATCGTTAAAAAAAACTTTTTGAAGATTGACTTAAACTATTCTAGAATCTAGAGCTTGCATAACGTCGAAATCCTCAAAGTCATAATCACTGCACATGTTATAATAAATAAAACACATGACATAACAATGATTGCAAAACTAAACGTTGTAAATAAAAATGAACTAGTCTTCAACCGCATTACATAAGATGGGTCAGCAGTAACGGATTTCCTTACTTTCGTTGTCCTTACTAATTACGTAAATACTATTAAAGTTGAACTTCTTACAATGGTGGTTGAGGAAGAGAGTACTGACCTACACGGCTATGCTTTACGCATGTTACATCAGAATAGTGAATGTTTTTATCACACTTTTTTTCCTTATGTCGCAAGTAAAACTCCGGAAGATGATCAAAGTGATTTGACAGTTGTCTTTAATTTTGTTACCTTTGTTATAGACCAAGAAGCTAATGATATACTAGTGGAGGAATCAGAAATGATAAACGCAAGTGCCTTGTGTATACATGTTGTAACAATTGATAAAATTAATAGTACAACTGAAATACAACATAGTAAGCTCTTTTGTTTTAAAATCAATGATAGTACGTTGACGTACAAGATTCATTGCATCATTATTATTAAAACAATACTCATCTTATCCCCTCGAGTACTGATAGTATTATCATTACACTATAAGACTGAAGTTGCAACCTTGATTAGTTATTGAATAACCCTAACTATAGTTATTGTCAAAAAATGTGTGTTTTGAAATTTTGATTAAATTCACCAAGACAATTAAACAATCTAAATAAATAGATAATAGGAAATGGTTCATTAAAGCTAGATAAGCAAAAGACTACGGTACTAAACGTGTCTATCGAAGATGCAAATTAATTTGCACTTTGGTCTGTAAAACGATTAAAGATGAATCATCTATGCTCATTAATTTACAGACTGACGAGCATGTGCAAAAGCCAGACAAAACCAAATATGATGTAAGCATTCGTGAAAAAATTAAAGAACCAATCACTGAAATAAATGGCGATGATTTAACCGTAATAATATTCTTAGATATGAATACGCTAGCAACTACTACACTAAACAAACATATTTCTGATAAAGATGACGTTGGCATTGCTGTTGTTCAAAATCGTTACAGAGGACCATTGATTGTGATAATGAATTTAATAATGACTTAAAAAGGAAACCATTGAATGCTAAGTTTGCATTCTTAAAAGGAGAAGACCATGAATAACTTACTATGAATTATCATAAACACATGTATAAAAATGCCCAAGCCCCTACGTTGACGTTACACCAAGCGATAATTGTGTATCAGTTGACCCCAACTGACACGTGGCTAGAAGAATTTATGTGATAACTCCAAGATAACACTCATTGTGGATATTTTCTCCTATACTGACGGTTTTAATTGATACTACTTAAGTAAACATTGTATTATCAGTAGTTTGTGAATCAGTATAGACTTTGGTCTGACGAACGCCCTCAATCTGCCCCAGGGTTATATGATAATCACAAAATGTAAACAAAAGATTATAAATAGTACCTGAGATGCTCTCTGGTTGAATTCTTCTTCTGTGAGTGCCACGAGCGCTGCGCCTTCCATTGTGAAGTTCTCCATGGGCACCATAGGCAGGTTGTAATGTTGCAATGTGAACATCACCCACGCCTTTACGTCCCCGGTACTCCATAGCATTGGATCTGGAAACGAATATATAATTATCCACTGTTTCTCTTGTCTCATTTTTATCTTAACTTCAATCATTATTGTCCTCTTTCAATGGAGAATTCATCCTATTAGATGCCTCTAAGCAGTTTGCAACACCCATTTCTTTTATATTAATGATTCATTCAAATGGCATCATCACGTCAATTCTACCGTAATCTCATTATACCATGTTCGTAATCAATGACTTACTAATTAAAAACCCTAAGAAAGAAAATGCGTTCTAAGAAAATGTCGAAGCACGCATGTTCACTTCTTCTGCTTTGCATATCCAATCAATGTGTATGTAGCGAGCACGTCACTAATTTAAGACGAGATCATCACTGGGCCAACATAAACAGCTTACGTAATCTACTCTGAGCCACTTCTAAGAAACCATTTATGTTTATAATCGCGTTACACTCGACGGTAGCTGCTCTAACATATTATTCTGTACGTAGAAATACGTTTTTTATTGGGCCGACATCTGAGTGACGTCATTGATAATTACAATACTAATAGTTATCATGTTAGACGTACAAGTACAACATTCCCATGACATACGAGTACTCGTACCATTGTAAATTATATATGATTGTTCATAAATATATGCGCACGTAATACAACTCTCAATCAAAGTGAATAATGGTGTTGACATTTTTGACTCACCTGGTGAGATTCCAAGTACTGTGCATGTGTTGTCCACGTCCCTCTTGGTCTGTTCGATGGCCATGCTGAGCACACGGTCGATGTCTGGCGCAACTAGAGAATCGTCACCTCCACTGCTCTCCTCCATTTTCACACTTCCCAACTCGAATGGAATTGGTTTGAGATTTAATCTCTTCTGGAAAGATGTGTCTTCTAATGCTGACCTCAGCAGAATGTGATCCCTTGGCTCTTCAACTTCGAGTTTGGGTGTGAGGTAGCTCTGTTGGACACTGTCTTGTAGTATCTGATTTTCTTTTAAGAGCTCCTCTATGTCTATGTATTCGTCGTGTTGTGGAACTGGTGACGAGTACTGATTGTGGCTTCCGTAGGATATGCACGATCCTGATGGAGATAGAGGATAGGGAGACGCAAAGCCGGGCACGGCCAGTCTGTTGGGTTCTTCTTTGATATACACTTGTGGGGAGTACTGAAGAGAACTGTAAGGCGAGGAGGGCTGCAGGGCGACTGCTGGGATGGAGCCTTCGTCTGATGAAGGGGAGGGAGTAGGGTAACCCTCGTAGTCGTAGAGGCGTTCCAGGAAGACGTTGTTAGTGTTGTCTTCTGGGTAGGGTGGAGGTGGTTTGTTGTGAGGGTTGGGTGGGGAGTGAAGCATGGATTCTGGGGGGGATGCAGCGCCGAGCAGGCGGAGGAGATGCTGTAGATCAGCGGGGGAGGCGGGCACCGCTCTCTCACCCTGAGACGCCGACGGCGGGCTGCACCCGGACCGGGGCACCGTTTGTGGCATCTGTGAACAAGAGAGAACAAACATTAGTTGTTGATCGAACACACTGATTGGATCAATTGGTTCTGTTACAAAAGGCATTGTTAGTTCAGTCACGATTTTAGTCGATATTTCTTGGATTTCACACGTGTTTTTTGATGGCAGGTGTTAATTTTGTTTTGGAACTGTCTCGTAGTTGTTTGAGAGGTGTTTGAACTTTAGGTCTAACACTAGGCTTATCCTAAAAACATTTAGGGTATTTTTTTAAGAAGTTTGTCGAGTCTCATGGGTCATTGTTCGTCGACGTCATCAGCCGACGTACTAACATCCAGATGTCTTAAACATACACATTTCGAGCTGTATATTTATCTTTTGACTACGTGATAGACTTCTAAATTTAGTAGTGACGAAGAACTCCAAACCTACGAAGTTGATTTAAGTCGCAAAATAACAAAAAAAAAAAACGAAGTCAGGTGATAATAAGTAAATAGGATTAGATATACATATTTAGTAATTTGTTAACATTTTGTACTTTAGTAGAGATGTTATTATTATCTCACGTCGAAGTCCAATTCCGAGAAATCGTTCAAATGTTTGAAAAAAATATGCAAATATATGTAGATTGTTTGCTAATAACTCAAGTTATGAAGCGATGATCAAAAGATGAGAACTAAAATTATCTATGATGGCACGTACGAAAAACATTTTTATGTTATGTTAACTACTGCTACTATGTTAAGATGGAATTAAGTAAGAAACATAATCGGCCTAACATTCTACCAGTTCTGAGAACCAAGTATGAAAAAATTAATGAGTACTTAATCAGACTCAGAATAAATTTTAAACAACATAATGATAACAAAAATAAGTTCGGTACTACTAACGATATTACTATTCGACTCACACGTTTAATTGAATTTAACTGCCGGCTTACTAAATAAAATCGTCTAATCTGTCGTCTGTGCGAGATCTTAGACAATTTTTATTTTTTTCCTTCTTATCATGGCAGTGACCTATGTGTTGCCAAGCTCAACCTAACCATTCTTTTTCTTTACCAAGTCATCTCCATCTTATTGTTATCTAGTTGGGGTCGGCGTAGCGTGTCGTTTAATTGAAACATATCAACCGTTATTTTTTTCCTCCCCGTTCTAATCATATTATTTGTATTAAGAATTATAAGATTTATAAAAAACTTACTCGAAGCAATGACAACCCCATCATCCGCGCACTTAACTCACAACTACGCTGCAAGACATTTTCTATGCGAAAATCTCCTGTACCGAACCGGTCTATCTAGATAGTCAACCTATGGCTTTATTTTCCTACTTTTTTTATGATTTCTAACAATTGTTAGTACATTTACATATTTCCCACGTATCTGCATCGCTACATAATTGTGTTCTATTTTGATTGGCTGATTGTTTTGATATGAAGATACTGTGGCGGAATCAACGTTAAAGAAAATTACTGACACTTCTGGTTTTGATTGCAAAATTAAATAAAATTTATTATATATTTATAAATGTTATATATTTATTATAATTTATTTATTTAGAAGTTACAGGACCTAGGAACAGCCTTATTGTCTGGTACGAATTTTTGAGATGGATTACTAGACTGTTTTAATATTCTGACAACCTATTAAAATAGATTATTGAGTGCCAACTTAGAAAAAAAAAGTTATACATACATTTTACATTCGTGAAACTAACATAAAAGTATTGAAATCTAGTTTATAATGTTTTTAATAATAGACACATCCGAGTTGAGATTTTATTACAAGAGGGCGATGATGTCACTATCTATGCTGGCAAGTGATTAGGAATTATTATTTAATTGTTTTGGTATTTTACCAGAGGCGGTTGGTTTGTGTCAAAAATATTTTAAATATCGAACCATTCATTAGCGTTTTGGGGAAAACTGATTCGTTTCTTTTTATTTATTGTTGACACCAAATCTATTTGTTAAAATGACTAAAATAAGACACATTGGCGAAGGTCCGATTCGATAGCATTGATTTTTTATCTTATAATCATAATCTCTCAATTTGCATTGCTTGTGGTCACGCATAGCTAATGCGTCTAGACAATACTTAACACGCGGAAGTGTCTGGCAATTCTAGTTTTAATCGAGACATCTCATTACAATATTTATGTCAAATTCTATACCGCAAATATTTGAAGTATGACGCGTATTTAAAATATGTGACCTTTGCCAATTTTCAAGATTGTTTGTTTATTATTTTTGCATTAATTATGGAGATCATTTGAATTTATATCTTTGTAATGACGCAAAAATTGTTTGATTAAGAATGTAGGTTATCATTACAAGCAATTTTTTTTTAACTGGCGATCATTTTAAAAAAAAAACACATTCTCATGCGAAAAATGAACAGAGGATTTGAAAAGCCTACCTACATAATGAGGTACCAATTTATTTGTCTATAAAGTTGTTGGAAACGACTAAAACTGTTAATTGATATTTACTTTTACTCTAACACTTCTAACAAATATTAAACACTTCTACACAAACCTGTCTATGTACTATGTTATATAAACGACGACGTAAGTACTAATATTTCTATTGCGTATTAAACCGATTAAGAGTTATGTGAAGAAATCTTGCAGACTAAGTATAATTTTAACTTTTACTGATAAAAAAACTATTAATCTAGTTTATTTTTTTAATTAAATAAATACAATATTCAGTCTGAGAGCTGAATAAAAATACTTTATGTAAATTGTAAGTCGATTATCTACAATGTTTTCATTAGCATTTACTCTACATAAAATATATGAAGTATATTACAATGTGAAAGGTGGTATTTAATTTATCCTTAAATGTCAACAAGTTTCTAAATTTCCAAATTATTCGGTAGTTGGAGAAAAGCAATTTGGTTTACCATTAAAATGAAGTAACTCATTAAATATTTTATCTTTCTAGAATCTGTCTCTCGACTACAATTTCTCAATTGATAAACAAATCAAGACTCCTCAATTTCTTATAAAAACCTAAACCAATGAACTAATCTTTATGTTTCAATTCATCTTGTCAAATTAATCGCAAATATAAACATCAGCTAAATATAAAGCAACATAAAAAATGTCTAACTGCAAGTCACAGCAATCCGTCAAAGGTAATATCCGATATTCCAATCATGTTTCCGTCTATTCGGACTTCCGAGTAGGAAATACTGATACAGATCATAATTTATTTCTAGATTTTTCTCAGAGACATTCTGACGGATATGGGATTTTACAGTTTTTACATAGTTTACATTATGACCCGTTTGTCTTAATGACTATTCAAGTATTTCCAGTTCAAGACTTCTAAATCATGACTAGTTATCTTAAAATGAAATTACCCAACGTGTACGTATGTCTGTTCCAGCGAATCTCGAAAACGACTGGGTATTATTGGATTGTATTAATTATATTATTATTCAATTCTGTGCACGCCTGGAATACACTAATTGCTTATAGTTATACATTAAATTATTGTGAATACCCTTGACTGAGTTAACCTAGATAATGTACATGATATTATGCCCTTATTTGCAATTCAATAATATAAATAATGATCTATACAATCTTCAAGATTATACAAATCTCAACTAGATTCATTGTCTGCAATGTTTATAACACGTAATAGTTTATCTTAGACTAACAATAGCGAAATTGTTGCCATGGTGATACTATGAAGACTGTTAGCACTGAAGCCAATGACCGTTCATATACCTAGTACACAACAATGTATAGCAAAAATAAGTGATATTAAGTTCAGTTATTTTGACCCCCGAGCTCGAATTTGGACTATTTTCTTTTGAGTTACAAAAAGATTATATATAATGGCGCCTGTTTGTCCGATTACAGCTCTATTATTAACGATTATTATTAAAAGTCAATACAGAAAGTCTGTTATGTATAAGTTACTTAAAAACCGGTTAAAAAATAATAACAATAGCAACCTATCGCCAAATCTGTAGGAAGTATGTGTTCCGTTTTGAAAAAAAATGGCCGACAATGCGCATTGACGTCATATCACTGTCGACCAATCAGCGTCGAGATTGAGCGTGACCGTATGAGAGCATGCTACAGTTCGGACCTTGGTTTTTCCACTATAGTTCGCTCAACCGTTTTTGGTAGTAAAAAATGCGTCTGTAATGCATGCGAATTGTTACAATTTAAAATGGTTTTTTAAGTGACACAGTTTTAAAAGTTATATCGATAGGTACATATTGAATCTTTAGTTATTTTCCGGAAATCTTGAGTTTTTTTTCTTTCAAGGAAATATGAAATGTGGTCTTTAAATTGGCAACCCAGCGTCTCCAGACAAAGTTATTTTTTATCAGCGATAATAATACTGGTCCGTTGGCTCCAATTAAATTAAATAGAACGACTGTATAAGTAGGTCTAAACAATTTTGCGATAGGTTTTAAAGCTCTATGTAATCTTCAGTGGGTCATAGCGTGTATAAAGACTGAATAATATCACATTGTTTACAAACAGTTATACAAATGAGCAACTTCAGAAGAAATTAAAGCTCAATACACCGTGTTCCGGACGATATACATAAACTTCGACCAGATGGTCAGACCATGGAAATAAACATAGTTTAGCTACAAAGTTTACATAATTATGTACAATAGCCCACTCATTAGAAGTAACAAAACCAAAATAAGCGGACCTCTTATTTTATTAAAACTCCGTACTATTCTAGGCCAGCTCAAAGCGTTAGCACCGACGTTCGGTCTAGTATACCACTTAAAATAGCTTGTATGAAACAAAATGTGAATTACACGTTATCGGTTTAGACCGTTGCTATGCGAGAATTAAAACTCATGCGAGAACAGACATCCACTAAGACAAGAAACTTTTCCATTTTGCTATTTTAGTGGATTGCCAACAAAATGTTAGTGCCTATAACTCTTCGTGTTTATAAAAACAGATATATCTTGTTAAAATATTTCCACTGATTGGAAATGAATAGAATTTTGAACCGTTATGTACTAGAAAACTTATTAAACTTACAGTTAGATTATTATTAGTTGCAAGATTTTACGAGTATCCCGAGCGTCATTATTTATGATTTTTTGATATTATGAGACCGTTTTCGCTAAGAATAATCGACACTGTAATAAATGCATAAATATCAGCACACTGTTTGGATTTACAACCCTCGGGTAAGGACAAAGAGGTGACATTCCCAAAGTGCTATAATATCTAAGCATTCAAGACAAATGACGATTGATTCCAAATACGAAAAACTTTAAAAGCGATTTTAATTTCACAGGTTCTCACGACTGATTTACTTATCTCATAGTCATGATAACGTCTAGCCAAACTATAAGTCAGAACTAAGTACTTCAGTTTTTTCTCACAGTCCCAAATAAGCCCAAAAATAGATCAAAACCTAGCCAAATATAGAACTTAGTTATCCGTGATATAAGTCGTAAAAAAAATCTCATCAGACTGTTGGTACAATTGTTTTATTATAACACTGCTCTTGAATGAGATGTCTGAGTAAGATTAAAGTTAAATTGCCCATTACTTTGACTTATGGACCTCGGGGCTCCCCCATTTTAAGGTGACACTCCTTTTTATGTTTATTTTGGTTGGAGTGTTTAAAGGACAAATAATAGAGAACCTCATCCTTTTTTTAAATTGGTTAAAAGATGAATTTTCAAGTAAAAATAATGCTTACAAATTATTTGTATATTTCATGATTTTATAATGTAGATCTCTATTGTAAGACCTAATAATCTTAAAAGCTCCTGCTTTATCTTATTGTAAACTGTTATATGTATGCTGCGCAAAATGTTAGGCATTCCCTGGACGGCGAGCCGCACAAACGCTGCACTGAAAGTTAAATCTCGCCTATCCACCATCTGCATGAAACGACTCCTATGTACTTCAGACACGTGGCAAGAAGGGAGCCTGATAGCCTGGAGAAGCTTATTGTGGCTGGTAACGTGGAAGTAAAAAGGGGCCGCGGAAGATCACCAACCCGATGGAATGATGTGGTGAAGGAAGTCTACAGAGGGAATTTCCAGGCATCTGTCCACATGGAGAGCGTTGGTGGAGAAGGCAACGACCTCATATGGTCATGACTCTCAGTCATGCATGAGCAAACAAGAAAGAAGAAAAAACTATTATGAAATCATTATCAATTTTTCCTCTTGCTACGATACTCGTAACAAATTATACCGATACTAAACAAAATTACTCAATCCGTTCCTCTCTAATCTTTTTTGAGTAACGTAAGGTCATACAACCTTAGATTATTAGGAGTTCAAGCAACTCCAAAGCACGTGTAACTAACTCCTATGGTGCTACGAAATATCGTAGCACCCTCTACGCAGGTCTCATGTAGACTTTCATTTTGAAAACTACGTTCTAGTATCGAATGTTTATTTAACAAGCGTTGCGGGAACCACCCCCTAGCAAGATGGACCATTGAAAGGCAGAAGACAGAGGGTTGTGCCTTGGCTTAGGAGAGGTTGTCCAGTGTTGGGCTGCAATAGGCTGAATTTATTGCTTGATTTATGTATGTAAAAATATCACTAGATCGTTACAGACCCACTAAAGAACAGTAAACGTTACAAAAATTAGCATAAATACCACTGCAGCACCATATTCGGAATCAAAGACTTGTTTTTTATGCTTTGTAGAACATAAAACGTGTCAGTCTGGTATAATTATCCAGTGTTTTTTTTTGAACTAGACGAAATAAAGTCGGTATTTCCCAAACGTTTTCGTCAATTAAACGGATGTCAGAGTGTTAAATTTATTGTCGTCTAACGAATTTTATTGGATAGAATAGGATGTGAAGCTTGAGATATGAATTTAGTGTTGAATTAGCCCCGCCTGTTTAGATATAGCATTGATGATATCTCGTGTCTGATTGCATACTTTACGACTTCAAATCTTGGTATATGTTACTACCCACTGACCAAGGATTGTTCTTTTAACTCATGTATTCATCAATTTTGATTGACGATAAAACCTTGTTCGGGAATAACCGTCAATTAACTATAAACCTTAATAAACTAAGATTTACGAAGTAAACTTTTTCGAAACGCATTCTTAGCTGATTATATACCCGAGTATACTATACATAAAAAATGATATGAAGTTGGTTATATACCTATACATAGGTAGGTATGTATGTTTGTAACCGGCTTGTAGTTCCTTGACATTGCTTTTTGTTTTGATGCCGTTAGAAAATAACCTCGAATTGCCGATACTGTGAAGTTGATCAACGGATCCGACCTATATACTAAATTTGAAGGTACATAACAGTCAAAAAAGTAGGTATGCGTAAACAATAACAACAACGAGTAACTTTAAGACACAAAGTACATATGTAAGTATTCGAATTCCAAATCCACGTGGTACATAACTAAAATTCCTCACTCACTTGCTTCTTTAACCCCACTCACTGAAGAACAAAAGCACTCACACAGTCAAATATCCAAACAGGGTTGTGCATCCATAGCGTTGAGGTTATTATGCCGGCCGGTGAAGACTGCGCGATGCCATAAACTTCTAAATTCAAACTTTTTGACAGCCACTGTTTTTCCGATGACATAAAAGGTTCTGAATCCAAAATGTTTACTGTCACTTAAGGCTGATTATGTTTCCCGGCTTTTTTTGGCAACATGAGTGCGTGTGTACGGCGGATAGATCACACAGCCACTGAGCTCTGCGCCCGCGCACGAAGCCTTTGCCTCAATGAGCGGCTACGTCACTACGGGAAGTACGCTGCCACTAAACTAATATAACAAACACTTCTCACACCGAACAGCTTCATCTAACGTCATACGGCACTTAATTATTTTTCTATGACGCTAATATGAAAATTGAAATGAAAGACGAAATTAAAAAGTTATTTGAATTCAGTTAGTATCCATTGTGTTATAGTTTCGTTTTATATCCTGTACCTGGTTTAATCTATTGTTGACGAAATTGTGTAAAATTTTCCGTAAACAAATGGCTATGCTTTTGTGTTAATGCAAGAAATTGTTTATTTAATAATCGTGGAACACATTAACAGGTTTATCTTAGTTGGTTGTGACCCAAAAAATGTTATTTTAGTCAATGTTATCGTTGCAGCTTTAGGCGTTGATAGTATATTTATGATACATTTCTTAGTGCGCACTTTATTTAAGTTTTGTTACTTTGTAGGAATTCAATTTATCTTTACCGTTCCATAATGTTTAGCAATCATTAACCTTGTAACGCCAACACTCAAGCTACCGAAACTGTCAAATTTTCCCAATTAACCTTGAACCTTGTGCTTTAGCGATAAAGTTGAAAATCTATTACAGAAACTATTGACAGCTTGTAGTCGCTTCATGTACTTGCGTCTGTACAAGCGCGGTGATCAATTCCTTCTCTATGTGAAGAAGTCTTCTTCCTGCAGTGGACTGCAGGGAGAAGACTTCTTATCATATACAACATTTACATGAATAGACTGGTATTATTATATACCTGGTACCTGTACCATTCAAGACAACGGAATGCATTTAAAGGTACTATGACATAATAAATGTAAATCAAATCAACCTATATCTTGAACACCTTGACAGTTATGATAATCGTATGTATTACATAAAAGTTAGGGTTAACCCACCCCTCATTACTATGAGCGAACTAGTCGTGAGTCGTGCACTGATGACGTCACTGATTCGCCGCCTTCCGCACTTCATTCATTCAGTAATAATAGTACAACACAAAGAACTTGTATAGTACATACACATACTTACACACACATACATACGGCCATACGTCAGTTCCTAAACGTGAGAAAATAACAATACACATTTTGGTTGCACGATCTAAATTAAGTTCAGATCGTTTTCCTTGATAATTAATCAGTACTGTTTAGACAAATTGATTCATTATTTTGTTCTTTACTGAAAACGTGGAATGTAGTACTAAAGACATCAACGGGATGCACTTTCTTTTGTGAAGAGTTCTATGCAACATGGTAACAAAAGAAATACAAGTTTTTCGCAAGCATAATGAGACTTAAAACTTTACTTTCGGTTAAATATGTTTTGTCTATATCTATTCCAGTTAAGAAAACTACAAGAAATCTTTTCTATTTTGTTGAACTCTAAAGAAAATGTTACTTGCCTAATCCAATGCAACAATAACGACACGTTCATATCAACATGATTCGCGTACTATTAATAACCAATAGTTATGTAAGCGGGTTTGCTTCGTAAGTCATTGTTTTGTTTTAGGTCACCGTGAAAACCCATTCATAAAGTACACCCACGGGCCACGTTTGAATATGTCGTGTGCATAAACTTTTAAGGACACTTTACAATAATTAAAATATTCTATTGATGAAGGGTATCACCCAACGAGATAATCTAAATATTAAGCAAAACAGTTGCAGCAGTCGTCAATAAAAAAAAAAGTGTAAATCAGAAATCTACAGGTGTTTTTTCAGGTGTGATTAACAAATATTTATCAATAAATTATTGAGATCCCAAACATTTAAACAGTAGATAACCAAATATTAAAGTAACTGTTGTGTAACAATCAAAAGGCACACAATAATGGCCTCTTAGACACTACAAGGCTTAATAGCCATTAAAATTTGCACAAGTGATTAAAATGGAGGGAAAAGCATAAATTACGTAATTGACAATCGTACGAAACAGTCCTGTCATTGTGCGTCATCATTTTTATAAAATGTCAATGTTAAATGAAAGTGTGATAGATTGTTGTATAGGTGACAAATTATTTAAAATAATGTAAGTACACAATTTGAGAATTATTCACCAATTATTATTCTTAATAACTAAATGCTTCAATTGTTTGGCGAAGTTATGATTAAATTGTGAAATAAGATAAGACAAAATCCAGAAAAAAAATAAAGTAGGCACCAATTACGCAAAATAGAAAAATAAAAATTCTATGAACTATGTAATCTATGTCTAATTAATCAGAATATTAATAGGCCTCTAAAATACCTGATAATCCTCAGCCACATAGTAAGATCCGCCGTAGTTTCGCCAATAGTAATAATCCCGAGCAGGCACCATCGTTCTTAATACTAAAAATGTCCGTAAACAAATATAACTTTTAAAAAAGTATCAGTAGGTATTTAAAATTACTAATACGTAATCACTGTTTACTATCTATTCGAGAAACTGATTTATTTTTAACAGTAAATAAAATTTATTATTATTATGATAAATATTTTTTAATATTTATTCGAACGAGAACTTTTATATTTTTACAACTGTGCCCAACACGGCTATCTCCGTGGAAAGACGTTATTCTTTTTAACAATTTATCGTTGTACACTACGATAAATATATTGTTTTATCACGTCATTTTATCACGAGGAGCAAAGTTCGACTTTAAGATAAGATAGTACAAGTTTTTCACAATTCAGGCGCCTTTTTAAGGAAACTTCTGTTCTATAAATTGATAAATAATTAACAAAATCTTGCTGATTTTTATCTTATTGGGATTTTACAACCACGCTATGCGAAAGTGATTTTGCGGTGGAAGATTATTATGAAAATTTATTTTTAGTTTTGATGAGTGTGACATAAATAGTTTTTTTTTTATCAGAAGTCATGTCCTGGTGCAATGATGAGGGGGTTTAGTTTTTCATATCTTCGGATCCGTTCCGTATTTAAATCCGTCAACCAAACGGATTTAAATGATAAGTTTAATAACATTAAAGTAAGTACTCTTTGACACACTCCAAGTTCAATATACTTTTAACTGTAAATATCACCTCATTTACTATTTAAAATCACACAGATGTATCGATTTTTATACTTATATAACAAAAAAATAAAGTGACAATTGTTTATATTTTTTGTGTTTAATAAACTAATGGAACTCGAAGGGATGTCTAATAGTTTATTTTCTAAAAAAAACTTATTAAAAAAAACACGTTATCGTACTCTTGTTATTAAATATATTAAATATGGAATTTTAATTACTGTAGCGAATTTTATCAATTAAGTAAAGCGTGTGATTTATGAATCAATATCAGGCAGTTATTCTTTATTTTAAGATTTTTCTCAGAAACTGCTAAACATACCAACATAATTGGTTTTAACTTTTAATAACAGTTAACTAACACAGTTAAAGTACAGGTTTCTGTGAGAAAATTGTGTAACAAATAAACCTTATTTCTATGGACTTAATTATTGTTTATGTAGAAATAAATACAGTCAGATCGTTGGAAGATGAGCCCTGATGCCCTGAATGGCATATTATTTGGGTTCGATTCCCGCACGGAACAAATATTTGTATGGCCTACTGATAGTTGTTCCGGGTCTGGCTGTTTGTGTATGTGAGTTTAAATGTTTGTAAACGCACCTACGACACAGGAGAAATTCCTAGTGTGGGGCAACGTTTTTTTTTTAAAAAAAAGAAAGAAAAAGTTAACAGTAGAAAATTTACGGTAATTTTGAACATTGCCTTAGGCCAATTAAGGTATCGTATCGTCTTTGTATTTGAGATTTAGGGCTTATTACTTCTTATTACACGTCTCGTTTTCTCATTTCCATGGGAAGGAGTATAGCAGCATATTATGTGCCCATAGAAGGCAGGTCTCGTGCTTTCTGTTTTGAATAAGGTGCAAAAAAATAAATTTAAAAAAAAATCCCACCCAATGATTCAGGCTATGCGTTACCTGTCATTGAATTTAAGATCTTAGTAAGTTGATAGGAAGCTACGGCCTATTCTAGAGCAAACATGCCAGTTGACACTCGCAAGCGAAACGTGCTGTTGTATTTTCGACTTCCGACGCTGAGCCGACAGTTGAAATCTAACGTACATAAATCTAGCGTACCCTATTATTAAAGAAGCAAGCTTAGGTGTCACTTAGTGTTGGTGAAAATTACCATCAGCTTATTTCGTTATTTATGTAATTGGAAGCTATAACACATTATTATCCTTAGCAGTTAGTTAAAGGCATAATTTATGGTGATCAATTCTAGACAATGAAGCCTACAAATAATTGCCATAGAGAACTCTATACCCAATGTACACAATTCTGTACTATTTTATTGTCGTTCGAAGACTATCAATATATCCTATTGTTCACCTTGACCGCATAGTGTTTTCCCGGCCTGAGGCTAGAATCCGCTTGGTTCTAGGATTAGAGGAATCTGTCGTGAGCTCATTAACAACCACGCGAACTGTGGGTATTTATGTACTTGGTAGACGGATACTGTTGACCATCCACTCACGACCATCCCACTCCGTATTCCCTTCTCTTATTATAGAGCAGTAAGAAGAGGGAATACTTAGAGAAAATGTTCTCTCATGAAGGGGGTACTCAATTATATTATATATTTTCGATGAGAAATAGAGGAGAGTATCTCTTTAAATACTTCAATTTGAAATATAGATGTGCTTGCGGAGTCGCTTGGAAGCGTTAAGTAATCGGTCAATTGTGTGGATTTTCTTATAAATAACACTGAGTTAGTTCATTTTCGCTTATCCATATAACTACCATGTTCCTGTTACTATTTATATATATGTTCTATGAGGAAACTTTTCAGGTGTGGCACATTTTTCTTGTTTTTGATGCATTCATGCAGAAATCTCTTTGACTGAGAAAAGGTATACATAACAACAATAAATATGAAAAGGTTGAAGTAGTTATTAATATATTTATATATTCATTGTTACATAATTGGGAAATGCAATCTCGTGAACGGGTAAACGATATTCATTAGTGACATTAATTGAATGTGGCACACAAAAATCCCTAATGATAACTCGTTAATTCGTCACAACGAATAAGAGAGTATATAATAGTACGTAAACGATTAAGACATCACGTAAAATATACATAACATTACATTATATATCGATATGTGATTAGCATTTTATAGAATGAGTGGAAAATCTTTTTTCTTTTTTTTTTCAATAAAAAGAAAATTTTTTGCAACAGCGGTTCAGTGATATTTGATTCTAAATTTTATGAATAAAAGAACGGATCGCAATATGGATCTAGAGCAGGAAGATGATGAAGATTTCAATTGTAATTAGGAATTAGTTAATTTACAGTAAAAGCAAGTCTTTTAACAATGTCTTAAGGTTGAGAGTCGGTAAAAACTTTCGTAGGGAAGCCAGATCTTTTGTTTACGTAACACTGGTCTAGAGACAAAATATCTTAAATGTACATACATACATATACCGTATACATACACCTACAGTAGTACAAAAAGTCTGTCGATATAATTAGGTGTGATTTCACGGATAACGTCATCTGTTTGGCACAGATTTTTCGCTTTGATGTGGTAACTACGATAGATCACGTACACGCCCCTTGTCAATTTATCAGTTATTTTATACAATGATTACTGATAGTGGAATATCTATAGCGTAGTCGTTATCAGAGCATATATGTGACAAAAGGTCGGTAATCATGACTTCTGTTTAAATCAATAAGATGATAAATCATTGTTTTACTATTAAAAAAAATGTTACGATAACTTCTTAAAAACATTAAAATAAATAATTTTTAAAACATCATAACATACGCTTCTATCTCTAAAAATGTTATGATATATTGTTAAAAAAACATTAAAATAATTCATTTTTAACGTTATATCATAACATCGGGCCTGTCGGGCCCACCCTCCTCCTTTACAGTTTAAAAGTTTTGTAATAACCCTTATTCAATAATTGCCCAGGAGTCCACTGACCGGGTAAAACTCAGCCTGCTATTGAATCTAGACTAAAAATGTGAAGGTATCGTTAATTTCCACGTGCTCTGTCTTAAGGCGCTTCCTAACAGAAACGATCGCCTTATATGCAGCAGTTCAGATCTGAGCCTTACATCAGTTGGTTGAGTGAGGAGAACCAAGTACAGTGTGCAATCTGCAACAATATAATTTGGAACGACGGCTTGTTTCTGTACAAAATCGAATTTTGGGTAGTTAGATTACAGACGAATTCTTCAGCGATGGACCGCCTTTAGACATGTAATCTACTCTATGTACTGCCTCGTTGGTCTAGAAAAGTGGGTGTACTTGTTCTGTACACCTCTGCCTAACTCTTCGGGATTACAAGGCGTGATGTTATGATGTCTACTCTATGTAGCACTTGTAGTTTGACAGTAAATTGGTGAATAACGTTTATAGATCACGGCCCAAGTAGTCACGCTTTTGGTTACTTGTACAACAAGACATCGAAAGATATTCATGCTTATCAGTTTTTGATAAATTGATATTTGATTAGCACTGATATAAAGTTTATTGAGCAATGAACGCAAATAGTGTGAATGGCTTTGGAAATATTTTAAAATTCATAAAAACAAAATGTTTTACCTTCCAAAGTTTAAGTTTGTCAAACTATCGTGGTCTAGTGTTAATAGTGGACATCTCTTGAACCATTGATGAGCTATGTAGAAATAAATCAAAAATTCTGTGCCTTTAACTAACAAAAATAAAATATTTCAAGCTAGATGTGGGTTAGAAATATAATAATATTCGTATCTATATTAATATTGTAAAGAGTTAATGTTTAGACGTAGAAGGAAATCTCTGAAACTACTCAACCGATTTAAAAAATCTTTCACTGATGGAAAGTTACACTATTCCCGAGTGCCGTAGAGTGCTTTTTGCTTTAACGGGTAGAAGCAATTTTCGTATTATAATTTGTGTGTTTTTTTTTAATATTTTTTTTTTCGAAAATACTCTCCATCTAACTGTTTTACAAAATCAAAATTTACAGTTACATGCTACAGTAAAGTCACGATCACTTAATTGAAAGCTAGTTAAGTAAAACATACTAATCAGTGAGTTATATAATCTCACTTAGCTCGGACAAGTGTAAACACACAAGTACACACTTAAGAGCTCTTTAAGATAAATTAAATAGACTTTTATTTTCACAAGCAGCTACACGTATATTTAGAATGTGTATTGCAAAGGTGAATGGTTGAGATCCTCCATATTTATTAAACAGAAGAATTAATATAATGTACATCTTCCTGAAAATAAACTACTTTGTCGAGAAAACTCAACATGATCAGGGAACAGTGATATCCAAATCGACGTCATCATCATTCTCCTGGCAAGTTATTTGATATTGGCGAAGCATGTCTTCTTCTTCAATAATTCGCTCTGAGTCATCATCGCGGAATTCCCTTTCTTATCGTATCATCTAAAAGGCATTGATAAACGTAGATATAAGAAGCTGAATTTGATTCGATTTACGTACCTATAAATCGATAGGCTATCTATCTGTAAGTATATAGTCGAGCTATTTGCCATTTATGTAACGTACTTACCTACTTTTATTATAAACAAGAATCGACAAACTAACCCTTTCATTATAACAAGAATTCAAGTCAGTAATAGTCATAATTATTATAATTACGGAAAACAGCGATAAAAACTACTTTCATTAACAACATTTCCCTAAACCAATTCTTGAAATGCAGTTAACCTTTAAAGAAAACGAGAAAAAGCTAAAAATATACTTACTGAAATATTTAATCGTCAAAATGTATACTAGTAAGTATTAAATGTTTGTACTGCTTCGTGCGGCTGCGCGGTGAGAGGAACCGGTTGTCAAGGTCTCTGGGTTTCCCTGCCGCTTACAAAATGGCGGATTTGATCTTACCATTATTGCATACGTTTTGTCTGTTGCTAGGTAGGATTATGTTTGTTAGGCTTTGGAGAGCAACAAAAGGATTGTCAATTGTTTTTTTTTTTTGGGCAAAATGGGTTTTTCTCAAAGTTGTTTTGGTGCAATAGATATTATAGCTTTTCTTTATTTATTTGAAATAGTATTCACTTTTCAACCAGAATATTTCTCAGAGATATGAAAAAAAACCTAGCAGTTGTCTTTTAAGGTGTTTTAAACAAGGCAATTTTATTTTACATCTGCTAATTTTAAAACCTACACAGACGTTCCATTCCTAGCATTGACAAAAAGAGCTTAAAGATTAAAAAACGAACAAAAAAGGTATCTACAGTCTTCAAGTGATTAGACATGCAAGCTTTGGTCACAGACAACGATTGAATTATGCAATCCAAAAACAATTTTGAATTCAAATTGGCGGTATACCTACATCGTTTAATTTTGGAACACGTGCGCGAAACTAATCGAAATCCTTTGTTTTATTAATATTGATAGACATCAATTTGGAAAACTAGAACCAAATTATGAGATATTTAAATAACAGGAACAATTCGCCATGGGCAAAATAAAAGTTTATCATCATAATATACTTTGATGTTATCGAAAGGTCAACCAAATATCATGCTTGATTCATCTAAGCTTTATTTTATAAAAGTTCCGCCAAGCGCTAATAGATGGCGTTAGTTGTAGCTCTCAGCTTAAAATCGTGTGATCTAAAATTATTTTCGCAAGTTACGTAGTCAATTGTAACCTTTAAATGTCCTCAAAACCTTAGGCATTAAAGATTTGAATACTTAGCTCTAAAAGATAAATCAATTTGCTTAAAGAGCTTTGTTTGAAAAGCAGCTTTAACTCGCCTATACTTGCAAACAGTAGCCACAATTATGCGTAATAATTACATGTATAACAAGGTCGTTCGTGTATACGAACGTAACACTATACAGCCTGTGACGCAAAACGAGTTTCCCTTTCACCGCCGCTATTGGGCTGCGCGGGCGCATTCGATACATAAAATCGGTACTCGCCGCCCACTCGATTATTCGTAGCGATAAATTTGATTTGTGCACGAGCACGATTCCCTTTGTTTTGTTCAGGAGCGAGACATTTATTGGACACGTTTGGTAGATATACCTGAGCTCTAGGTTTCACAAGAAAAATATATGTACCATTAAATTATAAATAATACCTTGATTAACCACGTATCTAATAAGTACTCACATTTCTTTCTTTGCCAAGTAAATAGGTGATCAACTGGGCATGTGTAATTAACGTGCGGTGTTGCTATTATACTTAGAAATATAATGATTAAATAATGTTTTAATTGTTTATAAATAATTTATTAATGCAAGTACGTATTGTATCTATCTTGGCTGCATAAGAACAATGGTACTGGTGTTGTTATGTAATCTGTTTTTTTTTTGTAGGACTCGCTACTTCCCAAGGCAAGCAAGGTGTATTTTTTTTATAATTCATTTCCAATTTCATTGGTTCATCATTTTACTAAGCTAGAAAAAAAAATTGGAACTTGCAAGCTTGACTACAAGGGTAAGATAGGGATGGAAACATATCTGTTACTTTAAATAAAGATTGTTACTGTTTTTAGAGACAAATAATTTAATAAACTTCAAAAATTACTCGCGTAAGATGTACCAGAGCAGAGATCCGTCATATTTATGAAAACAATTGGTCAAGTATGAGTTGACTTTTAAAGGCTCCAAATTCAAATTATATAAATTAACATTAGCAATGTTTCTATCCCTATCATATCCCTATCATATCCCTATCATATCCTTATAATATCCCTATCGTATCCCTATATCTTATACTTGTAGTTAGACAGTTGCGTGGGAACAGGAAGTGACAGGAATACACTTAGCCATATTTCTTGGCAAAAGACTTAGAAATCAAAAAAACCTTTACAATTTCTTGGACAGACTGTTCGTCTAGTCGAGCTAGCAGTGGTATTTTTCCGTGAACCGAAAATTATCACGTACATGCCCCGAATAAAGAAAAGTGTTAATAGAGCCAAAATGGCTATCCCGTGACATAGGTACGAGTATATTACACCTATGTGTAGAAAAGTGATAACTTAGTGAACATACAATGCTAAAACTACGTAAAACTCATGATTTTTTTCTCATATAAATCTTATAAAGACATTTACTGAATATAAAATAATCAATAAGTGAATTGTCACTGAGTGATTAAGTTGTCAGAAAAGAGACGACATTTTTTTTTTATTAATACAGCATAATTGTGATTAAATATCTGCATTGCAATTAATGTAAATATAAATCAGTGTGTCAATTAATTGTGAAACATAAAAAATAACATATCTGATTGAGACGCCACCACATTAACCATTACAAACCAACTATAGCTATAAGACATTACGCCTGTCAACCCCCAAAAGGTAAATTAGGCGTGGGTATACCTGGTGGTGTGAATGTGGCATAAATCAAGTTCCAACATCAAAGATACCAATCTTAAAAACCACGCTCCGTTAAACATGATCACATAATAACTAGGAAACTCCAATTTCTTCATAAAAAGCTACTAACACATGATGCAAAGATAACAAACTAAGCAATTATCTCACTTTGACTCACAATCGGTTTCTCAATCTTCGCCAAAATATCCGTTTGGCAACAAACGTTGCCTTCTTTCATTTTCCTGCTAAGACTTTCGCAACTCAATGATTCAGACACCGTGGTTTGATTAAATGATCTGTCGAGACGTGAACCTTTCTTGGAAAACTGAACTAAGTCATTTGACCAATAACTTAATAGATTTTTGGAAGTCTGTGTTTGAAATTGTGAATTCGATGTTTTCGATTTTCTTTTATTTTTTGGTGTTGGCTAATTTGGGGGGGGCCGGGGGGTTTACTATGACGTCTTAAAACAGGAGTAATTCAAGTGTGGGAAAGAGACAGAGCTATACAGGTCGTCTAGCGCCATTATTTTTCACTTGATAGCCCAATTCATGAGAAGTTTATAGGATATTGAACATCACGTCACGACCCTTAGGAGCCGAGAAAAACGAAAAAAGCCGTTGGCTGGCGAAACCGCGGGGTCCAGCTGTTTTCTTTTATATGGAGATGAGAAGCACCATTAAAAACCCGCCATAAATGTCAATAATCACCCATTCGTTTTCTGAGTTGTAATGACTCATAATGTGGTTGAAGACGTACCTATTTTCAAATCCTATAAGTATGTAGATTTCTGAGAACCGAAAACACGAGAGAAAACTTTAAAACATCATGTACCTACCTACAACTGTATTTTACTTCTAAATTAAACTTAAAACCACATACAATCACGAGCACCAATATCTAAACACTTAACAACTTCTAAAATGTATTTTCTTCTACAGTTCTGACTAAAATTTCATGTTGTTACAAACATAGTATTCAGGAACTCATATTTTTATGAAAAAGATCCTATCTTTAAGTAAGTATCTTTAACGATTGTAATCGTTATTTCTCGCTAAAATTGCTATTAAATTTAGGAAAGTATATATATATTGGTGCTCGTGACTGTACTACACTATCATCAAACTTTAATTTACCTTTCTGCCTTCCCAACTAACCTTACCTACCGATATGTTTCAAGATAAAAATAACAACAATTCCGACATAAAACAATGAAGCCTTGCGCAAGAGTAGTTATATTTCCTAGTTTACTACTAGACCGGTTCATTGTAATACTAATTCAAGCACATACGTTTACATTACGGAGATATACATAGTCTATTTATATAGCATAAGTATAGTCAGCCTATAATGTTCCCTCTGTTACGTAAGCTTCCTCTTTGGGCAAGTGGGCTGTAAACCTGTCTTCGATTTTTGTTCTAGGGCATGCAGGTTCCTCACGATATATGTTTATCTAAAGGGTGTAAAAATACACTTAAAAAAAGTCGAAATGTTAATAAGCCTTTCTTCTGCCATAGGTACTTCTCGGTTCGGTCCCTCCCTCATCCATCTGTTTCCCGCGATTTTGACAATATCGTCACCCAACACGCTTTTGGTCGACCATAGTGTTCTCCCCGTCATTGCGACATTTTTTTTTATTCTAGACCATACCTCAAAGTTCCAACTTTTTCACAAGGTTTTTTTTTTAAAATTTAAGTTTTAATGTTAAAACTTTACTTTAAATACTTCCACAAACCCAGTACTATTCAATGCATCCATCGGCACAGTGTTTTGAGGGTGTTATATTGGGTACAACCGTAAAACGTGATTTTTCACCTCAAAAAAAAAAGTCGTTTCCCAGTAATCTATTTTGCGTAAAGTTACTTAGTTTGATGTACAGAATGCTTGGTTGACGGCTTTGTGGAGGGTCCATTTACACGTTGCATATGTTGGTACTTATTATTTCTGGTAGTGGCTTTATGGTAGTGATAACAGAAGATTTATTTATTTATTTAACACTTCAAGCACAGGAGTACAGAGGCGGACTTAATGCCATAGGCATTTTCTACCAGTCAACCTTTGGGTGATGCAGAGACAAGCAGTGGTAGGTGTATACTGAAAATAATTTTATTTAAAATACTATAAATATATATTAAAAAATATATTAATTTAAATAGACATTTAAATGGATACACTAAGATGATCTATTTTTAGACATTGCTAATTATTTCAGGATGCTTTTCGTCAAAAACCCACATGATAAGCTTTCTTTTATCTCGTTTGGTACAAAAATAGTATCAAGATAGTATCACAGTTACCTACTACAATCATTTCTAAAATTAATTACCGAGAAAACCTGGGTTCGAAACGGATTTAATATGACTCAGTTAGACAATACTGTTACTGATTTGAACCATAATGATATCAGCAGTAAGATTCATAATACAAGAGTTTCAGATTTACATAATGTTGGAAAATCCAGTCATTGAAACGAGCGGCCATTGCAAAATTCATTGAGGCAACGAGTGCAACGCGTTCATTCAAGTTTTTTTTTCTACTACGCAATGAAAGACAAGAAAATCTACCTCAATTTTAAAATTCGAAAATTAAAATCGCATTAGCCAATAGCCAATCAAATGACGTAACAAAAGACTAGCTAAAGTGCTGCAATTTGCAATTTTGGCGCAGAGCGCTGTTGGTAAGCATTTAAGAAATTATCTATGGAAATTGTTTAGACAAAACAAAATGGCGGCGATAGTTCTATGACCACACGCCAAAATAACCATGCAGCACTATTCTATTAACCCTTAAAAAGCGCCTCGATTTTCTTTTATTTTAATTGCAAGAATAAGGCATTCACGACATCAAGCACGACTCATTGCCAAGACATGACGTCATCAAGGCGCGTCCTCGACCTAAATAGAGACAAAAGTGAAAATTGAACGGCGAAAATTGAGACCCTATTCAATAACTGTACTCTTAAAATGTCTGTTCTAGAAGACAATACGTCTAATGTTACGAAATACGTTGTTTATGTCATTTAAAAACTTGCATGTCGAAAGGCTTATTCATAGGTTTGGTTATGCATTTAAAGTTATTAGTCATCCGTGGCAAACTGCGTGGCGAATGTTAAGATTTTTCTACTTGAGTTTATTGTGTGGGAATTGAAGGCACTTGTTAATATTGTAAGAGGTGATAAATATGTGATTTATTAACTCTGTTTTTTTTTTGTCAATCTGATCGCACGGGACCGGTCAATGTGGCGATACTTGGGGAGGCCTATGTCCACCAGTGGACGTATTTCGGCTGAAATGATGATGATGATATAAAGATTCTTTTTTACCGATTATTTGGGAATGTGTCAACATTGTCGGTTTTGTAGATTACCAGATACCTGTTAACTTTTCATCTTGTTTTACGTTTCTTGTGTAGTAAGCAACGACTTATTGTTGGGCCCACGCTGTCCCCTCATGTAAGTACTAATGTTGTAACATGATAATATTTTAATACCAAATGATTTGAAAAGAGTAACCATGGAGTTTCTTGCCGGTTCTTCTCCATAGGAAACGACCAACCCGAACCGTGATCCTTTTTTCGAAGTTTTATAATGCCCGGTTCCTATATTTGAGAAATGATCCGTTTTAGTTACGAATAGTAGTTTTTTATACGAGGCTACAACCGTAAGTGGCCATCTAGGCCTATGTGAAATAAATTATTTTGGTTTTGGATTGGTTATGGGTCTCAAAGTACAAACCTTCTTACTTTTTTCCTACCTTTTTATCTGGCCGTTTCAACTGTACTAGTAAACTAATTTACTCTAATTAAGTTAAGAGGTATTTTTAACACTAATTCTTAATTATTCCAGTAACCATTCAGAGAGATACTGAGTCAATTTCATGACCAGACAAACTGTGCAACAAACCAAAGAAAACCCTCCCATTCAAGAAAACCATTTAAATAAAGCGACAATGTCACAAAACATTTCCTCCAAAGCCTTTATATGTTTCCTACATAATTCAGTCAAGAAAGTATGGAGCTATTCCGAGCTACACACGGGCTAAGTAGCTCATGTCCATTCTGTGCGACGATTTCTGAGGCATCTAAATTGTCTCTCATCATTCAAAGGGTTAATTGCTTATGGACGCGCGGAAAATTCGAAAGCGTTTATGTGTGAGTTTTCCAATGTATGAGCAAGTAGTTTATGTGACAAGTGCTGAGTTTTCTTGTACTTTCGAAACTTTGAGATATAGTGTGACCACTTTAAATCTGCAGTTCAAGGTGGCGTTCCTTGTCAAGAAAATTTGAACCGATACGTCAAACTTGGTACATTTATTTTAGTTCTGCGTTTTCCCGCCTGCACAGATAAGTTGGTTGGAGTGTATTAGAGTTTAACTAGCAACTGTCTTTTAGGTTTTTGATTTTGTTAGATTGGTCAATTATTATTAGACTTTGACAGATTTGCACAGATATTGACAAGTTTTATATTGTAATAGCTTTTGCCCGCGGCTTCACTCAATTGACAATTTGTTACAATTTGATAATAATTATACCTACTCTTAACACACTACTAAAGTTTCTACAATAATATAATTCAATCATGATTCGAAAGACACGTGGCGCTATCTATCAGCGTTGTTTTCCTCGGGAACAGTACATTTTTTCGGCATGAAAGGTGTCCGTTTCGGTACACATTACAACGTATATGCAAAATTTCAGTATAATCGTTTCAGTGGTTTAGGCGTGAAAAGGTAACAAACAAACTTATTTTCACATTTATAATATTAGTTATGATTTGCAAATAAGCTTTTCGAAATAAAAACTATAAATAATGGTGAAAATCGCATAACTGACTCAAAAAGTGACTTTATTCTATGATATTGTAGGTGTACATTACGAATTGGGGTTGTAAATATAGTTTAAAAACCGCAAATGATCTGTTTACGTAGTTAATGATTAGACAAACTAGAATTTTCACTCGAGCTGAGTTTCTCGGTATTGCTTTACTTGCTAATTGAAATAATATTGTGTTAACCCAATTAAAACCAATCAACCTCACCAGAAAACTCTAATAATATTTTAATTATAAAAAACAGACATTACACAGCCGGCCATGCCTAACGCCCCAGCATTTTTTGCAATAAAAAACTTGAATTTCTTTGTTCTTTTGGTTTCTCAGTTTGTCTTATATTATTTAAAGAAACAAAATAAATAAGACTGGTTTAGGTTACGCTGAGCTGTACCTACCAGAGCGTGGTTGAACCGTTACAAATCGGTCAAACATTGTAATAATAATGTTTATTCTATTTAAATATCATTGGGTCTTTGTCGAATTAGTTCCAGTTGTTTTTATCTGTTTGTGAAGCACGATTTAATACAAACAGTGTGATAGGGGAACACGTGATTTCTAAATATAAAGTAAGGTATTGTTTGTACTTCAATTCAATATACCGAGCTTGAAAATGAAAACAGAATTTTTATTGTTACGTAAAAATTTTGATTTGTAACATATCGAATTCATAATATTGTGAACATGATATAATAAAACATAAACGTCTAAATATATTGCATATTATAACTATACTTATATTATAACTATACTATGGACTAATTAGGCATGACACAAATCTAGACTGACACATTTTTGTAGAAAAACCGCCAAAAACGAAAACCTTAATGTATATCATCAAGTCGTTTGTGGCACATAATTATTATCAACATAATTTATTCAATAAAAATAATTGCATCGAAATACAATCGTTATATTCGCAAAATGAATTTTAATTATAAGATAGTAACACATTTAAGGTCAAAAAGTACTTTAAAAATACCTAGTTTACCCATTATACTTTCAAGAAGTGTATCATTACCGCAATACAGTTTAAATCTTCTTTTCAAGAGAATAAAGCTCAAAATCAGTAGTCGTGACTAACTTAAGAAACCCAGACTTGCACCTGAGTTGAAAACTGGTACAATTTAATAAAATATGCAAAAAATAAACTTGTTTCGTGATGTGAATTGCGCTGTATATTTACGAGATTAGAGTACAATTTGCCTTGAGGTGTGACTTGTAATTTTCTTCTACATAATCGTTCCACGACCGACCTTCAAAGGGATTGCTTCCGAGTTCTTAAAGATCAAAGTTTCAACATTTTATTATCTGACGAAACAAGCTTTGTGAATGCGCTTTACATTTTGTATAAATAATTATGGTCACTAAGTGAGTACATTGTTTTGTTGTAACATTCAAAGTAGACCATATTAATGAACGATTTCTTTGTGAATTTATAATGTCTCTGATATAATGTATATATTTTTAAGAAAATCCATTAACCACGTTAGTTTTTTTACAAATGCTTTTTATATAAAAACTCTAAAAAAATATGTTAAACTATAAGCATGCAAACATTAGATCATGTACAGTATTATCTTACTTAAGATTTCTTTAACAAAGCATTCTGCCATTGTTAACAAAATTTAAAAAAATATCCTTCAAAACAAACAAGGAAGAGATGCATCTATCAGTAATAAATAAAGTAATATAATATATGTTTGTCTGTCAGTCGACCCCTTTATCAACACCGAGTAGTAAACAAAATAATGCGTGTTAATTCGATGTTTATTTCCTCAACTGTTTTTGAATCTGTGCGATCTCATTAATTAAGGTTACATCTATAATCCTTGAGAGGTTAACAGGTTAGACAGAGATATCGTTACATAAACTTCGTAAATAGTGTTCAACGCCTAGGTAGACTTATACAATTATTTGCTAACACAATCTACCTTAATTATGGTCATTAAAATATTTTGTTTTGTAAAATTTGGTAAAAAAAACTTATTTTCAGTAGTAGAAAAATAGCAAAAGGAACAGGAAATTAAGACCTTAATAATACCTTTAGAGCCATGCTATTGTACGAAACAAACTCTATCAAAGTTCTAACAATCTTATTAACGCAGTTTCAACAAATTTTCCTTTATGAAACCTTCCCATTTTGGCAACGAAAAAACACAACACGATTGACATATTTGACAAGTGACATATTTCTGTCATTCTGTCATCATAGACAACGCAATAAACGCCAGTTATTACTCCTGTTATGTAGATGGTATCAGTAACTTCCGACTTCGCCTACAACTTGATCATGATCTGGGAGCAATCGTGCGCACTGCGGCCGCGAAGTTTGGACTTTACGGTTTTGTAAGGTCACTGATATTATTATTTACATATTTCTACGAATATGTATTGAATATGAAGCACGAGTATGAACTAAAAAACCTTTTTACCTATTGTGATTTCTAAAGGATAAATGCTATTTTTATTTACGCAATAGCTTGGCCAAAAACCTCGTCTTGTATCCATCTTTGAAAACTGCATTGAATTGGAACTTACTAACGTTGATATTATACAAGGAATATTGGCGACAATATGCAGTCATTAAAGCGGTCAAGGAGGGGTAGACCTCCTTTTCCTGTCCTGCAGTGTACATGAGTATGCGCAAATACAGTGTTAATTTCAGATAGGCTTCAGATCAGAAAGTGCATTTGCTCGAACTGAATGCAAACCATACCTGCATTTAAAGAAAAATACAGTTATTTCTGTATCTAATATTATAAAGAGGTAAAGTTAATAAGTTTGTGAGGTTGTAGGAGGTTATCTCTGGATCTGCTGAACCAATTTTGAAAATTCTTTTACCAATAGAAAGCCACGTTATTTTTTAGTGTAATAAGCTATATATTAACCCGAAAAATGAAAAGACTTCTTTTGACTTTCGTGGTAGTCGGATTTACAAAGTAAGTCGGAGAAAAAACGGTATATGACCGTTTTTTCTCCGACTTACTTTGTAAATCCGACTTAAACGTAAACGTCTTACGAACGCTGCCTTAACGATGAGAGATATATGATTGACTTCTAGAGAAAAGTTGTAGAACTTGATAATGTCTACAAAAAGTCGGCGACAGCATATGTCTAACTTTTATATTTAAGTCACAAAAAGTAGTTTTTTTATATTAAAAAAATAATTTAAATCGTTAGGTAATGTTTATTGGTCATATTATCAACAATTGTGAATGCTTATCAAAATAAGTAAATTTATCGTCTCAAGTGTTTAAAAAAAAAGACTTTTCCCTATTACTGCATATAATTTGGACGAATGGTTAAAGAGATAATACGACATAGGTATGGAACCGCGACTGTGTCGTAATCTATTGAGTGATATTTCCATCCAATCTATTTAGAAATAAGTCAGGAAATAAACCATAGCACTCAGTACTAACCGAACCACACTCATAATTTAATCACAAGGAAAAATGTTTACAGCCCAACGAAGTGGGCACGGGTCAGCTAGTTTTACAATAAAACCTTCTTCATTTCACTAAAAAAAGTAAATAAGAAAAAAAAAATTGTAGCACATGGCCTAGTCTTTTAAGAGCAGTAGAAGTAGTATCAAGTAATGGTTCAGTAAAACGCAACATTATGAAATAAGCAACAGTATAAAGAAACTTAAGTTTTATCGCCCGTAACATAGTTATTGGCAGTTATCATAAAATTCTCACTATTGAAGACATTTGCTGCTTTTATCACGTTTCTGTACATGTCATGTATCATTTACACCATCATCTTCTTATCACACTTATGCATGAAATATTATCTTTTCTTGAATATAATGACTTCTAAAACATATTAAACAGATAATGAAGCGCACATTACACACTTCATTAGGGTGCGCGCACACTGCGGCGTAGCGTTCATTGAGAAAGTCTCGTAATTATAAGGCGTAGCTCTGATGATGCGTAACTAGCGACGTAAGTGACCTTGTTTATGGAGCTGCTTTATTTGCAGTCATAAACTCATTAATTTTGTGAGAACTAGGTACTTATATGTAAAAGATGTACCTATGTAGAGAGAGACATGCAAGTTTTTGATATTTCAGTTTAAAATGTCAAGAAGTCTTGGAGCTTACTTTAAATACAGAAAACTAGATATAAGTGAAATAAATTTTGAATAAAAAAATCCTACGCCCAACCCCTTGATGGAGAAGAACCGGAAATAAAATTATTTGTTTTAACAATATTATCATGTTACAGCATTAGTTGTTTAGTATGGGGGACAGCGTAGGCCCGACATAAGTCAAGTCGTTGCTTACCACACAACAAAAACGTAAAACAAAATTAAAAGTTAACAAGCATCTAGGAGACAAATTCTACTATGCCTACAACGTTCACACATTCACAAAAAAATCGGTAGATCAAATCAGAATCAAAAGATAGTACAAAGTACTTTTATTAATGAAAGGAAAAGAAAAATTGGAAAATTTTGTGTTTCCTAATAGACTTTACAGTGATTTCTTTGTTACTAAGTTTTCTATGATTTTCACTAAGAATAAATTTTCGTCAAATTTAATAAGGTATTTTCGTGGGCTTAAAGTATATAAAGAAAAGCATTTGCAAGCCTAATATTTTGTCATTATAACTAATATACTTTTTGTTATGTTAACTCCAAAAAAATCTTGTAGGAATGTATGTATTTCTTCTGAGAAAATCGGTTTAAAAGGCAGAAGTAAATCCAGTCTTTGACTAAACATAAATTGAGGAAAACTACGCGTTTTTAAGATCAGAATCAAGTCAGGTAAAGGTTCAAAACTTGTCACACAGGTTCTGGCTTTAATCTTAAAAATATTACCATGTCAGATAATAACTTCAGCTTTATTTGTAGTGATGTCATACAATTGATAGATATATGTATTATTTTCTCTATTGTCGGTAACT
Source organism: Eurois occulta (assembly GCA_950022335.1). NCBI lineage: Eukaryota > Metazoa > Arthropoda > Insecta > Lepidoptera > Noctuidae > Eurois > Eurois occulta. Next base: position 17,443,980 of record OX465486.1, on the reverse strand, counting down.
CTTGAAGTACTAAACAGATTGTTGAAATATCTAATCAGGTATCATTATCGATAGCTTCATAATTAGACAATAAACTCAATAAAGATATCATTTTACGACACTATGATATCATCCATCTCTTTTCCACGTGAGGCCTATGATATAGCTCGGTCCCTTTTACTCTTTCTTTAGATATCCATAGAGTTGTTTGTTACAATCAAACCGTTTGTCGATGATAATAAGTTCTTGCATCATTTCTTTTTATATATTTTACGATATAGAGTTTATGTAAAGTGCTGTTCTTTGATTAAGATAAAGTTTATCAGGAGATTAATAATGCTTAGAGATAAATACTTATATATAGGGAAAAATAAATATTTTTTAAACTAGTTTATCTCTGGTATTTTTGGTCAAGCAGTGTTTGACTGTGTGTCCAAACTGGATAAAATGTATCATTAATTTAATACTTTGTATGATGTTTTTTCTTAATCTTTATTTACATATATAATGATCGGCGTCGTTAAATACAAGCCTAATTGGTTTTCACATAAATTCCATTCTTGGGAGTAGTAAATTTGGAAAATTATATACATAGCCATTGATGTAAAGCCTTATGTGTTTATATGCTTATCATATAAGCCTTTGTATTGACTTTTAGGTACAAGGTGACGTAATACTTGACAGGTACAAAAACTGCGCATGATTTTGCAACCAATTGAATCGAGTGACGCCTTGATTTTACGATTTTGGACTGTTAAGGAAAGGTACTTTAATATTGCAATAAAGCCCTTTTTGCGCTCAAAGATATAAACAGATTTGAGCTTTTATTCAATGTACTTGATAACATGTTTTGGAGTTTATCCAAAAACAAGTTTTCAGCAAGAAGTGTTTATAGTTAAAAATGTATGTGTAGTTATGATTCTTTAAGCCGAATTTATTATGTAAACAATAACACAAGTGTGCAGTAATTACGTTACAATCATTTGCGCAGTTGTTCCCAGCTTGAAGATAATTAACAATACAAAACAAAGTAGTTAGTATCAAACTAAAACAATGGCACCTAAAATGCCACACCATTCCACAACGCAACATAACTTCTGGGAAGCGTCATTTTAGTCCGCACACAGCATAACGTCAAAATCAACATTTTATTAGCATTAAATAAAGCTATTCCCAATCCCGTCACAGCTGGGACGTGCATGATGAATATTTACACGCTAAAATACGCTTTAAATGCTTCCATGTGGATTATATTATGAAAAACTGTTCACGTTTTATGTAAATACATTCGAGCGTCGAGCGAAAACTAGAAAGTTAACGCACACATACACAAACACGCCGTAAGTACGTGCCTGCCAGTATTTGCGGGCAACGGGCACGGTTTCATAATTTAAAACATTAATAATACATTAAAGGCATTCAAGTAATGTTCTATGAAAAATAATTTAAAAATAATACTCACTGTATCTGACTCCTCGATAAAACCAGTCTCCCACAACATGTTCTTCGTTCAAACAGTTCAACACGGCCACAAAAAATTGAATACGTAGAAAAAGTTTTTCAAATCAACGTTATTTAGTCGAAAAATATCAGTCCGTTTCGATGCAATGAGCTTTTATGGAGGAAGCTTGCATCCCGTGACGTAATTATTAGGAAAAACTTTTACAAAGCACGAGCGCGACTGCGATCGGGGCGGTGTCTCGATGCTGTATGCGCGGACGCCGATCTCCGAGGACGCACGAAGCGGCCCGACAAACCGCGAAGTTAACCGACCTACTTTGTGCTACTTCGAAACGCTGTGGTCGAACGGCGATTTTTTTCGCATTTTCCGATGAAATGCTGGCCATGTAGTAAGTACTTGCTATGTACATAGGTGGTCTGGTTAACTTAGCAAAAAAGTTATAATGACTTTTTTCTTAGTTTAACAAAAACGTAGAGTTTTTCCTTCTAATCTGTTTTATCTATGAAGCGTGGCTCCACATATTAGTTGAATTGTCAGAGGTCACAAGATAGATAAGATTTGAGTATATTTTTATTGTTTTTAGATTGAACCGGTTTTAGCTGGTTCCATGGTGATTGGCAGTGGTTTTCGTACAAATTAAAAACAAGAATAAAATAAAAATGTTGTAGTGGGAGGTGATAGTGTTGAGGCATCAGACAGAAACGCGAATTTATGTTAATTTAGAAGAAACAAGTGGGCGTATTAATTTACTAAGAAAATAAAAGGAATTGATTTAGTAAAACTGGCCAAAAATATGTTTCTATTATTCTTAATACGTGGATAGTTTTATAAAGATATAAACTCTACCATGAAGCAATTTTAGCTAACGTAGAACGAAAGTAGTGCTTCAACTTTTCACACCGATCACGAACTTTTTTTTTAAATGAAAATGTGGGAAAAGCACACAATTTAATTAAATGCAACGTAAACTTTTTGCCGCTTATTACAGATAATGTATTTTATATCATCGATTTAAAGTGACAGTGGACAGAACAATAACATACCATTAGGTGGGTACATGGAACTCGTTTTTCCCCTCCCGAAGGGGTAGCGGCACAAGTGCGACAGAAACTTCTCTATTTATTTCAGTCAGAAGTCATATAAAGACTCCCTCGTTGATTTAGTTGTTGCAAGTGCGGCTGCTGAGCATAAGGTCTTGGATTGGATTCCCAGGTCGAGCTAAACGTTATTCGATTTTTGCATGTCCTTTCCGGAATTCTGTATTTTTGGCCGGTTGATGACAATAGGGTCGCCGCCTATTAATAATAATAATTAGCCTTTATTTGCCTTAACAATTACATTTCTTACAATACAATTCATTTAACATTACACTCCTTACATTTTATTTTCCTTAAACATTACATGTAGCAATACACTTAAAATTTCATCTCATTTAAGTATGCATTCATTACAATTCAATAAAAATACTTTTTTTTTTCTTCATTTCATCAAACATTACATTACATTTTCCTTACGTTAAACAAAAGTTTTGAACATTTTATGAACATTAGTACATTTCATTTTTTATTTTAATTTTATTTCAATTCATTTATTGTTTTACATTTTGCAAATATGTAGTAGTATACATTTCATGCCATTAAAACATTTCTTTTAACATAAGTACATGAGTAAGGAGCTTCACGGACGCTTTTTCGGGGCCCTGCATGGACCCGATGTAGACCTATCAGCGTCCGTAGCCTGGCTACGTTCCGGGGAACTCTTCGGGGAAACTGAAGGTTTTGTCTGTGCAATTATGGATGAAGTTATGATGACGAATAACTACCGGAGATTTATTGTGAAGGACGGCACGGTTGACATATGTCGGGCATGCCACCGTCCAGGCGAATCAATCCGTCACATTATCTCCGGGTGTTCTCGTCTGGCTAACGGAGAGTACTTGCATAGACACAACCTTGTAGCCAGGATTATTCATCAGCAACTTGCTCTAAAATACAATCTTGTTGAATCGGAAGTTTCGTACTATAGGTATGTGCCCGACCCAGTTCTCGAAAATGGCAATATCACACTGTACTGGGATCAATCCATCATCACTGACAGGACTATTGTAGCCAACAAGCCTGATATAGTGGTGATGGATCGATCAGAGCGGCGCGCAATGATTGTTGACATTACGGTCCCGCATGACGAGAACCTCGTGAAAGCCGAGAAAGATAAGCAAATCAAGTATCTTGACTTGGCTCGCGAGGTTGTCGACATGTGGGATGTGGACTCAGCGATCATTGTGCCGATAGTCGTGTCAGCCCATGGCTTAATTGCCAAGAGCCTCGACCAACATCTCAGGAGGCTCTCGTTAGGCAGCTGGATCAAGGGCTTGATTCAGAAAGCGGTACTTCTGGACACGGCTCGTATTGTTAGGAGGTTCCTCTCTCTGGAGCCCTGACTGCCGGTAGCTTGGACCCTGTTCCCGATACCGGTGGGTTACAATTTTTTATATTTTTAAATGTTTTTTTATATATTTTTTTAAATTAATATTTAAAAATGTATAAAGTTTGAAAAAATATGAATAAAGGGAATAATAATTTATTTGTATAGAATGCAGGTGTTACATTCTCGCTACGTGTCCAGCCCACTTCCACTTCAGGCGTTTCGTATGTCGAAGAGCCGCCTATTACATGGGACTTAAACATGACTGGCGAAATGCGGGTATGTACTATTAGGTACTCCTCCGTGGATAAGAATCGTTATGTTATGTTTTCATATAAAGTACCTGGTAGTAGAGGGCGATCCTATTGCCAATAACTGGACAGAGAGACAGACACCGGGTTGCGACTAAGCAATTCCTAATGAAAAAACTCTGCCCGATGCCAGTGATCAGGCTCCACGCTCAATAGTTGTAGTTGCTATTACGACAGTGTAACAGGATGTTTGCACCTGACGGTAAGACAAAGCTGCTTTTATCATTAACAATGAAAACGGGATATTTATCATGTTTACTATTTATATTTTGTTTATTCGGGAACAGTATCGAGTTGTGTCACAGTGGTAGCGGTACCGACCGCGTGAAACCTGCAAGAAAGAGGGTAGACCGATTTTTCTGCTCATAAACACCCACCCGCAATGACTTCTGTTTATCCGTGATCACGGTGCTTGCAACAGCGCCGAAATATCGTGAACTTAACACAAATAGTAAACATGGTAAATACCCTGTTTCCATTGTTAATGACTGTTAATAACCATGTCAGTTTAAAAACTTATAAAGCTCTTTTTTTGGGCCAAGCCCGTCACACTATTCCCAAACCACTGCAACTCTTGATAGTCAGAATCGACAATCACGACCACCAGAAAACCGCCGAGACAATGAAGCTCGACGAAGTCCCAGAGAAACAATTTAACTGTCTTGGATCCCGCAACAAAATTAATCAAGCAAAAGCAGGAAAAACATAATTTCCACTTAGAGCTGCTTTTCAAATCAAATCAAATCATTTATTACCCAGATAATACAATCCAATTTGTTAGTAAAATAATACATACACATCTTAAACACTAGTGTTAGTACATAATTATATTTGGAAAATTTTGGTAATAGTTACTAATAATGTCAAAATCATTAAAAATAATAATGTCAAAATCATTAAAAATAATATCAAAATCACCATTAATCATGTCAAAATTATAATAAAATATTAAATTAATATTAAAATAAACATTACTTCAAGGCACGATTTGACGGCAATACTTGCTTTGTGCTTTTACTACTGTCTCGCACTGTATGAAAAATCTATAAAATGCGTGTCCAGCTTCGTCTGGGAATGTCACGTGAATTTCACATCTGCAGTTTGAGTGATCGTCATAAGCACCCCGAAGCATCAGAGGGCCGAAACAAGAGACAATCCTTTACTTATTTCTACAATGATTTCCATCAGAATTGACATTTGAAGCTTCGGTAGCTGTAGCATCATCTGCCTAGCGTTTTCCTAACTGGGTTTGCTGCCAGTTTTACCGGCCAAAGCTCAATGCAATTATTTTACGTGGAGTGACTGCTTGTCTGACCTCCACAACACAGTTAGTTCTGGGTAACAGTGGCGAAGGGTCAATTTTTTAAGAAGTAAGCCCAAGCCGGACTACATATCTTTAATGTGATTATATTATTTGTCTATAGAATACTGACTGTGCCATTTTTCAAAGGGAAGCCGGTAGGAATCGAATTGTAAGGAACCTTCGCCACTGCTGGGTAAGAACAATACCCCTTGGTAAGACTGGTTGTCAGATTTTCGGGACTCCCTGTGACGACTGTCAAAGATCTACATAGATCTAATGAGATCAATTTTATAAATGAAAAATTTACTAACACAGCTATATAAATTTAGCTGTTTATCAAACCACTACACTTCATTTTTAATATTCCCATCATTTTTATAACGCAGCATGATTCTTTTTATAGTTGAATAAAACTGTCAGGGAAATTGTAAAATTGTATGTGGAAATTGTTTTGTAAAAACAAGATGGCCGCGTTCAACTATGGCCACACGCCAAAATAACCATTCAGCATTATATCACTGTTAAAAGGGTCTCCCTTGTTTTACCGAAAAGAAATTGCCAAATTATCACTTCCCAAACAAATTTTCGCATAATTTCATTTGCCAAATTATTACTTACCAAAAAATCTCTTTACAAATAATTGTTACGAAAACCTATGTTTGGCAAGTGAACGTTTGAACAATAACTTGTTCACCAACTAGTACTTTTACCATTTTTTATCTAGTCAAATGTTTCAGTTGATATAACATATTTTACGCAAAATTAAATAAGCCAAATATTTGGTGTCGTCAATTTTAAACTTACCATTTCAGTCAAAAGCACTATTAACTAGTTGGAATCTCCTATTTGGATTCGGTTGGGGCTCCTATTTCTGTCTGCAGGGTTTACAGGCACCTAACTAACCGAACCTCGGGGTGCCCCTGACGTCGACCGTCTAGGGTTAGCGTTTCCGTCAGCAGGTCGACGGATACCCGCTGCGCGGGGCTCCTATTTCTGTTGCAAGGTTTACAGGAACCTAACTAACCGAACCTCGGGGTGCCCCTGACGTCGACCGTCTAGGGTTAGCGTTTCCGTCAGCAGGTCGACGGATCCCCGCTGCGCGGGGCTCCTATTTCTGTCTGCAAGGTTTACAGGAACCTAACTAACCGAACCTCGGGGTGCCCCTGACGTCGACCGTCTAGGGTTAGGGTTTCTGTCAGCATCTGTTAAATTTCAATTACGTAATATTAAATCAATTTGTGTTGTCTTCATTCCAAAAATTTTTCCTTTATATTTTTTGTCATAACAAATCATTTGACTAAACGTTTACTGTCTTAATTTTGTTTGCTGTAATAAATCATTTGATTAAAGACCAAAAGCCTTAATGACATTATCCTTAGTAATAATCTGCCAAGTACACATTTGACCAAATGAAAATGTGCGTACTAAAATTATTCCAAATATTACATTGGTAAAAAAAAGGTTGCTAAAATTTGTTTGGGTAATGAAAATTTGGCAAAATCTTTTCGGCAAAACGGCAGGATCCCCTGTTAAAATGACTTTATCTAACCCTCTAGGAGATACCGGTAATCTTAAGATGTGGTCATCCGAACTGTTGTTAGCGGGGCTATGTCAGACATTCTTCATACAGCAGACTTCAACTCACAAATGGCAAAATAAACAATGACATAATAGTCAAACCTCACGACCATGTTTGACTGTACAATGGCTCGTTTCTGGGACCAGGTTGACACTTAAAGCTTCTGAAAGATGTATTGTCAATTCTATTAAAGTTCCGACCGATTACCTCGAAAACATGACAACATAGGCTGGGATGGCAGCGAATGAAAACGGTTTTGTTCAAGTCCAAAGGAACAGTTTTAAAACCATCCTTTCAAATATCTCATTATTTTAGTATCTTTTATGAAACCGAATGTGTATAATACGATTTATACACGTGTTGTATCATTCTTGTTTTATTATTGCTCAAACCAGAATTCTAAAATAAATCATTATGCAGTTGGGTTTACCCAACCACATTTAGGTTTACCCTTTAGGCTAGACTCACACGTGCATAATAATTGCACCGCAAAGCCGAAAACAAAAAAACAGCACACAATAATTTTAACTAACCTACTTTATAGTTCGGAACCTGAATCGTACGACGACGTTATGAAACAAGGAACCAAGCGACAGCTTTACGAAAATAAGAAATTAAGCTTTAAAGTTTGGCTAATAGAATTCGAACTCCATTTTTAGTTTGGGTTTATTTATTTCGTTGTTTCATACCGCCGTACAATAATCACGTAATCAGTGACGAAACAAGTTGCCTGCGCACGCGTATTCGCCCAAACTTCACGGAACATCTGAGACGTAACTAATTCGGTACCAAGAAACCGATGTCGACGGCGACCCCTTGCGTCAAGTTGGTGATCGATCGAGATAAAATCGAAAACCGACAGAACGGCGACGTAACTATTAAAAGTCGCTTGTTTGTCATTTATATTATTGTTTTTTAGTTTAATGTTTGGGATAACATCATTATCATCCAAATAGGCTTTTACCAACTGCATATGTTGGGGTCGCAGGCTTCCAGTCTAACTGGATGCTGCTGAATACCAGTATTTTACATGGAGCGACTGCACAAAAAAAACAAAAAAAAAGTAAGTGAGTCATCAGTCTTCACCTATATTTGAAAATATGAAAGATATTACAATTAACAAACCTCCAATTTTAGAGAACCGTCCTAATAAATAGTCACAAGATTTTAATAAGGCAAGGTGTTAAGTGGTGTTTAGTTGATTTTGAAGAAGATTGACATTATAACCTTTTTAAATGGAAAACTATGTTCGGTGACTAAAGAATTAGTACATCATACTTGAATCCACAAAACAATGAAAAAGCCTTCGCAAACCAGCAAGTGAATTTATTGTAGAGTTTCTGATCCACGTCGGGCAGTCATTAATTGTCCCTGCTAGAGAAGAATTTAAACTCTGTTTTGGGAAAAACACCGGCCAAGTGCAAGTTAAACTCGCGCACCGAGGGTTCCATATAAACTTGTAGGTATTTTGTTATTTAACTACATATTTACGGTTTTCAGATTGTTTCCTTTACTTGTACTGTAAGACATTGCTTCTTACCAAATTTCATGATTCTAGGTCAACGGGAAGTATAGGTTTTAAATCCCTTGTGAAATCGCAAATTTGTCGTTGTAAACGGTCATATCTTTTGATCGCGTTGCGATCGCTGACTTCCAAGTTTGATTTTTACATTTCTCCAAAGGGGTAGCGAACTGGAGTATTTGATAATTGTTTCAGCTTGATACCTTTACGCATTCTTGAGAAAAAGGGTTTTGATAGTCATACAGATAGACAAACGGGCAATAAATTTGTTCTATAAGGATTCCGCTTTTGCCGACTGAGATACAGAAAATTGTGGCGCTTCTGGGCATACTCGTTTTAGACGTTGTAGACTCAGAGCTTTCTTTCAGGTGAGACCGAGGTCATGAGCAGGCCCATAAAACTATAAAAAGTCCCGACTTAAACTAAGAAATAATATTTTAAAAGTTGCTTATGAAATAGACGGTTTTATAACTTTAATTTACTGGCTTCCGCCCGCAGCTTCAGCCGCATATTTTTTTTTTTACCCAAAATAATTTTAAATTAAAGCCTATGTTTTATCATCCATCCAAACTAACAAACTTTCACATTTAAAATAATATAGTAAAATAAGATTTCTTCCCAATAAAACATAAAATCGCTGTGACCGTACCTACAAAGTAATGCCTCGAGCATAATGTGATAATTTCCGATCGAGTTGCAACAGTATCTACCAACCAAATCAAAATCAAATCTCTAGCATCCGTTACTTCATCCTTGAAACTAAAAAACTAACATACTTCATAGGAAAAGCCCACATTGAATATTGATCATTTCATCGTACATAGCACTCGCATTTTTCCAATAAAATCGGTTAAGAATACGGATCTTAATTTAATTGGATATTAATTAGTCTTGTTTAATTAGGATACATAATTATCTGTATTTATTTATATACATATGTATTACTGCGGTAACTTATTCTGTGGTAATACGGTATTCTCAAGTAAGCACTTTCAAGGACGAGAGTGAATAAGCATAATCTTTTTAGCTAGTTAGGTGCCTGTAAGTCTAAATTAGTGGGCTATGAAGAACAGTTTAAGACAGACTTATGCGAAAGCCTTAGGAAGTATAATGTACTTTTTTACTCGAATGCACGACAGCAAAGAAAGGGATTTATAATTTTGTCCACTGCTAATAAACTTTTCTTTTTACTTGTCTTTTTATTAGATGTCAATCTTCCATGCTGTGTTTGCCTGCTTCAGAAAGTCACGTGGCGATTCTAAATTACGATTTTTGGTCTTTTGAAAATGTACATCTTTCTAAAAAAAGCTTTGTGACTGCAGAACAATATCATAGCCGTCGCCACCCTAACAATCTGAGTCTATAGCTCGACCAAAGCCCTTTTCTAAACAATTCCACGTCAAGCAAGCTCTTATAAAACGGATACACACTGGAAAACAATTTAATTGCTCAAGACAAAATGTCGCCAAAGTGTGATAGGAAAATCCTCAGTGCCGGGTAAGCCGTTAAATACATTAATAGCCCGTTTTACAGTTCTTGGTATTGTGCAACAACACCAGCATGAGAACATGAACAGACGTAGGTACCAAAATTTTATAGTCGCGATTACATAATGTAGGATTTCACATAGTCTTTAAATCAGCACGTTAATGACGAGTGGGGCCTTCCAATGGTTGCTACGACGAACAAGAGAAATGACTTAATTCGCTCGACAGATGTTATATTGGTACTTTTGCTTTAGTTTTTCAGCTGGTCGGTGTTGGCTATCTTCATAATGTAACCTCTTGTAACTCGTCTTTAGCGAGGAGTCCACAATTGAACTTGTTTCATGATAATATCTGCCTAGCTTTATCCCAGCTTTGTTGGGGTCGGGTTAACAGGATGCAGCTGGATACCAGTTTTCACATGAAGCGACTGCCTATCTGGACTCTAGAACCTAGACACAGGGTAGCGCGGTACCACGCCGTGACGGCTCTCGGCCACCGTAGGCGCGGGCCTGTGGACGGTGAGTAATGGGCTAGCTCGCCGTCCGTCCTTCGTATGACGACAGGCCGTGTCGACGGCGCGTTCGTGTTCCACGCGCGCCTCAAAGAGATGTCAGCAAACGGGAGGGGCCCGCAAGGGCCGATGCCTGCCAGGGCTGCGGGACTGTTCGAAAGAGATACCGCGGCCCTGGAACATAAAGGGCCTAAGAAGGAACATGGGTGGTTTTTAGTTAGTAAGAGTCTGACACTCCCTTCCGCTCCGCCCAGAGCGGGAGGAGTCATTTGATAATTTCCCACCCTCAAAAAAAAAAAAAAAGGGTAGCGCGGTACGATACTGGATAACTGATGGTGGTTAGTTAGCATTTTGGATCACTTTGTTTTTGTTTTGACAAATTTTATTTTTGATGTTACGGGAATACTTGACTTATTCCAAGCATCGCTCATACCTCTGACTGATACACTAATGACACAGCCAGATCACGAGCCGAATTCATTAATATTAAACCAATAAATCACAAGACATAATGTAGCAAATACCAGTCGTAACCTACACTTATTTTATACTTGTTCACGTCACATAGTAACATTCTCTACCTACCTCAGCTGCAAAATATTTCCTCCATACATTACTGCCTGATGGACCAATAAGTTCCCTAATAATACTTTTTTTTCGGATGGGAAGTCATCAAATGATGCAATTCTCTGGGCGGAGCGAAAGGGAGTGTCAGACTTGTACTGACTAAAACCCATCCATGTTCCGTCTTTGCCCTTTATGTTCCAGGGCCACGGTATCTCTTTCCAACAGTCCCGCAGCCACGACCAACCCCGCAGCCAACGAGTCGAATTCATAAATATTAAATCAATAAATCAGCAGACATAATGTAGCAAATGCCATTCGTAACCTACACATATTTTATACTTGTACACGTCACATAGTTATGCACATTCCCTACCTACCTCAGCTGCACAATATTTTCTCCATACATTACTGCCTGATTGATAAATAAGTTCTATAATGTTACTTTGTTTCCCTTCTCGAACATGGAAGTCGGACCACGTAGTTGACTCATGTTCCATTGGACGTGAGGAGAACTTAGAAATATATTGTATTTGTGGATTAGTACTCGCATAGCATTGTATGAGGTCTAAAATTAGCTGTGGTTGCAGGTTGTTAATCTGGCGACCTTATTGGATGAAGTACGTAGTACCTAGATGGATTTCTGAGCGGGATTCTGGAGGTATCTACGGCATTCCTGTGTGCTGTGTGATTTTAAATTTTTAGAAAAAAATCAGAAGTATTCCATTGACCGTACCAATGTTAAGTGTACCCATAAGAATGAAAGAAAACACATTTATTTGGCACAGGCCACAAATGCAAAAAGTGTTAAAAAAAAGTGGCATAATGTGCCTCACGGTTGCGCCAAATAGACCCAGTTCAGCAAAATGCCGGACAACTAATGCCCGACGATGGTTTTCAACTGGATCGGGATTAGTGAGGTTACGGATGTGAAGCAGCCAGGGTAATCCACATCGTTCACCTATACCACATTGTTCAGTTGTAGTAGTACAAGATAGTACAGCGCGGCATCGAAAGTAAGCACCACACAATGCACCTACTACGATTTTTTAACCGACGGACAACTTATCTGATGATGTTTCCAGGTACCTTTTATACTACCTCCAGTTCAACTTGTGGTTAGGATTGGTGCCGCCTGATTTAGTGGTGGTTTATCGCCACCATGGTTGAAACCGGTGTTAATATCTGTGTTAAGAATTGAAAGAAGTGACTCTTCGACTTTATCTTTCCATGTCATGTATATTAATATAAGTATGATAATGTAAAACCCATGATATAATATTTTTAGATATGAAAATGATCAGATAAATATTTAGTTTGTCACCATGGCGGAAAATCATAATGCACCAAAATTATAACTTTGTGCAGTGTGCACAGTCAAAAGGATTTCCGGTATACTTACTAAGTCACCAATAGTCATCATAAAAAGATAACATCACGCCTGTAATCCCCGAAGGGTTAGGTAGAGGTGTACTTAAATTATACACCCACATTTATACCTAGTTTGGGATCAGATGGTGGTGTGTTGGTTGTCCCAAGATATTATTATTATTTTGGAAAACATGTTATGTTTCTTAGCTCTTTGGCTAGTTTAAGCTACGTTAACGGGCCTTGAACCAAGTCAACGTAGCGTGTGTGTGTGTATGAGTTGTGTTCTTGTGTTTCGTTTTCGTCGTATTGCATGAACTTCCTTACTATTCTGCAGGTGTTTAAAATCGCGGCTTTTTGAAGTGTAATGTAAATTGTGTCTTTGAGGTCTATTAATTTGAGGCTATGGTGGAGGTGGTTGGGTATGACACCCGTGGTGGAGACTACTATGGGTACTACGTACACTTTTTCTTGCCTCCAGATTCTGGTCACCTCTTCTTTCAATTCTGCATATTTACCAATTTTCTCACCTATTGTTTTTTGTAAATTATGTATTATTATTATTATTACATTTCGCCAGTTATGTTTCAAATAATAGGGGCGAGCCTGTTGCCCGCAACCAGGCACAAATCTAAACTCCGTGACTGCAACTGAGAAATTCCTGATATCAAACCCAACAACACCTTGCCCGACCTGTGAATCGGACTCAGGACCTCATGCTCAGCAGTCACGCTCGACCAACGAGCCATCATCTGCCCAGCCTTTTCCCAACATGTTGGGGTCGGCCCCCAGTCTAACCGGATGCAGCTGAATACCAGTATTTTACATGGAGCGTCTGCCTATCTGATCTCCACAACCCGGTTAGTACTGGGTAATACGATACCGTACCGTATGTGATCATAAAAAGTACCTTTTTAATAAAAATAGTCGCAATACTTAGTCACATGCATATTTTTAGCACGTTAAACCTCACCAGTTAATTTGGAAAACCCCAAACAATGCGGAGCCTTGTTACAAATAAATGATTTAACTTTTAATCCTTGATAGGGCTGATACTTGCCTTGTACAGAAGCCAGCACATCATGCTACTACAATCTGTCAAATTTGTTTAATAGATTTTCAACTTTATCGTTAAAAGGTTCAAGGTTTGGAAATTTTGACAGTTTCGGGTAGCTTGATATGCTGGCGTTTGTACGTGTTTGGTTGAAGCCGATAGAATCATCATAAAATCTGTCTAAAAATGCCCAAATAAAGACTAGATTTAGACAGATACCAAATACGATTGCTTTAATGCGGTAAATAGATTGGTTTTAATCACTATCTAAGTCTTTATTTTATTGTTTATTCATTCTCTTATTTAATTCAGGATATTGTCGTTAAAGATAGGCGAATCGGCCATCTGGCATTTGAAATACGATTAAAGCTACCCATCCATAAAGCTGTCTGCAAGATCTTGCCTGAAAGATCGTTAAAATCAGGCCGCCGGCCTTGCCCGCCGGGTTCGTGCCGGCGGGCGCCGGCTTCGGTGTGTAGACAGCTTTAGGCTTCAAGGCGTCACTTAAAGAAAGCACCCACTTACAATATTAGATTTATCGAGATGGGTTGCACCACATCTAGCAGCATGGAATCGCACATTTGCCTGCTTCTATCCTTTTCTGAGACTGACTGACTGAGAAACATCGCGTGCTGCCGAGCGCTATAGCATTCCAGCTCTGTTTCTCGTTCTAGCAAACGACGCAAAGGAGCATGGTATAGTGCGATCCCGTGCTAATAGATGAGGTTCGAACCCTTTTTTTTTGGGATGGGAAATCATCAAATGACTCCTCCCGCTCTGGGCGGAAGTGGAAGGGAGTGTCAGACTTTTACTGACTAAAACCCATCCATGTTCCTTCTTTTGCCCTTTATGTTCCAGGGCCGCGGTATCTCTTTCGAATAGTTCCGCAGCCCTGGCAGGAGGTTCAAACCCTAAAGAGATGAAGTGACATTCCATCACGATGACGGAAAAGAAATAAAAAATACATCAAGAAGACTAAAATGCTCTCAGTTTTTTTTAAATTAAAATATTCAAGTAAATGGATGGCTCAACCCTATGAACGAGGAGTCTCCTATAAAACCTAATTAAACGTTTTAGTACGGTTAATTAAAGTAAATAAATGAATACAATGAAATTAAAAGGCATTGTCAAATTCAATTGTACATCCGTGTTTGTTGTAACAGATTATGTACTTACTATAGGGGATAGCGGATCATGATGGCAGTGATTAGATAAATTGATTATGTTCTGTATGGCACAAAATAATAAAGTTCATTTTCACACATCAGTTCTACTGATCATCGCAGCGATAATAGTTTATGATGTATTTAATAGAGATATCTTCAATATACTGCCTCGTTAGTCTAGAAGTCGCAAGCGCGACTGCTGAGCATGAGGTCCTGGGTTCGATTCCCGGGTCAGGCAAAGTGTTACTGGGTTTTACTGACAGGAATTTCTCAATAGCAGTCACAGAGTCTGGATTTGTATCCGGTTGATGGCAATAGGCTCGCCCCTTATTACAAGGGACTTAAAAAATAACTGGTGAAATGTGGGTGTACTATTAGGTACACCTCTGCCTAACCCTACAGGCATTACAGGTCTGATGTTATGTTAACTTCAATACATGGACGCCTTCCTGTAATGCCCAAAGGGTAAGGTAGAGGTACACGTATTACAGTACCCCTGCATTTCACCAGTTCTGTTTGAGTACCATGAAATAAAGCGCGAGTCAAGGGGGAGTATACAAGGTGATTGGAAGATGGGTGCAAAGCTTTAAGGCGAAGATAGTACAGACAGTTTAGAACAATTTAAGCTATGGTTATCTTAGACGAAGTCTTACCATTTTTTTTAACCTAATTTTTAAGATTTTTTTCGAAAATTGCCAAAATTTTAACTAAACTGGTTATTTATAGCTAAATTGAATGATAAATGAATTCATTTTTATTTTATTTTATTAAAGTAATGTGTAAGCAATCTAGCAAAACATGTTTTAGGCCTCTGTGTCGTTAGACATTTTTTTTACAGACATTTAAAGTTCATATAAATTTAAAAAAATCATAAATCATTTTTGAAAACCTTATTTAAAAAAAAAACGGAGTGTGCTTTTTTTGTTCAAATATTTTTGAAAACATGCGTGATAATTGCTCTTTCTTTTGAGGTATCATTTACGAGGATATTTTACAAATTATTGAAATTAGGATCTACAAACCAATTTGAGGGAGAAATTTTAAATTTTAGGCGGAGTAATTAAAACAACATTTGAATCTAAATTATTTATTGTTCATGTTCAAAATGTCTGCCATGATTCCTAATACAAGCACGGCTACGTCTTCTCACTTCTGTTGTTGTTATTTTCAACATCATCTCCAGTTTCATCGTTTCAAACGCTGAATTAATTCTCTCCATCAATTCTTCTCTCGTGTTTATTTCAACATTCGTATACACCAGTTCCTTGGCCCGGCCCCACACGAAAAAGTCCAGCGGGGTCAGATCTGGTGAGCGAGCGGGCCAAGGGATGGGTCCATCTCTGCCGATCCAGCTGTCAGGGAAGCAATTATTTAAGTGTTCCCTTACATTTAACGTCCAATGCGCTGGACAGCCGTCTTGCTGAAAGACGACTGTTCGGTCTCTTTCGAATATCGGGACACCGGTTTCCTCTATCAGAACTGGTAAATCGAATTGTAGGAAGTGCAAATAATTTTCACCATTTAAATTATCCGGTAAGAAGTGGGGCCCAATCAATGTCCTGCCAATTACTCCAGCCCATACATTGACAGAGAATTTTCCCTGAAACGACACTCGCTTCTTAAAATGTGGATTATTGTCTCTGTCGGCCCATTCATGGAGGTTATGAAAGTTTGTAATGCCCTCCCTCGAAAATTTGCTTTCATCCGTCCACAAGATTGATTTCAGGAACCACGCATCTTCGATGTCTCTGTTGAGGAGGAAACGGCAGAACTGTATTCTTCTTTGGGGATCTTGCTCTTCCAGACCTTGCACACCCCTACCATGGAACGGATATTTGTCATTTTGGTGCATTGTATGCCACACCTTCCATTGTGAAATGTTTAGATTTTGAGCTACGGCTCTGGTACTGGTAGTAGGATCTGCTTGAAATGCTGCCAAAATGTTTTCTTCGACGTCAGTTTCATGTCTGCCTGGGTTGACTCCAGGTTCCACGCGGTGAAACCCAACTTCGGCAAGTCGACGAAAAGTGTTGTAAAACACTCGCACATTCGGTACCCTGCGATTCGGAAAGCGTTCTTGATACATCCGTCGCGCTAAGGATCCATTGCCATCTGCTCTGCCATACATAAATACGATATCCGCATATTCCTGATTGGAAAAAGTAGCCATAGCTACTTAACAATTAAAAAAAACGGCGTAGGAGCGCACTAAATGTCAACTCAACACAACTCAAAAATCAACACGTGCAGGAGCTTGCGGCTACGACTGGACACGGTGAAACAAAAATGTTCAAAACTAACGCAAACAACACGTGCAGGAACGCAAAGGGCTACAACTGAACACGGTAAATTGCGAATCAACACGACAACGTCCTCTCACATGGGCAGCTGTAGTTTGACTAATTCAACTAATTGTAATAAGTAAAAGATGTGACCGCTTCAACACAGACTGACTAACCCTAATTAAATAAAAACACGATTTTGTTGCCTTAGTGACTAATACCATTTTGCTGTATTTTTAAAAACCAACGTATTTATCGCTATTTTCTATTCACTGGGCGTTCTACCTGGAAATGCCGTCGCAGCGCGCATTGCTGCCATTGTTTAGATAATCCCTTCAATTCGGTTCTTTCATGTGCCGCACTACGCGCGGCGGCCATTGTTTAGATAATCCCCTAAATTGGCATGTGCAAAAAATTCTTAAAATTGAAGTAATTATCATTTCGAACACATAAAGTAAGCTTAGCGTAAGTTCTTTAAGCAAAAATTTTGTTTTAATTAGTCTGCCTAAAATTTAAAATTTCTCCCTCAAATTGGTTTGTAGATCCTAATTTCAATAATTTGTAAAATATCCTCGTAAATGATACCTCAAAAGAAAGAGCAATTATCACGCATGTTTTCAAAAATATTTGAACAAAAAAAGCACACTCCGTTTTTTTTTTAAATAAGGTTTTCAAAAATGATTTATGATTTTTTTAAATTTATATGAACTTTAAATGTCTGTAAAAAAAATGTCTAACGACACAGAGGCCTAAAACATGTTTTGCTAGATTGCTTACACATTACTTTAATAAAATAAAATAAAAATGAATTCATTTATCATTCAATTTAGCTATAAATAACCAGTTTAGTTAAAATTTTGGCAATTTTCGAAAAAAATCTTAAAAATTAGGTTAAAAAAAATGGTAAGACTTCGTCTAAGATAACCATAGCTTAAATTGTTCTAAACTGTCTGTACTATCTTCGCCTTAAAGCTTTGCACCCATCTTCCAATCACCTTGTATAAATATTTATCTTATCTTCTTATCTTATCTTAGTCTATTGCCATCAAAGCACACTAAAAAATAAAACACTATTATCATGTTTCTGAAACGTATATAAAATTGTCGAATTTTAGTATTTTTAGACTCTTAAATGCTAAACTTTTAACCAAAACCGGCTTAGAACGAAACAGAGACAATAATATCTATTGGAACGTGTCTAGCAACTTTTACGAACAGTTTTTTTTTCATTAAAAACAACATGATATAAATTAATCATTAAGGATTATGTTTCGTGTTATTATAGCTGTTTGCGTTAGGTAGGTGCCAGATACAATGGCAAAAAATATAAAGCTGTAAAACATTTTTGCTCAGCTAAGAATATCTCTTACCATTCGGATAATATAAAAACTATATTTCGCCTTTGATTCTTGACAATGAATGACAACGTTCTGCGCTGGGGAGGACCTTTTCCTCTTCGTATACCTATTTATTGCCTGAGGAGCTCGTGGTTTAATATTAACAGGCGCTCGGGTCTTTAGGTTAAGCCGTGCTTGCCTAGGTTGGTCTGTGGATGGGTGACCGTATTACGTACCGAGTTTCCTCCGTAGCTCGGTAGGCACGTTAAGCCGTTGGTCCCGGCTGTCATTTGTAGATCTTTGACAGTCGTTACGGGTAGTCAGTGGCCCGAAAGTCTGACAACCAGTGATATCGTATTACCCAGTGGACCAACTGGGTTGTGGAGGTCAGATAGGTAGTCGCTCCATTTAAAATATTGGTATTCAGCTGCATCCGGTTAGACTGGGAGCCGACCCCAAGATAGTTGAGAAAAGGCTAGGCAGATGATGAATGATGATACCTATTTATTGCCTGTTTTTGTAGGTAAGAAAATTGCAGTAGATTTGTTGGGTTTTCATAAAATCACATACTTATGCAATCACACCTGAAATCCTCTAAGTGTTAAGCAGAGGTGTACCTAATAGTATACGCACATTTCTCCAGTTATGTTTAAGTCCCATGTAATAGGGGGCTAGCGTATTGCCACAAACCGGGCATAAATCCAAACTCCGTGGCTGCAATGAAATTCCTGATGGAAAAACACTATAACACTTTACCCGACCTGGGAATCGAACATTGGATGTTACGCTTGCGACCACTAGACCATTGAGGCAGTTGTGAGGTTTTCCTTATATGTACATAATATGGGCTGCAATATTCTTAATATTTGGTATTATCTTTCCTCTCTTCCAACACATATTGTAGCTGTTTATTGTCCCTGAATAAATAAAATAAATATTATTTCTTTCTCCATATGATTACGTTCCATTGGAAAAGACAAAGAACAAGCCTTTAATATCACATCACGATATACATAGGTACTTACATTATAATTGAAGCTGATGCATAAAAATATCAATTACAAACTGCAGTAATTACTCTTGTTCTATTACACCTAATGTACACACACAACTTGGTCTAATGAGGTACATAAATAACCTGTCTGGTGCAGACTACATCATTGGGGGTAATTCCCTGTTTGTCTATACCCTCGGGGGACCGCAGAGTTATATCTGACTTCCGATCTTGAGATGTCAGTGGTTATGTGATTATTTTTATGGCTAGAGGTAGATGGCTTCCTTGGTAGAAGCTGGGATTTCTGCAATTATAAAGGACTAGCTTTTGCCTGCGGTCTTGCTCCAGTTATTTACTAAAATACCCACGGGAACGTTTTGAATGTAGCTTATAACACTTGGGGGTAGTGCAGCTTCCCGTTAGTGAAATAATTTTCGGAATTGGATCGTAACTACAGACGAAGATTACCCCTATGTACGAACTTATAAACAAAATTTACCTCTTTATAATATTAGTGTAGATAAAAGCATTAATTATAATTAACGATTTTATGATCAACATGTTTCTACCCTTATCCTATATAACGTGAGGTCGGTGAAACACGTTTTTTAACAAATGCTTTTATCATCATCATCTGCCTAGCCTTTTCCCAACTATGTTGGGGTCGGGTTCCAGTTTAACCGGATGCCGCTGAATACTAGTATTTTACATGGAGCGACTGCCTATCTGACCTCCACAACCCAGTTATCGCTAGGTAATACGACACCCCTTGGCAAGACTGGTTGTCAGACTTTCGGGTCACTGACTACCTGTAACGACTGTCAAAGATCTACAAAAGACAGCCGGGACCAACGGCTTAGCGTGCTTTCCAAGGCACGGAGGAAACTCGGTATGTAATGGGTCACCCATCCACGGACCAACCTAGGTAAGCACGGCTAAACCTAAAGATCGACCTGAGCGGGTGTTCTTAAATATAAATATATCCCTGGACATTTCACACAGCACCATCTAGTCCCAAGCTAAGCAACCTAATGCTTGTGTTATGGTAGCTAGATGGCTGATAAACTACATATATACATTTTTTTTTTGTAAATACATACATATTATAGATAGAAAAACACCCAGACCCGGAACAACTACTTGTAGGTCATACAAATATTTGTTCCGTACGGGAATCGAACCCGCGACATGCAGCGCAGCAGTCAATCGCTTGACCACTGCGCCAACCGTGTCGTCTTATTTAGCCCATAACAAATACTTTTATTATGATACTTTATTTAAAAAAAAAAAACATTTCCACTGACAAACAACAACTTAATCCACTCGGTTTTGCACAAGAGCATTAAGGAAGGATTTTGAAAAAATCTCCAAAGGAAATAAACATATAAAAGTATGTATTGAAGTTAGTATTTTTGGCCGATGGAAACCCCTATCGGTTGAAATTCGAGTTTCTAGTAAAACATTTAAATAAAGAGGCTGTCTTTGTACCCGTTTCCGCGCCGACAAGCACCATTTTGCGAGTTCCAGTTTATGGCGAAATGGTCAGTGAATTACAAGCACTTTATTCAGCAACATAGTTTTAAATCGCCCTTTTACTTTCCGTTGCGGCCAGCGGTGTGGGTGTTTTCTATTTAACAATCTTAAAAATACACCGGCCGTACCTTAACAAATATAAAGATAAAAATAATAAAGCTTGTTATAAAGTTCAATACTTAAGCGGATTTTAATTGACTGCCTCGTGGGTCTAGTTGTCGCAAGCGCGACTGCTGAGCATGAGGGCCTGGGTTCAATTCCCAGGTACGGCAAAGACAGATAGAAGAACTCTTTGTACGGGTATAAAAAGTCGACATTAAACATAGGGTGACACAATGGGCGGTCCGACCAAACTAAATAGGGATGTTGACACCATTAAAAATAATTCCAGGACAGCTTCTCTAAAAAAACACTTTATTTTAGACCTGAAAACGCGATTTATTTTCAGTTAATTGCTAAATTAGATTTTTAGTTGCTTTGAAATCAATAAATAATTGAGTCATTGAGTTGACTAAATAGTGACGTCACAGCGTGCTATTGCCATACAAAATGTAAGGGGGAATCGCGTTTTGACAGATCATAAAAAGTATGTCAATTGATTGGTGTGTCAACTACCCTATTCCATTTTATTTATTGAGTTTTCCATCAGGAGTTCTCAGGAACTGCCACGGAGTCTGGATTAAATGGGATATTTTGTACATGGAACTTAAACATAACTAGCGAAATGTAGGTGTAGGTACACCACTGCCCCAAGCTTCGGAGACACAGGCGTGATGTTATGTTCAATATTTAAAAAAAAACTGGCTAAGTGCGTGTCGGGCCACGCACAATGTAGGGTTCCGTCAAAATATGCGGACACTTCCTACGGTCCGATTTGCCACCGAACGATGATTTTTATTGTGACAATAAAAAACAAACTTACATTTGCAGTTGAAAAACCTGTGCTCCCATACATTACGTTTAGGAAAATATGTCATCCAAGTACATTTTGTAATTCGGTCGACTATTACTACTTAGCTCTCATAGTTTTTCTTTTAAATTTGTTATTTATACTATCTCCGTGAATTTTTTCACGCACCCAAAAACAACCGTTTTGCTGGTAGAGGCGGAAGACACTTGAGTCTAACAAAAATTAACACTTTAAAGCTTAATTTCACAAACGAATCCCGCAATCGAAAAATTATTTTAACAAACTCGCAATATTTTTAAAAACCTATCCAACGACATCCCACAATCTGGGGCACGCGAGAAAAAAATCCCCACTTTACGTGTAGGTACCCTAAAAAAAAATACTTTTCGAGATTTTATTTTACCACTTTTTACTAATCTGTATATTCATGTCAAATTACATCTTTCTAGTACTAAGAGTCTTTGAGCTAAGCTGCGGACAGACAGACAGATAGACGGGCATGGTGAAACTATAAAGGAAATGAATAATTGAGGTTAGCACCAATTTTCAAAATGCAGGTAAGATTATTCAATAATAATTAAGAAAATTGCAACACGATATTGGTAAAACACAAAAACCCAAAAGCAACATGTTTACAAGAATCGATTCAGGAAAAAGTGTGGGCAACACTTTGGTCCATGGTACGAGCCTGTTACCGAACGAATGTGGTTTTATAATGTCTTTGGGTATTATTGAATAATTTTCCTTACCTGCTTTCAACCTTGACACCATTCGCAATGTTTATCTAGACGTTTTACATCTTTAGAAAGTGAGTTGAATTTGACTCTCATGCAGAGACGCCAGCTCATCAAGCTACTACAATCTGTCAAATTTCTTTAATAGATTTTCAACTTTATCGCTAAAGCATTAGGTTCAAGGTTGATTGGGAAAATTTGATAGTTTCGGGTAGCTTGATGTGCAGGCGTCTGTAAGTAGTTACAGAATTATAATCATTAAAATCATCACCCCCTAAGTTAATTTAACCCCATTGAATGACTTTTTCATGAAATATTTACAGAATAGGGTTAAATGAACTTAGAGGGTTGTATTAATGATTTTAATGATTATAATTCTGTAACTACTTACGTGTTACTTGCGCTATTCATTTTTCATCCACTGAACGGCAAATTGCATAAAAAGTAAGAAAATATGAATTTCGCGGACTACCCTGACGCTTCGACTTTAATTTAGAATTTGACAATTAAACTCTTAACACACTACTAAAGTTTCTATAAATTCAACCATGATTCGAAAGACACGTGGCGCCATCTATTATCATAAGAACGTGTTTATCACCGTGTTTTTGTGTGTGTTTGTGTGTGTGTGTCGTGTGTGTGTGTGTGTGTTTGTGTGTGTGTCTATTATCGTAAGAACGAGTTTTCCTCGTGAACAGTACTTTTTTACTGACAACGTATATGCAAAATTTCAAGCGACAAGCGTGGCCAAACATAAATAGGCTATGAAAAAAAAACCATTAATGGTAGACTGTTAAGTATTTTGGAACTCATACTTAATTATAAAGTAGACATTATCTTAAAGTTGAAATCGCTATTTCACGAAAAATCATTTTGTTTGCTAATTGAATACATCATTATTAATACTTTTTATGTTCGACAAAGTTGGCGTTTGACCACTTTTAATCCTTATGTCGTTAGCATTAAGGCTGAAAAGTGATCAACCCCCAACTTTGTCGAGTGTACATGGTTCCTGGTCCAGACTTGTATTTAGCTCATATATCGTAATCAAACAATAAACTTAGCTAATTGCAGTCTACTACCTTGGTTGACCCAATGGCAATCCTCTCTCAAACTATGCCATTACATTTTGGCTGTCCGGGTCGTGAACTCGTGATAAAAAGTAAATGTCATGAGAATGGTCAATCACAAAACTCTCGTTGAATAGGTAAAGTTGCATGATCATCAATCTGACGTAATTCACAAGAAACTATGTGTTTATATGATCCTTTCCATTACACTATGTCCAATAAAATTAAAAAAAAAAAACAATTTTTTTATTTGTAAAACATAGGTATAAATTCCCTCTGTCCCCTTTAACGGGGACATGGCCTATGGGAACAACGGGAATACATCACTTAAACATAGGCTTTTTTTCTACTCTCGTTTCGCAGGTATGCTGGAAGAGATTTCTTTAGAAATAAGTATCACCTTTGTACTATTTTTTCTGTTCCTTTCTTCTTATCTGTATTAAGTGTGTACCTACACAAACTGTTAAATAAATAAAATAAAATATAATAAGATATTAAAGGTTGTATGCTGATTAAATTTTCGTTTCCACCTTAACCTAATAGGCATACAAATTTTAGATACTTATAATACAAATTTTAACTACATATATTTTTTCATGTATTGTATTATTTTATTGTAGGTAAGTACTATAGGGATCTAATCATGTTATGTGTGATTTATTATATTTTTCAATATAATTAAAAGGCATTAACATGTCCAAATTCAGATAATTATTACCATGAATCGTATTTTTAGGGTTCCGTACCTCAAAATGAAAAAATGTAACCCTAATAGGATAACTCTGTTGTCCGTCCGTCCGTACGTCTGTCTGTCTGTCAAGACCCTTTATCTCTGGAACGCGTTGAGGTATCGAGTTGAACTTAAAACCATATACTCAAATCTACAGTCCCTTGAAGCTGTGATAAAATCAAACTACCAAGTTAAAGTAAAAAAAGATACGACTGATTATGCCTTAAAAAACGTTTATTTCGACACTCTCAAAGGAATCAAAATAGGCCTAAAGACCTTCCCACTGACCTAGGATCATGAAATTTGGTAAGAAGCATTGTCATATAGCCTAATACCTACAAGTTTTTACGGAACCCTCGGTGCGCGAGTCCAACTCGCACTTGGCCGGTTTTTTACATGTCCTTCACTTTGACGGACGCCTAGCTTTATCTAAACTTTGTGTCAATCTAATTACAAAGTATTTATTTCTTTTCCTTTGTAATGATCCAGTCACTTCTAAAATAATCGTAGAGTTTTAACTACGTCTATGCTGTACCTATTATGTATGCCGACTTCATAGTCCACACTTAAGACTCCCATTCGATATATTGTGTGTGGTGGATTCTGGTTAACAAAGCCTGCCCAGGTCTGCCCGGAAGTAAGGAAGCTTCCTGGGGGTTACATAGGCCTCGTGGAGCGACCTCACTGTTCCGAGGATTTCTTCTCAGTGTTTTCTCGACGTTAAAGCTCATTATAAATCCAATGGGAGTTAAAGGTTCATGACATCGAGATCGACAATGCTGTATGATCGATGGTACGTAACTATTGATTATGGTAATTTTATTAAATTCCAACTACTTTTTTCGTACAAAGTTATACATATATGTTGGGCTTGACTGCCAGTTTGATCGATAATATTACTTAATTAAAATTAAGCGACAAAAAACTGGCGCCTTTATTAAATATTATTATACCATAATAGGTTATAGTTTGTCGCAAATAGGTTTTCATTCAATAGTAATCGCGACACCCAATTGCGTTTAAAATGAGATTGAAAACACAAGGAATTAGGCTTTTTGGCAGTTAAGTATTTGCTATGAGAGAAAAGGACCAAACATAGATGTCCAATCTTTCTTATTATTGTTATTTCGGTACATTTATGTTACACCTCAGGAAAAAACTGTTAATTTGAGAACTGTTAAGCAAAACTTTACCCCTGTTGGTCTACTTTGTATTTATTTAGAAAAAGGAATTGAACAGAAAAAGTTTTGTTTCTTTAATTCTGAATAATAGCCACACTATCGCAAGGTTAAGACATGTAAAAATAGTTGTTAAGAGGAAAAACTAAATAAATTCAAGAGCTAGACTATAAAATATCGGAAAATATAGTGTGTTTGTTAAAGAATATGTATTTAATAATGTTTCAGCGACTTTTGGTGACCAGAGAAACTATTCAAATCGCCAGTATTAGCTAGTTGTTTATTTGTGTCCACATTTACTTAAGACTAACAAATCAAGCTTATTCTCAGTAATCTAAGCAATTTACTTGAACAAGCTGACTCTTGCACATACAAACGACCAATCATAACAAATCTACGTTAATTGTCATTCAGGGCGCTTGCGCCCGCGCCCATTTCTTTACCGTATGTTTTCTGCTGCCGGGCAGCCTTATGGCTCCTTTACACGAGCAAATTTTCTCGCTTCGAGACAAGAAGCTGACTAATGTAAACAATTTTAAATATGTAAAACATGCATGATGGAAAATCAGAAACGCACATTCTGTATAAATTGTTATAGAGGATAACATTCTTTACAAAACATGGGTTTATCCTATGCGGAAAAAATAGGACCCAACAGGGTGGAAATTTCTTAATCCTCCACGAAAAAGCGGAACCCCATCTTACATCAGCCGAAAGTAGAGTATTTGTATCTGGTGGGCTACTGACCGATGGTTTCGAGTCTTGGGAGTATAACTTGCGCTGATAACTGTGCATGTGATATGTAGCATTTGAGTGACATCACGTCTGATATGTGGCTTTATAGATACTAGCACAATGTAAGCAAAACTCGTTGTTCTAGTATTCGAATCACACTCCTAGAAAATTATCTAATTTACATGTGACTGTTCCTAAATTACACAAGGCTGTGTAAACGTTTAGTTTATCCTAAATCATGTAAATATTAGTATTAAGGTCGGTTTCCCTAAAATTCTCTTGATTATTAAGAAACTTACATCGTGTAAATACGCCTTTAAGTTAATAATAGCCGCGCACTACCCAGGTGTCCACAAAAAGCTGCTATAGGCGTCTGTCACTCACGCCAAGGTCGAAAAACATTAAATTTTAATCATGATAATAGAAACTTGTTTTAGTTTGTGCGTTCAATATACTGTTGAATTGATTAGCTGTATCGTTATTGAAGAACTTAGTTTTTTATGATTGTGTTTTTGCCACGTGGCATGGTAGATTCTACCTAAAAAGATTTTAGGCGCCTATAATAATATCAAAGCTTCCTTCTTTCTTTCTTTATCATGTGATGACAGAGTGGTGCTGGTGTCAGTTTTTTTGCCGCCCATAGGCCTCTGACTTGGCTTTACATGCCGTCGAGAAATATCTCTCAGGCATGCTGGTCTCGTCACGGTGTTTTCATTAGCGTATTGTATAATTTATCACTTTGTTTGCTAAGTGATAAATTATACAATACGCACATGAATCCAAAAAATCAGAGCTATTGTACAGATGCAGCTTATGGGTGGAAAATTAAATCAAATACACAGGGTAAACACTTGTGAGAGACTGGTGCCCGAAATAGGTATACAATACCTGTGTTACGGGTCACAAGGCCCCCCAAGACTTACAGGTATATATATAACTAATTTAGATTAATAACTTACTACTAATGCGTGTTGATTTAACTACAAGATGTTGTAAACAAAAAGGGCATACATGTGTGATTTATGTGGATGTGATAGTATGTGTTTGTATACCACATAGATGCTTCGAGGATTGGAGGATTGGATTTTCACTTGCCTGATAGTCTACAGTTTTCAACCATTCTCTGTGGAGGACAGAGATTTCAAACCTTCCGCGTCTTGTCTGATCGAGCCACCTTTTTAAGATCATTTGTACAAATAACTGGACCTGGTCTCACTATACACCGTGACTTTTTAGTCGTCTTACAACGGCAGCCCACTTCATGTAACCAATGACTACTAAACATTCACGAAAAAAAAATTCGTATTTATGTGATTTTAATAATTTAAAAATAAAAATATTATTCAGTATTATGACGCATGACGTTGTTGAAACACCCTGTTGCGAGCGATGATCTACTCGACTCGTGTCCTCAGTGCTGGGTAGGTATGTTCTACCGTTTGACACAAACATTATTAACAGGATGTTTCATAATTCTAATGTAAGTATTATTTATTTTTCTTTGTACCTAATGTCATAATTATTAAAGGTTAAAAAAAATCGCGCCTATAGGTATTTTATGTCGGATACATTGAGTGTACCATCTTTGTAAGACGACTAAAAAGTCACAGTGTATACTAGGCATAATGTTTATCAAAAAAAAAAATGCAATTTCTGAGAAAACTAACTGAAATATAGCTATTTTACAATTCTACTAGTTTTGGTTCCTGAGAGTTTTATGACTGCACTATTTCACTGGTGTACAAGGTGTAAACGGAACCTTCACGAAGATGTCAACCAAGAATTCTGTACATTAAATTAAGTAACTCTACGCAGAAATTATTGCTGGGAAACGGCATTTTTTGGGGGTGAAACATTACTTTTAACGGTAGGTAGCTCAATATAACGCACTCAAAATACTGTGTAGATGGATGCATTGAAAATTAGACGGGTCATAGAGATGTTGACAGTAAAGTTATAATCTTAAAAACAATTTTTTTTTTTTGAACTTGTTAAAAAGTTGAAACTTACCACTAGTACGGTACCAGGTATGGTCCAGAACGAAAAAAAACATCGCAATGACGAGTAGAACAAGTTAAGACTCTTTTTACACCCATTACGTCTTATCTAGATGCCTTTAATCTTAGTAGTTTTGCTTGACTGCCTGTACTCCACAAATCGTATGGCCTTATCCTATTCATTATCAAAACTTTTGAGTAGGTTTTTGTGTGCTAGATGATTTTAGCATCAGCGCCTGTTAAATTACTATGACTACAAAAGTGTATGCATGTGAGTTGATTCTTCTGTAGAATTGATGTATGGTGGAAGTAAATACACATTACACATCCTCCTTAAACTTATAAAGTTGCACTATTTGACTCGGTGCTGCCTCGTTCACCTAGTGTTCACAAGAGTCACTGCTAAACATGAGGTCCTGGCTTCGAGTTCTTGGGGGCAAAGTGTTATTGGGGTTTTCCATCAGGAACTTAACGTACTATAATTTCACCTGCTATGCATGTTATGTACAACACAACATGTGTTCCTGTGTTAAGCAAATCTGACTCTCTGTTGTAATAGATTCATTGATGAAGTATGAATACAGTTAGTGTTTAGATAAGAAATTGGAAGCAGAGAGCAAACACATTCGGTTTAGGAAGTGACCACACGTCCGTATCGACACAGAATCGAGTCAGGTTTTCCGAATCGATACGAGGCCAATGAAATATTTTTCTTTTCGCTTTTATAGGAGAGACATAAAGCTCATTTACTGCCTCGGTGGTCTAGTGGTCGCGACTGCTGAGTATGAGGTCCTGGGTTGATTTTCAGGTCGTTATTGGTTTTTTCCATTAGGAATTTTTCAGTATCATCCTCGAAGTCTGTATTTGTGCCCGGAGAGCAGCGGTGGCCCAGTGGTGGCGGCCCCGACTTACGAACAGAAAGTCGTGGGGTTCGAACCCAGGCAGACGCATTACTGTGAAGGAAAACATCGTTAGGAAACCGGCATCTCCTAGAACCAAAAATACGAAGACATGTGACGTCTACCAACCCGCACTGGGCCTGCGTGATGGATTTTAGCCCATTCCCTCTCATAGAAAGGAGGCCATGTGTCCCAGCAGTGGGAACATAATAGGCTGATTATGCCCAGGGCAATAGCCTCACCCGCTATTACATAGAATTTAAACATGACTGGTCAAATGTGGGTGTACTCGAGGATTATAGGCGTGTTATGTTATGTTATGTTATGTTATAAAGCTCATTCTGGTCGGCTCTCGATTCCCCGTCGATGAGTGAGGTGACATCTAAGGCTTAGAACAAAATGAAAACAAGTGAGATAATTTACAAAATAATTTATTTTCCTATTGCTCTCCCGAAGATATCCATAAATATACAAATACATACAGTACATTTGATTATGAAGCCCTAGTTCATGTAAAGGCGTTTTATTTTTTTATAATTTGTTAAATAATAGTAAGCGTCAAAGCTCAACGCATATTAAAAAATAGTTTTAGAAATAACTCTATTAGTTACAATAGTAATTCAGTATTATGACGTACTTAATAAAATTTTATTTTGAGTACAAAAATATTTTACAAAAGTATAAAAGTTTTGTCAAAGCTAAAATTAATGAGTCAAATAATTGGCAGTGACATTTAATTTTATATCATACAAATAATGGTACATACATTATTCAGCACTTAACGCCCGATTTTACAATTGTCAAAAAAATAAGTTGGTTAATTTGTCATTAACTAACGCTCTAAAAATCTTGCCTGTCTTTATCATTTTAATTTTAATAAAACGAGACGGCAATAAAATTATAGAACGTATTATGCACCATATGTAGCACTGCATCGTTCTTTTGGCGCGTGATCTTAAAAGCCCTCTTACATTTCGGCGTTACGCTAATTTTACAATTTACCTAAAAGGTATAATTATAACGAAAATGTATTTATTCTATTATTATAAAAGTGTAGGATGAAAAATTTATTCTACAAATTAGATGTCCCAAATCCAGTCTCCGTGAGATTTGCCCAAACATGCATCGGGAGATTGATTATTACCAAATAAATAAATAAGTTATCAAAAAATCGCTTTCTTTTAACAAGTAATTGTTATTTCAAGCAACGAACGAAAAACGTACAATTTCAACGAGGAAACCTTGCAACTTTGCGTTTTTGTTTTTGTAAATTTCCCCAGACAATTTTACAAATTTAATGAATAATATGAATCAAGCGCCAAAAGGACTATTCAACACTTTACGAGCACTTTACTGTATGACAATGTTCTGTGGTAAATTAGTTTATTATAGGTAGTTTTTTAAGATGTCAATTATAAAATCGGCTGGCAGTATTTATTTCTATAGTACCCGATCCTTACTTAATATTAATTATAATAACTAAAGGCAGTGAGAAGCTAAACGGCTTGGTAGTCGCAAATGAAAACATCCCCAGTTTTATCAGTTAGGTTCCTTAGTAAGTTTAGTTTTAGCAAATTAGTTAATTTATTTGTTATTTACATATTGTTACTATTTTTTCGAAAAAAGTGGCGGTATAAATATTTACACAGCAGAGAAAAAACAAAACACAGGATTTATTTAAAAGTCTTTTGTTTTATTTTCATTAACGACTTTAAAGAGAGCTTTTTAATTGTTATTAAAATCGACATTTTATATGAATAACATTTCTTGTTCTTCGAAAAATCAGCCAAACTACTAATATTACCTGACTACGAAACCCAAATCTTAGTTATATTCAAACACGAATACAAAACACAGATTGTCTTAAATAAATAAATAAAAGCTGAAGAATGTAGAAGCGAGTACATCAAGCACGTGCAAATGGCACATGTTAGGCTTAAGATTACAGAGAGTCTTATAACTAAAATCGTCGGGATATCTATTTTTTTAATAATATTATGGTCCGTCGTACTCAATACGACAAACGATTTCCATATGACAAAATATTTATTTATTCAAAATTACGAGTTATTCCTATCCAAATTGGGAAATCATATTAATTTATTAACGTATTTATTTTTTCAATATTTTAGATACACTTTTAAATATTTACTTACGGAGTCTAAATACTTAAATTCTCAAAAAAAGGTTCTATTTCATCTTTACAAGAATGATAAAAGAAGTAAAAGCTACCAAAGTTCAACCCTATATTTGCTAAGCGTAATAAACCGAAGAGATTAATATTTTTGTTTATTATTATCTCAACATAGTTGACAAAACCTAATGTAGTAGAAACCTAATCATACATTTGTGAAACAAATCATTTAGATCTCTTACATTGAAATAATCGTTTGTCATAAAATGAAAACATTAAGTAGAGAGATGCAGAGATAATTATTAAATTTTAAATAATACAAACTAAGGTAGTGCTAACATCACATTGTTTGCCTAAGTCTAGAT
The DNA here is from genome assembly GCA_950022335.1 of Eurois occulta. Taxonomy (NCBI): domain Eukaryota; kingdom Metazoa; phylum Arthropoda; class Insecta; order Lepidoptera; family Noctuidae; genus Eurois; species Eurois occulta. The sequence continues at coordinate 17,412,352 of OX465486.1, read as the reverse complement.
TCAGACGTTTAGGTTGCAAACCTAATTGATGTCCTTGCTCAATTTGTCACCAAACTACATTAAGGTAGGTATATTACAAAAGTCCTTATGTTTTTGATTCATAGACATTGATTGAAAACGTTCAATACCTCTGCTTAGGAACTTTTAAGGGATCAAAGTTGTAGAGAAACATATCATGAATAACTGACTCCGATAGGAGCAATTTTCTTCTAAAATTCGTTAACTATGTATAATATTACTTAACACCCTTAACACCAATTTACAACTGTATTTCGCAAATAATATCAATAAACAATCTTTAGAAGAATGAAAACTTTACGTCTACTTTTTTTCTCTGTTCCAGGTATACGACAATAGATTACGTACGTATGACAGTAAGTTACCCGATATGTTTGCATCCCTAACAATAAGAGGACGTTATCGAACTATTTAACCAAATTTTCAAATCAATGCTACGAAATAACTAACTTTACAACCGACTATTTACATTTGAGCACTTGCAACACATAGTGCGTACTATGACACTTTCGTAAAAGTTAGAGTCCAACGCATTGGAGTCCTGTGTAAACGGCGCGACGGTTACCCGGAACCACCGCCGGAACCGTTCACGTAGACGTCGGTTGCGGCTCGCTGTCCGGCCCGGATCACGCTCTGGACGGTTTGGGCGGCACCCTGAAATTTGATAAAAACACATTAACTGAGTTACAGGATAAGTGACAAATGCGTGAACTGACTGGAAACTGGGCTGGTCCAATCTGTGTGGCCTTCATAATACCATCTCAGATGCATGAACTCTAAGTGGCTTGACCAAAATTATGTCTTAATTTTAAAAGACTTTGTGTTATAGTACGTTTTGGTAAAAAAACGGTTAGCTTAGAATGTATTTCTGAATAAATAAATTGTAGCCGAATCGGAAACTACAACTTCATCTAGTTTGTTTAAAAAATATCGTCTAAAAGTGTTTGGAAAACCATTTTCAGAACAAATCACAACAAATCATTTATCATTCGAATAGTGAAGAATAAAGAAAATTATAAATGATTATTTCACATTAATACATAGGGTTTCGTATTAAAATCTGTCAGTGACAAATATTTAGAAAAATAGAAATACAGAAATTCTCATTTAAAGTCAAGTTTTTTATATTCGTTAAAATGTTAACGTTAATCGGTGATGTTATAAGTCATTCATGATAATGATTTAAAGAAAAGCTTAGTTAAAATGATATTACTAGATGTCAAATTATTATTATTATTTATGGACATCGTCACACAGTTAGTTACAACTTACAAAATTATCTCCAATCCATGTTTTGCTGGAAATTTCCATTAAACATCCCAATGAAATCGAAAAAAATACATTTTAATATAACATCACATAATACAATAATTAACACATAATACTACAAATCGTTCATAATTACATACAACAGTTGATTACCGTACGACATTCGATTAACACTTTTTTCATCAAACAATAAAATTATTACAATTAACAATTAATTGATTTCACATGACCACACATGTTTCACAATGCCAAGGATAGGCACAGATAGCGAAATATCGTCAAACAGAAGATGACTTCATAACGAAGGAACCACGACCCTCAGTAATGAGGAATACGACGAAGGAGGCGGATGAATTATATTTACCTGTATCGCAGCTCCTAAGAACTGTGAGAAAGCCCTGGTAACATTAATGGCTGCTGACACGAGCTGCCCTCGTCCAGGAGCCTGCTCTGTCGCCACAGCCCTCGGAGGCTCCAGAGGTATCTAGGTGTAAGTCATCGCTGTTAGATTTGAGCTCTTATGATGGAGGTGGTAAGAGCATGTATGGTAATGCTGAGGCAGTGAGCTGTGCTGGTGTGGTGTATGTTTTGTTTGAAGATTCTTTTTTTAAATTTCAGGTTCAGTTTTAAACATATTTTTTTATTTCTAAAAACCACAACGGAGATTGGCGTTTGTGAACAAATAGTTAGCAAATATTGTATTTCGAATTACGACACGATTTACGATATATTTATTTGATAATTTTCAGAAGAGACCACTAAGATATTGTTAAGGAATTTCTTTCAGTTAGTCCAGACCGAGTCTTCTTTACAAAAAAAAAACTTCATACATAACATACATGTGAACTTAAATAGACAAGTGCTTCGTGTGATAGTGGAAGTGACGAAAGTGACGGATATGGAAAATAAAATACGATAGTATGAGAAAAAAACAGTTCAGTATAACACATGATAAGGAGGATAACCTTCTAACTACTATTCATAAACATATAATTACATATAGTACAAGTATACACAGATATCTACAAATATATACAAAGATAAACTAATAAAAAGGATAAAGGAAAAGTGTAGGTAAGTGAAATGTTAGTCAAAAACATGCTGAACATAAATTGATATTAAATCTATTTTACAATATACAAAAAGGGATCCAAAATAACATCAGAGTTACACAATTTCACAAATAGGTATAGTGTACAAAGGTTTCATAGTTAGATATTAAAATCATCAGTATTTTTAATAGGCAAGCGTCCAGCAGAATTATTGAAATTTAGAAGAATTAAAATTTTGTTATTTTTAAAAGCCAATCTCGTTTTTTTACTCACCAAAAAAATATGTTACACTGCACAAACACTTGTTATGTAACACTTTTTTCTAACAATTTAATTACAAATATCTACAAATTCAATAAGTCATTATTATGTATAGTCAATTTGGTATATTAATATTATTAACACTACTGTGTTATCTACAGAGGAATCAACTACTCATTCATGTCAGGTTGAATGTTACCAAATCCCTTGGAAATGGGGTGTGGTAGGTATGTTAAATGGCGATAGATGACGCCAAGGGATCAGGAATTAATTGAACTAGACTTTAGCTCAAACACTTTGAAAAAATATTGGTACCCAAGGTACCAAAATATTCTTTGAAAGAATGTTGAAAATCTATTATGAAAACTTGTGACATGTATTTTAAGATACGTTAATTTTGTAAAGTCTAGTCAATTTTCGCCATACGTTTGTTATATACAACAGGTGTACTAATGGGGTGAACTGTGGATGGGAAAATTAAATTATTAACACTAAATACAACACATACAAACACAAACATAAATTAAAAACAATTTATTATACAAAAAAAACGCGCTGCTTAACGGCACAATGTTTATGTACAAGCCAATGAAGCCAATGTTTAATAAATAATTTAACTAAGAAAAAACAAAAATATTACACAAGAAAATCTAAGAAAAAAAAAATTAAAATTATCTTAATTCATGTCTCACTATGTACATCCCACGTGCTCTCCATTACTATACAAAAATCTATACAACGACAGACTTAGATTAAATAGGAACAAGTTACTAATAAGATCGTGAAATATTTTAAAATACTTCCATTGAAGAAATTTGCTTATTTAATCTAAAGTCTGTTCCCAACACCTCATCCCCAATCACATAGTTTAAGTAATAACGATGCGAAACCCACTCTATTTGCTGGTTTATCATCAGCGTTGCCAACGAACGGGCCAGAGCCAAACCAGTTGACCCTGTTGCTCGTTGACTGACTGGCTGACGCTACTGATGGGGCGGGCCTGGCTGAGGGCGCAGGCTCAGGCCTCCTGTTGGGCCTTGGGGCTCCGGGTCCACCTGACCCTGGAGCCGTGTCCCTCCACTGCTGCCAGAGCCAGGCCAATCCGTCCAAGATCGGCCTCCTCTGCGCTGGCGGCGGCGGTGGCGGCGGCGGCGTCGTCGTCCGCCTTGTCTTCGGCGTCACTACCACTTGGTTGAGTAAAGCCTAAGAGGTTACAGTTAATTCTAGAGTTCCTAATGGATTATAGATACATACTGAAATAAAGGCAATGAAATAAGATGAAGAGATAGATGAGAGATATCGAGATAATGGTGCAGAAAGCGGAGTGAAGTTACGAGTTGATTGCATCAGTGAAAAGTAAGTAAAAGTTTTAAAATGTAAAATGGGTTTTGGAAGAAATTAGTTTCCTTCCAAGGTAGTAAGAGAGGTAAGAAAAGTTAGACTAACAGAGAGTCGGAGTTGCTCATCCAAAGAACTTGCCGTGGTTGGACCGAACCCTTGGTCCTTCAGCAAAGCTGCGAGCAATGCGTCGTTGCTCTTGCCGTACTCGGTGCTCAAAGAAATAGGCGCTCGCGTGGCTTCGGACACCATGCCCGTCGATTGTGTCTGCATGATAAGTTTCTTTAGGGCCTCGTCCGAAGATTGTCCTGAAATATTTTGTGTTAAATTGTTTAAATCTTTTTGAATATAAAAAATCAGCTTGAGTCGATCGAACTCCAAATCGAAGAGAAATGATTTTTAGGTTAAATATGTTATTTTGTAACTTAATCTGGTTTTACATCAATGTCGAAGATTTTTTAAAGTCACTATTGCTATTTTATGGATTTTTAGTAGGTACAATTTATGACGTTACTTAGATATTATTACGTACTTCATCGTACAAAAACAATGTAACTTTTTACCTGTGATAGTGAGTTTATTCCTTTGTGTCGTAGTCTCCTGTGCGCCCTGTAATTTGATCAAAGTTTGTAACAACTCCTCATCATCCTGTTCATTTTTGAGATTGTCCTTAACAGCTATTTTTGCACCATAAGGTAAAGCTGTCGTAGGCACTGTATTTTTTAGATCCTTAACGTTAATGTTAATGGAAGGCTTCGGCGTTAGCGGATCGAAAGGTTCATTCAGCGGCGACGGCGAAGCTAGTAGATTTGAGAGCAGTTTCAATTCATCATGGACACCATTTGGCAGGTTGGGACTCACATTTAGGTCAGGTAGTGTGGGTAAATTTAGTTTGGATGGGTCTTGTCCGGTGGCTGCAAGTAGTGCTTGTAGTAGCTTAGTGTCTTCTTGGAACTGCCTGATATCATCTTCAATAGATTTAGCATTGACAGTTGTGGTTTGTCTCTGTGTGGTTGTTGGTCTTTGTGTTGTTGTTGTTGGTCGTGGTGTTGTTGTAGTAGTTGGTCGTGTAGTAGTTGTGGTTGCTGGTCTATTTGTTGAAGGTATCAAGTCGTTTCCACTGACAGCTATATTTTTCCCTGTACGGACGACTGTTTCACCGGTGCCGGTTTGTATCTCATTGAGGCTCCTTTCTACAGCTAGTGCTATGATACGATTGGCGAGTGCACCCTCAGGGTCTTCGTTATTAGGGTTTGTTTTCAGCACAGTTTTCTGGAAAAAAAATCGTCAAATAGTTAAGAAATACGTTGATATTTTCACAGTAGCAAGTTTAGTGTATGTATGTATATTGTCCCTTACAAAGTACGGCTTTGGCGTCATGAAAAAAAAAGAGAAAACAAAAAGAACAAAAAAATCGGCCAAGTGCGAGTCGGACTCGCGCACGAAGGGTTCCGTACCATTATCTATAAAAACGGCAAAAAAATCATATCTGTTGTATGGGAGCACCCCTTAATATTTTTTTTTAATTTTTAGTATTTGTTGTTATAGCGGCAATAGTAATACATCATTTGTGAAAATTTCAGCTTTCTAGCTATCACGGTTTATGAGATACAGCCTGGAGACAGACAGACAGACAGACAGCGAAGTCTTAGTAATAGGGTCCCGTTTTACCCTTTGGGTACGGAACCCTAAAAAGGAAAAGAAAAGTGGCACTGATAAATTATTTCATCAGATTTTCAAAGTATCAATTAATACGTATTTAATGACACTTACCAAGTTATTCAAGAAAGCTAAATCCTCTTGAACGGAGAAAGTAGAAGAACTGGGCATTTCTGTTGTCGAAGTAAATCCAGTGAACGGAGCACGACGACCGGTCAGTGTAGTTGGGGCGCTCCTAATTGTTGTTGTTTGCTGTCTTCCCCGGTTGAAAGTCGGCGTGAAAGTCGTGGAAATCCCGACATCAGTCACAGGCTGTAACGTAGTGGTAAGAGTTCTAGGAGCAAAGGTCTGAAATAGTGGCCCATTTGTTGTTGTAAAGACCGGCCTAACATTCAATGGAGTTGTTGGGTTTGACCCTATTGACGTTGTTTGAGGGTTAGATGCTATCCTCACGTTGGAAGTAACACCAGAAATTACCGGAATATTCAAAGCATTTGGATTTTGACCAGTCGCCTGTAACAGAGCCTGTAAAAGTTTCGTATCCTCTTGGAATTGTTTTAGGTCGTCTTCAATTGTTTGTGTTGTTGATGGCCTATTTGTTGTTGTTGGTCTAGTTGTTGTTGTTGTAGTGGTTGTTGTTGGCGTAGTTGTTGTTGGTCTAGCTGTAGTTGTTGATACAGTAGTTGTTTGTGTAGTAGTAGGAACTCTATTAGTGGTTAGACTATCTAATGAGGGTATGTTTAGGGAAGCAGGATTTTGACCCGTCGCTTGTAATAGCGCCTGTAATAATTTGGTGTCCTCCTCAAACTGTTTGATATCGTCTTCTATAGATCGTGAGGTTGTAGTTCCTTGTTGTCCTGTGGTTACTCCTATATTGCCACCGATATTTGGTATAGATAAAGTTGTTGGGTTGTTCGAGTTTGTGAATAACGCCTGCAACAACTTCACTGGATCAGTAGTTTGAGTAGTTGTTGGTGCTGCAATAGTTGTAGTCGGTGCTGCAGTAGTTGTAATTGGTGCTACAGTAGTTGTAGTTGGTGCTGCAGTAGTTGTAGTTGGTGCTGCAGTAGTTGTGGTTGGTGCTGCAGTAGTTGTAGTTGGCGCTGCAGTAGTTGTAGTTGGTGCTGCAGTAGTTGTAGTTGGTGCAGCAGTAGTAGTTATATCTCCCAGCAGCAAAGGATTAGGGTTTACATTTAAAGTCTTTGGATTGCGCCCCGTTGCTTGTAGTAATGTCTGTAGTAATTGCACGTCTTCTCGGTATCTCTTCAACTCCTCTTCGATACTGATAGTTGTAGATTGAACTACGGTTGTTGCTTGTGCTGTTGTAGGCGCTTGAGTTGTTGGCGCCGCTGTAGTGGTTGTAGTTGGAGCTTGAGTAGTAGTAGTTGTAGTAGTAGTAGGCTCTGTTGTTGTTGTTGTCGGCGCTGGTGTTGTTGTTGTGGTGGTAGTAGTAGGCTCCGTTGTAGTCGTGGGAGCAGGCGTAGTGATAATTGTAGGTGGTAAAGTAGCCGGCTGGCTTGTTGTGGCCGCCATAGTTACCGGAGCATTTGTGAATGCAGACGACACCACTGTTGTTTCAGGAACAACACTCGTTGTTCCCTGAGTTGTTGTCGTTGCAACATTCATAGTTGTCTCCTGTGTTTCTAACTGTGGTGTCTGCGTACTCATCTCAGTCACAGTAGATGTTGACATTGTCTGTGTCTCTGATTGTACGGAATTTGTTGATGGTGCTTTCGTTGAAGCCAGTTTCTGTACATTTGAATTTTGTGATGATACCGTAACCTCGTCTATCGGTATAAATTTAAATACAGCACTTCCATCACCTTCCCCTGGCTTTTCCGTTCGTATTTGTTGCGTCTGTAATTGTTTTTCTTTATGTTAAAATTTTACCATAACTTCAGTCTGTGAATGTGCAACAATTGTTTATATTTTATTGCAAACAACTAATTGTAGAACCCTTTACCACTTACCTTTCCTAATAAAAAGAAATTCAACACACTACTGTATTAAACCAAGTCCAAGTGTTATGTTTGCATATGAAAATGTGTGATAAATTATAGTGATTATTAGTGACCACAGTTATTATAAAAGAGTAATATATAAATAAGAAAACGTTTATATAAATAATATAATTATACCTCCGGATCAATATCCAGTGTTAATATTCTTGGTTCGCGAGTAGAGCTCGACATTTCCGATATGACCATCTCCTGTTTAGCGGCCGAAGATATACTATTAAGCAGAATCTCATCAATAGAAGGTAGCATTGTAGTTGTGCGTAAACTCAATACATGCGAGGCAGTGCTTTTTTCTGGCATAAATGTGGTAGTTTTTATACCGTTACTGCTTTTAATATTAAGTGCCGATGAAGTAATCTGCAAGTACGAAATAAAATGTTACCGCCTGCGTTGTTATTAGAAGCGGTTATCGTGCAAGAGGCATGCAGAGCTTACGAAGAGACCCGAAGTCCGTACCGCATGCGCCGGCCGCTCCTGAGACAATGCTGGCTGTGAGATACAAAGCACCAAGCAGAGCGTTCAAGCTAAATAACATAAAGTCAATACCATCGGTTGTTGGTTATTTACAGTGTCGTTGGTTAATCTTTCCGTTCCGTTATTTGATGTGTCTGTGGATGTCACAGTATTAGTGGAATCTCGGATGGGGTTAGGCTGCGGTCTGACAATGGCCGGATTATTATGGATGGGGCTGTATGGATTTCTTAGACTCCACGGGCTGATTGGTAGTATGTCAATTTTTTGCATGACACGTGGCACTCTAGTCCCGTTCGGGAATTTACGTATTACTGTGTTATTGGGTAGTACACCGTAAACGATATATGGGCTCGCCTCTGTTAATGATTCCAATATGTCCTCGTTAGGATTTTTACGTACCACTGTATTATTAGGTAATATTCCGAATATAACATAATCTTTTTTCGGAATTGTTGGTGATCCAACACTCAGAGTACTAACTGTTGTTTGTATAGTGTTGCTGTCTGATGCGTCGGTAGCTGTAGTGGTGTCTATGTCTACTGTTGTAGTGGTTTCGACATTTAATTGTGTCGTTGTCTCGGTGTTAGCTGCGTCTGTTGTAGTTTCCATTGTTTCTGTATTAGCAACTGTTGTGGTTGTAATAGCACTCTCTTGGAATCGATTTAATATTTCAACTTGTTGACCATCCGTTGTAGGTGTAGGAGTCGTACTTGTGATGTCAGTTACCGTTTCACTAGATGCAGTAGTAACTGTTGTAGTGACAGAAGACGAACCCGTTGTACCACTGGTTGCTTCGGTGGAACCCAAACGAGAAGATATTGAGACGGTCTCAGTAGTAGATGGCACACCACCTGTCGTTACTGTCTCTGACGGCATTGCCGTTGTTGTGAGACCCCTTGTGGGATTACCACTCGTAGTAATTTCAAGTACATCGGTGGATAGAGGATTTACAACAAGGGATCGGGGAGTCATAGGAGTGGTAGGCTCAATATCACGAGTCGTCGGAGATTCAGTCGAGGAGATCATAGTATTCATTATGTTAGTCAATCGTTCAGATAAATTGATATTGCCAGATGGGCTTACTAAGTCAATCAATGGTGGTGCTGTCGCTAACTCGTCATTGTGCTGTCGTATAATGTCTTCGATCATCTTCAACACTCTAGCTTTCTTTGAGAGTACCCATAGTTGCATACGCGATATTTGACTCGGATCCTGTATGTTATCAATATCACGCGGTGGTGATACTGACGAGGATACCAAGGATAAGGATTTCAAAACAGGTCTTGCAGAACTGGTGAGAAGATTGTCAGATTCATCGGAAGAGAAATCTACGCTTTGGAAGTTTGTGAGAAAAGGTAAGGGAACCGGAACATTCTTGTTAGTAGAGTCACTTGATTTTTCACTAATATTATCTACATTTACCGAGTCCGTTTCTAAGGAGACAGGTGATGAAGCTGTTGCTAAAGTCGGCGTAGTGTTTGGTGTAGCTGCAGAACTAGGCAGTTCAGAGTTAGCACCTGCAGAAGAAGTCGCAGCTGTCGTCGCCTGGCTACTAGATACAGACCTTGTGCTCTCTACAGCTCCTGGTGTAACAGGACTATTTACATTAGCGGGGGCTTGTGTGACACTAATGGGTACATTTCTATTATCTACAGTGATATTTACATTACCGCTAGTGCCTACATTTTGGAGGGCATTATTGGATAATATACCATCGATGTCTATATTTTCAGTATCCCTAATATCCTCCAAACTGTAAGGTGTTGTGTTCGGGACGGAATCAGCGTTGTCAAGTACAGTCGCAAGTCCACCTAAAGCTCTGGGGATCAAACTTCTTAATACTTTAGCCATATCTAAACTCTTTAGTTTCGATCTACTATTCTCATCCATATTTTCTATAATATTTATAATGTTATTTGACAACATGCTAGTTAGTTCAGAAGATACTAAGTTATTATTGGATAACAAAAGATCAGACACAGTGTTATATACCATTTTCGGGCTGTCAGTCGATCCCTGAGTTGGTGTAGATGCAGTCGTGGGTATGTCTTTTGGCGGTTCCGTATCAGAGTATAAAACTCTGATAGCGAATGGTCTCCTTGCGGAAACGGGAGTAGTGGGAGTGGGAATGGGAGGTTGTGGTGTATTCACAGGAGTGATTTTTCCGTCTTCGGTGTTTAGTGACTGTGTAACAGTTCCCCCGACCAAAATACTGTTAATCACATTTGGTGTAGCTTGACCAGTGGGCTGTACAGATTTAGTAGTAGTGCTTACATCGGCGTTGGTTGACATAAATGTATCCTGACCCGCTAAGTCTTGGACACTATTTACATTATTGTTGCTACTCACGCCATTGAGTACTTGTTTAACGTCAGTATTAAGGTTTTGTATTTTCGTTACTTCGGTTGTTGACGAGATTCGTGGTCTGGGTGTGGACGTGAGTATTTCAGCCAGAGCATCGAATATAGATATTGTAACTGACGGCGAGTGATGTGATGCCTCAACGTTCATCACGTGTGACGGCTTCACCAGACTCTCGGACAGTCTCAAGTCTGCCGAGGACAATGTCCTTCGTGTCTGAGTAAAGGAAATAGCGTTCATGTCTGGCCCTAATTGTATCTCTTCTCCCTCTACCTGAAATAAGAAGTAATCTCACCCATATAAACAGAAAAATAGACGTTCTTGTGTATAAATTGTTCAAGTTTTAAAGAAATTGTTGCATGGAATGGAAATCCCGAGTGGGAGGGACTCGTGCAAAGACCAAAGCCTCTTTATTTATTTTGGAATTAAGATAATAGTTAGGTATGTTTAGGAGTTAGTGTTAAATGAAAGTTAGCCATAGATGACGTTATATATTAAAACAAGATGTAACATGTATACAATATTTAATGTCTTATATTAATAGTATGTTAGTGGATGCTATTCTACATGTACGTACATTAGTTTGTTAAGTTTTTGCGCTAAGTTAAATGCTTTCATAGCTCGTGCAATATATAGAACATCTTAACGCAGAAACTTGTGGATGTAAGTAAAATTTTGCCTTAAAGAGATTTCCTAAATAGAATTAATAAGAAATTACTACTGCTATGAACTTAACTTTACCAAAAAAATATAAATGCTCTTAAAATCTACATCTCTTTAAAACTAAATCATATCCATTTATAATAGGGTGAATGAGATGAGCAATGATCGTGACAATGATGTATGTTAACTATATGATTCCATTAACCAGTTCAATGGATGATTCATGAAAGTATGGCGTTGTGTTGTTCAGTCTCGACATCGATTCGGTAGTGTATATGTCTCCTTCGAACCAATTAGGCTCTTCTACAGACTTTGTCAACAGGTGGTCAGTGACGTAGAATTTCAGCCAAGCCTTTAGTAACAAGAAATTTCTCATTATTAATGTTAAAATGACAAGTTTCATACCAATTGATGATAAAATAGTTGTTAATTTAAACTTAAATGCCAATCTGGGTAGAGTCACTGCTGATTGTGCTTAAAGATTTGATACTGTTAATGATTAAAAGGTGTTGTCAAGTTTTTTTTTTTAATTATAGCTTTGAAAAACAATCAGTTATAACTCAAAATTGATAAAGATGATGATGTATATATTAATATCAAGTGCAATGATAAATATTATAATTAAATTAAATGTGATTTATGACATCTTAACGCCAATTCGATAAAGGGGCTTTGCGTAATATTACAATTGTAGAGTTCATCAATTTGTTAGTGGGGTTGTAATTTTGAAAAAATCTGTAGTATGGTATGGTGTTAATTTCTATATCATGTTACTTACAGTTGATGATGTAATGGAAGGTACAGTGGGTTTGTAAAATGGTTTATCAATATACGAAGCTCTGTATTTAGAACTGAACCTACTCTTAGATTTATCTGGTTCAGGCGTTATCTGTAAAGTTTTGTAAGAACAATGAAAAACATCAGAATCATTTTCGGTGAACTGAGAAGGAAGAAAAGAGTGTCAAGTACTTACCCCATTGTTTGAGGCCTCCGTCGTTTTAGAGAAGGATTCACTGAATTTCCTTATACTCCTTTCTCGGGGCTTAGGAGTAGTTCCTGTAGCGTCTGAGTTACCATCTTTAGATTTGCTGCGATTGCGTCCATACTTTCTTGTTTGTAGATTTCTAACAGGAGGGAACACAGTTGATGACCCTTTTTCTTTTTCAATATCATTGGTTGAGTTTTGATCTTTATAATTCGCGTGGTATTTGTATTTGTCGCTGTCTAGTCTTGATGAAATTGTTGGGGAAACATTAACCACAGGCATGTTTTCAGATTCTTCCCCCATGTTCGTTACTTCATTAGTATTATTTTCCAGAGATTCCTTGCTTGTGACAGATATTAAAAACATGTGATTATCATTGTTTTCTGGTTGCATATCTATCCTTACAGCTTCTCCATCTTCAGAATTGTTTAGTAAAGCAAAGACAAGTGGAGTGTCGACAGTATCCTCTGATTTCTTTGTTACAGTTTCAGAGTTGACCTCTTTAAAGGCTTCTGTTGTAGACGTTGTTTCATTCTTGACATTGTTTCTCAATCTTGAATAATAAGAAGTCCGAGGCAGTACAGTTCTTTGTGGAATGTTGACGTTTTCACTTTTTGCACTTTCTGTCGAAGAAGTTTCAGCGGCACTTGCCGATTTTCCTTTAGATTTTCTCGAATAAACTGGCGGACGAACGAAAGCCTTTTTTGGTGTGTTAATAGGTTCCACTGATTTGCTTTTTATAGTTTCAGTTTTAGGTGATTCAGTACTGGGTGCTTTAAATTTTCTGTTGTACTTGAAAATCGGTTTCTCAGTACTTTGCCCTGAAGCAGTGGTAGCTGTTGAAGATGGAGTTATTGTGGATTTTCTAGTCCTAGCAGAATAAGTCCCTCGAGGCTTGTAGTCAGAATTCCTAGGTTTTGATACTTCTGGCGCTACAGTAGTTACAGATATTTTACTTTCTTCTTCGTTTTTTGACTCTTCTGCTGTAGATTGTTTGTTTCGAAACTGTAATTTTTAAAAGAAAGAGTAAATCATTTGTTTTTATGAATTTACACAACAAATCAGCGACACACAAGTATTGTTGGTATAAACGTGTGTTTGAAATAAGTTGTGATTGTGAGAATTATTACAAGTGAATGGAATAATGTCAAAGTATTCGAAAGATTGACGTTTTTTTTTAACGTTCAGAGCTAAAATGCAGCCTGATAAAGAATTAGATAAGTGAGTAATCAAACTAAATAAAAGTAGTCTTTTGAAGTCCTTTTTAGTACCCATAAAGATAATGTTTACCCTTGAGAATTTATTTGAGCCTGGCCCTGTTTGTGTAGACTGTGATGATGCAGAGTAGGTTTTGTAAACTTTTTGTGATGCTTTCGGTGACAAACTCTCGGCGGTTGGAGAGCTCACTGGTGTCTGAAAATTTGTTAATATTTTTTTTTACGGCGATAATTTTTTTTAGTTTCTATTTTGTGTTCAAGTCACTGCGTTGTGATTCAGATGATTTTTGTGAAGTTTAATAAATCAAATATACTACTCACCGATGCATTCTTAGCTATAATCAACGCCTTAAAACTCGCAGGATAGTTATCATCTTCAGCTATTTCATCTGAAACATGCGTTTTAGGCAAAGTCACAGTTGGCCTGAAGTTCATCTTCCCTCTTACTGGACGTCTTACAACCTTCGTCACTTTCAACGTCGTGGTCTTCGCTTTGTTCGGCTCTGTGCTCTGTTGAACAATAGTTTCAACGATGGTTGGAGCGGCAGTTTTAAATTCTGCTTGACTAGTAACACTCTCTTTGTTCTGACTAGATTTTATTACTTCGTTCGCTGTAACGAGTCCTTCACCTGTTAAATTCGTATCGGTTTCTGACGGCCGAGTTTTGTATCTCAATTTCCTTGAATTTCTCAAGTCAGCTGCTTGGGCAGTTCTTGCCGTAGTGGGCGCTTTTTCGGCTACAGTAAAAGTGTTAGTCGTTCCTGATACAGCTAGGTCTAGTGACCTGGCAGTGGCCCGGGTGTTTCCACGGCTACGCGATCTCTTCGTCGTCACACTTTCAGTTGTTGGAGCTACCGAGCTTCTGCGTCTAAACTGCGTGGTTGTAGCTACGTCTTCTTTAGGTATTTTCGTTATATCATCTAGGTTAGAATTGATTACTTCGAGTCTGCTTTCGTCGAAATTCGGAGAAGTCAGGTCCACAGGCGCTTGTGTAGGCGGGGACGTTGAAGTGGGTCTTCTGCTGACGACTCTCGTCCTGGTCCGGGCGGCAGGTTCTCTTGTTAGTGAAGCATCTCTGTTAGTAGATTCAGTGTTAGTTGGTTGACTACGCGTTCGAGTCCTTCTCGAATCGAATCGTTCGTTGTTTGCACTCGGAGCTTGAGGTTGTTCTGGAGTTGGAACAACCTCGGGCCTAGTTCTCGTTCTTGTTCGGACGACATCTCTTTCTTTAGGAGGAGTTTCTTCTCGTCTCCTACTGCTCCTAGGCCTGAATGTGGGCAGCACGGTTTCCGATTGATCAGAACTGGCTACACTATTGCCATCTGAAGCTGATGGTGCTTGCAACCTTCTACTCCTCGACACACCTTCCACCTGGAAAGTAAAATAACAAATGATCAATGTTTGATGTTTCAAACATACTGAAATTAAGTTAAAGTTGCTATAGATTTTTCTCAGACATGTGTCAGAGCCAGAACAAATAAATATAACAAGAGAAAGTACAGCTATCAATTACGCACGTAACGCTTAATGAGTAGCACTGAAAAGGAAAGTGCCATCTGCAACAATGCATTATGAAATCTTTAATCTATGAACACAAAGAAAGTGCGCTGGAACAATACTGGACGGCTCGCGGTCGGTCATCGGAACGCATAATTCAGTTACTTCATGCGACATAACAGCATGAACGAATAGCTACTTAGATTCAAATAGAGTTGGAAAACTGTTTTGTTGATTGGTACAACGAGAATAAATGGAAAGGCTAGTTATATTCAGTTGTCAAACAGACCGAACAATATAATCAGTTGCTTACAGTACCTATACGGGGGACACAAATAAAACAGGTTTATTTCATAGTATGTATTTAATCATATATTTACGCCTGTAATCCCCGAAGGTGTAGGCAGAGGTGTATCGTAATAGTACACCCACATTTTGTCAGCTATTTTTAAGTCTCATATAATAGGGGGCTAGCCTGTTACCGTCGAACGGACACATATATTGTTTGAAGAAAAAAATACATTTCTATATCATAATACTATAGCAAACATTAACACAACGGTACCCAACTCAAACAGTTTCGAAGACCATAAAGCAGTGCTTTATGGTCTGATCGCCTATAACTAGTACCTAACCTTCAATCAAGCTCAACTCACACGGTCATTAATTATTCTTTTATAACAAACGAGTAGCGTGCTCACACGTGTTCATGAATTTCACACACGATTAAGAATAGACTTGTTTATTACGGGGATTCCTAAAAGTAAGACAGCTTAGTGATGTATAGTTTTAAATACTTCTTAGCGTAGCTATTAGGTAAATTTCCACCTTAAATTTTGGCCTTATTTTGAAAATCAATTCGGCTAAATTACTATTAAACTTTACCGGTAGCATTGGCCTGTAATGTAACAGTTCAGATTCGAGTATTAAATCAGTGAAGGAGAAGAACCGAGCATTAAAAACAAACACAAAGTACGAAACTGTTTTATGTCCGTCACATCACCATCTCAGGTCCAGTTGATAACCAGCGTCGGGCACTAGCTGCTTGGCAGTTTGCTGAACTGGGCCTATTTGGCGCAGACGTGAGACACACAATATTATCACTTTTTTCTGCTGAGTTTTAACCTTTTTTTTTGTTGTGTGCTTTTGTGGCACATATACCAAATAAATATGTTTTCTTTCTTTCTTTTCTTTCATTACAGTGCGCAACAAACAACGACACAATTTGTAAGAATCACTTATTTCTATACAAAATCGAATCTTGACTTGTTACATTACAGACGAATCCGCTGGTGCGAGCGCCTTTATAAAATAACGTCACCATTTTGCAAAGAAGAGTGCAGGAGCTCAAACCCTCTAGCAAGACCGTTTTTACACAGAAAAATAGGTCGTTTGGGTACGATCACAGTCATGAGTATCTCCTTTTCGTTACAAGTCCCAGTAAGATTGGAAACTCTTCCCAATTTTACCAACCAGTGCTGTGGTATGTATCTAAACATAATAATCGTAAATACTGCAGTTAACATACATTAAAAACGAGGTACCTCGTAAAAGCAGCTAGTTTTACTATGCAATTTGAAAGAATCATTTGAGAGAAAATGGATAGCTGTCATTATTTATCTTTGCAGTCGTTTTCTCTCAGAGCGTAGAGATAATTCCAAGCGGCTTGAAGATTAAATGGTATTACAGTTCATAAACGCAACACTTGAGTGCGTTGTGATGAAAGAAGACGTTATTCAAGCTGCGCCTGCGTTGACACAAATGGCGAGTGAATCTCGGAATTCTCAAACGAATGAGACTTAACAGCTGCTTTTAAAATTCATTTTCAAAATCTGGTATAAGGATAAGTAAGAGGAATGATCTCATTTTCATAATAGTAGTGAGCATTGAGAACCTGTTCATCAGTAGTTTATTAAGGTTGTGATGAAAATACATGAACAAATAAAAAGATGCTGGTGAAATATATAACCTCTTCCTTTTTTTAGTAGTCGGTAAGTAAAAATTTCAATCGTTAGATTCTACGTCAAAAATCATATCATGTCACGTATCTTTTCGGAAGCCAAACCCAACACAGTAAACACAGCCAATTACTCTGAAAATCATATCTATAATTCCATCGGGGATGTCGTTTTCCACACGACCTAAGTACGGTGACGACACATCTCACGATTAAAGTGTCGACCCCTAATGTAAAATAGGTTTTTGTAAATATTATAAACAGTAACAGGATCAATTCTTGACCATTACATCAATATGGACAAATACAGGCAAGTTTTTGCTTAGAAACAAGTCTCAACTTTACTAAAAATAACCATAACGTCATAATGCAAAACAGCAACGCCCTGTCTGATCCGATAACTGCGATAACAGATTAGCGTCTATTATCAGTGCCCTACGATACTATTAAATCTTATACAGGCTGATTATTTTGATCTCAGCTTTATATAGGCAATTTACTTAAGTTTTGGTTACAAAACTAGATAGTCTGGGGCTCCATTGCTGTTATTGAATCGTTCAAATACTTTTCTGGACGAGTCCTCAATATCAGGTGACTGGTAATTAGTGACCGATACTTATACAAATGATTGTCCTCATGATAACAAACAACTTTCCCAAAGAAACATTTTTATACTCATTTACTTTTCGCACAATAATACAATTTAACAGCCGTATGTAACTCGCGCGCGCACGTCTGTGACCTATCAGCTGTTAGATGCGCGACACCGCTCTGTCTCATTACTATCGTACTGTGCAACAGTGGGTAGGCACAGCACCCGCGCGGCTTGCAAGCCCGCTCCGTATGCGGCTCCCGCGCCACAGTCCGGCCGCCACGTGCCGTTATCGGAGTAATATAGTAATAAAAGCGAATGAGTATTAAAAAAATGTTACTTTGGGAAAGTTGTTTGTTATCATGAGTACAATCACGTGTATAAGTATCGGTCACTAATTATCAGTCACCTTATATACATCAAACTTCCGTTTCTGTGACGTTTCTTGAAACCTGTACTTATTTCTTAATTAAGTCATCTTTACAAATCGATTTCAGAACCGAGTGAAGTGAATAAACAGTTGGAACCAATACCTCCAGTAAGAACTTGGATTAGACTTGTCTGATATAAAGGCAGGCAGCCTTTGGACGACAATGAAAAAGGCCAGTTTGACCCAAAAAACATTGCTTTTTAAACACACACCCTATATTTAAAGTGAGAGGTAGTACATATGACCCTATCCGCTTGCCCCTATTCGGCCAATGTGAACACACGTGTGTCCTAACATATCGCCTTAGTTTATTTAATACACGAACGGTAACTAAGGTTTAATACACGAACGATAAGTAAGGTTAATGCTGGCCATTAATTATTATGCGTGCGTTATTTGTATGTGCAAGTTGTAATTATACGTGCTTTGGTTAATTATTTGTATGTTTGTGTGTTGTTCTATTGTAGTGAAAGGGTTAATGACCTGTGTATTAACTCTCTAATCTGTATGTGTTTCGTGAAATAGGTGTTTTTTTAATGTAGAAAGGGTGACGTAGTTATGACTGAAGAGGTAGTGCACCATGGAAGTTATATCTTTAGGAAAACTTAATTATATACATAAGTTAACATAACATCACGCCAGTTATGTTTAAGTCCAATATAAAAGAGGGCGAGCCTATTGCCATCAACTGGGTACAAATCCAGACTCCGTGGCTGCTACTGAGAAATTTCTGATAGAAAAACCCAATAACACTTTGCCCGACATGGGAATCGAACCCAGGACCTCGCGCTTGCGACAACTAGACCAACGAGGCCATAATTATATATTTCTGCCTAAAAAACTTTCTCACGTTTCACCTTAGTGTGACTGAAAATGAGCTTGCTGGGGCTGACCCTTGCAGACTCATTTTCATTTTCAGTAGTAATTTTCAGCCTCATCGATTTATAAAAAACTATGGCACTAACTAGAGAGGCAGATCTACAGAAAATTAAAAAATTGGGGGTCTAAGAACATAACTAGTTTTATTGATTTTACGTAGTACCCTAATTATCTCATACCAATTATAGACCTTTCGTAATATGTATTATCGGGTGAATGTTTAGTCAGTGGAATTGTATCAAAGTCGTGCCGCTAGTTTGTAGTACGTAACAGGTGACACTATCTTTAGAAGTAATACACGTAGTTATCTACCTACATGTATCCATCACGTTTTCTGTGTTTAGGGTTGTTAGTAGCACCATTAGTGTCAAAAAAGTATTAGAAGTTGCTACAGATTAGAAAATTTATTTATTTTATTTATAATAGTAGAACCGCACAGCTATAACAGATGGATAACAATTGTGTATATAACACAGGGCTAATTACAGGAGTAAAAGTAGACGCGCGCCTCAAAGAGATGTCAGCAAGGGCCCGCAAGGGCCGATGCCTGCCAGGGCTGCGGGACTGTTCGAAAGAGATACCGCGGCCCTGAAACACAAAGGGCAAAAGAAGGAACATGGATGAGTTTTAGTCAGTAAAAGTCTGACACTCCCTTCCGCTCCGCCCAGAGCGGGGGGGGGGGTCATTTGATGATTTCCCATCCCAAAAAAAAAAGGAGAAAAAGTTGTAGAAATCTTAAAATCACTAACAATTACGTTACCAAATAAAAATAAAAGGAATTAAAATAAGACACAATAAGCACTATAAATACACTCATACTCAGGCACTAATGACTCGTGAAAAACATAAAGCACTACGCGGTTTTAAAAAAGATAGCATTCAGCCGAGTGCGTGCAGAAATGCAGAATAGGTTTTGATGGTAAATGGGTCAAATAGGAACTCTTTACAAAAAATATTAAAGTCCTTACTCGCTCGCACTATGTATGAGTTTTGCCTGATATTAGATGAGGAAAACGCAATTGAGACAGGCGGATTAAATGTAACTGATCTCTGGGGGACATTGAAATACAGTTCATGCAGGACACTCAAAAGATGTTGACAGAGAAAAATTTTGCTCATAGTTTTGTTTAAGCTTATTAGATTATTGAACATAAATATAACATCAAATCATGCCTGTAATCCCCGAAGGGTTAGGCAGAGGCGTACCTAATAGTACACCCACATTTCGCCAGTTATGTTAACGTCCCATGACAGAATTACAATTTAGATGAGTAAACTCTTTCTCCGTTGTTTTAAGCAAACACTTCTTTAACCACTTGTAGAATTCAGAAATAATATTAAGCTCAACTTTTCAGCACATTGTGCTCTTGTATCGAATATTAGTAAAAAAATTGCATTCCATTAACGTCAACAAACTGGCATAGACATACCTATCTATCAAAATACAATATCACAAGTAAATAACACTATAATATTGTATAGTACTTACTATTCAGCAACGATGACATTCAAAATCGATATAAATTAAGTTTACTAACCGTAGCTAATATTTTCAGGAAATATAACAAAAACGTATTATATTTTTTCTTTTAGTTTGTACAAATCGCCTAAGCAGTAGTAAATTATATTTCAAGTACATGACATTTAATTGAGGGCCTGATTCTATCAGAAATATCCAAGATCAAAAAGTCAAAAATATATTTGATCCAATTGAAAGTAACGGCACGGTTGGCGGAGTGTCAAAAAACAAAATGTCACGTGAAAGCAAATTTGAAAACAATAAATTGTTTCTTGTCTAGATGCTCTGTTACTAACATTGAGTCCCTTGACAATCTACGTGACAGGAATCAAAGTTTTAAATGACAAAACAAACCACAATCAGGTGTTTCTGTCACACCAATTTAAAACAGCTGTTATTTCATTAAAAGAAAATCAAAATGCGTGAAAATCATTACCGAGTTTTGCTCAATATGGTGTTTTTTCTTCGACAAAATGTTACAATATGGTTATTTTCACAAATAACTCTATCGTTGGCCTTCGGGCTCGGTCGGCAGTGGTCACGACGAAATATCTGGCATTACACCACAACTTACAATAACAATAGATCTATATGACAACCTGCAACTGGTTTTTAGTTAGTAGTTTACAAGTAATGAATGAATAGGAATTTAAAATTATTGGTAGTATTGTTGGGCCTACTTGAATTTCCGATTTTTTATACGTGTTTTTTATATCTGATTCGAATATTCTAATGTCATACTTATTGGAATCATCACTGTTAGGAAAAACAAAATCAACTTGAATCAGCGATCAACACAAGTACCTATCTCATTGTCTAAGATGACTTGAATGCGGCAAACGACAGAGCTGTCCATGTCGCCACTGGTTGGACAAAATCCGAGTCATCGATTCTAGGAGAAGAAGAATTGTCTAAGATCAAATTCTCCAGATGCTGGTGTAGCTTACCATGTTAGTTTTTAGAACCTTATACTCTCACTATATTCGGCTGAACTTTTGCTAAACCACTAGACTACTTAGATCTTGTAATAACAATAAAACTATCAAAAATCAAAATGTAAATACCTCCCAACTGAAACAAGGTCAACCTATGTGCTACTAGATCTATTGAGATAATAAGAGAACAATAACTTCAATAAGGGCGGCGACCATTTGATTGGGTCCTTGAAACCACAAAAATATTTAACTAAAATACAGTGGTTGGTCAAAACCTTCGCCCCATCCATTCAGAATGAGAATTTTATAGAACTGACCGTACCTTCATCTTGGGGTGTCGTTATGCCTGGAGTTGTGAAGGTCAGATAATAGACTGGAAGTAGACACTAACATAGTTGGGGAAAGGTTAGGCAGATGACGATGGGTCAGACAAATGGCGTTCTGAGAAACTCTAAAATCGAACCACATGAGATAGAAGATTCCTTGCATTCTGGGTCTTTTCATGCGACAAGCATCAATGTGTAGATTATACGAAGTGTTTTGGTTTAAATTAATCTACTGTTCCTATCTTGTATGTTGAAAATATCAATAACATTGTACTGGCCGCTAAATGACACCGAATTGGATTTACGGTGCGCAAAGTATTGGGTTTCTGGCTCACGACTGAATATAATTGAATAATTATTTTAATGACATATTATTTGTAATTCGATTAGTGTTGATTGTTACACATCTAGGTGTTAAGTATGAATTAAAGATAACATTGAAGATTCTATCGAAAAAAAATCTAATGAAGAAAGAAGATCTATTTGTTGTGAAATTTTATCAGCGTTAACAAAGATGATGCACAAATCAAAAATGTGTTAGATTGACTCATGCTACTGAAAATATATACGGTCGAATTGAGAAACCTCCTCCTTTTTTGAAGTCGGTTAAAAATATGTCAATCTTGTTCAAACCCGTTGTGGAAATGCGAAACGCTTTGAAATTGATTGCCACTAGTTTAATCTCGGAGGAGTTCAATTTTAAATTCAGTTTCAATTCAGTTTTATCAAAGTTGTAGAGCACTCAGTAGATTTTATTATAACAGTTCAGGTGATTTTCTGTTCAATTAAATGTCAACCCTAAAATATACCAAATTCAGTGCACTTTAGGTTATTTATTAGTTTGCTGACTGCCACGATCTATTGGGTAGTCTTAATATAGCTAGATACTAGCTGTTGCCCGTGTCCTTCCTTTGCGTGAAATTATTATAAAAAAATATTACTTCCCTTTTTGAATCGAATTTTGTTACCAATTTCAAGGGTTTTAATTTTTTTGCACAAAACCTTATTTCTTGTTCTAAAATAAAAGTAGCCGTAACAGACAGACACACAGACCGACATACAGACAAAAATTGAAAAAAAAATGTTTTTGTTATAAGTGCCGTAACTATTTTCATAGGCCTTCTGTAAAAAGCTGTTATTTTGATATTACAAACAGACACTTCAATTTTATTTATTTGTATAGATATAGACTAGAAACGCATAGGCCAGGTATGTGTATATATAGCCTATTAATATACATAATTTGACTCAAACCACAATATAATTTTAATTAAATCATTTACATAACTATTAATAAATAACTGCTTAAGTACATAAAATATTATGTTACATAGTTTATTCGCTATTTGAATGACTAAGTACTTAATATTTTTTATCAGTTTTCGGTTACAATAGTTGTTCGTTCAACCGTGAATGAATATTTTGTGACAAAAGCAATTTGTTTGTTGTACATTTAACTATAGTTATGTTATGACACTTCTAGTGACTTGTTACAATTTGTTTTATCCACTGGTATTTTTGTCGTACACCTTGAGGACCCACTACAGCATTTTAAATGTTCTGATAGTGTTGAAACCTCCACCATTTTGGTAAATAGTTACCTCGACGGTACGCCTAAAGGATGCTACTGCATCGCAGACTACGCCATATCTTCTTTCCTGCTCTCTGAGCATCAAAAACTACAACCAAAGATACTCTCTACGCTGCCATCGACAATTATGAGCCAAAAACAAAAAAACTTAATTGGTTGACGTATTAATTCACACAAGATTGTCGTAAAATCCCAATCATCACGAAACAATTTCAAGATGCTCTATTTATATTGCAAAACTATTACGAGGAACTCGGACATCATTTCGCATCTGATTTTCCTAGAAAACATACAAACAGAAATACATACATACAAATTATAAGCACATTTACAGCTACAAAATGACTGCTAGAGGCATACAGTTAATTTAGTAAGCTGCGATATAGCTTTATCATTGCGAAATCAGTAACTGTCACGCATTTATTAATACATACACGCTGCACATGCATAGGTATACATACATAGTATATATGTATATATACAAGTGTGCATTAAGTCACGTAATGCGTGTGCAGTTTGACAATTTTACTTATTGCTAAAGCTTTGCTCTTAAAAGCTTAATGTTTCTCGGAATAATACAAACATTCACGTACCAACTTTAATGGAAGATTGAACTCATTTAAATAAAAAGAAGTCTATGATTAGGGTTATACCAAACCTTTATCTTGTTGAAGTTCTTTTTAGCGTATTGATGGCAAAAAGTTCAAATGTGTTTAGCCTAAAACTCCGCTCACTGGTGCAGTAAATAGATCATCAAGTGAGCAGGTGATAGGGCCATGCAGCGCAAGATGAAAGGTGGGCCATAGTCTGTGGGGAGACGCTGCATACGCACTTGAGATTAGAGCTGTCCATGACCCCCATCTGTAGAGATTGTTCTTGTTGCACTGAGACTTTTTGTCAAATCAGGGACACGTGCAGTCACTTATACATATAAACTTCATGGCTAATTCCACATGTATAGTGTAAAAGCTATGTCAAATTAAGTACACAATATCATTAAGTTTTCATCCCGTAATGCACAGAAACCTCGAAACAAGACCTGGATGACTTAGGCACAACAACATGTAGAAACAGGCACAAAACGAGTAAGGCCTATACTGAGCAGTGGGTGAATTCAGGCTGTGGATGATGATGATGAATGGACAGAATAGTATCAGAAAATATAATGCCGAAAAATTCAGGACTTTATATAGTAGAGTTCTTCATTTCGCTAGTGGCCTTTTTTTTGGGATGGGAAATCATCAAATGTCCGTGTGGGCGGAACGGAAGGGAGTGTCAGACTTTTACTGACTAAAACCCATCCATGTTCCTTCTTTTGCCCTTTGTATTCCAGGGCCGCGGAATCTCTTTCGAACAGTCCCGCAACCCTGGCAGGCATCGGCCCTTGCGGGCTCCTCCTGTTTGCTGACATCTCTTTGAGGCGCGCGTGGAACACGAACGCGCCGTCGACACGGCCTGTCGTCATAAGACGGACGGACGGCGAGGTAGCCCATTACTCACCATCCACAGGCCCGCGCCTACGGCGGCCGAGAGCCACCACGTGGCCCCCGACACCCGGGGCGTCTTACTGATTTAAAATTGTGCTTCTTATGATTTCTACAATTTAAATACCAAAATAGTCATTCTTAACCTGTCTACAAAACTTCAACTAAATTAAAACCTAGATTTACACGCACAATTGAACTTCACACCAATCACCTTGTTTACCTTCATCTCCCCTCCCTCCCCGCTGCGCACGCGCCGTCTTTTGTTCTAACTAGTGATTAATCATTAGTAATTGTATCATGGTATCATATTACATGAGACTTTTTATTTCTTTTATATTGTTCTTTTATGAATGGCTGAAATTGTAGCCTAAAGCGAGGTTGGGAAAGAAATGTAGCAGTTTTTTTTGCGTACTGATTGATATGCATATTTCGTAGGCTTTTTGATCTAGATTTGTACCGCTATAATAAATTGCGTCTAGCTCGAATGTCCAAAGACGGATCGTGATGTTTGTCAATTGTTAGCAGTGCAGTTAGCTGTTTGGCAATCTCTAACCCGACCTTAGTAAATAATCCAATGACAATTTTTATTTTTTGAAGAATAAAAGTCACTACTACTTATGGTCCTAAGTTATTTGAGGTGCATTCTGAAATAATGAGAAACCTTAAAGAGAAGTTATGAAATTGTCGCCACCAAAAAACCGAATTCCAAAACCAAAATTCAAAAAGAGAACCAGTTAAAAAAAAACAAGAACGAACAAGCCCCCAATTAAAAATCAAACCAAAAAATCGCCTTAGCAACAATTTGATCGAGTTTCGAGTAAAATTCCATTGACCGAGGTCTGTCGCGCAGGACATTAACCCAAAGTATTAAGAAATATATATTTTTAGGGCATAAAGCACAATACGTGTGCATAAGTGCAAGTTGTTTGGCAGCTGGTGTCAAGGTTTGTAGCTTGTGAGTTGTCGACGAAAGCCAGGAGCTAGCTATGTCGCTGGAGTTGACTTTCGTTTAACTGGAGGTTAAGTGAAATGGACAGTAGTTGGGTTTTAAGTTGGTAGTTAAATTTGTGGTTCACCAAAAGTTACGATTCTTTTACGTGGAAACACAAACGTTGTTGTATGAATGACATAAATTGTTTTTTTTTTAAAGAATGTAAAAATTCACATTGACGCCTTTATTTATGTCATTCGCAATTAAATAAATTATCACGTCATCCGGAATGAAAAATATCCTCCAAAATAATCAAGACCATACTTATTTTATTTTATTCAGATTGATAAATCTCTAATGATAGGTAAATGTGGTTCAAAGGTTTAAAAATCTTATGAAAATTTAAGATTGACAAAAAATGGAGTGGAATTCCCTGCCTTCGTCGGTGTTCCCAAGTTCATACGACCCCAATCTATTTAAGTCGCGAGTTAATAGGCTTCTTTTGGGTTAGCTCGTTCCATCGCCGAACTCATCTCTGTCCTCAGGACTAGATTGAGGTCAAGAGTAATTTAAATAAAATAAAATAAATAATAAAATGTAGCATTAAATTCCTTGCCAAAACATGACAAAAGGCAGAGAACCTCTTATCTCGTGAGAAATCCAAGGCAACTTTTCTTATCAGCTTTCTTTCCTGCGACATAATTATTACACTTATCACTGGCTTTCATTTAGTTATATATACCTGGCTGAGCATTTCCCAACCGATTTAATATTTTAATACTTATGTTGTTTTAGACGCCTTATCATGATTCTTTCCTTGGATGAATCCAAAATGCTGCTAAACAGGATCTTGTAATACTCAGTTATGCTTTCAAATCAAATACAAAGGGCTTGACAATATCTCAAACAATCTATCAGCTAAACTTGTTGAAATGAGGAAGCGTGGAAATTGAACCATCTTAATTATCGTGTCTACGACATTAAAAAGACAAAGAAGATCTACCTAAACTATCTACCCACATTTTCTTTTGTAAGATACGTATGAAAAGATAGTTTTTCTCCAAATTATTGTTTAACTCAGTAAACTTAGTTCTAATCAGATCTAAAACAAAGTCCAGTACCTACAACAAAACCGGGTTTACTTGTCCCTCTACCATATTGTATCCTTCCATTGCCAACGAGCCACAAATATATCTCTACTTACCCAACTTCCAGACAAACCCATGACTCACTGGTCTAAGAGATTGTGCTTAAAGTTAGCAGGACAAGTTTCAGTCGCATGCGCATGTCTCATACATGCGCATGCGACTGAAACTTGTCCTGCTAACTTTCAAAGTGCGTTAAGCAAGAATTGCGACATTCCGATATATGGAGTAAGATATTAACGATTTATTAAGTGAGCTTTTTGAGCGATATGTACTTAAATTCACAATTAATTTTGGGCTGAAAATGGCTAAAAGCTTACTTTGATCTTGAATTAAAAGTTTTACGAGTTCGCGGTTAATTTGGTTCAAATGAAAAGGCCATATTTGTCCCACGAATGGGTAAAACATAAAAACATATCATAAAAGACGACTAATGTGGTACTAATGATCATCAAAAGGATTGGCAGAAACGTCCTTATAATAGCGAAACTAATGCAAGCTATCCTTTGACATCTTTTGAAATTATGGTTGTGAAATCTATGTTTATCTGTGAATGATTATTATGATGAAGATTAGAGAATCTACAACATTAAACATACACACGTCATAACGTCCCTTCACTTTTGAATTTTAGAATCTTTTTTTGTTCATCTTTATCCTGTGGTTAATGTCTAACCTGGTGTCAGAGTTTTATGCCACCCATGGGCCTCTGACTTGGCTTTACATGCCGTCAAGAAATATCTCTCAGGCATGCTGGTTTCCCCACGATATTTTCCTTCACCGAAGCAAATGATAATTAGACAATACGCACATGAATCCGAAAAGTCAGGGATGCGTACCTTGAGTTCGAACTCGAGACGTGTGAGTTGGTAGTCCGACGGTCACATTACTTCTAATATTTTCGAATAAGACATAATTTTTATTGATTTTCGTTCAGAAACCGTCCAAAAATAAACTATCAAACAATGCTTCTTTATAATAATAATAATATAATCTTTAATTATATAAAAACAGATCGCAGTACATGTGACAGATTTCACAAAGTAGGTAGGATTAAATCTCTGGCAATCAAGTGGGTGAAGTGCTGTTCTCCTAGCTAGGCTATGAAATAGCCTGTATTAAGAAGTAACAGTGCCCAGTGTCTTTGATAAATCGTTTTTCTGTTCCTTATGATGCCTCTCCAAAAACCATGGTTATCATCAACTGATTTATCATTTTCGACATCAACAAAAATGGTTTACCATCAAGTAGGACAAAAGTCTCCTAGCTTTTTTAGGAGATGGGACTGTTCTCCTACCCATTCAATTAAACTATTAACTAAATATGAAAAATAATAGGACTGAGATCTCATGATTTGCACCAGATTGTAAGTAGAACGCGTACGGCACAGCTTTATATAATAACACGGACTTGACCGGCGCGGGCGCAGATATAAGTACCTTCTGAGAAACTACACGATCCAATTAGATCAACTAGACTTTGCGGTTTGATAGCAGGCCGGGCTAAGTTTGCACCTATTACTTACTTTGTTAATACTATTCAAGTATTAAATAATGTTGTTTATGTAGTAACGTTTTATTCTGATTGGATAGATTTTGTGAGTCAGTCTTACCAAGGGGTATCGTATTACCCAGTACTAACTGGGTTGTGGAGGTCAGATAGGCAGTCGCTCCATGCAAAATACTAGTATTCAGCTGCATACGGTTAGACTGGAAGCCGACGCCAACATAGTTGGGAAAAGGCTTGACAGGTGATGATGATGAATGGATTGTGTGAGGAAACATATGGAAGAAAAAGCCTCGTTGCCTTTTTGGTCTAATGGTCGCAAATGCTACTGAGCATGAGGTCCTGTATCTGATTCCCGGATTGGGTAAAGTGTTATTGGGTTTTTCCATCAGGAATTTTCCAGTAGCAGCCACGGAGTCATGATTTGTGCCCGGTGGATGGCAATAGGCTCGCCCCCTATTACACATGACTGGCAAACTGTGGGTTTACTATTAGGTACAACTCTGCCAAACCGTTCGGTAATACAGGCGTGATGTTATGTAAGAGTAAATGATAGCGTGACAGCTGACGGGGACTATTGAAGAAAAAAATTGTTGTTGGCCGACCCCAAATAATATGGGACGAGGGCAGGAAGATGATGACGTAATCTAACTGGATAAACCGTATTGCAAGACTTATCACAAACAATTTTTTCTCTAGTATCGTAATGATCTAAGTACTTACACATATAAGAATAGTTCTTACCCGTGGCGTATCTAGGCCTAATAGAGGCCTGTGTCAAAATTGGGGGCCCGCGGCGAACACCAAAAACAAATATTTTAAAATAACATCCTGACTTGCATCGCATAAGCTGTCATTGATTTAACTAAGATTGTGTATGAGCGAGCAAACTGGAATAGAAAATTTTGTAACCACGATCATGGCTCTCACTTGGTAAAGGCATTCACCGAAAATCCCGAAAAGTGAGCTCGAAAAATTCTATTTTTCTGGACCGAGACGAGAGAAGCTAGCTCTAAATTTTGAAGCCTTCTAGACTGCGATAAGTTAAATATTCATTATCCTACTTCCTACTAATATTATAAATGCGAAAGTTTGTGAGTATGGATGGATGGATGTTTGTTACTCTTTCACGCAAAAACTACTGACCGAATTTGGATGAAATTTGGCACACAGATAGTTTATAACCTGGATTAACACATAGGATACTTTTTATCCCGGTAGTGCGATCCCGTGGGACTACTACCGAACTTACGCGGGTGAAGCCGCGGGCATGAGCTAGTTTAATCATAACGAGCCTCTTATAACAATTTGAGGTTATTGGAAGATTTTGTGATTTTTTTCCTCTACACGTCGGGGCCCTTGTTACTCGGGGGCCCCGTATCATTGATACAGGTGATACGGCGGTAGCTACGCCCCTGGTTATTACTGCCTGTCCAAGGTGCCCCGAAACTTGCCTAAATTAAACGTTTAGTCAATTGTGGAAGTCACTTTAATGCACCCTTATAACAACATATGCACTAATGTCATGCATAAATGCTATCTTCTTTGCACATAAATAGTAGTAGTAGAATTTGAGTGTATTCGGAAGCAAAAACATTTTGATGAATGCCTTCAAGGTAAACTTTAAGTATTTT
Source organism: Eurois occulta (assembly GCA_950022335.1). Lineage (NCBI taxonomy): Eukaryota > Metazoa > Arthropoda > Insecta > Lepidoptera > Noctuidae > Eurois > Eurois occulta. The sequence continues at coordinate 17,382,608 of OX465486.1, read as the reverse complement.
ACTGCTAAATTGTTACATTTAATTCGCAAAAAAAAAACATAGAAGTGTTGATTAGGCAAACAAGATTAAGATTACATATGAGCTATTAAGATAAAACTTAATTGGATATATTCAAAACTGTGTTAATTAAATCTTTGCTGAATCTATTTCTTAACTAGCTGTCTTTAATTGCAATCAATTAATCGTCTCGTGTAATGTTCAACACGAATGTGAAATAATTTATTTACACTCCAAGATTAGATTGACCTAAGTTCTTTTTGGTACAGTTTTTTCAGGGGCATTTTAAATTCAAATTAAATCATGATGTTTTAACATGACAGTTTGAGGTCATAAATAATTAATTTGTAAAAAAAAATACCTTCCTTCGTTAAATAGTCTACAAATCTCGATACTTGCATAATTTGTTTCTTTTTATTAAATGTCGATCAAGTAAATCCAATGTCACGATTGCGTGACGTCGAAATAATTTTTAAAAACTAATTATCTACGTATTACCAAATGTTACACATCTTTTTAGAAAGAAACCTTGAATTGAACAGCAAAATCACCTTTATAAATATAATAATTATGCTTAATTTTGTTTCTCACAGAGGCAATAATTACGATATTGTTTCAGCAATCACCAATTTGTCAGCAGTTTTTTTTTATTATATCACTGTAAAACTCTGGGAATCATGCTTTTTTATGATACTTACTACGAAGTTGCTGTTCTGATGGAATTTGTAATATTACAGGCGATTGCTCCCGGTGAGGGAGCGCCTTCTGAATTAATACCACCTTGAATTCATGCAAACCTAGTACTTTTTGTTGGGTATTCACCATAAAGACGATTTCAGTGTTCCGAAGATCAAAACGATAATTGTGTGACCAATAAGCATCATATTTTATTGTTTTCGATGGTTTATTCAATTAAATACTCTTCTCTAACTGTGTGCAATATTGGAATACTTCTTGTGCGGAGTTATGTGTGCGCAGGATGGCATACCTCGCTAATGATATGGCCAATTCTCGTACTTTCGTCTATGACAGTTGAAAAGACTCACATTACAATGTGTCCATTCGGGGCACTTTCCCCCTGTAATTCTTTTCTGCTTTTGATACATTAATTGCCTCGTTGTGTAGTGTCCACAAGCGCGCCTGCTGAGTCCTGGGATCGATTCCAAGGTCGGGCAAAGTGTAAATTTCTCAGTAGCGGCCACGGAATCTGGATTTGTTTCCGGCTGATAGCAATAGGCTCGCCCCCTATTACATGGGACTTAAACATAGCTGGTGAAATGTGGGTGTCCTATTCGGTACACCTCTGCCTAACCTACTTCGGGGATTACAAGTGATGTTATGTATGTAACGTGGACACATTTTCTAAATTATTTAAAGTCTGTACAGTAAGTAATAACCACAGTATAATATATTGTAAAAATAAAGAGTAGCTAAGTCCATCCGTGTTCTTAAAGATACGAGGTTTGAATATCTTATTACCTAGACTTACTATTAAGTCGTGCTGACATTATAGAACGACGTTATTTACGTGTTACAAAAATATGTTAATTTTATCAATCTTATTACAAACCTATGACCAATATTTGCATTGCAATATAATTCACTTTTCAATGCAAGGGCACATTACCAATGAATCTTTAATAGCTAATCTATTTATTAAGTAATCCTAAAACATTTGATGTTCAATGACATCAATGTTATTTATTCATAACACATAGGTACATTCTAATTCGTGACTTATTACTAGTGTAGCACACGATATATTATTGAGTAATCAATCAAATGTGTCTGTTACAATTAGATTACGTTTAACCTAATTAAAATCCAAGTACCTAATGTCATATCATTTAATAAGAACAAGCTATAGCAATGGTTAAAAACTGTTTTACTGTAATATGTTATAATTAAGTTTTTTGTTTTTCGCAAATTTTCCGAAGAAAAACTACCAGCATACTTTACTGCAGCCAATTAACGTTCTGTGTACCGGGACGGAGGAATGTGGGAAGATAACCAACTAGATGGACAGCCGATCTCATTAAAGTGGAAGAAACTGGATAACCATGACACAAAACCGCCAAATGTGGAGAGATTTGCAAGAGACCTACACTCAACATTGGGTGGCCAGAGGTTGAAGAAGAAGTACTCGTTAGTGTAATTGATTTGATCCATGCATTGATCATAAAACCAAAAGAAATTCAATCTTGCTCGAAATTGAATCTAGTATACCTACATGAATTGATGATTAGGTGTCCATGAAAACAAGCTTTATATCATACCTACATGATATTGTTTGACTAAACTTTTGCATTATTTTATCTATTGTACGCTAATCGGCGATAAAAAACGACGACAACGACATCAAGTATTAACAAAAACATTTGCATTGAACATAGCATAATCAGCCTATAATGTTCCCACTGGGACACACGGCCTCCTCTCTAGAGGGAATGGGCTATAATCCACCACGCGGGTCCAGTGCGTGTTGGTAGATGTCATAAATGTCTTCGAATTTTTGGTTCTAGGTACATATACACACACGGTTTCCTCACGATGTTGCATTGAACATACACTAAGGTTATGGGCAAATGTTTTGATGGCACATATTTATGACTCAGAGTTTATTTATCAGGTCAGGTTTAAAGTCTCTTTTGGATCATTGGCTTTTAATTAAGCCAGAAACACTGCTCTAAATAGCTATTTCTGTTCAACCCTAACAATAATACTCTTAGCAGAAATAAAATGATGATGATGATGATGACTGACCTGGAAGTCTTTGAATAGCCTCCAGACCCAGGTTGGTCGCAGTAAGGAAAACCTGCTGAGGTGGAGATTCATTAATGACTCTGCCCTGGAGCGTAAATGTGGTGCTGTTCTACAAACGATGAGGCACTTAATATCGTGTCCTGCGTGTCCTGTTGTTTGTTCGCTACAGGAACTGATGGACGCTACTGAAAGTGCCAAACTAGTAGCTCAGTTCTTGGCTGATTCAATTTAGATTGCCATCGATACGCTAAGAAGAAGAAATAAAATAAAAGTAACAGGTGAGATTCGAACATAATGAACTTGGATCTAAATCATTGGGTTTTTAAATGGCTACTTATATTGTTTTTAAGACGTACATGAATATCGTGCTTCGTTTAATAAGGCCATAAAATGCTGTCCATAGTCCCTATGTGAATATAATATAGTTAATCCTAATTAGCAAGAAACATTATATAGACAATAAAAATAGTAAACTTATTCACATTACTTCACATATAAATAAAATAATTGTCAATCTATGCCTAATATTACAAAACTGAAGAGTTTGTTTGGTTGAACTCGATAAATCTCAGGAACTACTGGTTCGAATTGAAAAAATATTTTATTGTTGGATAACCCATTTCTTGAAGAAATCTATAGGCTATATAATATCACGCTACGACCAATAGGAGCGGAGCATCAATGAAAAATGTGGGAAAACTGTATTTTTATAAGCTAGTAATTTCATAAAGAGAAAATCAATACGTTACGTAACTGAAACCAATAACATCCCTAGCCAAGCACAAACAAATTAAAGCCGAATATCGAATGAATAGAAAGTTACATAAATAATTAAAGGAAGCTGAATATGAAACAATAGACGGAACAGGCTCTGCGCCATAGGTAAGTGAAAACAGCCCTAGTTTCCATTCTAAGATTCAGTGTCTAAATTAATTTCTATACCTAATTGTTTTGACTAGATACGGGAGATTGCACTGAGTGTGACTAAACAGTACAAAACCTACCAAGTGCGGGTCGGACTCGCGCACGAAGGGTTCCGTACCATTATCTATTAAAACGGAAAAAAATATCATGTCTGTTGTATGGGAGCCCCACTTAAATATTTTTTAATCTGTATTTTAGTATTTTTTTATAGCGGCAACAGATATACATCATCTGTGAAAGTTTCAACAGTCTAACTATCACGATTCATGATATACAGCCTGGTGACAGACGGACAGACAGACAGCGGAGTCTTAATAAAAGGGTCCCGTTTTACCCTTTGGGTACGGAACCCTAAAAAGGACTCAGTACTGTATTTTTAGGCCAATGATACCTCTAGTACATTACATAGCATAAAAACTACCTGTGTAAAATATAGGTATTCAAATGCATTTGGTTTCACAAAGCCGACCCCAACATAGTTGGGAATGGCTAGGCATACAACTATCACTCTCTATAAATTAGAATGCGCAGATTTTTTTTAGGTCATTCATCATCATCTGCCTAGCCTTTTCCCAACTATATTGGGGTCGGCTTCCAGTCTAACCGGATGTAGCTGAATACCAGTATTTTACTTGGAGCGACTGCCTATCTGACCTATGAACCATAATTGTTTTCTTACTTATTCTTGCAATACCGCATCTTAGCAGCTTAAGCATATGCAAATAGGTATTTATAAACCAGACACCATATTAGCGCTAAGATGAGCCGAGACAAGACTGATCTAACGTAACATTTAAGCTGGGATAAGCCATTTATGAAAAACATTTCAATAGGTTTAAACTTAGACAATGTACTGTAAATCCAATGCTTCTAAAAGATTGTGTCTTCTCCGTATTACCTACACATTGAATCTAGACAGAAACATATTACATCACAACAAAACAAGACTAAATAAAGTAAATTGGCTCAAACTCATTTAGTTGTTGACTCATAACCATAAGTCCATGACATTCTGTTTTGTTACAATTCACAATCCCTTAACCAGCATTTTCTTTTAATTCAATTTACTTAATCGTCATGGTTTTTTTCCTTGAATATGGTTGACCATAATCTGTCTAGCCTTTTCCCAACTATGTTGGGGTCGGCTTCCAGTCTAACCGGATGCAGCTGAGGACCAGTATTTTACATGGAGCGACTGCCTATATGACCTCCACAAACTAAGCCAGCACTGGGTAACATGATACCCTTTTGTAAGACTGGTTGTCAGACTTTCGAGCCACTGACCTTAACGAAAGATCTACAAATGACAGCAGGGACCAACGGCTTAACGTGCTTTCCTAGGCACGGAGGAAACTCGGTATGTAATGGGTGGTCACACGTACACGGACCATCCTAGGCAAGCGGCTGCTATTATTCAGCCACGAGCTCCTCCGAATATGGTTGACCATATTCAGAATATTACACGTCGGTCTCTCTAAGCTGTTTTATGGTTATTATTTTCTAATCCCTTCTACATTTTAATTAAAAACTTCTCAATAATTTCAATGTTAAACTATCATTTCCACTAACATGATAAGCTTTAAATATTATAATTAATTAATCCACAGCTCATTCACTAAATATTTATAGTTATGCGTATATTCGTCAGTATTTGAGCGAAAGTAGTACAGTACGAGATCGCTTTCATGCTAAACCAGTTGGCTTTCTTCAGTATAAAGTAATAACATTGCAGGTGTGAGTGATGAGCGGTCAGCGTCGTTAATGATGAGGCGAAAACTGGGTCATTATGGTTTATTACTTTCTTATCAAGTGTGGTACAAGAATGTGACTGGTATGTAAGCTGCTTTTCATTCCCATCATTTTCCTGCTTCCCTTAAATTTATTTATTGAGGTCAGTATACAAAAAATTGTTTAGTTTTTTTTTTCTCATTCATAATTATGACATTCATAACTTCAGTTTTTAGCCAAATCAATTCTCACATATCCCATAGCTTACAGCCGTAGGATATTTCGGCTTACTAGGATAACAATATTAATATTTATTTCGTTTATTAATTTTTTTACCATTTACATGTTTAAATATTCAAATATAAAAAAAAAACATTTAAAAATATAAAAAATAGTAGCCCACCAGCATCGGGAACAGGGTCCGAGCTACCGGTGGTCAGGGCTCTTGAGAGAGGAACCTCCTAACAATACACGCCGTGTCCAGAAGTACTGTTTTCTGAATCAAGCCCTTGATCCAGCTGCCAAGCGAGAGCCTCTTCAGATGTTGGTCGACGACTATCGGCACAATGACTGCTGTATTCACGTCCCACATGTCGACAACCTCGCGAGCCAGATCGAGATATTTGAATTGTTTACATTTAAAGTCATAAATAAATATAACCAAACTGTTTAATCACAGATGCATGGCGACTAATATAAATCCGAATCGCTTTCGCCCATCACTTGCGCCAAACATCGTAAAAGCGTTCAAGGTTGAGTTTAAAAAGTGACAAAAGCCTTGCCGGTCGGACTTCCCGGGACAAAGCGAGCCGCGTGATAACTACGTAACGTGTACACTGACGATAATAGGTAGGCCTGTGTTACTCTTACTACATGCCTACTTGACAATGCGTCAGCAGGTTGAACGAATTCTGAACCAGATTTCAGAAATTAAAATGTGGCTTTACGCACTACTGAATTATGGTTTCTCGCTTCATTTTGCTGTACAAACCTTTTATTTGCTACTAGCTTTTGCCCGCGGCTACGCCCGCGTGGATGTAGAAAAATAACCAACGGGAACGTACTACCGGGATTAAAAAGTAACCATAGGTTAATCCAGGTTACGGTAACAAACATAGTTACGTACCTTCATCCCCCTTTTTTAACCCTTCTGGGGTAGAATTATCTAAAACACTGAGACACGTATAAATCAACTTTCAGTCGTCAGCCTAAACACAAAATTTGAAAATCCTAACTTCAAAACTGACGGATTTTTATATAAACTTCCATCCCCTATATTTTACCCCTTTAGGGGTGGAATTCCTAAAAATCCTTTCTTAGTGGATACTCTTCACAAAGACCACACCATCCAAGTTTCATGTCTCTAGGACCAGCGGTTTGGGCTGTGTGTTGATTTATCACCCAGCCAGTCAGTAAGTCAGTTTACCATTTTATATACAGCGTGTAAAATTTGGCCATCCCATAGTAAATCAATCAGCTGGTAGTCAGTTTTGTAAGGGAGGGCCAATTTTTTTTTTCATATTTCGACCTATGTTCTTTGGGGAAAGTTGTTGAGTTTCATGAGCACATTCACCTCCTTCAGGGTTGATAGGGGTATCAACCCTGAAGGAGGTGAATGTGCTCCCTCCCGTTACACGCTGTATATCGATAAGGATTGGAGTAAATGAAGTTGGAAAATACATGTCGATGTTATTGTCCGCATAATTAGAAAGGCAATTTTGCTCTGATCGTTAGTTAAAGTTGTGTGGCCACTGAAGAATCTAAGTTTTTAAACTGACATGGTCACAAACAATAAAAAGTATATCCCTTTAAGGAAACAGCACCGAAATATTGTGAACTCATAACAAATACTAAACATGGTAAATATCACGTTTTTAGTGTTAATGATTCTGAAAGATCCGTTTGAACATAGGTTATTATGCATAGAATAAAAAAAAATCAATGATTGATATCCTTTTTGAAGAACTCAATCAGACGCTAACAAAGGCTGTGGACGTGGAGATTGGCAGAAGAATAGAAAGGCCTATACTGATCAGCAGTGGGTGAATTCAGGCTGTGGATGATGATGATGAACAAAGGCTGCCGTCGCAGAATAATGTCCAGAACGACTTCTTTAAATTGTATTGTATTGTATAAAGGGCTGGTGTCCGCAACTTCACGTCCAATGCGCGTATTTTGCGTACGGGACTACTTTAAATATTTTATTTTATGTTCACCTGTACACTGGGTGAGTTCACAAGGGCCACGTATTGTGTAACATGTAAGGTATAGTTAAGTATATGTTAAGTTACTTTGTCGCATTAGATTTATTATCTGTAATGGCAAAGGAAACATGTCATGTGAATAAATAAAAAATAAATAAATTTTTACAGAGTAAAGTGTCAAAGTGCATAACTGTCTTTGCACTACTTATTCAAAATTTAACAAAGCGTTAAATATCATTTAACAACGAATAAAATGGTTCTTGTCGGTCAACATGAAAGGATACCGACTGCCACTCGGCCCAAGGTTTTATAATGAACTAATGAAAGGACCTTGCTACCGTCCCCGCCCCTTACCGCCCACTTGTTAGGCTTTAGACACGTGGTAATAAAACGGCCAGACACTTACTTAAACTACATAACATCACGCCTGTAATCCCCGAAGGGATAGGCAGAAGTGTACCTGTAGTGTGAATAGTACATCCACATTTCGCCAGTTACGTTTAAGTCCCATTTAGTAGCGGGCGAGCGTATTGCCATCAGCCGGGCACAAATCTAGACTCCGTGACTACTACTGAGAAATTCCTGATGGAAAAAGCCAATAGACCGAAAGACCACACGATCAACGAGGCAGTCAGTCTGTATCAATGAATTTTAATCAGAATTAAGTCTACACTAAACTAGCAAAATAAATAGAAAAAGCAATAGTTGTCGATATTAAGTCAATCGATGCCATCCTGCGATCTGCGCTATAAACTCGAGTACTTAAAGGAAATGGCCAATCTTGGTGCGCCTTAGTAACTAGCATAGCACTTTTTGTCCCCATCAATCTTGCCTGGTTGTTAAACCTCAACCATTACATAGCATATGGCGCCCTGGTAGCTTGCTTACAAAGTAAAGGCAACGAGTTTTATGTCGTGTTCGAACAACAGATGTATGATAGATACTAACTGTACCTACCCCGGCATGCGATGCAATGCAGCTCTTTCCACCTACTCCTCGTGTTTTTACTACTCTTCACCTACCCTACCTACTATTACTATTACTACCGGGATCAAAATCAAAAATCAGCTATCTTGATACCAAATTTCATCCAAATCCGTTAAGCCGTTTGACCGTGAAGGAGTAACAAACATACACACATTACTCACATACAAACTTTCGCCTTTATTTAAGTGGGAATTGGATTCATTGGACAAATGGCAATATCTTTCAAAGTATGTATTCGCACTCTATTATGTGGGACTTAAACATACTTCTATTAGGTACACCTCTGCCTAACCCTTCTGGGATAACAGGCCTGATGTTATGTAAGGTATCGTATAACTATAATGATTTTCAAAAACATTGCCATAAACATTTGGGAACTAGTGTCAGTAATTTCTTACTTTTCCATTATTGGTATCAGTTTGCGATTTGAGTATTTGATTAAAAAACTACATATACTAACTTAGGTAACTCCTAAAGAACAAATTACCCGATTCGGAAACCGGGAAATAATGTCACTTTGGCTAGGCAGCATTTAGAGATTGAAAACAAAATAATAGCGGTCTCCAAATGTTGTAATTTGTTTAATAGGGCAAAATTCATAACGCGCATATTGAAAAAACTCTTCAGAGATTTGAATCTCAATACTTTTTCCGATTTCAAGTAACTAATACGCTACATTTTCGTCAAGTATCATCCAAATCAGTTCAGTAGTTCAACAGTACACACGTAGCAAACAGACCGACAGACAGGCTCGTTTATTATAGGTATTAGTGCTAATAGCACCCTCTTTGTCTGTCCTCGAAAGGATTGGAAGCGTGAAGTTACGGTTATTGCGTTAATTAGTAATGATTTCTGATAATTAGACGATTGAATTATAGATAACTGCATAATGGTTTCGTGCTGGTAAAGTGGAGTAGAGCTAAAACTAGATCTTAGGTACCTACTTAGCTTATTTTGAAACTAGCGACAAAATAAAAGAGTATATTGAAATAACTTCCGTACGATTTGACGGTTATAAGGTTTCTCTCTATTGTGATTCTGAATATGAGAATATATGCATTCCTAGACTACACATTAAATATTAGGGTTTAAAGTATGAAATTGCCGATTTGTATCGACGATTTCGTTAAAAGTGATATTTCCATACTAACATTTTTTTTTCTTGGAAACATCTGAGCCGATTAAGCATGATGCAATTGCAATAGTTACAGTGAAAAAAGCTGCGCTGCATATCTTAGATTCTCAAAACACAGTCTATGACAATTGTTTTGACACACTACCCTATGAGGTTAATATACTACTACTCGTGCGGTTTTTAAACTCTAAAAGATACTTAAATTAAAAAATAATCCTATGCAAATGGAATTTGGAAATAATATAACTATACGTCAAAGTTACAAACATAACAAAATGTGAGAAAAAAACCGGCAATTTCATAGTTAAAGACCTATTATTGACGAACAAACAATAAAAAAAAACTAATGACATTATACAAATCTGTAAATCTTTTGCATTAAAATGATCAAAAAAATACGGCTATCTTATAATCCCTACTACTACCATAAACTACTCACTACCATAAACTACTCACTACCATAAACTCAAGATTCCCATAAAAGAGCTACCTTGGAATCTTCAAGGTCGCTTAACTAAGAGTTAAAAAGATTTTCCGTTGCCATGACAAAGTTATATCAACAAGTATCTTATAAAGATGATCATACATGACTAGTGGGCCCAGACGAGCGGCAATAGCCTTGAAAGCGTTTCATATATCGACAACAACTTTCAACATTTTTTTTGGAGATTATGTATGAGCCTATGTCAGTCTGTCCCATACATTTCTGAATTGTACAGACGCAGCACATCAAGCCACTACAGTCTGTCAAATTTCTTAAATAGATTTTCAACTTTATCTCTAAAGTATTAGGTTCAAGATTGGTTGAGAAAATCTGACAGTTTCGGGTAGGTTGACCTGCTGCATCTGTACCTACATCAAAGTCATCGCTGATTGAATGCAATTTATCTAGACCAGGGGTTGGCAAGTAGTTTTAAGGATACCGTTGAAAAATTTCAACGAGGTCCTAAAAAAAATCATGAAGCTTTGTTACTGTATACTAGTATGTTATTTTGAAAAATCAAAAAAAAATATCCAAAATCCATACTGGTGTGTGAGGATGACACTTTCAAGTATGTACAATTGTACATGCATCAATGTAAGCCAAACTGACAGAAGTTTTACCGTCCAGTATGGCCTCTCCTAATATCATCATCTGCCTAGCCTTTTCCCAACTATGTTGGGGTCGGCTTCCAGTCTAACCGGATGCAGCTGAAAACCAGTATTTTACATGGAGCGACTGCCTATCTGACCTCCACAACCCAACAAGCACTGGGTAACACAATACCCTTTGGTAAGACTGGTTGTCAGACTGACTACCTATAACGAATGTCAAAGATCAGCAAATGACAGCCAGGACCAACGGCTTTACAAGGCACTTTGGAAACTCGGTATGTAATAGGTTGTCACCCAACCACGGACCAACATAGGCAAACGCAGCTTAACCTAAAGTTCGACCCGAGCGCCTGTTATTATTTAGCCACAAGCTCCTCCATGGCCTCTCCTAATATAGTAAGCCTAAAATCAATCCGTACATAATCAAGATTAGCTCCACTTTCATAATAGTCTAGATTTTTAAGAGGCTAAGTGGGTCAAATAGTACCTTTTGTGTGTGGTAACATGTTAAGTTATTGTTCGTTTAGCACTAGACATATAAATACAGTAGACCCAGACGTCAGTGGTACACACTTCAAGCAACTTTGAGTTGGTCCAGCATAGTTCTAAGTTTCAGTATAACAAGAGGCCAACTTATACTGTTTTTGGGCTACTTAAATGCGGACGAACGTACATAGTTGCAAAATATTCTTATTGGTTCGCGAATGCTGATTGGCTTCGGAAGCTGGGTTTGTTATTAAAGTTTGTTAGCTAGGGTATTATTATAAGATGTTATCTGTAAGCTTAATAGTACCTGTCGATAGTTCTAAGTGCATTAAGTAATGGTTTCTTTTTAACTGTCATTATAGAATAAGAATTGTAATCGAATTATCGATGCAATAATTATCTAACTGATTTATAGAGTTTATGAAGATGGATGAGTACCTAATGTTAAATTCAAATTTATTTATTTTAGGACAACTAGATCCAAAGGTTAGTAATACAAGACTTAGAAAAACTATTGCTAGTACTTAAATTAAAAAGGACAACGCCCATCATAATAGTAATCTAAATTACATAAAAATAAATTAGAATGTAATGTATTTTTATGCAATTAAGCACAAAAATTAACACCAAAATACATAAAAATACACAGAATTACTCCCGTGCTGAGACACCCCGCCCCGTCAAGATAACCTATAGGGAGATGCCTCCCTAACAGTCACCAGACGAACGAAATGCCTCAACACAGGAGCACGTAAATCTTCTGCTACAGTTTTCAGGATGCTGTTGTGACTCCCCCGCACCCTTCTCATAAGTGATACGACTTTCTTCCTAATGACGGCATGAAAATCGTCAGTATGAGCCTGCTCAAAAAATATCTTTATGCATCAACACGCTGACAAAAGATTTGATTAAAAGTGATTAGTGTCTTTAAAATTATCTTTTTTTTTTCATTGTACATTATCTATATTCGTTCGTGCAGATTCATTTGCAGCCGTCTCACATAATTCAAAACAAAGTATCTGCCAAAATCTTTACATCACATATCCTTTTGTTATCAGAAGTGGGCTAATGATATGCGTAGGAAAAACAACAAACGTTACAAGTGTAACATCACAGTTACAGTGTTACGTTTAACACCACACCCACGTTCTTCTTTATTGTTGTAGTTGGTTACTGAAATCTGTCAGTAATTCTCTTCTTTGTTTGATAGCAGCTGGATATTAAGACTGAATAGCTCCAGTCTTAAAAGTTAATGGTAGATACTGAGTGTTGTTCTTGAGCAATCGTACGTTTTATTTATGTTTGCTCAGCACTGCATTTATTTTAAATGAAATGCAGACATGTTCATGAATGCTTTTGAAAAATTCGAAAAATTACTGAAACGGACTCATGGAATTTTGAATGAGTTGCTAACAATAATAGGTAGATTTCAAACAATTATCGAAAATACCGTTGTTTTAATGCAACTGAAAGTGAAAACTAAGATTTACGGACGTAAATTACGGTTCAAACTTCTAACTAAGAATGACTTAACTCTTTGTTACGTGTTGTTCGCAAAATTGAAAGTCATAACTGCATTGTAGCGCAGTTTTATCTTACGGTCATTGTGGTAATAAATCTGAGTTAGTGACATTCATAAGTAACAATTTTATGTCAAATTATCATTTCCTCAATGAAACTAGAGATACATTATAGTTAACAAGTTTATGTACGCTTTTCCGACGTATTATTTATTCATTTTATGGAGCTCGTGGTTAAATAGTAACAGCCGCTCGGGTCGATCTTCTGGTTAAGCCGTGCATACCGAGGTTGACCCGTGGATGGGTGACCACCCATTACATACCAAGTTTCATCTGTGTCTCGGAAAGCACGTTAAGCCGTTGGTCCCGGCTGTCATTTGTAGATCTCTCACAGTCGTAACTGGTTTTCAGTAGCCCGAAAGTCTGACAACCAGGCTTACCAAGGGGAATCGTATTACACAGTACTAACTGTGTTGTGGATGTCAAAATACTAGTACTCAGCTTCATCCAGTTAGACTGGAACCCGACCCCAACATAGTTGGGAAAGGGCTAGGCAGATTATGATGCGCTTAAAACAAATAGATGGGCTTTCATTCAACTTTCAATCAACGATATATTAACTTCCTAGCGCATCCGGTCCATTTGCTAAAAAAATATTCACCAGAACTTATTAAACTTATACTTATATAATATATGGTTTCTGAATAAAACAAAGCATATAAGTTGACACATAACTTTCACATAAGTACGAGTTAAATTGGACCGATTCGATGTCGAAATTGGATCACTCGATATAACCGATAAAACTGGTCTCTTTACGTACTAACCATTGACAATGTGACTAAGGCTTACCGACTGTGGAGGTGATTCTATAACCGTTGTTATTGGCAGTACCTGTAACAAAAAACATAGTGAGTTTTGTACTAAACGTATGATGATCACTGAAGTAGATACTGAAATAAATAAAAGATCTACTAAATTATGAAAAATGATCATAAATTATGTATAATTATGTGGAATGAATTTTGTGTAAAAGGGAACGCATGCAAAGGTGCAAGTGAAAGGTACGTACGACTTATGAGGATAGGCGTGTTTTTTTTTATTTTATGTTTGCTTATTTCATCATCATCTGCCTTGGGAAAAGGCAGGCAGATGATGATGTTTGCTTATTTCAAAAATACACAAGTTGCCACGAAAACTACTATTTTATTTCACCATACGATCCCACATATAATTATGTACCTGTATTGCTTCCCTTTGTAAATAAAAAATAGAATACCTGTCTGTACTACCCCAATGCTAAAAATCAAATAGCAGTTAAGTTTATCAAAAAATTAACCACACAAATTGATCATCATCTTCCTGCCCATGTCCCATGTTACTTGGGGTCGGCGCAGCACGTTCTTTGCTTCCAGTCTCCCCTGTCAATCGTCACGCCATCATTTATTCCTTTATCTTTCATATCATCTATCTTTTCTTTAGTTTTCCTCTCCCTCTCCATCCATCAACATTTATAGCCATCACTATTAAGTCACCACCAACCGCATAAATTGATACTTAACATTATTTTTCATAATACAATTTAAACAATTGTAGTGTGCAGCTCACCTAACCTTATATATGTAACTGCACACACTAATTATTGACATTATTATACGAATCGTGGAACTAAACAGTTCTCTTTTATTTCGACAACATCATTATAATACATGGCGACCCTTAGCCAGCAATTAAAATTTTGCAATCTACGCAATAAGAAAGACTGCGGACGAGTCAAATAAATTATGAAGATATACCGATAAAAGTTGAAGTTTGTGAAGACGGAAATTAGAAGAAAGGAAGCGAAGAAGATTTTAAAAATTTATAGAAGAATCAGAATCCCAACAGAAGAATTAGTTTGAAGAGGTGAAATCATTAATTAAGAAGACAGAAAAGGAACGTTGCTGCCGGGTGCTGGGAGAATGCTCAAGCCTTGTGATGAGAGGATATGCAGGGCGCTGGGAGTTGAATTGTACGGGTCCGATGTGGAGCAGCTGGGAGTCAGTTCCAGACCAGTGCTGAGGAGTTCATTCGTCCAAGCCACGTGAGACGTCGTGACCTACATAATCGTTGTCAGTAAAATAAGTAACTACTGCAATGTAAGTTTTGCAACGCTAACATTTTTTATATATTCTACTATATTTCATGTTATTGTAACTGGATCATACATTTTTTTATATTTTGTTCTGGAGATTAGGAATGTCCCAACAATTACAAGATTTGCACGCTAGATTAAAATATCTAAGAGAATATTTAGTAAAACTAGGTCCAGATAGGCGTAGAAAAGATTTAGCTTTAAAGAAGCTAGAAGAAGCAGAAAAAGAATATAGTAAATTGGATTGTATTTTGACTCAGTTGAACCAAGAAGTTATAGATCGCAAGTTAAGCAAAGATGCTCGTGAGGTTTTCCAAACATTAATTAATGAAACTCAATCAAATTATCAGAAAATAAAAAGTTTACTTTCTTTAGTAGATAGTAGTTGTCAAACTAGTTCTAAAGATTTAATAGAATACGAATATACTGATTGTCTTACAAAAATGGCTGACGCATTTGATATTAAAACTGCAATTTCCCTGTTGCCAGTGTTGAATGGTCAGGAGCAGGTGACAAATCAGCTTATAGATGGTATCTTACTTTATAGTTCGCTTATTAATGAAGCCAGTAAAAGTCAATTAATACAGTTCGTGTTAAAAACGCGTCTCTCGCCTAGTGCAAAATTGCGACTTAAAACTAACTACACAGATATAGAAAGTTTGGTAGAAGATATTCGTGTTTATTTGTTACCGAAGAAATCGTATGTAGCTTTACAAAGTCAATTGCTTACGGCGACTCAAGGCCGTAGAAGTATAGAAAAATTCGGTACGGAGATCGAAGAGTTATTTGTCAATCTCACGATTGCGCAGGCTAACGATAAGCGTGATGCATATGAGGTTTTGCGTCCACTCAATGAGAAGACTGCAATTAAACGGTTTAGTGATGGGTTGGCTGATAAGCGGCTCAGCACTATCATTGCCTCACGTCAGTTTGCATCATTGCCTGAAGCTATAACGGCTGCGGTAGATGAACAATCCCTGTCAGTCCAGCCACAAGATCAGGTTATGCAATTTAGGGCTAACCAAAATTATAGACGAGGTAGCTTTAGAGGCTCTCGAGGCCGGGGAAATAGACAATTTTACAACAGAAATAAAACGTATAACCATAATTATGATAAAAATAATGAAAATAGCACAGGTCAAAGAACTTTAAGCAGCGTTAATCGAGGTAAAAACTCAGGTGAACAACGTCAGCAGTTCCGCGGACGTCCGGTGCGTTGTCAGCGTATTCAACATAACGCGCAACAGTCCAATGTTCATGACAACTTGCGAAATGATCGCACAAGCCAAGCAAAGGAAAGCCTAGAATTTTTTCGTACCTAAATCGTACACGCATTCTATTTTTAGTTTTTGTAATTTTTGTATTATTAATTGTCAATTAACAAATAGTGATGTTGATCTTAATTTACTGATAGATAGTGGAGCTAGCTTATGTGTGCTAAAGTATGAATGGTTGTCGCGACATAGGAATTTATTGAATTTAGTAAAACAGGATAAGATAGTCATTAAAGGAATTAGTGGTAATTTAGAGTCCATGGGATACATTTATTTAGATATTATGATTAATAATGTAACTTTTCAACAAAAGTTTTACATATTTGAACACTTATCTTGTGCTGCAGAAGGTATACTCGGACAAGATTTTTTCGAGCGGTATAACGCTGTATTAAACTATAAAGATGGTACTCTGAGTTTGGAAACCCGAGACCAGTCTGTTAGTGTTCATGTTAATAGGAATTTATTTACAATTCCGCCTCGTTGTGAAGTAATTAAACACATCCCGACGTCACACAACAGTGATTGCGTCGTTTTGTCAAAGGAAATTTATGAAGGTGTGTTTACGGCAGGTGTAGTATCGAAGCCACATAATGGACTTATTCCTGTTAGGATATTAAATACAACTGATAGTTCGGTTGACATAAATACTTCAGATTTAAGTATTAGTTGCTTAAATAATTTTTACGTTTGCAAGTTTGACCACGATAACATTTCTGTGGATAGAGTTAAAACTTTACTTACTACGTTACAACTAAATACCTATTTAAATAAAGAGGAACAAAGAGGTATTGAAAACGTATGTGCCAAATATGCAGATGTTTTCCATTTGCCAGGAGATACGCTCACAACAACTAATTTAATAGAGCACTCAATTAAACTAAAAGAAAATACTTCACCAGCATACGTTAAGCCATATCGATTGCCTAAAGCATTGAAAGGCGAAGTACAGAGACAAATAGATGAAATGGTTAAAAATGATATTATTGAAGAGACTATTTCAGAATGGTCAAGTCCAGTTCTATTAGTACCTAAAAAGACAGATAGGTCAGGAGAAAGGAAATGGAGACTTGTAGTGGACTATCGCCAACTCAATAATAGAATACAGGATGATAAATTTCCATTACCTAATATCACTGAGATACTAGATTCATTATCTAATAACATCTATTTTTCAAAATTAGATCTTAGTCAAGGTTACTATCAGCTATCCTTAGAAGAACAGTCTAGGAAGTACACTGCATTTACAACAGACAAGCAGTATCAAATGAAACGATGTCCAATGGGACTTAAAACATCGCCTAGTGCTTTTGCACGTCTCATGACAATAGCAATGTCAGGATTAAATTATAAATCATGCTTTTTATATCAAGATGATTGCATTGTCGTAGGAAATTGTCTCGAAACGCACAACAAGAATCTTATAAAAATTTTAGAATGCCTAAGAAGAGTGAATCTAAAACTAAATCCGCTAAAGTGTGAATTTTTACGTAAAGAAATCGTTTATTTAGGACATAAAATAACCTCAGAAGGAATATTTCCCGATCCATCGAAGGTAGAATGCCTACAAAAATATCCAGTCCCGCAAAATGTAGACGACGTCAAGAGATTTGTAGCATTCGCAAATTATTATAGACGTTTTATTCCAAAGTTTGCTGAAATAGCCTATCATTTGAATGCCTTATGTAAAAAAGATGTAGCATTCGTATGGAGTGATGAATGCGAGCGAGCATTTTACAAGTTAAAACAGATTCTTATTAGTCCGACAATACTTGACTATCCAGACTTTAGCGACAATAACACTTTCACGTTACAAACTGACGCATCAAAACTAGGATTAGGCGCCGTACTGTCTAATAGCAATGGCAAGGTAGTCGCGTACGCAAGCCGTAACTTGAAACCAGCTGAGACGCGGTACCCTGTGATTGAGTTAGAATTACTTGCTATTGTTTGGGCAGTTCGACATTTTAGACCTTATTTATATGGGAAAAAGTTTTACATAAAAACAGACCATAAGCCATTAATTTACTTATTTAATATGACCGATCCTTCAAGCCGGTTGACAAAGTTTAGATTATATCTTGAAGAATACGACTTTGAAATCAGCTATGTCCCAGGACGGCACAACGCAGCTGCAGATGCATTGAGCCGGATACCTATTACATCCAACAGTTTAAAGGATTTGAACAAACATGCAGTATCAGTCATGACAAGGGCACAGACTCGAAGGTTGCGCACTGACTGTGACAACAACGACATGACTACTGAGGTATCCTCTACTCCAAGGCCTGATCAACCTAAGGTAGTGGAAATCCTCAAACGACCGACTGACAGCATTGAATTGATATTATTTAGTAATAAAAATACTATACAGCAGATAGAAAAATCAAAATATTACACTAGTGACAATGGCAACTACAAATTCGTTCCTGAAAAATCAGCAATTTATGTGATATCTCGATCGTTATCGACCGTAAGTGTGTTAGCGAGAGAATTACAACGTTTTTGCAAGCAAATCAAAATAAATGAGCTCATAATAATTAAAACGAAGCGCTATGAAAATTATGTTAACCATTTTTTAGAGGAAATGAGTCATTTGAATGACATTCCGAAGCTACTTGTTATTAAAGATGTGACAAGAGTTTCTGACAAAGACACGAAAACAGTGATCTTGAATGACTTCCACTTATTACCCACCAGCGGCCACGCAGGAATAAACAGAATGTTAAATAATATTAGGAAGTACTATTACTGGCCAGGAATGACTAATGATGTAACAGAATTCGTAAAGAAATGTAGAAGTTGTCAGATTCAAAAGCATTCCAATAGACATACAAAGGAACCGATGGTTATAACATCAACGGCATCCACTGCTTTTGAAAGAGTAAGTTTAGATTTAATGGGTCCTTTAGATGTAGATAATTTAAATTATAAGTACGTACTGACATTACAGTGCGATTTAACAAAATACGTTGAAGCCTATCCTTTAGAGAGGAAAGATACTATTTCTGTAGCTAGGTTATTTGTAAACAATTTTATTCTGAGATATGGTATCCCTAAAGAAATAATAACAGACCAGGGAACAGAGTTTATGTCATCAGTTTTTACTGAGATTTGCAATTTGTTGCATATAAATAAACTGCATTCAACAGCCTATCATCATGAAACTCTGGGAGGATTGGAAAACACTCATAAGGTTCTAGGAGCTTATCTTAGGATTCAGTGTGACAACAATAAATCAGATTGGAGCAGTTGGCTTCCATTCTGGTGCTTTTCATTTAACACTGCAGTACACTCTGAGACAAAATACACTCCATTTGAGCTAGTATTTGGAAAGAATTGTAATTTACCATCCAATATTGCACAAAGTTCTTATGTTGATCCATTATATAATCCTGATTCTTACCCTTTGGAACTAAAATATAGACTACAAAGAGCACAAACTGAAGCTAGAAATAATTTATTATTTAGTAAGGAATTAAGAAAATATAATTTTGATAAAAATGAAAACGGATTAAAATATAAGAGTGGAGATTTAGTTCTAATTAAAAATCAAGTAGGAAATAAGTTAGATAAAATTTATTTAGGACCATATAGAGTGATTGAAGATGTATCACCAAATGTTAAAATTTTAAAAGGTGACAAAGAATTATTAATTCATAAAAACAATACAAAACTGTTTGTTACTTAATATACTTGGTTTTGATAAGATGTTATTTTTTTATATAATGTAATGGTAAAAAGTATAATTATTTAAAAATAAGTAGTCTTGAAAATATTGTAAAAAAAAAATGTTTTATGTACTAAGATAACAAAGCCATTTTTTTTTAAAAAAAAGGGGAGGTGTAGTGTGCAGCTCACCTAACCTTATATATGTAACTGCACACACTAATTATTGACATTATTATACGAATCGTGGAACTAAACAGTTCTCTTTTATTTCGACAACATCATTATAATACACAATAATGTGATGAAATTTACAAGACTATTAAGCATTATTGTCTAGTTATCATGCGCCATTTTTAAGATGGTCATGTTAGCATATTGCTTAAATAAAAATAATGGACAGACAGGTGTCTATTTCTCACATAGATTGCTTAACTAAAAGCTTTTTCTTAAAAGGCTCCTTACAGATTCGTCTATTGATACCTATCTACTAAATATCATGAACGTCAATACGTAGCAACTCCTTGACATTTCCGATATGGTGCAAATTAACTAACACTTGTGTTTTATGAATATTTATAATTCACTTTGTTAGTTAGGGATATACGAGTATGTTAAAATTGTCAATTAGCAACCGAAAATTGCAGTTTTCAGTGAAACGTGATTGGACAATATTTGGCAATGTTAATGCATTTTGAAGACTGCAAAAGTATTCGTATTTGAATCTCTTTAAAGTTTTGGTTTGGGTCGTGGTATCCTCATATGATACAGGGTACTGAGTATGAATTTTTGAATGACCAGTCGGGATAAACCGAAAACGATAGATAGACTATGTGAAGGATGATATGGCTAGAAAGGCCTGCTGAGATGACGAGTAATAGAGGAGTATGGAAGAAGAAGACATGCTGCGCCGACCCCAAATAAATTGCGTTATAGGGAATTATGATGATTGTTAAGGAGACAAAATTAGAATTATCATCTACAGTTTGATATCATGCTTTTACATCTCTTCTCATCATCTGCGAAGTCCATCTATTACAGAAAAAGGCATATCCTACTTGTAATTATGTCATCCAGATAAACACGCACATTTACGCGCACTTATCGTTTTTGCTAAATCTGATAATAACATCTTCCATGCGGCCCATTTACACGTTGCGATATCTTAAATAATCTCGCCTCTCTTTGAGACAAATCGTGAGGCATGTGTTCCGGTACACACAGAAATTCTCAGGTAACTGCCGCTTGTCACGACTCACCCTACGAATCTACGATATTGTTACTGCGACCAATTTATTGTTTGGTTGTTTGTCAAGATTTGATTAATGTTTCATTCTTTGCTGTAGTATTCAACACTTCTTATTAGCTTCATATTTATTTAAAAAAATGGACCTAGTTTATGACCGGGGCAGGAGTTGCATTTGACCGAATACGAAAAAGAACTGATTCATTGTCATTATCTTCCTGCCATTGTCCAAATTTACTTGAGATCGGCGGAAACGTTTTCTTCTTCCATTCTCCCTTGTCAGACGTCACGGCATCATTTATTCCTTTATCTTTCATATCATACCTGACAAAATCCATCCACCTTTTCTTTGGCCTTCCTCTCCCTGTCCATTCATTGACATTCATGCCCATCCTCTTTTAGTCACATACGTTTCATTAGAACTTATTACTATAGAATACTACTGGAGAGCAGCGGTGGCCCAGTAGTGGCGGCCCTTCGAACAGTAAGTCGTGGGTTCGAACCGGGGCAGGCGCATTACTTTGTGTAATTTATTTCATCACCACTGCTCTGAAAAACGGTGAAGGAAAACATCGTGAGGAAACCAGGAAGTCCTAGAAAGAAAAATTCGGAGACATGTGACATTTAGCAACCCGCACTCGGCCCGCGTGGTGGATTATAGCCCATTCTCTCTCATAGATAGGAGGCCGTGTCTCCCAGCAGTGGGAACATTATAGGCTGATTATGCTACTATAGAATACTACCACTACTACCAAGATTTTGATTTAAAATCAAAACATTACCTACTCCAAGGTGACCATCTAAATAAATTAATAAGAAGATTCGACCTTCATCCTTTTAGAGTTAGTGTTCACCTCCCACAGTAATTCCCATATTTATTCATACATATACCAGTTAACAACAAAATGGTATTGATTATAATTTAGTTTTGGACTTGAAACATTCACGTATGACTCACAAAACGACTGTTTCGATAATTATTAAGAGACACAACTCAAAAAGGCGTTTAGTTATTGGTGGTTTTAATCCGGATGTTTTATGATGTCCAAAAGTTGCGAGTCGAGAAAACATTGTAGGTATTAGTATCTGCAATGTTTACGAATTGGAGGATTGTTTTCTGTAATTCTACGTATAATAAGGCAAAAATAATAATAGGCATAATAATATATAGGTAATAATAATGGATTCCCAAATAAGTTCCATTTTACCATTCTGTAAACTGTGGACATCTGACTAGATGCAGATATGGCCGATGGAGCAAGGCTTTAGCAGAGTGGTAACCAAAGTTAGACCAAAGAAACCAGGGCAGTCCTAAAGCTCTTTGGGTCGTCTATGTCGTCAAAATCGCAGGAACACCTGGATCTAAGGGACGCACAGAACCGGGAAGTGTGGCAGAAGAAAGGGGAGGCCTATACCCAGCAGTGGATGATTCCGGGCTGATATGATGATGATGATGGTCGAATAGGATCGTAGTTAGAAATCAATTAATGTATGAAACATTTTCAAACTTCACCACAAACAATGACAAAATATTCACACTTATGGAGAAAGATACCAAGAAAAGCGAAAACGACGACAGATCTCTACTGAATCATGATGGAATAGAAGAAGTGCAGACATAGTAAATGAGATATCAATCAATAATATCCAGGACAAGTTAAACCAGATTACAGACGTCTAGACAGTGTATATGATGTAATAGCGAACAAAACTGGTCCGAACATGACGCCCCAGTACTTACACATAGGAATTTACCACCATGTTTACATAATACAAGAAATATAGTTTAACTAATAAACTAATGGTTTTAGCTGTATCGTGAACTGAGGCTTATAAGTGAATAAGCTCTAGAACGTTCGAACACAAGAGACAAAGTTCTGTCTTGTATCAAAGACGATTTTTCTTTTGTTTTTTTTTACGCTAGCTTTTGCTAGCGGATTTGCTCCCGTTATGTACGGTAATTAACCTTCGGGGACGATTTATTGTAACCTACACCACTCGGGGATAATGTAGGTTCCCGATAGTGAAGGAATTTTTGGAATCGGATCAGTAGTTTCGAAGATTACCCCCTACATACATATAAACTTACAAACGAATTTTACTTCTTAATAACGTTAGTATAGATAACATAATATCGCGCACTAAGGTCCTGAGTTTAATTCTCGGGTCAGGCAAAGAGTTATTGCGTTTTGCCACGTTTTGCCACGGAGTCTGAATTTGTCCCCGCTTGATGGCAATACGCTCGCCCGCTATTACATGGGACTTAACCGTAACTGGCGAATTGTGTATGTACTATTAAGTATACCTCTGCCTTCGAGGATTGACTGACTGTTTCGTAGATACACAGTCTTATCAGCTTATGTTTGTGTGGTTGTGTAATGTGACCATTTTTTTTTTTTTTGAAATTTTTGCTACCATTTGATTGATATTTGTTAATTTATTGAAGTTGAAGTGGAATAATTAATTAAAGTATTCAATGCGTATCTCCACTAATTTTTTAATGTAATAAATTTAAAATCTGGCTGAAGTATTTGGTAATTAAGAATTTTAGAAGGTGATCTAGTAACATTTAAAATTACAAGTAAAAATATAAATTAGTAATTTATGAATTGACGTACATAAATTCTAAAAAGTTTTTATGACTTCAGACCTTCTTGCTTAGAACTTAACATAACATCACGCCTGTAATCCCCGAAGGTTAAGGCAGAGGTGTAGGTACCTAATAGTTCACCCACATTTCACCAGTTGTGTTTTAAGACCCATGTATTGGGGGGCGAACCTAATTCCATCAACGGGGCACAAGTCCAGACTCCGCGACTGCTACTGAGAGCTTCTTTATAGAAAAACACAGTAACACTTGGCCCAACCTGGGAATCGAACCCAGAACCTCATGCTCAACAGTCGCGCTTGCGACCACACGACCAACAAGGCAGTCACTTAGAACTTCTTTTGTTTATAATCTAATAATAACAATAGGTGCGACGTAATAACTAGTTCCTAACTTCCTCGTCACGAAATACTAATACATAATAGATTTATTAAAACAAATCATCCGGCCAACATTTCTTTTTACCCTTCACAATGTAACAAGCGTTACGTAATAGGTAGATACGGACGGACAGACAAAACGATTCGTATCTATGTTACCAAATGGTCTAGAATGGTTGAAGTGCTATCTATTTCGTAGATTTTAGGTACAAAGACTGAGTTTCGTAATTAAAACTTACTAACTAATTCATTTATATAACTTCTTACATTTTTCAATATTCTTTAAAAAAAAAACAATAAATAAATAAATAATAGATATGTAATAAAACTTTTAAAAATAACCCACCCAATAAGCACAGTAACCTACCGATATCGGGAACAGAGCAAGCTACCGGCCGCTCAAGACTCCAGGGAAAGAAACCTCCTCACAATACGAGCTGTGTCCAGGAGTACCGCTTTCTGAATCCAGCTGCCTAAGGATAGCCTCCTCAGGTATTTTTCGAAGCTCTTGGCAATTAAGACTAATTAACTAATTATTATTAGGTACGTCTATTGCAATTTATAAAGACAAAGTTTCAATTAAAAACACAATGCAGATTATATCACAAATCCTACTCAAACTGTGGGTAAATTACTGGTAACTAATTGGCACCGTTATATTATGATCGGTAAAACCTTCTGGAAACTGTAATTTGAACAGTAGGCAATCTGTTTGTGCCGTATGTAAATTGTCTGTTTGTCACCTCTGGGTCATAGGATTGACCTTCGCTTTGAATTATATATGGATCTAGCTCGGCTTTCTGTGGATAACTTCGGCCTTATTTATTTAGTTATTACATAAACTTTACGAGTCCCCCAATCAAAAAAAAATTAATTGCAAAAGCTAAAAAACTCGACTGAAAAAACTGGAAAGCAAAAAACATCCACATTTTTAATTAGTAACATATAATTTATCCAAATCCACTCATTCATTCCTTTAGGAGTTACAAGGGGAAAAATAAACGGCCATACACACATGCAGGCCAAACACATAACCCTCCTTTTGGGCTTCTCCTCAGTCGGGTAAAAAGATCTTTTCATTATAATTATGGCAACGGTATAAGGTTGCAATTTTCAAATGCGTACAAGATGTAAAGGTAAGTGAAAACTAAATGCTTCAATTTAAGTTATTTCTGAAACCTTCATTAAAATAATCATCACCAAAAAGATTAATTACGAAATTATTTCAGCAAGCCCACACATCATAATAATATAGCCATACATATAAATACGACATAACTGACACATTGAATAATTTTTACGTTCACTTTCTGCGCAGGAGTTTGCATACAGTTCCGAACGGGTCACGAATTGGCCCGAGTGTGCACGAACGAAATGAGATCGATTAATTTAGAGAATTATAATCGATTTCATCATGGTTTAAGGAGCTCGGTTTAATAACGATTAATTTGAAAACTATTCGTTGGTTTAAGTTCTGATGCAACAGAGGACCTTCTAAATAGTTTGACCTGATTGCCATATCAGTTAATTCGTGAACAATGGATGGCCGATCTTAATGGCTCTAAATTACAGATTTCGGAACATCTGTGATCTGATTAAAATCCGAATGGAAGTTCCAAAATTGAGACTATTTTGATTCGCAACCTTATTTTCTAAATAAAGCTATGTTTTTTTTTTAAGAAACGAAAACGTTAAACCAGTCGCAATAACCATTTATATTCATCATATTGAAAAGTATGTTTAATCCAAGACCGCCTATGAAATAATTAAGTGAGAGTTATAATTGAAAAAGGTGTGTGGGGAAATGAGAAATGGTATTTACAGAGCGAAGTATCTAGTTTATGCTTTTAGCTAGAAAATCATTAGAACACTTCTGCACAACTCTTTCACTAACAGCAACAAATGAGAATTTGAATATCATTTCTGATCCTTACTAATATTATAAATGCGAAAATAAGTTTGTTTGTAACCTTTTCACACCTAAACCACTGAACCGATCATCCTGAAATTTTGCATACACGTTGTCAGGTGTACAGAAACGGACATAGGGTACTTACCTTTCATACCGAAAGTACTGTTTCCGAGGAAAACAATAATAGCGTTCTTATGATAATAGATGGCGCCACGTGTCTTTCGAATCGTGATTGAATTATATTATTACAAGTAGAGTTCAGCTCGAATTGATTCTCAAATTTAACGCGAGCGAAGCCGTGGGAAAAAGCCAGTAGTCCTATAATTTTCTAAACAGGCCTTTCTTTGTGTGAGAGAATGTGGGCCTTTATCTGCCACGCGGGTACAGTATCGATTGATGGATGGCAAACCGCAAAAAGGTTAAACCAGAATTGAAAATTCGTAGCAGACAGACAAACATGAGTACCAATTCCAAAGATCACCCATGTAAAAAAACATTCTAACAACAAATTGACAGCAAGATAAATAAGTATTGCTAGTCGAGTACGTACAAGTATCTATGTCTAGACTGGAATCACTTGAGCGCTGTCGACCAACACTTACTTCCGGATTCCGGCGAAACATCAGGTTATATTACCATGAGGACTTGGATTGTATGCTCTTTAGGAATGGTTTCATTTATAGGAATGGCTTGATGATAATCGTAGTTGGATTTAAAATGAAGTTTTCAGATATTTGAGGGTTGAAGTGCTGGGGAAATATATAATGTAATGTAATATATATTGTATTTTTCACTGTTAATCTAAAAATCTTAGAAACTTAAGAGATCATTTGAATATCGGTAATCTTCAGTAACAGGAGTATCGGCTATATACGCATATATTGAAGTATCAAAAGAGATAAAGAAGTTAAAAACAACAACAATTGTTATTTTACTAGATTGGACTTATGTTTATTGGATTAATTTATAAAACCCAAAGAAAACTCTGAATACATTCGATAATAAAACAACACTTCCAAAGAAAAGCCACATTTGAAATCAAAAAATAAATTAATCTGACTTACCCCACTTTATCAACATACTTTTACCACGATAAATCAAAATTATTAGGTAAGTTTTTTTTCGAAATCTGTTCCTAATTTTTGAGATGAGTCTAAGTTAGATAACTTAGGTCATCTGCCAACGTAACTTATAATCCTTTCACTACACTGTAGATAAGTCATTTGATAATGTATTAAATATCACTTCCTTTGAAGTTCCGGGTAGTCCTAATATTTAGGTGTTTATTGTTATATAATTTAAAGGTTAAAGACGAGGTCATACAGAAGCATGGAAGAAAGAATTTGGGATAACGGCAGGAGAATGATGATTTATTTATTTATTTAAATAGAACGGCCGAAGCCAATTACACTATTTAAAATAAAATAAATAAATAAAATAAATTGTGTTTTATTTCAGGCAAAATACACATAGACAACAAAAAAATTAAAATATAAATAAAATGTATCATTAAAATCATTGAAAAAGAATAAATATTTGAAAATGATTGAGTAATCATTACAAAAAATCAATAAAATCATTAAATAAAAATAAATATATCAATAAAATCATTCAAAAACAAAAAAAAATTAACCATATAATTTATTAATTTTATATAATTTACTAGTTTAAACATATAATTTATTTAACACAGCCATACATACATTCTTCTCTGTGGCCCGAATGTCTGACAACCAGTCTTACCAAATGGTATCGTATTACCCAGAACTAACTGGGTTGTGGAGGTCAAATAGGCAGTCACTCCACGTAAAATAATGGTATTCAGCTGCATCCGGTTAGACTGGAAGCCGAACCCGAGATTGTTGGAAAAAGGCTAGGAGGTGATGATGAGCAGACTGTTAATTTTAAACTGAAACTGGACCTTAACAGTTAAATATCAATTCGGTTGCCTTAAATTTTGATTATGCATGCTACATAATAGAAGAGAATGCAGTTTTCAGCGAACAATACTCTTTGACATTTTGTTGTTATAGTCGTAGTATTTTTGATTCATTTTCCCTGTGTTATCTTGATGTTAGATAATAACAAATGTTCTAATTTTAATTTGTAAAGGTTGGGCTAGGATTTCTGAAATATTTACAAGATTTCTTAGGTATACCAAAGTGTATCTTAACGGAGAGCGCAAAAACCAACACAAAGTAAATATGAGACTACGACATTTTAAAAGATTTTTAGTAGTTTGTCCTTGACTGCAGATACGACGGCATTCGAGATACAGGAGGAAAATAAAAACTGGAACAATAAACGCAAGACAATTGCACATAAGTGGACATCTACTCGTAGTTTAACAAAAGGTTACAAAGTTCAGATAGCAGTGCTACCTATAGATGAGACATAGCTGAGCAATACGCTGCATTTTATACATTCATTATTATTATTATTATATTATTATTATTCTATAATGTACCTCCATGCCATGTGTGTGAATGGCCAACAAGTTATAAATTAAAATTGTGATATTTGCGATGTTACCTTAAAATTACGTACACACTTCAAACATAGGTACCTATTTTAATTTTCTATTTTTCTGTTTCTTTCTTCTTTTCTGTATTTAGTCTGTACATAAACTGTTAAATTAATTAATTGATTAATCATAAGACCCAGATTAACATTGAAAATTTACCATTAAATAAACTGAACCAATAGCAAATACAACTGTAGCACAAGCCTCTCGCAGAGATAACCCGACCACAGCGAGAGGTCAACCTCTTACTAGACAGCTGACACGAAACATGTTCCAAACAAGTTGAACTCAAATTAACATGTCAAACGATGAAACTGTACCTTGATGAAACATGTCGGCGGAATTTTGTGGGGAATATCGGTCAGGGATGGGTATGTGAAGTGTAATTACAGGGTAATTTGGGTGTCAAATTAAATAGGTAATGGGGATCTAACTCGTACTGAACATAACCAAGAACAAAGATTAAGGATGGACCAAGTATGGAAACAAGAACAAGTTTAAGTAGTGTAATGTAGTATGGATCAAGTTGTTTGAAACAAATGTTTTTTTTTTAATATAGGTACTTAAGCTAAGACCAACATTTTTGTTTGTTTGTTGATTTGTTTAAACTTTTAAAAAGTATTTCAGTGATAAATAAGTAAATTATTCTGTACTTTATCTTTGTTGTAGGTATCATTTTAAACAAAACAGTAAATGTACACAAAATTTTCTAAAATAGTAAACAGTATATTTTCCACTTTAATCATAATATTTCATTTTTCTTAAAATCTACCAATTCTCTTGAAATACCCCAAGGTTAATTTAAATTCCTTTCTATTCTCATCCAGCCTACCCGTACTAGGTGCGTGGTGGTCGGGCTAATTCCTCTTACAGAGGGGAGGCGAACGTTAAACGTTGAGTTTAGGGTAAGTTTTAAATTTTGAGTATAAGTATGGGTGGGTTAAAAGTAGAGAAAGCCCAAATAAACGATGGATAAACTGTGTGAATGATGATATGGCAATAAAGCAGGTGTCTCATGAGATGACGGGTAATATAGAAGTATGGGAGAAGAAGACATGCTGCGTCATCCGCAAATAAATTGGGATAAGGGCAGGAGAATGATGCTGCTGCTAAGCATCCTGATTAAGTATGAAAGGCAGTTTAGGACGTCAGCTTTCAGAATCTTCATTAAAATGACCTTTGACCTACACAACTACGATGTAACACCCATACCCATATCATCATTTTTAATAACATGTCATTAGTCTCAAAAAGCAAAATGCTAATTTTATATAACAAACTTAAAACTCCCACGGAATAAAAAAACGATTCATCAAGATTATTTATTGATCTAACATTCACATGATCGTTACCGAATACGACCTTTTCAAAAAGAAGTAACAGCTTTGTCATAAATAAACTTTACTTGTCAGTTGTCAGAGTAACAAAAAGTTTTATGCAATGTCGATAGGTAATAGTTTTGTATGACACATCACTATTTACGAGTGCCAATAAAAATTTATCGTTATGTCTATTATTGGTCTAAATTTTATAATTGAGCAATGCATTTAACTTCCGTGATTTTTTTGTCACGTCGCATTAGGTACCTACCAGTAGCGAAGGGTCAATTTTTGTAAGAGGTAAGCCGGAGTACATATTTTCTTTAATGTGATTATATTATTTTTCTATAGAATACTGACAGTGCCATTTTTAAAAGGGAAACCTGTAGGAATCGAGCTGTATGGAACCTTCGCTACTGGTACCTACTTAGATGATTTTGAGGGGAAAAAATGGGATATTTTTTTTATATTTTTTGTTATCGCAATTTTATGACATGGAACGGGGAATTCCGTTATTCCATATGGAGCGACTGCCTACCTGACGTCCACAACCAGTTACTGGAGAACACGGTACCCCTTGGTTAGATAACACATCATGGTACATCGATTTCCTAAATCCATCTACCTTACCTACCGTCAACAAAAACACAATAGGTATTATACTTTCTTTATCGTGTGGCTAGTGCCTAACCGGGTACGTATCAAAATCCCGAATTTTAATAGACCGAATTTTAAAATACCGATAGACGAAATCCCGATAATTGAAACGCCGAATGGTTGTTTGGTCGAAAGTTTTAAATCCCGAAAGTTCATTTGCCCGAAAGTTTAAAATCCCGAAGTTTAAAATCCCGAAGTACAAAATCCCGAAATTGCCACCGTTTCCGAGAAAAACGATTTTTTGTAAACCAGGTTAGGTCAAAACACTTAAAAGTTGCCAAAAAAGCGTAGTCGGAGCCTACTGAAGTACTAGGGCTCTATCTCTTTATCTCCTATTTCTGTCTGCAAGGTTCACAGGAACCTAACTAACCGAACCTCGGGGTGCCCCTGACGTCGACCGTCTAGGGTTAGCGTTTCCGTCAGCAGGTCGACGGATCCCCGCTGCGCGGGGCTCCTATTTCTGTCTGCAAGGTTTACAGGAACCTAACTAACCGAACCTCGGGGTGCCCCTGACGTCGACCGTCTAGGGTTAGAGTTTCTGTCAGCATCTGTTAAATTTCAATTACGTCATATTAAATCAATTTGTGTTATGTCTTCATTCCAAAAAATATTAAAACATGTTAAACAGAATGCCCACCGTCATAACTGTGTTGCAGTGCCATCTATGAGTAATCGCGGGAACTACGTCGCTGCTCTTTGGGATTTCATCCATCGGTATTTCGTCCATTCGGGATTTCGTCCATTTGGGATTTCGTCCTTTCGGGCATTTGAACATCGGTATTTTGTGTTTCGATATAACGACTATCGGCATTTAAAACTTTCGGTATTTTGAATTTCGGTGTTTTGGACGTCGGTATTTCAATCATAGGTATTATGAACTTTCGGGATTTTGATACGTACCCGCCTAACCTTGTGTCAGAGCTTTTATGCCGCCCATGGGCCTCTGACTTAGCTTTACATGCCGTCGAGAAATATCTCTCAGGCATGCTGGTTTCCTCATGCTGCTGTCGCTGGTTTTCTTTCACCGAAGCAAGTGATAATTATAAAATACGCTCATGAATCCGAAAACTCAGAGGTGCGTGACTTGGGTTTGAAATTGAGACCTATCACTTGGCAGTCCGACGGTCTCACCACTAGGTTATTACTACTTAAAATGTATAATAAAAAAACAAATAAATAAATTTTTATTTTATTACATAAAAACATTCGTAACACTTTCAGTGCACATCAGTCCTTGTACCGTTCACAGCAGATGACCAGCACCTTTCTATTAAGCCGAGGCTGTATAGCTTCGTGTTCAAACAATTAAGGTTTTAAAATGTTTTGCTGCACTTATGTACTCTACAACCATTTCAATTATAATTTTAATGAGTATTTTGCGGGTTTTTCGCGTGATCTTTAACGATTTTTTATATTGATATTCATTATCATTGTGTACAGGTATAATTAAGTCAGCTTTCAAAGTTACAATGAGTAGGTAATTGTAACTTGACACTTATTGGTACTAGATGTGTTCAATAAATTTCTAATAGTAAGCAAACAGTAAAATTAATTAAGAAAGGCAAAATACTGCATTGAAAATCAAATTCAAATTCAAATTCAAAAATGTTTATTTGTGACACATAGGTAAATATAAGTACATACATGGTGTTATAAAAACGTTATGTCTCACTATGTGCTGCCTTGTAAGGCGTACAAAATAATGTTTGCACATTAATTAGTGCAGGCAATTTTTAAGAATATAAAAATGTTAAGTAACTTAAACTTGAATAAGTACTAAAATACTGTTATTACAGCTAATTACCTAATATTAAATCTTTAATAAAATATACATTAAACAAAACAAATTTTAAACAATATAAGGTTAATAAAAACAAAAAAAAATAAAAGAACTTATGAACTATGGCTAATAAATAATAGTATTAAATTATAAAATAAAAACGGTTTTCATTTTTCTTCTAGGTATTCGTTGATGGAATAATATGCTTTTTCTATTAAGAATTTATGTAGTGTTTTTTTGAACGTTTTGGAATCTCTTGATGCTTTTATTGACTTAGGCAGTTTGTTATATATTTTTGGTGCCATTCCTAGGAAACTTTTTGAGAAAAGGGCTGTTTGATGGGATTTTGACTTAAGTGCACCTTGGTTGCGTTTAGAGGATACGGTTTCGAATTGGTTAGGGTTATTTTTTATAAATATGGCAACTTCGTAAATGTAAAGGGACGGGAGTGTTAATAATTTTAGATTAATAAAAACTGGTTTGCAACTGTCAGTGTTTTGAGCCATGGATACTGCACGGACACATTTTTTTTGGGCTTTAAAGGCCGCTTCTCTATTTGTAGAATTACCCCAGAATATTACTCCATATCGCAGTGTCGTGGAGACGTATGCGTGGTATGCGGTAAGAACGGTGCTGCGATTGGCGACTTTATTCAAATTGTGTAGGGCATAGCAATATTGATTTAGTTTTTTTACTAAATGCTCAATGTGTATTTTCCAAGTCATGTGCCGGTCTAACCAGAGTCCTAAAAATTTTGTGTTGTCAATTTTAGCAATGTTGTTGTGTTCATATTTAACATTTGGATTTAAAGAATTAGATCGCTGGTTAAAATGCATGACATGTGTTTTTCCGAAATTAATTTTTAGGTTGTTACTGGTTAACCATTGTATAATTAAATTTAAACTATTATTTATATCATGTTCAAATCTGTCTAAGTTTCTTGCTATAAATATTGTGGTACAGTCATCTGCAAATAGAGTCATAGGGTGTTCTATAGTTAAGGGTATATCATTTATATAGCATAGAAATAACAACGGACCTAGTATACTACCCTGGGGCACACCGTAGTTTATAAATCTTTGTTTAGATAGGTAGGCTTTTTCTGTTTTGGTTCTAGGGCATACTTTTGCTATTTTAGTTATTTGTTTTCTATTGACTAAGTACGACCTAATTAGCTCTAGGACATTGCCCCTAATTCCAAGCTTATTTAATTTTATGAGTAAAATTCTGTGATCTACGAGATCGAACGCCTTCGTCATGTCCATGAATAACGCCGAAACCGGGATTTTGCTGTCCATGTTTGGTATAATTTTATTAATTAGTTCATAGATGGCCATATTAATATTTTTGTGCTTTCTGAAACCATACTGTTCTTTAGTTAGAAGATTGTTTTTTTCAAGAAATGAGTAAAGGCTATTATAAATCATTTTTTCAATTATTTTGGAAAACACTGGTATGAGAGCAATAGGTCTATAATTTTTCATATTTTGTGGATTTTCTTTTTTATGAAGAGGTTTTATAATAGATAATTTTAAGTCTTCAGGGAATTTTCCACTTTCTATACACACGTTCATAATATAGCTAAGAACTGGAGAGATTTCTGTAACTACATTTTTTATTACATGTGTAACAATGTCATCATAACCGCAACTATTGGTATTTTTTAGAGCAACAATAATTTTATGAATATCATGAGGAACAGTCGGTGCTAAGAACATTGAATTAGGGTTGGAGTTAATTAATGAAGTTGTATTATCGGTGTTGTAGTTATGTTTGTTTATTGGTTTAACTTGGTCAATGAAATAGTTATTAAACAATTCGGCAATCCTATTTGGTTCAGTGATGTATTCATTATTGTCTGTAAGTATTTTAGAAGGATTTTCTTTTGGGTAATTAGTTTTAGTTGAGTTTATAACCCTCCAAGTTGCTTTAACCTTGTTGTCAGCATTATTAATAAAGTAGCTGTTTTGCGTCTTTTGAGTGAGTTTGATGATTAATTTTAGGCGTTTAGAGTAGGTGTTATAAATATTTTTATTTGCTTTGTTTGGTTGGCGTCTTAATTGCCATAGCTTTTCTCGCTTACGTTTACAACATAGTTTTATACCTTTCGTAATCCACTTCGGAGTTTTGGAGCATTCATTTTTAATTCTAACTATGGGGAAGCAAAGATCGTAGAACAATTTAAACAAGCTGTTAAATTCACGGAATGCATTATCTGGGTCTGTAAAATTGTAAACATTACTAAAACTAAGGCTTTGAAGAGCATTTTTAAATTTAAGCATATTTTCTTGACAAAAATCTCGTTTGAATGTATACCAATGTGTAATGGTACAGGTTTTTTTAACAGGACATCTTGTGATTTGAGCTGTGTGGTCGGATATAGCCAATTCCAACACCTCGCTAGTGCTGCCTCTAATGTTGTGTATTATGTTGTCGATACAGGTACCACTATCTAATCGGGTTGGTTGACGAACACTCAATTGTAATCGATAGTTATAAAGAAGATTTTCGAGTTCTGTAGAAGATCTCGTACTTTTTAGAACATCAATGTTAAAGTCCCCACAGATAATTACTTTCTTTTTGGAATTATAACCTAATATCTTCTTTAGTATACCTTCGAATTGGTAGAAAAAGGAATTTAAATTATCAATTTTGAATTTAGGGGATCTGTAAATACATACAATAGTTATTTTATGTTCAGGTAATTCTATAGCACAGCATTCAAAATCATTAGTGCAACAGTATCCTTTTAAATTGATGATTTTATATTTGTGTTTATTGTTTACCAGAATACATGAACCCCCTCTTCTGTTGTTTCTAACATAGCAGGTTGCAAGCGTGTAGTTTGGAATATGTAAGTGTACCTCATCACTCTCTTTCATGTTATGTTCTGTTATACAAAGCACATCCACAAATTTATTATTACAAGCAAGTTCATGAAGGTTTACGCTCAGCAGATCTGATTTACTTATCAAACCATTAGTATTTTGATGGAGTACATTTATGTGGTTATATACGAAAAAAATTACTATTATTTACAATATTAAGGAATTAAGAATTTTGCTTCACACTAGAAATTTCTCCTGTATCGTGAGTGCGTTTGCAAACATTTAACCTCACACAAACAGCCAGACCCGTAACAAATACCTTTAGGTCATACAAATAAAAGTTCCGAGCGGGATTCGAACCCGCGACACGCAGCGCAGCAATCTCTCAACCACTGCGCCAACCGTGTCGTCAGATCAGAACATTACCAGCCAATCGCAATTATTGATCGTTTAACTAAGATTGATCTTAAGCCATCTAAACGATGACAATTTTCTTCATTTGAATCATTACAACAAAACCCGTTACAGCTGGATACAAAAAAAAATATTTTAGCTACGCTATCTTGAATTATTTTATTTGAAGGACAATCAACTTTACTACTCATATGGCCTATTTCTTCACCGAAAAAACTAACACATTAAAAACCTGTCATCTTCAACGGTACTCATCGTATGCTTGACCTTTTTCTTTTTTATTAAAGGTCAGATCATGAACGCACCTGTTTTAAGGTCATTCCGATTGAATGCAGATACATTTGTAATATAAAAGAAAAATATAATAAAAAAGAAAAATATAAATATTTAAATTAAACTAAATAATTAGTTTATATTAAATATTTATATTTTTCTCAAATAAGTATTTATGTGCGTTACTTTAAATATTTATAGAAATTAATTTACATAATTCTGCGATTAAGATCGATTCCGGATGTTTTTATTTCATGCATTTTGTGTTTATTATGTGTTAGATACTCACATGATTTTTTATCTCTCAGAAAATCAAACATAAACACAGATCAAGATCAGTATGATCTCTGTCTGGTACGTAGATAAAAAAACATGGATACAGATAAAAATCATGCGTCCATAATTCATCATTTCTCTCATGGAATGAGCTAGAAGCTGCTGCATTTTACTCTAGTATTTAGTCACCCTGTAATTGGTGACTAATACTAATATTTCATGAAAACAAATAAGAACGTCTTGCTTACTAAAACTACGCTGATATTCCACCATCCGAATCCAATCCAGACTGTTACTGAGGACGATCTATCAGCGATTAAGAAAAAATAAAATAAGTTACCGGAAAGCTTATTTAGATACACAAAATGCTTTGAAACTGATTGCTAGGCCTTCAGGTGATCTGTATTCTGTCAATTAAGCCCCAGGTGTCTCCCGAAAACACATTATTTGAGGTTACAAACAACTGTCAATTTAATATCCACATTATTTGAATGATGCAACGTTGATTGTATGAAGATTTGACAATACATGAATCTGCAATTTTTTTATCGACTGGCCATCTCAATTGTAGCTATCAGTCCATAATCTGACTTATTGCAAATCTTTTAGTCAATTGTAGCAATAAAAAAGTATTATACTGCTTATTGCACTGCAGTTGCAATTTATTTATTTCAAATGTCAGATATTTCACAGGTGCACTACTGCACATACCTAGATTGTAATTAAATGGTTTCACAATCCGACAGAAGATTTAAGATTACATTAATGCTGCATAGACAGACACTTTCATTATAATCATAATTCTTAGTCATTTTATTTTATTTTATTAGTTGCATACCAGTCTACTTACCCAATATAATTTGTTTATGTTAGTTTTATGACAAATGCCGCAGTATTAAAATACCTTAACTATTTCATTGATTTAACTTGCTTCTCCCAAAATGTATAACGGATGGTTATTTTAAAGTGCCCGCTACATAACAGAAGTAAATGGTTCTCATGTCCTGCAAAATACAACAGAAAACTGAAATTCAAAGATCAACTGCCTCGTCTGTCTACGGCCTCAAGTGTGACTGCTGAGCATGATTTCCGGGTGGGTTTTTCCATCAGGAATTTCTCATTAGAAGCCACAGAGTCTGGATTTGTGCCCGGCAATCGGCTCGCCCCCTATTACATGGGACTTAAACATAACCGGCGAACTGTGGGTGTACTGTTAGGTTCACCTCTGCCTAACCCTTCAAGGATTACAAGTATGATGTTATGTTACCACTTTTACAGACACACATTCATTAAAGAAATCAAAACAGTATATTCACAATCACTATGTACGAGTATATTATGTAAATAATGTACCTACACGTGTTTTATAATCTAACATTGTACTATGTCACTACCTAAAAAATCTAGACCACATTTTATGACAACGTAAGTGCAGCCTTCTTTAGCGGCCAAAGTCAGGTATACGCAATATATGCATGAATTAAACTAAACAGGCCCGTCTAATTAGTAAGCCAACTAGAATTACTTAACCTTCAGACTGTAGCATATTTAGCGGTGGAGCTATGAGGTCGATATGATGAGGTCTTAGGTTCGATTCCCGGGTCGGGCAAAGTGTTATTGGGTTTTCCCATCTGAAATATCTTAGTAGCAACCACAGAGTCTGGATTTGTGACCGGTTGATGGCAATAGGCTCGACCCCTGTTACATGAGACTTAAAACATAACCGGCGAAATACTTGTGTACTATTAAGTACACAAATATTAAATACACCTCTGCCTAATCCTTCGGGGATTACAAGCGTGATGATGTTATGTAGAGCCCCTGTGAAAAATGTCTCTAAATTGGCAAGAGTGATAAGAGAGAGTGGGAGAGTCAGGTAGTTTGCGTAGCTTTACGACTTTATACGGGGTAATTACACTCAGTGACAAATTTACCAAACAGGTTTATTATATATTTTAGACGTAAAAAAATAATAATTTTAGTATAGATTTATTTATTTTTTATTTATTTTATAAATTACAAGTTCTATTTATTTAAACAAAGCACACAATTAGACCTCTGGGGTCTGTCTTAGCATGCCATGGCCCGAGATCGATCAACTCGCTATTAGCAGTTAAGTTGTAATCGAGTTGAGGTAATGTTCTTTCAGCTTACGCTTTATATTTTTACGATTCATTGAGTCTCTGATGTCTACAGGTATTTGGTTTAGTAAATTATTGGGTATTGTGAAAGAAACGGTACGCCTGCCATAGAAGTTATTTTTGCGAGGCACTTGAAATGATTTTGTTTTGGCTTGTCGTGTATTCACATCATATTTAACTGGAATTTGAATGTCACTGTTATGAAAGAAAGAAAGAAAGAAAACATATTTATTTGGCACATGCCACAAAAACACACAATAACACAATAAGCAATAACAAAAATAAAAACAAACTTAAATCTAAATAACAATAAAAGAAATAATAAAAAAAGAAAATAATAATACTGTGTGTCTCACGGCTGCGCCAAATAGGCCCTGTTCAGCAAACTGCCAGGCAACTAGTGCCCGACGCTGGTTTTCAACAGGACCTGAGATAGTGACTAGACGGACGTAAACAGTTTTGGTAGTTTGTTCGTATGAGAAACAGATACTCCGCGCGCGCTAACACAGGTAATGCTATAATGATAGCATGAAGTAATGGCACGCCTGTAATCTCCGTTAGCTACAGTACACCTTAATTTCGCCAATTATGTTCCAGTCCCATGGAATAGGAGGCACAAATCCTGACTCCAGGCTGATGAGAAAGGGCTGCGGGACTGTTCGAGGGCTGCGGGACTGTTTGGGGGTTGCGGAACTGTTCGAAAGAGATACCGCGGCCCTGGAACACAAAGGGCAAAAGAAGGAACATGGATGGGTTTTAGTCAGTAAAAGTCTGACACTCTCTTCCGCTCCGCCTAGAGCGGGAGGAATCAATTGATGATTTCCCATCCCAAAAAAAAAAAGCCGATGAGAAAAAGATCGCTAGCTACCTTAACTCGTTAGTTGCTAGTTACAAGAATTAGCGTTCTGTCACTTAATGCAATTACAGGTAATCTTACAAACACGATGCTAATCAAAATACTGCAAATATTTACTTAAACTTAACACGTTTGTGATAATCTTAACGTCAAAACTTGAGTGTTTTGCTTTAGCAGTGTGTCTAAGACAAAAACGTTAAGTTAAATATTTATGTATTTTTTGAGCTTCTGCCTGAAACTCTGATATTAATTATGCTCAAATTGAATCAAGTTTGGCTTAAGTTGCAAAAAATAATGCAAATATTTAAACCTGAATTAAAAAACTAAACAAATACGTAAAGAAACCCGTGTGCGCAAAAAGAAAACCAGCAAAAATTGCAGCCGTCGGCAATTAAAAAAGCACTAGGATTTTTTACTGTGCGAGGCCAGAAATACCCACATCAACTAGGTCTAACTAGAGCTTAAAAAGCCTAAAAAAATCAAAAGATCCTTGCCTCATTTAATTAAAGTCAAGGGCACTGGATGGCACTCAAACCAGTCCATCTAGGAACCTTTAACGCCTTTGAGTAAAGATACAGTGCTGGCCAAATAAACTACATTAAGTGCAATACAGTGTAAACCAATGAGATACACGATTTCCACGCTCGAAGGATTTTCAATCTTCTTGCGAATAAAGAAGACTTAATTTTAAAGAGCACGTCGGAATACTTCTGAAAGTCGCGGAAATTGTTATACAATATAAAGTGACAAGTCAATATTTACTGTATTTCTGAAGAAATAAAGTATAAAATTAAGATGCTTTTAACTTTCGACCTTTAGAGGAATTTCACTGAATAAGATAACACTACCTTGTACAAAAAGTCAAGATTCTCTTCGGGACGAAGTAAATTTCCCTGGCAAGTTAGCCTCGATTTTTGTGAAAAATTTCACTTTCTTTAAGTACTCAGTCTGGAATACAAAGACATCTGCGATTTTCTTATGATAAAGGTCAAAGAAGTCAAGCAAGAAGTGAAAGCTTCTTTAACCAAATAAATGACTACTCCTCTATATATTACACACTCTCTGGTATACATACGAGTACCTAATACATCCATACTAATATGATAAATTCGAAAACTGTGTTTGTTTGTTACCTTTTCACGACTAAACGGTTAATCGGATCGTAATTAAATGTAGCATGGCGATAGAGTATATCCTGGGGAAGAACATCGTTTTTTTCTCACACGTACCTACACATATAAACTTCCACGCGAACGAAGTCGCGGGCTACAGCTAGTTCTCTATAATATTTCTGCCATCAACAGGATTTTTATTGCATGATGGCATACTCTTGACCACAATCACGCCAGATAAACAGCGTTGGATGACGTCTGAGATGGAACGAACATGTCTAGGGGATGCCTGTTAACTCTTGCTTTGAAAGTTGATGGGTTGAAGTTGATGGAAGCGATACAGGCGCCTGTCAGAATAACAAACATAACAAACAAAACATACAACATACCAAACAAAACAAACATAACAAAACACAACAAACAAACAACAAACATAGCATAACATAACAAATGTATATTTATTTTGTGTAATTATCAATGTTATTTTACCTGAACATACACCAATTAGGTGTGATTGCGGCTACGACGGCCGAGGGATGGTCCGAATAGTGGTGGTACTTTCATGCAAGCCTAAAAGCTTGCTCTTATAACCTAGTACTCTTCATGATGTTAGCGTTTCTGAACAATCTGCTTGCCTTATAGGCTTGTCGTATTTTTGGCCCCTAGGCACGGTATCCTAGATCTTGCTGACTTAATAGAATAGTAAGAAGTTACCGCTTACATTTTTAACAGCAACCAGCAACAAAGTAGCGTCTTTAAAAAAAGGCGTCGCTATGAGCTACAATTTCAGCACGCATATAATAGGATCTCATCAGGAAAAAACCCGGCACAGCTTATAATATTGAATACCTAGAAGCACAACAAAGGTTAATCCGTAACAATCGTTATGAGGACAGGAAGGCACCATGACAAGTGACTTATTCAAATAATTGACATTTGATATTGTCGCGGCATTTGGTTCAAGCACGACAGATAATTATGAACAAGAAAAAATGTGCTCTAACGTATCAGTAGCTAAGATATTAAGGCCCGGACTCCACCAAAGCGGAGACGAGCGGGGCCGAGAGGACCAATCACATTGGTTCAAATCTACATCACATCTCTCGTCTCTCCTGTTATTGGTGGAATATTTTGGCACGTGACCAGAAGGTTACGTGCCAAAATATTCCACCACAACGTGCGGAACTAAGACCTACATGTTTCAATACATTTCTCAAAATATGTAAACCAAACAATACTTTAAAAATATACATTGAATATAGCAGTGGTTTGTATTCAACTGGAACATTTAAACGTTTAATATTTAACGTAGTATGAAACCTTTGTTACGTCGCGCATCGTTTAATCGGTAGAACAACTTGTCATTCACTCTTTTATTTTCTTAACGTTGAATTTTTCGAACTAAATGTTAAAAAAACCTCGTAAGGCCAAGGATGACTTATTGAGGCTGAAGAAACAGCAAATGACCTCTCCTTTCGGTTCTTTCAATTTGGCAAACGATACGCCAAACACCACAACGAAAGCCCTATGGCAACGATGTCTTTGTAAATTAAATTATTCTTTATAATCTGTTAACCATGCCCAGAAAAAGTTATCCAGCCAGACAGCCAGCTACAACGAACCAGTTAAAAGCCTTTAATAAAATAAAGACTATGTTTCAATACATAATATCAGTCCGACACTTTAACCAAACACACACCAATCAGGCTTGACATTTAACAACAATGCATTGTAATTTTAACCAACCAATTATGTACAAGAATTGTATTAAAAACTAGTAGGTAACCGTGACTTCTCCTGTATTTTATTACTAGAAGATTTATGAAGGCTCGAGCTATGCTAAATTATTGCATTCCGAAGTCGAATCTATTATGTTTTATGTAACAGCTAAGCTTTGTCGGTTTGAAAATGAATGCTGTAATAGAATTTTAGATATTTTGTTTGGCTACGTGGCGTAGCGTAGCCTACGAAAAAAATATTGTAGCACGTAGATGATTTGTAGGTAGATGTAACCACCGCGTAGCAAATTATTTTAATTATTTTGGCTATGTCGTTCTTGATATTTTATATTTTTCACAGTAAAAAACACAGTCGTTGAATAAGCATTAGAAAAATCACCACCATATGTACCAAGGTTTTAACCTAGATTATTGGAGTCATTTTGAGTGTAATTTTGACATTGAAAACAGCATAAAACGAGGTGTAGACAACCCAGAGCCTAAATTTCTACCGGTTGATGTCAATAGGCTTGCCCGCTATTACAAAAAAAAACTGGTGATATATGGTGTACTATAAGCACACAATTTTAGAGAAAACAGATTTACTTAATACTTTGTTAAACTGTACACTGGAGACGCAGTAATAAGTTGTAAGAAAAATAAACTTGATATTTACTCAAAAACTATAAATCACACTTACAAATGAACTGGTAAACAGGCAAAGCGAGATAACATGACAGTAATTACTAGCAAAAAAAAATCACATCACATTCCGCTTCGATAAAGACAAAAGGTCCCAGGATACCATGTTATTACAAGTATGCATCAAATTCTTATAGCCTTCCGCGTAGTTTTTACTTCGAAAGACATCAGGAATTATAAGAGTACTAAAGAAAAGGGCAAACTACTTCAATTCGACACTGCAATTATAGTTTCAACTTTATACTGGTAGGTAATCAACTTCAAATTAAAGGAACATACCGACCCTAATAGGAAAGATCACCTTTCGGATTTTAATTGAGTATTAATTAACGTTTTTAATAGGGCTGCACTTAAGATGCTTTTAAGTACAGTAAGGTTTGGATTGAGCTGTGGGCCAAAATAGCCACTTTCTGGAGCCCTGAAACAGCCAGACTGCGTCGCGGCAGATCTCTTAGAAGATGGCGGGACGATCTGGACAAGACCAGCGACCAGTGGCATTGGCCTTGGATCGAAATGATTGAAAGTCATGGGGAGACCTTTGCCCAGCAGTGGGATCATGCAGGCTTACAAAATCAGTAAGGTTTGCATTTAGTGGTAATAAATCTGCCAAAGCATACATCCCACTTTGAGACAGTTGTTTACGCGGAGAAAATATTTCTTCTGTATATTTATTAACGGAACATTATTTTTAAAGTAGTTATGGTATTTTATAATTTATCATCATCTGCCTAGCTTTTTACCAACTTTTTTGGTCAGTTTCCAGTCTAACGGGATGCAGCTGTATACTAGAATTTTACATGGAGCGACTGGCTATCTGACCTCCATAACCCAGTTAATACTGGGCAATCCTGAAAAAAATGTACCAGACGTCACGTAACGCCGCTTACAAAAAAAAAGGTCAGCCTTTATTTTTATGACACAATTCTTAGTGACGTATTGCCACAAAAAGTGATACACATTATTTCCTTATAGACAGAAACCCGTATTTTATTATCAATTATAATCTAATCCATTTTTTGCAATGAAATAGTATGAGGTTAATAGTTCTGCGGTTTGTAAAAAGTTGTCGACCTTTAATTTTTATATTACTTCTATTTACTAATTAAATAGCTACCGAAATGACGTAAAGGTTAAATAAATAT
Organism: Eurois occulta; assembly: GCA_950022335.1. Taxonomy (NCBI): domain Eukaryota; kingdom Metazoa; phylum Arthropoda; class Insecta; order Lepidoptera; family Noctuidae; genus Eurois; species Eurois occulta. The sequence goes on along the minus strand of OX465486.1, from coordinate 17,338,804 downwards.
AAACCTTTAAGATAAAATAAAATAAATTATATACTATTAAGATCTTAAATTGCAATTGATTGCATGTCAGATAAAAATCGAGGAACATATTAGACGAATGCAGCTACTACATTCGACATTCAATTTTATTTAATAAAAAAAATATATTAATTAATACATTTCATATCACGATGCAATAACGTCTGATATTATTACTTCGAAATAAAAAATTAAAATTTTAAAATAAATTAAATATATATATAAAGTCATTTATTTTATTCTACCAATATTATAAGGTAATTTAATATACTCAGTTGCTTATGCTAAAGAAAAAACCATCAAGATTGCTCACAAAATATGATCTACGTGACCACTGGCGGACAGAAAAACAACGCCAATTGCCCCACATCTCATAACTGGGAAGTCCAAGAACAAGTGATATTTACACGAGGACACCAACTCTTCTTTTTGTACGTAGGTACTGACTTACCTTCCCCTCTTGAAATAGATTTAAGAAAAACAAGGATTTAACTGACTGGTAAACAAGTTACAGTTAATTCTGTTTTTCAAAGTTCCGCTCTATCAAGGCTGTGTAGCGATTCTTTTAAATAAATCATTGATTAGAGTACTTAACTTGCCTTTTTAGTGTGGCCTCAAGTGTAATTTTAATTTGAAAGTTCGAATTATGAGTTGAAATAAAAATAAACGGTGCACTGTGCAGTATTATTGCAGATTATTTCTCGATGGTTCTCTTGTCATATTACAGGACTTGGCGATATAATTCAGGTACCGCTTTATAAAAAAAACTGAAGAACTTATTTTTTTTTATGTGGTTTATTCAATACGATGCATTACTTTAGAATACTTATTCATTGTAGTTGTTTTGCTATTAAAGACTTATTTTATTTATTTGGCTCAACAACAATTGAATACACTGCTTCAAAGATACGAGAAACATCCAATAGAGTCACAAACAAGTCAATCTCTTACAGGCAAGCACATCACCTAGGTAATGTAATGCTGGCGGTCAAGAGTTGATGATCGCAATATCTAGATTATGTTTATAACGTGATTAGCATAAAAGTCGGTGATTTTGAAGGTTTTCAAACGTTTAGTGCATAGGAATAGAAATTTTGCAACCTTTTTTTATTGGTCTCATTTTGACATTAAAATGAACTTTGAAAAACTTAAAATACCACAGACTCATTACAAATTAAATATTTTATTTTATTAGCCAATTTAATGTGATAAATTATATTTCCTTATTGAACTTTTTGATTAATAGATAATAAATTATCAAATTTATAGCAAAGTTTCTTACTCAAATACAAGATTAGAGTATTTTGAAAAAAAAAACGACGTTATACTAATGTGTAACTGACATTTCAAATTAATTTGTTTTTATTTTATAAAAAAATATCAATGACTAGCTGTTGCCCGTGACTTCGTTCGCGTGGAAATATTATATGTCAGCCGTTCTGAAGTGATTGAGTAAGAAACATCCGTCCAAACTGTGTCATTTATAAAATCAAAATCAAAGCATTTATTTCAAGTAGGCCAGTTACAGGCACTTTTGAATTGTCGAAACAAAGACAACAATGAAATGTAGCTACAGTCCCAGTCACAAGGCATAAAAACTGTGAAAGTACTGTAGTTGCCCATTCCCTAACGTAGATCTCTATGGAGAAGAACGGGCAAGAAACTCCATGGACACTCTTTTAAATCAGAATATTTTACAAAACCTTGGTTACATCATTCAAGTTGAGATGGTACATTATGTGAGAGCGATGTAGCAAGATGTGCACGTTAAAAGTGTCCATAGTAAAAACAAAGAAAAGAACAATTCAAAAATAAAGTAATTAATATTATAATATTAGTATAGACGGTTTTTAATTAATTATGGACATTTTTAAAAGGTCTTGTTCCAAATGTTCCATTTTTGTGACAAATCCTAATCAAAAACCTGAAAGATCATATGAAAACTTATCTATCATTTAAGTACATAGTTTCTCAAAATTCAGAAAACGAAAAGGTTGACGAAAAAAGCCTGGAGCTCGAGACTTAACACGATGGCTATTCCCTTTTGCTCATATAGACATCCTCATCAAAATCAACTGCATGAGTATAACATGCGTGATAGTATGCGTAATAACGCATACTATCACTTGTAATAACAAGTACAAAAAGGTGAGCAGAGTAATAAGTGTATGTATTAACGTAGATAGTTGCCACATAACTTGGCAAGCCACTAAGTATTGCCACATCTAATGGCCGATCTGTTAGCTACATTCACATACCGAATATCGTAAAGCACTTTCATAAATCGCTGACAGCGATGAACGTGTAATCCTTACTGATTTTATCTTTTCGCTGTTAGTCGATAGTGCCAATTTTCACATTGTTTAGTTTCGTAATTCTTTAAGATTACCAAAATAAACTGTGTAATTTCTCGAGTCATTTGTTTTTCGGGAAGTTTCTTTCCTTATTTTTATTTGTACTTTAATTTACCAAACGGAACTATAATTGTAGTTTTTTACATAAAGTTTTTATGGATGAATAAATAAGATAAAGTACAATTTAGCCCGAGGTACCGAAAATTTTCCGAACGTCATAAAATAACATATTCCATCGCCATGAACTATGCAAAAAGCAATAATAATAATTAATAGGCAGTAATTTATTAAAACTATTGAAATTAAATCTATGACATTTCTTTAAATACTGAATTTTATTTACAAACTTGTCCGAAATCAGGGTCGTATTCAGGCTGAGTGCATTCCATGAATTTAATGAAAATTGTATCTAATTAACAATTTGATAATTATGATAATGTCAAATTGAAAATTTTCCGATTGTCAAAAACCGCACAAAATCATAAGTGATGCCACAATGCATAAAAAAACATCATTATTTATTCGACGGCGATTTACTAAAACTGTTGCGTTGAAAGGCCTCCCACTAGGTGGACCGAAGACCTGGTGAAGGTTGCGGGGATCCCCTGGATGCGAGACGCACGGGACCGGCCAATATGCCAACACTTAGCGGAGGCCTATGTCTAGCAGTGGACGTTTTTCGGCTGAAATGATGATGATTGAAACTAAATCTGACATTTCTTTACTGGGTTTTTATTTGTAAACTTGACCGAAACCAGGGTCGTAATCAGGCTAGGTGCATTCCACATATTTTATAAATTTTGCATCAGAATAATTATGAGGTCATTGTCCAATATTTTTGACCCAATGTCAAGATGATTGCATTAATTTGTAAGTTATCCATAATATCCAACTAATATTATAAATTCGAAAGTTTGTGAGAATGGATGGATGGATGTTTGTTACTCTTTCACGCAAAAACTACTGACCGGATTTGGATGAAATTTGGCACACAGATAGCTCATAGCCTGGTATATAACACAAAGGATATTTTTATCCCGGTAGTACGATCCCGTGGGACGTTACTGAACTTCACGCGGGCTTAAGCTAGTTAACGATATGAAAACACATGGGTCCTTTCTGAAAACTATTTTGCCAGATTTTCAGCTAGGCCCCTAACAAGAGGAGAAAAATGTTACGCATAATTATGGAAAACTTTAAACAGAATAAAATTCAAGTAAGTGGTAACAAGTCCTAGTGCTTGCAGGTAACGTGCAACCAGTTTCTTTAAGTAACTTTTAAACAAGGAACCACTGCAATTACTTTACTCATAAACTTATATAAAACTCCAATTAAGTAATTGTACTTACAGGTACAGCTAAAATAATTACACACGTTTAATAAAAGCGTGAATATATTATTTTGCTGCTAGCTTATTGTAATGGCAATGTTTATATCTAGCTTGTCTGTAGCTGGCTAATTGCCAGAAGTAGCCCTCTTTAATCAGTACTCCATTGAATTGAATCCTACAATAATCTTATCCAACTGTGGCATTCAATTATTTCCTTAAGGTGTATCCACACTGCAGTTAACTTTTGTGGAGCAACACTGTGCAACACCATAACATAAGGTAACTAACACTATCTATAACTTTTGTGGCTAATTGTTACTGTTTGTTGAATGTCATCGCGTCCATAAAAACAATAAATAACAAAAAAAAAAACAATAAATAACTTTTTGCTATCGGATGTTGCTCAAAATAACACTTGGAAACGTTGTTTTACAAAAAGCAACTGCGGTGTGGATGCACCTTTAGAAGAAGGAGGAGAAGAATTACTTCCTAAATGATTAGCATATTGATGGATGAACTTTTGTCAGAAGTAGGTATTTCCCTGTACTATTTTTTTTTAACTTATTTATAGTTAATTAAAACGATATAATTAACAAGGAAACAGAAAAAGTAAAACATCCTGTTGACAACATTCATTCAATTAAATTAAAACTAACAAGGAACAGTGGACACTCTTGCATACTTTCTCTCACAGAACACCAGACATATACGCATTACCTTACTCCATTCTACGCAAACACATCACATTCAGGGTTGGAGTCAGAAGGGCGTTGAGCGTCTTAAGAATAAGACACACCGCAGATTCAGATCTGGCGACAGTTTTGGAAGACGGTGGGGCGAACAGATTGTGCCGGCGGCACTGACGGTGTCCGATATATTTATCGGGCACAAATAGCCGACAGAAAAGGCTGTGGAGCTCTGGGGGTCTAAAATGGCCGCTTTAGCAGAATCATAATAGGATAATAATATGAATTACGTTTAAATTCTTAAAATGGTCATAGACTGCTAAAGCGCCCAATTTAGACCCCCTGGGCAGTCGATTGGTCCCCGCAAGGTTTAAAATTGGTAATTGGTCTGTTGGTCTAGTGGTTAGTGACCCTGACTGCTAGGACGGAGGTCGTGGGATCGATTCCCACACAGGACAAATCTTTATGCGATGAGTACGATTATTTGTTCTGTATCTGGGTGTGTAATTTATCTATAATATGTATGAAGTATGTTTATCAGTTGTCTGGTCGCCATAGTACAGGCTCTGCCTAGTTTGGGATCAGATGGCGGTGTGTTGGTTGTCCCAAGATATTATTATATTATTAAAATGATAAACGTGAATGACGAACCTTCGATAAAGTTATATTCTTTCAGCGTTAACGGTGATGGAAAACATAACATCACGCCAGTAATCCCCGTAGGATTAGGTACCTAATAGTACATCCACATTTCGCCATTTATGTTTATGGTCTCAGTAGCAGCCACGGAGTCTGGACTTGTGTCCGAGTGATGACAATAGACTCGCGCCCTATCACATAGGACTTAAACATAACTGGTGATGGAAAGGTCAAACATATATGAGACTAGTTTTCCGCCCGCGGCTTCGCCCGCGTTGAGTTCGGTTATATCGCGTTTCCAAGATAACTCTTCAAAATTCCAGGATAAAAACTATCCTATGTTCTTTCTTAAGGTCAACTCTATCTCTGTACCAAATTTCATTAAAATCAGTTCAGTGGTTTAGACGTGAAAGCGTAACAGACAGACAGACAGAGTTACTTTCGCATTTATAATATTAGTAGGGATTAACATGAGCCACTGCATAGTTCATACAAATCCTGGTGAAAATCGTTAAGACATACGAAAAACTACTATTACAAATGGTCGAGTACACGCAACCAGTTTAACACGCCCATAAAGCTATTGAAAAAGGTGTTATGCAAATTAAAATACCGAAAATTCTATACAACCTTAGTTTTTTCTTTCATGTAGAATCTAAGGTTATTGCAAAGGCGGTGTCACATACGTTATAGCTTCCTCATTCTTTAAAGTTGTAGTTGTAGTACATATCAAATATTTGTATCGCTGTTGCAAACTCAGCTAGTAAAATAGAAATATTATGCCTCTGATTTTCATACTTTAAATAAATATTTTAGCCAAATGTTTCCTAGCAAAAGTATCATTGTGTTACCAGCGCAAACGTTTGCAACCTTTGTTTTAGGAAATACGACTAAAAGGGAACTGCAGTATAAAGCAGAATGCTGATCTAACTCAAAATTGGTAGCTTGTTGCTGCTTTCTTGTTTATTGCCTGAATAACCGAATCAAACTCTCCATCAACATTTTCAATCTGTCAATTGGGTTATAGGAAAGACAAATCATCATCTGCCTAGCCGTTTCTCAACTATGTTGGGGTCGGCTTCCAGTCTAACTGGACTCAGCTGAATACCAGTATTTTACATGGAGCGACTGCCTATCTGACCTCCAGAAACCAGTTAGTACTAGGTAATACGATACTCCTTGGTAAGACTGCTTGTCAGACTTTAGGACCATTGTCCCATTGACCATCATCACTGTAACGACTGTCAAAGATCTATAAATAACAGCCGGGACCAACGGCTTAAAGTGCTTTCCGAGGCACGTAGAAAACTCGGTATGTAATGGGTAGTCACCCATCTACAGACCAACCTAAGCAAGCGCAAGCTTAACCTGAAGATTGATCCGAGTGGCTGTTCTTATTTAGCCACGAGCTCCTCGTAGGGGAGACAAATATGCGTTCGATAAACCAAACCTATTGCAAGACAATATCACGACATGTCAGCCGTAACTTATACATTCTCCAAAGGATGTTCCAGTCTAATTGATCGAACAAGCATGGGTTATGGGGTAAGGCCTCATTGACCGTGAAATGACCACTTATGGCTAGCTAATAAGACGGTTGAGACAAAATGGTACGGTCCAAGTGGGTTAAGTGGTGACTTTATGGTGGTATTGGTTTTATGGTATTGTGCAATGATGTAACAGGGGGTCTAAAATGGCCGCTTCAGCAGAATCATAATAGGACAATAATATGAATTACGTTTAAATACTTAAAATGGTCATAGACGTACCTACTGTTATGAATTGTCACCTTGTGACCATTTTAAGAATTTAAACGTAATTCTTATTATTATCCTATTATGATTCTGCTAAAGCGGCCATTTTAGACCCCCGCACATCGACAATTATCATGAACCTAAAATTAGTGTAAATTTTTTATGGTAACACCTAGGATCTGATTTTAATTCATGAGTGAAGTACGGAAAATATTTTCTCATATCAGCTGGTCACCAAGTCATGGGTCTCGAGTTCGAACCCAAGACACGCACCTCTGATTTTTCGGATGCATGTGCGTATTGTATAATTTTCACTTGCTTCGGTGAAGGAAAACATTCTGAGGAAACCAAACCAGAGGCCCTAAGCCAAGTCAGAGGCCCGTGGGTGGCATAAAAACTTTGACACCACAATAAAGAAGAAAAATGTTATCTCAGACATTCTTAATAATATTTCAATAATTTCTAATAATAGTGTCTTTACTTGTGGCGATGATAATGTACATACCTACTTATAAGGTGCATCCTGTGACCTCTGGCACAGATACTTTTTGGACAAATGTTTCCACCAGCATTTTAACATAGAGGATATTTTAACAAAGCTAGTACTGACAGTACAGTCAAAGACTAGTAAATAACTTGGTCAGGCCCGATAAAAGTTTGTTCATTTCGTAATACTAATTAACCCAATTATGGAAATATTTCAGGTATAACGGAAATATTTTAAACGTTCCATGAATAGACAAAACTGTCTGATAAAGAACACGAAATTCATTCATGAATGTAATTAAATCAGCGCTGCATATTAATTTGAAGTCAATTGACGTATATTTTGTTAGTTCTACCAAATACTTGCAAATAGAAACGACCTTCATAATATTTATGTTCCAATAAATTAACGAATGGTTCATTTCCTTGTTATAATTACTAACTGTTCGTTCAACCGTTGGTAATGCGCTCTGACATGTCGAGTGCGGAGTGGAAGTGTTCGTTTCGTGCCGTAGATCGCTCGCCACTGATAGCAAATAGATCATGTCGATTATTTTGTAATGTAGACTAATTTTGATTTGAGTTTGAAGTGCATAAAAATTAGAAATGTACGAAATCAAAAACTACTAAGCACTTTAATTAGTTAACTAATCTCATTTGTTTTAATTTTAACATAAAGGACCATGATTATCCAAATTGTTGATGAAATTCACTGTAAATAAATAATTGAATGAATTCAAACTCTATACTTTTACACATTTTTCAAAGGCAGACGCAAACAAAATCACGTGGTATAAGTATCGGTCACTAATTACCAGTCACCCTATATTGCAATTACCAAGCATAATGAGTATTAAATAATTATGAATAAAAGTTTATTCATCATTTATTTATCAAAGTTTATACAAGTAAAAAGATGGTAACCGCAAAAGTATAAACTGCAGCGCAGCTAACAACCTTCTCCAGATACAAAATGGAATGATGTTTCATGAAAAAAATTGATAATAGCTAAATAACTTAATTTAGGTTTGTGTTTTATTTATGGTTTATATTTTTTTGTGTATTTTAGTAGCCATAAACAATAAAACTATGCTACTTAATAACCTACCTACCTGAACGTGGATACAGAAAAATAAAAGTAAAGTTTACAAACACTAAAAGCTTCTACCAATTAACAGGTCAAGTGGTTACTATTAACATATCAAACCCACGACATTGGACCTTCAATACCTACCATTAACTATATGCATTATATGGTAATGGAATTCAATTAGACCATAAATTAAGTAACAATTAAAGCTATTGTAACGTTATTAGGCTGTGATAGACATACCATATTAATTTTCTTTGAAGCTAGAGCGTGACTGATGTTTTTTACCTGTAAAAAAGAAAAACCACATTAATTACATGAAAACAGTGAGTACACACGGGGGCACATCAAGCTATACATAACCAGTATAACCTGACTTCGCTTTGTATGAGCTTTCCGTACGATGAGAGGTCAGCTTAATTTGGTTAGCATAGCTTGATTGGCCGCCGGGCGTACATGATCATTACTTGGCTTATCTCCCATCAACCTAGAAAAAACTTTCTTGGAAACATTATAAAATATTCTAATTTTCATTCGAATGCCTTGTTGCCTGCCTCGTTGGTCTATAGGGCGCAAGCTCGACTAATGAGCTTGAGGTCCTAGGTTTGCTTCCCGGGTCGGACACTGTTATTGGGTTCTTCCATCAAGAATTTCTCAGTAGCTGCCATGGAGTCTGGATTTGTGCCCAGTTGTTGGTAATAGGCTCACAATAGTCCCATGTTATAGGGGTATTACATGGGACTAACTGACGAAATGTGGGTGTACACCTCTGCCTAACCCTTCGAAGATTGAAAGGCGTGATGTGTTCATTCTAATATTTTACTATAATTAACATGAAGGTTTAAATTTGATTTTAATTAATAACCAGCTTCACAGAGTCATATTCATTTTATTTTCGCAAGAAAAGACGTCTACTGATGACCATAGACCTGTGTCCTGAATCGTCACTACAACCGGTCCTGTTACCCAGTTGCCTACATCCAGCGCAATACAGCAACCTCAAATGTTGGTTTTCTGACTTGCTTGTAACGATAAAATGAAGACATAATTAATATTGAATGTTTTTAATGTTTGTGATTTTATTAAGTTGTAATAAACGATGACCTCAAACCATAATTTCCATATTTAAATTATTATATTACACGTAGGCGAGGTCCTCTCATAGATCTATGTCCTGCCCTCTCTCTACGCCCAACTCACAGAGCTATATCATCGAGCTGCGAACAAGTCTAGACGAGCTCGTTCCGCTCGTTCAGCACATTAAATGAAAACAAACTTATTTACCCTAAACGCTCTAGTTTTGTACCTCCTTTGTTTAAAGCTTACTAAGTTAAAAATTACTTTATAATGGTAAGTAGTAGTAATAGTATAATTTACAAGAACATTTTTGTGTAGTTAGATAAATAGATATTTTTATAAGCATAAGCATAATGTTCCCACTGCTGGGATACACAGCCTCCTCACTATGAGAGGGAATGGGAATGAGGGAATCCACCACGTGGGCCCAATGCGGGTTGGTAGATGTCACATGTCTTCGAATTTTTGGTTCTGGGACATGCCGGTTTCCTCACGATGTTTTCCTTCATCGTTTTTTAGAGCAGTGGTGATGAAATAAATAACACAAAGTAATGCGCCTGCCTGGGTTCGAACCCACGACTTACTGTCCGTAAATCGGAGCCGCCACCACTGGCCCACCGCTGTTCTCCTTACCTTATTTGTTTAGTCGTTGTAATACCAATTAGGGTTAATTTTTCGGGTTTTTTTCATTAAATTTGAAGAATAATCTCTCAACTTTGAAAATACCTGATTAATTAAGTAAGTAATACAAATACTTGATCACCTTTATTAGTCTTATTATTAACATCCATAAATCAATATATAAAAACAGCGAAATAAAATGCTAGCCTATAATAAGAACATAAGCGCCAGCGTCACAAAGGACAAGGCGAACTGCTGCCTGTCTCTTATCTAATACATACTAACACCGCGTTATGTATGTACTGTGCTTATGTACGTGCTTTACATAGCGGGGACATTTGACGTTATAATAACTTGTGACGTACTTTTACGAGACAATTATTTGGAGCAGCTGTAGTGGTTTTAAGTGCAGGGTTATTTGAAGGAAAGCGATTTGTTGTTAAGGTTTTTGATACTAAAATGTGTTGGTTGTATTTCGGAGCTTCTTTGTGGTAGTAAAACAGTAGATAAGGGTTGCTACGGTAAAAATTTTCTTCAAAACCCACCCCATGTTGGGATAATTCACAGAATTTGAAAAATATTACAAACGCCAGCAGATCAAGCTACCCGAAACTGTAAATTTTTCAGCAATCTATTAAAGAAATTTGACAGATTGCAAATTGATTTTGATTGATTAATGTGCTGGCGTGTGTACAACCAGCTAGAAACACTACAATTTAATTTAATCAATCGACGCTATTTACAATTATTAACTTATGAACCAACTAAGCTTGAGAAATAGGAAAATCACTAAATATTTAACTTCTGAACCAACTAAGAGGTTGAGAACTAGGAAAATCACTAAAGCTTTATAATTATAATAATAAGCTTTATAATTGTAATTAGCGAATTGAAAATATTACACTTTTTATATAATTTTTTTTTGTTAGTCTGTAAGTCTTCTTTAAAATGAAATAAATAAATAAATAAATAAATAAATAATTGACGGGACGGCTGGCGCAGTGGCTGAGCGATTTGCAGCTGCGTTGCGTCTCGTGGGTTCGATCCCCGCACGGATAAATATTTATATGAACTAGTGGAAGTTGTTCCGGGTCTGGGTGTTTGTGTATGTGAGAAGAAGGAATTCATAGCGTGGGGAACATTAAAAAAAACAATCACATGCAGGACTATAGGAGAAAAACAGGACAACATCAATTAATGCATATCTAATGTATAGGCACTAATATTTACATCACACATACCTACTTACAAAATATCAAAACTCTTATCATATAAGTAGGTATAGTTTATTTAAAAATATCGAAGCATACTTTTCAATATTAGCAATTAATAAAACGGAACTACGAGTAAAACTAATCGGATCTTACAAACGGTAAGAATTTAACGTGAATCCGAAACCATGAACGAAATCCATAGTTGGGGTTACTCAATAGTGACTGCGTTTAATTAACCATTTCATAGTTTAAATTAACCGATTTTAACCTACATAATAATAGCTGGTCTTACTTATCAAATGGGCAAGATTACATTTTGGCTGTAATTTCATGAAACAAGGATATTTTGGCTCGTGGCTATAGTCAGAACTAATTCCGCGATTTTGTTTTATCAGTACAATTTCACTTTTTTTTACCAAAATGGATAAAAAACAGTGACCCATAAATGTCATTCAAGCACCACTTCATACTTATCCAATAATAACATCACGCCTGTAATCCCCGAAGGTTTAGGCAGATGTGTACCTAATAGTACACTCACATTTCGCCAGCTACGTTTAAGTCCCATGTATAGAAGTATTTAAGTAGGTATTCCAATTCAAATCTAACCACTTGATACAAACTTAATATAAATAACAAAAATACTGGTCCTATAATGTGGGTGGAGTTCACATAAGTAGACTAAGTCATTGTAATAAATTAATAATATACTAGCTGTACATAGGCAGGTACCTAATGTAAATCTGAACAACCTTCATATTGAAACAGAACTTTAAATGCGATCTTAATTTAGCCTAGACATGTTTTTGCTACACTTGAGATAAGTAATTAAGTAGTTCAAATGTTAATGTGTTAATCGTCTATGCCGATTCTGTCTATCTACATCAGATTCCATTGCCAGCATTAATAAACAGACCAAAAACTTTAAAGTTATTAAAAAGGTCCTATGTTGAACCTAATTTGAATTTTACTGACCCATATGTACTAACTAGAATGGATTCAAATAAAACGTAAAGTGAACCTAAAGCACCGTGTTGCTCTGTAACAATATGTTCAGTTCTGAACACCATCGTTTGGTTTCTCCTGAAAAATGAAATGGAATCTCTTTACTGAGGTAAAGAGAAGACTTTGGAAAACAGGGCTAAAACAAAAAAAAAAAATCTAATCTAATCAAGCATCATCATAAAAACAAGCTCATCATCATCATCATTCAAGCTAATCTTCTTAGCGTGCCTTTGGCAAATTTTCATTATATACGAGGTGGTAGGAACACCGACGCGAAAACAGTTACCACGTATTTAGTACATCATTCTGAACGCACATAGAAATTTTTCATCGGTTATGAAAAAAAAACAACTGTTTCCTACAAAAGTGCAATACCTACACGGTCGAAATGATGAAAACCCTTCCACCCCGTATATGTGGCCCAAAATTCAGCTTTGCGAACTCCGCTCGCTGATGCAGTCATAAGATCGTCAAGAGCGCAGGAGTCAGGGCATGCAGTGTCAGATGGAAAGTGGGCCATAATAGAGATGTAAGGAAAGATAAGACAAGCTGCGCCGACTCCAAATAAATACAGACAGTAGGACGATGACTGAGGAGCTCGTGGCTAAATAAGAACAGCCGCTTGAGTCGATCTTTATGTTAAGCCGTGCTTACCTCGGTTGCTCCGCGGATGGGTGACCACCCATTACATACCGAGTTTCCTCCGTGCCTCGGAACGCACTTTTATCAGTTAGTCCCGGCTGTCATTTGTAGATCTTTGACAGTCGTTACAGGTAGTCAGTGACCCGAACATCTGACAACCAGTCTTACCAAGGAGTATCGTATTATCTAGCGCTAGCTGGGTTGTGAAGGTCAGATAGGCAGTCACTCCATGTAAAATACTGGTATTCAGCTGCATCCAACATAGTTGAGAAAAGGCAGGCAGATGATGAGGAGGACGATAACTTTCTTTTATCAATCCATAAGACACACCGCAACACTAATCTTCTTATCTTATCTTATCTTTAATCTTTGACGACACGGTTGGCGCAGTGGTCAAGCGATTGACTGCTGCGCTGCATGTCGCGGGATCGATTCCCGTACGGGACAAATATTTGTATGACCTACAAGTAGTTGTTCCGGGTCTGGGTGTTTTTCTATCTATAATATGTATGTATTTACAAAAAAAAAATGTATATATGTAGTTTATCAGCCATCTAGCTACCATAACACAAGCATTAAGTTGCTTAGCTTGGGACTAGATGGTGCTGTGTGAAAATGTCCAGGGATATTTATTTAATCTCTAAAAGCAGTAAACGTCAACAGTAATGAACGAAATTCTTCAATTACGCAACGTCTATCAAGCGGTAGATCAAATATTTCAACGCTGTCACGCGTGGCTTGCGCGGGCGCACCGATTTACCACAGTTTGGAAAGTGCAGTGCGTTTGATAATTTGTTTTGATTTATAGTAACAGTTTATTTGATAAGATTTATAAAGGCATATCATTATGAAGGTAGGCAAGTTGCCAATAAGTGATGCCTACTGCTCGACTTATTTGTCCATTTGGCATCGTGGTTTCAAAAGAACAACAACTCCATTTTTTTTCAGATAATTGCATTTCGTATTGGCAAACATAAGCGTCGATCTTAAAAGAGTGTAGAGGCTGGTGGTTCAGGGTCAGGTGGAGGGCAAGAGATCACGCGGCCGATCACCAACTCGCTGGACTGACCTGATCAAGAAAGCTACTGAGTCCGCCATAGTCCAGTGTACTTGCAACGTCTCCAACCGGCAGAAATGGAAGCACATCGCTGAAAGAGCAATCATCGGGGCAGTTAACGACCCACCGAACATCTCTCCGTGTACCTCGTCTGCGCACCCACGACCACTCTGACTGGAGTGTTTCGACTAAGAAGACGGAAAAAACTGTATGGACTGAAAGTGCGGGCGGGGGGCGGTGTACGCCATAGCGTATTTTGAAAAACGCCTATTTTTATGAGTGGACTCTGATAAGCTGTTAGGGTTAGTTAGGGGGAACAGTGTGCTTTAAGTAGGTTATTTTAAAAATAGGCAACAGTTGCATACAAACTTGATATCTTACTTCAGATTATCTGTTATTTCAAAATCCGTGACTGTAAGGAACTTCGTCTATGGACTTACTTCACTTTTTCTTTACCAAACAATCGATTCGCTTTAGTTCAGTTGCAGTTTATTTTCCAAAGAAACTATGTATTATTCACCTTTGAAATGTTCTCGCTATAATTTGTATGTGGATGCAGAAAATTGTATTTAAACCTAATTAAATTCAGTTGATTCAGGCCGTTGATTAATGATAACAAAGTTATCTGACGCGAATAACTCAGCGGGGAGCGAGCGTTTTTTAACACAGAATAACAAGTTCAAAACTGCGAAATCATTCTACCATTGTTGATCTATGAAAGACAAACCTGAAATATTCTCAAAGATCATTGCACTTTGAAGACTGCTTCACAATTGTATAAAAGTAATGATAGATATATTGGTTAAAATAGGACCGGGCGGGTCATATTTCCAGGATGGATCAGGACAGATGGGCCAGAATCGTCACACAGTGGGTGCCTGAAGACGGTCGAAGTCACCGAGGCAGGCCCAAGAAACTGCTGGCTAGACGATTTGGACTCGTTCCTGACTGATTGACCAGAGAAGGCAAACACCGGAACAGTTGGAAAGGAATGAGGGAACCCTTTGCCCAGCAGTGGCACAGAAAAAGCTAATAAAAATTATTGATATCGTTAGTTGTGCCACCAGTAAATAGTTAGGTCACGCGAAAACGCGAAGAGTGGGCTCACAAATCATATGGAACCTAGTTGCAAATGTCGACGAAACAGTAACCTTGACAATTTATGGTTGCCTTCGATACGCTAAGAAGAAGTAACCTTGACCATTTTTTCTGGAGGGCCAGTTCAAAGATTTAAACTGTTACAAACAAACATATCTTTGGATAACAATGTAGAGATTACATTCGCCACCGAAGACTCCCGAGTTCATCCGACCAGAGCCGATGAGATGTGCGAACAAAAAATACTATCATGTCTCGTTTCATGATCAGAGTATAATTAGAAAATTCAGAGGTGGAAAATTGTTTTTTTTTTATGCGTTACGTGGCTTGATCAATTAACGAATGAATTGAGATTTTAAAAGAAAATTGAAGTCAATGCTTCTGTGGGCGGGTGTCAATGCACTGTAATTTGTGCATCAAGCCACATTTGTTCTATGACGTGAGAATATAATACTTTACTTAATACAGTATTATGCCTAAACATCTTCTCATTCATAATGATTAAGGTGAAATTTTCTTACTTTTTTTGCAATTTTCAGGTCAGTTTCAGGTTGAATGTTGATGTAAAATGAGTCGCGCAAGTAACACGTATGTATTTACAGAATTATAGTCATTAACTATGTACATACGTGTTACTGGCGCGACTCATTTTGTCGCTCCCACCTTTTAAAGTCACTTTGGCAAAGACCAATAATTTTAAAAGTGTAACCGATTTTCTTGCCCGTTCTTCTCCAAAAGAAATTAGTCATTCGCTTTAAGTTTAATTCGAAATAAATTATTTTGCATTGAATCTAAGGGTAATATACCGTTTAAAGGGATTGAGAAATGTGACCAAGCAGAAAAGTAAGTGTTAACGCCAATTTAATGTTTATAAGGATACACACTACCTATGTAATTTTTAGTTGCCAATAAACCTCGTACAGAACAGTCGACTTTCATTTTAAAATACATTGACACAGTGCAAAGGAAAGTCAACCTTATCACCAAAACATATGGTCGAATACGAGCCGGATCAAACCTTTTTAAGCATTGACGAAGTGTCGCCGTGAGAACAAAGAAACGCATTCCATTGAGATAAGAGACCACCTGGTGTTGTTTTGCACGGATTTCTTAGAAATGCTAAATTAGTGTGTGTACAAGTGTATCGGTGTGGTATCGGACTATCGGTGTATCATTTGAACATAATAACTTAGCAAATGGACTATAATTTTTGAAGATTCTTGTGATTACACGTAAACAATGGCAAGTCCAGCAGACCAAGCGTTAAGTGTACTAGAAGATTTGGCGTCAATACTCAAGAAGACTCAAATAAATCTTAAAAAGTGCCCAAAAGAACGGTTATCGAAACGGGGATATTTACAAACTCGTATTCAAACGATCGAAGAATACTGGGTAGCTTTTAAGAATGCACACCATGATCTGTTGAAAAGTACAACTCGGGAACAACGTGGAGTTATTCCGTACTACGTGAATGAAGAATTCCTCCTTCATGAAGACTTATATCTATGTATGTTA
Source organism: Eurois occulta (assembly GCA_950022335.1). NCBI lineage: Eukaryota > Metazoa > Arthropoda > Insecta > Lepidoptera > Noctuidae > Eurois > Eurois occulta. The sequence continues at coordinate 17,322,218 of OX465486.1, read as the reverse complement.
GGAGATCTTAGAGATATGTTGGCTTCGTGTACTTCGGAGACGACTGACCAACCTTCATGCAGCAATACGTCGTGTGATGGAAAATTACGGGCAAAGGTGATTCTACCTAATATACAACTCCCTCCGTTTTCCGGTAACTACGAAGAATGGCCTACATTTAAGGACTTGTATGTGTCATTGATTCATGAATGCAGTACACTAAGTGAAGTTGAGAAATTACACTATCTGAAAACCAGTATCACGGGCGAAGCGGCATCATTATTGAAGCACATTCAGGTGACGGGTGCTAATTATGTTCAAGCTTGGGAAACGCTGAATCACCGATACGATAATAGGCGCATAATAGTCAACGCATTAATGAAGCGATTATTTTATCAGAAAAAAATTACCAATCAAACGGCAGCACAACTGAAGGCCCTCCTGGATTGTACCACTGAGGTTATTAACAGTCTAGAAAACGTGAAGGTGCATACCGATTCCTGGGATCCAGTAATTATATTTCTGGTTGTGCAGAAGTTGGACCCGGAGTCGCACAAGGAATGGGAACAAACTGCCTACTCGGTAAACTCTCAAGAGCTGCCTACATGGAAAGAATTGCGCGAGTTTTTAGAAGCCAAATTCCGGACGCTTGAAATGGTTGCCCCGACAACTACCACTAAACCTACCAAGGAGCGTGTTCTTCATGTAACAGCAACAGAAAATGATAAACAAAAACCATGTGCTTTATGTAAAGAAACGCACACACTGTGTCATTGTAGCAAGTTCAATAAAATGACGATTGATGAAAGAAGCGAACATGTTAAAGCAAGCAAACTATGTTTCAACTGCCTCGGGGCGGGGCATTTAGTATTCAAGTGCCGTGTGCCAATGTCTTGCCGCATCTGTAAGAGACGACATCACACACTTTTACATCAACCCAAGAAGAGTGATGAAGCGGCTCCAAATGTAGACACCAAGCAACCGACTTCATCTAGCCAAGCAGATGTAGAAGAGAAGAGAGTTCATACAATGATTGCGTCTCATTATACCGCGGGGCAGAAGATATCACTATTGGCTACCGCAGTAGTAATTTTGAAGAGTAAACACGGACACACAACTGTTCTAAGAGCGCTGATAGACTCAGGATCTCAAGCATGTTTCATAAGCGAGAAGGCAACTCAGATCCTGAACCTAGAAAAATCTTCGGTAAATTTAATCGTCTCCGGAATGGAATCCATGAAAGTCAGAGTCAAGCATGAGGTCAAATTTCAAGTATTGTCACGATGGGAAAACCAATTCAACTTACCTGTTAGAGCCTACGTGATGTCCAAGCACTTGACCTCCAACATACCGATAAACACCACGATGGGGACTGATTGGCCGCATATAGCAAACCTACAACTAGCAGATACAAATTATTATGCTTCAGGACCTATTGATCTGTTGTTGGGTGTAAACGAATATGCCGCAATTCTCAAGCAAGGGCTAATAAAAGGTCCGCCAAATACACCCTGCGCCCAAAATACCTACCTAGGATGGATCTTAATGGGTGGAATAACAATTAAACTGAACGCACGAGAAAAATCCTTGACGGCCATGAAACAAGAGGTTAACATCGAAGATTTACTGACTACAATATGGGAAGTCGATACGGACATGAAAAGAAAATTTACCTTAACTGAACAACTATGTGAAGACATATACAAGAAGACACACAAGCGAGATATAGACGGAAAATACATAGTCAAGCTACCGTTTAAAACAGAACAACCAAAAGCAGTTGAAGGCAACACAAGAGAAATAGCAAAAAGAAGACTCCTTCAACTAGAAAGAAGATTTAATCAGAACACAGAACTAAAGCAAGAATATACAAAAGTGATTAACGAATATAAAGAATTAAAACATATAGAAGAAATACCTAAACAAGAAATAAATAATAAATCAGTATACTTACCTCACCACGCGGTGATCCGTAGTGACAAGGAAACCACGAAGACACGTGTAGTATTCGACGCTTCTTGCAAGGGCTCCAACGGTACTTCACTAAACGACGAACTCTTGTTGGGTCCAATGTTACAAGATGACTTGAGAAGCATAATCATTAGATGGAGAGTTCATGCTGTTTGTTATGTTTCTGACATTCACAAGATGTACAGAATGATCTGGACAAATAAAGAAGACATAGATTATCAAAGAATTCTATGGAGAGATAATGGATTAGAAGACATCAAAGACTACAGACTTTTGACTGTGACATTCGGAACGGCGTCCGCACCCTATCTCGCCGTAAAGACACTAATGCAATTGGCCGATGACGAAGGTATCAAATATCCTGAAGCTGCAAAGATACTGCGTGAAGACTTTTACGTCGACGACGTTATGTCCGGACATGATGATCTGGAACAAGCTATAAGAATCAGTCAAGATCTCAAAAAGTTACTACGTCTAGGTGGCTTCGAACTAAAAAAATGGTCTTCTAACAACCGCGATTTCATGGAGACTATTGAACCAAGCGAAAGATCATCCAATGCACATCTAGAACTAAAGATTGATGGAACGGTTAAAGCCCTGGGCATACAATGGAATTTGGGTAAAGACCATTTCGAATATAACCTGAACTTACCAGTTATCGGGAAAGCAATCACGAAGCGAAGCATTCTGTCCGACATTCAAAAGTTATTCGACCCACTCGGATGGATTGCACCTTGCCTTGTAATGGCGAAGATTTTAATTCAACAACTCTGGCAAGAAAAGATTGATTGGGACGAAATCTTGAGTACGACACTGGCTGAAAAATGGGCTACAATACGTTCTGATCTTGAAAATGTAAACGGAATCTACATAAATAGATGGATGGGAACGTTTAGCTCAAGAAAGGATTCTATCGAAATCCACGGATTTTGCGATGCTTCTGTACAAGCATATGGTGCTGTGGCATACTGCCGAGTCACAAACTCTGATGGCACAGTAAAAAGCACAATCATTGCTGCAAGGACAAGAGTAGCTCCTTTGAAAACTATTTCATTGCCTCGATTAGAACTGTGTGGAGCTTTGCTTCTATCCAAACTACTAAAGCAAATAAGGCAAGCAATGAGGATACCTACAACACAAATCTATGCTTGGACAGACTCATCTATTGTTCTCTCCTGGCTAAATGGAGATTCGAACAAATGGAAGACGTTTGTGGCAAACCGCGTTGTCGAGATCACAACCAATGTAAGTTGCAGTCAGTGGTGCCATGTCCAATCTCACGATAATCCAGCTGATATTGCATCAAGGGGTATGTTAGTAGCTAACTTAAAAGGTTGCGACCTATGGTGGAACGGACCACGGTGGTTATTGCACCAGAAGATACAGTTCACTAGACCAAACACAACACCAACAGAACTAGAGAGAAAGAAAAGCACTATACTAGCTCTGAAAACAACAAAAAACGACAACGAAGAAAGTAATAGTTTGTCCGCACAACTCACCGACTTTGATACACTGATTGAACTACTGAGAACAATCACCTACTGCCGAAGATTCCTGAAACAAAAGAAATTAAAAGAAAACATAGATAGTACAATCACAACTGAAGAACTCCAACGCGCCTTGCAAACCTGTATAAAAATAGAACAAGTGAAAGAATTTAAAGAAGAGATAGAAAGCTTAAAAAGAAAGAAAACAGTAAAAAAATCAAGCAAATTAAAATCATTAAATCCTTACCTTGACGAGAATGATGTCCTCAAGGTGGGCGGCCGGCTCAGGAACTCCGAGTTGAGTGATGAATGTAAGCATCCGATCATTCTGGGTCGAGACAGCAAACTTACTTACCTTATAATAGCAGAAGCTCACTCGAAGACGTTGCATGGAGGTATACAGTTGATGCTTACTTACCTCAGATCCAATTATTGGATATTGCGAGCAAAGACGCTGGTCAAACAATACATCCATCGTTGTTTGGTATGCGCTAAACTCAATGCTAAAGTGAGAACACAAGTAATGGGTGACTTACCAAGTGTACGAGTGAAACCAACACGAGCATTCCTCAATTCAGGTGTCGACTTTGCGGGACCATTCCAAGTATTGATGAGTAAGGGCAGAGGAGCCAGAACTAGCAAGGCCTATATAGCCATATTTGTTTGCATGTCCACAAAGGCGCTTCATTTGGAATTGGTTGGTGACCTAAGTACAGCAGCCTTCATAGGTGCCTTCAAAAGGTTTTGCAGCCGCAGAGGAAAATGCATAAATCTGTGGAGCGACCAAGGACGAAATTTTGTTGGCGCCAACAAACAATTGTATGAAGCTTGGAAAGAAGCTGGTTTGCAATTTGATGGCAAAATCGCAGAATTACTTGCCAATGACGGAACTCAGTGGCATTTTATACCGGCATATTCACCTAACTTCGGAGGACTATGGGAGGCCGGAGTAAAATCCATAAAATACCACATGAAGAGGGTTCTCACTACAAACTTGACATTTGAAGAGATGACGACGGTTCTCTGCGAAATAGAAGCATGTTTAAACTCGCGTCCGTTATGCCCAATGAACGACGACACCATGCAAGCGCTAACACCTGGTCATTTTTTGATAACGGAAGCGCCAGTCACCGTCCCAAACTCAAACCTAAAGGACGCTAAATTAAGTAATCTGACACGCTGGCAATATACGCAAAAACTATTAAGTGACTTCTGGTCGAGATGGCAAAGGGAATACCTAACGAGACTGCAGCAAAGACCAAAATGGTTAAAACATGAAGAAGAGTTTAAGAAGGGAGATATAGTGCTAATCAAGCAAGATAATCTCCCACCGGGAAAATGGTCGATGGGACGTATCACTGACAAGCACCCCGGCCCCGACGGTTTAACCAGAGTGTATAGCGTAAAGAGCGGTGACAGTATAACCAAGCGATGTGTCACAAAGTTGTGTGCTTTGCCAATCGATAATTTACCAGACGATATGATTGATTAACGTATCTATTTTGCATGCATGTTTACTTCATTTTAATATTGTTTTTAAAGGACTATCATAGTCCTTTGGTGGGCGGCTTATGTTAACGCCAATTTAATGTTTATAAGGATACACACTACCTATGTAATTTTTAGTTGCCAATAAACCTCGTACAGAACAGTCGACTTTCATTTTAAAATACATTGACACAGTGCAAAGGAAAGTCAACCTTATCACCAAAACAGTAAGTTACTAACTTTATATGACAGCTGTGTATTACACTGTAAATACCTTTAAGATGCAAAAGAGGAGGTTATTACCTTTAAATTGATAAATGTAGAACATTATTACGTATGTGTAAGAGCAGTTGTCTTACATAAGTACAGGTCAGCTTTTCACGCCATCTTGTATTACATAAAATATGTATTCCACCGGTTCAGTAGTTCAACTCTCTTACAAATTGATTTTGTTAATAAATAGACATTACTGTTAAAGATTATAAGTTATCTGTAATTTATTCTAATTACATATTAATTTCATACCGCCTGTTGAAATCACAGGTAACGTGTAATATCTTCTATACATGATTGGTAATGTTAGTTATATTTAACTGCAGATTAAATTGTTAATTAAAACGACCTAAGCGATCTTTGTATGACTCTTTTATATTCATATTGCATAGAATATGAAAAATAATTGACAATATGGTCGACGCATTTTTTCAAACTTGGTCATCACAATTCGTTTCTATAATATCACCCACCAACCCGCACAAGACATGCGTGATGTATGAACTACTCCTTTTGACAGAGGAGACTTATTACAGGTAACTTTTAGGCTGATTATGCTAAAATTATAGTAAAAATAAGTATTCGTGTTCAACTTTTTCTTCCAACTAAAAAAACCGGAATTAAAACATTAACATGAATAGCATCTGTAACATTTTATAAATGACTCATCATTTTGCAATGTAAGACAAAAACGGTAAATGATGTCGAAGCAATTAACAGTAACACGAGTGCCAAAGTGAAGTAACAGATGTAATATGATTTAATGGCGTGTAACGTAACACTTTTGACTGACGACACGGTTGGCGCAGTGGTCAAGCGATTGACTGCCGCGCTGCATGTCGCGGGTTCGATTCCCGTATGGAACAAATATTTGTATGACCAACAAGTAGTTGTTCCGGGTCTGGGTGTTTTTCTATCTATAATATGTATGTATTTACAAAAAAAAATGTATATATGTAGTTTATCAGCCATCTAGTTACCATAACACAAGCATTAGGTTGCTTAGCTTGGGACTAGATGGTGCTGTGTGAAATGTCCAGGGATATTTATTTATTTATTTATTTATTTACTTTTACATATCGTGTCTGCGAATTAAAATGAAAAAGTCTTTACTAACATTATTCTGATAAAGAAGAAGACTTAGAAAGGTTTTACTCGTATATTTACCGACTAAGTAATAGGTCATCTTTGTACAGCAAGTGGTGATTAACAGTTGAAGAAACGATCATTTAAGTTTTAAACTGACATAATCACGAACACTATCATTAACAATATACTTTTGTATCCGTGATCATGGTGCTTGCAACAGCGCCGAAATATCGGGAACTCAAAACAAACAGTAAACATGGTAAATATCCCGTTTCTAGTGTTAATGATAATACCATTAATAACACTAAAAACGGAATATTTACCACGTTTACTATTCAAAACGTACAAGGAAGCGGGCAGATCGATTTGTTTGCTAATAAACACCCACCCGCAATAACTTCAGTTAACTTATCCGTGATCATGATGCTTGCAACAGCGCGAAATATCAGGAAGTCAAAATAGATAGTAAGCATGGTAAATATCTCGTTTTTAGTGTTAATTATAAAGGATCATTTGTTAATAGAGCAAAAGCATGGTAGTTCTCTAATGAAGCTATACATCGAGATCTCATTATATCAGTCGTAGTAAGCGTTAATACTGGGCCTACACCTTTTATATACTTCCTAAGAAGATACACCCGTGTCTAGGTAAGCACGTTAAGCTGCTGGTCCAGCGCCTGATCTCTCTCCGATCGCGTCGCATTGCCGTCCCATGCGACTATGAAAGTAAAAGGAACAGAGAGTGTACCTGTGTGTGCGCACATACTTCTGCAGTATAATATCTCTCGCGCCGATGGCTTATCGTCGCTAAGATTGGCCGCCGTAACCGAAAACGGCCAAGTATACATGGAAGGCATATGAAAACTGTCACTATTCTTCTCCATTTACCCGACCCATAACCGAACCGTATAAGGAAAGACAGTGAGGCTTATTTAAATAATTTCAACAAGTAATCACAATAAACTATCTTGTAACAACACACCAAGGTCGTATTTTCATTGGTTAAGGTTTTCTTCCACAAAATCTAGCACATTTACATTACAATTTGGTTCTTTTCGTAACTGTTGTGGTGGATTCGTGGTCGGTGGTCAAATGCCACTTGCTTTACTTTAATGGCCGTTTCGCTAGAGTGCTCGCTAAACTGGGATTTAATAAAAACAACATCACACAATATCTCTCGTGTACTCTTTGAAGGGTTAGGCAGGGGGATGTACCATATAGTACACCCACATTTCACCAACGCAAATCTATTACGATGGAAACTTAAAAAAAAACTCCACACAATATTTCGCCTTTTTTTTTTTTTGGTGGGTGGGAAATCATCAAATGACCCCCCCCCCCCGCTCTGGGTGGAGCGGAAGGGTGTGGCAGACTCTTACTGACTAAAAACCACCCATGTTCCTTCTTTGGCCCTTTATGTTCCAGGGCCGCGGTATCTCTTTCGAACAGTCCCGCAGCCCTGGCAGGCATCGGCCCTTGCGGGCCCCTCCCGTTTGCTGACAACTCTTTGAGGCGCGCGTGGAACACGAACGCGCCGTCGACACGGCCTGCCCGTCGTTATATGACGGACGGACGGCGAGCTAGACACAATATCTCGCCTGTATAAAAGGTTAGGCACGGGATGTACAAAATAGTACACTTTCGCCAGTTATGTTTAGCAGCTACTGAAAAAAACCAGTAACACATTGACCGACCTGGGAATCGAACCAAAGACCTCATGGTCAACAGATACTAGTGACAACTAGACGAACGAGGTAGCTATTTTACTACTATACTACTTTATTTTCTCGGTAATGCAGAAGTAGAGCTCCTAGTGTGTTGTTAAATGCTACTGTAACACTTGCAGATGCAGCTGAATACCAGTATTTTAAATGGAACGACTGTCTATCTGAACTCCACAACCCAGTAACTGGGTAATACGATACTCTTTCGGGAAGACTGGTTATCAGACTTTATCAGACGGGCTTCAGACTACTCGTAACGACTGACGAAGACCTACAAATGATAACCGGCTTGCCAACGGCTTAACGTACTTTCCGAGGCACGGAGGAAACTCGGAATGTAATGATGGTCACCCACAACCACATCAAGCACTGCTTAACTTTGACGCTCGACCCGTGTGACTGTTATTATTTAGCCACCAGCTCTTCACACTTTCTACAGACAATCTTGTTAAAAGTCGCCGTATAGGTACTACCAAGTTCACTGTTGCAAAAGTGGCAGACTGTCAGTGCTTCAACAGGACCTCAACAGGCTGTTAATGGTATATCGGTGAACCTTTTTTTTTTGGGATTGGAAATCATCAAATGACTCCTCCCGCTCTGGGCCGAGCGGAAGGGAGTGTCAGACTTTTACTGACTAAAATCCATCCATGTTCCTTCTTTTGCCCTTTATGTTCCAGGGCCGCGGTATCTCTTTCGAACAGTCCCGCAGCCCTGGCAGGCATCGGCCAGGGCTGCGGGCAGTCGGTTTGGAACACGAACGCGCCGTCGACACGACCTGTCGTCATAAGACGGACGGACGGCGAGCTAGCGCATTACTCACCGTCCACAGGCAACCTCACCAGGTCCCAAAATAAACCAAAAACAATATTTTGTTAAAAATACTCTCAAGGTAATTCATCAAAGTCTCATTTTAGAAAAACACATGCCTCAAAGAAATTGCGACATGGCCGCTAAGAGAATACTTAAGACGCCGACAATTATGTACTAACAATACTGCCGAATGTACGCCATATAATGATACAATGTTTCTCAACTGGCTATTATATTGTTATCTTATAAATCTCATACATTTCTGAAACGTTACCTTTACCTTTCACTGAGACTGAGATCTATAAATGTTACTTAGCTGTACGTACTTTGTCTAAGAGTTAGGTAGTCCTGTTACACGGGACTTACATGGCAAATGTGGTTGTACTACTAGGTACACCTCTGCCCTTCGGGGATTAGGTACAGGCGAAATGTTATGTCATGTAAGTCCTGTTACTGTCGCACAACTATCTAATTACAACTGATCACTGACAACTGACTTCTTCTCAGAGTAATCGAATATCAAAACCCAAAACCTCTAACATTTTTTCAACGTCTAAAAGTGCATGTAAAATCAATTTCCACAGAATCAGGATCATGTCTCAGCTAAAGAGCACGTGATAATTAACGTTTATAGATCTCGAGCTTGGACGTAGCCGATGAAGGATAATCGTTGAGCTAAAGATCAATCATCGGGAATTAATAATTTAGATAATAGTAAGGTTGGTAACTGTTGGCCAAAGACCACTTAAATTAGTTAAAATTAAAATGGTAAGTTTTAGTTGAACTGTTGCAAAAGTGAATGAATGAAACAGGTAATTGTATGATGTCAGGATTTGATGTACGCCGAGTATTCAAAACTAAAATCTGTGATTTAATTATAAGGTTGCAATCACATTGGCTGTTTCCTCTAATTAATTGCAGATATTGGTTTAATGTTTGAAGATAAGAGACTACTAAAAAGTTACAAAATCTACAACATTATTGGTATGATAACATCTGAATTGTTAACACAAGTAACAGAAATTACTTTATTCACGCAATCAGTAGTGCCATTGTTTAACAAATGCTAAATAAAGATTTAAAAAATATAAATCTCTTTATTAATGAATGAAAGTGTTTTTGAGGTGTCTAAAAGGAATTCCCACGATAAAGAAGTACTTTCTCTGAAATATTCACTTACATTCAATGTTAGGATGGAACTATTTTTGGAAATTCAAAGAATTTCTAACCAAATAATGTTTTTACAAGTAGTTATAGGTTCTAGAACAGTAACATTTTTTTTTAATTTTTTTTTGCATTTTTTTTACTAGCCTACATCATGTCCCACTGCTGGGCAAAAGCCTCCCCTTTTTCCTTACATACCTATCTGACCCGCAAATATGATCAGATCATGATCTAGTAAGTATAATGCTTTTTTAAATAATTTCAGTCTCGTGGACACACCAAGCACAATAAGATTCCTGAAGACTGCCTTCGTTTTAACCGATTTCAGAAAATGATGAGATTCTACATTGACTGGCTCGTCTTTAAATTCAATTATCGACAAGAAGACGCAGACTTTAGGGTACAGAATATTGTTTGAAGTTAAAACTAAAGAAAACCGGCCAAGTGCGAGTCGGACTTGCACGTGAAGGTTTCCGTACCATCGTAACAGGGGAGCCCTCTTTAATTTCTAATTTATTTTTATTATTTGTTGTTATAGCGGCAACAGAAATACACATTCTGTGAAAATCTCAACTGTCTACCTATTACGGACCATGAGATAGAAACCAATGACAGACACGGATGGACGGAAGGACGGACGGGCAGCGGAGGCTTAATAATAAGGTCCCGTTGATTGCCTTTCGGTTACGGAACCCTAAAGAACGAAAAACATACAATCGGATAGCAATAATCCAACAGCCTTGATTCACGCTCTTTTTCGACCTACTTTTAATTTAAAAAAAGCCAATTCATTCCCATCACACAAATCATAAAATATGCAAAAAAATAACTCGGTAATAAACTCATTTTTAATATTAGCCTGTATGACTAGCCATCTTAAATCCAATCATTAAACTAAAAAAAAAAAACGTTACATAAATAGTAATGATTAAAACTAAAACTAATGCAAGTGCATTAAAACTAATTGCTTCCTTGAGCAAAAGGTTAAGTAAGTGGAAATTGACATATGGATATAAAAAAACAAGTTTAGAGAGGTTCCGTTATGTAGGTCAAATAGAGAAGGTTTGCTCACTTATATTTGTTACAATTACGTCGACTCGGAATGCGAAGATTTGGAAGGTACAGCAATCAATTTATGGTCTATCATCCTCATATTACCTTGGCAAAAGAATTAGACGATGCTGTTTTTCATCTTTATTAAGCTACTAGTGGTTCGTCCCGGCTTTTCACGGGTGCCTATTTTACTCAGGGTGAATGTAGCTAAATTTTTCCTCTTTATAATATTAGTGTAGATAAATCAAAATCTTTAACGAAATAAGTTATTCAGACAATTATAATACAAAGATCTAATCAAAAGCAATGAAGAGAATTTGAGTGAGACTTTGCAAATTTAGCAGAATGCGGTAAGAGTATTTGAGGACATACATAACTAAATCATCAAAAAACGTTTGAACCGCTTAAAGACACAGAGACAGAAAGATACCATAGTCAATTATCATTCAGCTAGACGTTATAACATAGATATTTGGATATGGTCTATGACCAATCATGCTGACAGGTACGAGGCTGCGAGCATCATTGGTTACGCAACAGTAATCGGTTTCAGAAGCCGCGGTCAGAGGTTCAAGCGTGAACTGATTATTTAACTGTTCATCTGTGTAACAATGAGATGATGTTCTTGATTGAAAGATGTTCTGAATGATTCTGTGATGTGCATCTTTTGAATAGGTTAGAATTTTAACTTTGGAAGCAATGTTAATAATTTTTGTCAAAAATGCTATACAGTTCCGAAAAATATCTAATTGAAGCTCAAAAAAGGCTCGTCATACTGCATTTCGGTCTTGATACTTATGTAGATTTTATTGCGATAGACTAAAAAATAGAATGGTTATCGTTTCTGAATGTTTGACTCATTTTGGGCGACACAGATGAATGCTCTAGTTGTTTAACTAAGTTACTTGCTGCACTATATCTTCATATTTATGGCTTAATAAAGATAGCATTGCTAAATAAAAATATAAGCAGAATCAATACTCAATACTTTATTGCATTCCATAATGAAAAATAAAACAGTTGGTATGTTAAAACATTTAATCAACTATGGACCCTGTCTATAAGAAAAAGAATGATCTTATTTCATAACACCACGTACGTCCACGAAAAGTCACGAAGGCTAAACAGGACTTTCGATAACTTTCGAAAGTAGTTCCAATAAGCTACATTTGAGTCATGAACCTACCAGATACGATACCTGTCATGTCGAATATCTCTAGCGGTTGATATCTTAAGTATTAAGTAGTCATCTATTGTTGACCCGACAGAACGGTTGGGGGTCTAACACTATGATTGATTCTATTAAACCGTTAGATGTTAGTACTAATTATTTATTAGAAGATATCAACTAGTTACTGAGGAGCTCGTGGTTTAATATTAACAGGCGCTGGGGTCGATCTTCAGGTTAAGCCGTGCTTGCCTAGGTTGGTCTGTGGATGAGTGACCGTATTACGTACCGAGTTTCCTCCGTGCCTCGGAAAGCACGTTAAGCCTGTCCTGAGGTCCTGGCTGTCATTTGTAAATCTTTGACAGCCGTTACAGGTAGTCAGTGGCCCGAAAATCTGACAACCAGTTTTACCAAGGATATCGTATTACCCAATGGACCAACTGGGTTGTGGAGGTCAGATAGGTAGTCGCTCCATGTAAAATATTGGTATTCAGCTGCATCCGGTTAGAGACCCCAAGATAGTTGGGTAAAGGCTAGGCAAATGATGATCAACTAGTTACTGTGTCCGCCTGTCTATCGGTCCTTGGTGACTTTTATTAACGGCTGAACAAATCCGTTCAGCTGTTAAGGCGATGAAACCTCGCACAGGTAGACAATGACACGCATTATTACATGGTCTACGTTTTATCTCAGTAGTTTCGTCTTCCATGCAGGCGAAGCCGCAGGCAAAAAGATAATAGTTACAAAAAATGATGGCCTTTTAAATAAATATGTAGCCCTGGTGCATGATAAATAGGTATAATTTATGTTTTGAAAGGAACATACTGCAACTAATTACTGCTGCATAGATGCAGGTAAAAGAATCAAGCAAAAAAACAACTGCAATGTCTGATTCACTAAGACCCAGTACTGGCAACACTAGCTAGAACAACCTTCAAATGTCCTCGATGTCAATCTTAATAGTGATATACAATTAGTAGTCTGAATAAGGCATAAACCCAACGGTAGCAATAACTAATTATATGCCTAATCATATGCCTCGTTTTGCAATACTAAGTGAGTATATATAGTCGAACTCATAACTACTGTACCACTTTGATCTTTAATTTCCAGTCAATGGAAACTTCACTAGGATTGAAACTATCTGTCACAAAGCCAAATGGAACTTTTCGTTTTATGAAGTGAGAGTGACTGGGATGATACAGCTATTACGAACTGGACTTTACTAGACTTCTCAATCAGACAACCTCTAATTAGCTCACAATCTCCTCTCAAGAACAAAAAATTGTGAACGTAAATAAATTGCATGAACTTGCCCGTCAAAGTGCTAAATCATGTTGAAAGGATACAAAAAAATATAATGAAGCAGTTTTTCAAAAAAATACTGCATATTACGTGTTTCTCAAACTAGATTTAAAAATTTCAAAAGTATTTCTTAATCAATACCATATTTGGATTGGACTAGGTTAAACCAATTAATTACGTCTCAGCGGCTGAAAAGACTCGTCAATGCCCATTAGATACACATGCAACCTTCTATCATATGACAGGCCATTCACTCAGCGATCCCATTCGGTCATCTCTAAAGTCAGTCACATTATGACCTATTAGATCACAGTTACGCAAGTGAATGCACAGCCATACATTCACATCGCCGTAAATCATAATAACATTACTGATCTCGTAAAGTGTGTCGAGAAACATCTAATTTAGAGATTGTTAGAAAAAAATGCGGAAACACATCTCCTTCTGTTGGTTTGACCTGGCAAATTTCTAGCAAATGTGGCCAATGACCGCAGACAAACCGCACAATACATGGCTGTTGCACAAATGCATCAGACGACTTCAGTGTATCTTTATGATCTTTGTTAATAAACTTATTGTTCGAGTTTATAGGTGTAAATGTAATGAAATTTCTTCCTTTTGCAGATAAAACATATGTAAATTGCAACTAGACGTAGTGTGAAATATTCAGGAAGTTGATCGTTGACGATAAGATCTCGACTTGTTACATAGTTCCTTCTGTTATTTGTCTCAATCTGTTGTTTTTTAAAAATAAGTAAGGATATAAATATGCAATAATGAACATAGTCCAAATCTTGATAACAAAAATCTTCTCAAGACATTTATTTATTCATTTTTGCTTAAATATAAAATTAACAGGCTACTTATAGAATAAATAAACAATTAAAAAGCTACAAAAATAAACAGTTATTAAGCCGTTACTAAATTAATAATTTTGGTACCGTTAAAGAAAACTTGTTATAACCGGGTACGTGATTTCATTATGATTATAACAGCTTCGCTATGGTAAAATTAATTTCGATTTTAGCTTATCGTTTGACTCACACTGTAACGTTACCACAGTGTGTTACATAAAGATTGTACATAGTATTATTGTTACATTAATGTTAGATTACAGAACAAATGCATTTCAACTAATATGAATCTAATAAGGTCAAACTTTTAACCTTTTTGATACTTTTTTCAGGTATAGATTCATGGAGTTCCCCAGGGATCATTATTAGGTCAGTTCTTCTAGCGATGAAAACAGTAGAAGTTGACATATATAATAAAGATATGTATATTATCGATCTAAGCCTCGAGTAACGACAGAAAGTTGTTTTTTTATTTATTTACTTTACTCACAAACACCTGACGGATTTAGTTTAGAACAAATCCTTGAAAATATATTAAATACAGATTTAATGTCGATATTGTATCATTAAACACGTGCAGTACCTATTCTTAAATGGTGATTAAATAAAATTTGTACCTACTAACTAGTACTAAGTATACAACAACTGCAAATATACATAAATAGGTTTCAATTAAACTAGGCACATAAATATACTATACAAACAATTTTAATACAAAAGTTGCTAAAACTTTTTACCTTATAATCAACTCGTACAACTGACAACCAATTTGTAAAAGCTTCTAACAGAACATCACGCCTGGGTCCCCAGATGGGTGAAGCAGAGGTGAACCATTAGCACCTTTCACCAGTTAAGTTTAAGTCCCATATTACAATCCTGTCAAGGAACTGATGGACGCTACTGAAGGTGCCAAACTAGTAGCTCAGTTTTGTGCGACACAATTTAGATTGCCATCGACACGCTAAAAAGCACACAAGCACGCTTGTCAGCAATGATAAAATCATAAGTGAAATTAAACTTTATCATTATCAAAGGATTTTAATTGACAATTAACTGTCACTACAC
Organism: Eurois occulta; assembly: GCA_950022335.1. Classification (NCBI taxonomy): domain Eukaryota; kingdom Metazoa; phylum Arthropoda; class Insecta; order Lepidoptera; family Noctuidae; genus Eurois; species Eurois occulta. The sequence continues at coordinate 17,306,786 of OX465486.1, read as the reverse complement.
CATCTTTAATTCAGTTTAATGCTGCTAAGGTTGTTATGACAAATTGTTATTACTCAGGCAGTGCTTAGGTATATTTTATTGCTCATTAGACGAATCAAAAGGTTAATTAATTATGTATAAAGTAAACTTTTAGTGGTAAAACAAACATTATCCAAAATTCTGACCCTAGTAGTCTCAATTAATTACTAAGAAAAACGCAAAATAATTATGACAAATTACAGAAAGAATCTAGGTACAATTTCTACATTCAATCTGGACAAATGCATTAAAAACTTTTGTCACAATCACTAAATGTAATCATTAAATCGGTAAAAGAGAAAAGTTTGTGATAACCTTTTCTCTCAACTGGTTAAAAAAAACAAGTGCGAGTCGGACTCGCGCACGAAGGGTTCCGTACCATTATCTATAAAAACTGCAAAAAATCATATCTGTTGTATGGGAGCCCCCCTTAATATTTTTTTTTTAATTTTTAGTATTTGCTGTTATAGCGGCAATAGTAATACATCATTTGTGAAAATTTCAGCTTTCTAGCTATCACGGTTTATGAGATACAGCCTGGAGTCAGACAGACAAACAGACAGACAGCGAAGTCTTAGTAATAGGGTCCCGTTTTACCCTTTGGGTACGGAACCCTAAACACTAACAGATAAAACAACAAAATACAGCACCATGTCTATTTAATGCACTACATACTTGTAGACAAAGCCACGGTGAAAGATGTCTCCGCGTGTTTATTTGTCAGACATGCTCACTGACTGCTAATCGAGGCGTTACTATCACTTTCTCGTACTTTGTTTTGTCACTGGATGTGTTTATAGAAACATTTTATGTTGTTATGAATCGTGTTATAGAAGTCTTAGAGGAAAAATCTAGCGTAGATTTAAATAGGAATCTATAGTCTTCTGAAGACGTGTGTATGACATGACATCTACCAAGCCGAACTGCGCGTGGTGAATTAAATCCCACTCCCTCTCATAGAGGTGGCCAGCAGTAGAAACACTATAGTCTGTTGTTCTGAGAACTTCGCTTTGTGCTCGGAGTTTTTCGGCCAAAGTTGGATATACTAGCACATGATAGAGCAGCACACCAAAGCTCTCGATAACCACCCTAGAAAGCCATCGAATGCAGTCGCTGTGGCCGAAATCGGCTAGATGCATCATCATCATAGGCTAATTATGCTTGTGCTTATGCTAGTCTAGTCTTTTTACTTGCCTTGTAGGTAGGTAGTACCTGTGGGGTTTAATTTAAATAAATATATATATTATTGACTTCGTCTAACACAAAGGTTATGGTGATACCAAATCCTATGGTGAAACAGAGAACGATGAAATTAGGTTTGAGATATTCAATGACTGAACAAGAAAATACAGCTGTATAAAAATATTAGTGAACAATTAAGATCTACACATTTTCTTTTATTCCAACTCTGAATATTAAAAGATACCATTTCGCAAAAGATGATTGAACACAGCATTTCCTGTGAAGCAATTCTAGACACCTTTTTATTTCAACACTGGGTAATTCATAATAACGAGAAATGCATTAGTTACACATATCAAGGTGTTGAATAGAAGATCAGAATCAATGCATAGTAATTACTAATAAGTAGAGTTATTTTGAAATCACGGCCATGTTTAGTCATCTAATGAGTAACCCACTGAAATCCACTTGTACCTATCTGATGGATCAATCGGCAATGATCTTTTATTTGCACTATGAATTCCCTTTGTATAATCACGAGCACCAATGTGTACACTTAGCAAAATTTAGAAGCGATTTCCTCTTTTAATACTGACTGCAACTTCTATATAAGACATATTCTTAATAATACGGGTTTCAAAATACAATTTTCGCAACAACATGAGATTATAATCACTTTTTTAGTTGCGACTGTACCTACCTACTTTAGAACGAGTCGTGATTGTAATGTTTCTCATATTAATTACATTTAATTGTGTCTTTTACTACTACGTACTTTCTTTTCTGCTTCATAACAGTATTATTTCGCAGGAATAGACGCCGGAAAAGTTAAATTTTACATTTCCTTTTAGTAAAATTTTAATAATGTAATTGTTTCCATGTTATGTTTTTTCTAAAACGGATACATTAATACTCATATTTCGTCCTCTTCCTACCAGCTAAAATACTGATACTTAAAATTGTTAATGATGCAGTACAGTATGAATAACGTGTACACCCGATGCATGTATACCGGCACACAGAATAATTGGAAACCCAATCAATTGATTGGTACTGGATAAAGGTACATTATCGGTATACACATAAGAAAGGCACATCTATTGCAGTACCAGTTATTAAACAAGGTGTAAACAGAACGGACCCTTCACGAGCTGTCAACCAAGCATTCTGTACATCAAACTAAGTAACTCTACGCAAAAATTGTTGAATTTTTTTGGGTGAAACATCACGTTTTGCGGTTGGACTCAATGTAGTACACTCAAAACATTGTGCTGACGGATGCATTGAATATTACGGAGGTCGTGGAGGTATTTAAAGTAAAGATATAAGATTAAAACCTGTATTTAAAAAAAACTTTTGAAAATGTTGGAACTCTAACCATTAGACATTTTACCAGTACCTTAAAAAAAAAAACATAATGTCACAATGGACTTAAACACTAAAATAATTCGTCCAATGTAACATCTAACTTCACAAATGTATCTCAAAACAATCAACATTTTTTATAACATTCTCGACCTTAAACTTTAAACATACAGCAACACTACATGACAATATGCTTAGCAATTCTTTAAGTCTATCTGTCTATCTATGCACTAGATAACAGCAATTTGTCCACAAACTCAAGGATCACAAGGTGTGCCAAATTGTCATGCACACTGGTACTGCATAATGCATAAATGTCAAACTTTCATATTATACTGATCTTGTGACCTTCATCTTGGAAACATTTAGTGCATGTTGAACAATAAGACAATTGCATCGAATTTGAGGTGGTAGTGCAATTTGTTTTGAATAATTCAAGATGAATCGTTTTGCACTTTCATGAACACGCTGTGCGACAATCGAGGATCACCTATGACCTGACATTTGAACCTTGAGAAAATAAAAGGCAAGTAACATAATTATTTGGGTACAGTTAGTAAAATCTGCTGACTGCCTGAGCATGAGGTCCTGAGTTCGATTAGCGTATCAGGAAAATTGTTACTAGGTTTTGTCCATCACGATTTTCTCAGTAGCAGCCGCAGAGTCTTGATTAGTGCCCGATTGATGGCAAAACGCCCGCCCCCTATTACATGGGACTTAAACATAGCTGTCGAAAAGTTTGTGTACTACTAGGTACACCTCTGCTTTACCCTTCGGGGATTACAGGCGTGATGTTATGTTATTTTAGTTAGAAACATTGGACAAGTAATTAACTAAAAAGTGTGGACACCACACATTACAAGTAAAAAAAAGATTTAGTTAAGTAAACCAAAGATAGACCAGGTTCCTAGTACAGCTTTTCACTGATTTTCCCGCTTATGAAATCTTACATACTTTTAAGATTCTATCTATTTATGTAGGAAACTAAAACTACCACTAGCAAGAATAAACTTATACTGTCACTTACGGGATATCTTCCGGGAATATAAGTTTTTAAACTGTCACGGTCATGTCACGGTGCTGTGGTGGATTTGTCTGCTCATAAACACCACCAATAACTACAATTTATTTATCCGTGATCATGGTGCTTGCAACAGCACCGAAATATCGGGAACTCAAAACAAACAGTACCTAAACATGATAAATATTCCGTTTCTACAGTTAATGATAATCTTCCGGGGAGCTAAAAATCATGTACAATCACGGAAGATATCCCGTAAGTGACAGATAAGTTTAGTTTTATACCGTGAAAGTTTAAAACATTACTAGCTAGAGTACCACCTCTTTTGACAACTGTAAGAAAGTGCCTTGTCACATTAAGCAGACGCTATCTATTCTGGGCCTGCCCAAAAGCGGTATAAAAGCAACAGTTGTAATATAATAGGTTGTATGCAGGTTGTATGTTACGTCTACTGCCCTCCGTTCACTTGTCATGCTTACTATTACTACAGAAGACATGATTGAATACCTCACAATGTACTGCCTATTCAAAAGATCAGAGGGTCTAAAATGGCCGCTTTAGCAGAATCATAATAGGATAATAATATGAATTACGTTACAATTCTTAAAATGGTCATAGACGTGCCTACTATTATGAATTGTCACCTTGTGACCATTTTACGAATTTAAACGTAATTCATATTGTTATCCTATTATGATTCTGCTAAAGCGGCCATTTTAGACCCCAGTAAATAATTGTAATAAATTCACTTTTAGACACATGAGACACACATACTGCGTGATTGAACAAAGTTAGCCATTTTTCTTATCATTATGTTAGCTGTTTAAATGGTATCCTAATGTATTTTTAATTGTTTTTCATTCAAATAGTACTGCAATCGATTGTGCAGATCCATTTGAAATAAGTTGAATGGCAAATTAAATCAATTGAACTTATTCGAAAAGCAATTACAACAAAGAAGAAAATATAACAAAATAATAATTCATTACAAACATATCAACACGCCTGTAATCTCTAAAGGGTTAGGCAGAAGTGTACCTAATAGTACACCCACATTTAACCATCATGTTAAAGTCCCATGTAATAGGGGGCCAGCCTATTGCCATCAACCGGACACAGATCCAGACTCCGTGACTGCTACTGAGAAATTCCTGATGGAAAAACCCAATAACATTTTGCCCTCTTGCTCAGCAGTCGCACTTGCGACTACTAGACCAACGAGGCAGCCTACAATAATGAATTATTAGTCAATCTTTATTATGTTTGAAGTGTGCACGTAAAAGCGACAGATCCGATAGTTTTGTAGAATTTATGGAAACAAACTGCTAATCAATTCGTAATAAAAACTAGATTAAAGATGAATTTTGCATTTTGCCAATCGATTTCCTTGTATATTCAAATAAACGCATCTAAAATGCATTTGTGTTACAAATATTATTATCAGACTAGCTTTTGCCCGCGGCTTCGCCCGCGTGCAGTTCGGGAATTGCCCACGGGATCTTGCCTACTTCTGGGATAATAAGTAATCTACATCTATTTGTATCAGACTATAATCTATCTCTGTGCCAAGTTTCATCCAGATCTGATCAGCCGTTCTGGCGTGATTGAGTAACAAAGATCCATTCATCCAAACTTTCGCATTAATAAATAGTTTATGTAAGATATATATGTAATATTAGTATTTAGGGTTCCGCACCTCGAAGGGAAAAACGGAACCCTTATAGGATCACTCGCGTGTCTGTCTGTCTGCCTGTCCGTCTGTCACAGCCAATTTACTCTGAAACTACCGGACCGATGGAGTTGAAATTTGGTACATATATGTAAGTCATTGATTCAAAGACGGACGTATAAATTAATTTTAAACAGGGGAGCCACTTTTGGGTCGTAAATTAAAAAATGAAAATAAAAATATTTCTAAACTACATCGTGTTATATGAAAAACTGTGATACACGTGTCTCATAATTTTAATTGAAGAGTGATGTGTACATTAAGTTTTGAGTCAACCGACCCAGAGAATATTAAGTTTCACAGAAAATTCAACCCCCATTTCAAAACAAAGAATACATCCTTCAAATTTCATGTCATTTAGACCAGTGGTTGATATATCAGTCAGTCAGTCAGGACTTTGATTTTATATTGCGGGATGATTTTGGAAAAACTGTAAGTAGAGTATGTAGACTTTCAAGTCTATCGACACCTAGAATAGAAAGTTTCACAGAAAACTCAGTACCCCATTTTGTTCTCTTAGGGGTGGAATTTCGGTGCTATCATTGCGAGGATCGCCCGGAGGACACGGTGGAGCACACCGTGGAGGTCTGCTCCGCTTGGGCGGAGCACCGCCGTGTCCTCGTAGCGGCGATTGGCGGCGACGACCTCTCGCGTCCGGCCCTGGTTCAAGCCATGGTCCGGGGCGAGAGGGAATGGAAAGCCGTCGCCTCCTCCTGCGAAGCAGTCATGCTAGCGAAGGAGGCGGCGGAACGTGAGAGGGAGAGAGCCTCACGTCCCAGCCGCCGCGGGAGGAGAAGCACCGGGCGTCGGGGGCCACGCCGTGATGGGTCTCGGCCACCGTAGGCGCGGGCCTGTGGACGGTGAGTAATGGGCTAGCTCGCCGTCCGTCCGTCGTATGACAACAGGCCGTGTCGACGGCGCGTTCGTGTTTCACGCGCGCCTCAAAGAGATGTCAGCAAACGGGAGGGGCCCGCAAGGGCCGATGCCTGCCAGGGCTGCGGGACTGTTCGAAAGAGATACCGCGGCCCTGGAACATAAAGGGCCAGAGAAGGGACATGGGTGGTTTTTAGTCAGTAAGAGTCTGACACTCCCTTCCGCTCCGCCCAGAGCGGGAGGGGTCATTTGATGATTTCCCACCCTCCAAAAAAACAAAAAAAAAGGGGTCGAATTTCGAAAAACCCTTTCTAAGTGGACCCTTTACCACTGGTAGGTACCAGTGGCGAAGAGTGAAAATTGAGTCAGGGGCAACCGAAGAAAAAAATGAGAATTGTTTTTTTGTCCTATGTTTATTTGGACCTCATTTTCGTTATCAGTGACCTCAAAAACTATGAAAATGATAACCCTGATGAAAAATCTAAAAAAAATGGTTGGTGCCATTTAGAATTTTCATTTTGACCTAATTTTCGATATCAGCGACCCTGAAAACCATGAAAATGACACAAATATTTTCGTCCGCACCATCTTGGATTTTCATTTTGACCACATTTTCGTTATCAGCGACCCCAAAAACCACGAAAATGACATTCATGAAGAAAAACCAAAAATTTTCATCGGCGCCATCCTGAATTTCATTTTGACCTCATTTTCGTTATCAGCGACCCCAAAAACCACGAAAATGACACTCATGACGAAATAACTGAATTTTTTTGCTGGCGCCATCATCGATTTACATTTTGGCCACATTTTCGTTATCAGCGACCCCAAAAGCCATGAAAATGACACCCATGACGAAAAAACCTAAAATCTTCATGGGCGTCGTCTTGAATTTTTTTATTTTGACCTCATTTTCGTCATTGGCGGCCCCAAAAACCACGAAAATGACACCCATGACGAAAAAACCGAAAAAAAACAGGACTGAATTTCATACTGGGGGATGATTTTGGAAAAACTGTGATACACATTTCTCATAATTAATCTCTTCTTAACTGAAGAGTATGTACACAAACTTTCAAGTCAATCGACCCCGACAGTAAAAAGTTTCACAGAAAATTAAACACCCCAATTTACTCTCTTAGGGGTGGAATTTCGAAGAACCTTTTCTTATTAGATATCTACTCTTCACAAAGAATACACCCTCCAAATTTCATTTCTCTAGGGCCAGTGGTTTGGGCTGTGCGTTGATATATCAGTCAGTCAGGACTTTGAATTTTGTATTGGGGGATGATTTTGGAAAAACTGTAATACACATTTCTCATAGTTTTAACTGAAGAGTATGTAGACTTTCAAGTCAATCGACCCGAGAATAAAAAGTTTTACCGAAAATTCAACACCCCATTTCTCCCCTTTAGGGGTGGAATTTCGCAAAACCTTTTCTTAGTGGATACTTACTCTTCACAAAGAATACACCCTTTAAATTTCATGTCTTTAACACCAACAGCTTAGGCTGTAAGTTGATATATCAGTCAGTCAGTCAGGACTTTGAATTTCACATTGAGGGATGATTTTGGAAAAACTTTGATACACGTTTCTCATAATTGTAACTGCAGAGTAGGTACACAAATTTTCAAGTCCATCGACCGCGAGAATAAAAAGTTTCATAGAAAACTCAACACCCCATTTTACCCTCTTAGGGGTAGAATTTCGAAAAACCCTTTCTTAGTGGATACCTACTCTTCACAAAGAATACACACTCCAAATTTCATTGCTCTAGGACCAGCGGTTTGGGCTGTGCGTTGATATCTCTGTCAGTCAGTCAGGACTTTGAATTTTATATATATAGATGACCTGACATCCTAACTTACAAACACAAAACTAATCTTTTGAAATCCCGCCAAAACAGGAACTGACACCGCCATTTTGTTTTTGTTCAATACATTTCTCATAACACAATTTATACACTAATATTATAACGAGGTTTGTTAGTTTGTATGTAGGGGGTAATCTTGGAAACTACTGATCCGATTCCGAAAATTCTTTTACTAACGGGAACTTACATTTTCCCCGAGTGCTACTACATTTAAAACATTCCCGTGAGTTAATTACCGTACATAATGGCAGCGAAGCCGCGAGCATAAGCTAGTATTATTATAAAGTTTGTTAATTAAATTGCTTATAAGTCTGTTTAGGCTAGATTGTTACCGATTATTTTTTAGAACTTTAGGTTTTATTAATAAGTATAGGAAACAAAAATACTTTTTTCAAAACATTTTTTTCCACTCGCTTTAGCAGAATCATATTAGAATAATAGTATGAATTACATTTAAATTCGTAAAATGGTCACAAGGTGACAATTCATAATAGTAGGTACGTCTATGACCATTTTAAGGATTTAAACGTAATTCATATTATTCTTATTCTTTATTGCACACAAAATTAAAAGATATACACAACTTTACAATATATAAGTAGCTTATGTACAACGGCGAGCTTAACCCAAAATTGGGTTTTCTTACAGCAAACCTTACTTCGATTGCGAGATTAGCGGTAGAGGATAACCTACGTGCACAATCAGTACATTATTATTATCCAATTATGATTCTGCTAAAGCGGCCATTTTAGACCCCCAGATGTCGACTATTCTGCCAGCAGCGTCTAAAACAATTTTACAGCGCGCCGGCGCACGCGCGCTTAAGTGTCAATGTCATTCCAACTCCAAATAATTCGCTTACATGCGGCTAAGCCGTCGTTACATTGAATACAGCTATCTCGTGCATGACTACCTCCCATACATACCAATGAACAGTCACAACTCTAAATAAGATCATTTACGCATCTATGCACAAAGAAAGTTTCCCTAATTTGAATAATATGTAACTCTTAGAAGCCGACATTGCTGACAAGCTAACCTCTTAAAAACTTATCTTATTCACGTCTTCTAGACTCTATTCAATTGTGATAAAGGTGGTATTAGAACGGTTGATGTGAGCCGTTAATCATAATTAAATTAATTCAAATAGTAGGTTTTGCTTTACTTTCACTGAGTAATGTGTTGACGTCATTGCACGTCACAAGTGGATTCCAAAGCGGACAGTGAAGTGCCGTTGCGTTTTAATTGTAATTATTAGCAAATCATACAGAGTAGTGAGATTTACATCATACGTATGTGACTCTTGCAATCTTTTGTGAGTAAAACTGCTTTGGAACTATTCAAAGCAGTCCAAAATATCTTAGAAGCACATTTTTATAAAGAGAAATCTAAAACATTTTTATTTTCTTCAGAACATTAAAATTAAACACACCGCATATTACCGCGTATTAGTTACATTTTCTTTATTTATTTATCTACACATTTTACATATTTTTAAATATTTCTCAAAAAAAGAAGCAGGGTCCAAGCTACCGGTGGTTAGGGCTCCAGAGACAGGAACCTCCTCACAATGCGAGCCGTACCGAAGAGTACTGTCTTCTAAATCAAGCCCTTGATCCAACCGCCTAAGGAGAGCCTCGAAAGACAGTCGTCGAGGCTCTTGGCCATTAGTAAGATCATTATTGGTATGTAATTGAACTCAAAAAGGTATATTTTCTAACTTGATTTACAATGATTACGTTTACGATAGACGAAGACTAAACGACTAAAGACGACGAGAAAGAGACAGATGAAATACCTCTTCTTTATCTACGAATCATTCAAAGTTTTACAAGACGGGCACGACCGTCAGCAATAAAGAAACTGAACTGGAAGAGAAGATTTTGAGGAATTTCAATGTTATCAATTATGATTACCATAAATACCCAAAGTTACATAGTTACACCTCTGGGCATAATAAACCTTATAACAAACGATGCCAATTACAGCCAAGCTGTCTTAAACGCCATAACTAGGTGATTAATAACCACACCTTTAAAATTTATGGTTTTATTAATCTTAACATCACATAATAAGGCTTCTAATATCATGTAGAGCAATAAAATTAGTCTTGTTATTAAATTTATGTTGTTTCGAATAATAATTTTGTGTAAACTAGTACAAGTATTTTTTTGGAGTGTGTAGATATTTTTTTCCAGTTTCTACCTTTTTATCTAAAATGGCCGCTTTAGCAGAATCATACTATGATAATAAAATAATACGAATCTCGTAAAAATTCTTAAAATTGTCACAGACTCAGTTAATATTATGAACTGTATTACTTTATGACTTTTTTTATACGATTTGTTCTAAAGCGAAGTAATTCTGCTAAACTGGTCATTTTAGCGGCCCCCTGATGTTAAACCGATTCTCATACGACACCGCTTGTCTGCGCAGTCGGGCGGGGGCATCAAAACAAATGTATTGGCGGTGCGCCTTAGTTGTCACTTTCAAAATGGCCAGAGGGCTAGAGTCCTAGACAAATTCACAATAGTGATAACGTTATTGGGCAAGGAAAAGATGTATTGGATTGGTAGGAGCTACCAAAAAGCTGATGTCAACCCTGTTGAGAGTCGTAGTAGAAAGAATTGTGATAATTATGAGAACATCGTGAGGACACCAGCATGCCTAAAAGATATTATATAGGCCCAGGTTAGGTACTAACCACACGATAAAGAAGAATGAGAAAATCATAAATTAACATGAAATGTCCAACTTCACGTGTATTTGTCGACATTATTTAATTACATGTTCAGAAATTACTAAGCTCTGACCCCGTATGTGGGGTCAATAAACTACATTAAAAATCAATGATTCCTATCTCCAAATAGTCCGTAATAGGCCCTTTATTACACATCTTCACATAATGATAATTGACCACTCGACCTATAAAGGTCAACTTACAATAGCTACAGGTTATTATGGGTCTACGACCATTATAAAGCGGTACGCAATAATTGATGGTGTTTTTATTTTGACAGGTATGGTAACTCACATGTTATGCTTAAGACCAGGGCTGTCCAAAGCACGGACCGCGGTGTGTTTAATTGTAGACGATAAATCATCATCTGCCTAGCCTTTTCCCAACTATCTTGAGGTCAGCTCCCAGTCTAACCGGATGCAGCTGAATACAAGTATTTTACATGGAGCGACTGCCTATCTGACCTCCACAACCCAGTTGGTCCACTGGGTAATACGATTTCCTTGGTAAGACTGGTTGTCAGACTTTCGGGCCACTGACTACCTTTAACGACTGTCAAAGATCTACAAATGACAGCCGGCACCAACGGCTTAACGTGCTTTCTGAGGCACGGAGGAAACTCGGTATGTAATACGGTCACCCATCTACAGACCAACCTAGGCAAGCACGGCTGTTATTATTTAACCTCGAGCTCCTCTAGCTTGTAGACGATAAATCAATCAAGAAAAACAAATAAAACAATGACATCTGTTATTGTAGTTTTCTTTTCATGAAGACATTTAATCATTGGTTCTGAGGACCTCTAATTTTTTTGTAGGTAACTTGTTAGGCTCGGCATCATATCTGATTTGGACAGCCCTGCTTAAGACAATTATGATGTATGATGTTTTAATGTTCAACGATTTAGGTTAAATAAATTTCATTAAAATCAAGCCTAAAACACATTTAGCTGGAGTAATCAGGTAGAGGTGTAGTAGGTGAAGCAGAGCCCATACTGAATGATAGCCTGCAGACAGTGCAAGTAGTGTTAGTCTGTGTGTGTCAGACCAAGGACCAGATGACATTCAGAAAGAAGGTCGCTGGTGAGAGCTGGTTAAGACTCGCTCAGACCAGCAAACCAAGGTACAAAAGGCCTATGGTCAGCAAGTTTTTCTTTCTTTTTTTATAAATTGGGTAATGAGTAGAATAGCTTTTCAATGATGATGAGTAGCTGGAGTATATTTATAATACTGCCATGTCTTAAAGCTATGTTGTATCTGATGAACTTTAATAGTGGTTGAGCCTGCATGCCTGCCTGTGCAGGTATTTAATTTAATATTCAATTTAGTCCAATTCTTTGTTATTATATTATGCTTAATTATTGATATTAAGCAACAATAGTTTACTGCTAACTGTGGAGGCTTGTTATTGGCTGGTGATTGTCTCACTGTGCATTTTTGTATTGTTAGCGGTAAGCCACCCAAACACAGTAAAATAAAATGTTCAGGGTCAATTTAAGATATGCGAAAAGTAGCTACAACATCAAAAAAACACTTGCTAAAACAAATACCCAAGTTTTCCTTCTACACCCAGCAAATATACAAGTGCACAAACAAATTGCTACTCAACCGGCAACATTAGCCACTATTTATTAATATCCAGTAATTTGCTTGAAAATATCGCTTTACTTGAACCAGATCAAGTTTTCACAGCCGCTTGCTTAGATTATGTTCTGGTGCAACTACTTGGAACCGATATGTACGAGAGCTCGAATTATTTAGAAGTGGAGCATGCAGATAACATGGGACCTTGAATGCGTATTAGGTAGCAGAAATCTTCGATGTGATAAGTACTAGGAATCAGTGATAAATGGATAATTACTTCAGTCGTTACTTTTAGCAATTGAGCAGTACTTTTAGGCCAGCTTGCACCATTAAAGTACTAAACGTATTATCATTCGCCTTTATCAATTTCCAACGACTGACAGAATGGAAAGATATTTTAATTACGTACACCGCGCGTACTGACTAAAACCAAATTGGACGTATCGTCTTAAAAACCTTAATCTTTTATTTTTAAATATTTAATCGAGCAGAAAAGCTGTCAAAGAAGCCAGTTCTTAGTTTAACATTGTATTAAATTACAAATACATACATTATCCAAGTATTTACAAACAAGTTCAGGTAGATATTACCAAAACCAAGACCATGCACAATTTAAGATGCCAAACCCCATCGAAATTACATTCACATTGGCATTCCCTTACATTTCTTAATCTAGTGTCAGTCACAGACGCGAATGCAAGACAGTCAATGTATCAACGTCATGGTGTCCAGCTGTGTACCTTGACTACCTAGATTTATAAAGTCCTACGTGTAGTGCAGATATCCTAATAGGTCGGCTGACGTGTGGATTGCAGGTGTGTTCTGTAGGGTTGCCAACTTTTTGTACAAGAAAAAAAGTATATTATGGTCAAAGTAGAAAATACACGGTTTTTTCGGAAAACAATATTTTAAGTATTATTTTAATGTTTTAAATACTCTTAGATAAAAGTTATAACATTAGTACTACTCGCGAAACTCATCCATTTAGCGCCAATTTTGAAGGCTTCGTAAGCCTCACCGAATAGACGAGGAGCAATTTTTTTTTTTAATCAAATATATTGAAGATCTATTTCGGTCATCACCACTCAGCATTCATCACTGAAAACACTAATTCTATGAATAGGTCTAAGGTGGCAGAACCAGCTCCAATACTATTACCTAAAAGGTATTCACATGATATTCTACGTAATAGATCAAACTTTTTATTTAGGGATATAGCTCTGGATATCAGTGAAAACACTATATTCTATACTTTATTTTTGTTGAACAGTAAACAGTATTTTAAAGTGAAAAACTGTATAATACAGTAAAAAAATCTAGCTAAGGCTAAGGATCAGAAGTTCTGATCCTTAGCTAGGTATTAGAAAATTATTTATGTGGGACGGTTGTGAAGGAGCTAAATAATAACAGCCGCTAGGATCGATCTTCAGGTTAAGCCGCGCTTGCCTAGGTTGGTCAGTGGATGCTTGAGCAACCCTTTCGTACCGAGCTTCCGCCGTGCATCGGAAAGCACGTTAAGACGTTGGTCCCAGCTGTCATTTGTAGATCTTTGACAGTCGTTACAGGTAGTCATTGATCCGAAAGTCTAACCAAGGGGTATCGTATTACCCAGTACTAACTGGGTTGTGGAGGTCAGATATGCAGTCGCGTTGTAAAATTCTTGGATTCAGCTTCATCAGGTAAGACAAGAATCCGATCCCAACATAGTTGGAAAAAGGCTACGCAGTTAATGATGGTTGTGAAGGAGAAAGTAATAGAACATAATTATCTCATTTAATTAATAAAGATTTTCTCCTATGTACATCATAAATGTGCTATAAATTCGACACATTGCAAGTAAATCCTTTTCTGATCGAACCACATTATACTTTGACAAGGCGATTAACTAAATTTTTTACACATGGCAACCAACCTGTTACTAAACACTATGATTACATGCACCAAAAGTTTCAAAACGGGATATTAAGCGCCTTAAATTACATAACGCAGGTTGCATCAACCTGTAGTTTTCCTTAATGTTCAAAATATTTAAAGCAGTATTACAATATTGTTTATTATGTGCAGAGTCATATATACGTGTGCCGTATGTGTGTGTGGACTGCCTCGTTGGACTAGTGGTCGCAATCGCGACTGCTGAGCATGAGGTCCTGGGTTTGATTCCCGGGTCGCACAAATCGTTATTGGGTTTTTCCATCCGGAATTTCTCAGTAGCAGTCACGGAGTCTGAATTTGTGCCCGATTGATGGCAATAGGCTCACCCCCAATTACATGGGGCTTAAACATAACTGCCGAAATGTGGGTGTAATATTATTAGGTACACCTCTGCCTAACCCCTCGGGATATATCCGTAGCGTAGTTAATGTAAGTATATTATCACTCTGCACATAATAATATATTTATTTATAGTATGTTTTACCGTTAAATTACCCCAAACAATCAAATAAATTGTCAAAGAACTACACTCACTTTTATAGGTGTCCATGTTCGTTGTTTCAAAACAATTGCAAATCGACCTTATCCCATTATACGTAAAATATGTATATGTATGTAAACGACAAGTGTCACAAAGGGAACGAAGCCAAATATTTTGACACTGCCGATCGTGACGGGAATCTAAACTGTCTGCTTACACGTTTTTACTTTCAATTCTAACCTCACAGTAAGTCAAGTGAAGCTACTTGCATGTTACTAAATCGTATAAACTAGATTTTCATAATGGGCGTATTTTGTTCTAGGATTATGGATAGCGGATCCTAGATTATGTGAGTTATTAGCCTTCTTGTGTCATGAATTTGCAATTAAATGGCGATTTATTAAGACCTCTTATGTGTTATATAATTAATTAGTCGGATTGTGGTAGTGTAGGTTACAAATTAAGTGTTTATAATTGTGAAATCAAATCTCATTTTTAGGTACCCACAAAAAAATAAAGAAACGCTATTCTCCCAGAATTTACTCACTAGTGGTTAGATCTTATACTTTTTAGAAGGTGTCAGTAAAGGAGTAAAGTTGGGATTTATAATTGGTGAGATATGGCGAAAGAACGTTGCTATTTGTAGGTTTTAAGAAAACTCCAACTTGATGAATCACTTACATTCAACCTAAAAAATTTCATAAACGATTTCACAAAACAGTTCTATCTCGTAACAATGCTGAAACAATTATTTCAAACACATCTTCATTAGAAACCATTCTCCGTTTATTACATTATCTATTATATGGACAGACAGACATTGCGTGCAAAAAATTAGATTATTTCAGCGATAGTTCAAAACAATACTAAAATGAGATGATTATCGCAATAATTGTGGCGCTAAACTGTGTTTTAATTTAGAATAAACGCATTAATTTACTTTCTAAATTAAAAGTTGTGTTGCGCAAGAGTGCGGCGGCTAGATGCATATGGCTGCGGGTTTTCTTCTTCGACGTTACATGAGTTATTCTTGTTTTCCTTTCTGCGGTTAAGTTGGCTGTGTTTAAGTGTGTAAGCTGTACGCATCATCATCTGCCTAGCCTTTTCCCAACGATGTTTGGGTCGGCTTCCAGTCTAACCGGATGCAACTGAATACCAGTATTTTACATGGAGCGACTGCCTATCTGACCGACCTATCTGACCCAGTTTCAACTGGGTAATACGATACACCTTGATAAGACTGGGTGTCAGACTTTCGGGTTACTGGCTACCTGTAAGCAGTATCTTGTATGTACGCTGTACTACTGTCTTAAAATACTTGGTGTTTCAGAAACGTACCAAAAACTTAGTAAAATTAATTTATTCTTTAGCAAAATACTTAGGTACACTTCCACCACAAATCACATTGCATTTAACGTTAAACACTAGGGCCATGGGGTCCGAGTGCCCACCTAGTATTTCGGGAAATCACCAAGCGGTTGGTCGACTCTTCACGTGACCAGAGGGCGGGCCTATTTTTTGGCCAAAGAATCAGCATTGCCATTCAACGTGGTAATGCTGCCAGCCTTCTGGGCACTTTTCCTGTTGACAGCGATGCGGACGAATTTTTGGACGCCCTGTAACGCTTTTCTACTTGTACATATTTATTACTATTCTAGTTTTGTAGTTTGTAAATAATTTAATTATCTTTGAAATAAAAATTAAATTTATATTGATGTCCCCAGTAATAAAACGTTAAAAGTATTTAACATATCATTTTGTCTCTGTCAATTGTTGGAAGATCTGCTATCTTCGAGAACGAGAACGTGTTTTTTATTAAAAACACCTAGCGAATTGTAGTACAAACGGGCCCATAAACCTTAGATTGCAGTTGTTTGTCCGATCGTACTCACTGAAACATAAATTAATTATACCATATCATACGAGTACATAATAAGAACAACATAACCGGATCTCTGTTTATCAAAGCCAATCTAAGATGTCGATCATTATAACAATTGTCATTTAATAAGCGCATGACTATAATGACCATTGACTAAATCGTTTGACCCTCGAATTATCACCTTGACCGGGCAAAAGTGTAGTAAAACTACTTACTGTAAAATACGGTGTTATGAAATCTGTGACGTCATTAATTGGTTGTTAAAAGATTAAGTTTTTTTTTCAGTTCTGACTTTTATCTATACGAATAAATATAATTGAATTGTCTGTTTGTAATTTAAAAATAATAGATTTTTACTGAAAGTATATACGGTACTTGTTACAAACAATAAAACATTTTTTGTTCGATTTTTACGGGACTTTCACTGGTAGATAGCTGATGTTGTAAAGAGGAACTTGCTCCTACTTTTATTTAAGAAAAAAGATTTCCGAAGGGTTCCGTTCAAAAAAATAAAACCCCTGAAGTTGGTAACAAAATCCGATTCAAAAAGGGAAATATTTTTTTTTAGAATAATTTCACGCGAACAAAGCTCGCAGGTAACAGCGAGTTGAAAATAAATTCACCGCTCTCGTGCCTTCAGTTTTACATCGTACATTTGTTTACAAACTCAAGTGTACTAAAAAAAATGTTTTGTTAGGGAACAAAATGAAACGTATTGAAGAAGCCTATCATTCAGACTCTGTGATAGGTTAGGATAGGATGAAGTAAAAAATCTGGAAGAATCAGCTACTGATAAGAATTTGAATGAAATAATTCAACAACTCGACGTTATGACTGCCTAGTTGGTCTAGTGGTGGAAAGCGCGACTGCCGCGCAAGAGGTCCTGTGTTCGATTCCCAGGTCGGGCAAAGTGTTGTTGGTTTCCTCCATCTGGAATTTCTCAGTAGCAGCCACGGAATCTGGATTTATGCCCAGTTGGTGACAATAGGGTTGCCCCCTATTACATGGGACTTAAATGTAACTGGTGAAATGTTGGTGTACTATTAGGTACGCTTCTGCATAACCCATCGGGGATTACAGGCGTGATGATATCTTATGTTATAATTCAACAAATGGCAATTGGCTAAAGGTGCCTATGTCCCTGAGGGCTTACGTTTGAATCTCGTAAATTACATAGTCGTCATACTCGTAGATTTTATATTAAATGGGAAGTCATCAATTAATTTGAATTTTGAAAGCAATAACAAGAGAAAGTCCGTACCTATTTAACTTGTAAAAACTACATCATACTTGTTACACTTTCTCATAATTACATCTTGTTATTATTTTATTACTTGATTGAGTTTTGCTGCTCACAAAAACGCTTCCGATTAAACATACATAACATCACACCTGCTATTCCAAAGGTTTAGGCAGAGGTGTACTTATAATACACCCACATTTAGCCAAATAGCTTAAATTACTAACATTAAGTGAGCCTATTACCATCAACAGGGCACTCACATTCAGACTTCGGTCTGCTGCACTACATGTAAAAATCCTGATTGAAAACACAATCACGTTTTGCCCGACCTGGCAATCAAACGCAAGTGCTCATGCTCAAATGTAGCGCTTGCTGCCACTAGACCAACAAAGACGTCCGATTAAATTTCAACTCCAATTCTATCACAAATTGTGTAACTTTGACTGACCAACTAGGGCCCCGTTAGCACCTGCTGGGCACCAATGAGAAATGAACAGTTCAACCAAATAAATCAACATATACCGCTCAACAACAAATTAAATACCGGAACAAACCATTCTTTATTCAGATTTCTCACTGATTAATTAAAAAAATAATTATGAAGCTAATTTGGCACGATTTTCCTCTCTTTACGGAAAATAATTAGGGAAATATAATTGAATATCGTAGTGAAATCTATAGGCGTGGTATCCGCATTACAAAATTATTTTTGTACTGGTATGGTGGGTTTTCTGAACGAGTATATACGTCGCGCGTCGGTTTAAAGGCGATTATATGTGCATATTATTTGTCGGCTTGTATTGAGGTTGATAAAAAGCTACTACAGGAAATTGCACCGGTTTTTGGCCTAACATAATGGGTAGTCTAGGAGACCTTTCGTGGGAAAATTCTCTGGTTTACCCTCGGGAAGGTAGGCGATTACCAATACCCAATACCAAGTATTCCAGTTAGGTCGTCCTCAGCATATAACATTAATATCAAGTGACACATAACGTGCACAAGGTGGTGGATTCTGGCCCACTCTTCTTCACATAGAGGAGACGGGTGTCCCAATAGCTTGAGCATTATGATCTGCTTATTTATTATTGGATGTATTTCAAGCTTATAAAAGTAAAGAGCAACCTTCTGCCCAACTCTACAGGAAAGCAGTCGTGTTATGTGTGCAAAAGTATTGATGCTAAAACATAATTGTTAAGCCTATAATGAAAGTTGTTAATAATGTTCTGGGCTATATTGTGTATCTAATTATCGTTAGTCTTTGTAATCGTCATCTCAAATTAATGACATTGTCATCATTATAAGTTCTATTATATTCTTGATTGTATCAAGAATAAAGAGTAATTTATATTGTCTTATTGATGGATTACTAACGACTCTTGTGGACAAGTTGTGTGTGTGTGTGGACAATAATGGAGGTTATATAGGAAGACACGTCATATTGTTAGTATATAGTATAGTAAAATAAATCAGAACTTATGTATCATATAATCAACTCTTAACATTCTCATTGCTGGAGTCCAGGGCGCTTCTTTGTGAGAGGGAGTGGGATCCGCTTCGGAGCCCAGTGCTGATTGGTAGATGTCACATGTCTTTGGATTTATAGTTCTGAAAATTCGGCATGCGTATGTTTTCGATGAAAATTACAGAACTTGATCAATTTCAGCCAGATGTTTCCTTGATAATTTAAGAAACATTCAAGGTATAAACACAGTAAAGTTTCCTTAACGTACTTCTTGTAACACACAAACGTTCTCTTTGTATCCATATGTCTTATCAACACACACACAAAATTGACACTTTTATTCTTATATCTACGACAATGAACAAAAAACGCTTAATGAATGTTGAAACTATGAAACATAATTAATTATTTAACATTGACATAGAATTTGAACTGTTAACAGTTTAACAAAAACTCGATGCTATTGACTAATCGGTTACGATCGATATTACTAAGAATCTTGAACTTTTATGTAGAAACTATTCATCTGGAATATCTAACTTAAAGTAAGTCAATTTGAAGAAGTAGAGGTGATTATGGAGATTGCAAATGTGTCCCAGCAAAAATAAATAAATAAAATTAAAAAGCCTTTATTTTTCCTTAATATAAAAAAAAATTCAAGATTTGATAAATTTATAAAAGATTAATAAAGATCCCCTCTTTGGGTAAAGGCCTCCCCCATTTGTTGCCACTTGCGTCCCCGTACCCCAGCCAAAACTAGGAGGAACACCCAGCGATTTTAGGCAATAGGAGTCTGACAAACCCCTCCGCCCACTCCATGACGGAGGTCATACATGACGCGAAGTACCTCAATTCGCGAAATACCTATCAGTCCTGTCCACTCTAAAGTAATGATTATGTCAGAAACTCAAGTCACCAATGAATAACCTGAACTGTGGTGTCAAATCGGTGATTTGGGTTTGTTACACGTTACTATTGAGTGGAATCAGCGGCTTGTACGATATGCCTAAGTAAATTTTTCACGCTGCCAGTCAACTAGCTTCATTAAGTTAGCTTATAGATTCAGCGTATTACTATTAACTAAAGAAGGTGGCACATATTTGTGGCTGCGTGCCACCTAACTAACTAGCAGTGAATTTTATGACAATCTCCTGGGCCAAAATTACTAGAGATTTAATTTCAATCCTAATAGGGTTTGTCAGTATTGGTGCTTATTTACTTAGAAATAATTGATAAATTATTTAAAGGAAAATTTAATGGAACGAAAACTATAGCGAAAGACACTTCACTTCACTAAAATGCTCAATTATGTAATTTCAGCTAACTGACCACTTAGTCTACAGTCTAACTGAAATAAATGATTTGACTTTGATTCCGGTAGCTAAGTAATTCGGCAACCTAATATCACCAACTTTACTTGGTACTATAGGTATGGATGTGGATGGGTATAAGAGTAGAGGAAGACCAAAAACACGATGAATGGACTGTGTGAAGGATGATATGGCAAGAAAAGAGGTGACTGTCGAGATGACGAGTTATAGAGAAGTATGGAAGAAGAATTATGATATTGATCCCATAGAAAATGTTTTTGAGTTTGATGGTCTATACCACATAACAAAATGTGACCACACCTTTCTGGTACACGCTGTTTTATGTACCTATAGGACTTTTAAAAATTCACCTCGCTACTACATTTCCTTTCTCAACGTTACTGCTACGACCTTCGTTTTATTAATAGTTGGTTATTATCAGATTGGAACACTAATATAACAATAATATCTGATGTATCTTGAGTTTAAAAAGTTAGCACACACTGCAATGCAATGCAGTCTCTATTGAATGCAGAATTAAATTGTGTTTTTCAGTACAATTGAATTCCTGGTTTCGTAATCAGTTGCAGATGGTGGATTGCATTTTTGTGTTAATTAATTGATAGCTATAATTCAAAATATTCACAAACTTAACAAGATTTTTGTTTTATTTTTGTTGTTTTCCACCTGCCCTCTTAACATTGTCAAGCATTAACAGTACGATTATTTAGAATAGATAAATGGGTGTAAAAGTACCCTTAACGAAGCCGAAAGGCACTTATTTTCAGCGCCATTGCGATTTTTTTTTGTTTTAGCCCACACCTGAGAACCTTCTAGTTAGGAGAAATTGGGGGTCCAACATTTTCGCAAGTTTTTTTTTAAACATGTTTTTAATATTATAACTTTACTTTTAAAACCTCCACGACACCTGTACTATTCAATTCATCCCTCAGCACAATGTTTTGAATGCGTTACATTGACTCATACCGTGAAATATGAAATTTCACGGTATGAGTAAATTAATAATTTTTGCGTAGAGTTACTTAGATTGATGTACAGAATGCTTGGTTAACGGCTACGTGAAGGGTTCGTTTACACCAAATTTAATGCGAAAAATATTTAATGGAATTGAGTTAATCATAAAAACATTAATAACACACACAGCCCTGTCCTAGAAATACCTATGTCTTTCCTACATTTCTTCACAACAATCAGTAATTTGGCATAAAGGCAACAGAATGATGAACCGGCCTTCCGCATTCATTCCTTGCTTGGTGAAATCTACTCTGAGCTTCATTGAGCTTCGAACAATGATACATTAAGCTGTTAACCTTTAATACCATATCATTAAATATAGGCTACAGGCAACAGAAAACGCACTAGGTACCTGCATGAGCTATAAATATGAGTAATTTTTCTAATCGTCGCCTGACCTTCACGAAACGAAAGGCTCTGGACAGGCCAGGTTGATATTACGTCCTTGTGTCGGAAAACACTTACCTACGCCACTTAGTTCTCACATTCGAGTAAAATTATGATACTAATACGTGTCTACAGCCATACGTAGATAGTGTTAAAGCCGGAATTACGGCGCACCGTAATGGCCGCCATACTTGAGATAAAAGGTACGGTTATATTTTCACACTATCTCTACATAAAATCTATAATACTGTCTTGACTGTTCTTCTCCATGGAGATCTCCATTAAAGAACTGGTTGCTAGTTTCAACTAACTAACTCATTGTCAGATTAAGTGCCTGTAAATGGTACTTAAGGTAAGAAATACATTGTGTTTTCTGGATATCACCAGACTTTTACCATAAATGTAACGAAAATTGCAAGCATTTACATAATGTATTATAATGATAAACACTAATGATTACTTATTTATACAGAAGCATTAAATCGAGACAGTACCTATGTATACTTTAACCATTACAGAAACTACAATACGTCTATCGACAAACAAACATAATTGGATACCTGCTAATTATACCTACCTTATGTATTACCTACGGTAGTAAGTAATTACTTAAAAGAAGTTAAAGTTTTCCAGGTTTATGGATAACCAATAATAATGTAACAGTGAGGTAAACCACAATATTGATGTATCTTCATTTATCTTGATGGAGGTCACAGGATTTCTCATCGTGTACCATCGCTCAATTTTATGTTAGAAGTTTCGGAATTAGGTACATACAGTTTTACGATTGACACGATTTAACATAAATACAACATTAAAATAATGTATTTCAAAGATTATTAAATTATTTACAAACTACAAAACTATAATAGTAATACATATGTACAAGTAGAAAAGGGTTACAGGGCGTCCAAAAATTCGCCCGCATCGCTGTCAACAGGAAAAGTGCCCAGAAGGCTGGCAGTATTGCCACATTGGATGGCAATGCTGATTCTTTGGCCAAAAAATAGGCCCGCCCTCTGGTCACGTGAAGAGTCGACCAACCGATACAACATTAATATAATGTTTGGAGGAAATGTTATTTAGAAATAACCCGGACAACATACAACGAACACTGTCCAGTGTTCGTTGTATGTTGTCCACAAGCAAAGCTTTTGAAGCTTTACACTAAGAAATAACGATAACTACAAAATATTATGAAATACGAAGAGTTGGAAGATGAAACAAGTGAGCATTACACTGATTACACGAACTTTGTTTTTCCCAATTTTTACTTAGCGCCTATTTCGATGTCCGCTTAGCCACTACTTACCGAATAAATTCAAAAAATAATAGAATTTGTATAAATAATAGAATTTGTATGAAATTATCTGGCAAGGAAGTTAACGGGAACTTAGTCGTAGGTGGTGAAACATGGCCAACCACTCTTTTAAACAACTACCAGGCTGTTCCTATTCGCAGAACTCACAATTTATTTCCTTATACAAAATGCACCACGAAACAAAAAAAACCCTGAAATTAAACTTCGGTGAGTCCCATATACAACAACCGGACTGCTTAGTTCTTCAGCCAACGACCTAAGGTCATGGTTCACAAACACAATAGACTCCCAACCATACGAGCGAACCTTGAAGAAGCGTGCGAAACGCGCTACCTAGTGAATAATAGCACTTAATGCGGTTGACACTAATAAAAATAACTTTGTTGTTAACGTTTTTTAACAGTTAATAGGTTTAATGGTTTTTACAGTTATTTTTTCGGAGTTCAAGTTTTTTAGTTCATGGCACGCTCTTTATATTTTGACAGATTGTTTGCTACACCGAGAGATCATTGATAAGTCAGTAATGTTAGTGACAGTTGAAAATTTTCGTTTGCTTGTAATTTTACCACCATTTTTTTTAAACGGGTCTATAGCAGACTATAGCTGTATGACAACTACATAAAAGTTAAGGTTATCATATCTTTTAGAGATTTTTTGAATATATAGTTTTGCTTTATTAACTCAGCCTATAGTTGTACACTACTGGATTATAATTTTCGGTATATAGTTTTCGGTTTAATGTATACTATATAACTTTAAATGTTATCCAATAGGTTTATGACAGCCGTAATATTAATCAGTAAGCGGTACTTTTTGACCCCAGCGTTGTTGGGAGGTTCCTCTTCTATTTTAGGGTTTCGGTTTCCGCACTTAGCCCTTAGAGTGGTGTGAGTCTATCTAGCAGGCCCCAACGAGATTTATCAACAGATGATAGCTTTTCATAAAGGCAGTATTTTGTACCTAAAGAACGAATATCTTCTAAAGTATAGCTCGCAGAAAGTCGAAATTTTGGATTTGTAAGGTACATAATAGTATCAAGCTCCTAATGCTATTGTATGATATAAAAGACTAATATTTAAAAAAGGGGCCCGCTGACTGGACGTTTGTCTAAATAACGAATATCTTCTAAAGTATAGCTCACAGAAAGTCGAAATTTTGGATTTGTAAGGTACTTAATAGTTGGTAACTTCGAGCACTATTAAGCGATCTGAAAGTATAATAACAAAAAAAATAATCATAAGCGGCCCGCTAGCTAGACACTTCATGGAAACGTCATTAAATCAAAAACTGTCGAGGTACAAAATATATCCTATTTATTTTCTTTAGGTACAAAATACTGTCTTTATGAAAAGCTATCATCTGTTGATAAATCTCGTTGGGGCCTGCTAGATAGACTCACACCTTAGAGTGGATCATTGAGGTTCCACTTTCCTGATACTGGTGGGCTTCCTTTTTTTAATGTTTTAAAACGTATGGAATTTGTAAAGAAATAATAATATCATTCCTAACTAAATCATGTTTGGGACATAGTTATGCCGATATTATAAGCGACCAAACTAAAAACCATCACTTAAAATACAAAATACCCATCATCACCAGTCTCATTGTCATGTCCATTAACCCAATAACCCATCAAAACCAAACGTTTAACGGCCCATCATTTTAACAGCATAATACCTATTACAAAAATCACGATAGTCCATCTAAGAGGGCAATCTTAGGGCATTTAAAACTAATGACATGGTGCATGGTGGCTACAGGGCACTTAACGAAAATAAGCTTAAAATTGCGTGTTGCTCAAATAGACTGATTGTTGGAGTTGATTGCTGTGACGGCTTGAACGAACACCTCTGTGCAGTGGTTTGGAGCTTAAAGCTCTTATGTCGATTATATGTGTTAACAAGATTTTACTCACTTCTTAGTGGAAAAAGATTTTAATTTTCTGGTCAAGAGTTAGTCCGAGGAGTGTTTCCCATTAGCGCAGATTTTTTTCCATTGCCACACTAAATATCTCTCATAATTCATTATTAATGTTTAGGGTATGAAGAACAGGGTGTAAAGTTCTTCGTCCCCTATAGAAAAGGGAGGATCCTCCGACCAGACGGGTGTTAAGTCTGGTGGGCTACTGCCCGACAGTTGTTGTCGGGTTTTTCTATATAATCTTAAGTCGCGGATAACTTGTAACTGCGCGTTTAAGAATTTTGATGTTAGTTCTTCATTTGTGTCATAGATGGCGCTGTAATACTTTTTGTACTAAGCTGTTTTTGTAGCGCTGCCATAAACTAAATAAAATTATAGAAACGAAGGAGCTACATTATGATATAGATATAGATTAATTTTAGAAATAACTTTTCGGTGTTTATTTCCTTAACTCCTGGGAAGTGAAGTGGTTGTGTCAGTGACTAAATCAAAATTTAAATAATACCTACTACAATACTTCACAATTGATAAATATGCCGTTCAATTAGCCTACTAACAAAGTAATACTAAAGCTTTTAATGTAAAGTTTCCAATATTATCGTAAAATCAACTATGTTAACGACGTATTTGTACAACATAGTTATAATCCTTATAGTTTAATTTTTCAAATGCCACAGTTGTAAAACTTTAAATGTAAAACTGTAGCTTTATGACATTACACATGTAAAGCTGTATTTCAAAGGCTAACTCGAAAATGAAATAAAAGTTACTATGCAAATTAATGATACTTAAGAAGGCAAAGCCTACTTACTTATTTAAATACACTTATTTATAAGACATCGACACTCACTCGAGTTATATAACATACCTAAACAGAAATATTTCAATTATTTCTTTATCGTTTTAAAGCATAACCTTAGTCTTTGAAAAGTTTCAATTGAAACCCGTTCATTATTTTACATAAAATTATTTGACTACATTTTTACCAGAAAAAAGCCAACTAAAATTGTAAAATGCAAATGAACAATCAATAAAACTCATACATATTCATACAAGTAGTATGAAACTTAACAAAATGACAACTTTTAGCAATTAAGTAATATTTATTTGCGATTTTATGCAATAAATCTGCCAACCAGTGGCAAATAACTTTCGTCTTTCTATTTTAAAACGGTCCTACTATCTCCAATCGCACGCAATGCAACGCGACCGTCAGGAACTGTTAACCAGCTGCTATCAGCCATCACGCGAAGATCATCGCTTCGTTGAGACCTGCTTTACGTTTGCCAATTCGCGATCACCACTCAAGATAACGTCTACCTCAATGGCCCATTTCTACGGCTATTCTGGCTAGCCCGCTGCCTTTTTGCTATTTTACTTTTTTTTACTGAACCTATGTTGTCCCACTGCTGGGCAAAGGTCTTCCTTATAATCCGCAAGTCCTCTCAATGTTTCAACTTCTCGAGCCAATCCGGCAAGAATAACTCCAAATCGTCACGTCAATTTCCCAGGCCCGCCTCGGCGACGTTGCCTTACCGTTATGTTATTTGTATTTTCAGTAATACCAACCTATTCAAATCTGAGTCTAGTTAATCGCTGTCACAGTCATGCTATTATCGAAAGTGCTGTAACATGCACGTTGCGTCGCATAGCATATCAAACGGCACATAGAACATTGCACTTGCCTCATTTACATGTAATCTGTGTTTATATCTGCATATACATAGTTAGTGTTTTCGTGCGCTATTGTAATTTGTTTTCAATTATGTTGATTGGTGTCTTCATGGTAAGACGAAAATTCATTTTTGGCTTTAAATAATAGTTGTGCGAATATTTGTTTACAACTCAATTTCGAAATCGTAATTTTGAATAACTATAATGTATTATTTTTGCATGCAACATTCATTATTGAACTAGCCTGAACTATACCAAACTTTACGCTTCTTTGTATAATATTGGTATTAAATTAACAGATGTTTCAAACAACGTCTATTTTGCTATGTCAATGATATTCATGGGTGCTCAAATGGGAATAGCTTTGGTGCTCTTAAATCGGTGCCCAAATGGGAATACTTCGGATTTACACCATATGCCAGAAAACTATGGCAATGGTTTTTACTGTATGTACTTCTAATACTTTCTTTAGGTGCATTATATACTTAGCTTTAAAGAAAAGCTTAGCAGAAAAACAATAATGGCATGGGCGTCTTCCCAAACGCACTAGGCATGAGCATCGAACACCACGCCTGCTCAAGGCATATACGCGGTCGACTAGAAGGCATAACACACAGTTTATTTGCAACGCTGACAGTAAATCGAATCGTTTCTAACTTTACCTGCTAACTTAGAAGATAGTTAAAGTGACTGTGTCGTAACAGTTATATCTAGCTGCGATTATTTAATTCCGTTTAGTTTGCAATTGGATTATGCATGTCTAGGTAAAGAAAAATTTGCAAATGCAAACAGTGCTAACTTTCTACAATATGAGTTTAATGACCGTTACAAAAAGTATTTATGGAGATATTTAAATAGGTACCATACGTACGTATATCTTACGAAGTAATTGCATGTATGAGTAAAAGGATATTAAAAATTTAAATAAAATCTTTCATTTTAACGTAAAAAAGTAATAATAACTTTACAGGCGAGATATTATTTACACTATGCTTTATTTTGAAACAAAACAAATCATAGCTACACAGAAAAAAAACAAAAACTTAAGCCAACGACTTTATAATAAAACTTATAACCAAACCTAATAATCTTTGCATACGTTTAGATAGTTGAAACTACGCAACGGATTTTAATGCAGTTTTCAGCAATAGGTAGAGAGATTCATGAGGAAGGTTTATTTATTTATTTATGATTATGAATATGTATACACATTGAACCCGTGCGAAGCCGAGACGGGTCGCTAGTCTACAATAAAGCGCTGAAAAGCATGAAAACCGCATTCTAAAACCAGCTAACGCAATTAATTACAGCAGATAATAAACCTAAAACACTGTAGCTGCCTTCAAAATCAAAAGCTTAGACTACTAAACGATCTTAAAAATTTTACTTTACAACGAGCGAAACACTGGATAATCAAATAACATAACAGAAAATCGAACTCAATACTGTACAATAAAGCGCTCAAGCATGAAAATCGCGTGCTAGAAAAAGCGTTAGCAGCTAATTACAGCAGCTGATTTACATGAGCCGAGATGTGTTCACTCGCGAGCCCATAGAAAGCGAGGTGAGCGATCTTTCGGTTAATTCATTCGCAATTTTTACGGTTATTGACGACGCTAATCGATATTACTTATTATTATGTCATTGTAGTGAAAACTGTGATTTCACTGGACGTTGACTGTTTTATTTTTGTTTTGTTTTATCTGTTTAATGTGCTTCATCATTTGTGATATTCTGTTGTGAGTTCGAATATGTTTCAGCGTCTTAATAATTTTGTATTTAATATTTTATTTATTTATTGACACACCATGGACTTGTTCACTAAGTCATTACATTAAATATATTCTATTTTAACAGCTTTGTGGTGAATTCGTCACTTATAGGTGTTTGGTGGTGTGTGTTTTGGTGGTGGTGTTTGTCTTATGATGTTTTCCAAGACACGCACCTCTGATTTTTCGGATTCATGTGCGTATTTTATAATTATCACTTGCTTCGGTGAAGGAAAACATTGTGAGGAAATCAGCATGTGAGATATTTCTCGCTGGCATGCATAGCCAAGTCAGAGGCCCATGGGCACTAACCGCACGATAAAGATAGAACTTGCGCAATGGGTTTAAAGTCTATTTATTCCCATCATCATCGAGATTGAAATAAGATACCACCATTCGAAATGGTGAATCTTGTTTTCGAAATTCCAATAATTATTTTGTTATTATGCATTTTTGGAAAAGTTTGTGAGTGCATATAGTTGACTAACGCTATTTGTCTAAATGACCCTCCACCTATACATTGCATAAACTTGTTTGTTTACGATATTAAACATTATTCAGGCCAGATCTCCAATATAACGTTACTGCTATATCATACTCAAGTAACAGATAATTATGAACATTACGAACTGAACTGGTTTTCCTTAGATTTCATTTATTTGAATAAGTGGAGCGTTGGCAGCCGTTTACTGGAGTTGAAGCTAGGTTTATAGTACTATTCTATTGTCACGAACCTTTAGTTAAAAATATGGTACACTTGACCCTTAGGTACGTACATTATCGTGTTAGATACTCTTCATTTAGACCACTTTGTCCTATGAATCACAAGGTGCAAACACAATTTTTCAAAGTGTTATATAAAGAGATTTCTGTACGCAGTGATGGTAAAGCGGTAACGGCCCCAACTTACGAGTTCCAGGCCATGGGTTCGAACCCAGCGAGGAGCGTTACTTTGTGTAATTTATTTCGCCAACTCTGCGATGAAGGAAAATATCGTGAGGAAACCGGCATGTCTATTAAATCGAAGACTTGTAACATCTACCAACCGGCTGGGTCCACGTCAGTGGCGTAGCGTGCCTTCGCAGGGCCCCGTATAAAAATTTGTTTGGGGGCCCATAGGAAGGGTAAAGATTTCTCACAAAAGAAAAAAAAAAATGTTTGCATAAAATTACAAGAAATATTTATTCATCATAATAATTATCTATGTCACTTTTTCCAAAATTTTTACAAACAATTCAAATTAAATATACACTTTCCTTGTCTTTTTTCGGCAAACTGATTTATTAAATCATTTATAGCAGATGATGACTTTAGTTTTTCTAAAGTTTCTGCCTCTATGAAAGAAAGTGCTTTTTTTGATTTTTGTCATTTCTAAAATTAAAAAAATTTGAGACGTTTTTATTAATTTTTGCTTACGCACGTTGGGGGCCCCCGTGGCTCGGGGGCCCCGTATAAATGATACGGCAGATACGGCGTTAGCTACGCCCCTGGTCCACGTGAAAGATGGCCTGAACCCCAGAAGTGGAAAAATTATAAGCTGATTACACTGTACGTAGGAGAAAAGAATCCTTACCGACGACGTGTATACTCTATTTCTCAGTAGCAGCTACGGAGTCCGTATTTGTGCCCGGTTGATGGCTATCGGCTCCCTATTACATGGGACTCAAACTGGCAAAATGTGGGTGTACTATTAGGTACACCTCTGCCTAACCCTTCGGTGATTACAGGCGAGATGTTATTTTATGTGTAAACTCCACTTTACAAATGAAGTGAACGTTTTAATATGAGCATAAACGTTTATTGACGGGTGCAGCTGGTTTGTTTACCATTTTATGGAGCTGATCTTTTATGAGCTGCTGCAATACAAGTATGAATTCAGTTTCTAGAATTGGCTTATGCAAGTTAAATCTTCTCGTGAAATGAGATTAGGAAACAATTCACGTGTAGAAATCATGTTAAATTTTATCTGATTTACTATTACATGGGACTCAATCATCACTGGTGAAAAGTGGGGGTAGTATAGGTACACCGCTGCCCAACCCTTCGGGGATTATAAACGCGATGTTATGTACGCTTGCTAACACATATTAAATATGTTAAATGTTATCAAGTAATTGACACTATTAGCACAAGTAACGTAGAGACATTAATGATTAATGACAAGTATCAATAAAATCATGAATTTTAAATTACAGATAACCATCATCATCATCAGCATCTGCCTAGCCTTTTCCCAACTACGTTGGGTTCGTCTTCCAGTCTCACCGGATGCAGCTGAATACCAGTATTTTACATGGAGCGACTGCCTGTCTGACCTCCACAGCCCAGTTAGTGCTAGGTAATACGATACCCCTTGATCAGGTCACTGACTACCTGTAACGACTGTATAGCCATTTATCAAAAAATATAATGTGACAAAAAAATCATTCAACAATATACATTCACTTCAAAATGCAGCGGTGCAAATAAACGATACGAGTAACAATATCTCGCAACCTTGGTAGTTGACCGAGCGCGACACTGTCTGCTTATACTTGAGAGTAACTTGGAGCTAGGGTTACCATTTTGAGATTGGACAGTCCGAAGGTTTGTAAAATAGTGCCGAGATTGGCAAAATAGCCCGGAAATTTGCAAAAAAGTCCGGAGATTTGCACAAACGTCCAAATATTTGCAAAAAAGGTACATTCTAATCTTTCTTTTTCCGGTAGTCATTAAACTATTTATTACTTAAAAATCCTCTGAAGTGAAAAGTCCGGACAAATATTAAGTCAATACAAAATTAAGATGGAGCTGCGGAGGGCCAAAAAGCTGCACATGTCAAATTAAATCTGAGCTGATAGCAACCCTACCATAACTTACATAGTTATTATAAGTAGGTATGTTTAAGTGAAGGCGTGACACAATCATTTAATTGTTCCAACAAGTTATACTTTTAAGTTTTAACTTAACTGGATCGATTCGGCAACTCGTATCAATTTTTTGAGATAAATCATTTCAAGTTGAAAAAAATAACTGATTTCGACATTATGAAAATGGGCGCTAAGTTCATATCAAGTCAAACAAGTTATCAGTACAAGTTGACTGCTAATTATAGTAAACTGAGTCGTAGCTCACTTTCAAAACATCCTGTTGCAAACAGCACTACATTAAGTTATGGTTCTTTGGCTAATAACTTACTTAGCTAAAACTTATAATAACTTGACTACAAATAAGGCTTTTAATGACTCATGCTGACATACTAAAAACGTTTTATGTATTGATCTACGAAACTAAATAAATGGCTTAACACTTATGTATCTTCTATCTTCTTAGGTCTTGATGTATGTATTTTGCTATTCATATATGTTACTGCCTGACTTAATTCTAAACGTAAAATAAAATGTAAATTCTTCAGATTCTCGCAAATATTTAACAAAGCCACGTTACCAAGCCAAGTTGATTCAGAACTATGCGTAGGCGCCGATAGTCTTAAAACTGGCACAGCTGCAGGCGTCACTATTTTAATTCGAATTGTTGAAATCCTGATTCGAATTAACCTGCGCGAGATCATGCACTTGCTTAAATGGAAAACCCTAGTCTTGCTCAAATTGGTTGTATTTAGTATAGTTAACTCTCACACCAGTTATTAAAATATTGAACTAGGAATATAACTCGGTGTTTCCATCATAAATAGCATCTACTTTTTGCTATTAGGCCGCAAACCACCAAGGGATGGCCAATACTTACCACCTACTAGCAAAGGGATATTAAAAGGCATCCAAAGTTCATTGAAAACCAAGAGATAAAGCTGAAATATCACACATGTCTTTTCATCCATTCATCCCTCTGCTCTAAACGACAAATTATTTGTGTATCATTAAATGAAGTCATAGATATGAACTGGCGTGTAATTGGCCTATGTCCAGCAGTGGCCAGCTGTGGGCTGTTGATGATGAAAGTATCATCATTGATACACAAATCGATCACCTACCTGAGTGGTCCTAAGGGCGCTGGTGACGGCGAGCAGCGTTAGCGCCGCCACGCTCCACCACACACCGGCTCGCATCCTCATGCACTGCAACAAAGAACACGGTTGGTTAGACACATCAAACAAAATACATAATCGTATACTCGACTTAGACTGAGAAATATATAATACTTTTTGGACGTTAAAATGTTGCTACTAAAACGCGCACCCTTTCACCGGTTTCGCAGTGTTTAGCAAGGAAGAAGTGGTAATAAGCTCTCCAATAATATGCTCAACATATTTTTGAAACAGAAAACATAGCATGAGCATAGCATAATCAGCCTATAATGTTCCCACTGCTGGGACACACGGCCTCATCTCTATGAGAGGGAATGGGCTATAATCCACCACGCGGGCCCAGTGCGGGTTGGTAGATGTCACATGTCTTCGAATTTTTGGTTCTAGGACATGCCGGTTTCCTCACGATGTTTTCCTTCACGTTTTTGAGAGCAGTAGTGATGAAATAAATTACACAAAGTAATGCGCCTGCCTGGGTTTGAAGCCATGACTTACTATTCGTAAGTCGGGGCTGCCACCACTGCTCTCGGGCCACCGCTGCTCTCCAGACAGAAAACATGTTTGCATTTAAACACAATTCTACATACCTCCGCATTATATGCCCTTACCATGACCACTGATTACCACACAATTTTTCAACTTGAACTTGTTAAGTTGCGAAACTAAAAATTCAAATTAAAATTCAACGCAGTGCACACGGACAAAAATATTTCTAATGAATAATTTTGTTCGCTACCGTAAATTTAGAATGTCTGATTACTTAGCTCTCAGTAAACAAATCACTTAGCACTCACAATGCTCAGTAATTGTGCGGTAAATACAATGTTTATTTATAAACTTTGAACGCAGTTGTTAAATGATAAAACAAGCATCAACGTTAACTTGTCACTCAACTATTTTATAGACTTAATATAAAAGTTGTCAGATATTCGGAATTTCAAATAGGTTGTAATTAAAAGTCTGCCGGTGAAGAGCTGTGGTTTAGTTAATAAAATCAAATCGAATTAATGAACGACCTTTATCCCAGATACATAAAAAACCCAATTACTAGTTTAGTTACATTTAAAGCAAAAAAACTGTATTTTCTGGACAGTTCTATTAAATCATGCATACAGCTCCTTCGTTGAACAATACTGTGTAATATTTACTGAAGAAAACCTCTGAAGATTCTACTTTACTAACACCAAGCTGCATAAACATCAATATCTAAGGGGCTGTCTCCACGAGAGAGAGAATCGCGACGATATTATCGTCGTTGCCACGTATTTCTATACACTCTCTTAGAGGCCGTCTCCACGAGCGAGAGAATCGCGGCGATATTATCCCATACAAATACGTAAAATCGCCGCGATTCTCTCGCTCGTGGAGATGGCCCCTAAGGGCAATCAATCGCTTTCCAAGTGTTTCGTATTTCTACGACTTTGAACAGGATTGACTCAACTTTTCGATAGCTTATTTGAATCCAATACATTTTGAATTTCTGTCATACTCGTAGTTATCGTTGATAGAATGTGACTTTACCTAGACTTTCTGAACCTAGTCACCACTTCGTGCTAACGTGCTACAAAGTGAGAAATGTCAAGACGATCGTAAAGTCGGTCTCTTCATATCGATAAATCTGCCACTCAACACTTTCACTATCAAATTATGTGACAGCTTTCGATTTCATACTACTGCTATACTTCTGTGCGACCCCGGTACATTTGAGTTAATTCAAAGACGATTTGCATAAATTATTATGATTAATAAATATTATTATTATGTGGTTTTATGTTTGCGAGATTTTACTTAAGGCCAAGGTTAAAAAATATGAAAGTTTTATAAGTCCGTAGTCACAAAAGTGGACTTCATTTTAAATAACAGGACCTTTATTGTTGAAAATCAGATTTTATCAATTTCTCTTTCAAAATATAACGCGCTGACATTTCTAGTTGAAAAAGCGTCATCACTCTTTTTCGAAAGATATAACATCACGCCTGTAATCCCCGAAGGTTTAGGCAGAGGTGTACCTAATAGTACACCCACATTTCTCCAGTTATGTTAAAGTCCCATGTTATTTGCTATCAACCGGGCACAAATCTAGACTTCGTGACTGCTACTGAGAAATTCCTTATGGAAAAACCCAGTAACACTTTGCCCAACCTGGGAATCGAACCCAGAACCTCATGCTCAGCAGTGGCGCTTGCAACCAATGAAGCAGTCCATTTTTGAAAGTAATTAAATAAATAATGTAAACTGCTTTTTAGATGCAAGGATATAGTAATTAAGTTATGTAAAACTAATGCAATTAGTCTCGGTATTTGTTTTGCTATAAGTGTGTTAATTAAAGTGCAGTAATGCATCTTAACATTATGACCAGTAGCCGTCTAGCACTCTGAATGAGAAAATTTTACTTTTATTTCAAACATACGACCCTGACACACATCTAATATCCTGATACCTATCAGAAAGAGTCTTAATCTGATATGTCTGTAATTGTTTTCGCTCATTAACATTAAATGACTCCGTATTAAGATATCTTTATCTAATCGGACTAGTTTCATACCAGGACTGGCCTTGAAAAAAAAACTGCAGGCTTTTTGAACAAACACTGCTGTACTGTCCAAAGCCTTTACTCCAATCTTAACTATCTACTTCTTTATTATTTTTCTTTCATATTTCTTTATCGTGTGGTTTGTGCCTAATCAGGTATCATAAGCTACTGACGCCGATTAACGTGACTCCCACTGGGTCCAAGTAAAACAAGACTTACCATCGATACGAAATCAGAAGTATCTCACGATTGTCCAAAAGCTAACCAGACAATAAATCATAGTCCAAAACAAAACATTTCGCAAGCCTCCCGCATCAATTGATCGCCCTCGTACGCACCAATAATCGATTGATCAATTATCAAGAGACTGCGGCCGGCGCCCGCGCAGGTATGCGGTGCACCGTGCAACGCTTTCTATGACCACACGGGCCTAGATGCTATGTGGAGCGGTATGATGATGTAATGTTTTGTTTTAATTTTTATTAGTAGATACTAGACTATTTACTAGATCGCTGGAGGTAAAGGACCTGTGGATTTGACTTCGTGAGGAAAAGTATCTGAAAATACTATCATTTGTTTTAATCTTCATCGAGAGTTATCATCATCGAAATTTGCAGCCTTGATCCACCCATAACATCACGCTCATGATCCCCGAAGGGTTAGGCAGAGTAGTACCCAATAGTAAACCCACATTTCGCCACTTATATTTGAGTCCTATGTAATAGAGCGCAAGCCTATAGCTATCAAGCGGGTACAAATACAGACTCCGTAGCAGCTACTGAGAAATTCCTGATGGAAAAACCTAATAACACTTTGCACGACCCGAGAATCGAACCCGACCACTAGACCGACGAGACAGTCCAATAACGTTATAATGTAGCCTTAATATGATGTTCTGATGAAAGACTAGACTTCGTACGTACAAAAGAAGCTTAGCCAACTTTGAGAAGCTGATTTTTACCTTGAACAAACAAAGGACATTGTCCAGGTTGTCAAGGTCATTTGTATGAGTGAGAATTGTATGAAAGGGCATTCCTTTCATACAATTCTCACTCATACAAATAACATTCAGATATTCGGGTTTTCCCTTATTAAACGAGAACACACGCTTTTACCGAGGCAATCGTGCGGTTTTAAACGGATCAATAAGAAATAAACTAACTTGAATAACTTAACATAAATAATTATTGGGAATTTACATAGGTATGCAGGAATGGCTAAAAAGCGTTGAAAACTGCTGTCAAACGAAGTTTTACGTGTGCATTAGCACCTATATTAGTGAGTGCCTTAATTAGGTCCTTAATTAGGTGTTAATCGAGCCGTCTACTTCCATAGGCTGAGATAATTGATTGATTTGGAATTAACTCACGTATGTAATGGGTACTTGGTTTAATGGGCACAATGAATAAACAAGGGGTAACTAATTACCTTAATTTTCTTGACATTTAAATGGCTCTTAAAAAGGAATAATTTCTTGCCATTTTAAGACACATCGCAAATCAAAGTGCTATTTCGATGAATGATATAGTTTGATTGGCCTGTTGGTCTAGTGGTTAGTGACTCTGACTGCTAGGACGGAGGTCGTGGGTTCGATTCCCACACAGGACAAATCTTCGTGCGATGAGTACGATTATTTGTTCTGTATCTGGGTGTGTATTTATCTATAATATGTATGTATTTAGAAATATATAAGTACGTTTATCAGTTGTCTGGTTGCCATAGTACAGGCTCTGCCTAGTTTGGGATCAGATGGCGGTGTGTTGGTTGTCCCAAGATATTATATTAGTTTGTGCAGTCTTTAATTTAGAACCGTAAAACGTGATTTTTCACCCAAAAAAAAATCGTTTCCCAGCAATATTTTTTGCGAAGATTAACTTAGTTTGATGTACAGAATGAATGTTTGACGGCTTGGTGAAGGGTCCGTTTACACCTTCTGTATTAACTACAACAATTACACGATATCTACGAGTATCTATATGATATAACACGGTAACAAATCTCATTCACGCACACACACATCTAAGTACATACTAATTACTGCAATTGACAAAAATATAAATCAACGCGACTATAGAAACGTGACGATCGTGTACGCACTTCTTTCGTCCACCATTAACGACAATAGTTTACTATCGATCAAAGTGCGATCAAACGTCGCTTGGTAATACCACCATGACTAAACGGTACTATTATAAAAACAAAAGTAATTCAAAACAATGGGTAAGTACTGTACTCTCTAGGATTTTCGAGGCAGGAAGTTACGGTCATTGGTGTTTCCGCTTTATGTTTCAGAAAATTGTGCTGAAGACTTGCCATCCACTTAACAACCTGTAAACATTTAGGTTAAAGGCTAGTTATGGGTATTTCGGTATTTCTTGCCGGTCAATATAGCGATACTTGGAGGAGGCCTATGTCCAGCAGTGGACGTCTTTCGGCTGAAATGATGATGATGAAGATGATAGGTATTTCAGTTAAGCACCAAATGGGAGATTTCTTTTTGTCTGTGGAAATCCTATGGATGTCCACCGCCATGGAGTAGGTGAAGAGGTCTGTCAGACTCGTACTAACTAAAACCACTCGGTGTTCTTCGACTACCTTGGGCCAGGGTGCTGGAGTACTTGCACACTCCTCCGGGTAGGTTTTAGCACACAAACATGCAAAAACTCATAGCCCTGCCTAAATTCTATCTTTAGCAGATCGAGGAGTTCTTCCATTGAACATAGAGAACCTTCCATCGAGACGGGTGTTGTTTTTGATGTGCTAGGTAGGTAGTAGGTACATAAACTGTTGAAAGCGCTTTGCATTGACTAACTGATTTCTACAATACAATTATAAAACAATCTAAGGGTAGACCAGACACGTTCACTTTTATAAGCTACCAATTG
Organism: Eurois occulta; assembly: GCA_950022335.1. Classification (NCBI taxonomy): domain Eukaryota; kingdom Metazoa; phylum Arthropoda; class Insecta; order Lepidoptera; family Noctuidae; genus Eurois; species Eurois occulta. The sequence continues at coordinate 17,268,544 of OX465486.1, read as the reverse complement.
AATCTCCCATCCAAATCTCGTTATAACACTATAATCAAAATACCTTCACATACAACCGGAATCCATCATAACATTTAATCGAAGGCACTCGAACAAAATAAGGCGCGTCCAAAATTATATCAATTTAAACTTAAAGTAACAGTGTTCTTAACACTTTCACTGCATTGCCATCAAGGTAAGTGCAGGACAGGTAACAAGGAAAGAAAGAGATAGCTTCATAAAAATAACAAAATATCTACAGTACGAGAGAAAGAGATAGCTGTTGCAAAAATAACTAGGTGCAGCCATGTGCGAATTTAATAAGAAGATATTGATGTCTAAGTTGTGTATGTGTTGATTTTCGAAGCTCTTTCATACTGCAGTTGTGTTGTTCTAAGTTAGCAAACGTGCCGATGGATTATGCGATGAAAAGGTTATGGCAATTTTCTCTTATGTAGGACCGTTTATTGTACCGTTCAAATTGGCAATTACACTCTCCAGTCGCTTCAGAAACCTTTACATTTCTGTTGTTTAGCTCATACGTTTGACAACCAGTCTTACGAAGGGACGTCGTGAACTCAGTTACTGGGTTGCTGGGTTGTGGAGGTCAGCCAATACAAGTACAATACTGGTATTCAGCTGCATCCGATTCCACTGGAATCCAGCCCCCAATATAGTTGGAAAATACTAGGCAGATGAGGTATCTAATGTTTATGTCTAGGTCAATTCTCGGTTTGCATTGTGTCTCTGTTTGCTTTCATTTCTTTGTGATACCTTAATAACAATGGCCTAGATTACTCACAGGAAGGTAACACGTTACATTTCACACCTTAATCGACCATTTCAAAGACAGTGCTCGCAAGTCGCCAGGCAATTAATGGTCATCATCTTAATTTGACGATAAGTGGTCCTTAACCTTAAGTTGGTGCATCACTTATAGATCAGATATATTGATACAGATATCGGTCATAATTATCATTAACACTAGAAACGGGATATTTACCATGTTTACTGTTGTTTTGAGTTCACGATATTTCGCCGCTGTTGCAAGCCGTCTCACCGGACATTGCCATCAAAAGGTTTTGTCCAATTTGTAGGGACCGGTATGTATTTGCATGGAGGTATCCGTGTCCGGAGCAATGTTTGCGAATTCGGCGTTGAAGTTCTAACACCACGTAAGTCATTTTTGGTGGTTTTGACATTTTGATTTTTGATGCTAGAGAATCTGAAGACGCATTTTTTCAGTCAATCACAGAAATAAGCAACATCTCTATCTAATTTGAAGTGAACACAAATTATAAAATGGTATTGTACCTTACATTAAGTATACAGTTTTTTCTATCTCCTATAAAGTTGGTATTTTTGACTTATATTCGCGGTGTTGGAAGTTCAACGACGAATTGTCCATACCGTTTTGACCGAACCTTTAGGAACGCCTTTTATGTGTCAATTTAGGCAACATAACTAAAATAAACCTCACCACCTCAAAGTCACCTCAAACAAGAAATAATCTAAATCAAAGTATTATCAACAAAATAGTATTGTCACAGAATTCTTCAATAGACTGAATTAAATTTAATTTGTTTCGTATCAATGGAAACATTCATACTTCCGCAAATCGTAACGCGTTCGTTTATGTGTGAAATGTAAAACGAACTGATCGGCAGCCATTACGTAACACTATTGCAAAAATTCTTGTATAGTAATGTGCATTGTCCCAGATATACATAAAATATCGATTCGGTCAGTTCTGTTGTGGTGCATGCTTTTTTTGTCGCAGCCTACTTTCGCAGAAATGATTTAATCAACAATCAGGTTCATGAGGGAAATTGTTTGTTCTTGTGATAGTTGCTTCGTGGTCGGTCCAATTATAACATTGTAAGGTACTACATGTGGCATGGAGAGGGAGAAGAAGACCAAGGGAACGATGGATGGATTGTGTGAGGAATGATATGAAAAAGGTGTAAATGATATAGCGTGTCGGTCGACAGAGGAGCATGGAAGAAAAAAACCGGCCAAATGGGAGTCGGACTCGCGCACGAAGGGTTCCGTACCATTATCTATAAAAACGGCAAAAAAATCATGTTTGTTATATGGGAGCCCCACTTAAAACTTTTTTATTCTGTTTTTTAAATTTGATTGATAAAGCGACAGCAGAAATACATCATCTGTGAAAATTTCAACTGTCTAACTATCACGGTTCATGAGATACAGCTTCGTGACAGACGGACAGACAGACAGCGGAGTCTTAGTAATAGGGTCCCGTTATACCCTTCGGGTACGGAACCTTAAAAACGTGTTGCACCGACCCTAAGTAACATGGGACAAAGGCAGGAAGATGATGAAAGTATTATATATGACAGCTAATTCGAATTTCTACAACTACTACTGGTCAAAATTAACATCTCAATTATATCAACATGTCATTAGACATTCAAAAATGTTGTTTTAAAAACAAAAGTTTGGTATACTATTTTTTTTTTTGGTTTTTACAAACACTTTAACACGTCGATTTTGTCTTATAGAAATTAGATAAGATTTTTCAAGGAATATCAAAAACAAAAACACGTAACGGATGTAGCTTCCTAAGACAAACTCGTAGAATATCATTATAATTAATAAAATCAACTTAATTATTCTAAAAGTCAAGATTTTTAGGTCACCTCACGTCACAAGGTAAAACAAACCATAAATTAAATCATTAACCGATCATAATCTTATTGACAAACTGTTCAATCAGCAAATGGCGTGCCAACATTAAATTACTAAATGAACAATTGTCAATGCAGCCAACGGAACCGGAATGACTACAAATGTCATGGACAATGTGATAGGAACTTTAACATGTTACTAAAAAGTATAAGTAAAGGCTGACGTGTCAAACGCAACTGTATAAGCGTGAATTATATGTTTTAAGGTGCGTGTAGGCTAGGTGTCTTCCATGTATGAAAACAATACAATTATTGTTTGTATGGACTGTCTCGTTGGTCGAGCGGTTCTAAGCGTGACTGCTGAGCATGAGGTCCTAGGGGTTCGATTCCCGGGTCTGGCAAAGTGTTATTGGGTTTGTCAATCAAAACTTTCTCATTAGCAGCCACGGAGTCTGAATTTGGGTCCCGTTGATGGCAATAAGCTCGCTCCTTATGGGACTTAACACATAACTGGCGAAATGTAAGTGTACTGTTAGGTACATCTCTGCCTAACCCTTTGGGGACTACAGGCGTGATGTTATGTATATATGAATCAATAAAACATGGTTAGAACTCATATAAGAATGACAACTAGTTCAAGAGAAAATAATCTGTACCTCCTACAGATATTATGTAAAATTAGTCAAACATAGTTAAATTAAAAGAATTAATACTATTTACGATAAGGAAATAAGGAGAAAATATGTAACTAAGTTTACTGTCATGTAAAGTTGATGTTTCTAGGTAAATATTTGACAGCACGGTTGGGGCAGTGGCTGAGCGATTGACTGCCGTGCTTCGTGTTGCGGGTTCGATTCCCGCACGGAAAAAATATTTGTATGGCCTACAGATAATTGTTCCGGGTCTGGCTGTTTGTGTATGTGAGTTTAAATGTTTGTATACGTACCCAAGATACAGGAGAAATTCCTAGTGTGGAACGTTTTAAAAAATAAAAATAAAATAGAAATAAAAAAATAAAAAATTACATCTTACCAACATTGTCACACCAATGTTATGCTATGATAAACGCTATATTTATTTAAAGAAACCGTAACTATATAACCTCACTATAATACGGAATAACTTACAAATCTGCAATATTATGAAACTAAAAGAATAATCGTAAGTGTAATCTAAGTTCTAACTTTCATTGAAGAAAAAAAAAACATGGAACGTTAGTGAACGGGTATCGAATGTCTTGCCAAATACTCAAGCTGTAGAGAAAGCGGGAAATTATACATCAAGTAAATATCCTATAACATGTAGAAATAAAAAAAAAGTTTTTTGTAGATATAGTCACGGTGACAATGTTTTCACTTCCCTTTAAAGATAAGATTACCAGTTATTTTTAAAACTCAACATGTTAATCATAGAAAGTTACTCTACAAGTTTTCAATTCTTTTGTTCTTGGCTTGACAAGTTTAACATTTATGCTGGATTGAATGCAAATTTAAAAAAAAAACGAGCCAAGGGCGAGTCGGACTCGCGCACTCTATAAAAACGGCATAAAAAATCATGTCTGTTGTATGGGAGCCCCACTTAAATATTTTTTATTTTATTCTGTTTTTTAGTATTTGTTGTTATAGCGGCAACAGAAATACATCATCTGTGAAAATTTCAACTGTCTCACTATCACGGTTCACGAGATACAGCCTGGTGACAGACGGACAGACAGACAGCGGAGTCTTGGTAATAGGGTCCCGTTTTATTAGGGTACTTTGGGTACGGAACCCTAAAAACCGTACTGCAGCAGTCGTCCGTAACTAGAGGGAAATCAAAACATCGTAATAATTTTTGATCTTCAATTAAACATTTTGAGTTCATTATCAATTTGCAACATTTTTAAAGCCAAAGTAACAAATAACGTGAATAAGACAGTAAACACAATTATTTCAATTACTTTCTTCCAAAACACAATTTCACGCGATTCGCTCCGCCAGTGGACACGTAACCTTACCTGTATGCTACCGACTGACACGGAGTACTGACGGTGTCATTAATGCTATTAATTGCATAATTAGAAGCCCCATCATAACTGTGCACAGTGAAATTAATTAGCCATTGCAATTATTGTTATTTACGGCTTGAGAAACGCGATGGCAATTTTTATTCCATTTGGCATGGTTGTGACAATGTAAATGCACATAAGGGCAAAATCTGGCTTTGTAAAACTAAAACATAAACTACCCGTGTGCCTGCCTTTCGATTTCACGCAATGCAAGACTTACAAATTATGATGGTGTGCCGTGAAAACTTCGCTATACCTTTACAATACATTACCTCAAATACGAAAGCAAGTCTCTGAATTTATTGTACGTCTGAAGCTGAACTATCTTACCAATAATATAATATCATAAAAATACAATGAAGTACTTAACGAGACATCGAAAAATCTAGTAAGTAGTTTAGTACTCTTATAAAATGTTTAAAAAACTATTTAAAAAGTCACAGGCTAACAAAACATAACATCACGCCTGTAATCTCCGAAGGGTTAGGCAGAGGTGTACCTAATAGTAAATCCACAATTCACCAGTTATCTTTAAGTCCCATGTAACAGGCCTATTGCCTTCAACCGAGCAAATCCAGACTCCGTGGCTGCTACTGATAAATCCCTGATGGGAAAACCCAATAACAGTTTTCCCGACCCGGGAATCGAACCCAGAACCTCATGCATACAAATAATGGTAAACTTCAATAATACTCACATTAACTTAAACCACTATTCAACTTCAACACCTCTTCAAAACTGACATAATGATCATAAAAATATCTATAGTTTATCTTAGCGTGTCTACCCATAATCAGATTAAATATGCAAAGAAACCATCTCCGCCCAGCCCTATCAAATTACTAATACCTTGGCCGAAACAGCCAAGCATGCAAAATACTTCCTAAGGAACCTAGATGGTCAGATACTGGCCTATAATATAATAAGGCCGGAATTATACGATTCACGTATGCTCTTCAACTTGGATGAAACAATCAAAGTCGAATAATTCAAAGTCAGATATGCACTTCATTTTTATATCTAACAATCAAAGAGCATCCTACTTAGTTGAACCGTCTTATGTTGCCTTAATAGATATAACATAATCACACCTTTACAGGTGTACCTAATAGTTCAGCGACATTCTGCCAGTTATGTAGTAAGGGGCGAGCCTTTTGGCATCAACGTGGTAAAAATCCATACTCCAAGGCGTCCGCCCAGAGCGGGAGGAGTCATTTGATGATTTCCCATCCGAAAAAAAAATAAAACGCTGCTACTGAGAATTCCCAAATTATTGCCTTAATGTACGGAAAAATTAATGTATGTGTATATGAAAATCAACATCCTACAACCTTGCATGTACAATACATGTTCATAATAATCAACCTGACCGTAGAGAATTGCGATCATCGAGATTATCTCAAGTCATCAGTGCTGGATGTATTGTTTTAAAGATCTGATAAGATGTGGTAAGTGTTTGTTTTGTTTGCATCGATCATTTAGCACGTACTTGAGATTTTATGGATTTTTATGGTAGAGTTAGAATTTTATCAATGTCAAGGTTTCAACTTGACCTATTCAGAGTTTTCATGTTAGAACATACTCCATTTTAGACAGTATTTGCAGATAAACCTTGCAATTTTTTGCCAAGATTTACAACAATAGTTAAGTTAGGTATTGAAACGGGGAATTAGGGTGGATGGAATAATTTTCCCACCCGCACGCAACATACGCGCTTGGACTTGGAGTTGCGGACATCAGTTATACTATACTAAATACTAGGTATTGAAAAAAAAATATACACGTCGACTTGTGAACGTCCTCTTTTCGTTGGTTAAAAATGATTGCACACAATGCATTTGTCATGGTTGCAGTGACAAGCTCCAAAATAAGATTTATTCGACTAATCTTAACGGTTTGGCAATAGGCATCGAGCATTTACGACATTCACGATCCATAACGCCATCTTTTACTTTCATCAGATACGTCAAATAATTTTGAAAAGTACTCCACCCCCCGAAATCACGACTTTTGAAGTTTAAGCTCCACCCCCTGAAAGTATTTCATTTCAAATCGTGAAAGGTTATCGTATAAATCCTTTTACGTTGCTACATTTTTTCGTCATCTGCTCTGACTAATATTTTTTATTTATTACGAAACAACGATTTTGAGTATTGCATTTAACCTGTCACACATGCTGGATCACAAATACAACTGCTGAGCATGGTGTTCTGGATTCAATCCCAGGTTGAGGAAAGGTTTATTGAGTTTTTTCCATTGGGAATTTCTCAGTAGCACCCTATAAGCACCATTTTCATAAAAGTCCGTACATTATGATGACTTAACTGGTGACATGTTGTTGTAATACCTGTACCCCTTTTAAGACAGAGGCTACAAAATTGGAGCACTCCGAAGAACACTTACATAATATAATTATTATTATGAATACATAGTGCATAGACCAAACATAACCTTCACTATCACGGATGTGTGAACCTCTGAAGACTGGAACAATTCCAGTTGATAAGCTATTTGACACTTCAATTAAACTAGGAGACGCAACAAGGTGGTCCTTTGTATGGTAATGAACGACCAATCATTGTTACAATGAATGAAGCACTTGTGACCTTTCTGTAGTGGGTGTTATGATTGTTGATGCATCCGGATAGTGGGGAATTAGATGGTGTTTTGTTTTTGGGATTCTCTTCTATGACTCATGGAATTGACTACCGCGCTGGTCTAGTGGTCAACGGCGACTGCATGAGGTCCTAGCTTCGATTACCGGATCGGGCAAAGTGATATGAAAGTTATGATTTTTCCATCAGGAATTTCTCAGTCACCGAGTTTGGATTTGTGCCCGGTTGATGGCAATAGGCTTGCCCCCTATTTATGGGACTTAAACATAACTGGTGAAATGTGGGTGTACTATTAGGTACACCTCTGCCTAACCCTTCGGGGATTACAGAAGTGATGTTATGTTATTTTAATTGCACAGTTTTTCTATGACAGTATGTACCTGTTTATTGAATAATAAAGCTGACCCGCAGTTCTCTGTCACCCGGCTGTGACGATTAATGCCAACCGGAATAAGACATGATGTATAGCACGTTTTTAAAACCGTTTCCAACTAACTGGCTGACAGTAATATGCTGGCTCTCATACCTCAAATGCCAGAAGCTCAATAAGATTTTTCAAGAACGTGTGGGCAAACAAATTCACGGGCAATACTATATAATAGCTGGTATTAATTTGACCACCTTTGTTAACACGGAAGCCACTGCAACAGACTGAGAAAAGTGTTGTTTAACTGATAAAATTAGGATGTAGGTACAGACGCCAGCAGGTCAACCTACCCGAAACTGTCATATTTTCCCAACCAACCTTGAACCTAATGCTTTAGAGATAATATTGAAAATCTATTGGTATGGTTGGCCTGTCTAGTGGTTAGTGACCCTGACTGCTAGGACAGAGGTCGTGGGTTCGATTCCCACACAGGACAAATCTTTGTGCGATGAGCACGATTATTTCTTCTGTATCTGTGGTGTGTAATTTATCTATAATATGTATGTATTTAGAAATGTATAAGTATGTTTATCAGTTGTCTGGTTGCCATAATACAGGCTCTGCCTAGTTTGGGATCAGATGGGGGTGTGTTGGTTGTCCCAAGATATTATTATTATTTATTTATTAAAGAAATTTGTACAGATTGTAGTAGCTTGATGTGCTGGCGGCTGTACATTGCTCTTGGTGCAAATAACACCCAGACGCTATTTCCAAACACATAGACAAAAGCTAAAGTGCCCGTACGGAACGCACATTTAAATCTAAGAACAGAAAATGTAACACGGAATAATTTCGCGCAGTTGTAACTCACAGCAGAGTCGAGTTAAATATTGCCACAGAACAGAACCAACGACAAATACTAATCTATGGCTTTTACATCGATTGTTGCAATTTGCACTGATAATTTGACAAGTCGCTATTATTCTCGATACTTTATGATTCAGTTTCAATACACCGAGCATTATGTATTAACAAAAGTAACAAACAGAGACAGAGGGAAAAACACTTTTATTCCAACCCAGGGATCAAACTCTGAATCAAACTCATGGCCTTGAGTGAGACGTGTTTTGCAACTACTAGACCAGATCTAAAATATTAGAAAAGGATAGTATATGTTCCAGAAATACAGCAGTTTATCAAGGAAGAAATTCTCGTTACATTAAACAAGAAATTTAAAAAATCTCACTCAAGCTTAATTAAAAGCAGTTAATGTATTGGAATGCGGAGTAATCCTGAACTAGATCAGTATTGCTGGATCTTGTAACGTAAACGCGCACGTTAAAGTTACCGTAGGAAGTCTGCGTAAAGAGTTCACTTTCTAAACCAGAGCGGCGCGGACGCCGGTTTGTAACACAGCCTAAGAAAAAACAGTAGGACAATATTGGAAGTGTTGACTCTTTTTGTGCGTGTTCTTTGAACATTTATTTCGGTTGACGTTAATATAAGCGTCAGTAGCCACATAAAGCGGAGCATCATTTCAGACGCACATTTTCTCCATTTGTAATTTATTTTTAATTTTATGAGTCACAAGGCTATGTTTCTTTAGTCCAAAATGACAAAAGTTGTGGTACATTATTATAGTTATTTTGTATCGTTATTTTATTTCCTTTATCATTTTACTAAGCCTACATCAATCATACTGTATTTTTTAATCAATTTACTATTTTAGTGTTGTGCGTTTTTACGGTAAAACAATTGCATGTAATAAGTATTCAATTTCTTTTTACGAAATGACAATCTACTACTAGACTAGTTTTATTTGCATGCAAGAACATCAAGTTAATAAAAACAAACTTTCTAGGCTTCACAAAGAAACAGTCATTTAGGAAGAGTAACTTTACAAATTTAGAGACTCTTTACAAATAGACTGTTTTCATTTCTTTATGACCAAACAATATAAACCCTCATCTATACTCATCATTCTCCTGTACGTATCCCATTTATTTGGGTTCGGCGTATCATATCTTCTTCCATATAAATAGTACTGTCGCTGTCTATACGAAAATATGTATAACATGTCCAGCTAATAGTCATGTAGTCTGTGGTTCAACCACCGGAGCGCACCGTGTTCTTTATTTTACCGCTTTAACATATCAATGACACTTTCGCCGACGTAATAGTAATGTAATACTGGACTTAGTACACGTGAAACTGACAGCCGGACGAATAATTATGTACATTTCTTTTAACCATGCATTCTCACGGCTATCCGTAACATTTCGCCTAGTCTTTCATGTGCATTATTGTTAAATTTCTAGAGAATATTTTGGGTTAGTAACTTTTTTTCTGACTATGATTTTTTACCATTGTGTTTGTGTATTTCTTTTTTCATTGTTGTTATGTTGTCTAGTCAAGATGAAAGGTATGATTAAGGAAAAATATGTACAAAGAAGTATGCATTTTCTGAATTGTTAAAACATATAATAGTCTGTCTATTGAGCTAAATACTTGATCGATATCGACGCAATTTTTGTAATCGTTTAGAATATATTTCTTGAGGAAGGTGCATAATACAACGCCTCACCATATAAATTTATATTTTAATATATAGTTCAGTACCTATATGTTGATAACAATCGATGTTTAAGCTTCCACCAACCTGCACTGAGGCCGCGTGGTGGATTACAGGTCACTCCCTATCACACAGAAGTGTTCTGTGTCCCAGCATTGGGAATAATATTAGTTGATTATGATGTTGGACTATATTGCATCGTTTAACAGCTTTTATAACCAGTAATTAGCATGTAGTTGCCAACATTCGCACATCATTTTCGCAAAGATCTGCCAAACAAAAAACTAACATAGACATATTGCATCATGATGCTATAAGAGCAACAGCCTAGCAACGTACCAGCTAAACCAGTGAAGCGTAATCCAGTAGCTCATTCCACTACTGTAACTGATACTATGAGATCATTCACTTGTGATATTACGAGTCGACTACCTTACTGGACGTAATATCTTGACCCTCTGAAGAATAAACATATGATTAAAGAGAATAAAAGAAAAGTATGGAAGAACAAAATAGGTTGAGCAGACAAATTAATTGGGATAAGGGCAGTTAATGAGGAAAATGTAGTGAGGAGACTGTTGACTATGATTGTAGATGGCTATGAGAGTAGAGGAAAAATAAAGAAGCGATGGATGGACTGTGTGAAGGATGATATGGCTAGAAAGGAGGTGACTGCTGAGATGACGAGTAATAGACAAGTATGGAAGAAGAAGTCATGCTGCGCCGACCCCAAATGAATTAGTATAAAGGTAGGAGAAAGATGATTACGTGCTAAAAGAATAAACTAAAAGTCCACTCATGGTAATACTCCCGAGTGTTTATTTTCTTAAGACTGCTCAAGTACAGAGTTGATGAGTCACTATTACCACTTGCATTGTCTACACCACTTTCATTCAATTATTCGCTAGCTTCGAAACTTAAAGACTTAAACTCAGCATTTACTAGGATCCACGCTTCCACATCATCACGAAAGTAAGTCTGTCTGTCTGTTACGTTTTTTTCACAATTAAACCACTGCATCGATTGTATTAAGATAGATAGCTTGATACTTGGAGAAGGACCTCCTACCCTTTTTTTTTTTTTTTTTTTGGGGGGTGAGAAATCATCAAATGACTCCTCCCGCTCTGGGCGGAGCGGAAGGGAGTGTCAGACTCTTACTGACTAAAAAACACCCATGTTCCTTCATTGGCCCTTTATGTTCCAGGGCCGCGGTATCTCTTTCGAACAGTCCCGCAGCCCTGGCAGGCACCGGCCCTTGCGGGCCCCTCCCGTTTGCTGACATCTCTTTGAGGCGCGCGTGGAACACGAACGCGCCGTCGACACGGCCTGCCCGTCGTCATACGACGGACGGACGACGAGCTAGCCCATTACTCGCCGTCCACAGGCCCGCGCCTACGGTGGCCGAGAGCCATCACGGCGTGGCCCCCGACGCCCGGTGCTTCTCCCGCGGCGGCTGGGACGTGAGGAGGTTCTCTCCCTCTCACGTTCCGCCGCCTCCTTCGCTAGCATGACTGCTTCGCAGAAGGAGGCGACGGCTTCCCATTCCCTCTCGCCCCGGACCATGGCTTGAACCAGGGCCGGGCGCGAGAGGTCGCCGCCGCCAATCGCCGCTACGAGGACACGGCGGTGCTCCGCCCAAGCAGAGCAGACCTCCACGGTGTGCTCCACCGTGTCCTCCGGTCGATCCTCGCAATAGTAGCACCCGGGCGTTTCCTCCCGCCCGATTCGGTGCAGGTACCTCCCGAAACAACCGTGTCCGGTGAGGACCTGCGTCAGGCGGAAGGTGAGGGCGCCGTGGCGCCTCTCAAGCCACTCCTCAAAGAGGGGACTTATCGCCACTATCGTGGCGTGCCCTGAACGGGGTTGCGATAGTCGCTCCCTCCATGTCGCCATGAGATCACGGCGGAGGTCTGTCCGCCGCGCGACAATATGCCGCGGCAGCGGAGTTACCCCCCGGCTCTGTACCTCCGCGCGCCACTAGTGCAGGCGCGCGAGGACTATGGCCTCCAGATCCCATGGCGGCAGGACCTCCTACCCTGACCTCCTATCCTGGCTATTTATATTGAGCGACTGCCTTTTTGGTCTAGTGGTCGCAAGCGACTGCTAAGCATAAGGTCCTGGGTTCAATTCCCGGGTCGGGGAAAGTGTTATTGGGTTTTTCCATCAGGTATTTTGTAACAGTTATAGAGTCTGGATTTGTTCCCAGTTGATGGCAAATAACATGGGAATTAAACATAACTGGCGAAATTCGGGTGTACTATTAGGTACACCTCTGCCTAACCCTTCAGGGATTACAGGCGTGATGTTATGTTATGTTGTATTAAGCAATGATAAAATACAAAATACCTGTGGACGAAGTCTCAGGCAACAGTTACTCTTGGATAAAATGACCCGCAGCACGAAGATTTAACAATCTTTTACAATTGTCCAAAAACCATGATATTTGAGATAAAGCCATTATAATAAGAACCATTAAATATAATAGTATAATAGCAGTAATTCAAGTAATTTCGAAGTGTTATGATAGATTACAGATGTTAATTTAGATCCGTTATCTGGGTCAAGTTGAATCGCCGCAATATCTGATAGAAAGTGGATTACGATAACTTGTTTCTTACAAAGGGGAATGTTTAGTGTTTTGTGTTAGTGACTAAGTTTGGATACTAGATTTGAGTGGGGGCTTTTATTGTAAAGTGGTTTTGATTTAGAGTTTTTGTATGTTTATTGAAATTGTATATGTTTTTATGGATATTGATTGTCATCATGATTTCTTTGTTAAAGATTGAATTAATCTTGTCAAACTTCTATCTTATAGGGTTCCGGACCCGAAGAGTAACCAATGGGGCCCTATTGCTAAGCCTCCGCTGTCGTCTGTCAGGGGACTGTATCTCATGATCCGTAATAGGTAGACGGTTGAAATTTTCACAGAATGTGTATTTCTGTTGCAAAAATTAAAGAGGGCTCTCCTACAACGCTGGTACGGAACCCTTTATACGCGAGTCCCGACTCACACTTGACTTAAACTATGCACGAAGTATGGAAGAAGAAATCTCTTGTTTTTTGGTGCTAAAGCTTGGGTGTTTTTCGTAAAGTATCATTATCTGTTTTTAATTAAATCTCCAAATGAAAACGAAAACAAAACTTTCCTTTTCAAAACAGTTTAATATGCTATCACATTCTTTCTCGTCGCTATCGGTCAACTAAAGCAGTACACCGTTTTTTATCGACGTCGCCAGCCGAGTGAGTTTACCCAACCGGTGACGTCATCTACCTCTTGTTTTACAAAATGTACTTCAATGAAACAGTTATGTAATTCAGATATTAATTAGTAATGTTAATATTTCTTTCTTTTATAGTTGAGTTTGAGATTAACATCAGCCTATAATGTATATGTACTGCTCGGATAAAAACTTCCTTTCAGGGAGACGTGTCACGCGCGCCCTATACGTCTTGGTGAATGTCACACGACCTCGAATGGTCGGTTCAAGGAAATACTTCTTCGATGGGATCGCCTAATTAGTGACAAAACTATCAGTCCATCTCTTCTACTTTTACTTTTTGTCTACACACACACACACACACTACTACTGGATACACTGGTACTGCACTATTTTGTCTCCAAATCACTTTTAAGTTTAAATATGCTAATATCACTCGAACAACTGCAATTCCAACCAGTTGCTTCAATTCACAAAGCAGAGAGAGGTTGTTAACTCGCCGCTTACAACCATAACTTATTCATTTCATTACGAAACAATAGACTTTTAACTTTTTCTATACACCAACAAGGAAATACAAAACTCAATTATAGAGACATCAAACGAATGTTTTTAAAATCGTTTTTAATACTAATTTATGCATCGGCGAATTATTTATAAAATCAATGTGACAGAATTATAAATGCATGAATTTCATTTGCAATGCAAACGAAGAAAGTGGTGAAATTATCTGACCTTGACTCGAATGTATAACACGAACAAAAAATGTATGCGAATGTATAAAAAGTATAGTACGAATAAAATGATGAGCGCGATTAGCGCGTTGATGTCTTTTATATGGAAGAAAGAATTGCAGCGAGATTTGATTTTAAATGTGGGAGAAAAGTGTTTGAGATGGGATCATACCGTATATTTAGGTCAAAAAATTTAGAAACCAAATAGATATAGACAAATTCTTTGGCAGACTCTAGCATTTTATAGGTGTTGTACCAATAACCCGAACAAAAATAACTTTACATCATTGATGAAAAATAATTTAACTAAGAATGTGATCTGAAAATTATGGGTTTGGCGAATGACCGGCCAAACTTATAATTTAAATTAATTTTTCGAAAAAGATACAGTCTCATTCATGATTATCTCTCATAGTGTAAATCATCAAATACGACAGGTCTTATTTATTAAGATAATCTTTCACATCACTACCTAACCTACCAACCTCACTCCAAATAACTAATTACTTATCTTCCTTAATCAAAACCCGCTCCTAAAGGCGTGGGACATCGCCACAAAGAATGCTACTTTTACAGCAATACCGATGACTGTGTGTCTGAATAAGGATGCAGACGAACTTTCACTGGTGTTTATTTTTTTTAGTTTCTGACAGACATTTTAGGGGCTTCGTGTATAGACAGCTGTGAGGTGCTGTAGAGATAATTTCTCCTTGTTGTGTGGAGCCTGAATCAAACACTGTAGTAATTTAATTATAATTAATGACTAGTAAGCAGCGTCTGGATTTTCCCGGCCAATACCAGTACCAACGCAGGAGTTTTCCCACGGCAAATGCAGGTGTCATGTTATTGTATTTTTATTAAAATGCGAATACAAAAAAAGAAAAGAAGAAGTTAGAAGGTGGGTGGTAGAAGTTTTCAGTATACAGATTTTGTCCTACACTATTAAATGAGAAATATTAGTAAATTTGTAATCACGTTCTCGAAAACGGCTCTAACGATTTCGATGTAAGTTGTAATATAGGGGTTTGAAAATCGATCTAACTAGGTCTCTTATCTGGGAAAAAAAAATTTGCTCTATTTTCACCTGAGAAAAGCTCGGTCACCCAGGTAATAGATAAAGAAATTAAATAATTTTAAAATGTAATATTTTGTTTCGGTGAAAAAAAAATACTTGCCATGCATATCTAAAGTTTTCCGCAGTAAAAGGATAGATTTAATAGCATTAAATTAATTATCAAAAAACCTGTCGCCTCACACAGCCTTTACTCGCTTCGCATTCAGTGCATATTTCCTTATATTTACGGTTCGAGAACTGCTTTGTCCATGGTCAGCTGCTTTGTGACCGACAGTTCTTTGTTATGTACAATAAATTATTATATTATAACCAAATTGTCTCCGCAAATGTTGGAGAAAAGCTTGTTCGCTGTTGACGTGCTCATTCATAGGAACATGTAAGTATTGTGCAGTTGTAAAAATGCCTGTCATGAAGAGATTTTATGGGTCTTTTTATCTTCGTATATATCATAAAACTGGTTGAAAATAATCGCAATAATATATGTTTAGTGCAACAGATTTAATTGAAAACTTGACCTTTCTTGAGTATACTTTTACGTTTTATAAAATGTTTGCTTGCAGAAGTATTAAAGCATAGTATGTTTAAAATGTTGTTAGAATGTAAAGCTGTTGAAGATTGCAATATACTATGTTACTTTATTACCTTGTAAGTCAAAGTTATCCGTTCTCTATTAACTGTTTAACTCCCACTTGCGTGTGAAGATAGATACAATACATTTTAAAATGATATATTAGTAATATTTAAGACTCATCGAAACATTGGTCACTATCTCAAGTGAAATGAACGTCCTGGATTAACTGTATTCCAAAAAGGTGTACTTCGATTTATTAAGCTACTAGCTTTTGCCCGTGGCTTCGCTCGCGTTAATTTAGAATTTGACAATTTAACTCTTAACACACTACTGAAGTTTTTATAATAATATAATTCAATCATGACACGAAAGACACGTGGCACCATCTATTATCATAAGAAATTTATTGTTGCTTTCCTCGGGAACAGTACTTTTTTCGGGATGAAAGGTACCCTATATCCGTTTCTGTACACCTGACAACGTATATACCAAATTTTAATGGTTTAAGCGTGAAAAGGTAACAATCAATCAAACAAAAAAACTTACTATCGCATTTATAATATTATATAGTAAGGAAGTAAGATGTGAAATTCTCCTTTACGATCCTTGTAATTATTTTTAATTGCACCTTGTCGTGGCAAGACAACGCAAGTGAACGAAGTAGTTCGACTCTTAACAATTAGGCCTTTAGGTTGAAAATAGATGAAAACTTTGGATAGTCACCATTAGCTGCTGAAAATCGTTTACTATTACATAAATAACAATCACTACATTCCTTTACTTGTTACCAATGGCTGCTTAACCACCGAGACTGAAACAATATGATATTCTGAAGTCACTCATACTTAAAGAAACATATATTTTTTATAACTTTCTGTATAATTTCTCTTCGTCTAATGAGTAACGACTTGCATTGTCTTAGTCGTGTCTCAGTTACCTCTCTGCCGGTGACGACTGTATTATTGTTGCGTAATGATAATACAGTTATTATTATGTATGTATTATTACAGTTTTAGACGTAAGTATGGTAATGTTAATTACTTTTGTTTAAATTGGTCTGGTGGAGTTTTTTGAATGAGTTAAATAATGTAAATAGGTATCTCTTTCTACTTATGTTTTGCGTGCAGATAAGAATTCATCTCTTAGGCATTTTTAAATACACTGAAATCGTATTATATTTTTAAGTTAATTAAAATCTACAAACTATTCGAGTTTTTAATTAACCCTTTTTAACTCCAATGCAAACACGTTGTACGAAAAACTTTAAGATTAAAATTAAAACCATCATCTAATTATAAATCTAGATTCTCCACAAGCTTAGTAATATAATGAAAGTTATTGGTCAGTTTTTCTTCATAATGACATGCAAGCACTTAGCAAAACAAGTCACTTCCTTTAGTGCTTAAGGAACGAAGTAATTATAGCGTTTCGAAAAGTCGTGGATGGCATAAACTTGAGTAATCCTTCTTTATGTGTAAAGATTTCTATCTATAACATCAATTTATTGTTGGAGCAGGCCGACGACCAGAAAACGGCGTCTTTTAATCGATGATGACGATAAAATATTTGAAATCCTGGTTATAAATGCATTTATATTGTTTTTCCTGAAAGTTTCAGTGAGTTTCATTACAATTGCAGTGGTATGAAAGGACCGTAGCGTAGACAGGTAGCGTACCGTAGTTTCTGCCTACCCTCATGAGAAAATGGCGTGAATTTAATCATTCGATAAGTATATGTTTAGTGTTGCCAAGATTAAACTAGCAAGAAACAGTAATTTGTAATAGTAAACCACCTCCACTACTACAGAGTAAGGACTGTGTTAATGAAATTGTTGACGTCTATTACGTTCACATTTAAGTACCAAGCTATACCTCTAATCTATCTCCTTTTCCGATTAATCTGAAGTTTCTCCTCATATTTTCTAGACACACAAAAACAAGCTAACTATCAAACCATGTCACCACACCATTCGTGCCTACTTCCAGTGTTGTTACAAAATATGTACTAAAACATAATACATAACATAATATCCTCAATATTGCTATCTGTTGTCTGATGGCGTGGTGGCACGCGAGAGGTAGCGTATCTTGATACGATAGTAGTACACGTTTGTCTACGTAGATCTTTTGGAAGATGAAATGGTCTCATTTCATCGGTACGTAAATGTTTTGGATGATTTTGGGCAAACAGATAGTGTAATGGATATTTGTGGGAGTTGTTATTAGTAATCTAAGGAAAATAACTCAAATAGAAGCTCGTAAGTGGGTCATCATGCTTTGCATTTTTGATTCTAAAGCCTGCTGGTTTTCTCGCGATGTTTTCATTCACCGTTTTAGAGCAGTGGTGACGAAATAAAATATTGATGAGTACCAATTAAAGTTGAAACCTATAGTGTTAATCAATTGGATGACAGAAACTGAAATCTATTTAAATAAAATGGTAAACTGACTGACTGACTGGGTGATATTTCAACACACAGCCCAAACCGCTGGTCCTAGAGACATATATGAAACTTGGAGGATGTGTTCTTTGTGAAGAGTAAATATCCATTAAAAAGGATTTTTGGAAATTCCACCCCTAAAAGAGTAAAATAGGGGATGGAAGTTTATACGAAAGTCTGTCAGTTTCGAAGTTAGGATCTTCAAATTTTGTGAATTAAAAAAATTATACGTGTCTCAGCATTTTTGATAATTCTACTCCAGAAGGGTTAAAAAGGGGGATGAAGGTATGTAACTATGTTTGATTAACCTATAGGTTACTTTTTAATCCCGGCAGTATGTTCCCGTCGGATACTTTTCGACATCCAGGTGGCCGAAGCCGCGGGCTAAAGCTAGTTATTTATAAAATTAGTTCAGTAGTTTTTGTGATAAGCTCAAATAAACAGATAGGCTTTTGTTTTATGGTTTCTGACATCGTTGAAGCACGCCCGAGGCTGCGATTTTGGTACGATAACAAAACAACGTGACTTTTATTGACTTTATCATAGGAGATCTTGATTCGTGTAATGTATTTGGATGTATGAGGAGCTGTTTGAGTACTCACATCTTCTTTTTCGTTTAAATTGACTCGTAAGATTGAAAGTAATTCGTGGGAGTTGGTGCTGGCATTTTTTAAACATGCAAAAGATTTGCTTTCTGTATTCGGCATAGTTATAAGTATTATAGAAGACAGAACTAAAATACCTTTATTTGTATGTTTTTCATGTAACAAATTAAACATTGACCTAAAAACCACCAGATAGACATCATCGCCATCATTCTCCTGCCATTATCCAATTTATCATCAGACAGACAACCAACACACAGACAATCAGAAAAATAACAAAAAACTCAAAGAAACAAAAAAACATTAATTTCGTGCATTCTACAGCATCAGATGCAACATAAAACACCACCTTTCTTTTAATTCATCTCTACAATAAATATTTATCATCAATACCGAACGATTAACATGCAAAATATAAATCGAGTCTCAATATAAACACCCGAGTGAAATGTTTGCCGGTAGTCGCACTCACGCACTCGCTTTCTATATCGAACGAATTAAAATCGATAATGTGGAATGTCGCTTTTTTATCGTAATTCGTCATTAGACTCGTAATAGTTTGTATGGAGCTAAATAAATAAATCTAATGATTGAAATCGAAAGCTTTGTGGTTTAGAATTTTTTCTTTTGCTTTTTGGTGACATGAGTTTTCTCGATTTTTGAAACGCGTAATAAATTGTAAGACATATTCAAAAAAATTGACACATTTTCAATGTCAAATTAAACAAAAATTTAACCAACGGATTTTCTAACAGATTTTGAAAATAAAAGGACCTCATTTTATTAGATTCATTCAAGGCATTTTAAAATCATTTTCATCTTATTAAACTTATTTTGAAATAATGTAATCAATACTCCAATCCAATCATTTCCGAAAAAAAATGCCTTGCAATGTTTACTTTGTCTTACACAAAAGAAAATACACACAACTATTAATTATTTAAAAAATATTTCAAGCCTCATAAATATTTGTTAACGAATGCGATTCAGACAAGATTTAGATCAAAACAGATGTAATCTTGCGCAATCCTCGCAGTTGTTTCAAAAAATGAAAATATTCGGCATTGGCCATAATTGGCCGCAAGGTCCAAAACTCCGAACATTGTCGAGTGCTACCATTTGCTACCAATGCTACCATTTCGGCAAATGGCAGCACTAACAGTCCGATTAAATCTAATTCTTGACCAACGACATTTGAGTCGTGTAACAGCGGCTTTGGATCCGGGTAATTGTATTGGTAACTGAAGGCGCGTTTACATTCGGTAGAGCAAGAAGGCTAGTACTGGTTTGTGACAACTGGCCCAAGATTGAATCTTTTATTTACATTGATAACTAGTGTTATAAACGTAGACACCTACTGTAACGAGTCAGGAATGTTTAAACTAGGCTTGGAATTTTATTTATTTACCGTTCTCATCTGGTAAGAACAGTAATGCTATCTCACTCTTCCAGTGTAAACACGCTCTAATTGTATTGAAAGGGAATTAATACACTTCGTGTTTAGTTTATATTTTCGATTTACATTACTTTTATAGCATTTTCGTTTTTTCTAGTAGGCAAGCATCTTTTGCTCTCAGTGTCCAAGTGATCTTATGAGATGAAACTAATACAAGCTTGAAAGAATAATGTAGTATTCTTTCATTATGAAAAAAAGTAGATTTGAAAATGACACTAACATGCTTTTCGATTTAGTTGTCAGTTATTTAACAGGTGCTTTTAAAGCAATAAATTCCGTGCAAGATAATAAATGTTATTGCATTATGTGCTACATACTGCCTACATTGTATGTACCGTAAATATTGTGGAAATACATAATGCATTTACGAAACTAAGATTAGATTTTCCGGGGTTACGTTTTACTTTTAGATTTCTAGAAAAAATTGTGCGGATGTAAGTTAGGCGTCTAAAATGAATTTACTTTTAATAACGAATAGAAAGGTAGAGTTACTTTACTTTGATTAAAACAATATTTAATTATCTCAGAAGTGAAATGTCGCAACGCAGCGCAGTGATATAGGGTACCACCGTTTACTTTCATAAAACAAGTTTTTGCACAAGCCGCACTTGGCAAAATGTTACCGAAACATATCTTTATGAATTATTTCACATACCTTGAAAGTTTTAACGTGTAAAATGATTTATTTTATGAATAACATTAAATATCTAGATATCAGCTCGGACAGTGCTCAATCGTGACTGCTGCCACACTCATGGTCGAGACTTTAGAAAGCGAAAGATTTATCATTGAATGACTACTTAAATAATTACACGAAATTATATGACGTGAAACTCACCTTTCAGTAATATTTAACTGTCTTCAACTTCAATTTGTAGTAAAAAAGCACTGATTAATTTATTACGTGGAATCCACCATTATTCCATGTCACTTGTTGAAAACACCGATACCACCTTCACTATTTAGTTAGAAAAAAAAACTTTAACACAACACGCACTACCCGCCAAAATTCTACATTATTCGAAAAATCAGAATCGATAGATCGATTTCCGTATCAGTTGATAGATGTCAACGTCCTCGACGCAATCCGGACACTGGCGGCAAGTGTCGCCGTCGGTTCGGACTTTACGCGCCAGTGCACATAGATTGCAATGAACAAAAATAATTATTTCGATTATTCGAACGTAGGTTTATGATGTTTGAATTTGTGGCGGGAAGCGTGTGTTACGTTGCGAGCGTGCGTTCGGAAATGTGCGCGGAGGCCGGACGGTGCGCGAAAAGCGACTGCGGTCACTGCTGCTCTCGCGACACTCTCTGCCCACCGCTAGCCGCATGTGTAAATGTTAATCCGTGATATTATTTAGTTTAACCGATAAACTTTGAGCCGTTGCATTCGATCCCACAACCCCTCTACCGTTCACTTTTTACTACACCTTGTACTTTACAAAGCTCAATTAGTTTTGGTCGGTCTCAAATAGAGATAGGCCGGTTTGCTCGCACAATGCACGCTTTCAGCCACGATTTTTCAGTCTAGTTTCAAAAACGAAAGCTACTCGTAACATAATTGTTTTGTAAAATGTTTTGTTTGCTACGCACGTCCTTGGTTACGTAAACAATGGGTAAGCATGTTTGGACACAAACAGGAACAACAAAGCGTCTACACGGAGTTAACCACGTTAACCTAAATTTTAAAAATTCGTTTTTTACAGAAACTCTGCTATTTCATGTTAAAAATGACGGTAGTTTTACATGCTAAATACAAAAAAAAATATATAATTAAAAAACTGCCGCGGTATATAAATGAATATACATTTATGTAACTGAAAATATAAGGTGTTAAGGGGAGCTGAACGCTAAAACTATACTGTGAAAACGCTGTTTTAAGGTTTCACGGTTTCAAACTAAACTTATAGGTACTGTCACTTACGGGATATCTTCCGTGAGTGTTCAT
Source organism: Eurois occulta (assembly GCA_950022335.1). Taxonomy (NCBI): domain Eukaryota; kingdom Metazoa; phylum Arthropoda; class Insecta; order Lepidoptera; family Noctuidae; genus Eurois; species Eurois occulta. Next base: position 17,246,263 of record OX465486.1, on the reverse strand, counting down.
AATTTTGAGCTCCCGATATTTCGACGCTGTTGTAAGTGCCATGAACGCAGGTTGACTGGAGAATGCGGGTGGATGGAAAAATTAAACAATAAAAAAAAAATTGAACAATCACAGAAGATATCCCGTATGTGATAGTATAAGTATACTGTGAAAAGTTTCAGACGGGAGCCTTTCGGACAGGGGCACACTCAGCTGCCTAAAGTACTTAGCTTTCACAGTCATCACGATAGCATGATAGCTGAGTAGGTAGGGATAGGTCCTTACCTACTCAGCAAGTAGCTGAGTAGGCTCAGCTATCAAGTTTTCATGCCCAATATGCTTGCTAAAAAACCATATGAGCTCCCGCACCAAGAAGAAATAAGTTTAATGACTTTTTCACCCGTTACCAAGCTGTTAGGTTAGATTAAGTTAGGTATGAAGTGGTGGCCCAGTGGTAGAACCCCCGAAACTCGAGTCGTACGTCCAGGCACTTTCATCATCATCCAGCACTGCGGCATACTCCTCCAAACGAAGAGAAGACCTGTGTTCTTCAAACAACAGGAACTTTATAGATTATGGGTATAGGTTCTACATCAATGGTATCATCTTTCTTATAATCCATCCATCTTAGTAATGCAGCTTTACAGCAAGCTTTCTTGAAACTTAGCTGATTTAAATTACTTAGTAAGCATTTAACAAGTATCTAGGTTGTCTTTAAGGCGCGGTTTTACCTCAATATTCTCAAAATTGGTTTCTTAGATAGTCGAGGATGACCTAATGCAATGAAAATACCTAACGCAAAAAATGCAGTGGTCAGAGAAGGGTTTAAAAAAAAATAACCGAACAGAATAATAAATAATAGTTTGATATTCCCAATAAAAAATTGGGAAGTTGCGGCACAAAAATAAACTTTGGCGTCGAAGATCTCTCTCTGTATTTCCAGCGATTACAACAGTTTTTTTTTTAAGAATTTATTAGAATTAGCATTTTTTGAAAAAACAATTATTTAATTTAATGTCTATATTTTGAATAATTTAAAGAAAACCTGTAAAATAAATGCCCATTCGCAGCTTAGTCACATGTCAACACAAATACATATTATTTTCAACCTTATTAACGCTCCATAGTGGTGACAATAGTTTACACGGTCAAGTAGCGATTAAAATCGTAGTCAGTTTGCGCCTTAATCAAGGAAGTAGGTCTAGTTAAAAGTCCTCTGTAGAATTTAATAATCAGTGTTGCCATAATTTACTGATAAATTGAAACTAGAAAATATCGCACCTGATTGTCTTGAAGGCTTAGGCAGAGGTACTCACATTTAGCTGGTTATATTCAAAGTCATAGGGGGCGAGGAGCGAACCATACAATCAACGAGAAATGTCGGATGGAACAGCCCAATTACACTTGGCCCAACCGAGGAATGTAAGCCAGATCGGTTCAACATCGATGTAAAATAAACAAATTTACGATTTCCTTACACTTTCAAATCAAACCATTAAAAGTGTTTGTATCATACCTTATGGAATAAATGTCCCTATTTTCCTTAACAACAATGAAACTCCACTGCTGTAATAAAATTGTTCGTCAACCCATATGATCGGTTTTTGGAAATATTATCTTCAGCCTATTTTGAATGTGTTTGATAAAAGATATAAACAGACCCATAACGAAGCCGAGAGACACTATGCTCTTGCCGTGCGTCATTGCGATATTTTTTTTTTGTTCTGGACTAAACCTGGGAACCTTCTAACTACGGAGCCAGTGAAAATCGTAGTCCCAACTTTTTCAGACATTTTCTATAAATACAAGTTTTAAACGTTATAGCTTGAATAAAATACCTCCATGATCCTTGTATTATTCAATGCATCCATCAGCGCAATATTTTGAGTGCGTTACAATGAGCGATACCTGCCGCAAAACGTGATTTTTCACCCCGAAACAAAGTCGTTTCCCAGCAATATTTTTTGCGCAGTGCTATTTAGTTTATTGTACAGAATGTTTGACTTCGTGGAGGATCCGTTTACATCCTATAAGTAAACATATAAGTACCTACTGATTTGATTTTTTTGGACTTGTTTGCTGAGGTTCTATGAGACGACAGAATGATAGGAATAACATATTTTATTATTAATAGTTAACGCTGTACTAAATAAATTATATTAATAAATAACGATACTGCTAATACAGTCTACCATTTTTTTTATATACCCAACTTCAGTCCTTCCTCAAAATTCAAGTTACCATCTCTAACATTTCACTTAATGAAGGAACTGTACGTCTTCAATACTAATCAATGTGTTGATAAGTTTACAAAGTTCTACACCACACACTAAAATATAATAAATAGTGAAGAGGCTTTGTTTCGTGAGAATCAGCTATATAATTAATTTAGCCATTGCAAGTTGTGGACAAGCATGTTTGCTGAACTAATTACGACAGGCGTTTATGTTTGACGCAAAGGTTCGGGTAGGCATTGTCGTACAAATACCAAAAATAAATATCAATATGCTCAAGAAATAATAAAATCAAATCAAAAATAATTGTCAATTGTTTTAATTGCAATGCATGCCGTTTCTGAACGAATAACTATCTTCCAAGTTTAAAAAAACTAATTTCAGAACGTAAGACAACTGCCAATCTAACATCAGTGTGCTGTCAAACTGAAGATCGCTGGTGACGTCACATAATAGTTAGAATGTCAGAGGTCATGAACATTTTGTGGACTTAGTGAAAATATTATTTAACTTTTAAAAAAAGTGATTCTTCATTTGCCTATATTTTTTTACAAATTGCTTATAATACACACTTAATATCAGTAGGATCGTTTTATCTTAGTGTACTAAATTAATAATAGAGAGAAAGTCACAAGTATTTTCTTTGTTTTTATTTACTCCTTAAATTGTTTGCATCAAATAATGAAATGAATAATTTAAAAAAATATAAACCCCTTAAGTTTGATGATTGCTATTTTTGAGTCAAGGTAAAAAAGTTTCTGAGGGAGGTAATTTATTTTATCAATGAAGTTGTATGTCGATAAAATGTTTATGACCACTTAACTACTTCACAATACCCATTACGTCACTTTTCTTGGATTTTTTAAGGCTTAGGGCCTTGAACCAGTAATTACTCAAGTGAATCGAGCATTAGTGTATCCGGGCATCAGAAGCTATAGTGATAGTGTCATTTATTGTTTCTACATCATGAATTCCTCAAACATCATTTCCTAAACGAAACAATATTAGTAAGTAAAGATTTCACTTATCCCAATGCAAAAACTTCTAAAGGCCTTGTTCACTCAGCCGTGAACGACGATTCACTGTCGTCGGCACAACTTTTGCCATGAAAACAGTAGATTTTTATAATGCAACCTCTTTTCGCAACAGCCAAAACAGTACTATTATAAGCGTGATATTTTATTATCTTATCGGCGTAGATTATGTACACAAGTGTTCGTTTTGTACCGTGTAATGGACAACACATTAGTTACCAGCACTCCAATGGGTACCGTGTGATTACAACTGAATACAACGAAAATAATATAACCAACAAACGTATGGAACGTACGGACCGTAAGGAGTTGACATTGAGTTTCCATAACTTAATCAAACGAGGTACGGTAAAGTGTTCTATGTTTGAATTTGTTTTGTTAATTTCTTATATGAGTGGCCAGTGTCATTGCCAAGTGAGTGATAAAAAGATTCAATGGTGAATTTTATGCAGTGGTGTTAAATGCTTTGGTGTCTTTTGTTTTTATTTTTATTTTGCGATTTTTTTTTATCATTACCATGCTTAATTTTTCTAACAGTGGTAATCATTTCGTAAACATTTTTCATAGTTTCTTTGTTATGAAAATAAAAACTAAGGATTTTCCTTAATTGGAATTAACAATGGGAATTTATCCATCAGACTTTTAATCAGTCATTCATACACATTACGGATAGTGACGAATAACAACATGCTAAAATACATCAACTATAACAGACCCAAGTTTTCCTGGTTTAAAATACATTTTAAAGTACTTTAAATGTAATTCTGAGCAAGTTTTCCTGTCAAAAAACTGTGTATTCTTCAATAAATTAATTAATGTTACAATTCATATTATGTCAAGAAAGGGCTGATAGCATAAAACTGTTACATGATCCATCTATGATGCAATAGTAATCATATCATAACACATCACGCTAGCAATCCCTGAAGGATAAGGCTAAGCTGCACCTATTGTATGCCCCATTTGCCAGTTATGTCAATCATAATACTTCTTCTGTCATAATTATTTTAAAACTCAGGAACAACATGCCTTGTCACTATCAATAGTTGTAGGTAAGATTACTGTAAGAATGTGTAATCCTCCAAAATGATTAAAAGTACAGACACAGGTCATTGTTAAAAACTCTTTACTGCACAACATACCTAATGGTAACTTGTATTCTATTCTATTGTTTCTTTCAATCAATAATTCCATAGACACGCCTAGAAACAAACAGAAACTCATTGTTCAACTGGACATATTTGTTTATGCTTGGCACTTGTATTCTTAATTTAAAAAAATTTAGAATTCTTTCTTAGTATCATTATATTCACTGGCTGGAACTGTGTTTCTAATAGACCCATGTGGCAATAGTCAACACTGCTGCTTATATTAGCCACCTAACTTACAGATAATGTGCTGAGTTAATTGCCAGTATGCAGTGTCCGCAGCCACTCCGTATTTTATTGATATCAATGTCAACTCAGCATTATATTCCATTTTAAATTGATTTTATGTCCAATTAAACAAATTTCAAGAAGCTAATGTAAATTAAGTTGATTTCAGAATGACTAGTACTATTGAAAAGTCATAATTATAAGTATTTAAAGTTTTAGTACAAACTTAGCTTACGCATGGGTAATTAAAGTTTCACTTTAATTTCCAAAAACACATAGTTGTTTGGAACATTGCAGACGCAGGGTACTCCCGCGTTCACTGACGTCACCACTTTTCAACCTTATAACTTAGAGCATATGGGTGAAAAGTGAACTTTATAGAAACTACCTTGCATTTACAAACCTAGATACAACACACCTATGTTGAATTGGACATCGTCTTCATGTAGGTTTTAATGCAACATGCAGTAAACTTAAATAAAATTAAGAGAGACTAATAAATTCTTGTTTACCAAATTATAATGCAATATACTTATAAAAAAGTAATTTAATATGGATTGGGATACTAAATTTTATTACTATACAGTATAAATATTGCTTCATCGTCTACTGCATTTGCATTGTGCATTCATAGTATCATTTAAGAAAATAAATTGCCGTTTATGGCATCTCATGACCAATGTAAGTGCTTCATCCTGCCATGCAATGATGCAAGTCTTAGGGCTCTAGTTACCATATAAAGAATAATGTATGATGCATTACACAGTTTAGTATTCTGCAATAGTTTCCGTTGGCTCAATGTAATACTATTATTTCAATTATTTGTTCATGAGTTCAAACCGGTGTAAGCCAGGTTGGTTTCTATCTTTTAATAATTAAAATATTTTAGTACGAAAGGATTAATTTTTTTAAATAAATTATATTTTTATCGTAATTTTTTGTCATAATTCATAAGTCAATTGGTTACATCAAACTTCGTATACATAGGTGGATAGACTGGTGAGAGGGTTTTTGTGACTAATGTGTAGGGTTCTTCTTTCTGATGGGGTTTCTGGAGGAAATGATTAAGGCTTCTGAGGTTTGTGCTGGTTGTGGCTGTCGGGAAAATTGGGATATTTTTATAGTGATAGATCCCAAGCCGGTCTCTTGGGCCATTGACATTGAGGCTGTATTGTATAAAACTGATTTGTACTTTAATCTATCTAAATACAGTAGCATTTCAAATGAAAATTAAACTTCTTGTATAAAGCTAAGCCTTAAGCAGTGTGAGCTGCTAAATCTTAATTCGTTGTTTGAATTAAATATTTTTTCATGTATTTTTTACAGATGAAAAACTTTACGGGTACACAAACTACGGGATGGATACTCCCACCCCCGCAGGTGACGCCTCGGGCGAATGCCTACAAGGATTCTTTCAGACCATGGATTCCCTGAGTCCCTTAGACTCGGACTTCGACGAGAGCCTGGCTGTACCTGAGTCCCTGTCGGTCATCGAAGCTGATAAAACTGATAATAAGGAAGGGAGTAGTTCTAGTGGTATGTTGTTTTGCTTATTAATATCACTATGCAATAGGATGCTATTGACGATCCTACATCAGTTTTTTACTTAAGGCAATTGTCATGGATGAGCCCCGCCAAGGCCAAGATGAAAGGTTCCGATAGACTCATAGGGAATTAAACTCAACAACGAAATGACAGGCTCATTCCTCATCTGGCTCTCATCAGCTAAGCTATGCAGATTATCTGAGCCAATCAGAACCAAATCATGCAATGCGTGTGGCAAGATGCAAGTGATTTGTAACGTATTGTGCATTTTTTTTGCCATTTATTGTGGATAATCTGGTTTAAATCTTTAAACCAGCGGTTAGCAACAGGCGAACCGCGGATGATCGAACTTTGGACCGCCAAAATTCCTAGCTCAATTGAAATAATATTTTATACAACTACATATGTTTGAAAGCCACGTAGAATCTAGCTAGAGTACTTATTACTACTTTACAAGTAAGTACCTACAACTGATGTGATGGAAAAATACCCTGTATAATTACTTGGATTAGGCAAAATAACAGTAAAAAAACATTAGTTTTTTTTTGGGACCTCGATAACAATTTTCAATGGTATCCGATTGAAAGACTATTAGATAAAGATTCATTAATGACTCTGCCCTGGAGTGTAAATGTGGTGCTGTTCTACAAACGATGGGGCACTTAATATCGTGTCCTGCGTGTCCTGTTGTTTGTTAGCTACAGGAACTGATGGACGCTACTGAAAGCGCCAAACTAGTAGCTCAGTTTTGGGCTGATACAATTTAGATTGCCATCGATACGCTAAGAAGAAGAATGGTATCCGGACCCTACTTAAAACTGCTTGCCCTCCCAGCTGCTTTAAACTCTAAACATTCATGCTGTTACTCAACAGTAAATCTTAGTAACGGTTTACAATCATTCATCATTTCTTATCAGCTGAAAAAAATCTTACATAATGTTGGCTACAAGAGAAAGATTAAGATTATATTTCTGAGATCAGACTCACAATCAGTGTTGTCATACAAGCCCGTTCGATACATTTTTTCTTATTGTTCTAGATCTCTCACTAAGCACTATATTTGATAAGGTCAAAGATAAAGTGAAATATTTGCAACATTTTTAGGACTTTGTGTGTACAGACGCCAGAACATCAAGCTACTACAATCTCTCAATTTTTTTTAATATATTTTCAACTTTATCACCAAGCTATTAGGTACAAGGTTGATTGGGAAAATTTGACAGTTTCGGGTAGCTTGATGTGCTGGCGTCTGTACTGTGTATTTTTTACTTAAATATAAAAGTAACGTAATTAATTGATTCGTTTCTGATTAGATAAACGTCATCAGACCCCTTTGTATGGAGACAATTATTTTCATATCTATTTTATCTTGTGATAGGAGCCGGCATCCTCTGATTCATATTAAAATGCATACATAAGTGTCGATAATATTGAATTGTCACTCTGAGCTGTTTTGATTATAACTCTACTATATCCTTCTTGAGTCATGGTAGGCCAATTGATGATTATCCGTTATATATAATGCTCTACATTATATATAACGGATAATCATCAATTGGCCACGTTGGTCTAGTGGTCGCATTTCGCAAGCCCGACTGCATGACATGAGGTCCTGGGTTCGATTAGTTGGGCAAAGTGTTATTGGGATTTTCTATTAGGAATTTCTTAGTAGCAACCACGGAGTCTAGTCTATTTGTGTCCGGTTGGTGGTAAAAGGCTCGCCCTCTATGATATGGGACTTAAACATGACTGCCGAAATGTGGGTGTACCTACTATTAGGTACCTACACCTCTGCCTAACCCTTCGGGGATTACAGGCGTAATGTTATTTTATTCAATTATTACAAGCTGTTGTGATACCTATTTTGGATTATCTGTCGCTGACTTGACGTCAGTGTTTTGCTATTGGCTTAAACATCATTACACAAAGCCAAGCTCGGTTTATTTTGATTACTAATATACAATTATTTATTACAATTAGTATTGGGAAATCCCCAATCATCAATAATATCCCCAAGTAGAATCATGCAGCTGCAACTCTCCCAAAAAAGAATATTTAAAGCGTCCAAAAACGTTTTTTCTAATTACTTACTCATTTAATAATTTTATCTAACTAATCATTAATTAATAAACACTGACCTAAAAATCTAGAGAAAATGTTAGGAAGGCGGCTGATTAAAATCTTTTAGACAACATAAGAATATTGGTACAAATTAGTTTAATTGCACATTAGAAACATATCTCTTTATCAATCGCAATGAACTGATAAGCGCTGGCGAATCGTGATAACAATATATTAGTTTTACTTTCCTCGTCGTGTTAAAAACCCCACATATCATTCAGGAAACAACGTAACATATATTATCATTCCTGTAATCCTCGAAGTGTTAGGCAGTGGTATGATTATATTAAACACCCACGTTTCGTCCGTTATGTTTAAGTCCCTTGTAATAGAGATAATCTTATTGCCATGAATCATGCAACAATCCAGGCTGAAACGAAGAAAACCCCAATAACTATTTCTAATCGAACCCACGACATCAGCAGTAGTAATTGCGTGCGTCCACTAGACAAATGAGGCCATCAGAATAAAACATGGCAGTGTATTTCTGTATCCATTGGATAATCCACTTGGGACATCTTATTAAGGCAATTTAGCGGTTCTCTAAAGCTAGAATTAAAACACAGACAGTGGCCCGGTTGTCTAGCTAAATGGGTAATTTGTTACCACTCAAGCCACTTGAAACGCGCCGCATAGCGATCTATGGGCGGTCGCCACATACTCACGACGAGTTCGCTGACGGTCGACCACTTTTCAACCTTATTACTTAGGGTATAAGGATGAAAAGTGGCAGACCGTTAGTGAACTTTGTAGTACACAATTGCATGATCACAAAATTTTCTGGATGTCCAGCGTCTAATCAAATTACGTATCGAAAGTTCACAGACATAATCGTATCAATATCTTATCTCGTAACGATAAAACGGAGAATATATTTCTGGAATTCCAATTTGAAGGCCCCTTTCACGCCCTCAGGCGATGCTATTTGCGTCAAACGATGCGCGTGCGTTTCTTATAGCAACCCGGTGACTCGTGGCATGGTCATAGACAATAGGTTATGCATGTGGACTTTTGCCGCATGCATGAACGTTTGTGGGAGAAAACTGTTCATTTCTTTGTTTTCTATTTTTTTTTATATCAAATAGGAATGCTGTGAGCCATATTTTACGATCATAATACCATCACACTGAAGCTATGTTAATATACTTCTGTTTCAGCAATAACTCAAACAACAGTGCCATTTAAAGCGGTCCACAATCCGCCTGTAAAATTCAACGCGGTGCACAGGAAAGTGTTTATTCCGGGCATTGAAATAAAGGTCAGATTAGTGGAAAATGAAAGAAGCGTCACAACACATTTGCTGAATCCTAATCTGTGAGTAAAATATTTTTCTATAATATTCCACATTCATTAAGCTTACTAAAGTTTGGGTCCTGGCGGATTTCGATGTCGTCGATTAAGACTTGAGAACTAGCAGCATTTCCTGTTAAAAACAGGTTCGATCAGCAATCCTAAAGCCAATCATGATAGACCATGTTATTATGTGTCTAAGATTTACGTTCGATTAACCACTTTTTTGTCTAGCTGCCAACAGGTTTTGGGCTAGCAATGTCTACCAAAATTAAATCGTTGAAAGGCTCACTTCTTTTGTTTTTCATGTGTTTAGTGCCCAAACTGGTCTTTACATGCCGTCGAGAAATATCTGTCAGGCATGCTGGTTTGGTTTCCTCACGATGTTTTCCTTTACCGAAGCAAGTTGCACACTTATAACTACTGCACCGGATCAACATAAATAACCGCGCTATATTTTAACTAGCTGATCGGTGTAAACCTAATGGAGGCTGTACACTCTCGACTGAGAGCTCTCTCTATATGTCCCCCGAGACGTCTCGCATTACACCGACAAAGGACGGAATGCAAGCGAGGTACACCGAAATTGAATTATTAAATACGTCGATCTTTTAATCAAAAATACAATTATTCTACAGCATTTTAGTTAAATTGTTTGCAACAAGCACAACCAGTATCATCCATAGATATGGATAAATTCTTAAAATTGTGAAAATATTATTTGTGATAGGTACTAGTATTTTTAATATTAAAATCGACGTTTGTACGTTACGGTTAGGACGCGCGCTCGTGCTAGAGCCTCCTGACTCCTGGTGGCCTACTATGACGTCCTAAAGCTGGAATAATTCCAGTGTGGGAAAGAGATGATGCTAGACGACCTGTATTGCTCTGTCTTTTTCCCACACTGGAATTACTCCTGCTTTAAGACGTCATAGTAACCCCCTGTCCAGTGATTATATCAGTGCGTTGACTTTTAGTGTTGCGCCATAATACTGCAGATTTCAATAAATTTTCATTGTACCCAAGACATGACTAAGTCTAGTTAAACAATAACTTAAATTAAAAAATCCAAGAGATAATGTAATCGCTCGATAATTATCACATTAAAACGTTCGTCATGTTTCGTGATCTTCATTTTTATTGTAGAACACAAGTCTCTTTGTATTTTAGGTTTTTTTTTTTAAACGTGTTTCAAGATAAGACAATGCGGAAAAAATAACGATTAGATGTCTATTTATAGTACTAAGTTGTTTTATTGGAAGATTTCTAACTATTTTATATCTTTATTGACTGACCACAAACAATCTAAACTGCTAAGTAGGGTTAACGCCCGGTTCTACACATACCTTGCAAAAACCGGGTATGCCCGGTTCTACGCGGTTCTTTCAAGGTATTTATAGTACCGGGTGCATTCAATACTGCTAAGTCTAGAAGCTTGAAACACAAAAGACCACATCTGGCGAACGGCTCGATTTTTAAAATTATTTGTGTAAACACTATTTGAAAATCAAAAAAAGATTAATTTGACTCAACAACACCAACCTACAGAATAATATTACAACTTTATGTAAGGGTTTTTATACGAAGATAATGAGCTTACCGTAGTAAATCATTTGCAATTCAAGGTCTTGGACTACTACAAAAATGATAAATTAAACACATTAATACTTTTTTATTTAAGATAATGAACATTTAAGTTTGTTTATGTTATGTACATTATATACAGACTATAAATATAACTAAAATAAATATAAAAATAATTAATTAAATACATTAATTAACTTTTAATTCCTGCTTACTTAAACTAAGGTTAATAAGGATATTGTTATTAGGATATATAATTGCCCTGAGTAGTGTACCTAAACAACTGTTCATTTTAGAAATATTTATGTACCTACCCATTTTACCGGAAAAAAAACGAATATTAACAAAAAAATACGACTGATATGATTTCCGTAACCAATGATACCCGTTTATCTACTATCCACACATATTTATAAACGCATATAACAACTGTAATCAAATACATACCTACATCAATTGACGGTCCTGTTGACCTCATCTACCAGGGGTATTGAACAGATGACACACGTTCCATTATAGTCAATGAATGACTTAAGATCAACGCACACGTATAAGCATTCCAAATGATCAGCATCGCATCTACTGGGTCCTTCACGATTCTTTTAATGAAACTTGACGGCACGGTTGGCGAGTGGCTGAGCCATTGACTACTGCGCTGCGTGTCGCAGGTTCGATCCCCGCACGGAACATATATTTGTATGGCCTACAAATGGCTGGCTGGCTGTTTCGGGTCTGGCTGTTTGTGTATGTGAGTTTAAATGTTTGTAAACGTACCCACGGTACAGGAGAAAATCCTAGTGTGGGGCAAAGTATACTGCAACACATTCTTTTAAACTTCCTAACGGCTCTGTTTTAAGCATTCACGGTTTAAAACTAAATGTATACTGTCACTTACGGGATATCTTCCTAACGGCTTCGCCTCGGTGCGGGATCAGCGGGTAACCAGCACTCAAGAAGCTTATGGCGCGCCGTCACTCTGATTACGGAGAGCTGACGCTCCGTCGTATGGCCTACGTTGGGTTGTCACCACCTTCACCCAGCCGTAATCAAGGTGTTAGCCTAGCTAAGCCAAGGATCCCAAACCAGTGGGGGGAGTAAGGGGTCGCTAAACTGCTAATACGAGAAAAAAAAACTGTGCGCAAGTTTTGACAAAATAAATTTAAACGAATTTTATTAAAATCGTAATTTTTATTTTGATATAAAAATATTTTTTAACTTAACAGACAGAGTCGCATAGAATAAACAATTGGGAATCCCTGCTCTAATCAAAGAAATGACAAGTAGCGGACTTATTTGTGTGCGATGTCCTTAAAGGTATTGTACCGGACGTTATCGGTCTGAATCATAGGTAGAATTGATTGTACCCACACTTATACAGTCCTCAATCTAATAGTGTGAAATAATAGAGCATTAAACTTGTTACTATCATAGCGCAAGCTGATTGGTTTAACGACGTTATAAATGTTTATTATGCAGATAAATTACATTTTCCGACTTGTTTAGCGATGAACGGAAAGTTCAATTAGATAACTTATCTAATTGAATTTTCCGTTCATCGTAAGCTGATAATCTTTGTTGATTAAAATGTTCAATGTTGTCATAATGTTAATTCTGTTTTTTTAGGGAGGGATTAATTTGAGGTTTAATTTCTACTCCTCTGCCTTGACAACAGCATACATATGTATGTTTAGGTACTTCCTTAATGAGAAGTACCTAATTCTATATCTGTATGCTTACAAGTGTCTAAGTACTCCTAGTTACTACTTCAAAAACACTTTTACATGATTTAAAGGAATTCATTATTACAAGTGCCTCCACGTGTGATGATACTTAAATACTTCCGACACGCCTGGCCCTCGTGGTGGATTCCAGCAGTGGGAACGCTTTAGACTGACTATGCTATTTTTTTATCCTATACTGTACACCTAACAAAGTTGGTAGTCGACCACCATTTCACCTCTTAAGCTTTTGGTAATACGGTTGAAAAGTGGTCAACCCCGAATTTTGCCGGCTGTATAGTCACAAGCATCAACATGTATACACTTACCTATCTAAATTCAAATGCGATTCTCTCGTGTTAAACCGTTGAAACGTTGAGATAACACCAATTTCATAAAAAATATGGGTTCCAAGATACTATTTCAGTAACAACATGAAATTACAATCAGTACCATAGAAGAAAATCCCTTTTAAAAGTTGCTTAGTGGATACATATTGGTGCTCATGACTGTACCTGTTGCTAACTAGGAAAGAAAGATAGTCTATCCCTTATCGGAAAGAACAATATGATGAAATACTTGTAACTGGATCAATCATCTAGTAACAACAAAGCGTCATACGTATCAGCCCTAACCTAGTTCAGGAAGGTTACTATGTCGTCTTGAAGCAGGAATAATTCCAGTGTGGGAAAGAGACAGAGCTAAACAGGTCGTGTAGCGCCAACTCTTTCCCACACTGGAATTACTCCTGCTTTAAGACGCCATGGTAGAGTACTAGACCGGTCTTATTAAAGATATTTCTGTAGATACCAATGTACTTATAACCAAGTTCACTTAGGACTGCCCCTCTAGTTGTTTTATTGTATCGATGTCCATCCAAAGATTGTCGGATAGATATCGTTTATTTATTTTACCGGTATACACTAAATAGAGAAAAGAAGAAAGGAACCGAAAAAATAGGTACAAAGGTGATGCTTATTTCTAAAGAAATCTCTTCCAGCATACCTGCGAAAGGAGAGTAGAAAAAAAGAGATGTAGACATAATGTGTAAAAGAAGAAGAGAAAATAGAATACATAAAAACTAAGCAATTAACGAATTTAAATATAACATACAATACAAGAATATACTTACATATTTACTAGTAAAAAGACAAAATACATAACACAAATATAAGCTACAATATAATACATGTCATGTAATATATAATAATAAATACCTATGCAACTATGGCGAATTAGAAAGATAATATCGTTATTAGCGATAAAACCGTTTTATCCTGAATATTATGGGTTAGTCAATGATATTTGTTAAAATTGAAGCGTAAAATAAAGTATATTGAGCCCGAATTAAAAGCTGTATCATTAACACTAGAAACAGTAAACCTGGTAAATGTCCCGTTTCTAGTGTTAATGATAATGTTAGTGACCATGACAGTTTAAAAAAATTAAGAAGCTGAAGGTCGTGGTTTTGAACCCAGGCAAGCGCATTACTTTGTGTTATTTATTTGCTCACCACTGCTCTCAAAACGGTTAAGGAAAACTTCGTGAGGAAACCGGCATGTCCTAGAAGCAAAAATTCGACGACATATGACATCTATCAACACGCACTGGGCCCGCGTGGTTGAATTACAGTCCACTCCCTCTCAGAGACCTGTGTCCCAGCAGTGGGAACATTACAGGCTGGTTATGCTTATGTTAAAGTATATTCTATCTATCAACAACAAAGTTATCATTTTCTAGATACACAATCTACCTCCAACATGGCGAGTTCAACTGGTCGATCAAGAAGCGTTACAAACACATACTGTACCTGCACCAACAACTCACTCTCTACCGAGCTTCTCTCGACATCCCCTTCCCCACGAAAACCCATAAGACTAGACGAGCCAGCTTCAAGAATACCGTGGACACTGAGGAGCAAGCTGAGAAGGTGGCCATGCAAGCCGTGCCAAGGAGTAACTCGAAGAGGCAGGCGCGGCCTAGGAAGAGGAAAGGGGCGCTGCCTAGGTGAATACTATTTATGGATTTTATAGTATTAAATGGGTTAACTGGTGTTTTCTATACTAGGTGGAAGGGGCACAAACGATTACCAGTATACCACGTGTTCAGTACAATGTGCGAGAGCAGCGGTGGCCCAGTGGTGGCGGCACCGACTTACGAACAGTAAGTCGTGGGTTCATTACTTTGTGTAATTTATTTCATCACCACTGCTCTCAAAAACGGTGAAAGAAAACATCGAACCAAAAATTCGAACACATGTGACATCTACCAACCCGTACTGGGCCCGCATGGTGGATTATAGCCCATTCTCTCTCATAGAGAGGAGGTCGTGTGTCCCAGTGGGAACATTATAGGCTGATTAGGCTATGTATGCAGTACAACGTTAAAATCACCGATGAAAAATTTCTATGTTCAGAATAATGTACTGAATACGTGGTAACCGTTTCTGCGTCGGTGTCCCTTCCACCCCGTATATTTTATTGATAGCTTGTGCCGATTGTATAAACTGTTTTCAAAGAAATCCTCTTTTGTAGACATTTACAGAGAACTGATTCGGTTGTGAATTTGTCTGAGGTCAATCTCGTGTTATCGGGTGTAATTAGCAGACTAAATGAACACAAAAACTAAATAAATAATATTGATAACAGATTACTGACGAGACGGATAAGCGTTTGGAAACCAGAGATAAACTGAATATCTAAGATTTATCAAAACTTTGAAATGAGTATAGGCTAGAAAATAAAGCAGTCAAGATGTGCTCCTAGAGGCTAGGAGCACATCTTGACTGCTTTTACTGATAAGGATTTTTGTCTAGGACCTAGACAAAAATCCTTATCAGTTCCAGTTTTGTACCTATATCTAGAATTATCTGTACACGGATTCTACATTAAAACTGACTATAATAGTTTCTGATGCAGTGTTTTGTTTGCAGGTTTCCAAAAAAACCCGAAGTGATGGTCACATACGAGGGCATCCAGCTAAGAATGAAGCAGCTCGAGGAATACCTGTACAATCTGCTAAACATCTCAATATACAGGAACCACCACGAAACGGTAAGAACCTTCAAACACCGATGCGTAAGATTTACCTTCAGTCCGTCATAGTTGGATGGGTTCAAAGTAACAAAACTGGCAAACTATAATCAATCTTATGGCTTACGGTACAAGATTGATTTTACAGTGATACTTTTTTTGTTGTTTTTGTTTGTACTGATTATTAACGGATACACATCAGTTTTTTTACTATTTAAACAATGTTTTAATCTACGTAGTACAGCTACTTGTGAATGAACTTGCCCTTGTAACAGGAAGTATCAACAACAAACCTTTTTTATGCATCCATTTAGCGTAACCGAGTTCCGTTATGAAGGCCCAGGGTATAGGTGTCTTTGCAAGGGCATGCAGTGTAAAATATCTCTAAAGACGAGAAGAGAACCTCAGAACTCTTTGAGGGTTTGGTTGTTACTGGTGAAACCCATAGGTCCAGCTATTAGATGAATGATCAGCTAATTTTCCAACCACACCAAATAAACTACCTATATCTCTTGGGGTAGTATTAATTAAACTCAAATAAAAAAATATCCTTTTTCTATGCAATAAGATTCCGAATTCCTATCAAAATTACCGATTGCACAGCAAAATATTCAACTCAAAATATCAAAAGCTTTTTCATCAATGCACAGCTTATAATCTTAATGCACATTATACTGGGGGTGTCCCTGACGTCGACCGTCTAGGGTTAGCGTTTCCATCAGCAGGTCGACGGATCCCCGCTGCGCGGGGCTCCTATTTCTGTCTGCAGGGTTTACAGGAACCTAACTAACTGAACCTCGGGGTGCCCCTGACGTTGACCGTCTAGGGTTAGGGTTTCTGTCAGCAAAAATTTGCTGTGCAGTCAGTATTTATGCTATGTATGTAGTATTTTTGTACAAAAATAAATTTAACTGATGTAAAAAAGAATATAAATGATGAGTATGTATTGATAGGCGATTATTTATTTGATATGCAATTTATAATATCCCTATCTCTTGCGATGTTGAGTAGGCCGCTATACCTAAGTTACGAGGGTTGGTAGTAATACCATCATAATCTGTCTAGCCTTTTCACAACTATGTTGGAGTCGGCTTCCAGTCAAACCGGATAGCAGCTGAATACTTGTATTTTACATGGAGCGACTGCCTATCTGACCTCCACAACCCAGTTGGTACCAGGTGTTACGATACCCCATGGTAAGACTGGTTGTCAGACTTTCGGGCCACTGACTACCTTTAACGACAATCAAGGATCTACAAATGACAGACCGGGACCAACGGCTTAACCTACATTGCAAGTTATTTTTATTGTAAAAGTATTTAATCTCTCTTTTTCCAGGTAAAATTCCTCGAAGTATCAAACCTCTCGTTCATATCAGAGCTGGGCAGCAAAGGCAAGGAGGGCATGATACAGAAGCGAACAGGCTCCACGCAGCCCGGCCAGGCGGGGTGCAACTGCTTCGGAATGCTCGGCAACATGGTTTGTGTGAGGTTAGATTACAGTAGAATTGAGTATTTCTTTAGGTCTCCCACTAGGTGGACCGATGACCTGGTGAAGGTTGCGGGGATCCGCGGGATGCGAGTCGCACGGGCCGGTCAATGTGGTGACACTTGGGGGACGCCTATGTCCAGCAGTGGACGTCTTTCGGCTGTAATGATGATGATGAGTATTTTATTATATGTATCTGCACTATTACTATACCAAGAGGTCCGAGGGATCACAATAGTACGAAGGTAACTGACATAGCGCGAAAAATTGCCAAACTTTAGTCGCAGTGGACAGGGCATTGCTTGCAGAACGGATGGCCAGTGGGTAAGGTGGTGCAGCGTAATAAGGCGTCCCAAAAGGTAGACCAATCAACTGATGAATGCTGTGAGATTCTGCTGGAGGCGAAAAATTCAGGACCGGTCAATGTGGCGACGCTCGGGAGAGGTTTATGACTTCTTACTACTATCATAAAATGCAAAAGTTTCTGAGAATGCATCGATGAATGTTTGTTACTCTTTCACGCCAAAACCCTGAACGGATTTGGATGAATACTTTTTATCCCGTGGGACAATAACCAAAAAGCTAGTCTTTTATAATTCCATGATTGTATGTGGTGCGATTGTTGTTTATTTATGGTCGAGTTTTTAGAAGTTTATCAACATATTCGTTTTTTTCCCCTCTTTAGGACATAACCAAATAATAATTCCATTGCAGGTGTAACTACTTCTGCACGGGTTTAGTGTGTGCAAAATGGCAAGAGCGATGGTTCTTCATCAAGGATACCTTCTTCGGATACGTACGGCCGCGAGATGGCGTTGTTAAGGCTATCATGTTGTTTGATCAGGGGTAAGTTATCAATATCATACTCTTCCTCATCATCTACGTTGCCTAGTCCCAAGTTTGTGGGCTTCCAGTGTAACCAATGCAGCTGAATACCAGTATCTTACATGGAGCTACTATCTATCTGACCTCCACTACCCAGTTAGCACTGGGTAATACGGTACCCCTTGATAAGACTGGTTGTCGATATTTGGGCCACTGACTACCTATAACAACTGTCAATACTCTTTCTCCATCAATTTAATTATTTATTGTTCCCCTTTCTTTCTCTGAATAGTTTATTTTAAGTTTATTGTATGTAGTTAGAGTACCTACTTAATTTTTAAACTTCAACTTAGCTAAGCCTACATTGTATTTATACTGTCTTATTTTTCATTCCACGCAGCCCATTCTGAATGATTCGTGAGTATTTTAGTAAATGTGAATTGTGCTAATTGTAATAATACTGTCGAGGTTTATATGGAATTAAAATAAATGCTTTAAAAATATGTTAAGCAGTCAGCAACACCTAACGTTAGTGTGGTTTTTGAATGAAGTATATAATTTTAATAACATAATACTTAAAAGGTTATTAATATAATATTCATGAGTGAATAGAAAGTCATAGGAAGTTAATAATTTTGTAGTAACAACGTACCACAATCATCTACAATATAAAAACATTTCAGTTGTATATTACCCACCATCACATAATCTTTTTTCTGACGAGATAAAACTAAATGTGTCGTACTATACAGGGTGTAAACGGACCCGAAGCCGTCAACTCAAGCATTATGTACTCAAACTAAGTAACTTTACGCAAAAATTATTGCTGGGAAACTACTTTTTTTTTAAGTGAAAAAATCACGTTGTATTGTAGGACTCAATGTAAAGCACTCGAAATATTGTGCTGATGGATGATAAAAAATTTACATTAAAAACATCCATTTAAAAAAAAAACTTGTGAAAAAGCTGGAACTTTGTCTCCCAATATCTCCGTAACCAGAAGGTTCTCAGGTATGGTCTAGAATAAAAAAAAAATCGTAATTAAAGGGACTTTCTGCTTTGCTATGGGTCTTGTTACACCCTTTATGAAGCCCAAAAAATTTCTTCGAATCGAAGAAAGAGATATAGCCTAAGAAACAAAGAATTTGGCAATGATTTCGTCAGAATTGGGCCAAGTTCTACTGCCATCCGCTTGATCTAATACGTCAGTCAGTCGATCCTATAAAATGTAATCTAACACTTTAAATGTATATTCTCCATAGGTTCGAAGTATCAAGCGGTATGTACTCCACGGGGCTGAACCATGGTCTCCAGATCCTAAATCAAAGCAGACAGTTGGTGATCAAGTGTTGGACGAAACGCAAAAGTAAAGAATGGATGCAATACCTCAAAGCTGTTGCTAATCAGACCGGTATGTTTCTTGAGTGCAATTCTATTGTCTTGTAAACTGAACATTTTTACTGAAATAATTGGTTGTAGCATCATTGTTTACTTTATTTATTTTTACACAAATTTCATACAAAATAATATTTAAAAAAGAACAGTAACGGGAACAGGGTCCAAGCTACCGGCGGTCAGGGCTCCAAAGAGTTCCTCCTCCTAACAATACGAGCCGTGTCCAGGAGTAGCGCTTTCTGAATCAAGCCCTTGATCCAGCTGCCTAACGAGAGCTTCCTCAGATATTGGTCGAGGCTCTTGGCAATTAAGCCATGGGCTGACACGATCGGCACAATGATCGCTGAGTCCACATCGCACATGTCGACAATCTCGCGAGCCAAGTCAAGATACTTGATTTGTTTATCTTTCTCGGCTTTCACGAGGTTCTCGTCATGCGGGACCGTTATGTCAACAATCATTGCGAGCCGTTCTGGTGATCATTATTACATGTTTTAAAACAATAGATTTATTTAAATCAGTGTTTGTTCATGTTACCTTATTGATTGTGACCGTATTTTTTTAAAGGACAATGACCAAAGTTGGTACCAAAAAGTCTCGCGCCTCAAAACCAAAATATTATAGTAATTAGTTTCATATTTTTTTACGGCATTACGCGTCGGGGATTTGATTTTTGAACTGGAAATATACTTTTCGAGTTTAAAAGTACGAATATTGTTTTACTCCCTTTATATGACGTTCCGTTTCAACTGAATATAAATGACGTTCCGTTTCAATTGAACAAACCCTTGTCTGTCGAGCGGACTCTAAAATTAATTACAATTAAGTAAGATCAGTACACCAAATCGATTTAGTTTGGTTTATTGCTATTTGCAACAAAATAGATTTTCTCAGCCTAAAGATTTTGATTTATCGATTACATCCCTAAATCCCGACTAGTTTATAGCACTTACTATACTCTATGGTTTATAGTTATCTGTGGCATCTGACATTTGTACTGTACTGACTGACTATTGGCAATGTAAAGGTCTAAAATAAAATCGAGTTTCAGTCAAGCATACTGTGGATGTTACTTTAACTCGTAATTCTTACTAATATTAGTGTATTACGCTGTTTTTAGAGCAATAATGTAATGTATGTGTGTTAAAATACGTCGTTGGTAGCCTCGAAAAATAGACCTACTTTTTAGGTTAGTTTCGATTTTATAAAATAACTCTGAAACGCGGGTTTTTTTTTCAAAAATAATTTTTTTAGGTGTTAATACGATCAGTGTAGTCTATAAAAAACAAGGTTTGATTTTGATGCAGCATGGTACGGGATTCCATACTTCCATGAGCATTCTCTTTTGATTCTGATGGTTAGGTGTGATTAGAAATTTCTTATTGCTTAATTTTTTGATTCATACTGTCATATTAAAAATTAGATTCGTTTTTATAGATAAAGTTACTACCTCACGCTACATGTTTCTCTTAATTGGTATTTGATAAAGCCTTTCTACTTTAATGTCCAAATAATAATCAAGTCCACAGTTTATTAATGAACGTGTTGTCTGTTACCCACAGCCCGAGACTTCACGTTCCCTAACGTGCACCACTCGTTCGCCCCGCCCCGCGCGGCCACGCCCGTGGGCACGCTGGTGGACGGCTCCGCGTACCTGTCAGCCGTCGCCGACGCCATGGAACTGGCCAAGGAGGAGATCTTCATCGCCGACTGGTGGCTCAGTCCTGAGATCTATCTGAAGAGACCAGCGCTTAATGGAAGCTACTGGAGGCTGGATACGCTTTTGAAGAGGAAAGCAGTAAGTAAAATAAAAACTGTTTCTATGGTCCGCAGAAACCTTTAACTGTCACTAATATAACAAGGTAGTCGATTGAAAGATTAGGCTCTCCTCATTTTTCGACTCTACGAACCCTTCAAGAACTCGTCAGCCCAGTATTCTGTACATCAAACTAAGTAACTACTCAAAAATTATTGCTGGGAAACGACTTTTTTTTTGGGGTGAAAAGTCACGTTTTACGGAAAAACTCAATGTAACGCAATCAAAACATTGTGCTGAGGGATGCATTGACTAGTGCAGGGGTCATGGAGGTCGTGTTGACGGCGCGTTCGTGTTCCACGCGCGCCTCAAAGAGGTGTCAGCAACAGGAGGAGCCCGCAAGGGTCGATGCCTGCCTGGGATGCGGGACTGTACGAAAGAGATACCGCGGCCCTGGAACACAAAGGGCAAAAGAAGGAACATGGATGGGTTTTAGTCATTAAAAGTCTGACACTACCTTCCGCTCCGCCCAGAGCGGGAGGGATCATTTGATGATATCCCACCCCAAAAAAAAAGGGGGGCCATGGAGGTATTTAAAGTTGCAACATTAATAACTTGTATTTAAAAAA
Organism: Eurois occulta; assembly: GCA_950022335.1. Lineage (NCBI taxonomy): Eukaryota > Metazoa > Arthropoda > Insecta > Lepidoptera > Noctuidae > Eurois > Eurois occulta. The sequence goes on along the minus strand of OX465486.1, from coordinate 17,224,257 downwards.
AAAACTTGTGAAAGTTGGAATTTTACACCTATATCTCCGTAACTGGAAGGTTCCCAGATACAGGCCACAACAAAAAACAAATTATCACAATGACGTGGAGAACAAGTTCCTTTCGGCTTCGTTAAGGGTATTTTTACACCCATTATACATTACTAAAGAATCAGCCATTTTTTAACGGCAATTATTCAAACGTGCCAGTACTGCCAGCCATTGACGCACATTTCCTCTTTGCCCATCTTTGACCGACTTCAAAAAAAAGGAGATTTCTAATAATAATTGTAATGTTCTAAAATAATGTTTTCATGTTTACTTATTTCAGGCGCAAGGTGTAAAAATATTCATAATGCTGTACAAGGAAGTGGAAATGGCGCTTGGTATCAACAGTTTTTACAGCAAGAGTAAATTAGCTAGTGAATATATTAAGGTAAGATTTTGGCAATAACTATTAATTTACTACGTATTCTACCTTTAAACTAACCCCTTTCCACGTAAGCTAAGCCGATTCTCTCAGGACACGGTTCGTCCGCGCGGTCGAGCGGTGAAGTGGACGCCTAACACCATGTACACTACAAAATGTTCGCCGCCTCCAAATCAAATCAAAATATTTTTATTTCACATAGCCTATGTGAAATAAAAATATTTTGATTTGATTTGCATGGGCACTTATGAAACGTCGACAAAAAGGTGCACGGTTCGAGTTGGTCGTTTCCTATGGAGAAGAACCGGCAATAAACTCCATGGTTACTCTTTTAAAATGATTAGATTTTACAATATTATCATGTTATGCAGCATTAGTACTCAAGTATGGGGGGACAGCATAGGCCCGACAATAAGTCGTTGCTTACTACACAAAACAACGGAAAACAAGATAACGAGGTTAACAAAAGTTAACACACCTCTAGGAATCTAATCTCGGCTCGACCGCGACATAAACGAAATGCGACATAAACAATTAGCGTCATCTTATTTGACAGTTTTTTCCCCCAATAGGGAATATGCATGATTTTTTTTTATTTCTTAAATTAATCGTTAACACCTTTATAACATAGAAAAAATATAAATAGGCTTGAAAATAGTCAAATAATTTTTCAATGTGAAATTTAAAACTTTGAATAAGAGCCGTTCAAACGCCACCATTTTGCGCGCGCTTTTGATGACGTCATTGGTTGTGTCCCGTGTTTGTTTACTATAGCGTTTCAGTTACTTCATACTTATTTTGTAGTTTTAATTGCTCTACAAATCATGGAAGAAGTTAAAAAACCTTCTTACAAGTATTGTATGGTACCTAAGTGCAAAAACATTATTAATAGTACACCCGATAAACTGTTTTTTCGTATAATTAGGTACCACGCGTTGTGAAACTACGAAAAAAATGGTGTAAGATGATGAGAAAGGATAATGTATCTCCATTATTGATTGTATTTTGTTGTGAAGATCATTTTAACGGAAGTATGATAAAATTTATGTACAGCTTATTGTGAATTAGCTATTAAGCAGTAGAAAATTAAGTCTAAAACTAACCTAACCTAGTTTACAAAAGTTCATAAAAAAATCTATATTTGTAGAGCTTGCTCATTCCTATTGTGGTTTTACGAAATTTTGATGTTTGTTAGGGAAGATACAGTTAATTATATTGAATATCATAGTGAAACAGAAAGGAGGAAAATATAATCTACCTACAAGCTATGCAACACAAACGACAAAGCTAGGCAAGTCAATATTAAACTGAAGTACAGAAGTAAAGCTGTCAATGTACCTACCTACTGAAAAGAACTTCACCAATAATACTATCTGTTTTAAAAAGAAAATTGTTCGCTGATAACCCGGCTGATAGTATTTCTATATCATCTTATTCTTCTGTTACATCCCCTGGAATCCCTGGATATGCACCAAGTTGTTTATTAAATTAAAAATAGGTAAATAATTAATAGAAATTCAGATATGTTGACATCATAAATGCATCTATTTTCGGTAGATTATCCGATTGTGCTTTGACAAAACCAGTTTCTGTCATCGTCCTACATTGACTACAAATATAATATTACAAGTAATCACACAGGAATATAGTTTTAAACATTTTTTCTCACAAACACTACTAACACAGTATGAATATCAACGCCGATACATCCAATGTCGTGACCAATGACGTCACATTTCGTTTCGACCAATGGTGACGCGTTTTGTAAGTTTGAATTTCCCTCCCTTATTTTTCACTTTTTAAATAATATTTTCTGGGTTTAAATAATAACTAAATAAAAAAAAAACCTTTTAAGTATAATTTAAAGACAATAAAGAATCTAGAAAAAAATATTTGAGACAAATCTAAATTTTATGCATATTCCCTATTGCTCAAGATATTATTTGATTATTCCCAGGTGTTCCGTCACCCGGACCACGCGAAGGCCGGCGTGCTGTTCTGGGCACATCACGAGAAGATCGTGTGCGTGGACCAGACCGTCGCCTTTGTGGGCGGCATCGACCTCTGCTACGGACGGTGGGACGATTATAAACACAGGTAAGCGGTGTTCTTCTTTAACCCAATCGATGCTTTTAGTAAATTATTTTTAGCTAATAAAATTTCAATTCCTATCAGGTTTAAATCTTTCAGCAAGATCTGGGCCCGGTTGATGGCATTAGACTCGCCCCCTATTACGTAGGACTTTAACATGACAGTCGAAATGTGGGTTTACTATTAGGTACACCTCTGCCTAATCTTTCGGAGATTTAAGGCGTGATGTTATGTTAGTTTATCTCCCAAAAAAGACAAAGAAACAACAACATACAAAACATGCAATAATAGGCGCAGTATTACAAAGCGCCGAAGTAAAAAACTTAAGGCTTCCAAGTTCTCCTCTGTGCGGGTTACACTGTGGCACGTTCTTTCAATTCGGAATACGAAGATTTCTGAAGCGCATACCCTTTCTTCTTTCGGAGCAGCGGTGGCCCAGTGGTGGCGACCCCGACTTACGCACAGTAAGTCGTGGGTTCGAACCCAAGCAGGCGCATTACTTTGTGTAATTTATTTCATCACCACTGCTCTCAAAACGGTGAAGGAAAACATCGTGAGGAAACCGGCATGTCCTAGAACCATAAATTCGAATGTGACATCTACCAACCCGCACTGGGCGCGCGTGGTGGATTATAACCCTTTTCTTCTCTAGAGAGGAGGCCGTGTGTCCCAGCAATGGGAACATTATAGGCTGATTATGCTATACCCTTTCTGGTTTATCTGTAGATTTACAGTTGTCTGTTCTAGTTCTTATTTTCTCTTAAAAATCTTTAAAGGCTAACAGACCTCGGCGATGAAGTCATACCAAAAAGCCTCCTGCGAATAAAGAAGAAAACATCGAGTTCCCCGGGCGGCGGACTGTATCTACCTCACTCTAACGGACTGGAGGCCGCGCTGGAACTGGCTAAGAGCTCTAAGGATCTAGTCATCAGTCTGAACGAGTAAGTTAATTATTTTATTACTGCTACTAAAGACAGAAAAAAAAGAGTAACATTTGAAAATCACGAGAACTTATCTCGACTAACTTCTATTAACTTCAAAATAGGCAACGAAATCTATTCAAATAAACAAAATTGAAGCGTCTGTTTGTAATATCAAAATAACAGCTTTTTACTGAAAGCAAATGAAAATATAAATGGCACTTATAACAAAAACACTTTTTTTTTTCAATTTTAGTTTGTCTGTCAGTCTGTTTGTTCCGGCTAATCTCCGAAACGGCTGGACCGATTTTGACGGGATAAGGTCTAACTTTTTATTTTAGAAAAATAATTAGGCTTCTGTGGAAAAAAAATTAAACCCTTGAAATTGTTAACAAAATCCAATTAAAAAAGGAAAGTAGTAATAACGCGAACGAAGGTCCTGGGCAACAACTAGTCTAAATAGCAGTACGTGAGATTTTCTAGACTTCAGGCAAACTTTCTTATTTATTTTTAAGAATTTTACGCCGCTCCGAGAGCAATAATTTTTATTGGCGAATTTTAATAATGAATACTAAAGATTTCGCAAACTGATAAATCTGGTGACGGTCACCAATTTGATAAGAATCCGACGACTTTTTATTGTTGGATCCGAATTGCTTGACAACTACCTTTTTTTTTTTTTGGTGGGTGGGAAATCATCAAATGACCCCCCCCCCCGCTCTGGGCGGAGCGGAAGGGAGTGTCAGACTCTTACTGACTAAAAACCACCCATGTTCCTTCTTTGGCCCTTTATGTTCCAGGGCCGCAGTATCTCTTTCGAACAGTCCCCCAGCCCTTGACAACTACCTTCACTTATAATTTACTTTGATGTCAATGTGGAAGTTTATTGTTTAATCCAGAGTCGAGACTTCCAAGACTAACACATTCTTAATTCCATTCACAGCGCCACACTAAAAGAAGACACCCACAAAGAGAAAGAAGACGAACAAGTACCTGAAACAAGCGAAGCAGAAACCGTTCCCGAGAACCTCCCAGTCTTAGAACCTGGAGATCAGCTCCTCATCACCTCCGCAAACACACATAAGACACAAGACTTAAATAAACTCGAGAGCCCAAGCCCTGAGATCCAGAGACGAAATGTTCTAGACAAAATTACTGACAGAGGCAAAAATATCATCAGTATTCTATATCCAGCTTACGAAGAAGAACGTAATGAACAGAAATTCGATGATTCTGAAAGAAAAAAAGCTGAAAAATATGCCTTATCGACCGATCAGATACTTCTAACTGATGCATTAGGTATGAAGCCAGTGGAAGTGGAGAGTCGGCATGTTAGCCAGCCTACTCCACTAGCGCAAGTGGTGGAAGGGCGAGTGATCACGGAGAAGACAAAGGAAGCATTGGAGGGTATAGAAGGAAACTCGAAGCTGTGGATAGGGAAGGACTACACCAATTTTATTGTTAAGGATTTTAATAATTTAGATCTGCCTTTTGTAGGTGAGTTGATTATAACAATTAATTTTATATTTTTTTCGCCATTTTTAGGGTTCCGTACCCAAAGAGTAAAACGGGACCCTATTACTAAGACTTCGCTGTCTGTCTGTCTGTCTGTCTGTCTGTCTGTCTCCAGGCTGTATCTCATAAACCGTGATAGCTAGAAAGCTGAAATTTTCACAAATGATGTATTACTATTGCCGCTATAACAACAAATACTAAAAATTAAAAAAAAAAATACATATTAAGGGGGGCTCCCATACAACAGATATGATTTTTTTGCCGTTTTTATAGATAATGGTACGGAACCCTTCGTGCGCGAGTCCGACTCGCACTTGGCCGGTTTTTTTTTCATATTTATCACCTACGAACTTAAAATTTATGCGAGCTAGCTAACCAAATTAAACCATCATCTCGAGGCCGAAAAAAGGTACCTTTTTTTAGGGTTTGATACCCAAACTAGGCATAATCATTTGCATCAAATGTTGAATGTTTTTCTTTGATAACTACAGCTTCTGCAGCTTGAAACAGCTAAAAATACAAGGTGTAAACGGACCCTTCATGGAGCCGTCAACCAAGCATTCTGGACATGACACTAATTAACTCTACACAAAAATTATTGCTGGGAAAAGACTTTTATTGTGGGGTCAAAAATTATGTTTTACGGTAAAACTCAATGTAATGCACTCAAAACATTGTGTTGATAGATGCAATACAGAAATATCAAACGGGTCATGGAGGTATTCAAAGTAAAGTTATAACCTTAAAAACTGGTATTTCAAAATAAACTTGTGAAAATGTTGGAACTTTGACCTCCAATATCTCCGTAACTAGAAGGTTCCCAAGTCAGGTCCAGACCAAAAAAAATGGTCGCAATGACGAGAATTCCTTTTCCTTGCCATTTGGCTTCGTTAAAGATCTATTTACACCCTTTTTTTATTTTTATTTTCCGGATGGGAAATCTTCAAATGATTCCTCCCACTCTGGGCGGAGCGGAAGGGAGTGTCAGACTTTTACTGACTGAAAACCATCTATGTTCCTTCTTTTGCCCTTTATGTTCCAGGGCCGCGGTATCTCTTTCGAAAAGTCCCCCAGCCCATCTATTTACACCCTTTATTAATTAATGTTATTTTTTTTTGATGAACCAAAGCAGGCAATAACCCCATCTTGTATTGAAGTAAACTAGTCGCTTTAGAAGTAGAGTAGGGAGGCCTTTGACCAGCAGTGGGAAATCCAGGCTCATAATTATTAATTTACTGTTGTCTTCCAAGAATTAAACATTATATCAGCAGTAATACTGCATCTTGGACACTAGGAAACAATAACTAAATACCAACGCACATGGTTCCAGACTTAGTGGACAGAAACTCAACCCCGCGCATGCCGTGGCACGACGTGGGCGTCGTGGTGCAGGGCGCGGCCGCCCGGGACGTCGCGCGGCACTTCATACAGCGCTGGAACGCTATCAAGCTGGAGAAGGCTAGGTTACTCGCATTATTATATATCTTTTCAGTCAGTATTGGACAAGTCAGTCCGTGAACCAAAACCGATAAAAAATGAAAACTCCTGTACTGTTGCCAACCAAAGAGACTAACATAACTCAATACTGCTGTTCAGCGGGAATCGAGGAAACTCGTAAACACCGGACATTGTCTAGTTAGGGCATTCTGAACCCGGTTTCGGTCGCGGGAAAAACCGGGTTTTACTGTAGGACTGAAATCAGGTTCAGCATGCCGTGGTCTAGTTGTCACAATTGACAAATCCGGAAAACTGTCCAATCAGCAAAACTGACTAATCAATACATCTGATGAATCTGACAAATTAAATACATTACGAGTGCGGGAAACTGACCAGTGATATACGCAAACTCGAGTAGACCATACTAAAATAATTAAGTTTTTGGAACGTAGTTCCTTATCGCGCGTTGCTGGGCTAGACGGAAAAAATTCAGACGAAAAGTGTGTACGACACTTTTACCCGACTGCGCGACGCAAAGGAGGGTAATGTGTTTTTGCTATAGTAAGCTATCGTAAGCCGTGCGGCGTGCGCATTTTATAGAAAAGGTGGTGGTGGTGGTTTTTTTTTGTGCGTATTTTTTTTTACAATTCCTTCACTACTTAATCGAAAGGAACTTCGTTCCATCCGGGTGTCCCTTGACACCTCTCTAGCTTTTTTTCTTGATCCGCTTTATAAATCGTGGTTAAGAGGCTCAAGGTTGATATCTATCATCTTGTCGTAATTTCTCTGTTAACTAATAAGAAACAAAGAATTGACATTCACGTAACATGTTTCAGACAAAACCCGAACTACCCGTATTTATTGCCGAAGGCGTACATCGACATCAAACCTCTACATGATTTGGACAAACATCTTGAATGTGATATCAACAACGTATCCTGTCAGGTAAAGATTATATTATTGAACGGTAAACGGGTCCCAGTGTCTAAATTGGAACATTCCATGATTGTTTGTTTTCGGTTTGTTTAAAAGTAAATGGTGCCTTTCAGCCTTTTTATTTAGTTGTATTCATATTTTTGATTATTTTAAACACAGCTTCGAACGGATTCTCAAATACATTATGTACGCACGGCGCGCAATCAACTTATTCAAAACCAAATTAAGCTGATCTCTCATTGTACGAGAAGCTCATACAAAGCGATGTCAGGTTATACTGGATATGTATAGCTTGATGTGTCGCCATCTACCTTTTTTCTTTAGATTAGTCGCCAATTTCTTACCGTTATACCACTTCCATGCAGTCTCCTTAAAGATAAGTAACATTTCTCGCCTTAAACATGAAAGTCAAACAAACCTTATTCCTATTTCCAGGTGCTACGCAGCCTGTCAAGCTGGTCGGGAGGTTTCCTGGACCCCGACACGGTGGAGCAGAGCATACACGAGGCGTACGCCGACACCATCACACGCGCGCAGCACTACGTGTACATCGAGAACCAGTTCTTTATCACGCAGTCGCGCTCCAGCCAGGCTGTGAGGAACCAGGTACATACATACATATACTAAATCCTTTTTCCCATGAGGGTAGGCAGAAACCACAAAACGCCAACTGCTACGATCCTTACATACACCGTTAGGAGGCGAACGTGGACGAGGGTCCACGTTCATACATGTAGTCATACACGCTTGCTGGTTGCGAGATAAAGATGAACATGATATTTTTGACGCGTGGCCGAAATCGGTACTAACGCTGCCATATTGCTTTTTCAATACAATGCCATAGGCATTGATAGCCTAGTGATGTGACCGTCGGACTGCCAAGTCATACCCAAGACACGCACCTCTGATTTTTCTGACTCATGTGCGTCTTGTATAACTATCACTTGCTTCGGTAAAGAAAAACATCGTGAGGAAACCAGCATAACTAAGAGACATTTTTTCGACGGCATGTAAAGCCAAGTCAGACCCCATGGGCGGCATAAAAACTGACACCAGGTTAGGCACCAACCATACGACAAAAAAAATAATACAATGTCACTGCAATCGCCACTTGACTGGGCCCTCCAGGAAGACAAGACTACTGCAGTATTTCTTAACATTGTCTTCAGTTCTAAAACTCCTGTAGGTACTAGGAATAATAACACGGATACTAGCCTACGGAAACTAGTCTTTGATACACACTGAAGGTCGATGATTAGTACAATTTATTAGAAAAATCGTCACCTTTTACCATATTAAATCGGCAGTCAATTACTGTAACTGTTCATACAAAACTGTTTCCGCAATAATTAACAGAGTATCGTCGTCCATCTTCCAGATAGGCGAAGCTTTATACAACCGTATAATGCGCGCGTTCCGAGCTAAGGAGACGTTCCGCGTGTACGTGGTGATGCCGCTGCTGCCGGGCTTCGAGGGCGAAGTCGGTGCACCCTCAGGAACTTCCCTGCATGCCGTCACACACTGGAACTATCAGAGTATTTGCAGGTTAGTACCGTCTTTCTTGCTCAGGGAATGGGACTCCTGAGCTAAGGCTTCGCAAATTTTTTACCATATCTGTCGATGTTGTGCTTCTCGCCAATTCACAAGGAAGCCGTCCAACTCGTCCAAGTCCTCCCGTAATCATCTTTTTGGCCTGCCGCGTCTTGCGATACATGGTCCCAAACTCGTGCCTGCCACACATGGCCTAACCAGTTTCAAGCAATCCCATTTGTCATGCAGCTTTTGCGTTTTGGAACGCAGTGTGGTATCAGTGACATCAGTTACCTTACATTTTACCTAGATTTGCGACGTGTTGGCAGGCATTTAGAAAGCCCCTAATCACATTTCCAAAAGGGACCTCATATTCAGGACTTCATATTCTTTATTGCACACAAAATAAAATAAAAATATTCTACTTAGTTGCCGATGACTTCCAACTACAACATATCCTCATATGTGACGTCATGATTTCTATTAGTATTAACATTACTCTTCCACCAACAGAAGCCGCGAAGCCATAATAACCCGTCTCTACGAATCAGGTGTCTCCGACCCATTCGAGTACATCACCTTCCACGGTCTCCGCACTCACTCGGTGCTGGGAGACGAGCCCGTGACGGAACTGGTGTATGTGCACTCCAAGTTGCTGATAGCTGACGACAAGACCATCATATGCGGCAGTGCGAATATTAATGACAGATCTATGATTGGGAAGAGGGATTCGGAGATTGCTGTGCTTTTGCAGGTTAGTTCAGAAATCTATGGACTTTATGGATAAAAGAATTTACATAGATACAGGCAGTGCCCAGAAATAACAATCAATCGCTTTGAACACGTCTATCTGGTTTTGTATTGTATAACGGGCTGGTGTCCGCAACTCCATCCATCCGTATTGGTGTACTGACGTACTCATCTGCCTAGCCTTTTCCCAACTATGTTGGGGTCGGCTTCCAGTCTAACAGGATGCAAATGAATTACCGGTATTTTACATGGAGCGACTGCCTATCTGACCTCCAGAACCCAGTTAGCGCTAGGTAATACGATACCCCTTGGTAAGACTGGTTGACAGACTTTCGGGTCACTGGCTACCTGTAACGACTGTCAAAGATCTACAAATGACAGCCGGGACCAACGGCTTAACGTACTTTCCGAGGCACGGAGGAAACTCGGTCGGTAAATAATGGGTGGTCACCCATCCACTGACCAACCTAGGTAAGCACGGCTTAACCTAAAGATCGACCCCGAGCGGCTGTTCTTATTTAGCCACTGCTACATCTTTATGGATTTTGAGCTAAACAAAATAAGTAGTATTTTTCTTCCTAAAGCATAGCTTTTAGGTGGTGGAATGTAGGGAAGCCTACGTTCCAACCAGCATGTGATACACCGATGCACTACACCGCTCGCGCTTCTACAGGTTGTATACCAACCAACAAAATACTACCTTACTTTTTGGTTGTTGTTCAATAGCACATTCAATCCTTCCTTATCAGAATAATAGGAAAATTGGAGTCCCCAATATAGGTACATATTAACTAATCTTCTGCCTCTCTTACAGGACGAACAATTTGTAGACGGTGAAATGAACGGCCAAGCGTTTCCCTGCGGCCGAGTAGCGGGAGCGCTCCGCAAGCGACTGTTCCGCGAGCACCTCGGGCTCATGGGCGAGGACCTGGACAAGCTGGGCCTCTCCGTCGACGATCCCTGCTGCCACGAGTTCTATAGGAACTACTGGAAGGCTATCTCTAAGAGGAACACTGATTTATATGAGGATGTGAGTAGAACTTTTTAAACTTAAACGTACTTTTGGGAATAATTATCTTGCTATGCCTTCAAGTAACGCTAGCTTAAATGCGCCTTAAAAAAATGAGCTATAACTAAAGCCGATTTAAATTTGGCGATATTTCCCTTTATACAAAAAAAATACAATTTGGTAATGTAGCGGCATTACAAAAAGTACTACATCGCGCAAGTAAAGTTATTCGCGACTTAAGACTATATAGAAGAACCCGACAACAACTGTCGGGCAGTAGCCCACCAGACATAACACCCGTCTGGTCGGAGGATCCTCCCTTTTCTATGGGGGATGAAGAACTTTACACCCTGTTCTCCATACCCCCAAAGTAGTTATATTTTGTGTGTTTTGTCGGATTGGAGAAACTTGTATGAGGATGGTTGTGGATAGCGATACTCTTCATTATTCCAAAGCCAAGTAAACTAAACAGAGTTTTCATTATATGGATTGACCTGTTGGTCTAGTGGTTAGTGACCATGACTACTAGGACGGAGGTCGTGGGTTCGATTCCCACACAGGACAAATCTTTGTGCGATGAGTATGATTATTTGTTCTGTATCTGGGTGTGTAATTTATCTATAATATGTATATATCTAGAAATATATTAGTATGATTATCAATTTTCTGGTTGCCATAGTACAGGCTCTGCCTAGTTTGGGATCAGATGGCGGTGTGTTGGTTGTCCCAAGATATTAAATTATTATTATTATACCGAAAGGGTATTTATATTCTACCTTAATAAAGCTCCGTCATTTCCTTTTTTCATTTCAGGTCTTCCACACACTGCCAACAGACGCCGTCCACACATTCGCCGAACTAAAGAAATACCAAGAAGAGAACCAAAACCTCTGGGAGACCGACCCTGTACTTGCCAACAGGAAAATAGACCTTATTCAAGGCTTTCTAGTAGATATGCCATTAGAATTCCTTTGTAACGAAACCCTGACACCTAGGACTACGAGCATGGAAGGTATGATGCCGACTGCACTTTGGACCTGAAACCTCAAAGGGGGTAAAATATTTCTGTATATTATTGCCATAAGTCTTTCAACTGACCGATGTACTGAAAGCCTGGTCACATCTTTGATCAGTAAAAGTTAAACCAAGGTATTCTTAAAGGGTAGCCATTTTAGGAGTTATTTTTTTGTCTCATGTAATTGGGGACGAGCCTATTGCCATTAACCGGGCACTAACGTGGTCTCAGGGCAGCTATTTAAGGAAAACCCCTTCAATACTTTTCTACTCCTGGTATCAAGCCTGGATCCCACGCTTTGAATAGCACAAGAGTTTGCCAGCAGATGTGTTTTTTTTTTAAATAAAGACAGTCAATGAAAATACACTTCAGCCAACTTATCTGTGCAGGCGGGAAAACAGAGAACTAAAATAAGCGTACCAAGTTTGACACATCGTTGTATTTTTCCTTGACAAGCAGCGCCACCTTGAACTGCACACTTAAAATGGTAATACTGTACGATCAATCAATAATACAGTCCTACAAAGATCTTTTGGCATTTGAGTGACATTGAAAGAAGGGCGATGTCGGACGCGAAATGATTTTTTGAAAGAAGTTGAGGGATATGGTTCCCATTTCGGTAACTCGCCTAAAGATACTCTTCAGACATAGTAAGATTTGACCACAGATATCTAAATGAAATGGTTTTCCTTTTTACGGGAGTTGCGAAAATATATTTTTATGGTGCAGTTATTGTAGTCGCTGGCTCTTGGACTTTTTCACCGTCAGTAGCATTTAGAGGCATGTTGCAAAAGAACTGAAATCATGTTCCTAAAAACATCACAGTATTTAATTACGCCTCTTTAAAAAAAAACGCTTTGTAACTAAGATAGGTACTCTATTGTCTTCTCACTCTATTGAGTAAAAATGACAAGGAGAGGTAGTATTTTGAGGCGTTAAAGGTTCGGTTACCCGATAGGCACTGACAATTTGTAAACAGACACCGGACTCTGGCAAATAACGTTCTGAAGTAGCTGTCAGTGTCCTCAATCTGTCCTGTCCAGTTTAATCGTACCTTTTTAGGGGTAAAACTATTATGAATAAATCCTACTTATTTATGAATTGACTTTAAAATGACGGTGAAATCGTTAAAAACAGGAGTTTTGTCTAATTTCGGTGTTACCTTTATCTAAATTGCCTTATTATTGTATAAGTGTAAATGTTGTATAAATCATAATAATTATTGTTGCGTGCATAATAAATGTAAATCTACGTACCTCTTATAAATAAGTTTAAATGAAATGTTTGTGCAATTTTATGTATGGTTGTTGCGTCTTAGCATGACATTACCTGTCTTTGACCTTCTGATGTTAGACGTTCGTCATTTAAAAAAGGGAATTAAAGCCTTTAAACGTAGACAGAGAATGCTATAGACTAATTGATATGTTTTGTCGCATTCACACAAGAAAAAGAACAACTTATGCCGATGTCGTGTAAAGAAATGAAACAGAACGATAAAATTTTTTGTTTCATCGAGCGTGCCACGTTTTTTCAAGGTCAGCACACTAGTTTGCTAAACAAAGTTTGACAGCTGACGTGCAGCTAGCCATCGTCTACCTTTAAAATACAGTTTTTACGTGTTATATGTTAAGTAATTTATGTTATATTTTGTTTTGAACAATTTAGACTTACTATTTCAACCATTTATACAAAAAAAAATGGTGTGGTGTAGCGTTAAAGGGTGTAAAAGTGATAGTGGAACGAAAATCCCAGGATTGTCTTTTCATTCGTAAGTATGGCACTCTTTATCAGTTCTAGGCATTCAGTAACATTTTATTATGTTCATATATTGTGTATAATGTACGCTAGACGTACGATTCATCCTTAAAAAGCACAAAAATAACAATTATTATTCAATTATAAATTCTAACCTAAAAACGTTGGTGTTGCCAACTTTTCTATAAATTATTACCCACTATTATGGGAAATAATAATATGATGGCTTCTGCAGTGAGGATTAATTAAATATCTGAAATATTTAATGACTTTTTGCAGTTTCCCTGAACCTGATAATTTACGTCAGAATTGGATTGTAGCTACAGGACGAACAGATTGGACACCAAAACCGTCATCAAAAATTTGCAGCAAACATTTTTAGAATTAAAAAGAAGAATATAAGTTAATTAGAAAGAAGAATTCATAAATAATCATTTTGAAAGTCAACCTTTTATTGGAAACCACAAAGTTTTACTTATTAAGGCAATTGCCATGCACTATTTTGAACTGCGTATACATCACGCAACAAAAGGATTTGAACCTAAGCAAAAAATTAGAAACATACGAAGCTTGTTTTATTTAAAGGACAATAATGTGTTAAATCAATAAAAGCTTATTAAAAATAAACATGTTCTATTATTTACCCACAAACCCAGAACCTACTATCACATCAGAAATGGCAGTAATTTAGAACCACATCATCATCATCCATCGTCACTCTCCTGCCCTCATCGCAATTAATTTGAGTTCGGCAGCATGTCTTCTCCGCATCGCATGCCTTTGCGTACCGATGGTAACGGATATGTCATTGGCATATTCAGGCTTTGTCTTACGTACTAATTTCCAATTCTCATAAATTGTGGGGTAAATTTTTCCTCACCCGGTAACCCTAAATTCGTGACGTATTTATTTTTTGTCTCTTTTTGCGACACGCTTTGGCGGTGTCTATAGGATACTCTGTCTACGCCTTTAAACGTCCTTAATCGACATCTACAGTAACTTTTTTTACCAATAAAAAACGATACATGTTTTTATTGTTTTGGTTCATGCTTAGATCCCTGCATGAACCAAAGAGAAAGGGCAATGACCGTTATTGCCATGCTAAAATACAACATAAGTAGTAATAATAATTAATGTTTGTAAAGAAAGTGAGTAATTGTTGATCTGAAGTAGTTTTCTACAGAGATTCCATATTTTTTTTATTATTTATTTGTTTTTAGTTACCATGTCCTTATGATACTTATAGCGTCCATAATGACTTAAAGAAGTTGAAGCCTTGTATACAGGGTGGAAAGGACACTGACGCACAAACGCTTGCCACGTATTCAGTACATCATTCTGAATCCCCCATAGAAAACCCCCCATAGAAATTTTTCATTGGTAATTTTTTTAAATTAGCCGTTATAATTTTGACCGTGTAGGTATTGCACTTCTGTGGCAAACAGTTGTTTTTTTTAAAATTATTTATTAAAGCAGCGGTGGCTCAGTGGTGGCGGCCCCGATTTACAAACAGTAAGTCGTGGGTTCGAACCCAGGCAGACGCATTACTTTGTGTAATTTATTTCATCACCACTGCTCTCAAAACAGGGAAGGAAAACATCGTGAGGAAACCGGCATGTCCTAGGAGCAAAAATGTGTGTCCCAGCAGTGGTAACATTATAGGCTGATTATGCTATTATGCTGTTTATAAAAAAAACTGTGTATAATCTGTGTTCAGAATGATGTACTGAATACGTGGTAAGGGTTTGTGTCGGTGTCTCTTCCACCCTGTATTAAGTTTTTATAAGAATTTTTCTTTTCTGTAGCTACTTACTAGGTACTGATTAAAAGTTGAAACTGTAGACAAATCTCGTCGTTTTGCTTGTATGGTTATAGATATTTACGAGTCAAGTACCTCGTAACCAGTTACGTCTTTTAAATTTAAAGTTATGTTAATTTATGCTTAGCCGTCGTTTTGTTACAATTACTTAATATTTTTGGATAACTTTATTTTTGATGTGTAAGAAAACGTTAGTTTTAAATGAATACTAACATGATGTCCAACGAAATTCTTATGTCAGCAATTCTATAACATTGATTAGTCATAAATTGTAACAATATTATGGTAACAATGGTTTCTAAAGATGCATTTATCATTCCGAGAGCAACTAAGTTATTATTACTGCCAAACAGAGAATAGGTTTGTATCTTCTAGTAAGAAGATAGCTAGGAAATTATTGGCAAAAAGGCGACTTTTACCTTTTGAACGCTATTGTCACATATACGTAACAAGCAATCGCGTGACCTACATAACGACACAAATATGTGACAAAATGGTACGTCAGATTGTGGCTTGACGTAAAGGGCACGCCCGTGTGTTTTATGCTCTGGCGTGCAAAAGGTAAAAAAAAATGCATTTTTTTATTCCTCTTCTCCATTTACTTTAGACTCCTTGACTAAAATTACTAACTCACTCAAGAATTTGCTTTACAGTATTAAAACTAATCTAATAAAATATTACGAAACAAAATATTAACATGTCTGATCCAGGACATGTATGTACCTACCGATTTTCATTCCTATACAGTCGACTTATCATTCCAATACAAACCACCGGTTTACAATAAATAATATGTTTCTAATGCACTCCATGATTCCAAGGTAGTGTAAAAAGAAGAAAAAAAAATGCACCGAACAGAATTATTTTTGTATCAGGAGATATTTTTCTACACCAAAAAACAAACAACTAACAAGACAAGTTAAATAAAAATATAATCCAAATAAAATCCTTTGAAAGTGATCCTTATGGTAAAGACCAATCAAGTAATCATTCAATCAATTTTAATAACTTTTTAATATTGACTTTTTCTTCGTAATGGATATATTTTTTCTTAATAATTTATAATAATTATTTTTTAATAATACCTGTTTGAGATTTTAAATGATTCCTGCTGTGGTGCAAATACTATTTATTTTTTTAATTTTATTGTGGTTTTAATGAGAGATTTATTATTTAATCTTATTAATAATTTAAGTGGAGCTTTATTAATGTTTGCAATGTATGTGAATCTGTGTAATTTGTGCTGTCTGGTAATAAAAACATTTTTATAAACAAGTTTTTGTTTGTTTCTTACCTGCATAACTTTTAAGAAAGTTTAAAATTAAAACTGAGTTTAAGTCAACCAAGTTTACCGTCATTTATAGAACCTTGGGCTGTTTTCCCTCAACTACAGTGCTTTCACAGATATTTTACCTCTGATAACAGCAGCCCTGTAGCAACGTCATTGTAACAAAAATTAAATTACAACAAAAATAAAGATGTCTATGGTTTTGACAGTGAAAAATCAAAGTTTATAGATCTTAAAATTTAACTTGGATTGATGGACGATGCGCGAAGGTAACTCGCGAAATTCAAATTTTCTTTGGTTTTTTTGCTATTTGCAGGTTGTATGTTGAATAAAATATGTATTATGATTTTGCGCTAAAGGATGAATTAGCACTAACATTTTCATTAACACTAGAAACGGGAACAAAACTAACAAACAGAAAACATGGTAAATTACTCGTTTCTAGTGGTAATGAAAATATAATTGTAGAATGACGAAAATGGTCAAATAAACTACGTCAATATCAATAGCTACCATATTACACTTATGAAGCTTACTCCTGCGAGTCCACTCTATCAGAGCATACTCTGACCGTGTCAACGCGGCTTTAGGGAGGATACTCCAGGGTAGGGGCCAATACCTGGCACTATAGAAGGACTGTAACTGTTGAGTCACAGGTGACAAATCCCACTTGTCAGCAGGGTTTGACACTAGCACCGCAGAGCTGCCATCTAGTACAACCCAATAAAAATACCACGCTTGACAGCTCCTTAGACCAACTCAATCGTACGATTCACTGTTGGTGCCATTCATAAATTACGCATCCTAAACTAGATGGCAGCATCTGAAACTACCTGTAAGATTCATAATGCAACAGGTAGTTTGAACTTCGAGCTATTAAATACATGGGACGCGTCACGTAGGCCGCTGTTTACACGTCCCGGTTGCCGGATAGACGGCGCCTCTGGAACTTAGTCCCATATTGAAATCCGTTTCCGATTGTTGTTATGTCAATGTCAACTTTATGTCATTGTGCATTCATTTGAATTCAGAATGCTGTCGCGCAAATTGAACTTTCAGTTACAGTTGTCAAAGAGGAAAAAAAAAATTTAGTTATTTTTTAGTTTTTTTAAGAACACAATTAAGTACATTTTGGAATAAAAAATCGATATCGGTAGGTCGGGTAAATTGTCACTACATTCACATTATTACGTGTGAATGGGTAGTGCTAAGTTTCAGAGTTGGGTGCTCATACGTTAACTGGGTAGCCGGTAGCCGGAGCGTGTGAAACCAGGGTAGCCCACGAAATTCAAATTTTCTTACGTTTTTTGCAATTTGGAGGTCAGTGTCAGGTTATATATTGACTATTTCATGAAAAATAGAATTTTCAGGGTACATTGGCGCTTCCACAAGTCAAAGCGAGCTATGAAATCGGTCAGTTCGATCTTGATTCTTCAGCTGGAAAATCTATGGTTCTACCTAATGATGATACATAAAGGCCTGAAAACCCGCGTCGGGCACTCGGGGCACTAGCTGCTCGGCAGTTTGCTGAACTGAGCCTATTTGGCGCAGCCGTGAGACACAACATTTTCTCTTTTTTTTTCTGTTTAGATTTAAGTTTTTACTATGTAGATTTAAGTTTTTTTTTTTTATGTTGTGTGCATTTGTGGTATGTGCCAAATAAATACGTTTTCTTTCTTTCTTTCTAGGTATACAGGGGGCTGCCAGGGAAATATGTACAGACGTCAGCACATCAAGCTACTACAATCTGTCAAATTTCTTTAATAGATTTTCAACTTTATCGCTAAAGCATTAAATTCAAGGTTGATTGGGAAAATTTGACAGTTTCGGGTAGCTTGATGTGCTGGTGTCTGTATCTACATATTCCAAGTTAGAAGAAAATGGGTAGTCTGTCATGTGGATAGGTAGTTAGTCATTTCATTAAATCTAGGCAAAAATGATTGTCTCTCTTTTCATTTGTAATTGAAGCAAAAAACAAAAAGCTGTTTTTTTCACTTTAGGTATAATATAATAGGTAACTAAATTTATAAAAATAATAATAACAAATATGTAAATAATAATAATTACTTAAGTAAAATTTGTAGGTTTTTCATTTGTACATTTTCACTCAAACACCTACCTATATGACATCACATCAGATATCTCAAATAAGGAAAGGGGTGTGGCCTCAATTCATCTATTGTAGGGAAAACTTCAAATTCCTAACTAACTTTAAATACGAAATAACTTCGTATTCTAAACTAAACTAAACTCTCGTATTTATTGCAAACTAATAAATTGCAATAAATACGAGAGTTTCTATAACGGAGTAATCAAAAGAATTTAGCTAATTGCCTAAAAAGACCCTGTGTACATTACCTAGGTACCTGCATTCCAGGTTCCTTATGTACCTGCTATCTAATTGGCGCATCGCTGCATTCATTTACATTTTTCAATAATAATAGCCATTAAAGAAGCTCTTTAAAGGATAGTAAATTACAATTCCATTACTTAGGTAACTATGTATACCTAGGTACACCTACATAAGAATTGTAATACCTAGTTCCTACATACCGATTTAAGTAAGCAGCTGCGATATACAGATAAGTATCTACATATTCTCCTTATGAAGAAGTCACTGAGAAACTAGTTTATTTAAACCCTACTTATTTCTAAGAAACTCTTCGATATAAGTACAAGGAGGAATTTTTCAACCTCACCTGGAGGGAAAGTACTCTAAATACTGGAGATCGCAAATTTGACTCAAAGGAAACATTCCTTTAGTTATAAAAAGAAACAAATCTGCATTAAAAGATTTTCGAGAATTCGTTTCCCACACTCGGGAATCGAACCGGCTAAAATCCGAAAAAATAGCATCCTGTGTACTGTTATGGTATCAATCGATAGGGTCAGAATCAAATCTCTTTAAGGATAGGTCAGAATCTAAGAAACATGATAAATTAAATTAAAGAAAAACCATGAAATCTAAAATCTCCTGATCCTGAAATCCTGATCTGAAATCTCCAGGTGAGGTTGAAAAATTCCACCCTTTATATATACAAGAAGGTAGGTACCTACATCATACATTTCTTGATATCTGATACCCACTTACATTTCCAAAGTAGGCAAAGCAGGCAGTTAACACCACCTAATTAAGTACTTAAGTAGTTATCTACAAGGTGCAGATCATAGCAACAAAAGACTATGAACACTTCAATTTTTCAATCATCATTATTTGAATAATCGTGAAATTTAATTAATCAAACTCGCAATAAGAATTGAATAATTAAATATTAGGCTAGGTACATGTGCACATACCTGAAATGAAAATCAAATACTCACCATCTTTTTTGTCAATTTTATTTCAGCGTGTCCCTAAATTTAGATTTTATGCAGTTACTTTTAATAAATAAAAATAGGAACGTCAACTGTCACTTGAAAAGTAAGTACTTGCCTACGGTTTTTCAATTTGACCCTAGGCCACTTCTTCGATTTGACAGTTAAGACGCACAAGTTCACAACATGGCGAAGGTCAGTCCTATTCTCATTTGAAACGCAGTATTATGTACCTACCTACTTACTTAGTTACGGTAAAAAATAAGAGCCAATTAAACTATTTTGAAAAAAATACACTTATTCGATATTCAAACATAGGTTCGACTACTTATTGTTAAAATATTCAAGACCATTCGTGGAAAACAAAAACGCGTTCCCCTTCTTTTTATGTTTTCACAAGAATGAATAATTACGGTTGCGGAACCCTCCACCACTTAGTAGCTAAGTAGGTATGTAGTAGTAGGTACTACTTATCTACAGAATTCCATTCGCACATCACTGGATTAAGATCGAAATCATCATCAGCTTCCTGCCCTTGTCCCATGTCCTCCTCTGTCAACCGTCACGCTATCAATCAAAATAAAAAAATAAAAAATATATCAAAATAAAAAATAAATAAAAATATATCAAAATAAAAAAAAAAGATCGAAATAAATGACAAAATAATTAAGTAGGTACTTCGTTAGGTCCTTTTCACACAATGACATGAAATTGAGCGTTCAAGAAATATCAAGTAGGTACTTAACCATTGAATGGAAACTAAGCATTTTAAAGTTACCTTACCTACCTACCTACAGTTCCCCATGTTACCTATATTAACATTTTATTAACCAAGTCAATAGAGACATTTTTTCACATCAATCATAACTTCATAAGCATACCTAAGCATAAGCAAAACCGTAATCAGCCTATAATGTTCCCACTGCTGGGACACACGGCCTCCTCTCTATGAGAGGGAATGGGCTATATGCTATAGGTATTCCACCACGCGGGCCCAGTGCGCGTTGGTAGATGTCACATCAGTCAATAAAAATTGTCCGGAATTATCTTCAAATGTCCGGAAATAGCTCCGGAAAAAAATCATAGACCTTGGAACCCTAGCTGTAGCACACTGGTTTACCTACAAATCATTACCTAAACCGAAGTTCTACGAACGTTTCGAAAACTGTCCAACAAGTTCATTACCTACGTTTCGCACGCATTTTTGGGCGGGAGATCCGGTCGAAGCGTGCGAAAGAGACGGCAATATTACGTTGGGGTGGATTTGAAGCAATCACTTTGATAGATTACAAGGGAAAATGTACCGTGTCTCTGCTGTGTAAAGATTCGATTAGGATTGGTTTTGCATCTAAACAGGTGATATTACAAGCCAATCAGGTAAATGGTTTCAATGGAACAGCTGTAGATAATAGAGGAAAGGATACCTACTTGGTAATTACCTAAAGGAAATGCCTAATACTTAATGATTATCTAACTATTATGTAGTAGGTAAATTACCTAGGTAGGTACTTAATTAGTTTGATTCTTAAATGAGGCTGAAAAAAAAAGGAACTCTAAACAATGAGGTTCTATTCAAATAACGAAAACTGTCTTTTTTTCATTAGTGTAGGTAAGTAGTATGGAGTGGGTAGGTACCTAGGTACTTACGTCTGTCATTATTTTAATAGGTAGGTATAACATAAACAGAGTTAAAGTTCTAGGATTCCGTAGGTAAGTACCTACAAAGTACCTACTTAGAACACGATGACGATGGATGACGTCATTGGTTATTGGATTACCTAGGTTACCCACCTACCTATTCAGTTTAGTAAGTAGGTTGACCAGTAAGTCTATTCTATTCTATTTTTATTTGATGGCAAGCAAAGCCGATGTCGACTATTCTGCCAATGTCCAGTGAATTGGAAAAACAAGTGTGCATGTTAATAAAACAAAAAAAAAAAGAAAAGGAAAAATTAAAAGATAAAACTACAACTGAGGTCAAAAGTTAAACTTTTCTTGGCATTCGACACAACGTGGATCTTGTCAGGTTAGTACAGGACTGAAACAAACAAAAAATAAATACATAAATATTACAATTGTTAAAACAGAATATACGCATACCACACCCACACAGGCAGATTTATAATTTTAAGTTATTGTGACGGATGAAAGTCATCAGCGCCACAAGCAGTTCAGGGGAGGAATATGTTAGCAGGGAAGATAAATTAGTAGGGAGAGGGATTTTAAATTTAGGGAGACGGCTATATAGATCTAGAGGAGGGATGTTGTTTGAGCATTCGAAGAAGATGTGATCCAGAGTGCCCTCGTCTAACCCGCACTCACATAGAGAGGAGTCCCGAACCCGGATTTTATGCAAGAAAACGGGAGTGCTACAGAAGCCTAGTCGAATACGACAAAGGACGGATATGACATGTTTGGAGACCTTTTTGTAACCATAGAACCAAGGTTTTGACGATATAGTTGGCTGTACTGCGTAATAAAACTTGCCCTTTTTCCTTCCAGTGGTATTCCATTGTTCCTGCCACGAAGATTGGAGTTTAAGTCGTGGGAGGTTCAATAAGTCATACCCCTGGTGAGAGTTGTGGGAAAGATCAGCTACAGTCGATGAGCAAGCATCTTTGGCCAAAGCATCAACGCACTCATTGCCCTTAATGCCACAATGACTAGGTATCCAAACTAACTGAACCTCTTTTTGATTGGTAGCACAAGATAATAATGATTTTTTAATTTTTAAAACAAGGGAGCTGTGCAATTTACTTTTAAAGGGGTTTTGGACTAAGGCTTGCAGACAACTAAGAGAGTCTGTGAAGATCACGGCTTTGTGGATATTGTGGTGTGACTCTATAAAAAGGCAAGCTTCCAGTATAGCCACACACTCACCAGTGAATACAGAAGACTCCTTAGGACACTTAAACTGTAAAATTATTCTAGAGCTTTGGTAATAGACCGCAGCTCCAGTGTGGTTTAGATCTGTTAATTTCGAAGCATCTGTAAAAAATAATTGGTAACCATTCCAACGCTCTCCCACCACCGCATTGAAAGCCGAGTTCGCTAAAGGAGATTTTTTGGATATACCAATGTTATAGATAATTTTTGGAATATAACTTAAAACTTCATACGCAAAATTAAAAAGGGGTAATCTGGGGAACTGAACAATCGGACATGCTAAATTTAGAATTTGTCGAAAAGATTTTAGTATTAGGGGGATTTCTTTATTTTTCCAATAGTTTGAGTTTCTGCATATGGCATCTAACTCGTACAATTTCTCTATAAGGGGATGTGAAGTCCTACATATAAGCCGGGACAGAAAACGGGACGCCAGATATTGGCGTCTTAGCGCCAGAGGAGGTTCAGCACACTCAACCTGCAATGCGTTAATGGGGGAGGATTTCATACAACCCGAGATGATTCGAAGGCATTTAGACTGAACCCTATCCAGCCCAACCAAGGCACCTTTGTTACACGGGGTCAGAAGATATGTTCCATAATCTAAAACACTACGAATTAAGGCATTGTAGACTAATTTCATGGTGTAGGGGTGAGCACCCCACCAAACGCCCGCAAGTACTTTTAAAATTGAAATAACTCTTTCACATTTTTGTGTAAGAAAATTTATGTGATTTTTGCCAGTTAATTTTGCGTCCAAAATAACGCCTAAAAATTTGACTTTATTGACTATTGGAATATTTTGGCCTAAAATGTCAACTGTAACATGAGGAGTACGTCTTTTACGAGAGAAGATTACTGCCGAACTTTTTGGCGCAGATAGAGACAGGCCATGGCTTAAAAGCCACTGATTCAAAGAATCCAGAGAGAGGCACAAAGATGACGCAGCATCGACTATAGAGGAATCTGTCACATATAAGACAATGTCATCGGCGTATTGTAAAATCTGACAATTGTTGTTTAGGCAGGACCCAATATCAGCCGTGTACAAGTTGTACAGTATGGGACTGAGGGGAGAGCCTTGAGGCAGTCCTTTCCATATCTGCCTTTCATCGAACTCCTCTCCCTGGACTCTCAGGACCACTGAGCGGGACAACAATAGCTCACATATACATTGTATCATCTTAGCCGGTAAACTCAGCTGTTGCAGTTTTTGCCTGAGTACAGGAAGAAGTACATTGTCATATGCAGAGGAGATGTCCAGGAATGCAGCTACAACGGACTCATTTTTTGAAAAAGCTAAGCGGATATCCGCAACCAAAATACCAACACTGTCCATAGTACCTAGTCTCTTCCTAAAACCAAATTGGTAATTCGGCAGTAAGTCTCTCGACTCAACAATCCACTCGAGACGATTTTTAATGAGGTGCTCCAGTAATTTGGCTAGGACTGAAGACAAAGCAATTGGCCTAAGGCCATTTGGATCATCTGCTTGCTTGCCTGGTTTCAATAATGGGATAATTATTTGTAATTTCCATTGATCTGGGACCCAACCATGAATATAACAAAAGTTTATAATATTTAAAAAATATTATAAACTTTTGTTATATTCATCTTTTATCATCATCACATCATTATCACATCATTTGTTATATTCAACTTTTGTTATGTACAATGAATTAGTAAATACAAATTGCAACCCTAATTCCATAATAACAATAGACCTCACAGAGGACTCCTTACTGAAACATAATTCGTACCATAAAACTAGTAAAAATAAAATTAAGAAATATGCAAGATTGAATAAAATCATTAAAAAAATTAATAAATACAAGAAACAACAAAAGCACTATTCCAAAAATATTCAATTAAGGAAAGAACGTGTTTATCTTGTGAATAGATTAAATAACTATCAGATTAAATTGGAAGATAGTATAAATATTTATGAAATAGACACTCAGCGCTTACAATCTGAAATTGAGGCACTGAATAAGTCACTAAAATCATTATATAATAAATATGATATGTCTAGCAACCAAATTAAGGAGCATATTCTAGCCACTAATGAGTTAGTAGACAAAGTGGACTTGCTGACTCTCAGCAACACTCATTGTACTTGTAGGAGTGAACCCAGTCTTGATGCCCTCCAGCCTGAGGCAACGGAGGACCCGTCCCAAGCTATGAGCGCTCAGGACTGCACCATCAACCCAGATGCAATCCCTGTCATTACATTTCATGAGTCACAAGTAGTACAGCCTGAGATTAGTCATTTTGTATCACCTGATAGTAAAAATTGTTATCATTCAGTTATGTTCTCTGATGGTATAGGTAGAGGGCTAGGTAAATTAATCAGTAATAACCTTAGTTATTCTACCCAAAATTATTGCACGCCCGGGTCAACCTACAAACAGGTCATGGCTTCGGTAATAAATAATGTTTGTAATCCTAATACCACCATTACTATATGTGTTGGAAATAGTTCAAATATTAAAAAGGAAGACATCACCGACTATGTATCAGAGTTGTTAAAGTTAAGCTGTAGTAAGATCATATTGTGTGCTTTTCCATATTGAAAAAATTTAAGTAGTAGAAAAAACAATTATATACATATGTTAAATAAGCATGTACATTTCTTAGTAGGTCACTATAGTGACAGACTTATATATCTGGATATCAACACTATTGTTGATAAACTTAAGTCGACACGAGGTAAGGTGTATCTACCTATTAGATGTAGACACAAAATAGCTAGGCTATTAGCTTATAATATTCACACAGACATAAATAGTATGTCTAAGTTTAGTTATATTATTAACACCGCGACTATTAGTAATCATACTAATAAACATTTTTATAATAACTGTAAATCGGAGGATCCATGCGTAATTATAGATGATTCTCAAGTAGAATCCACTGGTAGTGGAGTCTCGGGGCTCACTCCAGATATTAATATTAATTTAAACTAGGTAGTGAGACAAAAGAAGGTACCTTTAACAATATTGTTAAACCTATCAACAACAAGGTATCTTCTTGCACTCAATTAGTTAGTAAAAAAGGGCCTCAGCAGAACACCTTAAAATTATTCCACCAAAATATCCAAGGCATTTCTTCCAAATTATTAGAAATTGAATTGTTTTTAGAAAAAAATATGTTTGACATTATTTGTTTTACCGAACATTGGCTAAAAGATTACCAAATGCTGATTAATTATGAGAACTATACGGTTGGTAGCTGCTTTAACCGTAAATCTATGCTGCGTGGAGGTTCCCTAATACTTTTGAAAAATTGTGTTAAATATAAACAACGTATTGACATAGTAGGTCTCTCGGTTGAACATTGCGTCGAACTGTCCTGTGTTGAGCTAGATAAGCATGTAATTGTGTGTGTGTACAGACCCCCAAACTATCAAAACTTTTCCTTATTTGAATCAATAATGGAAGATGTCCTGGCAAAACTTGCAGCCAGTAATAAATCTACAATTATTTGTGGTGATTTCAATATCAACATTTTAGAAGACAATTCAAATAGCAGTCGGTTATTAAATCTTTTTAAGTCATTTGACTTGACCAACATTTTTATAGAACCTACTAGAGTCACTCCATCTTCTGCTACTTGTATAGATAATGTTTTCTGCGATTGCGATTACTTAGATAAAGCCATAGTAAATTGCCTGCCGTCTGACCACAGCGGACAAACTGTAACTTTTAGGTGTAACACACCATTGCAAAATGTTCAGATTAAATTTAGACCTATAACTACTAGCAAATTAAATAGGTATAATATTTCCCTGCAGAACAAGTTAAGTGTTATGAGCCATCATATGGAAGATATTAATATAAATCAATTGTATGATCATTTCTTTTCAATAGTTCACACTGAATACAACAAAACTTTTGAAAAGAAGACAAAAAGTATTTGCCCTAAATTTATATTTAGTGATTGGGCAACTAGAGGTATCAGAAAAAGTAGGGAAAGACTATTTGAGCTTTATGACCTTAAATCTTATATAAACACTGAAACTTTTAATAAGTATGTTGCTAAGTATTCAAACATTTTTAGAAATACATGCAAGGTTGCCAAAGCCCTGCACATTAGCAACAAGATCAAAACAGCAGAAAATAAAATAAAGACAGTTTGGAAAGTCATAAATAACGAGACTAACAGGAAGAAAATACGTAACACTAGCTACACCTTAGATACAGCATGTGGTCCTAAAAGCTCTAATCAGGAAGTAGCTCAAGAATTTGTGAATTTTTTTACCGATATACCGTTAAAAACTACGGAGTCTCTTAATTCCTCTCCTGAAGTAGCAATTGGTTTATTAAAGGCGAATGTGTCTGGCTGCCCGGCTGAATTTAAATTTAAACACATAAACCCTATGATAGTTATTAAAGCTTTCCGGCAAATAAAAGTCAAACTGACCGAAGATCTTTGGGGAATGTCTATCAAAGTTTGTACATCCATAGTTGAGACTGTAGCACCATACTTAGCTTTAATTTTTAATTTGTGTGTAGACCAAGGAGTTTTCCCTGATTTAATGAAATACAGTAAAGTCATACCTCTTTTCAAATCCGGGGATAGTAAAGATACTAATAATTATAGACCTGTATCCGTGTTGCCAGTTTTTAGCAAGGTGTTTGAAAAAGTAATGCTTAATCAAATGCTCAATCATTTTAACACCAACAGAATCTTACACGACCAACAGTTTGGTTTCACTAAGGGACGTTGTACAACTGACGCCGGTGTAACCTTATTAAAGCACATATTTTCTGCGTGGGAAGCATCCCAAGACGCAATAGGAATATTTTGTGACCTCTCCAAAGCATTTGATTGCGTAAATCACGACACATTGCTTTTGAAACTTGAGCATTACGGACTAGGTAAACTTGCACTTAGTTTGGTAAAATCTTATTTAAGTGATAGACAACAATATGTTCAAATAAATGGTGTTAATTCACAGGGTTTAAAAGTAAAAATGGGGGTTCCGCAAGGCTCAATATTGGGTCCTTTCCTCTTTCTAGTATATATAAACGATTTACCCTACTTATTGAAAAACCAACCTCAAAATATGGTGTTATTTGCTGATGACACTTCTCTAATTTTTAAGATAAATAGACGGGCCCAAAATCTAGATGACGTAAATAATGCCCTACTTCAGGTCCATAATTGGTTCACAGCAAACAATTTAGTATTAAATGAAAAAAAAACGAAATGCATAAGATTTGCTTTACCAAATGTTAAAAGTAACGAGTGTGATATAGTATTGAATAAAGAGAAACTTGAATTCGTAGATAAAACCGTTTTCCTGGGGCTTACGCTTGATTCAAGGCTACAATGGGGTTCTCATTTGAAATCTCTTGCGGGGCGCCTAAGTTCAGCAGCATATGCTGTTAGAAAAATCCGTCAATTTTCTGATGTAGATACCGCTAGACTGGTCTATTTTAGTTACTTTCATAGTATAATGTCTTATGGCATTCTGTTATGGGGACGGGCTGCAGACATTGAGTCTATATTTATTCTGCAAAAAAGAGCCATCAGAGCCATATATAATCTTCGTAGGCGCGATTCTCTAAGGGAACTGTTTAAGGAAATCAAAATCATGACGGTACATTGTCAATACATCTACGAAAACATAATGTACGTTAGAAAAAATCTACATCTTTTTAATAAAAGAGGTGACAGACACAATTACAGTACGAGAACTAGAGACCAATTAGTTCAGCCGGGCTTCAGACTCGCTAAAGTAGACTCATCTTTCATGGGGTACTGTTTAAGATGCTATAATAAAATTCCACAAAGTATTCTTGAACTGAATGAGAAGAAATTTAAATCATGCATTAAACGCACACTATGTAAGCAAGCATATTACAAGTTGGACGATTATATCTCTGATAAAAATGCTTGGCTCAATGCCGGTCCTGCTCCACATGGACAGGGGCGCATAAACTGATTAATGGATAGCATTAAATAGTATTGTTGGAGCTGCTGAAGATTGTACAACTATCTTTGCATTGTATAGATTCAATTTCTTTTGGTATTATATAACCGCATAGCCCATATTATGTGAGTACTATGTAATAGAAAGCTATCCTTCGTTGGAAACCTACGTCATTTTTTTTTTTGACTTGAATTTGCCCTGGCGGTTAAGTGTATGTCATGCTCACTCAAATGTCTCGCTGATGGTGGCGCGTGTGTCGGATCAGTTAGTTCCCTTCAAAATGGTTGAGTTGAATGGTGCTGATACATGCGTCATGTTCGTGAACGGGCGCTGTCAGTTGTGACTGGTCATCTCTTGGTTGCCACGGCTTATTTGAATTAATTATTTTATTTTGTGAATTGTTCTTTTCCTTGTTTTTACTATGGACACTTTTAACGTGCACATCTTGCTACATCGCTCTCACATAATGTACCATCTAAACATGAATGATGTAACCAAGGTTTTGTAAAAATATTCTGATTTAAAAGAGTGTCCATGGAGTTTCTTGCCCGTTCTTCTCCATAGAGATCTACGTTAGGGAATGGGCAACTACAGTACTTTCACAGTTTTTATGCCTTGTGACTGGGACTGTAGCTAAATTTCATTGTTGTCTTTGTTTCGACAGTTCAAAAGTGCCTGTAACGGGCCTACTTGAAATAAATGCTTTGATTTGATTTGATTTGATTTGATAAGTTTTTGCCTTTTTACCAGAGTGGGTTATAAAGGAATATGGCACGCCATCAATACCAGGGGCTGAGTCCCGGACATAATTAACCACCACATTCAGTTCCTCCATAGTAAATGGTGCATTAAAAGGATCTTCTGATACAGGTTGATGAGACATGTTTTCATATTCAGACAAAAGCGGGACATATGGTGGAGCAATTTTATCAAAAAAAAGTTCAGCTGTTTCCCTAGTGATTGGAGAGGAAACTGATGGCGAGCACCCACGTCTGAACCTATTGATGCTTTTCCAAACTACTGACACAGGTGTAGAGGGAGACAAAGAGGTGCAGAACTTAACCCAACCCGCACGTTTCTTCTTGCGAAGGTGACGTTTGGTTCTGGCATTTATCTGACAAAATGCTAACAGATTTTCAGTGGTCATATCTGCATTGTAAAATTCCTCGGCCTCGTTCCTGTCCCTGATTGCCGAAGTGCACTCTGAATCCCACCACGGGGGTGAAGGTATTTTATCACGGGCGCTGTTCTTCAGTGGAAAGCAGGAATCAGCACTGGAGGTGATGGCAGTAACAAAACCCTCATAGCAACCCTTGGCATGGTGGTGACCAGGAGGATCAAATAAACTTGAATTTAAATTTGGCAGAACATCAATTTTATCCTCCAATAATGACACAAATTTTGTCCAATCTGGTTTGGACAAGTTATATTTCAAAAGTGGGGGAGAACTTTTCTCTAAATAAGTTTTATTAACCAAAGATATAACAATAGGGTAGTGGTCACTACCATGCGACAAAGTTGTACATTCCCAATGGGTCGAAGCTGCCAACTCAACTGAACAAAATGTTAAATCAACACAACTCTTTTGTTGTCCAGGAGGGGATCTGCGGGTCGGGCAACCATTATTAAGAATACAGAGATTCAGATCATCCAAGATCTCAACCAAAGCCACTCCAATAGCATCACAGTGTTCAGACCCCCATCTATAATGGTGGCAGTTAAAATCACCCATGACCAAGATTGGTCCTTGAATACTCAAAAGAGTGTTTTTTAAAATATCCAAAAATTCAGGTCGAGGGTGAGCAATGTATATTGAAAACACTGTGATGCCTTCCACCCTTCCTGCCACAATACTCATATCTCCTGAGAGTGAAGGCAAAGGGAGGGACAGAAGAGGGACTCGATTGTTGACTAGGAGAGCCGAACCTCCATAGCCATCAGATCTGTCACATCTGAGAATGTTGAAGTGTGGCATGCGAAAGCTAAGACTTGGGGTGAGCCAAGTCTCAGCTATGGAACAAGCCAGAGGCTTGAATTTATTTAAGAGGAATATGAGGTCGTGCTTTTTATGCCACACGCTCCTCACATTCCACTGAAGGAATACTAGGCGGGACGCCATTTTTAATAGATAAAAGTAAAGAGATAAGTTGATCGGCAACGTTGGACGGTGATAGGGAACTGGAGGAAGAAGAAATGACAGTTGGTAGAAGTTTTAAAAGAAGTTCAATAATAGAACCGGTATTATTTGACACATGATTATTATAAAGAGCACTGCCATTAGGCTGTGAGGGTTGGGGAGAACTAACTATTTGCTGATGGGCATTTTTATCATATGATGGGGAAAGGGGGGCATGGGTCCTGGGTTTGAGTGTTACAGTTTTGCGATAGGACTGGGAAATTGGGGTTTTGGCGATGTTGGCATAATTGCGGGAAACTGTTGGGATAATCTTGCATGCCTCAGCATAGGGAATGGTTTTCTCAGCCATGACAGTCT
Source organism: Eurois occulta (assembly GCA_950022335.1). NCBI lineage: Eukaryota > Metazoa > Arthropoda > Insecta > Lepidoptera > Noctuidae > Eurois > Eurois occulta. The sequence goes on along the minus strand of OX465486.1, from coordinate 17,193,141 downwards.
TAATAGCCTTCTGCCTGCCATACTCAGGACATGACTGGCTATCAGCAAAATGGTTACCCGAACAAAGTACACAGAAGGCCTCGGCCTCAGAAATGATGCAACCATCACCTGGGTGGTCGTGGCCACACTTATTGCAGCGTGGTTTAGACCTGCATAGGTTTGCCACATGTCCAAATCTGCAACACTTGCGGCATTGGATTGTTGGGTATATGTACTGTTTAACAGAGAGGGATGTGTAACAGCAATATATTCTAGTCGGTAGTACTTGGCCATCGAATGTCAGCACACATGTTTCAGTGGGTTTCCACTCATTAACACCGTCTCTTTGAGTTTTCCGGTTGATGCGTCGGACTTTCAATATTTGTCCACAACCCAAGGGCACAGACAAATAGGTTATGGCTTCTTCTTCTGTAATTTCAGAGGGAACACCAGTAACAACACCCATCCTTGTGATGTTGAATGAAGGGATTGATGCGGTATAACTGAATTTGGACAACAGACTATTTACTAAGAAAGAGTTAGCATCCTGAGGGGAAGCAAACTCCACCGACACACGGTTTCTGCCGACTCTCTTGACACCACCGCGGACAATGTTCGCGATGTTGTTGTTCATAAGGAACTTACCGAAATTAACCGGATGTAGGGTGGTGCCAGCGTTTGGTTGAGTCTCAATGCGGGAGACGTGGACAATATAAGGAGCCTTATCCATTACGGAGTACTTAATTCGTCCGATTTGGCTTTTTTGTTGTTTACTTGGGAGGGAGGGAGTCAATATTCCTTCGTCAACAGGACGTTTGCGTGGGTTTGGTTGGGATTGTGGTATTTGTGAAACTTCCATCTCTGTTATACTACAAACAACATCCGCGAATTGAGATAGTGAGGTGGAAGTTGAAGGATATGGAATATCGGGTGGGACCGGATCGGGGGGTTTATTTTTGTCCATCCTGGATAAGTAAGTAAACTTAAAATAAAACGATCACAGTACAAACCTAGTTACAAGCACAAGGACAACACAATTATACAATGACAAGTCACAAAAGTTTCGAAAAACCACTTAAAAACAGCTAAAAATTGAAAACACACGTGCTATCCAACAACACCGTGTTGACAGTCGACCAGTAAGTCAACTAGAGGTTAGGAACTTTAATAGATTAGTAAACTACCTACTTACTTCATAACAGTTAATATTGAGTGAAGGAAAGCCATTAAGCAAGTTGTTCTATCTACCACCACCTAAACAAGTAGGTATTTTATTACACTTAAGTATTATTGTTCTTGGTAGCTATGCATTCAATTTATCTACGTTACAAAACTTTGAAATCACTCACATTGTAGGTATAAGCGTGTAATCGGAAATTATGATATTGTACGAAAACTTAGAGGGTGGAACGTGTCATTAATTTGGATGCACTTGTTAGTGTAGAGCAAGCGTGCTCGCGTCAGTCGGCAGAGTGCTGTGCGCTCGTGTGTGCACCGTCATTACGCTGCATTATTTGTTACGTTAGGGCTGGGATGGGCCTGTCCCTATCGCTGCCGAGTCCTACGCCATCCTACGCTCCCTTCTCGCGTCGGTATTTGAATAGGCTCGCGTTGCGTAACGCGCGGCCAATGACAGCGCCCCTGCACATGCACGGGGCGGAGTCCTTACGTCACCGCGCTCTGCCCCCGCGGCCGCGCAGCCGCCGTGACGTCACGCCGCCCCTCGCGCCGCGCACCGCGCCTTTAGTGCGCGACGACAGCGCCCATGCTGGCCGTGGCGTCGCACGGAAACTCGCGACAAAACACTCGTGCGCTCAAAGATGGCGGATGGGTCGCCCGTGGACCGCGCCGGCCCGAAACAAATGAACGATTTAACTTTTTCCGCGCCCGCTAAAGGACTTGGTGACACAAAAAAGTGCAGTGGCGAAACATTTAACGGCGATAGTGTAAAGTTATCGTTCTACACGGAACTGGAAACGAGTGATTCGTGTGAGAAAAGTGATACGCGCGGCGTGGCCGCTAAGCGCGCCGCGGTCGGCGCTGCGTATTCCCGAAAATTGTCTGATGCGAACACCGTGGACGGCGACGACAGGAAGAGGAGATGTCTGGACCGATACGACAGCTCCGAGTCTTCTGACAGGTGAGTTGTTGCTGATTTATGTTAGCAAAACAAGCGCCCGCGTTTGTTTTGTAAGTTTGTTTGCGGCCGCGATGTTCTGCGACTTCTGCGAGTCAATGCTCCAGTGACCGGAGGCTGTTAGATTTCGATGTCATGGCCATTGTGAAAAACTTTGGGTGTTGCTACGCGGCTCTAGTTCGGTTGAACGCCCTCGGAATAGAATGCTGGGCCGCGGTGCCGCGACGCGTCGTATTACCATTTGAAATTGTAGACTGGCAAAAAATCGGCATCGTAAGATATTTCGATGCTCATACATAACGGAGGTATTACGAATAAACGCGATACTTCACAGATAAGATCTGTTACATAGCTAGTGTTATCTAATTGCTTCTAAATTGTTTGAATGGTTACATATTTCGTACAGCTAGCTGTCTGCCAAAAATAATAACCTTGGCTTTTAATTAGCTTCTAGTTAACAGTAAAAGCTATAACAACTTCTAGTTTTTAGCTTTTTCGCAAAACTTGTCTGTCACGTAGGCTTGTTCCGAATAGCAACTTTTTTGTGGACCTGTCTATATGATTTTAATCTTACAGGTCTCTTTTACAAACATGAAACATTCACTCACATTTTATTATATGAACCTACATGTTTACACACAATTATTATAATAAGGTCACTTAAATCATAAGTGTATTAAAACTGCTTAATTTCCATTAAAATATACGCACATGCCATGTTTCTCATTCTTTATGCATGTATGATTATATTGATTACACCTACGCCATAATTTTATGCTATCATAAATTCAGAAAACTGCAGAATAATCTGCCGGGTCAGAAGATCTGAGTGTTAGTCGTATGTTTTTACTAATTGTAAAGGCAAACAATTCCAAGACCAAAGTTATTTATTATACAATATTTCTTACTCATTCTGTTGTCATTAATTTGAGGGCATACTATATTTTCATTTGTAATCATTATGTGCTTTTTAAATTAGAAAACAAACTGTCACTTTATTCCATAATCAAACTCAAGAAACAAAAGTTAGTCATGAAGGTTGGCTGTTCTAAAACTAAACAAAAACATGTAAGACCCTACCAGGAAAAAGATTATGAAAAAGTTTTTCTTTCTAAATCTTTCACAGTACCTCTAGTTGCGGTTTTCACTCACCTTTTCACTTATTCAATTCTAGGGTTTCCTTTGTTTGATAATGATTTGTTTTGCTGTAAAACTTTTTTTTTGCCCTGCATATTTTTTAATTTTCCATGTAAGCAAACAACACAGCTTGTCTTGTACACTTTTGTTTTTAGTTCAAGTAGAGTTAGCCACATTCTTTAAAAATAGATAATGCTTTAGTAATTTAAAGTACAATTGTATAGTACCTAAGCAAATAGTGTTTAATTTCTTCTCTCTTCTGAAATGTTTTTATTTCATAATGATTAATTGTTAAGGATTTATTTAATTTTAAAGGATTGATTTAACCGTGACTTGAAGTGCATAACCAGGCTTGATCGTAGCAATAAGATGACAATGTAAAGCACTTTATTTGATAAACATTTTTGGTGACATTAAAACCTCAATTATTGAGAAAAGCAGTGTATGCTTTGTACCAATCACACGCATGCAACATGATTTTTCATTTATTGAGTTTGACACTTAGCATTGCTTCAAAGATAAGGAACTGATGTAAACATTCAATTTTAATCTCAAGACTCATGAAAAAGGCATTTATTAAAAAACAAAACATTTACTGAACTTGACTTCATTACAATAATATCAAGGTAAACTTCGGTCACTATCAGAGCATGACGTAAATTTTGTCACACAATATGATAAAAAGAATTATAATCTTTTTGTCTTTTTAGATGATATCAAAGTTTGCTTTAGTTTTTTCGTTATCTGATTGTGATAAAACCTAGTGACTTGATGATTTGGATTATTTAATTTAAAAGCATCATGCCCTTATAATTGGCATGATGTTTTTGTGGACAGGCAGATACATTTGCTTTTCTATGTTTAGTGGTGCAGCTATTGTAAAAAAAAACTGCTTAGTGCTTTTGTACAGTCAACATAAAAGCAAATGATGATTGTACAATTTTATGTACAGCCATGTAATGCTAGGTATGTGTATTATGTCCTAAAGACACAATAGAATATAATTATGAATTCAATTCTATTGTAATTCTTTTAACTCAATTCTAGATTAGCCAAACTTTAAAAATATTTTGATTATGTTTTTGTCAACTAAGTAATTTATTCTGCTTTTTATATTTTGTACTAAACATTATGAAGATTAAATTTGTTGTAAATAATGTAGAGGTGTGTGTGTGATGTGATGTGATGTGATGTAATGTGTGTGTGTATCTTTATATTTTTATTTATTTATTGTTGTGGCTATTTTGTCATGGTGTTTTTTTTTGTAATCATGCATGTTAAGATTTTGATTGTGTTTCTTTTAGTTTTTACTTACTGCACTTTGGTGGTTGTAGATTTCTATGACATCTTTCACTCCTGTATTTAAAGTTTCATCAGTGTAGTGTAGAACTTAAAGTGTGCAGCTATCAAATAATTATATTAATGCTTCAGCTTTGTATAAAATAAAAGTACTGTAGATTAAAAAATCAGACATCATTTTAAAACATTAATTAATTAATGCTTTGCATGTGCGAGTTTTGTGTTATTAATGCCCACAGATTACCCCCTGAGGGGGTACTAGGGGGTGATCTGTGTTACATTATGAGAATTATTATTTATTATGAAAAATTCAATTTTTATTTGTGTACTTAAGCTTGCGTAACATGATTACAAATTAAATCATTGCTTTACAACACAATGCTTCAAAGTTAAGACTTGACTCATTTTTTTTTGTAATAGAATAATAAATAAGTAGGTACCTATTAAGTTAGTCTCACAATATCAGCATTCAGCAAGGTCACAAGATTATTAACATAATTAATGATAATTATGACCCTATTGTCAGTTTTAGTACAGCGTCAAATCAGCCTTTGTTTAGCAGAGTATTTGGTCTTATACCAGCTAGCTTAGATATCATGTCTGATACATTTCCTTACACTTTTTTTTTGCGTAAACTACACTATCGTAGTTTTACGCCTGTGGAACTGACGGGATAATTGCGTTACACACTTGCAATGGCCAGTGCAGGACGTTTAGACTCTATATTCATGGCGATATTTTACGTTGACGACTTCTTCAATCACGATAATTTATAAAAAAAAGAATGGATTGGATTTTTTTTTCAATATCCTTTAGTTTTTGAAAACATGTGTTACGCAATTGAGGTGCCGAATTCGATGTAGTGGCCCCGATAGGCTTAAAATATTTTAAAAAGCCTGTATAAAATTAAATTTAACACAAGTAATACTTGTTAATACTTCACTCCACTACCGATTTAGTAGGCGAGCTGTAAAGTATGATACCACAGTTAGATAGCGTCACTTAAGTGGTGATATGTGGGTCACCTATTACCGTGATATTGTGGTGACATGTACGAATTTAGGTGTGGTTGGGAGTTGGTTGGTCAATAAATTGGTAGGAATACCTACGTCGATTGTTTAGTAATTGTGTCTAGCAGTTTCTTGTTTGTAGATAGTTGATGAAAGCTTGTTTTTGTCTGTCTGTTTGTTCCGGCTATTCTCCGAAACGACTGGATCGATTTTGACGGGACTTTTTGTTAAGTTGAAGTTAACATAGTTTAGGTTTCTTGTAGTTCTGCTTCTGTACGCTTTGGTTTGCATGACAGCAACGTGTTTTCATAGAGTCAGCAGGCAGTCTAACTGTATTTTCACTCACTCATAATTTATAGTAATTGGAACTGAAATAAGTAAACACTACTAAAATATTTACGCATAAGCAATCATGCTTAGTTGCTTACAAATCCATTGATTTTCGAGTGTTTTGAGAACCGTACGGTGTTGGACTAGAGGAAACTTAAACTTCGTACTTGAGTACTCTTTCAAGTTGATTTAGTACAGTCACGAGCACCAATATGTAGCTATACACGTAGCAACTTTTAAAAGTGATTTTCTCCTACTGTATTTAATTCAAATTTCGTTTTGTGCTTACTTCCTCCTCTGATCCATCCGAAGGTTGTCTTGAGAAGATTGCTTTTCAGCGATAAGACCGCCCATTGTCTCCCTATGTGAAATATTTTCTTCTATGTAAATTGAAATTTGTATGGTGTACATATTAAAGAATATTCTATCTATAGTAACATAGTATTTTGATACACATATTCTTATGAATTGGGATAAGGGCAAAAGAATGATGATGATCTTTATAAAAACTAGATCTTATATTAAAGTTATAATCGTTATTTTGCCTTTTATTTATGGCCGTGACTGTACTAGCAAACCACTTGTGTTACCATGTCAAAAGTTTTAATAGCATATACCAGTGACAGGTGGTCGCAGGTGCTTTCAGTTTGAGTGCGGTTACGTCACCACACATTTACTTCGAACTGTTAGCTGACAGATAAGGTGCTTCATACGCACTTTGAAAATATTGAAATATTCTTTTGTGAGTTGGTAGCACGCAGGACTATCAATCAAGCTAGACGCAACCAGTAAAAGCGGATCTCTCATTGTAGGTACGGGATATCTATACAAAGCGAGGTTATCATTTCAACCGAAAGACGTCCACTGCTGGACATAGGCGTCCCCTAAGTGTCGCCACATTGACTGGTCCCGCGCGACTCGCATCCAGCGGATCCCCGCAACCTTCACCAGGTCATCGGTCCACCTAGTGGGAGGCCTTCCAACGCAACGTCTTCCGGTTCGCGGTCGCCTTCAGAACTCTTCGGCCCCATCGGCCATCCGTTCTGCGAGCAATGTGCCCTGCCCACTGCCACTTAAGTTTAGCAATTTTTCGGGCTACGTCGGTAACCTTGGTTCACTTGCGGATGTCCTCATTTCTGGTTTATTTTTTCACGTTATATTGTTCTGTTGTAGAAAATTTCGTTTCTTGTGTGGTAGATAGGAAATAGCTTCACCATCTAGCTAAAGTTTAAAATATGTCTTTGACACCCTACCTATCACAGAATAAATTATTCCATTTCATTTCACTGTTAGTATTAATACTTGGTAGCAGTAGAAAAAAACGTGTCCCAAAATAATTTCCAAAAAAATTGCCAACTGTGCATTTAATTTTTTCGCTGACCGTACCTTTCGCTCATATCAGAAAAACGAATTTCATTAATTAAAATAATCCTTTTAAGTACCCTGTTTGATTTAGGCTATCTATAAAGGAAGCTCCGTTAAAAACTGATAGCTTTAATAAGCTACTAACGAACAGCACTTTCCTCTTATAACAAGCAATATTTAACTATATTTATTACTGTAATCACAACGCTACTGAATTTGTTGATATAAGTATTATCTGGGGTTGCTGAACTGAGATGCACGTAGTTGTATAACCCATTTTGTGTCATTGTGCTTATTGATAACTCCAATTAAGATACTAGATACTTTGTACGTTTGTGGCTCAATAAGTCAGTACCTATCGGGGCTATCGTTTACGTTATTATCGTGTCATGCTTGCTTCTAATCGTAATGTTATTTTGATGTGGAAGTTGTGGAACTTAATTTTCGTAGTAAATAAATATTATACAAGGTGATTGAAGTCATTAAAAATTAAAAACAAAGATTTAAATTGTTAGAATTCCCTACCGTAATAAGGGTGCGACCTCGTATATCCTGCATTCCTGCATGAAACTATAGATACGACTTTCAGTTTGACTGAGCAAGACCATACCTTCTGTCCAAATGTCAACGAGACAGTAATGTCACCGTTTTTTGACGTGTAAAAGCGAATCTAACTATTTAAATCTTTGGGAAATATGAAATCATGGATAACACTTCTGAAAAAATGTGGGTTATTTTATTCAATGCACAATGATAAGCAAAAGATTACTTTACTTACACATAAGTTTTAATGTTTTACAGGCTAGGCTAGTATCAAATCCTCGCATTAATTTCTATTTACCTCCATCTAGGAACTTGCTTTTCGCAAACATAACCATTTACTGGAATACTAACTGTATGGTTTTTCGTGGATATCAATTGATAAAACGTTATCTAGGGTTCAATAAATCGATAAGGGACACTTGAACCGCTGGTGTTTTATCGTAGTCATAACTCACATTAGTTTTGTCGATATTACTGTGTTGTAATTTTAACTTGGCAACCGTAATCTCGTTCTCATCGCTCTTACACCATGACCTGCAATCTGATACTTAGAAAATAACGCGCAGCATTATATTTTGAGCCCCAGCTGGCATTATACATTATGCCATGCATTTCATCATCACTACTCTCAAAAGGGTGAAGTCTTCTTTATCGTGTGGTTAGTGCCTAACCTGGTGTCAGTTTTCATGCCGCCCATGGGCCTGTGGCTTTACATGCCGCATGCCGTCTATAAATATTTCTCAGGCATGCTGGTTTGGTTTCCTCACGATGTTTTCCTTCACCGAAGCAAGTGATAAGGGTAAAGTAAAACATCGTAACTAATCGTGATGCGGCGGTAAGAACTAAAAACATAAATTCGAAGACATCTTGACATCCACCAACTTGGCTCGCGTGGTGATCATGGCCCACTTCATTTCACAGAGAGGATGCCTGTATCCCAGCAGTGGGAACATTAAAGACTCATTATAATTCTGAATACGGGATATTCCATAAATTCACAACACTGAAATTAACTCATTGCATCTGTATGATAAAGGCGCTTCTCATGCGGAGCAGGATTGATAGCCTTGCTCTGGTCACGTTCTCATTGCAGGTCTGGCGTGATATATTTTCAATGTAATGTAATCAATGCTGTTAAAATCCAATGCCAACAGAACAGTCCCGATACGTATTACTTATTACAAGAAATAAATCTCAATTGAAAACCAGGAATCATGCCAAAACAATTGAAATACATCCTATAGCTCTATAAATTATTTCCAATACAGCTTACCATAGTTACTCAGTACTGTACTCACAGTTGTGGTACTATACTCCATCGGTTTAGGTAGTTAACTAAATGTAAACAATCTTAGCATGTCTTTTATCTAAAAAAATGACTAAAAATTGTATCTAAAAATGTTTACAATTAGGTATTTACTTAAATAGATGTTAGGTAATTAACTTCATTTAAATAATCTTTGTACCTATGTCTTTTATACGATTTATTTTACATAAAAAGACATAAGTATCAAGATTGTTTACCTTCAGTTAACTACCTAAACCGATGGAGTATAGGAGTACAAGTGCGAGTCGTACTCACACGAACACAGGGTTCCGTAGCCCCAAACAATATAACAAAATATTTTGAAGGCTCATACATACATTTATGTTGTATTGTATTACATTCAACAGCAAAACTAAATTTGTTTTTCATAGTATGTTAATGAAAAACTATGGACGGATAGACAGACATGACGCATCTATAAGGGTTCCGTCTTTTGACATTCGGCAATTAATAAAAAGCAAGCATTATTTTTACTACCGAACTGGCGCGAAAGTTTTAACAAGTGACGTGGAAGCCTTGGAAAAGGAACAAAGTTAGTTGCCAGTCGGTAGGTAGTAGGGCATTCACGCGAGCCTAAGCCACAAAGGGTGAGCTGTAAAATAAAAAGTTAGGAGTTCTAACCGGGCGTGCCGGGGACAGCGAACGGGTTCCCGGACGCGCAATGGTATGTTACTGTTTATACGTCTGTTTTCAATGGCGGCTGGCTTAAGTTTTCAATAAACCTTGTATTTTTTTCTACCATGTGAAAGTAGTACCTATTAACTTAAATGGCAAAGAAAGTAAGGTTATTTACATTTAGACTTGTCACCTGTCTTCACATTGTTCGTGTAAGGTTAAATGTAATGCAAAACACAAATAAGTAGTAGCTAAAATACTGAATAATTGCATTATATTTATTTTACTTAAAATAAATTAAAGTCTTTTGTATTCAGAGCAGAATGTTGTTCGTAAAACCGCATGAACATTTTCGTTACAATGTTAAAGAAATTGACTTCACTTGAATACACAAGTATCCATAAAATCAGCTGTTATTCCCCATCAAATCAGCTGGATACAAACCCTTATGGCATGTACTTACCTCGGTGCGGCGCAACCGGTCCGTCGCCCCCCGCGCGCGCTCCTCCCCCCTGTCATTAGAAGCGTGCGCGGGCGCATTGGCCCTCGGCCGTTGCGCATGCCCCGACTTATGGGCTCAGAACGGTGGATGCGATTTGATTTGAATTTCGGAACAGTCCGCCTTTTAGTTTAAGACCTTGTAGAATGCAAGTAAAAACTTAACGATCAGAAAAGCATCGGAATTGGAAATTGTGTTTAAAAAAAACTGAACGAGGATTTATGTTTATTGGAATAAGCTGAAGTAGATTGTATTGTATTTTAAGGTCGTCAAAAGGACTAAAAATACTCCGAAAGAATCGACAAAGCTATTAAAATTTTAGACGAGCTATTTGCAAAAGCACTGAAATATCCTGAACATAATAAACCTTTTATTGATGTTCAATATTGAAAGTGAATATAGAAATATATTACTCGTAAATCACAGAAAGGACCTAGACCTCATAAAGCTCTCAAGTTCTATTGCAATCGTAAGAAAAAGAAAAATGATTACGGCCGGAGATGATACGGAATTCCTGTCTTTGTGATGATCACGGCACAGACAAGTTTGTAATAAAACGACACTGGTCCGGTCAGGTAGAAACTGAGTCATCAACGCCAACCGTGGTCGTTCAACTTTCATTATTGTTTATTTATATTTTTATTGTTCGATATTTGACGCGTGCGTATTGCTGACATTGCCAGTCGTACAGCATACGAAAATCTGCCCAAATCGCTGGCAGGACAATGATTTCTGTTCATCGGTAAGGCAAATTCTTAGAACAATTTCAAAGTCTTCGTCTGTACTGTACTCACATTTAAGTAAATAACGAATATATCCTTACTTTATTCGTACATTTTTGCAGCTTCTCTATTCAATATTACAAATATATTCTTCTATTATAATTATAACCATATTCATTGACTCACATCAATTTTAGACGAATTCTTTATCTGATAAGATCTGTGGACGCATCAAATTTGCGTAATAACTTTTCAACTGCGTCATTTCGCAGATTCATAATCGCCACTTAAAGCTCAAAATCACCTTGTAAATATGTCGTTATCATTTGATCAAAGATAGGAAAATTGTAGTGCAAAAGGACAGATTATTTTATGTGTCACCCTCATCATATTTCGACTAGAAAAAGCTCAGTCTACCACCAGAGTCTATATTAGGCCCACCCTCTATAATTTCACATAACGGTACTTACAAACACTAGTTACAAATCAAACCGTGTGTACTTCAAGTAGAGTCTATGCACGCTAGCCTAGGCTGGGAGAACGTGGAATGTGAATAACCTTGGAAAAATACCAACCTACCAGGTATTATCTGCCTGTCTATCGTTTGTGTACTTTGAGATTGAAATATTGAAGAGCACTGCTTCAACCTTTATGGCAATATTTTTTCATTGCACCAGTAATTTTATCAGGCTTCAGAACTAAGATCTCTTTGTTTGAGCTTAAGGCATGGCTATAACTTACACTGTCAATCTACTGATTAATGTTACTATTGTAACATCAAATAAGGAACAACTTCCTAAACTGGCAATTTATTTACTAGCAGAACTATTTCTAAAACATTTCAAAGTCAACATAATTGGTGTTTACAAATACGTACGAGAAAAATAGCCAATTAAAACAGGAAAACTTTTATCACGGGTTTTTGTCTGAGCCGTCTGTGCGGAAACATCATTTGCACATATTTCATGGTATTTAATTGTGTGATTAATGAGTTTTTATTTATCAAACAGGGGAACCACATCCTTCCCATATAGAAATTCGAATTGTATCGTGTAAACAGTTATTGACCTAACTTTATGGCAACATTTTAATATATTTCATGTGAAATTGTATGTTTCTGGTGCCTAAATTTATCATTCAAAAGAACCCAAATATACACTCCAAACATTTAATTAAAACAATGAAAAATCCAACATCACGCGTTTACTATTAAGGCAGTAATTAGGAGCACCAAAACTATGAGCACAATTTATAAGTTTTACACCCACTTTGAGCACTTCTCATGAGGTAGGTACGTCATAAAGAATCAATGCAGTCAAAGGGCATGTGATGTACAAACTGGTTTCTTGCTAATGCAATTATCGGTTGGTTCGTCGAGACCGCTCTAAGTGACCGAATGGATACGTGAAGAGTGAAGACTGTCGGGCCGTGGCGTTCAAATGAGAAAATATTTTATGTTTGTAGTAGTCGGCTCCCATACACCCATAGGCACACTTTGTGAATAACGAGAACTCTGTTTGAAAGAAAACCGGCCAAGTGCGAGTCGGACTCGCGCACGAAGGGTTCCGTACCATTATCTATAAAAACGGCAAAAAAAATCATATCTGTTGTATGGGAGCCCCCCTTTATATTTTTTTTTTACATTTATAGTATTTGTTGTTATAGCGGCAATAGTAATACATCATTTGTGAAAATTTCAGCTTTCTAGCTATCACGGTTTATGAGATACAGCCTGGAGACAGACAGACAGACAGCGAAGTCTTAGTAATAGGGTCCCGTTTTACCCTTTGGGTACGGAACCCTAAAAAAAGATCCAAAACTTTTTTAGTACGAAGAAGCTCATTATTTATAACAAAATGCTTTTGCAGTCCCTGAAATTAGAAGGAAAAATACGTATACCATGGAAAAAAACCATAAGGACTGAATTCGGATAAAACGTATGACGGTGTCGATGATTAACCATTTTGATAATGGTTGCCGTGGAACTAGGAACTAACAGGTTTCAGGTTTTTCCAACCCAACCGGCTTGATGATTATCGCACGTTTTCTAAATTCGTCATCACATGTTTGCCGGAACTACCGGATGTGGTTTTCATACTCTGAACTTTCTTGTAGTTTTAAAGATGTTCTTCTATCAAGAGCGTAGAGTGGCTTCGATAAAAAATATCGATTGTTTCTGATTTGGATTGTAAAGTTTTTAATAGCCAAAGAGTCGAAACGGTCTACCTAGCAGGATTATAGTTTTAAGTTTTTTTACCACAGCGAATTGCAATTTGCACGTATTCTTGGATCCTATCCTTTGTTTTTCTGCGGGTCAATTCAAAACTGTTTTATATTTTGTATCATCTATTAAATGTGCAATTTTATTTTTCATCGCATAAATATCGATACTCGGTTATAATTTTATGAGGTATTTTTTCTTTTATAAAAGCGTCAGTTTGCAGCTGCCCCATGCAGCCGGGACACACCTGCTTCGGTTGTCCCAGTCTCTTTCACCTTTGACATTTGACAAAAATTTTATGGCGATCCGATTATTTATTGTGCTTTTAATGCCTGTAACCTATTACATGTATCGTACACATTTTTGTAGCTTCTTTATGACAATGAACAACTGCTGCACTACCCACGCGCTCTGTAATTGACTCGTACACATGTCACGAACTACTTTTTAATGGTCAACTATCTCTTTGTTTCGAAAGAGCACGATAACCATCTTTCTCAGTAGAACTCCCACTAAGCGACGTACATATAGAATTTTGATTTGTATGTAGTACTGATCCTTGTCAATTACTGTCATTAAAAATTTAAATACCGATTACAAAATTTTAGGGTAAGTTTAAACGCGTTCTATAATTAGCGAATGGCCGAACGATCAGACCGCGGACGATTCTTTAGTAACCCTTTGTTATTATTTAAATTATAAACGATTAGTCTACCAAATACTACGCCTGAGGCGACGCGTGCGCCACTACGTCATCCTTGCAATTTTAAACTGCGATTTCGTGATTGTTTTTGTCTAGTTTTTATTTGAAGGACGTACAAGGACGACCCCCTGAAATAAGTCAAAACCACTTTTTTGTGCAGTGCGAGAACAAGTCGTTGTAAATGTTTCTGAGCAGTAAATATACAGCTTATGTTATTGACCTTTACAGAGTAGGTATTGTATGATTAGTTCGTGATAATAGTCTTGTCTGAGGTTCGTAATAGCTCCGTTTATACATTAGTGAAGCTAGACCCTGAGAGACGTCTTCCGAACCGAATACCATCCGGAATCCCGTCGGGAAATCGTAGTTAGACAATGCATCTGACTTTCCGACTGAACATTGAGAATGTATCTAGTAATACGTCGCATGTCTGGGTATTGGGGAAGGAAGAAACACCCCTATTATCATGTTATATATAAACACAATAGCCAGTTCAAAAAGTGCATAATCTCCAATCTGCACCCCAGTTCGGATTGAATAGATTTTTTTCTTTAACAATAAAGTTGTTTTTAACCCTGCAGTTTTATTACTTTTGTCACTTTTGGTGATATTACTTTCCGTGAGAATTCTTCGCAAAACATCGTATATCATCCCAAATATGTAGCGGCCTACATTCCGAAATGCGTAAGTGCTATCTCGTTTTAAAGGTTCCTCTAATATGCGGTACCTACATACGTATCTATGTGCATGAGCGTGAAGGTATTCGAGGGCCCTTCGAATGCTCAGGCAGCTAAGTCAACAATTTATTGGAGCCCATCTATCAAGACGGACGTCGTTGTATTGTCCAATTGCATTCCTCGATTTCAACGGAGAATTTAGTGAGAGACAAATTCTCGTCACGTTAAAATACTCGTAACTACTCGTAAGTCTTCAAAACTACACAATTATGACTTAATTTTCATTTTCAGTCATGATAACAATTTCATTATTGATTTACAATTCCTTTGAAAACCTAAAAACAAAAGGCTGGGGTTCGTTTCGTTCTCAAATTACCAATTTGTATTACCCGCGAGGCCACGACCCTGACGAATCTTCGTCCCATTTCCCGACGTCCTCGCTCCAGAATTGTGCGTTTCCACGTCGCGATTTATTATTAATTTGCCATTACATCGGTCTAATTTCGCGTGATATAATATGAGAATATCTGCCCCCAAGCCGGGGGTAAACACCAATTAATCCTGGCAACACGATACATTTCTAGGGTGGAGGGGGGACCCTCTGATGGCAGATTGCTGCATAATCCCACTGCATTTCTACTGCTTCCGATGCAATCGGACAAAAGGAGGCGTGTACAAGGGGAATCACTCTATCGACATCACAGGGGCTAATATATTTTTCTTTTCATCATTGTTTGTTGGGAAATCGATCAAATTGTATGTGAAACCTTACTACATTGTTCGGGTCAAATACCGCGGAATTAAATTAAAACATGAATAGCTGGTGGTTTTTATTATGATAAAGGATTTTCCTTAACATCAAATTCTGTTTCGCAAAGTAATCATGATAACTTAATTGTCTTCACTTTAAGAATGACGTTATTGAAGGATTTTAACAAAGATTATTTTCTGTAGTTGTTAAAAGCTTTGGGGCATCCATTACTACTGTATCATTAAAGAGGGGAATTTTGGGACCCCAACATTCTCCATTTTTTTTCGAACGTTTCCTTCTCGTCTAAACATTGTTTAATTTTGCCGCTTCACGCTTATTCTCATTTGTTGAGTTTACTTGACAGTTCCAACCGAAGTGCGTTTTGTACGCTCACAAATATCAGTCACTTTAATATCCAGGCACGTCAGTACTTCGGTACTTGTTTTCGGTAGACGGAGTTTCGAACTCGCTCAAAGTTTACGATTGCCATCTCGCCCCCCTTCCCGAGACACCAAAGGTATTTGTTAATTACCCCGAAACGCAACACCGTTAGACGTTAACATGAAACTACAAAATTAATTTCCTTATCTCATCTTAACATAGAGTAACTATACCGAACTGACAGTTTTCGCATACAATTAGTGAACGCCCGAATAAATATTGGATTATATACATAAACTAGCACGGTATATTATATACTTGGGAATAAGATTTTCCATTGTGTGTTGGCAAGTTCGTGTGAAAACTTGTGCTTATCTTTTATATTAGACCTCACATTTTTTTCTACGGGGCACCGGCGCTCTGTCTGATATTTTTTTTTTACTATTTTATGTCTGACAAAAAATATGGCGCAAGCAGGATTGTAAAGGACCCCAAAGTTCATTGATATATGAATACAGGTTTTAAGGAAAAAAACACAAGACTTTATCGCAAGTAATTCCGGAAATGTGGAAACAAATTAGAACCAGCTAATGAGCTGGCTAGCAGAAAATGGACCATTTATATGTTGATGAGTGCGTTGTTCCTAGAGTGGTTAAATTGAAAAGAAAAACCGACATAATTATATGACTGGTATCGATTTATATGTAATAATCATGATAAAACTGTATGCTTTAATAAACTTAATTTGACCCAGTATTTTTACAGAGCCCTGTTTACTAAACGATAATCTCACAAGCACTTGGAAGCCCAATTTCGTAAACGCTACCAAAAATTATATAGGTAGTAATCTGCTCGATTGATGTTCAAAGTATTTGACTACACAACTGCCCGGGAGCTTCAGTAATTTATGCATAATCGCAGAATGTTCCTCCAAAAGACGCATTTAGGTATAACTAAACTCGTTATTTCGATAATTGTTGCGATTAAATTCTTTATGATGAATGAAATCGCCTTTTCAACTTCATAGTCAAGTGTGTTTGCAGTCGCTATTGAACTTGAAATTACTTATTTTAAGTGGAAGAGATTGTCTTCATTTCGCGACAAAGTAAATAAGTAACCATTTACCAGGGTCGCAATAAAAAGCACAGAACATTAAATTGATAATCTTATAAAAATACATTCGAATCGATACAGTGAAGTTGGATTCCGTATCGATATTCGCCGCGATCGCCCACGATAAATCAGCGTTCCCTTCGCCCGGCTTGACCATTTTATTAAATTCCGCGATTAAATACCCGCCAGCAACGTTAAACGAAAACGTTTCGATATTATCGCGATATCTCGACACCTCGGCTCACCTCGCCCTGTTTATAATTACGAGTTTGCCGGTCGTCCCCTCGGCTTCGTCGTACAGTTGTGGGTACCAGGGCCTGCAGTCTCGACATTAGTAACGACACTGTCGCAAACTTGAGATCGCTAAATAATAACGAAAAAAATCGGTTGCAGTAACGATGCTTGCGACAAACGCAAGTCTCTACATCCAAGATAGCGCGCAAAGTCGTCTATTATCTTGACATAAGAATGTCGGTACGCTAGCGAAAACTGTATTCATAGTTCAGTTTTTTTAAAGACAATTTTTTGGCTTTACAAAATCTCCCTGAATATGGGGAAAAATGGAGAACATGGGTCAATAAAAATAATTGGTTTTCTTGCAACTTAAATTGAGACTATACAAGCCTTATTTTGAAGGCACTATATTTCATAAAAACTGGTAAGTAGAGCTAAAACGTTTTTAAGAATTTAAATAAATCATTAAATATTTAAGGAAATTAGAATTTGCCTCCTTGCAACATTGACTTAAGTGTCAAACTTGTCAAGTGTCAAGTCAATTGGTCTTATTTGTTGTCATTGGAAACCAATATTTGTTGTGTTTGATTTCAATTGTATTTTCTCAAGCATTATTCATTGATAGCCAAGAGTACAGTACCTCCTCTGCTAACCTCTTTCTGGCTAAAGCTGTGACCCCACCGGATATACTTCTACATTCACATATATGTAGCTACGAAATGATACTGAAATTCGAAAAAAAGCCCGTGGTCGCTGACTTTGACGGTGTGTTTGAAGAGATGGCTGAAATTCATATAGGAGCTCCGATTCTCTAGTTATTCCGTCAAGATACAGAAATAAGCAAATTCAAGGGATTTTTCATTTTCACACTGATTTCGTGTGATGTGTCGAACCATACCAAAGCTATCGCAGGCAGCATGTAGTGAGCTGTTCACACTACAGAATACCTCCGAGGGGCTGGGGACTACGGTAACGGAATGACGAAGAACAAGCAGAAAATCAAACTGAGTGAAATAGTGTAGTGTGTGTAATATTGAACAGAGTTTTTCAATACCATTATTATGTGTGTATTCGCTGTGTTCCAATATTTGATATTACCATATTATAGTTATAGGGGATACACAGCAGAGCTATCACGAGTTTAAATGGCACAAAAGAAATGCTTGTGTGCAAGATAATTCCAAAATATTCAATAAAAAAAGGTTTGAATCTTGTCAACCCATCTTCAAATCATAGAACCTTATAACTAAAAGGAATAGAAGAAGCCATCTATTACATTCATGAATTTATTATCCAAACCTGTTAAGTGTAAAATGAAACTCTTTCAGAATAGATATAACTCCAACATGTCACTCGTAGAATTACCCGTACACAGAATCTAAATATTTACCTGATTTCTACCTAAGAAAGTATCCTATCATATAATATTTTTTGTACCTTATGGAAATGGTTAATTCAGCAAAATTTTTACACCATGACAAGTTCTTCAAAAGTATTCATCTCATTTTTCCCATTTTAAAAATGCATTGTTAAATTAAATTGTTGATTTTCATGTTAGAAGTTCAAAAATTGATAAATTTATTTTGTTTGAAGAAAGTATTTGTGTTTATTATTGTTTTTATTGATGCAGATATTTGTACCTATGCCGTGTTCAGTTGAATTAAATGTGTAAAATGTTTTGGTAATAATGATTGTATGTATGTAGATATCTATATTCAAGTAGACAGTATTATTTTTCTTATAAAGATGATGTGAATTGATGTGTGTATTAGCTGTTATTGAGTCTTGTTTAAAATGTTGACTATGATGTATTGTGATTTGTAATTTTCATGCCATTTTATTATGATGAGTATGACGGAATGTGTTCTGCATGACTGTAATGTCCTTTTTACTTCACATTTTATGCAATAAGACTTTCATTACATGTGTTATACATTTACTTTTAAACAGTACTTATCTAGAATTAAAAATAAGTTAGTGAGTGAGTGAATAAGATGATTCTGATTAATATTAATTAAGTTGAATATAGGAATCGACTATAGTTGTGTGTTATTTTTATTTATATGAATCCTCTTCCTACCAATGAAATGAATATCAGCGACGCCTATTCACACATAGGTCCGGAACCTATTTATAGGTTAGGTACGGCTTACGACCTTATAAAGGCCGTAAGCACGCATACTTCGCTACAGACAATAGACCTTCGAGTAATAAGCCCGTCCGGCATAATTTTTGTTAATAATCTCGTAAAAACCACCAATAAATTAGCTTACGATGCTACCGAATCACTTTGCGGGCTGTCAAAAATGGTCGCAAAGTATATTGCGAAAATCGGTAAGTTAGCGACAAAGATTGGTACAATACCGATGACAGTCGCAAACTTTGAGTGTCGAGACTACCAAATATTGTTAAATCCGGGTCGTTAAGACTTTGCGACCGAATTCGGTTGTTATGAGATCGCTATCTATGTCGAGACTGCAGGCCCAGGGTAGCATAACCGCGAGCGAGTTCTCGCTTAGCAGGCCATAGCACGCTCCGCCCGACCCATGCATACCACCAACACTTTTTGTCATACAAGGCGTCTTCCTTTTGCGGAGGTTTGTTATGGAAATTATTTATAAAAATCAACTAGAAAAACATTCCGTTTGCTATCGCTTTAGTTTTTGCTGTTTCGATCTTTGTACATACCATGTATAAAGTGTAGCTTGATAAGATGGAATCAAAGGTCTTTGCAATGCTCATATTATTGCAATCTCATGAAAGAAAAACTTAACATGCAATTAGGTAGCTTCTTACTGCGATAGTGTCTTGGCTATTTGAATAATTAACCATTTATAGTTTACATAGGTATTTAGGTAAAACTAATTAGCATTGTATCTCAAAACTGGAAACAGATAACTAATCATTTTGATATGGGATGTCTTTGATATTCCAGTAAGTAGATATTCTTTGGTCATTATGATAATTTTAATTTTCAATGAGTCATTTAGGAAATATAAGATTTTCTAACTAGATCTTAAGTATCAAATCACGTGGTAATTTCATAGTAAAAACGCTTATTCTTAAAACAAATACGCAACATTGAGAATATTCTATTACTGAACCAAATGCACAAATATTTTATATTGAATTGAAAGTAAATCATCGCCAATATGAAACGGTGCCAACATGAAACGTTCGGCAGAAAATTTAAGTGCTCTATTACATAAAATTCTATTTCACGGAAACATCAGTTAGCATAAATCTTACTATCAAATTTGTCGAGTTTTAAACATTATTTTGGAGAAAAGTTGTAAAATATAAACTAACTGCAGTCAAGACTATTTTGGTGTGCCACAGGGTGTTATGTCATAACCTCCTGTGAAAACTTACAAAATCAATCAATCAAACAGATAAAAATTCGCCAGTTACAATTTCATCTAGCTTCTATACTGCTTGTTATTTCACATTCCCCATTCCGCTTTAAAATGCAATAACAATTCTTTCTCACTGTCATTATACCACAATACCAAACTTCACCAGATATAATGAAATATCACACTTACCTATTACATTATCCCCTTTGTAAGGAATTCGGGTCCCCTTGCAAGCAGGTGTGCCTGCCGGTTTAGGAGACCCTGCCAAACGTGGCAAGTTACGGGACCTGTTCAGCTAATGACAGTCTTTGAACAATATGAACTGGCCCTTCGGCTTATGAAGTCATTTTTTAGGTAACATGGTCTCACAATTGTTTGTGTTAAATAAACAAGGGATTAGTAAATAATAAAAACCTTTTATGCTTTAGTTTGTTTGGTTTACCAATATGAATTTCATATTAGCTAAGAGCCTATTATACTATCGTATTAAGTTATGTGCCACACAAGTTACTAGGACTTATCGTAAGGTGGTAAACCTATTAATTTAACTTCAAAACTTATTCATCTAAAAAGGTCACTTCTACACCCGCACCCATGAAGTCATGACTTCAAGATTTCTTAACAAAGAAGACACATTATGTGTGAATGTTTATTTTATGACGTGACATTAACATGATCTTAAAGTGGACGTGCGAGAGGTTTAATGACGTCATTAACGTCACAAGCACTAAGTGGTCGCGACTACGGGAAATTACGATCATGTCCGAAGCCAGAAAACGTGAGCAGCTACAAATTGTATGTTATAGGTACTTATTTAAAATGCAAAGAATCCGATAAACACCTCCAAAGATTTATGTATTTCTAGTAACGCTGACTAGCTTCAAGCTTGGTTGAAACTGGCAGGTGTAATTTTTCTCACTCTTCTTTTTTGGGTGCGAACTAAGCATCTTTGAGTTTTAAAGGTAAAAATTGCAAATGGTGTAACAAAACCGGAACATACCCACCATCAAGTCCAGCTCAAACATTTAAATACCAAAACAACTAAAAAGCCTTTGTTAGACAAAGCTCGTAAAGTAAAAAGGCGAGTGCTGACAGCCCCGCTGCCTCGCTAACAGCGCATTTATAACAACACCATGTGCATAAGTCAGGGCACGCGACAACATAGAAAGGTCTAACGTCATCGACCTAGGACATCTGCTTCATAAGGCAGGTTCTAGAAATATCACGTGTCTGGAAAATGTGGCGTGAAGAATTTAATGCGTCGACGCCCGGTGCAGCCTGCGCGAAAGATTTCATATGATTTCCTGTCCGGTTATCGATTGGATACATTATTTTATAGGTTCGTTTTTTAGGGTTCCGTAGCCAAATGGCAAAAAACAGAACCCTTATGGATACGCCATGTCTGTCGGTCTGTCTGTCCGTCCGTATGTCACAGCCACTTTTTTCCAAAACTATAAGAACTATACTGTTGAAACTTGGTAAGTAGATGTATTCTGTGAACCGCATTAAGATTTTCACACAAAAATACAAAAACAATAAATTTTGGGGGTTCCCCATACTTAGAACTGAAACTCAATTTTTTTTTCATCAAACCCATACGTGTGGTGTATCTATGGATAGGTCTTCAAAAATGATATTGAGGTTTCTAATATTATTTTTTTCTAAACTGAATAGTTTGCGCGAGAGACACTTCCAAAGTGGTAAAATTTGTGTGTGTGTCCCCTGTAACTTCTAAAATAAGAGAATGATAAAACTAAAAAAAATATATGATTTACATCACCAATTCACCATGCAAACTTCCACCGAAAATTGGTTTGAACAAGATCTAGTAAGTAGGTTTTTTTTAATACGTCATAAATCGTTTTTATATTATGTTATGCTACTTGCTGCTACGGAACCCTTCATGGGCGAGTCCGAATCGCACGTGGCCGCTTTTTTATTTTTAGTGCGCTTCCGGTATCGACACTTGAAATAGAATCTCGGACCGGCATTTTTTATAGTGTTTTACGTAATATTTTCCAAATCATAATTAAAGCAATTCGAAGATTAAAGCGTTCAATGCCATATAAATAGTACACAAAAAAATCTGCCACTACTTGATTCAGGGACACTTTATAATCTCACGCTAGAGGGGAATCAATTTAATTATCTGCGATCAACAATGAGAGTATAAAACGTCCTTTTGTAAGGCAGTCGCGCAGTTGTCCTGCCACCCTCACGGATATAAAGTTATCGCGTTAGTGTCCATTAGCGATTCGAACGTGCCCCGTCAGTGTACAGCTGCCTTAATACTAATAGCCTGATAAATTGCTATTATTGTTTCTGCGATAAAACGCAGGGATGTCCGTCGTCAAAAGAAAATGTTTGCAAACATCGCACTTATCGAAGATTATTTTGTGTGAACGTATTTATTGTTTTATTGTCGATCAAGAGTAAAATTGAACTGTTTTTATTATTGGCGTGTAATGATGGGCAGCTGCGGCGCCGCAGGGGAGAAAATGTCATGGCTCCACTCATTATATGGACAGGACAATGAGGATCCCTGCGATGAACTCATTCTGCTATTTATTTACTCTTCCAACAACAACGCACCCTCGCTATATGCGTGCGTGCTATCGACCCACTATCAGAATACTCTGGCCTTTTCGCCAAGTTATTTCGATAAGATAGTCGATAGTCATATTGATAAGTCGTTACGATTTGTTTTATCCTTCGCAAAATCCCTAAGATTAAAAATAAAAATGTCTCATCATCTGAAAATGAAATATGACATCACAACACGTTTTTTAGTCTAGATTGCAAGTGTTATCAAATTAAAGACATGTGTGTTTACAAAAGGAAGGCGATGAACATCGGTCAATTATGGCAAACGCTTAAATTGGAAGCTACACCCCGCGCGCAGCTTGCACGCAAAAACAAAGAATACGCTGTTAAAAACTGAAATCGATTACACAATTACAATGACTGCGAAGGTAGGAGTTTGATTTATGCGTTGTCCTCGTACGACGATTGCATAATTGAGGCGCCTGCACTTCAAACTGGTTCGATATTTCATAGTAGCATTTCGATTTTATACGTGTTTTTTTTTGCGGCGGGTGCGACATTAATATGCATTCGAAGCGCGTGCCGTCGGTCAGCTGTTTCTTCTATGCGGCCGCAAGCTGGCGCGCCGTAAAAGGAAACAAGACTCGTGGATGGATTACGCCGATTACATCGCAATTATCCGAGCGAGCCGAGAGCTGACTACGTAACATTGGAGCACTTTCGCGATCTTTGTTCCGCGCGACATTGACCTTGCCGCGCGGCTTATGTAATGTTTTTTCGGTGTCCGCTCCGTTGCCATTGAACTTCGTGTACTTTTCATATACATGCGTAAACACGCGTCAGTGATTACCTTGTGAGGGTTCATTATCACATTTAGCACCGGCACGAACGTTTTGTGGACGTAAAATAAGTATCGTCTCGTTGACTCCACTCAGCACTCTCCGCCATTGGTATGGCCGCGTCGTAACGCGATATTCGCATGCGCTGTGCGATCGTTTTTATCGCTCGCCCATGCCTTGACGAGCTCTGCAGATGGCATTCACGATGCAGGCTTGAAGTTTTTACTGTCACCGCCTCGAGCTACACTTGGACAGTTATGTCGCTGACTCCTCAAGAATCTTTAATTTTCTTTGGTTATGTTTGCAACGATGGAAATCTTTATCTACTTTCGGATCTGGAGAGTCCGGTTTTCTAATGAGAGCACGTCGCCCGCATTATTGGTATAACTGTGCTGTAGCTGCGGGTTGAGGACTTCAAAGTGTGCTCGAAATCTTTTTAATTTTACGTGCACAGCGTGAGTCTTCGGGACCCTTAACTCAGCTATAACTTTGTTTATCTGGGTGGGTGCACGATTATGTGATAATCCCACACTGGTGCTCACGGTTGAATATAAACCGTGAGTAATTGTCTCATTGTCTATATGTCACTTAAATTAAGATACTTCCGCGATAACACCCGAGGAACGTGACGTATTTGGATAATGAAAGTCAAGGTGCAACGTACATAATAACTAAATTTCATTGTAAAGCCGTAAAAGGGCTGAAACATTTGCGACATGTACAGTCAGAAACGTTAGTGACACGATGTCATCAGTCTTTTGAACAGGACTCAGCCTGCAGTAGTAATATCTACACAAATATCCTTCATAATTTCGCTTTGTCGCTTTAATGATAAGTGGCTGACGTAAGCTGAAATTCTCACGTGTACGCCAATCCTAAACATGCTTTATGTATTTCGGGAAATCACAGTGTCAATTTTGGTTCCATTGCCATTGTCAGTAACATGCGATGGAAATTAGCGATAAGATCTGTATCTACTCACGTACCATAAAATTTAATGGAAGCAAGTATTTGAACAATGACTGCATTTTTTAACAAAATCTAGAGTTCGATAAGCTGATGTTACCCAATTTAGTCTAAGGCCGAAGTTGTGATAACATTTCTTTATTTCGTAACTAATGATAAGCTAATCCACTCAAAGCCAGCTTGAACGAACACGGTATTTCCATTAGACGCACATACATAGTATAAAATGGTGCTCTAGTCGTTGGGGTTGATCTTAGGAATGCCTTCACTATTAATTATGTACGGTGCTCAGCAGTACAGGTAGCTTTGGCACTTGAGACGTCTGGTGGCATCACAAGACTAGCCCGCGGCGCCGCCTGCCTCTGTGGGTGGTTTTGCCAAACCAAACTATTGAACTTTATACTGACGACTACAAAAGGGACTTGATTGAGATGAGAGCTCTTCAGAAATACGGAGGTCAAATGTTTTGTTTAGTTCTAGGTAGGTACAGAAATGTAAAGATGTCCTTATGTTTTAATGAAACTCCAAAATATTTTCAAGGAAAGTTTTCTTATTAAAAGTAGGGAAGCACTTACCATAAGACGAATCATAGAAAAAAAATTAAAGCCTAGACACAGCAATCACTTCGTGTAGGTACAACAAGAAACTAGCCCTATTAAAAACTTGCGCACTTGCTAATCAACGCACGGCCAGTTCCGTTAGGTTCTGGCAAACACGCCTGGGAACGTACAGATCCGGAAGAGCTAATTATTACCACAGATACCGCAGAAAAACTGAACCCATTCTCCCAAATGAAACGTACTGAACCCATTACTCAATCAAAAACATGAAAAGAAAGATTAACCTCTTCAAAATATCCATCGACTCAGTGGTGTCTAAGCACCATCATTTATACCTCTTACAACACTTAAGTTGTGGGCCATAAGCTCAGTAATAAACATTAAAAATACTTATGTAAATTAAGCTTTTAACTCCATATATTTGTCATGATCTAACCATTAGTAATACATAAAGATAAAAATGGACACGCGACCTTATTGGTTTAATAACAAAACGGTATTTGAATCTATAAAGTAGATTGTACGAAGTTTTTTATTGCCTAGAGAATATGTGTGGGGAATGACGAGCAATAATATGTGTGGTTGCTTATCTGGGTACGGTACATTAGCATGTTTGTCGGGACACGGCTACTGCATCCGTGCCGTCGACTACCGCTGTGGTCAGTTTAAACTAAGCACTAGCATGCGAAGCTAAAATCTAACTATAAAACCCTCATAATCCATCTAACTTGAAAGGTCCAAGCCAAAATTCATTCATTTCCAGAACCTCTAATTAGCAAAATCGTACTCTTTATCACAGTAATTACATTAGGGTTGCGTGCGAATAATTCAAACCAAAAATTCCTGTCATTAGTGGAAAATTACCACTGTCGTCGCCCGTTCGCCACCCCTACGCCACTATCCCTAATGCATCGCTGCCACTGCATTTGAAACCACAGCTTTACACACATTATTATCATTTAATTGTTTCCAAACGGTAAACTCGCTTAATAAGAAAGCTACTCGGTTTATGAGTAAAGGAAAAATTCTCGTAATAAAAAACCTAAGAAGTGTGTTTAACAACTGTAATAAGTTATCGTTAAATTAGCAACGATCGTAATAATATCATCTCACACCTGCGCTCGACGATATCGCTCAGCAAATCCGAGCGGTCCCGCGAGCTTTGTCGGTGAAATAATAAATAATCAATCATACATGAAATTAAAGCACCAACCGATTTTGTAACTTATATCCTGCGATGTAAGCACTGAAATCAATTGCAAATTCTTTCGATGTCAACAGCTGCAAAAAATCCCAGAAACTCCCTATTGAGTGTAGATTAATTATCAGAAAATTAACAGGCAGTGCTATTTGAAGTATCATCGGATGTTGGAAATCACGCGAACGTCACTTTCATACGCTCAATGACGCAATGAGAATACCTTTATTACCGGGGCATAGAGTCGCGGTTCGAACAGACTTGAGTGTGAAATAGAAATGGATAGTCGTCACATATTATCACGCGATTGCTAACTTACCTCACGTACGAATACAAAAAGTGATCCAGAATAAAACCGTGGGAAGATTACTGGACGCAATGTTGCTTTTTTATGTCACTTTGATTTATTGTTTAAGATGTTGTCTGTACCGAATAGTGATTGCAGATATGTGTTGTTTTGATGAGGCTTATGCAGCTAGTAACATACCAAGTCCCATACTTAAGTCGTTGCACATATCATAGCAGAGAACAATTCTTAAACGATGGAAGAAGCTTGTGTTTGTGGTCCATTGACTTTTATTGTTCTTTGTAATTGCTTTTAATTAGCATTAAAAAGGTTCTGGAAAGAGAGCTTTGCGATTTTTGCAAAGCTCTCTTAAATCTCCGATTTCATGGCGAAACTTCAGGCAAGAAATCGATTCATTCTCAAGAAACCATTTTCCGTAACATCGCAAGAGGTTTTGCTCTCATTTAATTTATAAGCAAAAAGTATCAATAACCAAGAACCTATAAAAAGCGTCACTAAACGGTAACTAAGCACCAGTAATTCATTGCGATATGCATCTGAATACCGCAGGTTGTTTGTGGGAGCGATTTAGGCTGACATGGTGGAGTTTTTGAACCGCGACGCACGCGAGGACGCCGCGCCGTATTGGCGAAGCCCTAGGGCTGTCTCAGTCCCCACTCCCCACCCGCCCGTCTAAAACGTTATCATGGATGAGTTTTTGCCACGAATAGCTCACGAACAAAAAGCTTGAATGTATTAGATTGACGTCAGATTTGCAGCCTGTTTTAATACAGGAGAAAATTGCACCAACTGCATCGTTGCAATACTTGCTCATTGGGACCTTGAAGCTCTTCTCGGATAGACCTTGCATTTACATAAATCAAGCCTATTAGAGAAGTTGTCGTGTCGATAATGGTCCGTCATGTTACGTCACCTGGGAAGTGACAACCCCGCATCACTTCGGACAAGTTACGTTTTGATTGAATTCTGTCTATATACAGTACCCTACGGCCAAAGTGAGTCGGCAGCAACTTCGCAACTCCCCGTCGGGCAACATTTAGACTGAATTAAGTGCACTTAATCGTCGGCGCAGGCGCTCCGCCCGGGGGAGCACAATTTGAGCCCGCATTTATAATGTACGGGTTTTTTTATGATAGCTCCTTCCTTGCTAAATTTCAGTTAGTCCGGGAGTACTTACCGTAACGCCTCACCGAGACAAGTAATGTGGTCTTTCAGATACGTGTGCTGTGTTAAAGAATTACGGGAGTTAGCTTAGACTAGCTCAGTTGAATGCACGTATAGCGCAATCTTATTGCCCCAAATTGCTTTGACTTGCATATCGTCTTGACTTTTGAAAGGCTTCAATATCGGTAATGCTGCTAAATGCAGTGGCCTTATTCTCACAACCTGCACGTCTGTAAAGAGTAACATTTCGTTTCAAAAGAAAGCGAAATACTGTCTGACATTGAGAATAATTTTGCGGTATTGACGCAAAAGTTGTACAACTGTTGTATGAATCAACTGCACCATCTGCCAGTGAAAAACTCTGATTGTAATTACCTGGTAATGTCGTAATTATATACATACAGTCGTCACAACTTAACTGAGACATTGCTAGCAGTTGTGTCAAGTTACGGAAAGGGTTTGGCTTTGGTAACAGAATTTTATTCGCTTATTAATATTGGTGAAACGAGTGAATTTCAGATTCTCTCATTCCAATTATTACAGTAAGTAGGCAGAATCAGCTTCGTCATCGATATTGAAATGGGGGAAATGGGAACGAACACAAATACACTTACTACCGTGAATTTTTTCCTGCACCTACTTCGTTAAAGCGCAAACGGTTGGTTGTTTATTTTCAATAACACTCAACGAACCGCGTATGTCATAACAGTTGCATCGACTTTCTCATTTCCGACAGCGTTTACGCCCACCTTTTAGGCCTGCAGGGCCTCTGTTATTTTTTCTTATAAAATACAGGCCGAGCACCAAAGTGCGTGTTCTTTTGTGGATGTTTTTCCTCACAATGGTTCGGTTTCATTATGCAGGGCGAGTGAAAAAGGAACGAAACAGATGTACGGTGGTGGTGCATTCGTTCGGTGAACAATAGTCACGAACGTCGGTCGATCGATGCCTCGTCTTTTGTGAGGACGAAGACTAGTGACACGGCTTTAACAGCTGGTGTGTCATTACATTAATATAGTTGCGCGGCGACGCAACGTTCAATTTACCGCGAGTGTGGATGTTAATGGTGCCGGTGTGGTGCCAGTATTACGACCACAATGGCTGTATGACACGAAGTTTTTTTATATTTAAATGTCATTTGATTATTTGTTTCCAAAATAAAGTTCTCAAAAGCTCCTCGACAAACCTAATCAGTACTAGTAAAGGCATGAGAATACGCACTGAACATCTATTTCAGTTGCAGGTATCAGTATCTAATGAAAATACTCTTACCTCTTTCATTTAACCTAAATTCAGCCGAAAAGCCTGACTGACCTTGGAACCATAATAAGTCCCTCTTTAAAATCAAACCAAGCTAAGGAATATCAAAGCTACCATTTGTCTCAGTGAGAGAATTCTACTGAGCTAATTGTCTTTCAAATATCAAAACAATCCCATATCGACAATAGAGAACTCGGAAGCAGTTTCCATAACATAACGGTACAGAAATTAGTGAATACAAAGAAGACCGTCTGTCCATCATTATGAAAGCACAAGTTTATATTTGCGGTCAACTCGTTCTTATTTCCTGAGACACAAGGTTAGTTTATTTTATTATATTGAATAGTGTTGTGATAAATAAAGTCGGCTCCCGACTGACGCGTTCGTCGCGTGCGTGCGCGCCGCAAGCTAAGCGGACGCGGCGAAATTATGCGCACTTATCTACAGGCCGGTCGTTAGTCTGTTTCGCGTACCTTGTCATGCACGCCGCAACTTAGTTCGCCTGTTCCGGACTAACCTGTGAAATATAACTAGAGATAGTCACAAAAAAGGCCGTCTTATATCTCGAATTCTCGATTATATTATTTTCAGAAAAATCGAGAAGAAATTCTTGAAGTATTCCAAAAAAAACGAGTTCACATACCGCGGCGTCAATCTGCGCCGCACGATCAACCCGCACAATTAATGATCAACCTTGATTAATACTCAGTGAGCTTGTAAGTCAGTCTCACTTCATACAAATTAAGAACCGCGACTACCGTTACACACCGCCTCCCGGGTTACCCAAGATTTTTTTAATTAAAACATTCTCCGTCTGGGAAACGAAGAAAGAATAAAACCAACGGTTACCGATTGAAGGCCAAAAAACTTTGCCCCCTCCTTTTCATCCCTAATCTCGTAATTGTCGGTGGATTTTTTGCGCTATGAAAGAAAAAACAAACCCCTTTGTGGATTTGTACCCTCGCACGTGCACTGACGAATCTCTTTAACCAATCGCAAACACAAATGTGAGCCTGTGAACTGTATTTGTCGAAATATTGTTATCTTAGCGCTCTATCAATATGCACCAGTTTGAAAAATATCACTCCATCAGGGCGATGAATAATGAAGAGGAAGTATGAACGGTCAAATATTAACCCCTAAATGTCAATTGGGCGATGCCGATGGTAGGCGACGGGACGATTTCGTTAATAGGATTGTAATTAAGCTCAACGGGGGTGAGGCGAGGGCACGCCGGGAGCGCAGGTGCGAGGATACGGGCGTAACCTTTACAACAGCTGTTCGACACTATGAAGGAAATGGCTACGATTGCTCTGGTGAAAAATAAGAAGAGCGCAACTCTTAATCTATTTCTAAGTTAATTTGCCCTCCCCATACACATGTTGTTTTCAAACGTTATTTATCTTCCAAATTAATTGTTCCATAAAAATAGTGTCGAGCTAGCAGCTGTAGAAGACCTAAGGTAGAGCGGATATATTATTACATATTTCGTAAAGGGCAACCTGCAGTCCTGCAGCGCAGCCATTGTGTTTACATAACAAGAACTGACCGACGCACCGCAATGTTAATGGGACTAATACCAAGGGATCTCATACAGTGCTCGCCCAAAGGCCATTTGAATATTAATACGCGGCGGCGTATTCGTTTAGGCGTACATCGCACCGTGCATACATTATTCCGTTATGGGATTATAAATAATCTGACTTTGTAATGGCGTTAGACGTTATAACGTGTGAAGTCGACTTGAGGACAACGAATAAATCACCATTATCTTCATTATCTGTCCATACTGGCGAATACGTAATGGTTACGTTTACAGTTACGTGGTTGCTTCATGCATTACTAATGTGCAATTCCAAGAATATACTCGATTAGCTAAACAGAAAAGGTCTAGTCAACACAATGCATGACTTAGTCGTTGGTCACGAATGAACTAAATGACTGCAAGAAAGTCTAGACGTAAAGTAATCAATATTAAACACACGCTAAAAATAAGCAAGCTTAGGGACCCAATACTACATTCAAATCAAGGTTTGAAGGTGCTTTAATAAATATATCAGCTATAAAAAGACCAATAGCGACAAAAGGAAAATTATTTAAATAGATACATTCCGGTTGTTTTCTCACCCCGAAGTGTTCGTTTTACCATTTCCCGGCATTTCCGATAAGGCACACTGCTGCAATTCACGATAAAGGGTATCCATCCTTTACTTCCGCTCCTCGAGACTCAAAATCCTTTGATAAATTACTATTTCATCTCAGGATTTCGAATTTCTCGCAAAACTTTTGGAATTTGCCACCCTTCGGTTTTAGGGATTCGTTTTGGAGGCCAAGAAACTTTTGCTCCAGTGCACTTAATTCTGACACGCAAAATATTAGAAATGACGAAAGGACAATGACCAAAGTTGGTACCAAAAAGTCTCGCGCCTCAAAACCAAAATATTATAGTAATTAGTTTCATATTTTTTTACGGCATTACGCGTCGGGGATTTGATTTTTGAACTGGAAATATACTTTTCGAGTTTAAAAGTACGAATATTGTTTTACTCCCTTTATATGACGTTCCGTTTCAACTGAATATAAATGACGTTCCGTTTCAATTGAACAAACCCTTGTCTGTCGAGCGGACTCTAAAATTAATTACAATTAAGTAAGATCAGTACACCAAATCGATTTAGTTTGGTTTATTGCTATTTGCAACAAAATAGATTTTCTCAGCTTAAAGATTTTGATTTATCGATTACATCCCTAAATCCCGACTAGTTTATAGCACTTACTATACTCTATGGTTTATAGTTATCTTATCTGTGGCATCTGACATTTGTACTGTACTGACTGACTATTGGCAATGTAAAGGTCTAAAATAAAATCGAGTTTCAGTCAAGCATACTGTGGATGTTACTTTAACTCGTAATTCTTACTAATATTAGTGTATTACGCTGTTTTTAGAGCAATAATGTAATGTATGTGTGTTAAAATACGTCGTTGGTAGCGTCGAAAAAATAGACCTACTTTTTAGGTTAGTTTCGATTTTATAAAATAACTCTGAAACGCGGGTTTTTTTTTCAAAAATAATTTTTGTAGGAGTTAATACGATCAGTGTAGTCTATAAAAAACAAGGTTTGATTTTGATGCAGCATGGTACGGGATTCCATACTTCCATGAGCATTCTCTTTTCTTAATCCGGTCCATTTTAAGGACAAACGAGGAGCGTCCTAAAGTAAAGCAACAGATATTTTGCAGTTCGTGAAAACTCATTCAGAACGATTTAAAATACCAATAAGTACAGAACCCATAACGCTTTCTCCTAATATTTTTCGCTAGGGGCCAAATGGCGGTGCCGTGGGAGCGGTAATCCAGCCCGGACTGGACACAACCGGGGGTTTTTTAATTTGGGGCCCGCCCGCTGTGAACGGATTATCAGGCCGGGAGAGTCGCAATTAGTCGTCGTGCCGAGGTCCGACGTCACTTGCCTTCGCCGAATTTTCGAGGATTACCGTGAGCCCTGGACCTTAGCTCGTTTATAAGCTAAGGAAACATTTTATTGCCACCTTTTGGTAATGCATAGACACGATGTGTATTATGTTACGAGCAGGTCCTTAAAAACTTATACTAAAACTTATATAAATTACAAAGTCTTGTACCTTCCGCCGCAAAACCGCAGCAGCATATTCCAAGTTCCATTTATTACGGGCACTGAACGCGTAAAAACAATTTAACTTTGAACAACGTGTCCCGCGGGGCGAGCGCTTTCCGTAACGCCACTTGCATAGCTACTGAAGTTTACATATACCATCTGGGTATGACAGAAATGAGAGAGGAAAAAATTGTATTGCCTTTTGATCACAAGGTTAAGCTGTAAGGATTAAAAATAATACTTTTTAAGAACTTGAAGAAAAGGGGGTTCCTTAAAAGGTTTTGGGGTGTTGTGACAAAAAAATGATGAAGCACTGCAATGTCGTTGTTATAAGCTAAGGACTTTAAAGAGTCAAAGGGAAACAATGTTTAAATTAAGTCTCGAATCTATTTTTAATTACAAGTAGAAGAGCTATCTACGTCACTTGTTCTGTTTTGTCCTATAAAAGATGATAAAAGCGTTCAAAGTCCCGTGAATTGGAAGATGAAAAGCTAAATGTCGCCTCGTGGGAACTGCGCGGGCGAGTTTTAATTCGTTTATTTTCTTATTATGTCCTCTGTAAGTACGTTTGTTTGCGGACCGAGCGATGGATTATGAGATTATCCCTGCACTTTGCGGATTATCGTTTCAACGGACTTTTATGAAATGCATTTTTATGAATAGCTTACCTATCCTAATAGGTGCCGTGTGTATAGATTCTTGTTTTATTTTAATTGATTGAATACTTTGTGTTGGTTTCGTTTTGCCTTTCAAAGGGATGTTGTCTCAAATTTGAATGTTGGTCTAATTGACTCAATTCAGTTTTCTGCCAGACTAATGAGACCTTCGATTGCTACGATCGTATATTATACCGTCAAGCCGAAGCTCATATACGTAATTTACTTATAAGGCTGCTTCCAATGATCTAGTGTTTCATTTTATGAACAAGCAGGAACAATTTTAAAATATTTGTGTTAAATTCGGTTTTTGTCATCCAAGAGGATCCCTCTGAACTTTTAAGAATTCCATAATACTTCATATTTTAGACCTGGCTGGGATAAATGTTTAGCACCATTTTCAAAACGATGTCACGAATTAATTACCTAATTAATTATGTATTTTTTTCAACAGATCGCGTCGGCGATTCTTATCGTGAAGTTTAAGAGTATTTTTAATTAATTCAATAGATCATTGGAATTTGTCCAAATAAAATGTTATCTTAAAATCTTGCTACCTTCGTTATCTTTAACGTCAGTCTCATTAATATGGAGATCAGATTCTCGTCATCCGAAAATCTTTTCGTACAAAATGCAAATCAATGCTCAACGAACTATTAGCAAGAGTACATTTAAAGTTTTTACGAGACATTTAAATAAAATACTAGTGTTTTTTTACATATCGACGTCACCCATTCATTGCGATAACATGTGTATAGTGCGTAGTGCACAATGGTTATGGTAATCGCGCGCCGAGATTACGATTAAACAATAATAGGGCCGGTCGGCCGTGCACACTCGGCCGACGATCGATACCGTACCATCTGGCTGGTTCTCGCGATCGCGTTGGTGTATAATGTTGTACAAAAAAACGAGATTATCATTATATGGATTGTTTTTCTTGCTTTCTTATGTAGGCTATTAATTCAGTTTGTCAGCGTCTAAGCCACGAACAAAAATACAACCGACTTAATTCCACAAAAACAAAGGTTTTTAGTTTGATTTATCGTTTGCGACCGACTTCCGAAACTAACTTAAAAACTCCTTATTTATGAAGTCGGTTAAAACTCGTAAGTAAATTTTCTAGCGAAGATACTATATTTATCGAGGAGTGAAATTCAATGAAATGAGACTGTTTACAACAGCTGACAGAACAAACCACGTGATGCATTTCAAGATTTTCAAGTCATAAACACATGGGCACAAGATCAACGCACACATTTCTCAGAACTTACATAAACAAAGATGATAGACCGGTGACACGTGTTTATAATCGCAACAGTTCTAACAATCGCGTGCACAGTGTAAACTAGTCTTTACTTGTCAACATGTTATTATTAGCGATAATTGAGATGTATTCATTGATTTTTTTGTCTTAAAGTTGTAAGTTATCGATCATGTAAATTGACAGTGTGATGGGCAATTAGAAACGTCTATTAATAAAATCGCCGAATGACTTATGCGTATGATGAGAACTTGAGAAGTGGCTTATTGAAAACTCATAGTAACGTAGTCTTATTGTAAATGTTTCTACCCTAAATATCTTCTTTTTTTAATTTAAAGTTGTCAGTAATAATTTACTGAAGCATGTTAGAAGATTAACATTTTAACTGACACCATCATCAACTCAATGCAGCAAACGGTTAATTTTATTTTATACAGACAATAATAAATTGATTATTATTCTAATAATGAGCTTGACGAGACGTATTTTTTTTAGGACAAAGAATTTTGTTGATCATCAACTTTTTTCCTCAAACAGCATTTTGCAGTTGCACCATAAAACATGAACGTCCGTAGGAAAAAACTAAATCATTGTAAATGTTTACTGTGTAAGAAAAAAAATTAAATTACCCGACCAATATGTGAAAATGCTTCCCATAAACACGATTTTCTTTCTCCATAAAATCGCAAAAGAAAAATTTAAAACTTACTTAGTCAATTTTTCACACAATAAAACCATCCCTCCGGTCTCTCGTGAGTTCACTATTGCATTAATGAGGTTCTATAACAATGATATTTAATTCTGCACTGAATGCCAGTCGCGATGTCTTTGACAACCCTAGCAAGTGCACCATACATCACCCTTAAAACTATCATGATAAGGTTTAAAATTAACTTGATTTGTCACTCGGTATGTTAATGTTAAGGGTTGGCAGTACGGGGGTGGTTGTCGGCACGTGCGCACGCATTTTGCGTATTACTTAAATAAATAGTAGGTTCTGCTTGTTTTGTTTGTGTTTGGCGGTTCTCACGAATTTGTTTTCTCTATTAATTTCTTAAGCCGCCAAGAATGGAACCCATCTGCCGATGAATGGAGATTTTAGCAGGAAACATTTTGAAAACAATTTAACTTAATTTTGAAATGGGGTTAAACGGGATCACAAGTAATCAAAGAAAGTGATATAGACCAATCCGCAAAATTCCATAGGTTTGGTGTATTGCCAATGCCGTAGTATTTAAGCGTTTACTATTCAATAACATCGATTCTGTACCTGTGCGTAAGCATCAGCTTAAGCAATTAAAATAATTATGTATTAAACTCAGATTGCGGTTATCGAAGTATGTCTTAATATTTGACATTTGGGGCAATCAAATAACAATAAATCAAAACAATCGCTATTACTGTGCTAGTTACATAATTATGCTACTGTCCATATCTAAATTATTACCTAGTCTTTGTTTACTTTACATTATTAGATGCTAGTATTTCAAACTGGTTTAGTTACAACAAAACGAGATAACAAAACACTTGTAGTTGCACTCATTTAAATATTCATGCTATATGTGACCGGTTTTTAAAATTGCAGTAAATTAAATCAGGAATTTCGCGATTACAATTTCAATGCACATTGCATAAAGCCCTTTCATTGCCGGCTTTTTGTGAACTGCCATCATCAATCGACCAGTAGGACCTATATTTGTGTCCAGCTCGCGAAAATACAAAAAGAGATTTAAAAAATATTATTATTTTCGCTGCAGCTGTCCACTCAACGTCCTAGTCCACTAAAGTAAATCCAGTGGACCGTAGAGAATACTAAATTAGCATAATCCATGGGCACACGTGTGTGCGGCACGCGACTCATTCATCTCATCTGTTAAACCCTTTAGTGCGCCCATTGTGATCACTTCTGATATAATGAGTCTGATTTGATTCATTCCAGTTTTATGTTGACGAACTGTTGTTGAGTGTCCCGAGGGGAGGGCATCGATCGAGGAATAGTGACCGAATTGTACTTGTGTCTTTGTGATTGTATTTTTATGTAGTAAGTTATAGATAGATGAGTGTTATTATGGTTCGATCCCTTTCTGCAGCGAATGTGTATATATCGTGGATTTGGGTTCATAGAAATGGGTTGATCCTGACCATAAAGACAAAGATTTCTTTATTGGATCTAGTGTCGCTGGCCGAGTGTGTTTAAAATTATGTTGGTCAAAATCTTCGCTATATGATTCTAAAAATGTAACAGGTTTTAAGAGCTTAGATCAGTTAGAAAACGTCTTATCCCATAAGAATGCTTCGTAAAAATGATAATAATGTAGAAGTACGACTTTATGATGTCGATACTCGAATCTAATAAAACAGATGTGCAAAGAATTTCCCATGAGCTAAATTAAATGTGCAAGGACTCACTTTCAGTAACAAAATATTCGGCGAAGCTTGTAAGCTAGCCTTCGGCGGTTATGACGTGCCAAGCTCAACCGCTTGGCGTGTTCGCTCACCCTACATAGTACCCTTGTTTGTGCAGAATGTATAGCACTGCTGGATATGCCTTTGAAATTGCTCTAAGATGCATGGAGGCAAACATATGCGTCTGTTTGCCCATGTGAGTATGTGCATGTAAGAGATATTAAGTTCTTTCATAGCATGATTTATAGCTGTGTCGTTTTTATGAGAGGTGTCGCAAGTGCCAATGGCGAAACCTCTCATAAAAACATGTTATCTATCTAGAGATAAAATTTTCAACTAAAAGGAGAAGAAAACGGGACGAGCTGGACAGAACCAACCACCATTGGTTAATATTGACACTGCATCGGAACACCTGTAGGAGAGAGGAGGAGATGAGAGCCTATGCCCAGCTGTGGGATGAAAGTAACAGTTACACAAGAAGAAAAAGGAATAGGTAGATATTTCAACAGAAAAGCTAGTCGTTGCTGTTGGGACTGTGCCTAGAGTGACACGACAATTTTCTCCAAAACACACACAACAACGGCTTAAAGAAATTGATGAGAATTTGATACTCTGAATGTTTAGTATGTCTATCATGATCGATCAATTAAATTAATTAAAAAAATACTCAAACTACGCGCAAGTTCAGCAAAAAAACTTAAAAACATTCCATCTAGTACATTTGTATCTCCGTAACCAACCCTCCCGTGCTCGCATATTGGGTTACCAGGCCCAAGTGTCGCCGGGGCGTAAGGGCGGGGTCCCGATAATATCGACTTTTATACTTTATTGATCATTTCACGATTGATTGATAGTTTTAATAAAGTACATCGCTTTAATTAAACGTTTAAGTGAAATTTTAAATACGTAATTGGCAATTACTATGCGAATTTAACACCTTTCGTATATCTGATGTAAGTTTATCGTAAATGCTCGTAATTCTTTACTACAAAATTAATAGTTTCATGATTGTTTATGACTTTTAACCTCGTCCTTTAAACGTGCTGTCCTTCGCAATTAATTTCCTCATCAATGGACGAATGTCCATAAGTGCATAACATTTTCCCCAAAATACCCCCGAGACGTAGCCGATAAGGATGTCTTTTATGAAAGTTTTTTTGCTATAATCGTAAAACGCAACCTAATTAAATTTTACGGTTTATTCGCCTACCCCTCATTAAAACCCCTCTCAATCAGTGGTTTCTAAATCAGCAATTTACGGCTACATTAACTATTTCCAAAAATGTATCCTCCTTTGTTTTATCTGCACCCCACGAGCGAACTGTGCCCCGTCGGGCACTCACACCCCTCGAGATTTCCAACGCTGTATAATAACAAGCACGTAGGTTTCCTACTTCAATTACTTTAATAACTAACCATTGTGTACCGCTGGTTACTCGAGACCATTGACTTTTAAACTTAAATAGCCTCTTAAAATGTATGCAACGCCTAACCCTTTTCGATTATATTTTTGTGGGAAGGGAATTTTTGGATCGATATTTTTTTGCAGTAACATATTATTAAATGTTTAAACTTGAAAGACCATAAGAACCTACCTAATTAATTAAAAAAAACATGGTCTAACTTTGTCATAATTGGTCAGAGTGGCAGAAGATGGGTTAATTAATTCAGTGGTGTGTGTGTGGTGCAACATGGTCTGTGATACATTTCAAAGTTATCCATGATTATTTTTATCTATTGTAATGCATTGCATTTATACAAAATTTAATCTCTGTCTAATCTCAAAATGTATCCTCTAAAATGACAGAAATTAATCATGCAAGCTTCAGCTGTTGAAGGGAGTCTCTCAAAGCGCTCTCTTTGCTATACCAGAGCTAAGGCAAACTGACATACCATGGCTTAAAAGTGAAAACATACACATCAACCATAAAAGCATCCTTATCACAAAGGTGCAGAATCGAAATTCCTTTACCTTTACTATCTTAGCTTTTACAGCAGAAAACGGTAGCCGAGATTCAGGGGTGTCAAGTTCTATGAATGAATAAGGCAGAACTGTCTTTATACAGCAAAAGTTCCATTAAAACACATTTAGATGAATATTTTAGAGTGATTTTATGTAAACAACATTTAGTACATATCTAAGAGGTGTGTTTTTGTTTATCGGTTGGTCGCGACGTGTTTTTTTATTGTTCACGTCAAAAGTTTTGACCAAAACAAGAGATTTAATTATTTAATTTTCGGCACAAAAACCTTCACGTTTTTATAGGGCTATATAAAAGTTTAATTGTTCCAATTAAAAAACATAAATGACTGTGTGATGTACAGCTACAAAAAACATTTATATTGCTAAAAGGTAGCTGACATACCTAAAAATTCTAACCGGCACGGCAGGTACGAAAAGTTTCCTTGAAAAATAATAAATCTAATTTAACTCTCCAAAAAGTTTGAAAGCAAAACAACAGGTTCGAACGATATGCCCGGCACTTGGACGCCTTAGAATATTCCGTACAAAAGGAGCAAAAGCAAAAGGACCAACCCTAATCCGGCAAGGGTCTGATTGCTCATTAATCACGAACGCCTGTAATTACCGCGCCGGCGCACAACGGAGCCGCCGTAATTTGATTTTAGAACATAGAAATAATGCATCGCGCCCAAAATGGCTTTCGTCAGAATGACGGGTAATTGAAAATTAGGGCCATTTATTTTTATACAGTTTGTACGATACAATGTTTCAGGATGTTTATGATCAGTTTCCATCATTTAAAACACAAGATAGAGAAAAACCGTTAATTAAAATACACAAGAAGTTTTGTGCTTCAGATATCTAGTAATTAAGATACTCATTTCATTAAAGTAAAATATCTGCTGCTTCAAGTTACGTTATTTCTTGTTTGTTAGATTAAAAATAGCAGTTTTTTGTGAAGACAACAAACGAATACAGCGCCACGCCCACATCAAATTCAAAGTGCCTAACTGTCAATCTTTTTGCTGGATGCACGTATCATGTATAAGAAGTAACACAAAAAATTTATTATTACAAGAAACCTCAATGCAATTAATATTTCCATATTGTGCTTGCAAATTATACTCGGTTTGAAGTCGAGTAATAATCGCAGATTCATCCAAGTGTTAACTTTGTGGAAGGTATAATATCATCACTGAATGCATTTTATTGAATAATTCCATAGGAGCATGATTTATGGATTTTAATAGCTCTCCCTGAGTGTTTCGACCACCTGCCCTAAAAACCGGATACAATAAATTATAAGAAAACAAAACTTGTTTTCACCCTTTCGAATCGAGGGGATCGTTAGTCTCGTGCCATAAATATTGTGCGTTTCATCAAAAGTTTGTTATGTCCTTATGAAGAAGAATAAAAATAGAAAATATATGACAAATATTTAGTTTTTAAAATGTTTGTCTACTAAACTCATGTAAGGTAGCGGGCTCCAATTAAAAGCATCAGTTTATAAGA
This sequence comes from Eurois occulta, assembly GCA_950022335.1. Taxonomy (NCBI): domain Eukaryota; kingdom Metazoa; phylum Arthropoda; class Insecta; order Lepidoptera; family Noctuidae; genus Eurois; species Eurois occulta. The sequence goes on along the minus strand of OX465486.1, from coordinate 17,152,466 downwards.
TGAACCTGCAATGGCCAGAAATAAACCTCTTTTGTGTCGCGAGGAGTTTTAGGCTTCATTTTTTTGATGAATGAATGACTTCCCCTCGCATCCTTTTGATACTCAAAATTAGCTCGAGAACTAATGAACTTGTCACGGACATATATCAAGCTGTAGAACGCGCTATTTGATCACATGAACACGAATAGGAAGGCAATAAATTGCAGCCTACGAAGACACCGGACAAGACAAATGCGAGGTGTTAGTTTGCGGTATGCTCTAACTGGCTTGTTGAGTGGAAATACAACAGGAAACGATCTGAACAAGCTCTGGACACCGCTGGAGGTTAAAATAAAGTGGATTAACGGGAGAATCGGAGACTGGGACACGACTGTTGCAGGCTTTCCAAACAACTCGGTACACATGACGCAAGATCTGGATCTTAAACCCGTTTGCGCTTGTTATCGCAGTGTTTACATCGGGATGGAACAGTTCGATTCCGATGCTTTTGCGGAAGACACACCAAATACGTAACCATGAATTAACCAACTACCATTTATTTGGTTTTCTCTTATTAATTTCTTCTGAATCGTCCGAACAGTTTTATACAAATTTAATGTTCAGTTCCTGGCAGTAACATTTTTTCGCCAGTCCTGTATCGATTTGCGGCTGTGATTGGCCCCTTCAATCAGGGCGTACGCGACAAGCATATCAGCTTCGGGGCAAACAAAATTTACCAAATTGTGTATGTAATGTTGGTCGCTGCACTCGTTAAGTCTGCTTGTTAATGAGTTTTCGATTAATTGCTTTCATGCAGACCCTGCGGAATTTTACGCTTTCATTATAGTAAGCAAGTAATGATTTACGTTTTTAATAATCATGATGACTCATCTAACATAATTATATTTTCTATTAAAGTTGTATTTTCTGTTCTTTAGTATCAATAAACTATCAACACTGAGCGTAATTCAATAAACATAAAATTAAACTTGAACGGGCTGGTGCGCAACTCCACGTCCAAGCGAAAGTTCTAGTTCTAACACCTTGTTTTGAAACATGTACTGTAGACTGAATCTTCAATGTATTTACGTCTTATTTAATACGTTTTTTAAAGTATTTTCTTAGTCTTCAATTTTATCACTTCAATCATTTAAAATGTTATTTCTCTTCCTGTAATAAGGTCCTGTGTACTTGACCAAATTGATCGAGACTGTTACATAATTAAAGTCTTAGAGATGTATCTTTTCAATGTTATCGGAACTCGCACCGGGTACCAGGCGACCAGAACTGAACAGGAAGTTAGCGTGAAGGGACCATGGGGGCTCAGTACGCTCACAGAATATTAAACAGCTCTTACAACTTCTGAAAGCTTGGTACGATAACGAATTTTCTTTCGATCGTAATTTGAACACTTGCTGTCTCAATAACCCACTACGCGAGTGAAAGATGAGACACCAGAAACGATCGAACGTACAAATTACCACGGTATTGATACTTGCAGTGATACTAATGAACGGAATTGTTGTTCTGCTAATTCTATTTGAGAGGAGGTGAACAAAGCTAATGTAGTGTGTGTTTGTTACAGGTAATGCAGCGAACGTGGCGTTTGAATGCTGCAAATTGTATTGTAGCGCGAGTGATAAGCTTTGTGGTGGTAATGTTGAATATGGGGTATCTTTTTATCCCGTTTTATTAAAACCAAGTGATGTGCAGTTATTATTTGGTTTAAAAATGTGTAAATTCAAGTTTTTGTATGGATTATTCAGACTATAAAGTACGAATTCAAACAATCCAATCCAAAAGGGCGTACATTAGTCGTTGTATTCAGTACCGGGTCTAATCGCCTGAGGTCAACGGCAGCGCAGGTACCGGGATTTTTTGTTCCTCTCCCCCTCCCCCTCAGCCTTCCACCACGACATTCCTGCCTAACACCGCGGGCTACCGAATTTAATGTTTTAATGTCATTCTTTTTAGGAAATTGATTTATTTCGATACTTGATAAACCGGTTTTTCGTGTTGACACAAAAATGTTTGTAAGTGATTATGGTGGTGATTGATTAGCGTTGATTTTGGTGTTCGATAATATGATAGGAAGGAATTGAAATCAGTGTAATGTAGTAGGGATATAAGTAGAGTGAAACGGAAATATTGGAAATCCGAAGCGTTCGTTACGCTTCGGATTTCCAATACTAAGAGAATTGAGATTTTTTCCATTATTTTTGTTAGTGTGAATCGAAAGTTCATTAATAAAATAGAATAATTTATTTAAAAAAGAAAGTATTACAAAAAGTGTATATTTAGGCGCAGTAGAATTATTTCTCATACAATGGTATAGTTAGTACTTATAAGTAAACTAAAATATATTCAACAGTTGCAAGTAATGATAATTCAATTCAGATCTTTGGTTTAATTAATGTCAGTTATATGATGAATATTTCTCATTTGTCTTTTCCCCAACACATGAGTATAGTTAACTGGACGGAAACCTATCTTTAACGGAAGTTATAAAACTATGTCAAGAAGTTAATAATACCCCTAGGTAGTTATTGAGATAGAAAAGTTCATAAAAAACCGGCCAAGTGAGAGTCGGACTCGCGCACGAAGGGTTCCGTACCATTATCTATAAAAACAGCAAAAAAATCATATCTGTTGTATGGGAGACCCCCTTAATATTTTTTTTTTAATTTTTAGTATTTGTTGTTATAGCGGCAATAGTAATACATCATTAAATGAAAATGAAATTTTCACAAATTTTGTGAAAATTTCAGCTTTCTAGCTATCACGGTTTATGAGATACAGCCTGGAGACAGACAGACAGACAGACAGCGAAGTCTTAGTAATGTCCCGTTTTACAGGTATGAAAAAAACTTCGTAATTTGATTAGTCTTGAACATTTTTTCTATTGAAAACAATTAAAACCATAAGAACATTCGCAACAAAACTATTCATTTCACACTCCATTTTAATGAATCTACTTATGAGATTACCTTCAAAGAACTATGAATTATTGAATAAAAAGCAAAAGTACAAAATCAGAAAAAAATGTTATGTTATTACTTCGAAAAAAATTATGCATGGATGGATAATATATACTCGTATACTCAAACCGAATCATAACAAATTGAAATTTTATTCAAAAGTTTTAGTTAATCTTTGGATTCATTCCATTTGGGGTCAACCAGCCCTTAGGTCATAGTCTATGAAGCTTTATTTAAAAGTTAAGAGCGCAACAGGTTATTTAAAAATACCTTTTAACATTCAAAAGGCCCATTCTTTTGCACTAAAACGTTATATGAAAAAAAAATGATAGGTCAAAGGGGTGCGACACAGAAAGAAAAAAAAAAGAAATTCATCCCCAATCCAATTCTGTTTTTCATTCGGCTATTTTCAGCGTTCGCAGTTATCGGTAGCCTTTATAGGGTTCCGTAGCCAAATGGTAAAAACGGAACCCTTATGGATTCGTCATGTCTCTCTGTCCGTCCGTATGTCACAGCCACTTTTTCCGAAACTATAAGAACTATACTGTTGAAACTTGGTAAGTAGATGTATTCTGTAAACCGCATTAATATTTTCATACAAAAATAGAAAAAAAAAACAATAAATTTTGGGGGTTCCCCATACTTTAAATATAGAATAGTTTGCGCGAGAGACACTTCCCTTCCCTTTGTAACTTCTAAAATAAGAGAATGATAAAACTAAAAAAAAATATGATGTACATTACTATGCAAACTTCCACCGAAAATTGGTTTGAACGACATCTAGTAACTAGTTTTTTTTAATTCGTCATAAATCAATCAACTCAAATATATAAATAAATAAAAAAATACACTACTATTAAAACATCGACCAGCGTTACAACGAACTACAAGAACTTTTATATTATGTTACTTGCTGCTACGGAACCCTTCATGGGAGAGTCCTTTTATTGTAATGGGTAATCCGTAAACATTTTGTATTGTTACGACGGATTTGTAACAACAATAGGCAGCGCGAAAGTTATTATGTCGGCTTTGTTTTTCTGGAATTCAGTTCCGTATAAACGGTGTAAAAATACCCTTAACGAATCCGAAAGGCACTTGTTCTCCCTGCCATTGCGATCATTTTTTTCTATCGGGTCATACCTGGGAACCTTCTAGTTATGGAGATATTGGAGGACAAAGTTCCAAATTTTTCACAACCTTTTTAGGGTTCCGTACCCAAAGGGTAAAACGGGACCCTATTACTAAGACTTCGCTGTCTGTCTGTCTCCAGGCTGTATCTCATAAACCGTGATAGCTAGAAAGCTGAAATTTTCACAAATGATGTATTTTTGCCGCTATAACAGCAATTAATACAAAAAATTAAAAAAAAAATATTAAGGGGGTCTCCCATACAACAGATATGATTTTTTTGCCGTTTTTATAGATAATGGTACGGAACCCTTCGTGCGCGAGTCCGAATCGCACTTGGCCGGTTTTTTAAATACTGTTTTTTATGTTTAATAACTTTACTTTAATTAACGGTTCATGCCCGTTTACTATGAAAGCATCCATCAGCACAATGTTTTGAGTGTGCTACATTGAGTTTTACAGTAAAGAATGATTTTCACCCAAAAAAAAAAATCGTTTCCCAGCAATAATTTTTGCTCAGGATTACTTAGTTTGATGTACAGAATGCTTTGTTGACGGCTTCGTGAAGCCTGAAGGGTCCGTTTACACCCTGTATTTGATTTATGTCCTGACTGAGATCACAGTACCTACGTATTTAATGCCAGATTGTGAAGTTATGTTCGCTAGTTAATCTTTACAATACAAATAAACAAAGCAAGTTGAATGCTAGAATAGTATTCTGGCGGAAATGAATGAACGAAGGCGATAAACACAGAAACTGGAGATGCTCAAAATAGCATTTTATTATCAAAGCGTTAAATATATTCTGTTGTTTCGTAACGTCAGACTGAATAACATAATTTATGCTAATACATTTAAAATCCGATTTCAATACTATTCGTCCGTGTAGGAATGTTTAGTTGAACGAATCTTTTAATATGTAGGCGGATTTAAATATCACACCGTTCTCATATTGCAGTTCAACAGCCGTCCGTCAGTCTCTTGAAATACGATGCCTGCCATATTTTGTACATTAGCTTATACTGCCATAGCTGCAGTAATTACCGAAATATAAAAATGTCATGCATTTTTATGGATGCATGTTTGACTACCTACTACAAAGTTAGCCAGTCGTTCAGATGTAGTCATTTCAAGTTGTAAAGAAAATTTTATGCTAATGTCCAATTTAATGTTACTGTAAATCAATCTTACGTTTTATTACTCAGTAAAAACGACACTGAGTGGCAGATTAAAATTTACACATCGAAAACATCTTCGACGACATAAAAGACACATGAAACCAGTAATAGTTTACATACATTAAGATACCAAAAGCTCGTATACCAACTACCAACAAGATAGCATAACAAAGCCTGCACGAACAATGAATCAGTTTAAGCCCAGCTATTAGTTGCGTCAGACTTGAGCCCTGCGTCTAAGTCGCAAATCGCAATGGAGTGCGGTAAGCGGGTCATGGAACTAGAACTCGCCCACATCCGATAACTACGTTCCCATAGCAAACGGAAATAGTATAGTAGGAAATAGTCATTCTCATAGTCGATTCACTCGCGATTACTCACTACCGGATCGGTCATTCATTGATTTTTATTCAGTTTCATTGAAGTCTTGAAAACGAAACTGGTCTTCGTTGTCAATCTTCGTGGATCGTGGCCGATTCACTAACAATTAAACATTGCCTAGCCTTGGCTCGGTCATTCATTTATTTTCGTTCCATTGATCTGGTTTTAGTAGCCCGTTACATAAAGTCTAGTTCATTCTTGAAAGCGTAAACGGTGTTAATTACAGTAATAGTAGATTATTTACTAAAGTTATACTGTCGCTTACGGGGTTTCTCTTTTATGAACAATCACGGAAGATACCTCGTAAACTTTAAAAGTGTGTGTACAAAATAATTTACTGTCATTTGATTGATTCATTCGCAATGATTCGCGTTTAAGGGGAATGCTCCAACCAGGCCCGCGAAATTCAAAATTTCTTGGGTTTTTTGCAATTTGCAGGCCAGTGTTAGGTTGTATGTTGATTAAAATATTATTCGCGGCTGTAAGACATATGTAGTTACAGAATTATAATCATCAAAATCATCAATAAAACGCTCTAAGTTCATAAAGCTGTAGGAATGAATTTTTTTCTGTTTTTTTTTTGTTCCTACGCCTTTATGAACTTGGAGGGTTGTATTGGTGATTTTGATGATTATAATTCTGTAACTACATACGTCTTACAGCCGCGAATAATATTTTAATCAACATACAACCTAGCACTAGCCTGAAAATTGCAAAAAACGCAAGAAATTTTGAATTTCGCGGGCTGGTTGGAGCATTCACCTTAAGGATTGAGTGAGAGCACATCGATCATTTCCAATTCCATTCTTTCTACGTCGAAGCAATTCAAGGCCAACGTTAAATCAGTCATTCATTAATTTCCATTTCATTGATCTACTCCATTGTAACTTGACCATACTAGTTCATTCTTAAAACGGTATCGATACCCTCATTGGTAATTCATTCCCCCATTACACACTATCATGCCGCTAGCTAACGTCGTCGTCCACAATCATTGATAGATTTTTATTCCATTGACCAGTCTGTTTGTCGTATGATACTTAAACAATGCAAGCGTTCATTTTTATAAGGAAGCGAATCTATAGCGACCGCAAATGCTGATGCGCATTAAAGAACGTACATGTTTATTCTCCAGTCCGTATTAATAAATTCAAATTCAACCACAAATTTGACCAATAGTATTTCATAAAATCTCGTCCTTTCATATTAAAACCATATTGCTGATTTATTTATAACAACAGAACAAAAATACCCAGTAATTTACTTGAATGCTTTATCCAGTACCGTGACTTGAGTAACGAATTAATATTTAATAATTGTGTGGTGTATCATTCGTTCATCTTTTGCCGACGTTTGATTGCAATTTTTAACATCGCAGCGAGGGGTCGAAGTTACGCGAAATGCTTTAAATGAAATGCCCCGGGAATTCCGGGATTGAACAAAGCATTGTACAGAGTGATTGGAGGTTTTCTGCTATGTCATTCCATTGGTGAGCCTTTGAGAAATCAACTTAGTCACAGCCACAGCTTTTTGTTTAGTTCTGTGACGCATTTTATCATTTTTCTCAGGTGACTAACACGAATCTCTACTTTTTTCTTCATCTTAAATGAGGACAGGAAGTGAGAATTAATTTAACTGATGCCTTACTTCATTATCAGTATTATCACAGTTGTAGCTCTCTATATTTACATTTGTAACTTCACTTAGCCTAGGCCCATCATCATCTTAATAATCTACATCAAATATTTGTGCTGAGGTTTGGGAGTTCGCTCTTGGGAATGACTTAAACATTCAGGGATTAGAAGAGTAAATCTGTATGCTTTTACTGTGTTTTGAAATAAATCCCAGGTATTAGACACTTGTGGAGATTAGAAGTAACAGAAATTAACCTTGGAGCTGTAACAACAGTAGAATAGATTCGAGTAATTACTGTAATCTGCTTCTCAGAAGTTATTACTTTTTATACATCGTAATCTTTCAAAGAAACCCTTTCCTAATTCCTTCTATGAAAACAGGAATATTATCCACATGAAAGTAAAAATGTAATAATTTGAACTGCGTGCGCTGGGTGCAGTGGCGTTGACCCTAGCTTTGTTTACCGTCCGCATCTACCGCTGTATTATGGCTTGTTTATCTGTTCCGTTGAAACACTAGTCTCAGCTGTATTGATATACGGATCTCTGAATGCTTTGATTCATCATCCAGTACCATATATAGCATTCGATACGACTGTTTGTGTTAGTTTGTTGGCTGGGAGATAACAAAATCTCGTGCTAATATTGGTTTTAGGTTTGATTTTGAAGGTTTGTGGAATTAATTCCCTTGAAATGTATGCTCAAAGCTTTCCATCATGGAACCGTTAGAGTTCAGCCTTTTTTATGGCTAAAATAACAATTCTACTTAAACAAATTGTTCGGAAACTGTATTTCTCGTTTAGTAATAACAAAGTAATAATGGACCGTGTAGGTAGGCTGGCGAGCTCGGGTGTGGCGTCCAAGTGACGTGGCGTTTGACAAGTCACGCACTCCAAAACATAACTTGTGTGAGAGAATAAACAACTGGGAGCACCAAGTGTTCCGCTACAGTGGGAATGAGCGTGGAATTCTGGTGGGCGGCCGCCACTCCCCAACCACCAGATAATTACTATCATTCACCGATCGCTACTTGTCGCGTTTCCAATTTTCCACTACCTTAAAATTATGCTTCAAACCTGTCCAACCGTATCGTACAGGGTATTAAACTAATCACAGAAATGTATATCTCCTAGATTGGCTCCTGGCTCTAACGACACTTGATGAATTGCCTCGCAATTACCAATGCAGAACTTAACGGCTTTATACACCTGCTGTTATTAATAAACAGGTTGAATGAATGGAAATTGTTTGTATAAATCTTTCTCAGAGCGTAGGATTAAAATGAACATACAATTGATCGAACAAACTTTACGGAGTCGAGTTTCACAGTTACGAAGAAAATGTGAAACCAAGTTTCCTATTAAAGAAAGTATCGATAAAGACGGTGAGTAGGTTTTGAGCAATAAAATGCAGAGTTATAAATAAAGGCTTAAAGTACACCTACGTTAGCAATAAACCTTCAGTGGTGACTGGTAACATGCCAGGGTCATCATTGTAGGTCGATGCAGTTGCTTGATACAAGCGTCACTTTTCTTATGCACCAGTTGGCACAAATGTTGAGATGACAGCGGATTAGAAAGTGATTGATGTATTTATGCATGGCGAACCGTGTGATGAATTGTAAACCTTTATAAAATATTGGAAAGAACTTACTCTTGAATAGCATCCATAAACATTGAGACTTTCGGCGTTTGAGTGTGACTTTTAACATCATTCTTCACATAAGCGTTCTATTTGGAGAAATTGCATTACAAAGAACTCGTAAGGTTTCCAGAAATTTAACTGTGATCAGTTTATGACTTAAGTCGACCCTCTACCGTCAAAGACGAAGCGGTGAGTGGCGGTAAACACGAGGGTTTATGGTGCATGCACCGCCCGACCTTGGAGCTCCTACTGTAGCATTATTGGACGCCTGAACAACCAATGATATTACCACTCGCAGTCGTCATGATTATCTACATTCAATATAGACTGTGGAAGGATCCAATTTCAATGTCTGGTAAACATATTGAATGGACATATCGGAAAGCTGAGAATAAAAATCTAGGTTTATTGTCTGCGCATTGTGGGTAAAATGTTGCACCAAGTTATTGGACAGGATGCGAGTAGTAAATGGTTTGTTTCGAATCATTTACAAAAGGAATGTTAAAGTGATGCCCGGTTCTGTTCTGTGGGATGTCGATGTGTTTCGTCGTCGTTCGTAGCTTTGAGTTCCCCGAAGTCTTCAAATACGTCTAAGCTGTTGATTTCTTCTCTTTTCTGAAACGGAGAACTCAGAAAACATTTGTTTTCACTAACAGCTTGAAATTATAACATACTGAGAATTATTAAAAATAACTTGTGCAAGAAACAGTTATTATTATGTAGGTTACTTGTCTTAAACACAGCATGGCGGAACGTGCTGTACTAAAGTGGGTACTTTATGCACCACGGCATGCGGCACCGTCGAAGTACAAGCTACTGAAAGTGGCAGTGGACGCACCACACCACCACATGCATTAACCTGTGCGACTTGCGTACCCGGTGATTGTTTGCATTTCATTAAATAACGTCTTTACGATGAAGCCATAATTACTATGTCCGTTAATATAAGAAGTAATTACATCGTCGGCCTCGTGTGAAATACATAGCTGACCGAATATTCATTTGATTCGGAGTTTACAACTTGCTTTTACAACTTGGTTGATTGATATGGTACAAAATATGTTGCGTACCGATAATAAACTGCTTCCTTAATATGGACATAGTCATGTTTCGTTTAATGTTTAGCAGTTATTTCTTTATTAATGACTTAATACTGGTCCAGTCCTTAATCGCGATACCTTCTTTGGCTGAGGTGTCAAACACGCTCTTGCTATCTCACAAGGCGTTGCCCACCTCGTCTTGTACTAAGAAGTTTTGTTACCCTGTAAAGGAAACATCTGATGCGATAGCATTCACAAGTAATTTCTTGACTAAGATAGCTCTTGTCTAGCCCTGTTCTTAGTCCTATATCAGCATTTCCAGCTTAAACAATAAGTCTTTGTACATTTGCATTTTATTATTCGCCAGCATTGATTTACAGCGCCCCCTTCACGTCTCCACTTTCAACGAAACGTCCTTTTGTTCCGAACGACTAAGTTTTTCTAAAGAGCTTTGTCTTGATATTTCTATTGTTGAACATTTTGTTGGGCTGTAAAATAAACAGTTTGACTTTATTGCCCTTGCCTTCTATTGTTGTGCACCGATTTAGGTAATCTATTGGTTGTTTTAAAATCTGTACTTATTTGATGAGAGTAAAAGTCAAAGTAACCGAGGAACGTTTACGTCTCATGGACTAGCATTGTTTTGTTTTACTGTCTGCTGTTTAAAGTTTATATTGCTGCCAACTGAACTCTGGTAATAAAATGTTTTTAAACCACTGGAAATAAACCCTGAGAAAGAGAATTTCTCATAAATAATTTCTAGTCGTGTGAGGAAATTGTGCAGCTTTCGTTTTGCTGCAAAAGATAAAACCGTTTTACAAGTCGAGTGTCGGCAAAACTCAGATCTAAACTGTAAATAGTGAACAGCTACTAGTATTCTACTGCACTTGGTAACCCAATTCTACCCAATCCAACTGCAGATAACCTATTTCCTGCAGTAAAGGAAACAGCGAACTGCGCGCGGCGTACGATAAGAACAAACTAAAGCACTTACATTTTTCTTTCTAGTACAACATTGTAACATGAACGACATAATACGTATGTATAGGTACATAGTAACCCACAATAGGTATACAATACAGTTACTACACATGTAGGTATTAAACGGTTTCAATTTACTCGACCGACATCAGCTGATTACTACGAGCGATGACGCAATGCGCTCTAGTACGATTGTTTGGTCGTGCACACACGATGCGTTTGATAAGCGTATCGTACGCTTCACGTCACGATTGTTACATTATTGCTTTATAATCATTTAATAGTGGATAGGGATAGGTATGACCGCAGTACTGGGAGAGTTGGATATGCCTCAGAGGCCGCTGTTTGAGCCGGCACTGTCAGCACAAACCAAGCGTGTCACCGTTTACTTGCACTACGACCTACGACACAAATGACATAAAGAAACTGACAGCTTTGACAGAAGTTGTACGCTCAACGCACTTTCGATGGTTCGAATTTGATGTCTACAGCTGTCTCTAGCTAGATGCTGCTGCCGACGGCTCAGCAATTCTTTTTCTGTGTAGCGGAACCGCGGAAACTAGAAAGGTTGTACGGCCGTAAAACGCGCAATAAAATAAATGTTTGCATATTCAATTTCACGTAAATGTTTTTATATGACAGGTGCCTATAAAAGCTGGTATTGCCTTGTATCTATAATATTTTAATTACTTTTTATGGTGATACTTTTTAATTAGCTCAATTAATTATGCTATTGACACAATATTATGAATATTCATTTCATTAGTCGTCGTCGTGTGCTATCTATAGGAACAAAACACAGGCATTCGTTTAACCGTCAAATAAAAGGTTAGGTGTTCCGCCGTGCCCTCGTAATGCCAATAATTCATTAATATGCACGAATAACGTCTGAAGAATTTATCGTTAATTATTTCTGAAGAGTTGCTCCATGTAAAATACGGGTATTCAGCTGCATCCGGTTAGACTGGAAGCCGACCCCAACATAGTTGGGAAAAGGCTAGGCAGATGATGATATTTCTGAAGAGTCGTAGTCGCCCACGTATTGTATGAACTTTGTGAATCGTGCTTTACTTCAAAAGCTACGCCGCCGCCGCCACGCGTAGCTGCGTATACTCGGCGTTTCTAATGCGTGCGAATCCAAGACACTCACGCCACAAATCTAGATATCGAATATAACATTAATCTTAAATTACTTTCAACGCCTTCATATTTATAAGCACTATGTAACCGTCTATTTATACTTCTCAGATAAGAGTATACCAGATTTTTAGATATGATTCAGAAAATTCTGAAAACTAGAATGTTTCAGCAGTTTAGCTGATAAAACAACATTTATCAGCAATAGTTTATCGTGCCGTGTAAATGGGCTCGACGTCGCGTGGGCGGACACATGGCTCTATACACGTGTTCGTACAGTGTTACACATTGACCTATGTTATAATAGGATACTATTAGCTCATGCACTTGTTACTCTATATTGCAGATTTTGTGGTTTCCTCGTAATACAGTGAGGAGATTTTATGATGTGTAGTACTTTCTTTGGTTTTTGTTTCTTTGTACTATTTAAGTGTGCACGCAGCGAGCGGCTACTTTCCGTGCTGCAAATAAAGATTTCGTTCGTTAGATTCGCCTAACCGCGTCAGAATTTCATTTTGACACCGCCGAGCTCTGACACGCAATATTTCTCATGTCGTGGAAACACCATGTGTACGGTACGAGTGAGCGCTCTCTTCCAGTTTTACACTTTTCGGCGCACTGTATAAGTGCGACTATGATATTAAAGGTAAATCTAACTATATACCTATTTAAATCTTTGGCGCAAAAGACAATATCATTTTGTGTTCGAACTCACGGATGAGCAGGACTCACCGTTTTCAAAAGCAGCAAGCTTTTCTGACCCGCACAAGATTGTTACAAAATAACCACACATGATCGATACTACCACGCGTTACTTTTCAACTTATGGTCTCTTCAAATATCTCATAATTATTCACAGATTCCACAACAAAAGAGCTGTCAATTCCGCGCTATGTAAAGGCTCCTCAACTCGTGGGCGGACACATAGCTGCTCACACGTGTTCGAGCGACAGACCACGAATGTAGACTGACGAGTGATTATTGTGCTGTAATAAGTTATTTAATGGTTCAATGAAGCCACTTCAAGTGAAATACTGGCGGTAAAAGGATTCCTGTTCCTGAAATCACGATAGTTAGAGCTTTCAAACACAACGATAGATAAAAATTGGTTTTGAAAACATGATGAGATTAAAGCTTCCTCCTTGGTGAGATTTGACTTGACCGCCTCAAACGCCTCACGTAATTAATGGACACCCCGTCAGAATCAGAATCATTTATTCGTAAACATAGTCATCAACATCAAATATTAATACCAACATGGCCATGTGTGATGTCCCTTTTGAAAGCTAAATACAATCATCGAAACTAATTTTCAATGGTTACGGACTAAGAGCTCCTAATATCAAACTGCAAAGCCTTTGGCTAGTCAAAATTGTGATTAATAAATAAAAAATATTTAACAGTCCTATCGTTATTACTATTCTTATTTTCTTATTCATGTTTGAATCAGCTTGGCAACACAATTAAAAGCTACGTTCAGTACATACCAGTATTACAACCAAATACTAAAACAGAATAAAACGACCACACTTCGTAACACTACTCCTAACCTAACTCTGAAAGGTCTATAGCGAATGAAACAACAATGAGGCTTACATATTCATGTACACCAGCTACAAGTCTACAACTACACAGAACTACAACCACAGTAGACAGATTATTAGTATAAGCAAACAGTATTTCAACTAGGAACAAATGGTCAGAGTCACACAAGGTAATCGTTCATACGAATTCTAAACATGTTTCAGGTAACCAGTTACTAATGCGTAAGTAGGGGCTGTCGCATCAAGACAAGTACTTATTTTACTACTGGTGATGTTTTAGGTGTTGTCTAACATAACAAAAAGTTAGTTAAAAAGCTTAGCAACTGCGTTTGATTTCACAAAAAGGGTTGGTTTCCTGGTTATCTTTACACTGTGACCAAACCAACCATCTCTGGACAAGCAACCGATACTCGCAGACGGAATTGAATGCAAACAGTTTGCGGGTACAATAACATTCTCCAGTGGTCTGTTTGCGGAGCGTACCTAACATGGCTATAATACTCCTATTAATTGTTCGAGTTGCAGTGAGGTTGCTCTTGTTGGGGGGCACTTGGAAACTGTACTCGTTTAGTTGTCAAGATATTGTTTAGATGTTACTGCAATTGAGGGATTGTGAAAGTAAATGTTGGCGTTCAGAAACAAATGGAGAAAGATCTTCTCTTTCTTTATCGTGTGGTTAATGCCTAACCTGGTGCCAGAGTTTTTTTGCCGCCCATGGGTCTCTGACTTGGCTTTACATGCCGACAAGAAATATCTCTCAGGCATGCTGGTTCCCTCACGATGTAAGGAATATTTGTGTTTTATTAAACGAGATACGGACTTTGATTATAAATCTTGACAAAATAAATAGCATGGGCCTTTTCGTCGAATTATAAATCGCAATAAACAACAATCTCTAATTGGCTTTGAAAAGCAGTGGGATATTGAAATTGAAATCAACTAACTGTAATAGGTACTATGGCGACGTAAGTCTCGTAACAAACCCATTCAATGCTAGTCAGAGCCTCGGAACAAGCTCCAGTTGCGCTTGCGTCACCTTCCCGACCAGAGCTGACCGCGTAGGTTTAACAAAATCACAGTCATACAATCATACGCGTTGATGAATGACCCGCCACTTCTACCTGATGACCGTAATGATCTATGACATTCCTGCACTAATTCATTCACGGGCCATTCAATATAATCAGTTCGTCTCTTGTCCACAACAACATCACGTATGCTGTTGTCAGATCATACAAATTGCTGGGGAGTTCCAAACGACTTGGAAAGAGTAAAGTACTGCACCGTTAGTTGGCAACGTTTAGAGGTCTGAAGAATTTTATCAATACAGCCTCGTCTACGTTTGTATCGTTACGCTTGTTGAGTTCAGAATATAATGAGCGGTTGTTTGGAACTGTGCACTCAATTGTCGTAATAAAACATCAAAATCTGCATACTTATTTCATGCTTCGCGTGGGTGGGTTGGGTTGTAAAATTTTTTCGTCCGTCATTCACAGATTTGCATAGAAATTATCATCTTGATATTGACATACAAAACCAGAATTTTATCATAATATTAATATTCATAATAATATAGCTAAACTACTTTAAGTATTGAGTGCGTGAAAGCGGGTATTTCTGTCCATGGCCGGCGCGGTGGCTCGGCGAATGCAAGGCCTCTGCATACTGTTGCAACAAACGCTGTTACTGCACTAATGCAACTACTAGCTACGTTCACCAACCGGTATCCGGACGATTTGTGTTGGCCCTTGCGGATTTGCATGCTTATCGCTCCACTAATACGCGAAATATTGCCTGTGGAACCGTCAAACTTGCTTGAAGACCGCTGGATAGATAATATCTGCGTTCAATTCGATATATAAATTATACTCGATAAAATCTTCTGCACCATTTAATTGAAGTAGGCTCTTAATACCGAAGGAGGTTAGAAATAAGTAAATAAAGGTAGGTACTAAGGTAGTACCTGCTTTACAATGAATGGATATTGTCCTCGGTAGCTTACAATACTGTGGATGGAGGAAGAATGAATGTTTATCCATTCCACTGCATTGATTTCATCTCGATGTCAGATAAAGAAAATAGAATGTAGCAGCTGTCTATCAACTTGCAAGTTGTTTTATTCAACAGAATGGAATACGTCATTTGATATGTGTAACATGTGCATGTTCAAGTTCTTATCTCGTCTAATGTATCCCTTCGTATCTATTTAACCTTTTTGTAGTGCATTATAGAACATTGTCGTGTTGTTTTTAGTTTAAAATAAACCACTAAATGTTCTCATAATGTATGTAGATTCGATACGAAATCTTGAATGCAGTGATGAAATATAACGCACTCACGCAAGCATCCACAACAGTACCACGATTAGTCGTCACATCATTAACTTTATGTTTTATGACTTACTCTCCCACTATTTATATTCTAGAGCCTTTACTTTTATTGCTGTTTTATGCTCATACATCATCAACGCGACGGGAGGTGTACTAATTAAATTCGGCACTTAAAATTCTATATGTTGGCCGACGACCATGTTTGTATAGTAATATAAACAAACAATGGTATGTTTGAGAATAAATATCACTTAACGAAACCATAGTTCGAAGCGTAAGCTTATAGGGTTGCCAAACGTGGTGTGGGTCACGCAATCCAAATACTCCAAGCATGGTTACCTGGGAAAGCAAAAACATCTATTCAAATAATTGGAAATGAAATGCAGTCAGCTCGAAAAATGGTCTGACAAGACGGATCGTGATGTTGCACCGATAATATCTTCAGGGCTACAAATTCCGTGATATAATGTTCTTAACAGACGGGTGCTACGGGCACTCAATGCTTTACTCTTTTTCAGCGTAAGTAACAGAATCATCAAATTAATTACGCCTCTTAGTTCCGCTTCTAACGTAAAGCGTAAAAACTTGACGAATACCATTTCCTCAAAGATTTTTTACGCTATAAAGCCCATCGCTGTAGATACAGAATGTTTCTATTCCTACTTTTGAGTTCTCGTTGGTAATATTCTGTACAAGTGTTCCTCTCGTTTAACCCTACGACTGCCCCAAATTGGTATTTACGAGGCACCAATGACCTGCACCACGTTCTCATGTTACAATACAGTAATAACATTTCCCATGGCTTTTGTTCGTACGTTGACAAGTCTGCTCGTAAACTTATTAAATCACAACCACTTGAAACACTACTGTTTTGTACTGAATGTAGGCTAAACTAAACAATACTAATAATGCGACCATTGTAAACTGGATTCTGATTATAATTTCTTTAGTTTTAACATGTATTTGAGTATCTAATTATACCAAAGCCTCTAATTTAAAATGAACTTATTAATTATGACAAACTAGCCAGAATTATAAAACATTAACCTGTTAAATTAAACTAATACCAATTCTAACTCAACTGGAAATCAATTCGAATCAATCGCACAATTGAACTCCAAGTTGTGCCACCGATATCCCAGACAATATCAAGCGATCTCGACAGAATTAACACGAACCATTGAACCATACAATTCCTAAATCAACATTAATAGCGATAACAGAACACTGAACAAACCGAAGGCAAATATTGGTAGACTGTGACTTGCTGTGCTTTTGAAATGTATGGAGGGCCAAAGTTCTGCCTTAAGCCGATATAAAGCCTTCTGGACAATGAGGAGCGAGTATTTCGGCGCTGCGTGGGCCGCGGGTCAGACGTTTATGAAACTACCTGTTTATAATATGAAAGAAGCTCATTCGTCTCTCAAACTTTCAAATTCGAGTAAATTATGTAAGTGATTGTTAGAAATATTAATGGCGTTATTAATGTTGTGATTTTTGGGGTCTGATTTCGCCAGTCGAAAATATTTGCAACACAATTGAATGTTCTTCTGACTGGTTCTGTTCACGAGTGACAGTATCGTGAACTCTCTTCGTGACAACTTTAGACGTCGAACAAACTAGACGTCTGTGAACAAGCTGGACAACACAAAGAAAATTGAAACGTTTACATCAGTCTCTTGCGGTTTGCGAAACGGCACTTTATGCAACTATCGCCCTAGGCATAAGTTTCCGTATACACAACCAGGAGTGAAGACACCCGTCTCCCCTTCTACCGACACACATTCCCTTCATAGGCGAAAGTTCTTCTCGAACTGGTCCTGGTAAAACCGGTATCTTGGAACTGACTTGCCAAGGTGTCTAAACTGCCATTGAAATGTAATGTCTATTGACTAGTTCAGTGCTTAATCAAACTTGGGAGATTATGACTGAATGGAGTACTAAACATGTTATTTTATGGTGGACGGCCGAAGATTATTACGGGACTGGAGCTGTTTCTCCTACTTAATTAATTAATGATGTTTACGTTTTGTTTGATTATTTTAACGGTAGTAGTCTGTTTAAGTATCTATCCATTTAAGTCAAGTTAACTCACGTCAATTTAGCGTGCCGGTTGAGCTTTCAAGGGAAGTGCTAATTGGAACCGTGAAAAGAGACGATGTGTATCTGATTTTAAACATAACCACGAAATGTATACCCCTATCGAGCCTCTTAATCGCATCTTGACCACACACACCACAATCCGTCACGGCTTAAATTCTATCAAAATTCTTATGATTGAACAAATCGCTTGGCATTAGTGTCAATTACGAAGCAAGAAGTTTCTCGATATAAAAACGTTTACGTCGAAATATTAGTTACGATCACTAGAGGTTCGGAGCTTAAGATTACATTGTAAATTAATGCAATATTTTTAAACAGATTCACTGGGAGTGAGCGGTGTGAATGCATTTAGGGTTCGGTCATCGCACCTTGCGCTCGTCGCGCCGGCCTCGTGTAGGTGTCGCGCTCCGGTGACGTCGATGCTTATCACCCGACAATTAAAACGTTGTTTCGCGACCTGTTGATTCTCCTCCCCTCGCCCATTCCTAGTTAACCGCACAATCTGACCGACAGACAAACCCTTTTCACTTCAAGCGATTTATTTACTAACAAACTTGAAACAGTATCGCACGCCGCGTTCCACACTTATAAAGATGCTTCAAGAAGTTCTGCTAAGGTACTGGCGAAGGTGAACAAACCTTTACGCGAGTAAGTAGACAACATCAATTACACAACAGACCTTTATTGTTTACAACATACGATCTCATAGGCACGTGCTTTTCAATAAAAACTTTGGAGGTCAAGTGTAGTAGGTGTATTTATATCAGAACGAGGCTATGTGCCGCGTCTACGGGGGCGGTCATTAACTGGGTCGCGCGGGGACAAAGACCTCAGCCCCCGGTAAGGGGGAAAACGTGGGGTGGTTTCGCTTTCCTCGGGTGGCGACTACCCCACCCGGCGCCGCTCGGTTCCGCGAAACACTCCGATCTTTCCGCGAACTAAAACTGGGTAGGAAGTAGGAAAAGCCTTCGCGATACAAATGTTTACTCTTTGCGTTGCCGATGCGGGCGTCCACCTCAAGGGGATTAATTTAGAACTTCTCGAGAATTAATTCCCGTCCTGAGCAGTTTTCCCTTTTTGCGGCTAAACAACGAAACGCCTGGAGCTTGAACTGTCGACGCGATTACGGCGTGAACTTTTCGCTTTGTTTTTTATCGATATCAGCGGGGCGGACATGACGCTTTGTTTTGGCGGTTCGTGTAGGGGTGACCTGAATGAATGAATGCATAATGTTATTTAATTATGCAAATGATCGACACAATGACGCGTATGCGACAACGACATCTACCTGCGACTCACAGGAAATCGGTGTCGTGTTCCGAACATGCGGAGGGCATCACTGATCTTTAAGAAGGCAGTACTTGTAACCAGCATGAACAATGGCGTATTTGTTTTTAAGGAATTTCTCAGTGGTCCTTTATAACGTGATACATCATTCGCATGAAACAATCAGTAAATAACACTTTATTTACTGGTTCCGACTGTTCCGAGTTCCTTAACAGCACGAGTTTCATAAGCATATTTGATATTCAAGTGGGAGTCATTGTAGTTTGTCATACATTCTCATAAGCATAAACGTATGGAACAATTTTAAATGAACATAATATATCGATAGACATCCATTACGAAGCTAATTAACTGATGCTGACAGCACCCAACTAAATATAATAATAAAAAGAACATAAATTCGTAAACCTACGATGGGTCAACGACGTCTTTAATTTATTTTTACACCTAAACTACCGTAACGTATAATGTCTAGCATCATCATTACGTTTTTTACGACTCAAGGCCCTAAAACTAGTAAATAAGTAAGTAGGTACTGACGTGATGACGAAACCTCGAACGAATTTCGCACAAGACCAAAGAGCATGCGCCATTTTCACTAGATGTGGTTTAGATCGATAACCCACTGACTGGCACTGACTAAAAAAAGCGGATTGACACAGAACTACTGGAAAAACGGCGCCTCCATTTTTCCAGTCTTTGAAGATAATCCTAGACAAGTCTCTTTCATTCCTCTGAGTGATTCTTTTGCTCTTTCGGCACAGATAATATCTTCTCCTTGGCCATTTTGTTTTAAGGCGAGGTATTCCTGCAAAAGTAGGCATTTAGCGCTGTAGGCTGCGCGCAAAATACTTCTCGTGGACACAGCGCGTTCGTGAACTCGCGTGACCTTGCCTAACGACACAGCATAGAAATATGCAGTTGGATAAGTAATATTACTTGACTTTTATGATTTTTTTTTTCTATGATCAAAATTTGTTACTAACTAGTAGCGATAAATTAGAGCTTTGTTAATAAATGAAATAATTGTCTATAAAATATAAGAATATAAAATAATCATAATTGGGCAGTTTGAGTAACTAATTGAAAATAAACAGCCAGTTCGCTATTAGTAGGTTCGAGAACTGTAAAGATAAAATTTTGATTTGTTTATGTGTTTTTGTGTAAATTGCAAGTGTATTTTTATTGAACCTTCCTATTTCACTCAAACAAATTTCATTTTTTTTAATAAAAATATAATATTAACAATCACAAAACTAGAAAGAAACTCAACTAAGTAGATGAAATTAAAATATTTACTATAGGCCCGGCGCAGCCCTATCGCGTACGTACCACCCGGCTGTAGGTAATTATTTCAAAGACAGGGCCGAGTCACAATACTGTATATATTTGTACTGTGACATATCTTTGGAGTGCATTCTTTTTATTTGTTACTTTGATTGCTTTACACGACTTTTTTCGCTTGCGTTGTTTATTGCCCATTATAACTTGCAACAATTATAATAAACTTGGTCAAAAACAGACGGTATGGTACGCGAAATTGTCGCGGAAAAAACTGACACAGGTCCGTCGTCGGTAAGCGCCAGAGCGCGACTAATCGGGCCTGTCCGAGCCGCCGCGAACGCTTTTAATTCATTTTAAAACATAGTAATTAAGAAAATAATGTTATCAAGTCAAACTCTGCCACTTTGTCTAGAACTAATTAGTTTCTTTAATTTAGTATAAAAATTAAATGTAAAACATCAGTAATTTAGTCATAATATTGAAAAAAAGTTACAAAAAGGGGTAACTTTGCGATTTTTTTCTATCGAGTGAAGTTCATCAGGTCTTGCAACTGAATGCGACTGTGACTAGATAAGATCCTTAACTATAACATATATTTTTTTTAAATTTTTAAACACTATATTCTTTGTCTCAAATGGTTTTAAAAAACTCAAATGTGCGCCCACCTCGCCTTAAGCTTTTCAAATAAACATAAAGTTCTGAAATTGGAGTACGACCAAAATGCCAGTATCTTTCAGGTTCAATGTGATTAATCGTGAGCGTCTTTGTCTTTCTTTAAACTTTAAGATAATTATGTTGAGAAGTACCAAGGCATTAACAAGCTTATGTTTCGTTGTAAATCATTAACTATGGCAAGACTCACGAGTTATTGTTATGTATTCTATTGTTTGTGTTATTCTATGCATGAAACATTATTCATAGTCACAGAGAATCCTAATGTCGGGATATAAATGCGAAGCAAGTACACTTACAAATCAAGCGCACCAACATTCCAACTCTGAACAAATATGTGTAGACTGTAGCGTCTCGCGTCTGTAGCCCATATAAACGCGTTCCGGATGCGGGATTATCACCCGGGACTTAGCAAAGAGGGCGTATCCGTTACTCAACGTAATAAAAAAAGAAAAACTTTACTTACGTTCGTTATAGTTTATTTGGCGCGTGGCCATAGTCTGAACTAACGCCGCCATGTTATTTTTTTAGTACAATTTCCATAACTAATTCATATTAACTAAACTATTACTAACATATACTGTGAACCTAAAAGTTTATTTTAATGTATACCTTTTCTAGTAACATTAATCCGCGTAGTCTACGTCGCATGACGCGGGTGGCGAATAGTTGTGGCCTGTTGCGGTAGGTCAGTCA
Source organism: Eurois occulta (assembly GCA_950022335.1). Classification (NCBI taxonomy): domain Eukaryota; kingdom Metazoa; phylum Arthropoda; class Insecta; order Lepidoptera; family Noctuidae; genus Eurois; species Eurois occulta. The sequence continues at coordinate 17,130,467 of OX465486.1, read as the reverse complement.
TCGCGAATCGTTGATTGTCCCCGACTCCCCGCCATCCGACTACGGACGACCAATCCGATATAGGTAGTTAGGTACGTACCAAACTATCGACGTCGGAAAAATGTGTCGTGTAACATTGACACGTTAAACGTTCAAAGGTGATCGGTATTTTCATGAGAAAATGTTTGATATTTTTACGGTGGAAGCGATATTTTATTTCATTTTAATGCTGACTTGATGTAGGTTATTTTTATGGATGAATGGATCAGAAATAAGTGTGATTGACGGGCTTATTGCTGTCTGCTTGGATTTTCGTTACTTTACCTGTTTGTTTACAACTAAAATATCTATCAGTCGTTCAACGAATTCGTGGCCTAGTGGGTGACAACTATCGACTAAATGATATAACTTAACGATGTCTTAATGTTCTCCCCTTTTGTTTCAGGTACTTATTCTTCAACTTTATGGTTTGCCAACGGTAATTAAGTGCATCTATAAACGAAACGTTCGTTTGCCTGCCGCCCACACGCTAGCAGTTACTGCGGGTAAGTAAACTTGCGCAAGTATTGAATAACTGGTTAACATTCAAGTTAGAACCTTAAACTATAAGCTAGTTGTCCACGGGTTCGCCAGTTTTGAGGTATGAAATTCTGCTACAGGAACATATCCTAGGATGAAATGTATCTTATGCCTTAACCCAGGCCATTCATGGTGTCGTCTGCGTGTGTCTTTCGTCAAAATCCGTTCAGGTGTTAGGACATGAAAAGGTTACAGACGAACAGTTACTCTCGCATTAATACACGTTATGAAATGGTGTCTGGTTATCTAATGACTCAACAATACTCTTCATGTGCTCACAATTTAGATTAATCAAACCTTTTAGTTTAATAGATACGTTAATTATAATAACAACTATTACTCATTTAATGCAGCACAACATTTTGATGATGATTATATGCTTCAGACACTGCTTTTACTGACGTTGTTTAAGTCACACGCGGAAGCGATTTACACAACTAGACTTTTGAGTGAGTTTCCTTCCCTGTTGATTTTCAAGTAGATACTGTATTACCGTTATTTATTTCCAAGGGCTGCCCAATTAGCAGCTGTTCGCCTTTTACCTGTTCCTACACGGTACGCCATAAACGGAATCAGCATCCACCACAATGCTATTACCACATTCAGCGTGTAAAGCTGGCACCGTGTAAATGCAATACAATACAACGCAAGGTGTCGAGTAGCTCTCATTAGCCACGTTACTGTGTCTACACCTACGTAAATCTAATTAACGCTGGTATTAGTCGGGAAACAGTTAATTACTGGCTAGAACTAGGAACGGGTTTGAATTGGGACATAATTCACGTGCATAAAGGTTACGGTTGTTAATTAAATTGAATACATCTAAACCCTGTAAATACTTAACTTACTGATCATATAGGGAACTCGATAATGCGTTCTTAAACTCAAATTGCTGACGTAGTAGGTCACACGGCTGCCAAATTCAAATGGAACTGGGCTGGCCACATCTATCGTATGCCGGAGGAGCTAAGGGCTAAAGTAACCGCACAATGGTATCCAAACAGCAGCGAACGGCAACGCGGGAGGCCCAGAAGGAGATGGCGGGAGGAAATCGACTCCTTTCACAAGGATTGGCGTATAACAGCACTGGATAGGGATAAGTGGAGGGCGGGAAGGTAGGCCTTTAACCTGCAGTTGAAACTAAGAAACCTTATAAATAAGTACCAAATAAGTCATAGTAATACATGGTCTAAAACACTTGGCCAGTATAGAATGATATTCATGTACATTCGCCTTGAGCATAGCTTTAAAGCCATTTGAACGGTTGAATCAAGCTTTAATTAGGGCTTAAAATTGAGAATCGTGCTGTGATACGGGCCTTTCTAACTTTAGCATGGATATTTGTAATTGTTGAAATGAATAATGTGTGACTGCCTTGTTGGTCTAGTGGTCGCAAGTGCGACTGCTGAGCTAGAGGTCCTGGGTTCGATTCCCCGGACCGACAGTGTTATTGGGATTTTCCATGAGTAGCATCTGGATTTGTGCCCAGCTGATGGCAATATGCCTATTACTTACATGGGATTTAAATATTACTGCAGAAATGTACTGTCAGGTACACCGCCTACACGTCGTGATGGCTCTCGGCCACCGTAGGCGCGGGCCTGTGAACGGTGAGTAATGGGTTAGCTCGCCGTCCGTCCGTCTTATGACGACAGGCCGTGTCGACGGCGCGTTCGTGTTCCACGCGCGCCTCAAAGAGATGTCAGCGAACGGGAAGGGCCCGCAAGGGCCGATGCCTGCCAGGGCTGCGGGACTGTTCGAAAGAGATACCGCGGCCTTGGAACATGAAGGGCAAAAGAAGGAACATGGGTGGTTTTTAGTCAGTAAAAGTCTGACACTCCCTTCCGCTCCACCCAGAGCGGGAGGAGTCATTTGATGATTTCCCACCCGTAAAAAAAAAGGTACACCGCCTAGCCCTTTGGAGATTACAAGGCGTGATGTTAAGTAGAAATGCTGTAGAACCTCGGATAGTCTTCAAATCGAATGAAGACAATCATCGGCGTATAGTAACATCTTAATATAAGCCAAGATGCCACAAGTCTCAGCAATGCAAAGTGATTAGCATGTAATGTCATAATATATTATGTCATTGGCACTATTTTTCACATCCCATCCCACACTGGCAAGCTGCCACAGAGATCGTAAACGTTTGTAGAGGATATCGTACTGTGCCGTACTTTATTAATGTGATTTACATGATAAACATTCTTTCTGTACTCAGCTGACTTATGTAAATAAGCGTGTCAATTTTAACGATTTGTTAATTCCGAGATGAGATGAAAACTTTAACTAAAGATCCTCGTCTGGATAAGAATTGTTCTCTTAGAAGACTTTGATTTGCAACTCTTCAAACTTAAAACTGCTTTACAAACTCATACTTCAATTATTACCGGTACCGACCGTTATTGCCCCAAAAAATCATCAAACCATTTTCTTTTATTTTTCTTTTCCATCACGTCTGCAGATTTTCACTAAATAATTTAATTTACCATTGTATCTATTATAGCAATTTTACAATCAACGTTATAATTATGTATTCTATTTATTACCATGTTGTTAAAAACGAATAATCATAGGCACATTTTCCAATAATATTTCTTTAACCGCTGCAAACTCATCACTCAAACCACGGCCAAAACAATAAACCGCGCTGTATCTCGTCCTCTCCGAGTGTGATTTATTTATGTTCGGAGCGGCCGATAACTGCGCAACTATCTGGATACGAGTGAGCCGCGTCCCCACGCATGGCCCGCACTTATCTCGCGTCGTGTGTTCCAATCGATATACGATACATCTACATATTATACGAGGATTTTACGAGAATATATTATTATTCATTTGGTGGTGTTAAGGCCAAAGAAACGATGGCGAGTTTGCGAGAGATGGTTTGGCGAGAAAGGAAGTGACTAATAGAGAAAGAAGTCTGGAAGAAAAGGAAGCCATGCCCTCCAAATAATTTGTGATTAAGCGGAAATGTTGATTGATATTCACTTGGTGTTGCATTTGGTTTCTTTCTTAAAAACTTACAGCAATAGATATAGAAGCAGCAATGATGGTCTGAAACTCTGAAACACCACTTATCGCGTTTTTTGCGTTACACCTTGTATGGGCTTTTGCAATCAAAAATATACTTTAGGAATTAAGGCGACGATAGATGCTACACAAGGTTTTATGACCAAGGCGATCGTCTATTGAGGTCCAAACATGGTTACCTTTCTCCCTTAGTAAATCATGACGACAATGATGAAATAACCAAAGCAATCTCCAACTAACATCACAGACTACATTTTCTAGTACACTACTGTAAGTTCTTCAGACCAACTACAGCATAAGTACAGCAATAAAAGCGTAGGTTTAAAGGTTACAGTGTAATTGGTGATAGACTAGAATTGTCGGGGTCTTGCAAGTTGTATACCGGTATTGCAGCTCCTAAGGTTGCTATGCCAACTTATCAGGGAGGATGTACAGTACAAACTACATGAAGCTTTTTAATGAATTGGTACCAAGTCTTTTGGGGACGGAAGATTTATGACAAGCTTTTGAGACCTTATTTATTAGAGAATTGCCCGGTTGTTGGTAATAGGCTCGACTCTTATTACATGGCAATTAAACACATTGGCGAAATGTAAGTACACTATAGGGTACGCCCCAGTCTAACTCTTCAGGGATTACAACTGGCGTGTTATGTTAAAAGACAAAATTTAGTGATTGGACAGCCCTAATTAAAATATTTCCATTAGGCTCTTACAAGCCGAATCATTAGGGAGTGTAAAACATTATTTAACATAAGTAATTCTTAGCACTAATTGCCAGTACGTCTATATTCGACTGATTTATGAAGTTGGGGCCAAAGGTCTAATGGAATATACGACTATTACATAGTATAACCAAGTACAAAGCCACAAGAAGGTAAACATATTATACCTAAGTTAAATATTTCCTAGAGAGCGGGTGCTTAGTTTTAAAGCCGGTGTTGTACTGAAAGCATGATGTGAAGTAGTAAGGAGCGTCGGTGTCGCCTTTATTTTATAGGGATTCAGTCTCTTTTCCACATGCTTGAAAATCGTCGAACCTTCCTTTATTTGCGTCAGCCACAGACTTTTTAGGACGATTTATTATTTACCAGTAGAACCCCTTATCCTAAAATCTTCTGCACACTGTAGTTTTATTTTCGTATTTTATTTTGGCTTTGTTGTTGTCTAGTTCGTTAAGTGTGTTTGATAAAAGTGTTGCTTTGCCCGCGGCTTCGCTCGCGTTAATTTACAATTTGACAATCAATTCGGGTTGTACTCGGCTTGTAGTAATATAATTCAATCATGATTCGAAAGACACGTGGCGCCAGCTATTATCATAAGAACGTTATTGTTGTTTTCCTCTGGAACGGTACTTTTTTCCGAGATGAAAGGTACCCTATGCCCGTTTATGTACACCTGACAACGAATATGCGAAATTTCAGGATGATCGGTTCTGTGGTTTAGGCGTGAAAAGGTAACAAACAAACTTATTTTCGCATTTATATATAATCTGAAGTAAGAAGTAAGATTTTACCACTTCCAAATATAAAGATCCGTTAACTTATTTGCAGATAATTTTATATCAACTAAAAGTATCCCTGTGTCCCAGCACTCCCAGCAGTAGCCACGTTAAAGGCTGTATAAATATGCTATCTGAAGTTTATCTATCACTGCGAAACACCCCATTAGCACTAATAGATGATTGCACAGCGTAAAATTACAAATCTCGCATGGAAAGCCGAGGCTTAACATAGCGGGATTATACTTTATTGGCTGGTGTGAGCTTATCTTTAATAGCTCAGCTTTATTTTAGTGTTAGTCCTTCAACTATTCTAACTAATAATATAAATGTGAAAGTGAGTATGTTTATTTCTTGGTCACGGCTTTGATTCCTTATCCGAATGGATTCTGATGGTTGACCGATTCTTCTTCTTCGTGAGGTTACCTGGTGCCAGTTAGCCTGGTGCGTGGTGTCTGGTGCCTTACCTGGTGTCAGTTTTTATGCCGCCTATGCGCCTCTGACTTGCCTTTACATGCCGTCCAGAAAATATCTCTAGCTGATTTGGTTTCCTAACGACGACGTTTTCCTTCACCGAAACAAGTGATACTTATACAATTGCACATGAATCTGAAAAATCAGAGGTGCGGCCTTGGGTTCGAACTCGAGACTGAGTTTGACATACGCATAGACCATGACCCGAGTTAGAATGTAGGATACTTTTTATCCTTTGGGATATTCCCGTGGAATATTTTTTGACCTTGAGCAAAGTCTTGGGCAAAAACATATACACGCATACAACAAACAACAACGTTGCAAAACTTCATTATTTTAAAATTTAATGCCCCATTAACGGTAATAAGTTTTCGGACACATTTTAGATGCTAACAAGAGATAACAAAATGGATGTCGTCTAGGTTTTCCGCGTAAATTTTGGAATTATGGCGACTCAGCATGTAGTTATATGCTTGTCTATTGTAAATTGTTTATGCTATGAGTATAGCTTTCCCATAACCATGCTGTAAAATATGTTTTCTAGTTTTTATTGCTTTGTGTAGTATTACTTAATTATAGTGAGCGCTTTGTCTTGAAATTGAAAGAAAAGAAAAAGTGAGGTATATTGTTGAAAGTAAGTAAGTAAGTACATAGTATCTCCCCGGGAAATAGGTTCACGTTTGGTAATTAGCATATTTTAATTAACTAAGCGGAATTGTGCATTCGAAAGTGGTAATACACCCGGCTGTACCTAATAAAGGGAACGTAGGATTTCTCATACAATTTTAGCATGGATCTTATAAAAACTTAAACATGCATGACAGGTTTTATATATTTTCAATTTCATAACAAGCCATATCGTGTCATAATATTTGTATGCATGAATATTTGCGGTGGTCTGTAACCTATTCCCTATTATTACAAACAATAAGAATCCTTCGCCGCACTTAATCTTCGCTGGAGCATACAGTTAATTAACCAGTGCACTCGACTGTGAAATATTGTTAAATAATAACTAACTCCGCTAATTAGACGTTTCGCTTATTGTAAAACTTACAGGCCAGCTTTCTTCTCACAACTTTGTGTTACGCTTTCTTATTTTATTGGCTCTCCTCCTCGTGAACAAGTTTTAACATTAATTTGTTGTAAACAGCTGTTGATTATAAAAAGCAATTTCCTTAAAATCAAGCAATTTTGAACTCTATTATTAGGGAGCAGCTACCCACAATACTATTAAAGGGCTTTTTTACATGACATCGGCAAGTTCTCCCTTCGAAGTGATGCATCAAGTTACTGCAACAAAAGCGATTGATTCGCGCTCTCAGGATCAAATGGGGCGAATTTCGGGTGCAAGGCAAGGGCGGGGCGCGGGGCGTGTGCGGGGGCGCGGGGGCTTTGAGCAGGGGCAACAATGCGGCCCGGGTATCGATCCACCCCGCGCGCCGTCTGCCCGACGCACCGAGCCTACGCGGCCACCGCTAAGCTCCTTCGCTCCTTCGCTCCTATGCAAACCTAGTACTTTTGCTTTCTAAAACATGCCACAAATACATGCGGTCGACCCTGCAATGGTGTGAGAATTAATTTTAGATATTATTTGTGGCTCAAGTTAGTTTGCAATAGTTGTCGGCGTTAACTTTGTGCAGCCCTAGTTTAGTGTTGCCTTTAAAATACGCTATACCAATTAGGGAATACTTTACAATACTGCACGCTGGGTGTTTTGTAAATGTTGTAGGCAATTCTAGCTGATTTAAAATAGATTAGTTGACTGGCTCTTATGGCGATGACGCTATCTACGGTTTTGTCTTATGAAGCTATGGCTTACAACCACTTGCGCTTCCGGTTTGCGTAGTGATTAAAAAAAAAACGTGTCTCAATCTTAACATTATTTTATTCATTGTAACAAAAATACGAAAGCTCCCTTATCGGTTAGGGTGTTTTAAAAACATATAAGAAAACCACAAAGCATAGGTGAATAAATGGTCTATGTAAAATCTTGGCAAGACGTAAACATCTGTTCAGTCATCACTACCTACCCAAACAAAAAAAACCCTTCCACCATTAAAAAAATCAGTCCTCGCAACCAACTAACGCACCCTCCCCCACTTCCCAACTTCTCCCCCGCAAACATATTCCGCAATTAAACTATCCACATCAATTAAACCCTAAAGCTAATCCCATTCGAAACTCGCACTTATCGATGCCCCAACGGGCCGACAAACGCAACTTGCGATAACAGTTCCCTCGTCGACTAGATACAATGAACTATGAACTAATATGTATTTGGGATGCAGGACTAACAGGGACTAAACGACCCTGATGGAATCTTCGTAAACTACTCGATACCTGGCACCAATCGTGTTGAAAGGATTAGTTAGGGGAAACTGTGATTAAACTTTATAGTATTAGTTGCAGTATGTTCTAACGGGTTTTGGTAAAGTAGGAATTAATTGCGGGTTAAACTTAGTAGTAACATAACATCACGCCAGTTATCACCTAAGGGTTAGGCAGAGGTGTACCTAGTAGGCACCCACATTTCGCCAGTTATGTTTTTTTAGACCCATGTAATAGGGGGCGAGTCTATTGCCATCAACCTGGCACAAACGCAGGCTCCGTTGCTGCTACTGAGAAAATCCGGAAGGAAAAACCCAAGAACACTTTGCCCTACCTGGAAATCGAACCTAGGACCTCATGCTCAGCGGTCGACACTAGACCAACGAGGGAGTCGTATTAAACTTATATTTATCGTGGAAAACCGTCAAGTTTGTTTTTTCTTGGTGTCTGGAATTTATGAATAATTCCAGGCTTATTTTCTGTCAACACTTTATAAATTCTCTGAAGTTTATTCGTAATGTGTTCCGTGAATCCTTGTATTGCCGTTGGCATCATTATCTTCCGCATTGGCACAGCTGCCCGAATGCCTAAGTGACAAATATCTAATAACTAAATCACGGTTTTAGCACTCTAGCTTCTCCGAACGAGATCCCATTTCGTGGCGGTAGGGAGAGGAAATAAACCTCCTAATGCCGCAGGAAGGATTCTGCCATCATAATCAATCAAACCCATTTCAGATACAACCACTTCCTTTTACAACCCACTTACATTCAATTAACTACGACATTTTATTTTATTTTACTACATCAATATTTATTAGTACCCTTTAGTTAAGACTTCACCTCTCATTAACCGTCGGTTTCAAGATAGGGCTTGAAGTATTCGGTGTCCATTCCACTAGATACGTCGGAACGATATGCTTGTATGTTTAGGGTCCCGAGGTCTTTAGAATTGTAAAAGTGAATGTACCGTTAAATTCCTTTCAGTAGTTTTCAAGTCAAGCGCGTAGATCTAGGAATAGATAGCCGTACCACTTAGAATTAAACGAGTTTCTTGGAAATTGTTGATATTTTGTCTTTTAGACTTTTATCTCCTTGGGTGTGATTGAGGGTCTTCATAAACACAATACAGGGAACAGATAATTTTATTGAACCCCATCATCTTCTGCCTAGCCTTTTCCCAACTTCGTTGGGGTCGGTTTTACATGGAGCGACTGCCTATCTGACCTCTACAACCCAGTTAGTGCTAGGTAATACGATACCCCTTGGTAAGACTGGTTGTCAGACTTTCGGGACACTGACTACCTGTAACCACTGCCAAAGATGTACAAATGACAGCCGGGACCAACTGCTTAACGTGCTTTCCGAGGCACGGAGGAAACTAGGTATGTAATGGCACGGCTTAACCTAAAGATCGACCCGAGCGGCTGTTCTTATTTAGCCACGAGCTCCTCCAAAAATGTTTATTAAAACCCCAAATACTTTATTAGTCTCAAAAATTTGTCAACATCTGGTATGGAAGTCAGTGGGCGTAGAATAAAGGCCCGGCAGACGCACCGCGGGCCAACTTAGGGAGAGTCTGTGAAACCTAATAAAACCGGTTATGCTCCCTACGTGACGCGTGCGAGGTAATGAGTTTTCGGAGAGAGCTCTGCATGTGTAGTGTGTAGTTCCCCGTCCGCCACACGATACGACAGTGTGCACCACATTTAACTGCATAATTTGTAATTTGGACCATTAGTCGGAAGACTACGGTTTGATAAAAAATAGTTCGTTTAATGTTATTGCGAGCGCCCACGATCCTGCATAGAACTTTATTTACGAAATGTTTGTTTGGATGAGCAATTAAAAATCTAATTTAGGGATGATTTATGAAGCAATTTATTTGAAAACGAACTAGGTAGGCGTGCGTGCCGGCAAATAATTTCGAAAATTTAATCTTGCTGATATGAGAATTGATTGTAGTATTAACTTGTTGAAACTGGAGTGTCGTCTAACGTTAATTAGTAGTCCGACATTAGGTGTGTTGTAATAGTAACCTGTAATATAACAACATTACGTTTCTGTGGCACATCAATCAAGAGTATTGGGTACAATATGTTCATAACATAACAACACACCTGTAATCCCCGAAAGCTTAGGCAGAGGTGTACCTAATAGTACACCCCCATTTCGTCAGTTATTTTTAAGTTCCATGTAATAGCGGGTGAACCTATTGCCATTAACCGGCCACAAATCCAGACTCCGTGGCTGCTACTGAGAAAATCCTGATGGAAATACCCAATAACACTGTGCCCGACTCAGGAATCGAACCCAGGACCTCATCAACAGTCGCGCTTGTGACCATTAGACCAAGGCGTCAATATGCTTCATATCAAAGTAAAAACTTTTACAACGAGTATGAGTAAATGTATCCCTAATTCCCTTGAGTGTATGACGTAGCAATATTTTTATTTATGGCCGACAGGGTCATTTATCTTCAATCAATCTTCAAGGCTCTATAGTGTATCAGTCCTATAGATAGTTAGACTATAGTGTATGTACATTCCACACACATTCGATGTTTACCGCTTCCCAAGGTTCTATCGGTTTATTTCTTCATTTACTGCGTAACAATAATTATTTTTATTACTCTACAATGTTGTTTATAGTAAAGTTTGTTATCATTATTGTTATCGGTCAAGTTGAAGGATAGGTGGTTATCGACCTAAAAATTCATGTAAAAATAAAATCGTTGAAAAGCATTTAACTGATTAGGCCTACAGTATGTGTAAATTTTTAATAACGTGCTAAAATATTGCAATTGCTGCCTTAGATTAATTTTTACATCAGCTTTAGACTGATATAGTCTGGAATTCTGGATTTAATATCTTCACGTGTGATCTACTATACATATTATATTAAACCCTAAAATTTCGTCAATGGTGTTCTCATTTGTCCGCTTTGTGCTCGGAGTTTTTCGGCCAAGGCTGGAAATGCTAGCCACTTGAGAGCACATGATAGAGCAGCAGCACACTAAAGGTCTCGACAACTACCCTAGAAAGCCATCGAATGCAGTCGCTGTGGCCGAAATCGGCTAGATGGCATCATCATATTTGGGAGATAGGACAAGACAAAACCACGCTACATTGTTAGAGGTAAAAATGGGTCAACAACATTAGCGAAGAGTCAATTTTTGTAGGAGGTAAGCCGACACATCTTTAATGTGGCTATATTATTTGTCTATAGAATACTGACTGCCATTTTTAAAAGAGAAATCGGGTAGGAATCGAGTTGTTTGGAACCTTCGCCACTGGTCAACAAGACTCATGCTTTCTCATGAGTAGTATTATATACTGCTTCTAAGATTAACAACCTGATTTATTTTTCCAGACTACAGCTATAGTTAGCTGTAGTCTAAGAACAATAATTACTGTTTTTTCTCACCCTTGCCATGTGCTATGTGTATCTTATCCTAAATTAATTTCATTGTTCATACGTCTCGTCTTACTTTGAACGTCTTCTTGTTAACATTATCAGTCAAATTGCCACACAAACATCTCTAGTATACAATGCGATCACTACATAAAACTTGTAATCGAATAAACTTCATTTAAAACAGCTCACCTCACTGCCTTGCATATTCATGAGAAACAAAACTGAACGAATCAATTACTACGTTGTGAACCTCAATGTTTGTCGTTTTAATTTTAAAAGCCACTCAAAACCCTTTGACGGGTTCTAAACTTAACATTCCCCGCATTCCGTGGACGCGTGATATCGTACCGCGTTGTCCGTCCCTTTCTCTTTCCCCATTTCACCCTTCTACTAATGTCATGACACTTATGATAGGTTGAACTGATAAGCTGAAGCGATCGCCACTTTTTGTCCCACGTAAAACTAATGGTTACCGTAAGAACTGATTCGAAAAACGTGTTTTAGTAAATTGTTTTTTCTTTTTCGAAGACACTATCTTAACATTATTTTAAGATTATGTCCCCAAACATATTAAAAATTTAAATCCAACTTAGAAGAGGCGTCACAGTCAATTAGCCACATATGGAAATGCATTATAAACTGCGAATAAAGCCGCACATGGCATGTCATTCATCGACCTTCTGTATAAGTGAACAAAGGGTCGCACGCTGACGTTCGTGACTTAATCGCCGACGCAATACGTACGGGGCCATTCCGCTCAATTAGGCCTGCCGACCGGGTTTGTCTACTCCACAGTCCGCAGACGCTGTCCTCTGGAGCTGTCGGCCGCTTTGATTAAAGTTTGATTGGGACCTGTCACTCATGCCACGGATTTAGAACGCGCTCGCGCATCGGTGTCATATAAACGCGGTGGCGATTTATGATTGATCCCTTTTATTGTTATTTTCTTTGTATTTGAAGCATTTTGTACGTGTGTTTGTTGACTTTTGTACGATTCAGTTCCCCTTCTGCTTCGTGCAGTTTATTTGCATTTTTTCTAGAATTTGCGTTGGACGTTGACTGGGTCTAACCAGCGGAAAATGAGAATGCAGTGTTTTTATTAGGTTTTAAAATTCATTTTATGTCATTCTACGCTTCGTGTGTTTCTTCGCCAATATTTTTGTCTTTCAAAAGAATTCAAAAGTTTAAAAAGCATTGCATAGTAGAATGTTTAACAAGTGCACAATATTAAGTTGACTGTACAACAACAAATTAATTGGAGATTTAAGTTTTAACAAACTTCAATACTATAATCGGCACATAGAAATAAAAAGAAAAAGTTTAATAAATTATTACCTAATTCTCGTAACCCCGGCGGCAACAAAGTTACAAAAGGTTTCCCCTCGGAGCGGATTCGGGGGAACTCGGGGTATTATGGCACAGCTTCTCTACAACTTTTTATAACTCTGTAGTAACACTTGGAGAGACGTGGTGTTAGGTAATTTCTCCCCTCGCCTCGATAGCCCGTAACTGTTTTGTAACGATAACTTCAACCGAACTTAGCAGAAATTGACTAAGTTATGTCAAAATGACTTGTATGGTTTCTTTTTCGTTCTTAACTTCTTACCAGCCATAACGCAAAGTTATTAAAATCTGAAAGTAAAATGTCGTAACAGGTCAACTTCGGTTACAAATATTACTTCATTTATTGTTTGTTTTTCGTCTGTTGTGGAAATGAAACAAAAATATTATGTGGTCGCTTTCCGCGAACTTCGGTGGAGGGATAACTTTTTTGCTCCATTGATTAACAGAAGTATTTTTATTGCACGTAGCTTTCAGTATTACTCATGGTCAGATTGCCATGAAAGGTTTCAAATATTTCATTTATGATTCGATTCGGCGAAGCGCTTGTGTGTAAGTACAAGCCATTCATTTTATCTGCTTTCTTCAACATTCGAGCACGAATGTTTGTTTAATATGATAATTATCCAATAAAAATTAACGTCTCGGAAATGATAAATAGTTAATATCGGCGCCCTTTAACTACCAAAATATTTAATTAAGTTGCTCATAAAGACTGCCGGTGGCACTTCAAACTGGTTTAATTATAGAGATATTTAAAAACTTACTACATGTAGGTATATCTTCATTACTTAAACTGACACATATTTTTTCTGGCTCGTTCACTTCTGGTTTGGGATTAAACATTCTTTGCAGTTACAAACTGTACATTACTTTTAACGTTTTAATTTAGGATTATTCTACTAATTTACTACCATCATAAAATATCGATTGCAATCTGTGATTTAATTGGATGAAAATGAACACTAATTATACAATCTGTACATCTAAAAAACTAGAAAATTTTATCGCCTTTTATATACTGACTACAGGTGCTTCATTAATACAGTCCATCGACAAATTGATACTCCAATATGTCTGCTTATAGCGCGGCGCGCGGTAATTAACATTTATAGCCGATGTTTTCATTAAGCTCTGTTGAATACAGAATCCCCTAAAAATTTACTAGTCAAACAACTGTTTATTGTTTCCGGTGCGTATTGTTTTGACAGATGCTGCTATTGGTCCGCTGTACACAATACCAACATAACATTGCGTTTCCAAAACCTCATCGTTGTCAAGTTTCAGAACAATTTGATTCTTATTACGTCCTCCTAGTGTCATGATCATGTCACAGTTCGATAGTTCGGTCGGAAAATGTAAGTTGTTTGTTGTGTATTGAAGGCGTGGTGTCGTCGCATCTATTTTTAGGTTTACGAGTTCAGTCCCCTCCTCCCCTGTGTCCCTTCGTTCGTGGCGTTCTTCATCCCTGCTGGGCCAAGTGTGATGACTCTCACGTAAACGTCTTATAGATGTCGTGTTGAATTTTACGACGGCTTTTGATTGGATAAGTTTATCACTTTACCATTTTTTTCCGAAACGTTTCATGATGACAACAGGCGATTTATCATTTAAACATTTATTTGACCGTTTTATGAATCTTCTTCATATGAAAATAAATTAATTTAAACCAGAATATAATACATGTGTCCTTCTCATTCCATACAACTATAGACAACATACGACCCCATAGCGTGTTCTATAAAAGTTCCCGTCAAACGTTGGCAGTATAAATCGCGCGAGACACGAACCAACTCGATCTTGACCAACATTTCCTAGACGTGACGTAATCGTCACAACTGTGAATTAACCCAGATAACATTCCGGAGTAAACGTATGGATGAGCATCAGACACGCTTTTATCTTCTGGAGCTAACATACAATTTAAGTAGTTTCAAAGAATGCTGGTATACCTAGGCACAGACAGAAATTATCGTGATTGGATGCATGGATAGGTAGCTATAACTGCAGTTTGCTTATATTTAGTTAGATCTATAATGTTCCGTTTGTCTTGTCGCGCAAAGGACCAGAAGGAAAAATCCGGATCGAAGGACCAGAAAAATCTCAACTAAACGCAACTTTTGTCAGACTTTGATTATTATGAATCTCAAAATGGCACATTGAAATGGGTTTCGTCTGTAATATTTGAAGGATATTAGGTCACCAGCTGGTTCTTTGCACATAACCTAACTGCAACAAATATTTGATAAATGACTCAAACTGTTCCGTTTGAGCCTCCGAAACCGAAACTTTTGCTAAAAACATCATCAACTATAAAACTTCTGATCAATCATTATGTTAGAAGTTTTTCAGAGACCGTTATAGACGATTTACTGCGTTTCGGATGGTTTAATTTTGAACCAAATAATTATGTCGGGAATTCATCAAGCCGCTTGAAATACCAACTCACACTGGGCCCGGGCCACGCGGGCCAGGGGATAGGCCCAGGGGATATTATTGGCTGATTAATTATACTTGAAATCGTATTCCATCGTTATCATTTGAATAGTTGAAAACTATAAATAATTCCACATTTTTTTTTTTGCGTAGAGCTTATAAACTACTGCCCTATCTAGTTCCGTATCATCACAACATTTATTTCTCTAACTTCATTCCTCCGGTGCATCTCAGATCCAAGGAGCACGTAGCTTTTACTGTAATTGATACATACATATCTTTAATCTGGTGTTTGTAAGTCGGTCCCCCACAAGTATGCGATGTTAATGGACAATTATTTCGGCAGTCGTCGGTCTCACGCGACGCGTGCCTCGTGCGTGCCCGCTTATTATTGTTAGCGGAGGAGAGCGCGTGTGGACGACGGTTGGCCGATGTGTGAGCGGGGAGCGGGTCACAATGGGAGTTATATGGAGATAAAGATAAGTTCCATTGGCCCAATAAAATGGACCAGTTATGGGACCTACTTTCAAAGATGCTAATTTTGGCAGATTTTCTTTGGTGTATGTCTAGTGTGTTTAAATCATGAAAGATATTTTTTTGTTAACATATGTATTATGTTAACAAACAATTACCGTTCCTTGATATTGCCCTACTGCTGGGCAAAGGTATCCCTCATTTTTTTCCAGTCCTCGTGTTTCGCCTATTCGGCAAGTACGACTCCATTTTAGACAAAGAAAGACTATTTTAGACAGACTTAATTGGCTATTACATTCGTAAAATGGTTAAAGAAGACATACATGCCGAGCGCTGTGGAAACTCTGAGACAAAGAATTTCAACAGGTACTTTTACAATTACTGTCAATATCATCAAGATTTCCATCGCCAACCCTACACCGCTATCTCTTTTCCCTTCCTCCACATCGTCTGGTCGATAAGGCCATGTGTGCACGCACCGCGGGAGTCCGCCCCCCTCGCTGGCTATTTTCATTTATCACTGCGAGATGCTCAGCCTTTCCTCGCCGATAACGGTGCCTAAGATAAAATAAAAAAATCTATTTCACTATGTATTTCGGAGACAAAATTCCGAGATTAACAGAAATGCAAGCATTGCAGATGCTACGAAAACTTGTGTGATCTAAACTTGGAGTATGCGGAATTGTAGTCTAGAGACTGCGAGTACCATAGAGGCCACTTCCCTTAATTGATTCTCAC
Organism: Eurois occulta; assembly: GCA_950022335.1. Taxonomy (NCBI): domain Eukaryota; kingdom Metazoa; phylum Arthropoda; class Insecta; order Lepidoptera; family Noctuidae; genus Eurois; species Eurois occulta. Next base: position 17,114,166 of record OX465486.1, on the reverse strand, counting down.
GACTGTCGCGCCAATGTTAGCAGCTGAGGCTTCCTTTTATTCAGAGTAAAAACACAGACATTGCGTCGCGTCGCTTCAAAACGTGTATAGACTACATCATTAGCTATAACATCTAAGTATAGCTACAAATATTAATTTAATAACAGTGCGGCTAATTTACTAAAGGAATGTTGTTCGACAACCCACGACAAGAGCATAAAAGATCTGTGATCCAAGTTTTAATGGGCCTAACTAACCTAACGATGAAAAAATAGCCAAACCATGTCCAATTTCGTCAGAAAAATGCGTATATATTTTAATTAAATTACTGCTTTAAACACCTATTGTTCCTATAAAAATTTCGTAATGGCTTCTTTAGAAGTCGGCTTATCAGCTCTATTTATTTTTATAGTCCTGTTCTTAGAAAAAACAAAAAAATACTCCAACAAAGCTTTTATTAACAAGCAACTTAATTCTCGCTTATAGAAAAAAAAACCTGTCAAATCACAAATAACAATCGATCGAGGGACTTAGTAAATCTAATAAGAGAGTTTTTTGTGCGCGAAACGAATGAGGTGAAACGTGTATGAAATAGACAGGGGATTAAGTGTCCCCTAGTAGGAGCGAGGGGCTCGATGCATGCGCCGGTTGTGGCAGGGTTACCAGTCTCTGTATGAAGCTTCTCTAACAACACCAAACTCGATTTGGAAATAGGTTATTGTGTCGTTTGTGGTCGAGGTGTTCGTAGCTTTTCATAGGCTGGCATTATCGTGACATCAATAAAAATGTATTCACATGTACTCGTACTCAGTCAAGTTTTTATTTCAGACAGTCTCACCTTAAAAACATGCTAAAAATTAGTTCAAATCTTACCTTTTTAACAAACGAAGCTAATACCTGACACTAACATGATATGGCTGTCACAGCAAATCTTGACGAATGGTAGCCCTGTGTATATGCGCAGTGCGTGCTTCGCGAGCGCTCTCGTGGATCCAGTGGATCAATTTCACGCGGATCGATTACTCTTTGTCGTTGAGAAAAATGTTGGCACAGCACATATGTTCCAGTGTTTCAACTCTACGGAGATTATAACACGTGTCGTTTATAGACGCATTAATGACATGTGTGTTTCATCGCCTACGAAGTTATGACATAGTTTAAACCTTATCCTTGATACAGTCAGGATTGTACTTACGAACAGTTTTGAAACTTTCAGTGAACTGAACCATACAACACAAGAAGTAATTCCCTGTCGTTATCCCAATTTATTTGGGGTTAGCGCAGCATGTTTTCATCTTCCATACTTCTCTATTTGTTGTTATCTCATGTGTCACTTCCTCACAGCACAAGTAACTTATCAAAGTAAAATTATCATAACTATCTGGTCTACCATACCAGGCTTTATCGTCAGAGCCATCTGTCATTTACAGATCATCGGATAAATTGCTACATACGTTGGAACACGTCGTTAACATAATCGTTTTATATTTTGAACTGCGTGTGGGCTTTGGACCTGAGAAAATTTCTCACGGTATAAGTCAAATTAAATTAAAACTTATGAATACTTTTATTACGGTATCAAAAATATTATATCATTTTACCCTATTAGGTCTGATTATGGTTATGTTACTATCTAGTATCTTCATCTATTCTTCCGGACCAACGATCTCACATACTAGAGAGGTCAGTGGTCCTTCCGTTCGCAGTTCCCCTCCTACCATTACGTACTATACGTACATTGCAAATGGTGTATAGTTAGCTGCTACTACTACTAAATGCTATTTTACTGTCCCCATACCGTATTAGTATAATTAATCTACTGGAGCCTGGTCGAACAAAATGTTCTTAATTACAATTAGCTTAATGCACAGGCTTTTTGTGGACATTTTGTCGCTGCTTTTATTGCAATAAGTAACCGCAGCAACAATTTGGCTGGCGAAAAACATTGGACATTAACGGACTAACCATTAAGATAATTAAGGATAATTGCGGCTGAGTTATTGAATGTTATCGGATGATAATGACACTGTTTATTACTGAATGTTGCAGGCTCGCGTTCAATCGAATTCATGGAGGTTTACGTTCAATAACGAACGCTGCGAGCTGGTTATTTGCTTTTCATGTAAAACAGAGGAAGATTTATGTGAAAACGCAATAGATGTAGCAGTAATTGGATTAATACTTCCAATCGCTTGCTAAAACTGTCACTAAAGATAATCTAAATGTGTGTCAAAAACAAAAAGACTAGTTTACTCCAAGTCCCCAAGTACCAGAAAATTAAGACGGAAATTCTTCTTACATTACTGCTTATTCAACACAAGGGTGGTGCCGTCAGTAAACAGCGCAGGTACAAACAGCTGGTGGGTCGAGAGTCGAGACTCGAGCTCGTACCATTGTGATCGGCGCAGGCGCAGGCGCAGAGCGGCAACGCCGCAGCCTCTCATGTTTATTTTATTACTAGCCTTTTTATGACTGATCCCTTCGCCTTTCGGTTTGTTTAGATATGGTTTGGTTGAGTTTTGATGTTGGCTGGTTTGTGATATGCAGTTGTAGAGCCTGTACGGAAAAGTTGTAAAAAGGTTGTTTTAAAGGCGGTAACTTTGCATACTCGGTGGCTTTATGCTAGCTGGCAGTATGATGATTGTAAGGAACTGAGAAGAATATGGAGAATAAACTGCAAACAATCATAGCGATAGCTTTCACGGCTGGTGACTAACCCAGAAAAATATATCTGTCAAAAGCTAACCGCATTCCGTTCGTCATTCATCGTTGCAAAGCTCCAACATCTCCAACGTCCGCTTTGCACTACATTTATTTTCTTTAGGGTCTTCTACCCTGAACCACAATAAAATATGAAATACGTTTCACAAACAAGTAACGCTGAAAGTTTTAAAATAAAAATATCATTTTAATTAATACGTTGAAATAAAAGTGTCAATTAACGAATAATTAAAAGTTATTAGGTGTTCAGTATGGATGTCAAGTTACACAAAGAGTGAAAAATCTCATTCCGTTTAAGCAATTTGGAGCACATAGCCGACGAGATAACTGCGTTGCCCCAATAATTCGATTTCGTTCGAAGCCTTAGGGCACAGAACCCTTTAAACGGTTATGTTCAAGCTGCTGTACCTAAGGAACCGATCGACCGACCACTTTATCACCGACCACAATAGATAGTTCAAAAAAAATTAAATAAAGTGAACGATGAGTAAGCATTTTATTAGAGGATACTGCTACAAACATTTGTGTAGGTATAAGAAAAGAAGCACTTAATGCGAATCATCCAGCAAAAATCTGAGCTCCATTTTCCAGGTAGTAACAGACACTACGTAGCCGTCCAATGACGCGTATCCGTAAATAGAAAAACGATATTACCGATACAAACGTAACACTTACGATTTTATTACATCACTCCCACGCACCGCAATGTTTTGACTGGTTTTAATTACGTGCGATAGCAACACCAACAATCTTGCCAACAAGGCATCAATATTTACAATCCGACAAAGGTAGTACAATGAGAGCCTTTCAGAGTAATTCGCGGTATGCACAACAATAACAGATGAGCTAGAACACGTGGTTGCATGAATTTCGCTTTTGTGCTGTTCGCGGAAATGGGAATAAACTTGAATAGCGCGTTGCTGCGGGGAGTGGGAGCCGTCGGGATTGTGTTGCAATTAGTTAACTATATTGAGAACTCGGAATTTGATCATTGTGACGCTTCGAGGTCAACATTTCAGCGATTTGTACAGAATAGTTTGAATGTGTTCTATCCGATTCAATAGATAGTCGTTTAGATCTGGTTTGACAATAGTGGTTTTATAGATCCTGCAATTCATCAGCGCTATATAGAAACATAGATAACTCCAATCATAATTTCTGTCGCATTTTACCAGGTTGCAGAAAAGAAAAAACGTTCGCCTTTCCGTAAGTTCAATGCCCCAAAAGCTAAGTGCAACACGTGTGCAAACTAAATGATTCATCTACGTCTGTAGGTACATTTCAGCAGTTTTTGGAAAACCCAGCTCTTATCGGTACCATACTTACCATAGCGGTAATGCCACACCCATGTACCAAAATCTCCGAGACACGAGCATATAGCTATAGAGGCGACAAACCCCGATACACGTCGTGCGGCACCGGACACGGCGCTTCCTCGCCCGTATTAAACGTCCGCCTACGCGCTCGCTTCCTGCGCGCCGCGCGCCAGCACGTGGCTTCTAAGTGGGCGGAGCAAGGACCAAAAGGATATTTTTTGGTACACTGCTCATCAGAGGACTTCAAAAATGCTACGGACGCCACGATTAACGTGGCCACCTACTAGGCCCAAGAAATTTGATAAACCGAACCATCGATAAGAAATTAGAAGCCGCCAGTTCCAACCAGTGCAAATCCTGAACGCCAAAAACAGCAGTGGTGACCATCAGAAAAGCACCTCGAGGCAATGAAGCTCGACATATAATCGAATAGCGTTAAGGAAATCCAGTTTTGTTTGGCTAAGAATTTGGGAAAGAATCTTGAGCTTTAGATGTTTTTAGAAGAATCAAATGGTAAAAAAATAAAACGATGCAATGCAGAAAATAATGTCTTAAGCAGGTCTTTATGTTAGGTACACCCTGCACTGCAGGATCGAACAACAATGAGGAACTTGTCAAATTCCTCTAGTGACGATGTCTTGAGTACTCGTTTACTCGTATATCAAGTAACGTCGGTTTGGAAACTGGCAAATCCTGATGTTTGATACCTAATTATCTGCATGATTAAGGGCAAATTATGAAGTTATGAAGAAACGAGCTCAGTTCAAAGAATACATAAACAACAACATATGGCAATGTGCCCATGCGTTCTTGACAATGACTTTGTATAAATACATTAACATATTTCGAAACATGAGTAATGTTTGCCAATGTCGGCTTGAATTATGAATGCTAAAATATTTTTGACATATGCAAGGTACTTCTTTCTTTTATTCTATCGCCTTTACCCGCCTTTTTTCACTCCATGCAATGACATTTTGATTCGTGCCTTATCATTAGAAAGTTCGCATAGTAAGTTTTGCTGGCAGATTGATAAATTGCTTGATCCATTATTAGTGTAGTTATGTAAATAACGCAACACAAAAACGCCCGTAAGATAAATTCCAAAACCATTCATGCTCCCACGCATATGCAAAGTACTCGACACGACTCGCGGGCTCAATAGCCCGACTTTAACGGTGCCTTTGATGTGCACCTAATGCTGACAGATATGCGGGGTAGGAAGTCGACGTAGACACATTAGAGGAACCTGTCTCGTATCGGAACTGATTATTTCAATACCCTGTGGAAACCGTGTTATGTGGTTTGTGTTTGTTGCAACACTTATTTTCTCACACACAGAGAGATCTTTAAGTGTCTAGAACTTATGCAGGAGTTAAACATATCCTCAGCAAAACTCACTGGATATGGAAAGCATATAACTGATGCTTGTGGTGATACCTGCGGACGGCCTTTGTCAGCCGTGGAAGTCTTCTGGTTGAATGACGATGATACGGATAAATCCAAACCATCATCTACCAGATAACTCTTTTGCAAACATGTTTGCTAAATGCCAATACACTTTTTGCAGCAATTTGCTCTGACCGAACCGAAAGTCCGGTAACACCGCGCCCTTTACACCATATGGAAATCAATCCCTTAACTATACAATATACGGTGTAAAAGTAATATAAGCTAACATGTAGGTTTTTGTTTGCAGGTACGTTGTCCGAGCCCAGTCTGCGGTGGCCGGGCGCATGCGCGCGAGCCCCGTGGGAACGCGGCCGCTTCCTCGAATGTACCGGACTAGCCACCGGCCTCTAGTTACATGACCGGTTGTACTAGCAAAAGGGTTGCCCTCGGAGTTACAACAAGTGTGATCGCACTACGACTGTCGAAAGAGGTGGAGCTTTATCGGTAGAGTTCGAAAAGTTCTAACTTGCTGATTGTTGCCACAACTTTTGTCATCATCTCCTATTGCTCTCTTAAACCTGTTCGTTAATGTATCCTCCGTATGCATAAAATTACATCCAATACTAAAACTAATTACTAATCTAAACTTGAGTAATTTGAGATCCCATCATGACCTAATTCATGCTGAACTGCTGATGCACAAATCTATATTAAAATCGTCTTATTACTAATGCAAAACTGCAAAACCTTACACGTCTTATTTCTCGCTCGGCTGTCATAATACGGGTCCGCTGTCTGTCTCAGCAAAATATCTCATCTGACTGGATACGGCGCTTCCTCAAACACGAACCCTCCTTCAATAAGTTGGCAGCCGCGTGTTCGGATTACAAAACCGGTTACCGGTTTCATATCGGTTATATTGCTCGAGCAGGGAAGGGTTATGGTTTGGCTTTGGCACCATTGTTTATTTACACCTACAACCAGGGGAAACTAATGGGGATAATAATTATTGGATTCGACGATGGAAATGTTTTTTAGCTTCTAAATTAGATTCAGGTCGGTAGCTTGTTGTTAAACCGCAGTCTCACCGCAATGGATTACGAAACTGGCGGTATTGAAATCGAAGTTGGCTTCAATTGCCTTTATATTGTTTCAAGAAAATATGAATGTCTACGAAATCAATTTTCAATGAGGAGATCCAAAATATTATAGCCGACATAAATACAGACTAACAGCAAACCACAGCCCACACCCACTAATCTAATCCGCTAAGGTAGGTAAAGTTCCCCGAACTATAAAATAATATACGCTCAATATACACATCTAAGATCAAAGGTGCAACATGCACGGCCGTCACCGTTAGGGACACAAGCTGGTTTCGAAACTGCCTGCTACTCAAAGGGCTATGCCAATAGATTGAATTACAACAGACTAACTGAATAAACCAATAGAAACGTTGGTGCAAGAATAATCTTTCTCAAAGATTTTGTGTGCTTAAACAACATGTTTGTCCAAAAACTTTAACATTGCCGTAAAATACGGCATTATGGTGTTACATCGAAGCAATCTCGGGGGTTCTCCAAAGATTTTCTGCAATGCTTCAAAAGAATTTTGATTACAAAACTTCAATTGACATTCTTGGGACCATTCGCTTCGTTGACATCTGTAATCACTTTCGTTTTTCCTTGAACGACGAGTGAGCTTTCTATAGAATCTTTAAGTAACATAGTTTTTTCCGCGTTTTCTCGTATAGTTTCTGGCCATTAGTTGTATGGTATCCCCCTAGCCATACGTGTGTTGTGTTTGTACGAAGCATCGAAGCGTCTAACCTCAGTTGAACCTTTGGCATGTTTAAAGTTGCCTTTTTTCCAAATTATCTTTGAACGTTACTAGACTTTCATTTTGTTTTCAAAACCTTTGTCTTTATTATTTTAGTAGCTTTGCTTATAATGTTTGAGTAATTTGTAACATGATTTTGAGAGCTTTTGTGTGTGGAATAACCGTATAACATATGGCCACATTCGCAATTCCACTTCCGTGTATTAAGGCTATATAATTTATGTTTAGACATGTTTGCTGTGTATCGCCAAATTGAACGGAAACGGATATTCGAGACGTGAATTGTAATTCGAAATAATTTGACGATTGACTCAGGAAATGTCGATAACATACATTGTTCAAGCTTCAAATACTTTCTCTGCCGGATAGAATAAATATGTTATGTATTTTTTCTATAGCGTAATCAGCCTATTATAATGTTCCCAGTTCCCACAGCTGGAACACACGGCCTCCTGTCTATGAGAGGGAATGGGTTATAATCCACCACGCGGGCCCAGTGCGGGTTGGTAGATTTCACATGTCTTCAGATTTTTGGTTCTATTTTTCACGACGTTTTCCTTCACCGTTTTTTAGAGCAGTGGTGATGAAATAAACTACACTAAGTAATGTGCCTGCTTAGGTTCGAACCCACTTACTGTTTTTAAGTCGGGGCCGCCACCACTGAGCCACCGCTGCTCTATTTTTTCTATAATAATATTTTATTGATTCTTTCTATTTTTATTGAGCTTGAAAACAATTAAGGTTTCTCAACATTAAATCTACTACATTCAGGAACGTGTTTGGTTCGTCCTAAATGTACGAAATTAAACATACCCAATAATAGAAACGTACAGGTAATCTTATATCTCGGAACTACCAGGCCAGATTTATTTAACGAAAAAACTTCACAGAAACTCTCATTACTACATTCTAATATTTCGAAATTCCTCTTGAAATATCGTGGCCAACTCCAGTGGAGCTTGTGAAAACATTCCGTACTCGTTCTCCGCTGCGAGTCACCCTAGAACTCGAATAATACCTAATGGATACGTCAATAAGAAACTCAACACCGACGAATTGAATTACAGAACCCCAGCGACTGCGTTTACACACTTTAAATATGTATAATTGGATATCATTCCAAAGGGTTCCTTTGTATAAAAAGTAAAAAACTGCCACATTTATTCTTTTTTCCACTCACATTTCCATTTCACTCATCCCGTTTTTGATTCGGCACATGATCTTAATTAAGGCGCTAATTAAAATAATATTCAGAATGCAAAACAAACAAATCGATAGCGTACCACACTCGCTTTATGGTTTCCTTCGCTGAAATATTTTTTTTATAAGTCACTATTTTTACACCAGGATTAAAGGGATATCCGGGCGCCTCCCGAAGCATTCTCCGATTCCAATAACATTTGAACTGAAACACATAATATCTTAATAATCTGTGCTAGAAATATCCAGTCATAAACGTCTCTTTTAATGCGGTACATCCTTCCATGTTTGTAGAATTTTCAGAATATCCGTGTGGAACTGAGTGGTGCTTTGCACTGAGATATTTTCTTCTTTTTTTTGTCGTTGAGTTCTCTGTCGTTTTTGGTAGCAAAAGTTGCCTAATGATACCGAGAAAATGACGTGTATACGCCACGAACGAAATATCCCTTGCCGACAAACGCTAACTAACGTATAAGCTTGGCTTTATAAATAGGGCAGTGGATGAGAGAACACTTCCGGAGTACGGTGGAGAACCGAGCTTTGGCGGAGCCGTCTCCGTTATATCATGGAATTAAAAAGGGGCAGAAGGACCATTTTTTTTAAATGCATTATATTACATACTAAAGATTTTTACGCTTCTTGTTCGAAAGGTGAAATTTTATCAAATAGTATATGTTATCGTTTAAGCATTTCGCTTGTAAATCTAGTAGACACTGAACATTGTCACGTAGGCGGTCTTGAAAATGAAACATTTGCTAACAAGGAAATTTAAGTAAAGTTTATTTTGAGTAGAATATAGCAGATGCAGTTCATAATCAGTACACTCATTGTCAATTCAGTTCAGTGCGCTTTTAGTTAGAGCTTTATTTACTACACGCGCCTGATCTCCATAAATTTGGTCCTTCGAGCCGGATGCATTTCGTTTCGCACGTAGTGTGAGCGTCAATATTTTATCACGCGTTGCATAAAGTAAAGCTTCTGTATGTTCATATTCTGTGGTTTATCATCCACACGTACTCTTGCAACGCAATTACTGCTGATGAAAGTTTAACGGCCATGCTTGTTATATGTTTTATATACGATAGTTTCTGGCGTATTGGATACTGTAATATCATGCGTCTAGTGGCTAAGTTTATGGATTTGATCCCAAATAACAGTGATTTAATGGTATTAAAACTTTACTACAAAACGCTGAGATTCAATCTATAATATAGTCTTAATACTCGTAACATTCTGTATAATAGTTATTAAATAAATTCACATCCTTGATTACAGTAGTGTAAAACAATTTTAACATATAAAATACGCTGTATTAAATGTAAAAGGTTGGTTTCCTTTTATTGAACAGATTTTAATTCCTCTTCAATTTGGTCGAGTCTCGAACTAAGGAAAATATTCCAGCAATTTAATAATAGGATTGGATGGTCCCGAATCCATTCCCTTATCCACTCTCGACTAAACGGGAATGGGATAAAAAGTGACGAGAAGCGAGGTAGACGGGAGTTTTTGTCACCTCACTTTGTAAAGGACCAAGCTGCCAGTTGTATTAAAATTTCACGTTGCCGCTCTGGTCACTCGTTACACCTAATTAATATAAATGTGTGTCGTTAACTCGCGCACTTCGTACTATCTAATTATATTACTATTTATGAACGTTCATATTGTTTCTCAACTTTATTCTCTTTACTTTGAAACGTGTTTCTCATACACATAGTAATTTGCATAACAACGATGCCAATTAATTACATTTTAGTTAAAATTCCTGTTTAGTCATTATAACGAACGTAGTTTTCGTTTGTTTGTTGCGCCGCTTACTTCGTGCTTAATGGCTTTTAAGTTACTTTTAACTTAAATGTATTCTTTAGTCAGAGGAAATCTTTTAATTCAGTTGTTTGACACAGAAAACATCTCGACATTTGCATAACCTCGCATAAATATTAAACATTTTAACTTAAATATATTAATATTGCATGTCTGTGTAAAATAAGGCGAATGTCCTCGCTACAGAGTTATTGCGACTGGCTAGAAATGTTAAATGCACGCTTAAAGTTCACGTTGTTATGTGTTACTTAAATGCAAGTACCCACACTATTTATTGTCCCATTAGTACCATACTTAAAGTGTAACAACCAGTCGTTAGAGAATGATTATTATCGATAAAATTCAAATTCCGATACAAAAAGACGACGACTGTCTATCATAGTTGAGTCTAATAGAAATTGGAGTGATAACGGGTGGACCACTGCCCGATTGATTGGAAAATTGTCGCCGACGACGCCGCAATGTCGTCGCGCCTCGGTCGACGCCTTCCTGCCGCTCTGCTCTTTTCAATGTACACTCATGGACACCCATTTTACGCTTCGGGTTCGACTCCGAGGTCAGGCAAAGTGTTATTGGGATTTTCATCAGCAATTTCTTAGTTGCAGAATAGGTTCGCCCCTATTAAATGAGACTTAAACAAAACTGGCGAAATGTGGGTGTTTTATGTTACACGTCTGCCTTACTCTTCGGGGAAATACAGGCGTGATGTTATGTTGTGTTGAATTTACTTTTATGTTGTTACAAACATAGTATTTTGGAGGCCATATTATTATGAAATAGGTCTCTCAAAGTTGCGATCGTTATTACACGAGAAAAGAAAGAAGCTAAGTGTATACATTTTAGAGCTGGTGACTGTACCTCCATTTATTATGTTGCCACTAGGTTGTAAGCCACTTGTGCTAGCAATACTATTTTGTTAGGTTAAGTGTTGTTCTCTTCACTGCCCCGTCCCGTAGTGCTACTAGCAATTCCGTTAAATAAAACAAGATTAATAAATTTTAGTTTCTCAAATAAGAGTAGGTATTCTAAAACTTAGCTCATTATGAAGATATCCAATAAACGAGTACTTTTTGAATCAGTTCAATGCTCAAAAACAATTCTTTCGGGTCCCCCTTTTGAGGACGAAGTAAATCAGCATTTTCAGCGCTCGTAAAATTAATAAACCGTCTTGTCTCCGACGAGACGCGTCTATGGACTCGTGCTGATTCGGTGTTTCCCTACATTAACCACACGCTTTATTACACACTATTAAGACAACGTTAATCAAACCTGAAAACTGTAGCCCTACACGTTGAGAGTTCATGACGTTTTAATTAACTTAACGCCGCGTGTGGCCGAACCGGCTATTATCCATCGAAGCGATGTATTTGCACGTACGTCTTACGCCATCAAGCAAAAGCTACGCGGCCCTGATCCACCTCCTCAGATATTCCTTCTGATGCAACTCCGTATTTTTCCACCTAAATTATGCAAACATCCATATGGAATGAAATAGGGGGAATAAGCTCTCAATATCGCAAAGAAACGACATTCTAATCGCAACAGAGGTCCCTATCCCATAAATTTTATATGGGATGGAAGAGCAACAAAATATTTACGGGGATATGAAGACAAGCGTCTTACGGATGGCGTTTATAGGTCAGAAAGCGGCGAGGCGTCGCGCTCCAGTTTAGTGCCGCCTTCCGTCGCGTTGCTCCCTCTGACTTTGAAATTGAACGCCCGACGTTGGTAAAGGCGCCGCGGGTGATTTTCCACCCTCTCGGCGGCGGCCGGAACGCCGCCTTCAGACATCAAAGTGCAAGATTTTATTATTGCGTTACAGGCCGAACGGAGGCAAAAAGCGCTACCGGAGTTCTCAGATTAAATTCGCACTCCTTAACAAGCTGGAGGTCTGTCTCTATTTGATTAAAGAAAACACGAATAATTTGCACACCGACACAAATTATTGAGTCTTCAGTGTAATGAGTTTGGAGTCGAGAGGTCTGCTCGATGCATTAAAGTGGGAAACATTGTGACATGAATAATTGCTGGTCTAAAACGTAATTACGTGTCATAAAGCGTGGGTCGTTAGTGTTGACTGCCACACACGATACGTAGTTATTTTTATTTCGTTGGACTTAAATGTTTTGCAAACGCAACTTGGTAATGAAGAGGCATGCTTACTTACGGCTTTATTAACTTGTATCTTGGCAGCTGCGAAATTACCGAAACTACCGTTAGTGCTGCTATCCTTTATGTTAGATCGAGTTTGTAAATATTGTTTATGAGCTTTTTTTCTGTGTTGCTAGTGGAATCGCAGAAATGCAAATAATTGGATACGCATGACTCCTTCCATGCCTTTAGAGTGTGCACCATATTTCAAGATACTGTTCCTCGTGTATTTGTCTGCAAGTCTTTTAAATGTAACTGTAATGAAGATATTCATACATAAATATCTAGTCTAGCTATTATAAGTTTTTAACTGTCATGGTCACTAACATTATCATTAACACTAGAAACGGGATATTTACCATGTTTACTGTTTGTTTGAGTTCCCGATATTTCGGCGCTGTTGCAAGCAGCATGATCACGGATAAACCGATTACCGGTTTATTCGTGATCATGGTGCTTGCAATTACAGATATCTAGCTATTTATAACGCGACGTTGATTTGGCAGTACTTACGTAGCCCCCTTGAAAAGGAACAGGGAGAAAACTACCCGAAAACATAGCTACCGTTTTCAGGTCTTTTGGGGTGCCGCAAGGCATCACAACTACGGTAATAAACAACAAACGATTTTGCTATTGAATGATATTAATTTATTTCAATTTTAAACTAGCCAACAACAAATAATGTTTGCAACTGAGGTTAGCGTGAGAAAAAAACTAAAGGAGATTGTATCAGCTGTTTATATTCCCGCTAAAGTTGTAAAAGCCAACTGAGGGCAACGAGTTATTTAATGGAGCTTATAGGCGACTGGTTACTGGACTGTTTCTGCACTTGACTATGCTAGTTTTCCAACTACATGTTTTAGAGTTAAGTAACTTCTGAAATCAGAAGTTTTGTGTTTAAAGCCTAAAAATAGTTTATTTAGGAACATTCCTAAAAATATTTAGGACATCTCTAAAATTACTTAGACGATCTTTAAAAAAAAATTAAGAATATCTCCTGAACAATTTGACCACACCGAAAATGATTAAGGCCATTTCGAATGTGAATGAAATCATCTCTAAAAAATATAAAGGCAATCCATAAAAAAAGTTCTATGAGCCTTTGCAATCAACATAACACTAACAATCACCACACTCAGATAGCTTCTAAAATTATGTAATTTCCCATTCAAAGTTATGTTAAAACACAACAACAATAGCTTGTCATACACGGCTTGTTTCAAAGGGCAAGGAAGGACGCTTCGGGCGACGCACCCGGCGGCCGATGTCTCACAATGCGATCGAGCCGTGCGATATTATACTGCTTACTGCGATATTACACTCCAACGTACCTCAGGTGCCAATGTGTCACATTTGCATAGAGAAACGTTCCCAGAACATGCGGGAATTGCTTGTGAATGAATCGGAGATTTCGCTTTCCAAGATAAGTGAAATGAGGTTTGTGAGGCACAGGACGTTGGTTGGAGACATATTGGGCATTGAACCTAAAATTGAGAAGCTGTTTTTGAACGACGAGAGAACAGAAAATTGAGAAAATACCAAATCTCCAAAAGACACCCTTCAATCTAAATCAAGAGGAGAATTCTAATCAAACACTGCCAACAGAGATTGATTTCACTACGACTCCGATTACAATTTCAATAAAAAACCTGTAATACGAATCTGCAGTCATAATGTGCATTGCAGACTTCGCGAACGTCGCAACACGTGTAAACAAAACAACCATCAGTACGTATCTCTGCGCGCAGACGTACACAGGAACGCACTCAGGGACTGCTCGGCCGACTATGATAAATGGACAGCCCGAACACCCGCTCCAATTCTTCTCTTTACTCTACCCAGTGTGGGAGGGAGATATATGACAGTAATGGAAAGATGTGACACCGTAACCACAAGAGAAATACTGCGGACGCTGCGAAATTAAATATCCTTTATCTGTTTTAGCTTCCTCTTTTACAAAATCAATAAAAGTCTGAGCAAAACTCCGTGCTCCAGATAGAGAGATGCGACGTTTAGAAATCTGCAAGTTACAAAATTTTCTCACGTCTTCAAAACACACATCAGCGGATCCGGTGATTCGATAATCCCGTCCTCAAATACGATCCATTTATCGTTCGGAGTGATGTACTCGGCAATCTGCCGTGATAGATGAGCGCGATGTCAAGCCACTCTGCCCTTCTTTCATATTTTATTCTAATGCACAGCTTTGTCAAGCACTACGTAAACAGCAATTCATTACCATATTACATTTGTTTAGAACAAAATTGACCCTAAATTCATATCTCGTTTCAGTTCATGCATTTTTTTCTCATTTCCTAACTTTTAACGAGATCCATGCCATCACGTCAAGGGAACGTGACACGTTTTTTGAGTGAAATTCGTAATTAATTTTACTTAACAAATCTCATAATGAAGCCCACAACAATAAGATTAATAAAAAGTGGTCAGAAAAACAAGAGAGAAGCGACAAAGGTACTGGCATTGGATGGTAAAGTTACTTTGTCGCATGCCAGGTTGTGTTAAGCTCTAACGTACGGTAATAAGGATCATGTTTTTATGATGATGACATGGATTGAACGCAAAGTTGATTTGGTTTTACATAATCTAAAGGATACCACGGAGACAGTGTTGCCACAAAGCGACGCGGCGAGCGCTGAGAATACGCAAACAGGTGTCGACTCCGAGGTTATATTTGCATATAAATAGAGTTCCTGCTTAACTGTAACACTGCCTCGTCCCTTTCTCTCTCGTTCGATGCTGTTCGCTAGAGGAGTGCAGAGAGTTACGCCTCCTTGCACGCGCTATACGCAAGTACGAGCGACTCCAGGAGATTCTATTTATGTACGGTGATGTAATATGACCAATAGACCGGTCACATAACCGCACACACGAAGCCATCTATTGTCTCGTGACAATCGATAGGAAGTCGATCGATCAAATATATTATTGCGTCAGGACCTTCACCGCTAAAATTATTTCCTCTGATGTTACCACCATTACGACGTTTGGAATTCGTTTACTTTTTACCCAAGTGTAGACGCAGAAATTTTATCTGTTAATGGCATTTCTAATGCGAGTCGTTAAAGAATATTCTGTAGGACGTGTTTTGTGGCTAGCGCAACTTTTTCTGGTGGGGAAGTTATTACAATGCGCAGCTGAACCGGTCAGCGCACAACGCCTAGGAAGCGGTCCTGGCATTTTATCGTCCCTAGTCTTCCTTTAATTCGCATAGAAAAAGTTCAACGCTTACGCATCACGAATAAGCAAGGAGAGACATGAATAATTGAAGCGGAGATGGTCATCTCTAGAATATTAATATCCTCGGCGGTTCGCTGTAGCTGTGAAATTATAAAATAACTATCGTGCCAGGTGATTAGTGGGCCGTCGTCGTCGATACGGCCGGTTCCGCGCCTCTTCCGTTAGCCGTTTTTTATCGTTCGTCTATTACATCAGTAGTTGAAATATAGGGTATTCAGATCATAGATCCGAATACCCTATATTTCACAGTTCGAGCATTCGAGTATCCCTATATTTCACTATTCAAAATGAATGCTGCATTCAGATCGAAATGAGACATCTTTTCATAATTGTCTATTTAGAATACTCAATGATAGATTTCTTACATTTCTAATTATTTTCATTTTTCACTGAACTAAGTAATAGAATACAGGTCAGTTTATAGCTTAGACATTCACACTTCGATTTATAAGATTATTCCAGTAAATCATTTCAGTTTATTCCTCTGTAACCTCTTTATTTAATAATTATTCAAAATGCTCATTTCAGTTTATACCTCGTACTTTCAATCCAAGCCACTTGTAACCATCCTTTCTTCGTCAAGTCTTAAAATGGTCTAGTAACAATATTCTAGAGTTGCCTATTCAAAAACATTTTTTTTTTAATTAAAATCCTGTATAGTAGTAGTGTAGCATACTCATCAACTACATACGTTCGTGTGTGTAAATAAACAGAGCAGTTCAATATGAACTGCTCATTATAACAAGCTGTTCAGTATGAACTGCTCTATGAACTGCTCTCGATGTCGAACTATTACATGCGGTTGGCAGGCTGTTAACAGTTGTATTAATATTGTTAGTGTTTAAGTAATAAAACATATAGGTCAGGTTTAAATATTTATTTCTACATAATTATAAAAATATTATTTTGTACACATCATTTTATCAGTTTTAGGTACTGGTATAAAAGCAATGATACATTTCTTACATTACTATTATTTACATTTTCACAGAACTAAGTAATAGAATACAGGTAAATTTATAGCTTAGACATTCACACTTCGATTCATAAGTAGGTTTAACATTCTATATTCATTAATATCTACTAGGATCGTTTTTATCTTATCTTACTGACAAAACACTTTATTTTCTTCACACCATTTATTTAGGCAAAACACATTTTTTAAGGCACATATATTGGTGTGATGTAGACAACTTATAATCTCAGATGAATCTGAATAATTGCTATATAATGTTACCAAACTTGGACAGTTTTTACTTTCTAAATTGTATACATTATTAATTTGGAATATATCTTTTAACCATAACACTTTTTCGTTTCCTTTAGTAAATATAGATTTATTTTTAAAAAAATTGCCAAAGTTTGCTTTATAATTAAAATATGGTACAAAGCCTTCGTCCCAGTTTATTCCTCTGTTTTTTTCAATCCAAGCCACTTGTAACCGTTCTTTCTTCGTCAAATCATAAAATGGCCGTGGTGGTTTTATCAACAGTACTTGTATAATGTCCTTTGTACATTATTGCTATTTCTTTTGGAATAAACTCGTTTCCTTCACTCTTAAACCCTTGAACATCTACGATGACATTCATGATAGTTTTCTCACAATATTACTTAATGGCTTGTATTCGAACAGTCGATCGTTTATTATTAAACAATAGGCAGTTGTATTATCTTGAATATCTTCAGAGCATTCAATTTCTAATCGCACGTCAACTGGTCCAGTTTTAAGTGAATCGTTTTGTCTTGAACAGTCAATCACAAAAAGTGGAGCAATTTCTTTAAACTGGTTTAAGCTAAGCAATGGATCAATGCCTAAGTTGTAATACGACTGACGAAAATTAGCATACATTTCATATAATATACTAAATTTACCTTCATCAAATTTCAAATTAAGTGAGTCATACGGATAGTATTGAGAATTCAAATATAATTTAATATTGTTTACATTGCAGTGATCAAATATCGAAGAACTTCTAGTTTTATTATTTTTTCGAGCTGTTTGCAAACCAAATATAACAAACCTCGGTTTTTCTAGCTGGGAAGTTGTCTTTACTGACCAGGAATGTTTCGTTGTTTTTGGTAGTAATGGATATTCATACAAATCCCAATTTCTAAATGCTATCTGTATAGAACGATCTCTCTCCAGGCTTTTAAGCAATAACAATTTATTACGATCAGAAACTTTAATATGCGGCACACGCCATTGTATCTTTTGTATGTCCATTTCTACGTTATCATTTTTGTCTATAAGCACACAGTTCAATGCCGAGCTGCTTCGTTGTAATATAAGTTCATGTTTACAATTGATTATTATTTTGTTATAATCTTCTGCAAATCCCAGTATTCTGTTCAATGGCATGATAACACTAAAATATCCGTTTCTTAGTTTCGTACCACCTAAGTTCCATCCCCAGACTGCTGCAGCTTTACTTTCACCTTCATTCATAGAGACATACGATTTTAAGGTTGTTGTAATGCCAACATTTTTAATGCGATCGATTTCAACACCATTTATTTCGTACCTAATATCTTGAAACAAATATGAAATTGGATTGTTTATAAAGTCGACATCTTTTTTTATTAATTTTCCCGCTGCATCTCTAGTTGACACATTTACATATCCTTCTATATAAATGGAACTACCTGATGGCAATACATATAAATCTTGCTGTTGTATGGGTATTCTAATTTCATCATTTTCTTTAAAGCTATTGTTATATGGATTGTAGCTATGGATCTCATAAGCCTCAATAGAGGTCTCATATTGCGGTAAATCTGTAATTTGAAGCATGTTATATTTTAAAACCAATGTCTTGAAGAAATCTTTTGTTTTCCTTTGAAACTTTTTTAATTTTCACTGCACCGGCACGTCTCACTTCTTTGGATATTGGTAGTCTTATGTTATATTTCCCTCTCTCACTAGGAGTTTTATTAAGAACTAGCATGGTTAGTACGAATAAAACGGAGGAGGTTACTTTAAATAATAATTAAATACTTTTCCAACTCTCACTAGTGATGGTTATCACCAACAACCGAAGAATGCACGTGCATGAACTAGCAACGTCATTTATATTTTTCTTGTTTAACGAAAGGAGTCGTAAGAAATAAAAAATCACTTAATTAATTAATATGTTCCTTTATTACTTTTCCAAAATAACTTAAGAAATTTTAAACATAAGTGCCCACAATTATACAAGTGATCATGTTGTACATTTTCATAATTATACTGAATATTGTTTCCTAAATATTTTATAAATTCTTTGGGTGGTTTTAAGTTACCATAACTGTCGAAGTATTCAATGTGATCGTATATTTTGGCATAGGCTACCCAATGAGTGCCAGAGTTTTTAGAAATATCAAGATTAATCACTCCACATTCTAATGGTAATGGGTCATCTGGTAATTCATCTCTCATAAATACACCTCGAAAGAAGGGGATACTATTTGAATGCTTCAATATATCAATATTAGTTAAAGCTCTATTGGGTAGCCGACAATTTAGTTTTTTTTCTTTGTAACATAAATTCCTAAACCTTCTTTGTACGACTTAAGATGTAATCCTTTTCCAATCATTAAAGCTTCTATTTGCTTGTTGTGACGTTCCGATTCAAGCAACTGTTTCTTAGCTGTTTTATATGTATTAATAGCTTTTGCAATCCCAGCAGCACCCCCAGCCAAACTCCCAGCGGCAGATAAACCAGCAAATATTGGCACTAAAGGAAGAAATCCTCCAGTTTTAGGTACTATTTTTTCAACTGCGAAAGGTAAGTCTTTATGCTTGGAATGTAAATAATTTGGATAATTTAAATCTACTTCCAAAATATATCCATAATCATTGTCATCTGACACATCATTTACATCAAACTTGCTAATTTCTTTCAGACTCAAGAACTTAAATTCTTTAATAGGAAGTTTCTTCATCATAGCATAGCCATATAGATTATTACAATCAAGATATATTAGATAACTACTTGGTTCAAACTCATTAAAATGTGGTAAATATTTATTGTTTGCTACAGCATGACGTAGAGAACACTGTGCTAGTCCACCACGAATTCCTTTTTCTAATAACTCGTACATTTGTAAATCACTTATCAACTCAAGTTCAGTGTCGGTATATAAAAGCATTGCATCCCAACTTAAGCTTGGAGACGTTACATAATAAGCCGGATCCAACTTATAGTAATGTAAGCTTGTTTTTCTAAATTTTTCAAATATATCACATAGTAAAAGAACATCACATTTTATGTATAAATCTGTATATTCACCAAGAGATTTTATTTTGAAAATATTCCAAACTGTTTGAGCGTGTAAATATTCTTCATTAGTTATATGTTTTTCGCACAGACTGTTATAAAAATTATACTTTAAGGGAAGTTTCGTCTCGTCAAATTTAGACCACGAATCAATATAATCATATGGATAAACACCTTTTTTCCGCATTAAATCAAATTGTTTTTTATCAGTAAACTCTCTTGATAAGTTTGAAAAATCGTCTTCTGATAAACTTTTACTTAGTGCATCTAGACTAGAACTAAGAAACTGAAAGGAATCAATAAATTTGATTTGTATAGGGTGATTGTTTTTTTCTGTATTTATAACTTTTATTATTGAAAGGTATTTTTCTTTAGTTTTTGGGATTATATTAATAGAGCCTTCATACTTTGCTAACTCTTCAATGAATAAATGTGAGTCATATCCAGACAAATTATGAAAGACAACGGGAATGAATGAACAAACTCTATACATCAAATTACAATGGGAGTGCGCTGCTCCACGATACTCAGATGTAATATGATCATGATCTCGGACTTTATCATTCAATAATAATTTTTTGCATATGTGACATGTCTTCGAATTTTGATAATCCATCTCTTGTTCTGCTGATAATGGGGTCATTGGCTTTTTACTACTTAAAATCTTATGTATATATTTAACGTCTTCTAGTAAATATTTAACAAATATTTCCACACAATCTGTACCTCGATACGTAACATACTTGTTTAATTGATCATTATGTGCGCAACAAATATAATAAGCGAAACATGAAGGTTGGTGTGTTTTTAGTTTCTGAGTATTCAAAGTATTTAAATTACTTTCATTACAGTCTATTAACATACATTCAAAATCAGCATAAATTATGAAATTAATTTTTTGCTTCCTCTCATAATGTTTGAACTTTAGTACAGATTTATTTTCTGGTAATATAGTCAAAATCTTAGAGCAGTTATGAGTCTTGTGTCTATTTTCGTTACTAAATAGTTGTAGACATGCATCACATAAATAAAGTTTTCCTTTAGAACGAGTCACTTGACGTCGCACTAGACGTATTAAATCTTTAATTAGACAGTAGTGTGCGATAGATTTTTTTTCGATATAAAGTAAATTAAAATGATTTTTTCTTTTATTTTGTGTTACATAAAGAGGTCCAGTCACAATATTATTTTGTATACCATATATATTTAAACTGATGTTGGAATTATTTTTTTCTAACGTTTTAATATCATTTATCGTAGGAGGAAATGACATTCCCTCAATATTTAAAACAGAGGTATAATGAGGGTATGAACTTGTTCTGCATACATTATGTTTAGCTGGGTATAATCCAGCAACTATACTCCATAATAAACAACAATTATCATTATTTTTAATATTTATACAACTTTTCGAGTGCTTAATATCTGAGGGCAGTTCTATATAAGACCCACCTCTCATAGGGGAATACTTGTTTATATTAATTTCGAGATGACTCATAGAAACAAATGTCCAACCAGATTGACAGTGCTGGAACTCGGTTAATTTATTATTTAGTTTATTTATTACTCTGGTTAATAATTCATTCAAATCAGTGCTCTTATATATAATTTCATATTTGGTATTAAACGACTTTAATTGTTGTTCGTCTGATTTTGATAACATAAAAAAGGCAAACAATTCAAAACTCAATTTTATGCAATTGTGTTCATTAAGTGACATATTTATCAATTCTGTTATATTCATGAGATGATCACCCAGGAACGCCTCTAAACCGAGGTACTCGTCTTCCTGAGTAACATTCAATCTGTATGTCATTAATCTGTTTTTGAATGCTGTTGCAATAATATGAATATCTGTGAACTTGGTATTCAATAAACAATTTGCTTTGTGTATATTCGTTCTCATATGATAGGAATACTGATTTTTTGGTATTTCAATTTTACATTTATGACAGGTTATTGACTTTCTAGATCTCGATTTGCTGTTGAGGTGTGTAACTGTAAAAAAAGAAATCCAATGACGAAATTACTAATACAATATTTATTTATACTACAACATCATACTTATAAAATATAAAACAATTATTAATAAGACATATTATTATTTAAAAAAACAACTAAAAAGAAGATACAATGTAAAGAAAGATTAAAAGCAAATATTCACAGACAAAAAATCAAATAAAAACACACGTTAAACATCATAGGCACCCATGTGGGTGATGGCACAGTTTTTAAAATCATTTTGAGTTGATTTAACAAACTCCTTTAAGTGGACCCAAGATTCTTTACTATCATCTAGTTTCGTCTTGATGGTAGTTATGGCCGAGCGCCATCTATTTATAGGCAATATTTTTTTAATTTCTTCTGTATTGTAAATTTTCACCTCTACATAATATTTTCCCTCTTTAGTCTCGCTTATCTGTCGAGAATATCCCTTCGCCATCCTTCTTGTAAAATATGAGTAAAGTGGTGGTATATTACCAGTTTTGCAGGATCTCGGTGTGGGGGTGACGCTTTCTTCATTACCGCTGTCTTCACCGAATAATTCCTTAGCTGTAACTCGAGCTGGCAGTGTTACTGGCGAAATGATCGTTTTCGATTTTTTTGGTCTTGATGGCTGATCTTCACTCGACTTGCTGGACCTTTCTCGCTTCGTTTTTCTTTCCTCTGTCTTCCTCTTCGACTTCACTTCTTGATCAGAGTCATCGCTGGAGAGGAAAAGGTCGTTGTTGAGTAGTTCCGACCTGTGAACAAAAAAAAATAGTGCATTACAATCAATCCGTTTCCTTCCTAATTCCTACATTTTGAAAAAAAAAAAAAGTGATCATGACGAAGATAAATAATTGACACATAGTAATATCGTTTGATTTGTGCAGGAATCGAATCCAGGACACAAATGCTTACAAACATCGATCAGTCAGCCTCTGCGCTGACTGTGTTAAAAAACAATTTTTATTAGATGAATATACATACCATTCTATATGTGCAGGAATCGAACCTGCAGCATAGAAAAGCAACACTCAGTCTCTGAGCTAAGCGTGTACCGAATACATCAATTAATACATTACTCTAACCATTCAATAGTTAGCTAGGATTATGAATAGGTACTTACATTCTTGATTGATGCTTAGACTTGATTGATGCTTAGCTTGATTAGGGAGCTCGGAGCGTTGATTCCTTGCAGAGTGGATTCGTTCCAGAGAGGAATTGTACCGGAGGCTCATTTGTGAAGCGTTTTTATAGCCCTAAAATCACGTCATTCAATCCAAATTTGTAAAACTGCATACTTGCAAAAATTGTCAATTGTGTACACGGGTACACGAGCGTACAAATCGTAGCGGTTATGGTTTTAAGTTTACAGCGTTTTTTATAAGACGAATGTTAAGCGATTTTGAATCTTATGTAGGTACTTACTTAAATCAAAAATAGGGGAATTTCATACTTAGGTACTTAGAAAAAAGTTCGTAGGTTGTTGTTTTTGCTGAATATTTTCCACGCCGGCGGTACAAACGCTGCGGTTTGCACGCTCGCATGTAACTCCTAGACACGTTGAGGAGTGGAAATATGACGAGTCAGAATCTCAGATTTCGGTATAAGAGTAAGCTTCTTTTTTATCTTATAATTTTGTGATGTGTTTATCAACCTTTATTTTAAGCGAACATTTCTATGATCACTATTGTTTTGACTCAAGATCTACTGATAGATTTTTAAACAGTTTTACAGTCTTGCTGTAATAATAAAAGCAATATTTATAGTATACAAACAATTCTGTATCGGGATATCTACCAGTAGTTAATTTTAAGTTAATTTTAGGTGACTTTAAAAAATATAAGTTTGAATAACGACATAATAATAGTAGGCAAAACCAGGAGTAACGATAGTATGTCGATTTGCTATTTTGTTTTGATCCATCTCCATATAAATAATTACAATTTTGCAAAGTCATCATCAATGACATACTACTAACATACGATGATTTTGCCTGCTGAATTTTCTAAATAAAATGTATGAAATAATACTAATAACAAACGTACAGTAGTATTTATTTTATCAATATAACTTTACGGTAAACAATAAAATGTTTGGCGCCGAGATGTCTTGAGGTTTCAATTTCACCATACCATTTTGTCCGAGGATATCAAAATCTAGCAAAAAAGAAAACGTACGACTTTGAACTCTATTGATAAAAATTAAAAGATATATAAATGGAAAAAATAAAATAAAATCGATCATTCAATTTCTGCACCTGAGTCCTGACTGGGTTGGATCAGCTACAACAAATTTTCATATAAGTATAAAATAAAAAATAAAAAGATACAGTTTCACTTTAGTTCTTTATTTCTTTTAGTGTGCTACTAATTCTACAATGTCGGTAAGTGTCCAAGTTTAAAAAATAAATACTCTGAATTATGTTATGGCCTTAATAATACCAGTACTGCAACGATAATGTGTTCTGTTTCAGACACCAAGCTGGGTTTATTCACCAATTTCACCTCCATTAATGATAGATCCTGATATGGTTGATAGAGCCATCAATTATTTGGATATGGATGAACGACGCAGAACCCCACCTACACTAAATACAACTAATGAAAACAAGAAAGAGTTAATGAGTTTTTACAAAACATTTTCCATCGGTGGTGCTAAAGTTATACGGATCGAAATCTACGATGCGAACCAATTTCAAAGTAATTCTATGTGCCAGTGCAGTGCGGAAATATGTGTTCAGCATATTGTGAAGGATATTCACAATGATAACATATACTCACGTGTCAAAGACTTGCTACCATATTTGAATAATACTTTTTATCAATCCTTGTAAAAGAAAACTGGAAGGGATGTTCCTTTAGTGTATTAGTTCATAAGTTGTATGCATCATATGTATGTGCCTTAAAAAATGTGTTTTGCCTAAATAAATGGTGTGAAGAAAATAAAGTGTTTTGTCAGTAAGATAAGATACGAACGATCCTAGTAGATATTAATGATAATAGAATGTTAAACCTACTTATGAATCGAAGTGTGAATGTCTAAGCTATAAATTTACCTGTATTCTATTACTTAGTTCAGTGAAAAATGTAAATAATTAGAAATGTAAGAAATCTATCATTGGAGTATTCTAAATAGACGATCTTGAATAGAGTCTCATTTCGATCTGAATGCAACATTCAATTTGAATTGAGAATTCTGAATGCAACATTCATTTTGAATAGAGAATTCTGAATGCAACCTTCATTTTGAATAGTGAAATATAGGGATACTCGAATGGTCGAACTGTGAAATATAGGGTATTCGGATCTATGATCTGAATACCCTATATTTCAACTACTTACATCATAGGAACATGCGCGTTCGCGGTGCGTGACCCGTCTGCGTAGGCGCAGGTGACATGCGAACTCGACATTATTTCGACATCCACCCAGAGAGCCTAACTAGTTCTGTTACCCGAGACCCCTGTTATTTGTATTCCTTTTTTGTTGGGCCCGAACATTTTCTATTTGTTCCGTCGGGCCCTTTTTTTGCTGGGTTGCACCGGCCGCGTTCGAAGGTTCGGAGCGTTTTTACTCGGGCTCGGGGGAGCAGCGGGCGGCGGGAGGGCGGTCCCCCCTGCGTCGCCACTGAGCCGTCCTTGGCCCGAACGTTCACCTTGGCGCGCTGCGCTGCCGGCGCACCACAGGTAACAAAGTTCCGCGAACTACGTGATTTCTATGGCTGTCCGCCGAAAGTGGAGCCCGGAGTATCTCGAGAGCCACTCGGCCGGCGCTAATGTTACGGAGAAACGTGTAATGAAACACTGCTCTACCCTCCGGCTGCGACACAACACGACTCACAGACCTCCATCCGTGGTGTGCGTTTGCTGTGCTTTTTACAGTATCTAATGTCCCGCATTAGACACTCTAGAATATATGAGATGATTGACGAGGACATATCTACGTGGTGGTCCTTCAGAGAAGTCGTTTTTTATTTAGTTGCTCCAATTACGAGACTTTAATTTTATATGAACACCCCCGCATCGATTTTATTACTTTCGTCCTTTTACACCGACACTTAGCGAAACCCAAATTGCCAACCCAATGCAAATAGTATGTTGATTTGATTGTACGTTTTGAAATCAAATTAACATCGACAATCGTCCTCCAAACACTGAAGTATCCCAGTTGGATTCTTCTGGTCTTATTGTTGCTATTTAATTTAATGTCTTCGCCTTGATTTGATTTCATGTGTGTTCTTGTTATTGGAAGAGTTTTTTTTAACCAAAAGATCTCGGCTTTTGCTTCTTCCATAATAGTAACGCCAGGGACACACTTGAAACGTTCAGTATTTTAACTGGCACGAGTGGTAAAGAATATTCTCGGAATTGGAAGATAAGGAACAACTTTTTAAGTTGTTTTCACGGAAATAAGATAAACGGTAAGATAAACTTAGCCCGCAAGAGGCGGGTCAACCGTGAAAACTTTTTGTAACTCCAACTGCATTTCACAAGTATTCGTAGTGTAAATCTCAGTCTCGCAGTCTCGCTGAACAGAACTTCAACAATAAGGGAATATGTAAGAGTTAGCCACGTTACTTGGTACTGGTAGGTAGGTAGGTACCAATTTCTTTTCCAATTCTATTTTTACTGCATTTTTATGTCCTGTACGGTGATTTACTGCTTCAAAAGAGTATTTGTGGCTTACAACAGAATATAACTTTGGGTTATAGGCGTTTTAGTGCTTTCAGAGCCAGCCGATGTCTGCCTAAGGTTCGTTCACCTCTCCGCTGTCATATCAATCACGCGTTTGTATCACACTTAACGAGCTCCTGTACGTCAGTGCAGCGGTTTAGTTGTGGCGGTATTGCGCGGTTCTTGTTAATTATATTGTCCAGCGCGTCGGTGATCACCGCGGCGGCTCTGGAACAGCGGCTTCCACAGCTCGCCGACCGTAATCTTATCGCATTAGAGGCCGGACATAGGAAGGGCATTAAATTTGAACGATCGTCGTGAAGCGGCGGGCAGAACGAACGCGCCTGAAACCGGTCGGCCGTCCGTAAATAATGGATTAGAGGTGGGGAGAGCACGCGGGCCGGGGGAGGGAGGGGTGTGGCGCACGCACCGGCTGCGCGCGCGGGCGCGGGGGGCGGGGCGCCGCGTGCGGGGCGCGGGGCCTGCGCCTCCCGTCAGCTGTTGCGCGCCCGGGACCGTCGCGCGCACTTCGTACTCCGCCGCCAATGCATCGGCGTTGAGAGCGCACCGCGCACGCCGCCCGACTCCGCGACCCCACTCGGTGACAGTGACACAGTGCTGTGCGTGACGAGTTGACGACAGGAGCCGTGCTCAGAGTCAGACCAGTGATAATGTTGTGTTGTGTGTGAGCATGCCCAGGATGTGCAGTGCGTGGACCGCGCCCAGGAGCTGACCGCGGCCGAAGAGAAGTGATGTTACGCCACCGACCGAGGTGATTATTCCCGACCTCGGCCCTAAAAACACCATGCATACGCGCCACCGTCACGGAGACGGCTCCGCCGGTTGCGGTACGGTTTTAGTGCTTTATTCTGCCATGTTCGTAACACTCTGTAAGCATCGCCAGCATTTTGGCGCTTTTTTAGGGTTAACGAAAAAAAGTACCACGCCGGCCGTAACAGAAAAAGTTCCTTCTTTTTTGGAAATTTCAACAATGGATGTCGCCCTTTCGCTTGGGGGGACTTATTGTATGAAAGAAAGAAGGTGCGTTTCGAATTTTTTATGTATCTACCGTGGCTTTTTTGGGCATTTATAATAAAGGAAACCGGTACCGTAAACTACTACCTACGTATATTTGGAGACGTGTTCTCCATGCAGGAACGGTTCTCTCACGTTTCCATTTCAATTAAGAGGAGTTGCAGGCCTTCCCCGTTTACACAGTAAATAATTCAACAAATAACCCATTGAATCACATTGCTAATTAAAATGATATTAATTGCATTACGCATACATTAATTAAATTGTACCACTGCAATTCCCATGATGTGTATTGAATTAATTATGACTAACTTTTATAAGAAATACCATATATTTTCCACATACGTCACTTTATTTACTACGAACCAGGAAACATTGTTGACAGAAACACGGTGCAGTAAGCTTAAAATCTGCTTTCATAACGAATTAATTGGATGTAATTAAGTCATCAACTGAGCCTTATTTCCTCTGGTTAATTGGCACCCACGCTTACACTCTGCCCAGTAAATACTTATGGAAACTAATAAAAGTCCAACGCGAGGCCTCAGTTCATATTTACATTATAATTCAGACGATTTCATTACTCATTAGCGATCACACGCATGCAATTACAATTATACTGTCATCGTCGTTTCTCGATTACGCATATTTAAGTTTATGATTCGTTAACATTTTATCGAAATCATTAAACGCTGCTCTCCAAATTTCTTTAGCATCCTCTTTTCTGAAAAACATTCCCTCGCGCTCTACTTAAACATTTATGGCAATTCGATCGTGTTTCTTATCGATATCAGCATCAGAATTATCGTTGATGTATCATCAAATTCTAAATTCCCAATTGAATCTGGTTTCAAATCTCTATCCGACACTAAAATGTCAGAAAAAATGGAGAGTATACCTTGATGATGAAAAGAACCCAGAGATTTATCGCTTCATTGTGTCTTAAGCTAGCCAAGATAGAGCTAAGACATTTTATAAAAAAATTAATGTTAGAAGCCCGTTCTGGTTAGAACGAGTGTCGCATTAAAGTCTACGTATAAGGCAGGTGTGTGCCTAGCACCTTGTGCTTAGCCTTCCGGCTTTATCCACTGAATATATTATCCGCTCTTTGTTTTATATTTATATAACTATTAGCAATGATTGCGACCTCTTTGTTACTAGAATACATAAAAGGAATGTTGATGGTAAAAAAGCTAGCAAAGTCGTAGTTACTGAATCACTTCGATGTTCTACATTCAAATGTATAAGGTTAATGCAATAGAAGAAATTAATCCCACAACTTATTCCTACATCATTCAAATTAAAATATAATTGGAAGAGTTAAGATAAATTCCTACAAAAACTAGGCAGCAAATGCACCATAAGGTTACACTCGCAACAAATAAAGTAAATTCCATCCACAAGATATTAATTATAACTGAAGGCAAATACTGTAATCTCTAAGACAACAAGATTTCATAACATGAAGGTATTGTATTCCGACATGCCGTGTCTCCAAGCAATCGTTAAACATGCTATGCTACGAACCGTAAGGAAGTCATTGAAATTCTCGATGATTCTTAGTGTTATATTCAGTGTCGATGGAATGACTCATCGAGTGTCAGGAACTTGGTGACACTCATTTTGATTTCTACAACACACCTTATGTAACGGTCTGTGGAGTTATAACCTCCCAACTATCTAAATCAAATCAAATCAATCAAATCAATCTTTATTTGTGAACACAGGTATTATAATAAAGGTCTTATGTATACATTTTAGTCGAGCTCTGCGTCCTACCAATGTAATTGGTGTACAAATATTAGCTTTTTAGTAAAATGTCTGTATCTGTAACACAAAGTGGAGTTCGAATAAATAATGTGAATTCAGCGTACTATTATTAAATGATTAATCAATTAGAATTTATTTTTACATGTAAGTCAATGGTAAATTATATAAAATGCTCGTAATGTCATATTTTAAAATTTTATCTAGGAATTCTATTTTGTCTCTCCCGTCTGGGCTGTCTGCAATTCCCTTTTTTTCTTCTGTGACATCGTTTTCATATCTGCGCTTCACCTTGACTTTGAACTTTTCTTTATCGGCCTCAAGTGCAATAACATCAATTTACATAATTAAGTTAGCTACTATGTTTATTTCTTGAATGTCATCGATGTGATTATCACATGAATACGTTTATACTTTTCGCATTTGTATTTTCAGTTTAATCCATTGAAGTCCTCTTCCCTATCGTTAGATTTGAAACTCCAGCTCGTATCTTAAGTCTAATGAAATTCAACTAACCAGTTAGTCTTTAGATACACTCGGAAAAGTAACAGTAGCTTTTTAACATGTTTCGATTATTATAGTGCCATAACCATAATTCAACGTTTTTGTTTATTATTCATTATCACGAATCAGAAACGTCTGCAGTAACAATATGTACTTGAGCAGATGTTACAAATGGCGCAGTAAGGTGACCCCGTCGACACTGAGCTCAGTTTTTGTTCAATTTGATTAATGACGAATCAAATCATACATTTGTAAATCAACAATCAACTCCGTATGTTAATCAATCATCGATCATAAGTTAGAAGAACTCGTTTTGTCGTGTTTTACCGCTATAAAATCCAAACATAGTTTTTTTACGATTCGCCTCAAATGTGTCCGTCGTTATATTTGGACTCTGATATAATATTATATGTAAAGTTTTCATCGTATATTTCAAAATTGTGTTCGAGATCGTGTGTATTCTTCATGTTATTTCTAACAGCTAATCGTAATAATATTACTATTGTTGACACATTGATGACTTTCTAACGTCCTTCGTCGATCATTAAAGGGACTACTAGTTCTTTCCAAATTCACTTTTTGTGTTGGAAACACACTAGGGAGAAGTTTTTGTCGGCATTTTTTTATCGCTGGCAACGACCGTTTGTATTTTTTGCCCATTCTAGCCATCAGCCGAAGTTTTACGACGGATCCCTTTTGCCTGCAATTTTATTTGCTGTGAACCCTGTTTCGGATTTGTCACAAGCTGGTATTTTAATTTTCTTCTTTGTTTATTCGTTGAGGTCTTACTTACCATGAGAAAAAAGGCTAAGATTTTTTTACCTCAGTTGAACGTTAGTATTATCCTCTAATTGCTTTTGAAAGCTTTTTCATTTCTGTTTGAATTTAAAGCTTGTAATGAGAAGTTCAACTCATAAATATTACACCGTACATCAATTACATGTGAAGCGTGTCAAAGATTCATTTACGAAGAAAAATGAGTTTTATAATTACCAAGTGATCCGTCGCGTCCACTTTGCACTCGATAGACGGGTGGTTGCATCGCCTGTGCATCGAGCGCATAATGCGATTTAAAAGCAATCTCGTCGTCTCGTAAGCTCAATTTCCGTACCAAATGTCGAATGATCCGACGATTTCGCAACATATCTGGCGGTAGTTTTAGTGATCTATAATACCTGGGATTAAAATGTTCTTTCGCAATATAAATCTATGATCTCTAAAGTAAAATTATTAGTGCTGCGCATACTTTCGCAACCTCGATCTTCAGACCCGTAAAACGGGTATGACAAATTGGATTCCCGACTTTAACATGACTAGTCATCATTTTACACTCCTTTTAATGTCCACGTTATTACTCTACCCATATACAAAATTAATGACATCATTAGCATCATCATTTCAAAACATTTGCAAAGTTCTCAAACCATTCCGAAAACGAGCTTCTGGTTTATATCTTTCATCTGCGTAACGTTTCGAAGAAGAAATAGAATAAAGAAATTCACAGAACGAAAGAACATTTTGGTGCAATCGCTATGGCAGACAGTCACTAAGTGTAACTTGGTCGGAGTGAACTGGTTTCTCATCTCAGGAGCGGTGCCCTCCACAATAAAATTCACCTGTAAGATTAATTGCACTTTTAAGATTGTATTTCGGAGGGATTGCCTTGAATTTAACAGATTTAATATGCGATTCTTTATTATTCATTTCATTAGCATCTTCTTTTATCTTCGCCATTAAGAGTTGTTAGCCGTATAAGTAATGTGTGTTAATTTTAATTTGGCTTTTAATTTCTTACTCATTTAAAGCGTGTAACTTGAGTGCCTATTTGTTTCTTCTCATTCGTACTTTTGCTGGTATTTATAATTCTCGTAACTTTGTTTTCATGAGTCCTCTTTTATATTATTTAGAATCTTTTGATTTTTGATGTCTAGTTTGACAAGCTCTCATGCTAATGCTCATTAATTTTGAAATTCAAAAATATTCGAATAAATATATTTTATATTTATCTTCTCATCACGTTTTACTATACCTACGCGTGATTTTTGATATCTGTTAATTTTAAAACAAGTTCTCCGTGTGAACCTTACTTCAATAAATCTATATCTTGAATTATAAATTAATTCATATTGATGGCCATCACTTCTGTATATTCTTTCTTATATCGATGTTAATCCTTTACATTAATACATTTATAATATTTCGCTTTGTCCTCAAACTGTCAACTTGTTAAGCTTTTGAGCGAGTATTAACTTGGCTGATGGGTGATCAATTAAAATCAAATCCATTCCTGCATTAAAGATTATTTGTTACAGCATAATGATTGATGGATAGGAAATACAACAGCTTCGATTGTTAATTTGTATTACAATTATTTACGTAGTTATTCAGTTTCTTGTATTCAGAATGTTATGTAACCCAAGAGATTTATATTTGAATGTCTGTCTATGTAAAGAAAGAATCAACAAACGATT
Source organism: Eurois occulta (assembly GCA_950022335.1). Taxonomy (NCBI): domain Eukaryota; kingdom Metazoa; phylum Arthropoda; class Insecta; order Lepidoptera; family Noctuidae; genus Eurois; species Eurois occulta. The sequence goes on along the minus strand of OX465486.1, from coordinate 17,081,795 downwards.
TAAAAATTACTTTTTGCTTTACCGCCGAGTCCATTTACATGGAGTTTCCTGATACTTATGTTTAACATTGTTTTTGTATAAACAATATGAAAGTCATAAAAGAAAATACTCGTTCATAAATCTAGAAAGCAAAGTTCATAAAAGTTTTATTGAGAACAAGGCATAATGTAATGTTACCCTTATTATGCAGCATGTAAACAATATAGGCGCTTGTTAACCGCAAGGCAATAAAAAGTATTGTTAGTTTGTGAAATATTATTTCTATCGGTTGTAAAATGTCAACGGCGATGGATATCGGACCCTACGACTGTTTATTCATGTGTTTGAGCTTAGGGCACACTTGCTGATTGATATCCAATCCCTCGATATGTCTTGTCTCTTTTTTGCCATATAGAAACTAGGTGAATATCATAGAAAACATTGGCCCAAGAAACGATGTGCAAAAGAAAGTCTATGACCTAACTCGACTTAAGGCTCAATCCAAGGGCTTCCCAAAATACCCCCATGTGGGGTATAATTGCGATTTTTTGTAGTTAAGGGGGCTAGACAGTTTCTATAATTTGTTGGAAAATTATCCACCGTACATACGGAAATTTTCTTTAGGACGTCACCTCTATAAGTTCAGTATTGTATCAGTAGTTAATTATGTAATAATTAATTTCATCACAGAAAACTAACGTCAGTAACCTAATCAGTAATAAATAAACTCGAATTTATATGATCTGTTTTGATGTTCCCGCATAATAATATCGTTATTCCATCGATAAAAATTTATACATGCTAAAAACGATGGACAGATTTTATAACCAAAATAATTTAAAGCCGTAAATTACCGTAACAGGAAATAATTAAATCATCCTAATACCGTCTAGACTAAATAATAAAACCGTTAGCATACAAAAACAAAGTGTTTTTATATTCCTCCTATAAATAATACACCATAGATTGTTTAAAAAAGTTCTTCGCAATCAATAAAGATTTTCCATTAAGGCGAGTTAATCAGTGAATTTCTAAAGTCCCGACTCCCAGTTGGCGGTATAAGAGGCTTATAAAAATGAATGTTATTAAAAGCGATATAATTTTAGTCTAAGTATCGCTAAATGTCCTTCAGAAGTGGCTTCAGACTCGTAATACAATCGTAACGAAATACACACAGTGCGTTCACCTCGTGTCTCATAAGGCCAGGGTACACTGTCCGCCGCTTGCAGTCTCTGATACATATTAATTTTAGTTTTATTTTACGAATACTCTTAATTAAAAGGAAAAAATACATGGGCTCGCGTGTTTAATGGTAATTTGTCGCTCATCAACGGATGTAGTTCATTCACTTTGAATCGCTTGTCATTATTTCTCGTTTTATGATGCGATTATCTATTTGGATAGCATACAATTTACAATATTAGACAGCGACTTTACATTATATCATTTCAATCTATTTTCAAATTGTTAATTAACACACTGTTACATACTAAGTTATCCTTTCCTGGAATCTAGGGTGTGTGCGGTCTGCCAGTCTGCCACATCCGACGGTATCGGTACTGCTACAATCGGCTCGTCTATTCCGGGCCTAAGTCGCTACGTTACGCGCACGACATTCGCTAAAAATACGTGCGGCGGGACGCATGGCTGGCATAATAATCGCATGTGAAGAACACACAGCAATACTAGATGAGAGGCGGTAATGCGTGTGATAACGTAAACTGACGCATTTCTACGTAATATCACTCAACATAAACGACCATGTCTTTTTTTTCTTGCTACAAAAAGTGGCTGATTTAAATTCTGCTGATGAAAATTACGTGCATGAATTTCTGCTTCCATTTTAAATATGAATTATCTGACTTTCCGCGCTGTGCGTTCCAATAAGTAATTCCAACGCCAGAAACATCCTGTATAATTGTATATCATCGGAATTAATGAGGAAAGTTCAATTACATGACGAAATATTTTAAACGGCAAATGTAATGGAAACTATTTTGGTTAAATCAAAAACCGAACGATGATAAAGTTTACGCGTTTATTTCTTAAATTCTTCTATGGATCAGATTTAATAGGCGTGCATAGTACAATAAATTCGTATGTTAATATGAGAAAAAAAACATCTACGAAGTTGCGTAATAAAAATAAAAATCTCAGCGTGTTTCCTGCCTGCCCACTCGGTGTCGATGACCGTGCGTGTTTAGTACTTTCATAAAAACGTTTATACTTAAATTATGTAGTGCTTAAGATTAATCGTCCTTATCCAATTTTGAAGAATCAAAAATTTTGAACTTTTAATTTAATCACACGTTTTAGGATCTCACTGTAATTATTGTACGCTATGTGGTATGTTCCAACTCGTCCGTTTTTAATTAAATACAAACTACGTACACGCAGTTCTGATTACGATCTTTTAAAATACAAAACTGTATTTAAATACAATAATAATCTGCATTGTTAAAATTTCCGAAAACCACCTACGTCGCGCTGTTATTTACTTAGCTAACACTACATAACCTGAAAAGCCACACAAGTACAGTACATAATTACTCATCGCATTTCCTTCAACTTTCCACTTGAATATCTGCCTTTCTTTGTAAAAACACCTATAAAGCCACTACTATCTGTTATTTACATTGACACACCTATGTATCGCGGGTGCGGCAAGGAGCCGGTTTTCATAAAATCATTTTATTCATAGTATTTCAACGTAACGGAGCGGATGCGGGACAGGTCCTGGCTGTGAATGAATCGATTCGATCATCGGTCAAGTTCACACATCGATTTACTTCAATGTCGATCGATAGTACTTGATCGATTATTCGTAATTGCGATTCACGGAGAACCGTTTTAAAAACCTTTTAGCTTTTAAGATACGAACTAAGGCTGCGTTTCCACGAGACCTACGGAAACTAACTAATCACATAGATAGCTTTGCTGTTGCTGTGAAAAATTAGCGGTTTATAATTATTGGTTAGATTAAACTGCCTGTTGGTTTAGTGGTAGCAATTTCGGATACTGATGAGCATGAGGTCTTGGGTTCGATTCCCAGGTCGGGCAGAGAATTAAATGAAATGAATTAATGAAATTATATGAATTTCTCAGTGGGAGTCTGGAATCGTTATAGACGCCTATTACAATAGGCCCTTATTACATGAGTCTTAATGGTTGAAATGTAGGTATACAGTTACGTACACCTCTGTCCAGGCCTTCGAGATTACAAGGCGTGATCTTATGTTATGTTTAACACAAATCCCTCGCTTCGCATTCTAGCAAACTCTGGTGGATACGCAGCCTTAAAGATCGGTTCTAGTCGTCTGATGATTAAATCAATTTGTTTGAATGAGAGTTACGTGTTGCCTGACTGGCCGTATTCTTATTTACTTTTTGTTGGCACAGCGTTTAATTCGAAAGCTATCGCTAAATAGATCGCTGAAAAGAATTATTCTGTAAATAGCATATAGAATCGATTTATCTAATGATGATATTGAATGAGAAAACTGGGAGTCTCATTACTTGATCCTTTAATGGAGTAAATACTTTTAAAATCAATACAGTTATCGAAGTGTACATGACATTTTATACATCAGTTCTGTCGTCACAGTCATCACTTACTCAATAAACCATATTATCTTTAACTAACATTTTGTAGACCAGTTAACCTAAGAGATAAGATAGTGTTATTTAACTTGCTATCATAACTTTCTATGTGTATCCAGTCAAGTCACCGTCTTATCGTTGTAATAACTTTTAATATTTGGACTTAGGTCTAGGTTCTAGCGTCCGCGAAGTGTTTGATGAAAACAAACAAAAGTTCCGACTTTGTTAAAATCCTTCAGTAGATAGATGCTGTTTAATTAATCTTACTCCTCTGAATACCTCGTTCTTCTAGTAGTGAGCATGAGGTCCTTGGTTCGATTCCCAGGTCCGCAGTGTAATTGGGTTTTTCCATCAGGAATTTCTCAGTTGCAGCCACGGAGTCTGCATTTGTGCCCATTTGCTGGCACTAGGCTAGCCCCCTATTACATGGGACTGAAACATAACTGGCGAACTGTGGGTGTTCTGTTAGATACACCTCTGCCTAACCCTTCGAGAATTACAAGGCGTGATGTTATGTTATGTAATCTTACTTACTCCTCTCAACCTTTTTTCTTATTCCAAGTTGCAATAAAGGTTCTCTCTCATTCTTGTACGAATCATGTTATTCGGTAGTTTTGTTATACCCTCGTGCACAGAACCCTCATCCAAGTATCGATCGTTTTATTATTGTTATTGATAGTGCGTCCCGCTGGCCGAACAACGACCATTCATTTTGTCATACAAACTTACCAGTTAATAATCTTTCTGTTATTGGATATGTTGTACAGTCACGAGCACCAATATGTACATATTTAGCAACTTTGAAAAGTAATTTTCTCATACTGTAAGACTACAATTTCATTTTGTTATCACCAAAGTATTTTGGAACCCATATTTTTTTAATAGATCCTGGTAGCCAAAATACTTTGGTGATAACAAAATGAAATGCTTTTGAATTTGGCTAAGCATCAGGCCTAAAGGCGCCTAAAATCCCAATTCCTGCCGGTTTCTCTACGGGAACAACCACTCTACGTAGTTGTAAACTGTAGTCAAATAGATACATACACATCTGTGGGTATCACATCACAGTACACAGTCATATTGGTGCTCGTGATTGTACAATCGTATAGTGTATGATTATGTCGTGGACTGGCGCTTCGAGTAAATAGAGACATTGTCAAGTAGTCATTACTGTCATTATTACTTGTGAAGCCGTCAATGCTGAATAATTAACTTTTTGTTCGGATTCGGTTTCCAGTGTTGATTTCGCTGTCTGAATTTTAAACAGAAATAATGCACGTTTACATTATTATATTATAGCTTTTATAATTATTTTATAAATATTTATAATTTATATGTCGAAATTAAAGTTATCAAATTATGGTAGAGCGATGAAAACAGGATGTTACCTGAAAAAGGAAGGAAAAAAAATATGATAATTTTGTAAAAATATGATTATTATGAGATAGGTAATTCCCATCCTGCTAAAATCATTTTCCCGTTCTATCCAGGCAGGATAAATTGATTGTCATTATTTTTCCTATAATTAAAACTTATCTGCTTTAGCACTAACTAAACCAGGCAAATACTAGCTACCTATGGTAAATAACACTTATACTACCACTTAAGGTGCCTGTGCAATGGCAAAGTAAACAAAAGAGCCTAAAGTCTAGTTAATCATCGTACGAGTCTATTAGAGCCAAACTACACACAATGAGCGTTTATTCCTTTATTACAGCCATCGGAAATGTAAATTAATGTTAATATGTCGCGATAATAAACTGCTATAAAAGTTACTTACCACTAGTAGTTAACTTAGGTGAAAGCTTTCGTGTAGTTAAATAGGCAGTACATTAACAGATTAATTATTTGTTTACTTTGAAACTTTGCCTTTAGAATCATTTTGCTTTGTATTCTGTAGACTTCGAAACTACGTTAGCTATAGCTTACACATGTATACACACCAAGCCAAAATAATTGACCCAACTGAAATAATAACGTAACTTTGAGTTCAATAATTCATCATATTCCGGTGAATACTGTCTGGCCGACAACAAATCATTTTGTATGTATTTTACATAACATTAATGTAACAAAGAGAAGTCAAACTGTGAAGATATAACTTGAAACACGTATCGCTAAGTCACGTATACCCGACCGCCTACACGACACTGTACCCATATTAATTAGGAAAAAATGATCATAACCTACCCGTATATTGTCCCCCATTACACTGATGGCACGTGATAGTTTTAATGATTTCAATTAATTACAATCGCGTGCCATAAAAACAGCACACTGTATGACTTACCTACATTTATGTAACCTGTCAAATTAATGCAATAATTATTCACCACTTTTATTTACACTTTTAAATATCGCTGGGTAATAAGGGTAATAAATATCCAAACTTAAATGTTTGAAAATTAATTGTACTATTTATTATGTGCTGTTGCCGTGTCATTGAAATTATGTGTACAGGTGATATGTCCAGTTAAATTATTATACGTAACTTAAATTGACCTAGGCCAGCACAGCAGCAGTATTTTTCTTTGTTGCGATGTCGTATACTTAATAATAAAAAATAATTATGATAAATAGGTATTATTAAGTAAGTACTGACAAATATTTTAATCAAATGGCAATTCCTGGGCAACTTATTTGTCGGAAGTTCCACACACTGTGACGTAAGTACGGGGACTTTATGGGTTTTAAGTAATAAACAAATTAATACATTTTAATCAAATAAATATAACATTACTCAGTATTTTGTGACTCATTCATTCATTGCGTGTACATAAATAGTAAAATAAATAAATTAATGAAGCAAATTCAAGCAGAATTTGCTTCATTAATTTATTTAAAATTATAATTTAAATTGTATGCAGGAAGGAAAAATATAGAATTGTGAATATTCATTAATTTATTATTATTTATTTCTGAGCTTTGACATCATTGTTATATATTTGCAATAATATATTGAAAAACTATGTAGTACATGCTTGTGCATGATGAATTGATGACAAAAAAATAATTATTCACATTAACTGAAGTTTTTATTATAACGTTGCCTCGTAGAACCAATGTAATTTGACTTACAATAACCACACAGAATAAGTATTTATAATCAACCTACTAACTTGGACACAGGCGTATTCTCTAGGACATGGCCTGTTATACTATGGAGTCATCGTTTCAATAAGACTGTTCGTTAAAAAAAAATACAGCCGAATTGAACTCCTCCTTTTTGAAGAAAGTCGGTTAAAAATGCACAAACTACACAGTGCATTACATCACCTTATAATTTAACATCATCGGCAAACTATAACTTTTTCTCCATCATATTTCACTCGCAGCCCGTTTTACGACACACTTCTTATTATAGAACATTTGAAAAGTTTTATAGGTTTCTCACGCGGCCGTAAATCAGATCTTACAACTAAGTAGTTCAGTGTTACTCGAAGGCAAAACAAATGGTACTGGTTTAGCCACAAGTGGACATTGTTCCGTGGACAATGGGTCCATGCGGGCAAGGTTCAGGGGTCGTTGCACCACCACAAATGACCCCCATCGGCTCACTGATACCATCGAAGATTATTGAAATAATAATTGTGTGATGCGGACTTTCATGTGTCATGAAATTTTATCAATGGTTCGATCTTACACTTCTTAATTGGATACTTGAGATTACAGAGTATGTTAAGCTAATTGGTTATATACTTAAGAAGTTGTTGTTCTTTCATCCCGAATCTGCAATTTCGTATTTAAAGATTAGGATAAGGAGCAAAATTATGTGCTGGGGTTAAGATTAGGGTTGCTAACTTTTTGTACAAGAAAAAAACTATATTATGGTCAAAGGGGAAAAATAAATAGTTTTTCGGAAAAATAAACAGTATTATAACTATTATAAGTATTATTTTAATGTTTTAAATACTTTTAGAGTACTACTCGCGAAACTTATCCATTTAGCGCCAATTTTGAAGGCTTCGTAAGCCTCACCGAGTAGACGAGGAGCAATTTAAAAAAAATCAAATGTATTGGAAGATCTACATATTTCGGTCGTCCCACCACTTAGCATTCATCACTGAAAAGACTAATTCTATGAATCAGTAGCGAAGGGTCAATTTTTGTAAGATTTAAGCCGGAGTACATATCTTTTCAATGTGAATATATTATTTGTCTATAGAATACTGACTGCCATTTTTCAAACGGAAGCCGGTAGGAATCGAGTTGTATGGAACCTTCGCCACTGCTATGAATAGGTCTAAGGTGGCAGAACCAGCTACAATACTACTACCTAAAAGGTATTCGCATGATATTCTACGTAATAGATAAAACTTTTTATTTAGGTAGGTATTAGCTCTGGATATCAGTGAAAAGAGTAGATATATTCTATATTTTATTTTTGTTGAACAGTAAACAGTATTTTAGAGTGAAAAACAGTATAAAACTGTTTATAACAGTATGGTTGGAAACCCTAGTCAAGATACACGACTCAAGGGTTTTGAATTTATAACTAGTTAATTATTTGTTTACTTTGAATAACTTAAAACTTTGCTCTTTTGAATTTGCTTTGTATTTCATACATCAATCCATTAAAATTACTTACAAAGAAACTGAATCTACATTTTCAGTTACAACATACAACCCCGATTCCACACATGCCTGGGAACCGAACCCCACATCCCACGACATGTTCCATTGCACAGGTCGGAACAATGCGTGCGCGCATCGCATTGCGCAATTCATTCCTATCGGTCCGCGGACCGTAGCGCGTTCACTTTCGCCCACTGCTATTATTTATGTTACGACTGTGCAACTAACCGATACACCTATAACACTATAATACTATACTTGGGATTTTCTCCTTGCTGTACTAAGTACCAGACCATACCAGATGGCAGACACATCGAGATCTTTGAAAGTGGTTACGGGTGGTCAGTAACCCGAAAATCTCTCAGGTCTATCCTGTAACCCTGTTACTGGCAGTCGCTCCATGTAAAATACTAGTTTTCAACTACATTCGGCAAAACTGGAAGCCGACTCCAACATAGTTGGGAAAAAGCTAGGCAGATGATTACGATGATGACCAGAGAGCAGAGTTGAGTTCGAGTTTAATCGAAAATACTCCTGTGAGAGAAGAGGGGGGACCTTTGGAGTCGCGAAAACACCTCCAAAATGATACTTAACTGGAAGGCATCTGCTGAACTGCAAGGCGAACAATACATTACGCTTTTAATTGCCTTATTATTTAATTGAGGTCATCTAGTTTAGATTTCTCTGCCCCGATTCCTAGTACCTATACCATAAATCAACCTCGATATCAGTTAGGGCAACGAAAGGTTTATCAAAAGGACTGTACAAACATAGTCTATTCCAGCTTCGAAGTACGCTTTTGTAAATAAATACTGCTGTTTCAACGAAGAGGTAAACGCTTAAACGGTGCAATTTATGCTTGTTCAGGTTGTTTAGACGTGAAGATCGATGTTTTTGGGCTCTGTTTACCAAAGGCGTCGTTTGGTATAATGGTCCCAGTACGCTTCAGGTACAAAGGACCAAAAGTTGTAAGAGATATTGAACAAAAATCGTAATGACAAATAGTAGTATAAATTGCAAAGTATTGATAAAGGCTTTGATACTGACTTTGTTATCTTCAAATTATTGACAGAAACAATGCATAAAGGACAATGCTCATGGAAGTATGGAATCCCGTACCATGCTGCATCAAAATCAAACCTTGTTTTTTATAGACTACACTGATCGTATTAACTCCTACAAAAACTATTTTTGAAAAAAAACCCGCGTTTCAGAGTTATTTTATAAAATCGAAACTAACCTAAAAAGTAGGTCTATTTTTTCGACGCTACCAACGACGTATTTTAACACACATACATTACATTATTGCTTACATGCATTACACTAATATTAGTAAGAATTACGAGTTAAAGTAACATCCACAGTATGCTTGACTGAAACTCGATTTTATTTTAGACCTTACTTTACTCTTTGTTTATATTGCCAATAGTCAGTCAGTACAGTACAAATGTCAGATGCCACAGATAAGATAACTATAAACCATAGAGCTATAAACTAGTCGGGATTTAGGGATGTAATCGATAAATCAAAATCTTTAGGCTGAGAAAATCGATTTTGTTGCAAATAGCAATAAACCAAACTAAATCGATTTGGTGTACTGATCTTACTTAATTGTAATTAATTTTAGAGTCCGCTCGACAGACAAGGGTTTGTTCAATTGAAACGGAACGTCATTTATATTCAGTTGAAACGGAACGTCATATAAAGGGAGTAAAACAATATTCATACTTTTAAACTCGAAAAGTATATTTCCAGTTCAAAAATCAAATCCCCGACACGTAATGCCGTAAAAAAATATGAAACTAATTACTATAATATTTTGGTTTTGAGGCGCGAGACGTTTTGGTACCAACTTTGGTCATTGTCCTTTTTTATCGAAGAAAAGCACTAGTATGTGCATTGTAATGAATTCGTTTTCGTTAACTTAATTACCGCTCCAGATTATCTCTGTTCTACGAGATACTCTGAAAATCTTTGGGATGAAGTGGGATTACTTCAGTAATCTCAGGCTCGTTACCGGAGATAAAAGATAAATCACGATAAAACAATACTTAGTAATAGGATTTAAAAAGCACGACATCGTTTGGATGTCTGTAAGCAGTCAATTATAAGTACAATAAACGGCTTCTCTTAACATTTGACCCAATCTTTTTGGTGTTTACTGGTGGATTAACGTACTATTGACTGCAGTAAAACGTAACCCTCCTTTACAGTCAGATAATATAAAACCAGTGGATCCAATTACAACCAGTTTATTCAAAAGCTATGAGATAAAGTATTTCCTCGCCCTACATCACCCCCATGAGAAAATCACCATAGCAATAGAAGCACTCAAATTGCATATAGTTAGAAACTGTCTCTTCTCTCTTCCCTCGCAGCGGGAGCCGTCATCCATTAATTAAGCCCACACCGGAACCTCACTTCCTCTAGCCAAGCGCGCACCGATTAAAACCACCCAAAATGTGGCTTTTTATACGCGAAGGATATTTATAACCTTTTTTATTGGGGATTTGTGGTGTGGACCCAGGAAGAATCGCTGGATAAATCTGGGTTGGTGACAAAGTGTTAAACTTCTATAATTCGGTGTCGTTGAGCTTCCTTTTTTTTTGTCTCTCTCTCTATCTTAATATTAACGCGTCGTGTCGTAATTCGACCACTCTTTTTTCTTGCTTTATTCTTTTCAAACTGTTGTATGATATTACTTGCAATTTAAGTAAAGCTCTAATATGTATTAATCTTCATAATCCTGATTAATAGATCTCTAGTCAGATAAATTGAAATATTAATTTAAAGAACTACTCTTTTATCTAGGTACATAAAACGGCATGTTTTATTTTAAAGCTGGCTTGCCGGAGTTGCCGGACAGCTTACTAAATACGATTATAGCTCAACATATTTACAACGTGATTCTGTCTCTGCCAACAGCATCAACTTCAAAAGCTTGACGGAAATAGAACAATGTTTCAAATTAATTTAGCGTTAAATGTATTTCATGCATCTGTCACGCATATAAAGTAAAGCTGAAAAATGAGAATAGACATCTATGTCAGCTTTTCACTTTTATCGATTCACATAAATAACGTCGAGGTTTCTGTGATTGTCACTCAGTAAATAACAGGTTATAATACAAAGAAACTTACGTATCTAACCAGAATGGCGTGGGAATCAATTCTTAGCAAACAGCACGTATAAAGCGTTTATTATGAAACCTGATTAATATGCGATGTCACTAACGCGTAATAGATTCTATTTAGATTCCAAGTCTGATGTTAATGAAAGGAGCCTTTGTCTGTCCGTAAGCCAAATATTTTGAATAAGAACGGCTGGCATCCTTTCTTACTAAAACGTAAGAAATAGTCGCAATACTGCTATCTCATTGTAATGATATGTTCGCACACCCACGTGGAATCGGGAGATCTTTAATTCTGAGTCACATACCTAACTCCCGGTCATTGCCCCTAGTTATGATGACATATTCGTAGATAAGAAACGATGTCATCTCACAACATGACCTTTGAGAATTTGGACAAAATATCTGCGGTGAAACATACGCTCTATATTATAAAAAGAATATTCCAAAGCTCTCAAACCATTTCATAATTTATTACGTGATCTCGTCACCGGTAGTTTCCACTTTTTATTCTAGCTGTCGCATAATAATAGGTCTAGCATAGTTATTAGCGTCGTGCGCTACGGTAATCCTTTGTTTTTTATGATCACGACTCGACACAAAGGCGTCGACAGCGAGGCCGGTCGCCTGTCATCAAACACAAGGTCGCTGCACTCGCAATTACGGAACATATGCAATGCCCTTTGTTGTTACCACTACTATTAGCTGCGAATTATTTTAATTGGATGAGGAAGAGTGTATTAGGTTTCGAGTAGTTTCCAGATCCAGACTCAAAGGACCAAATTAATATTAAACATTATGGGGAGTGAAGAATTCAATCGTATTTTCTATGTTTAAAATAGCCATAATTCGAGAACAGTGCACCGTAGAAGAAAAAGTGTTGAAATCTTTTTTGTAGACAATTTTACGATCTACAAACTTTGTTTGAACCATTTTTCGGTAGCTCTCATTGTTTCAGAGATATACGCAAAAAAAACGCAAATTTGTGACCTTTGACCTCGAATAAAAAACAACGCACAAGCGGGATCGATGGGGACTTTTGACATATCATTTGTAATGACGTATTCAAGGCCTGCACCAAAATCCAGCTTGTTGGGAATTAATGCAAACTGGAATCATAATTTAGTCTATTTTGACTGGACTATACGTAAAGCTACGTTTGTTTAGATTCAGAATGTTTTCATTTTCAAACATGCATTTCTATTTTGAATTGAAATGCGAGCTCCTTGTAACTTTTATCCGAAGCTCGGAATATGTAAATACACATGATTCTATTGAACGAAAAAGGAATGAAAGCATGTTTTTGCCGTAGCGTAGGTAGTTGAATGTCGGTGAAGTTCAGCGTGGGCGTCTCGTCGTCTGGATCACAGTGTGTGGGCGAATATTTTTGTTTGGTCGTCTACACACGTGGCCGATGAACGTATGATAATGTGTACACGTTTAGTTTAAAAATAATATTTACTAGATAAAAGGAGTCGTTACGCTAACCTAAAATGTCCGTTTAATTCTGTAGATCATCACACGTGTGCCGTAGTTCCGGGAATGGTCTCGTCTACCTCTGTCGCGTACATGTTCTCACGCATCTTAAATAGGCATTTAAATTAATTAACATACGAATTCCCGTTGTGTAAATACCGTACGCAGTGACCCGGAGCTGTAACACAAGTCACAGCAGCTAGGAATTCGCGAGTTTATATCGAGATTCGAGATCCTTCCGAACACTTAGTAAGGGTCTTCATAATGTGACTGCAACATAGGCACGTCATATTATAAACTACGTATGAATGCGTTATTCATGCACTTGGCATACTTTACCGTACAAAGAAATGACATCTAGGAACTTGTAATGACTAGATTATGTCACGATCGCAAAGTTCAGCCTATACTTATGAACTAAAGTTCAAATATAATTCTAGGTTTAGTTCTGCATTCTTGGGGCTTATTGGATAATGCAAAAATCGAATACAATGGCATTGGCAACGTCGATAGTCGTTCAATTTTGTTAGTTTATGTTTCCGTCTAATGAATCATGTTAGGGCTGTAAACTAGGGCACTATTCCAGTGGCTGATAATATTGATACATTCCCCCCTTTATCTTGTGGGACGTAATCCTATTTGGCAAACCAAATACACGCTACCATTGCGGTACGCTTGAACTACCGATCGGGGATTATCGGTGTGGCATTCATACACCTATAGTTACTCGTATGTATAAACATGTATTGTATGATAGTTTATCCTATATGAACAGTTATCGATGTGTCCTTTACGAGCGCACTGGAACAACAAAGTTATCAGTGCAGCCCAGTGCAACGTCCGTTCGTTTCGTAAACTGTTTGTGCTGTAGATAAACTGGGCTTGAAGGATGGCGATGTTTTAATATACACAATTTATTGTAAATAGTAAAATTCAGTCGACACGATCACGTGGGTGCGTGGAGTTTTTCCAACTAATTTAATTAAACCTTCTTTAGTGTAGGTAGCTCTTAATAAAAAATATTAAAAAACCAACATAAAAGAACGAAATCTTTCAAGAAATGTTTTGAAAGCGTAAATGGGCAATATGCCACTTTTATCTCTCTATTTACAGACAGTCAAGGTTTAATTTGAGCACTAAAGAATCTGCTTATTAATTTAGGTCATTAATAAGACTTTTTTTATCTTAATTACAACTGAATTACATAAATTATCTCAAAGCGGAAACGTTAATATTTATGGTACACGTGGTCGTCAGGATCATGGACAAATCCATAGAGCGTGATACATCTCGTGAATCGTAGCATTCGAAGCCTGTTTGCAATTAGCCGCGTGTGCGTGACCAATCAACTCTCTTGCTAGGTCTAAAAATAAAATAAACTGGCTTTTATTACCTATCATCGAAACTTTTTTTTAGTGTGTAACGCTACATTTTGATTGGGAACTTTATTAGGTTCTCAGTGTTTAGAACCGAATTACTACATTATTTCGTCATTAACATTTGCAATTTACTAATTCATTTGGCTTTTTCGACAGATCTTCGTTATCTATATCCTAATTATTGATACATACGTATGATAAATACGTATGTTGTGTAAAATATACATAATGTTAGTGTAGCATTTAGATTTCTTGTGTATCAGTTTAATTAAAATCCTCACTTCGTCCATCATCTTCAGCCTAGCTCTTTATCAACCGGTTGGGGTCGGCTTCGATTCTGACTGATGCAGTTGAATACCAGTATTAAGTTTTCACTTCATCCACACCCCAGCATTGAACTACTTCAGCTATGTGGTCATCATTCCACTCTTCAGGGATGTGTCGATGTGATACAATCCGTCGGCCGGTTTGTTTAGTCTACGTGTGAATATTTTGTGGTGCGTATTTTTGGTCGGTGCGTTTCGTTCGCATCGACCGCTTTGCCGTTATGTTGGCATGACGTAAGTGCGTTATTGTTATGTGCTTAAGGCCCAGTTTATACTAAAGCGGAGATGAGAGATGTGCGGAAATCAATCAATCACGTTAGTTGAAATCTACATCGCGTCTCGTCTGCCCTCCTGTGATTTGTCGAATCTTGCTCAACTCCTCTCATCTTCGCTTTGGTGGAGTCCGGGTCTTACACTGGACGATGAAAGATCAATTGCTGTACTTATAGTTTTAAGCATTAAGGGATTTGCTACAGTTTTCCTTTGATCAGGTCATCTTAAAATAGAGAAATGAAAAGTTGCGAAAACTAGACAGCAATCCAAACACAAGTGAAATATA
The DNA here is from genome assembly GCA_950022335.1 of Eurois occulta. Taxonomy (NCBI): domain Eukaryota; kingdom Metazoa; phylum Arthropoda; class Insecta; order Lepidoptera; family Noctuidae; genus Eurois; species Eurois occulta. The sequence goes on along the minus strand of OX465486.1, from coordinate 17,066,771 downwards.
AGGCAATATTTCACCGGTTTTGTTTATACAAATCACATTTACAAAGTATTTCGCAAGAAAGGCTAATCCCTTTCAGTTAAAACTGTAAACATTTCTTTCGCTGCATGCGTTTACACAATCTCTCATTACGTTCCATTCAAAGAAACAATATCTTCTGACCCAGCGAGACATTCGGACCATTAACTGCAATCTACTTAATGATGCTTACACAAACGAAACGATAAAAGCAAAAACACTTCGGCCAACGTTATTTTGAAAACCGCATCTCTTTCGAGGATATTAACCGAAGTACTAGACAAAGCTGCCTCTGTGGATCCGCTTATTTCCTGCCCAGACGTCAACGGAAACTGGGACTGCAGCGTCTTTGTGTGATGCAACGTCAAATGAAACATTCGGATTACTTTGTCACGCCACTATCGCTCCTATTACTACAACGAAAAGAAAACTAATCCCATGATCACCAACTTGTGTTTGCCATGCAAGTATCGATTCTCTGCTGTTTTAAAAGATAAGGAAACGTTTTGAAATTCGGATTGGCATAACTATCTTCGCGCGGTAGCGCTAAAACTATAGCGTTTATCAGCCCCGATGTGATTTGAGAAGGAAATTGAGTTTCTGAAGGGTGTGCTACGTGAAACTTCAGCCGGTGCAGCTTATCTTATATCCACTACAGTTGTAGCTATAGCTGTCTTGTGAGACGGTGCAACGAATAAATACATCTTCATTAATTAGTCTAATTACTTGATGATTGTGTACTTAACCGTTAACGAGAAGAATTAATTATAATAATGACGACAGAAAATTAAATATTCATGGGTTCAGATTATACAGTGTGATAATGATACTTGTATAGAATATGTAACTAAATCGGAGCAGGTACAATGTTTTGTTCCCATTGACCCCGCTCGGCGCTCCCAGTACATACACAGGTAAAAGCGGTTTGGAAAAGCATTTTAGTAACAAAATCAATTGAACTACGTTCGTTCGGCAGGAGCGTCACGGTGGGTGCGCCTGGTAACCTATTTATACCCGCCCTAGAAACGAAACTATACGTCGACGACACAAGAACCAAAATCGGTTATCAGTCCGCACGGTGTAACCTTGTAACATGGCGTAATGAACTGTAAGCCTGACGCCTCGCCACGACCAAGCGACTTACGCAATCCCATGAATATAAAACGCGTAAATAAATAGCAGATGCGCGAAAAACTCACCCCGATACAGACAGACACTTAGCATAATAATCGCGGGTGGGGCAACGACCCCCCTCGTAGTAGAAAAGGGGGAGGGAGGGTGGCGGGCGGCACTCCCCTACAGTGACACGATTCTCACGCGACGAGCTTCCTTTCAACGTTGTAATGAATGGGTAACGACGTAAATACGTCGCCGATGACATAATCTCTGCAGCACGACATTGAAAACCAGTATAGTATGGCGACAGTTATGCAGTTGGAAAGTGGACTGACCGGGGAATTCTTTCAATCTAGAAATTGGCTTTTGTTTTTATTTATTGTTTTTATGCGAACTCGTTCCCTTTCGTTACGTTGAGTGGTTACTTGGAAGTTGGAACGGGGTGTGTTGATTCTATCCGTACTTGAAATAATTATCCTTTACCGAGAACTCTAACAAGTGGAACTTATAATTAATGTTACGAAGTGGACAGCTCAGAAAAAATATTATACTCGATAATTAGTGATGTCTTCTGACTGAATTTCGAACGAAAGTATAATATACTAATTAAACCACAATTTAAACATTCCATAGGCAAACTGCAATCCATTTAATTAAAATGCAAAAAACCGAATCCATCTTGCTAATTGCATAAAATGCAAACCTTATTAAACCGAGGGCATCGAAAATTAATTACTCATACATATTTCAAAGTGCCATCCATCTACGGAATATTGGTCAAAGGCAACATTAATCTCAATTAGACATTAACAAGTCATACATATAGCGTGAGAAACATACATACCTACTGGAGCTCGTAACGCATGATGAACATTATCATATTGCTAAGGATATCAAGCTGGTAGTATGGATAAAACATCATTCTTTCCACTGGCAACATTTTTCAGGCAAAAATGTTAGGAATTAACCCTCGATATTCATGTGGAGAATTTAGATAACTTAGTTCGCTTTCGTTACGAAACGGAATAATTAGTGCTGTGACATCAAATGCTTTTCGTGAAATCGTGATTCGATGTGATTTATCATTCGAGGGGCAGAATTGTAGTGTAACTCGTTAGAATTGTAAAGGATTAAATTGTATAAACCGCGGAAACGAACTCAGGGCAGGGGTCAAGGTTAATATTAAATTCAAATTCAAATATTTTCTCACGGTACTATTTCGCACGCTTTAATTTTAACAAATTTTATTTCTAACGTAATTCATTACATTTAAATTAAAACATTCCAGCTATACTCAAGGAATTATCAAATATCTGTAAAATTCAGTACTTTGAATCTTAAATTGAACTAATCAATTTGATTAATTCGAGTGTAACATTTTCTCTCACCAACTAATTCGCAACACTAGGGTTGCAGCGGGCAGCGTCCTCGCGGGGCGCATATGCACACAGCAGGGTTCCGCAACAACACACTGAAACCCTCGAGTGGAATTTGACAAGGACTTAAATCCCCCGAGGGTCTGCACGATGATCAATTTCCAACGCTAAACGAAATAATATTCCATTTTACGACCCCAGAAAGATTGCGACTTCATTTGGATAGGTTTTAAAGTCTTCTTTGTTGGGTATGATTTGATTTAGTAATGGCTTTTATGTTCTGTTCATACATACATTTTTGTGTATTATTTTTGAGTTTAATTAAATTGAGAAGTAGATTAATAATTTTCTCTCGAAAGCTTACAACATAATCAATCAAACTTGAAGTTAGAATAGGCACTTCAAAATCGGTTCAGTTATGTACGATTGCGTTCTCGTATTCTTATAAATATTTATAAGTCTTATACCCTTTGCTGACTTATGCACACGTAGATTAAATTCAAACATATTCGTGCCCGCGGCTCCGTCCGCATGTGCGGTCTTTGATATTGAAAGCAGATTAAAATCCGTTCAGTAGTTTTTAATGATACACAAACAAGTTGCTTTTGCATTGTGTTTTATTTGTTCTTTACAACGTAATCTCGTTTTAATTCTTACATGCTTTTTTATTTAGTTACGAACCGTAGATTTGCTCGTTTTTAACGCAGAATCATTATATTTTCACGTTAATAAAATCAATTAGAGTAGGTACCTACTAAGCAATTAAATATCACAAAAAAAAACACTATTGAAAGTGCTGTTCAAAAATTCTCATAAAACGTAACTAAAAATAACTAACTGGAACCCCTGTCAAAATCCACACAGTTATTACATCAAATCCTAGGGGTGTTGAATCAAAGCGCCCGCCACGGGGCGCGGGGGCAACGCCATCTGCGTTTGACATGTATCATAATTTGCGCTTTTGCACACCCACTACGTATGCCACTCGCCGCGCAGGCCAAGCCGGCTCGATTTGAGTGCAACTGATGTTTACTCGATAATCGGCGAGTGTGACGTGTTGCTGAACGTCAAATGCGATTTAGTCCAAAGTAATAAAGATAATAATCAGTCTATAATAATGTTCCCACTGTAGATATCTGGTGACATTGGCCTTCTCTCTAAGAGAGGAGTGATGGCTGTTTTCCACCACGAGGGAATTTCAATTTCCCATTGCGGGTTGGACGCCACATGCCTTAGATTTTTAGGTGCTTGGATATGTCACGTTCGTCTCAAAGTGACCCAGTTTTAAGCAAAAAAGTTATAATCCAATTAGTATACACAGCAAACTAAAAATATTCGATAAGTATCACAAAACCTTATTAAATTAATGACATGTTTACCCAGCAAAACAATGAACCTAGTCCACCTGCAATGCAAAGCATGGCAACAAAAAGTCCGCGACATGTAATTAAACCAACTAATAGTACGTGTTACGTTATTAGTTACTATAACGTAGCGTAGCGTAGTAATTTCCGCGAACAATTAGTACGTCGGTCGGCGACATTTCCGAGAAATGTGTACTCACGCCATGTTCTGTAGTCCTATTGTACGTAATAGGTTATCAAATATCAACTGGGCTGGTAGTGGGATAGTACATAATAATGGGACTGTCGATGTCATAGGGATAATACGTCTACACAAAAAAAAATGGCTACATGAGGTGTAAAATTCTCAGTACCTGTACGGACTCATCATCATTCTCTTGCCCTTATCCCAATTTATTTGGGGTTGGCGCATTTTATTTTAACTCTATAGGTACTTCTCTATTACTCGTCATCTCAGCTGCAGTCACCTTTTTTCTAGATATATCATCGTTAACACGGTCCATTTTTCGTTTCTTTGGTCTTCCTCTACTCTTCTAGTCATCTACATTCATACTTAATGGAAATCTTGTAACTAGCGAAATGTGGTTGTAATAAACACCTCTTTTTTACTTTCGATCGTTACGAAATGTTATGTTTGTTAAAAGTTCAGATTCTTTTGCAAAAAGTTTCAGAAAGAAATGGCATAATTTTCGTAACAAGTAACGTATACCTAATTATAAAACTTTTGTTGAAGTTTCGCTCAAGTTTTCTTGAAAAAATAAAGTTTATTTTGTTTAGCTTGGGGTTGCCCTTGCCACACAAAGGAATTCAGCCAACTTTTTGATGAATAGAGCAAAGTTTCATTAATTGACTGGGGCGGATAAAAATAGGCTTAATAACACGTGTGATCTGAACATCAACGCGAATTTTAGTCAATACTTTCGATAGACTTCGCAGTGACTTGGCTCAGACATGTACGAACGTGGCATTATCAACATGTTACATCTAAAGACAGGTAGACATATTTGCGTAATCCCAAAAGCTTCGACCGAAGCCAAGGGCTTAGGTATGGTGTAGACCGCACACTAAGAACCCACACAATAACCTTTTACTTCAACCGTTTGTATGGGACATACATATTTTAGTATAGTTATCTATATACAGTTAGGTGTAGGACAAAAGAACTTGTGCTTGCATTCTTATATGGCTGGCGGTTCGGATGTGGGCTCGTAAAACCTTTACAACTTTGAGTAGAGCAGCCGTATTCTGTTTATCTTGTAAGCGTGTCGATGGTAATCAAAATAGTGTCAACTCAGAAATACTGCGAATAGGTATTGCATATTTTTCAGTTCCACCCATTCTGTATTAATTTTAATGGTTTACAATTTAAATGTCACGGGAGCTAGTAACCTTTTAATTATAATGTCTGTTCAAAAAAGGGAACAACAATTTTATTAATGAATATAAATTGCTGCGAATGTTTACCAACACGTCCACTTGCGCGGGCACAGCGCGAGGGCGACACGCTAGGCGAGCGGGTCGCGTCTCGTTAACTTGCCACGGCCGATAGCATCAGGTAGCGATCCTGCGTTACGCTCAATAATCGCGTTGTTAGGCCTTGTAAAACTTTATACTAAACGTAATGTTACTCCGCAGTAAAGCGTAATGCTAAAAGTAACGTTACCGCGCGGTAAAACGTAATCCTAAACGTAACTTTAACGTGCGGTCAAACTTTACGTTAACGCGTGATAAAACGTGATGGTAACGTAACCTTATGTATAGATCTTTCAATCCACAAGGACGCGCCCCACTCTTTCTCCAGAGATAAGAAACTACGTGATAATACGCTATTGGGGAAGAGTGGGCGCGTCTTCGTTGATTGAAGGATCTATACCGTGCGGTAAAACGTAACGTTACCGCGTTTTAAAACGTAAAGTAACGGTACTGCGTGACGACTGTAACGTAACGTTATCATGTAGTTGCCACACTCTGTGCTCAGCTTTACAAGATTTCAATGTTTAAGGTTAAACAGGTGTATCACACGAAACTGCGTTCCACTGCAGTATCAATGACCCCAGAGGTCAATGCCATTTAGTAATGAAATGTTGAACCAAATCGGTATTACGAAAATAAATTATGAGGGACGGACCATTTTCTTTAAGTTATTGCAACCTTTCGCCAAATGACAGCGGGTGGGGAAAATGAATGGGTATGGGGGAAAATTAGGGAGGAAAACATAAGTTAAGAAATTAAGATTATGAATAAAAGCCTCTTTAATCTTCCAAGTCTTGATAAGAATGAGCAATCATTTTTGAATCCAATAATCTCTGGCAAATGTAAGTACAGACGCCAGCACATCAAGCTACTACAATCTGTCAAATTTCTTTAATAGATTTTCAATTTTATCTCTAAAGCATTAGGTTCAAGGTTGGTTGGGACAATCTGACAGTTTCGGGTAGGTAGACCTGGTGGCGTCTGTACATTTCCACACAAAACATTCACACCACATAAAATATTCTGGATTCGAGCAATCTGTAAGCTGGACCGTCTCGTAATTGCTTTCATTGGCCATTAATTAAGCTTGTACTTGTGCTATGTATGTGACTATGCATGAAAGTTTTAATCATCAGAGGCAGAGTTCCGACATTATGATAACATTAACAATGACAAATCTTCGTCGGAATCCACATCTTCGAGTCCTAGACTAACAGAATATTTATTGACTATGTTAATGCATGCATTGGCATAGTACATAATGTGATCCTGATCACACTAAAAGGCAGATAAATAATGATAAAAACATTACCAATATGATAAATAATGATGGCTTAAGTACTTACTTTCTTTACTTAAACGACGGAATTACAAACAATAACCACGGATATAAAGTCAATATCGAAATAATGCAAAACAAAAGAGCGTACATGTATTCTTATATTCGAAGAGAGATTACAATGTAGTTGTGAGCGCAGGTGAATGACCGAAATCGGCGCGGCCGACCTTGCGACGTCTCGCTTCACCTACATACGCCACACTGACAAGCCACTTTTGCTTTCGACAATTCGCAAAAAAATATATTAAGGAATATCTTTGTTCCGTTGGATGTTGATGACGCATCTAACTTTGCCCTATAGGTACCTATGGTGTCTACGGTCTACGTTTCCTTGTTTCTACGCTCCGTTGTTGTCACGCTTTAGTTTGGCTACTTCGTTGATGTTCAAGCCTTTATAGGGAATTACTTTAGATTTTATGATTTCTAATTACTCTCTTTTTGCATCATATGCTATGCTTTATTAAAACATTTGAACTGGAGCGAACCCTAAAGGAAGGGTGGATCCCTTCTCTCCTGAGTTTCCTTCTCATTATCATATGAAAGTTTTTCACAAGTCCGAATTGATCAGAATTCTTGGCATTCAATAGTCCTTTAATCCTCCTCTCATTAAAGGAAATGAAACTTTTCGCGAATTAAAACTCCACCAGACTTAACGATGTTCCGTATCAAATTAAGAGCGTCCCCTTCCAGACGGTCAGAGATACCTGTCCCGAATATCTTCAGTGCAAAAATTTCTTAAAAATTGGGTCAATTAGCAACAAAGCTCCTCACGAAGTGCCAGAAAGGAGGGGAACGTACATCCCTAGTTACGAGTATACGTTGTGGCTTTACAAAGGGCGAGGGTGCGCCCTCGACGCGCGGCACCACCCCCGCCGCCCGGCGCACTGCACCAAAGAAAAATAACGCCCAGCCACAAAACCACAGAGCTCATAATCGAACACGACACCACAACGAAGGTTGCGTTAGAATTGTGTTATTCGACATTTTACCTGTGGATGTCGCCCAACAAAAGACTAAAACGGGTTACGCGGGAAGATGCTCCCAGAATAAACATTTCACGTGTGAAGCGAGAACCGCGATATGTGGATAAGTAAGCTGCAGTCATCTCGCTTTGTAAGTCACGTAAGTGTCGGCGTGAGACGTATGATTGATACCCACCACCGACGAAGTCTCGCCACTGAATATAAAAGCTTACTTTAATAATAAAACACCTTTTCAAATACGTGAACAATAAGTAAAATTGTTATTTCATTCGTCGCAGTGTGTAGTCGCGTCAAGTCTACGTGCGGTGAATGTCACGCGGCCAAAAATAATAAAGTGTGCGTTCAGTCCGGACGGTCGTTCGGTCAGTGCAGTCTCGTTGCGTCACTGCACTGGACCGCCGCCGCTGGGGCATTGCACCTTGTGCGCCGCGACTGCCGCGACCACACCGCACGCTCGCGCCGTCCCGCTCGCGCCTCGCTCGCCTAGCGATCGATCCCACCCACCCATTCAACAGCTGATTGTCATTTCACGAGTAACGTGATAGGTGACATGGTGAGGTTACTATGTCTCACGTGACACCCTATATACTATTTCATAGTAGCTAACTATTGTATTGTATTGTTTCAGTGGTGTGGCGGTGCTGAGTCCGACGGAGAGCGGTGGATGCAGCAGTAGCGATATCACAGAGCCGCGCTCGCCGCGCAGCCCCGAGTCGTCGTCTTCGTCGTCGTGCAGCACGTCCGAGGATAGCGCGGGCGCGCGCATGCCGCCGTGGGTGTGTGACCCGGCGCCGCCGGCACCGCGACGCATAGCGGCGCAACCCGCGCCCGTGCGCCGCTCGCAGCCGCCCATACACCGCCGCATCACCGAATACTTCAACCACAAGATGAAGCCGCAGAATGGCCTCAAGCGGGATAACGCCGCCAACGATGACACCAAGAAAAAGTGCCTACCTAAAAATGGGGTCACGCATGACCTAGAGAAATATATTTCTTATCTGTCACAGACCCTTAGTCCTAAAGTATTAATGGACGTCGGAAAGCAAAACGAAGTCGCTAGCCGAAAGTCGAACACCACCATTAACGGCGCGATGGACGCCCCGAAAGCGGCAGATCTCAGCAAAACGACGCCAAATGGTAATTTCAATGGTCTGATCGACTACAGTAGGCCCAAGGAGGTAAAAGACAAAAATCACACGAACATGAATGGTTTTTTGGAAATCCGGCACGGATCCGAAACTTTCACAAAAGGGAAGCAAACAGCAGCGCTTCTGAAAGACTTGATAGATGGTAAGAGACCTGGCCTCGAAATAAAGACTACTACATCTGACCCATCCGCCAATGGGACATTAGCCAATAAACACACTCCAGACGTCAGTAGACGTAAAGTTCCCATACCTGCGTCCAGTGACTTGGTCGGTATGAGGATTGCGCCCTCAACCCCAATAAGTCAACCTAAGAAAACTACAAAGCCTGATAAATCTAGAATGAACGGCGTTGTAAGCTCAACGACTAAACTGGATAGCAGAATGAATGGAGTCACACATGGATCAAATAATTTGAACTTAAACCCTATATCTAAACCAGCTAAAAAGGAGACGCAGAAGAAAGCGACACAACCCGCGAAAAGAACGAATCGCAAGTCATCTGCGTGTATTGCCAATAGTAAAAACCTTACGTGGTCTAAAGCTAATAATCTCAAGCAAGTGCAGCTTCAGAAACAAAATTGCACAAACATATCTTCAAGTTCTCCTATTAAAACCATGCCGGGCGAGGCGAGTCCTGTTCCGAAGATGCATATCCCTCCGAACGGTGTTCGTCAGGCTCCAATGATGAACGGTAATTACACCAATCTCAATGTACCTGTACCGAATAATTACCAAAACTGTCATCAGATTAACATCCCTCAACCATGTAGCGGTACAATGAACCATAACAATTTACCATCATTCGTTGCTGTACCACAAAATATGATGCTAACGGCGTTAAGGATACCCCAGAACGGTTTATCGCCACAAGCACTTGGACAACAGAATAATATGGCTGCTTACAACCGACCTAATGTTAACGTCTCAAGTCCGACAAAACTAAACGGTCAGTTCGTTTTCCCACTTATGCAGAACCTAAATGGAACGGTTGTCCAAATACCAAATCTGATGACAAAGATGCCTAACTTTGTTCTTCCACCAACTCCACAGCTGACGACACAAAGACAAGACCATTTACAAAACCAGCAAGCTGCATCCATTCTTATAAACGGTACTCTTTTGAAGCTCGCTAACACTATGACATCAGCTTATCCGACCGTAAAAAGTGAACCTGTAACAAGTCAGCCTATTCCAGGGATGAATAAAAATGTCACTGGAATGCAAACTGTCGGCGTGACAGTTCAATCTAAACAGAATTACGCTGTCAACTTCAGCCACCCCGTTCTTATGCCTCAACCAGGTTATATTGTAACATCTGTGCCACCAAATATAAACGTAAAGGAAACTTGGAGTTATACAAATACAAATACAGTGTCTTCGTCACAAACGACGTATTCGAGTCATATAGTTCACCATCACCCGCCCATCGTGCCCAATTATCATTCGCTGCACACGAGTAGTATACCCATCGCGCCGGTCAAACCGCCGGACAACCCGATCCAGGGCACCGACCCGCCCAGCAGCACAGTAAAGGAACACGAGCTATTTGATTTAACGCCTCCCAAATGCGAAATACCGTGGTTATCCAAAACTGTCAACAATAACATTTTCCCATTAGAACCAAATAAAAAGAAATCGAGGCCTTTCGCGGAAATTTGTAGTATATCGGAGAAGCTCGAAGAGTTAGCTGCTAAGAAAGCGAAGTATGAACTAAAAGACGAGATCTTTGAAGTAAAAGACGAGAAAATTGAAGAAGATTCAAGGATGGATTCGGGTATGGATTCGACCATGGATTCCACCATGGATTCAAGCACTGAACTTCGAAAGATCGAGGCGGTCGCCAGGCGGGAGGAGACGATCTTTACGCAGATCACCGTTCTCAAGGACGTGTCATCGTCAGACGTCCACAATACTTTGATAGAAGCTAATTTCTGTAGTACAACGGAGTCCGAATCAGGTATAGGGACGGACAAGTCCATAGACTCGCCGAGTGATTCTCAAACTAGTAAAGAATGTGATGAAGATTCGTCGTCGTTGTCTTTAAGTATAAGTGTGTGTTCTGTGGAGGTGCAGAGTCAGAAGAGTCCTATTCTGAAGCAGCCGAAGACGCTGCGCTTTCCCCCGAGGAGTTTGACAAAGCCAAGCAATGACAAGCGCAAGTCGAGTACAGACACGACGTCCACAGTGTCTGTGTGTCTGTGGGAGAACTGCAAGCGAGAATTCGAAGGAGATCCAGATCTCTTAGAACATATACAGGTTAGTTATTTTGTATTTTCTCATATTTTCACACGAAGAAATCTGAATTTCTTTGTTCTTCTTCCGTTTTCTTGTGCAATCATGACATGAACAATAAACATTTAATGCTTACTGAATAATATACTTTCCTGAGTTTATTTTTAATATTAAAATCTTCCCATTACTTTTTCAGAATGTCCACGTAGAAACACAAGCCGGCAAGGAGAACTACGTCTGCCTTTGGGAGCAGTGCAAGGTTCGCGGGAAGCCGTCGTGTTCCAGACTATGGCTGGAGCGCCACACACTATCGCATGGCGGCAACAAGCCTTTCAAGTGCATCGTCGACGGCTGCGAGAGGCGTTTCTCCACACAGGTATAATTACGGGCATATGTACTTGAATAACCTCCCCAAAACGCACTGAAAATACAAAACTCCCAAAAGGTGTTCAATGTCAATGAAAATTGAGTGTTGTGTAAAATGCGGCAGTCGGCGTAATCGAAGCGTTTCGCGTCATGTTGAGCTACTGCGTGCGTTCGAACTTGCAATGCGATTCAGCGTCAAAGATCGTGATATTTTTTAAATATGACAGCAGATCGTTTGCGTTGTTGTGGCGAACATTTTTGAGGGAGTTCTCCAAATATTCCTTGATCATTTGCCATTTAAAATCTGTCAAGCTAGCATATTAATATTGATGGCTACCAATATGACTTTTCAAAAGTTTTCGCAAATCAGGGTTCCCAATGGCAATTTTTATTGATATGGAACTGGCTTTATTTTTATTTTTTGATATTCAACAAAAATTATTTTATCCTTGACCAAATCATTATCATTGTTATTTTCATCCTAAAATTATATTGGTACAAGTTGAAGTTTTATCTGTATCTTCAGTGCGTTTTCTCAAAAACCCAAATATTATTTAATCACCCTTTTTATCACTTGAGATCAAACGGTTGCAGAATAAGTAAAAGTACAAAGTACATTAATGTATGGTGAAATATTTTAGGAAATACATTTTAAAATATTTAAGAAATATTTTAAGGTATACATTTTAAAATATTGATATTATATGTTAGTTTACATAAGTATATTCATTCATAGTTTAAGTAAAAGTAATTACAGTCCACTAAAGTGTGGGCTTTTAAAATTATCAGGTTCTAGTTAAAAACAATATTAATAAAAAAATATTATGAATGTCTTTTCTTGTAGTTTGTTTATTTCTGCAGCAAATCGTTTTTTAAAGTTTATTATTTTATGTTCAGCTCATTAGCAATTAAGTGAAATGTGTGATTGTATCTAACCCTATTACCGCTAACGACGTCCATGCCAATAAAACAGAAAATAATTATAAAAAGGTACTCAAAGTCAGATATTACTTTTGTTTTTTTATTGTTCTCATGTACTTCTTGGTCCTCAATTTAGAAATTACAATTGCAATAATAAGATGAAAACTAAACTATCAATGTTTTGAGATTTTTTTACAATTCCTTGTTAGCGTTGGAATGGTTATTTTAGTTGGTACTTTTGGATTTTTCAGCAGTAAATCTTCAGTTTCAAAAAGCTACCTCGTGTTATCATCGGTGTAACCCTCGTGTACTTTTTTGAAATTGTCAATTTACTCACCTAATTAATCTAAAATGTATTTTCAGTGTAACAGTAGTGTCTTCAACAAGTAAATAGCGTCCAATCGAGTGATTGGATCATGAAAAATATTAATAAAGTATTCAATCGACGTTAAATTCATAATTATTTTCTATATCCGCTGTCAACTTAAATAACTTCAAAAGCTTCAGAAATATTGCTATAAACTTTCGTTTTCGGTAAATTGAAATATTATAAAGCAAGATAATTGCAAAACAAAGTAATTGGTACAACTAAATGATCAAGAAGAATTCAATTAATCTGTCTAGTTTAAATTAAAGTACTTGCTCAGTGATGTGATCCTATCACTGGATTTGGTATGGCATATCATGATTCCTTTCCATCCTATACTTAACTTTTGTAAGTTTTATTTAAATAAAAAGAAAAGTAACTTATAAAATCTCATTCCCACAAAACAGACATCGCGTGATGCGCCATATAGACGTTAATTTACGACGCAGCCTCCGACGAATATAAAAGATAAAGTTGTATATGTTTTCTTTCCCCAAGGACACTGAAGACGATGCCAAAGAGAACCCTCGATGGCTGGAACCACTTCCGAGATTTAATTTATTTTTGTCGATCTGTAAATTTGTCGGGTTTACCCCTTTGACCGCTATGTAACGTTCAATGTACCCTTAAAGTGAGATAAGAAAGCGATAACAGCTGCGTAATTTTCGGCGATAACTCTTACTTGAAGCTACGTAACCTCAGTATTGTTCAGTTCACGTGATTACCCGTTATTGGCAGTCGAAGTGTTAAAGGCGATGGATTTGATATATATTATTTTTTTTTTCAACACGTCGTGACGAGCTACGGAATAAGTGTTGTGTAAAAGCAAGTACTATGTAGATGAACTGGTGTTAGACTAATTAGTTCATAAGGACTTAGAAACTTTACGCCTTCATCAACGAACTTTAAATGTTATTTAGAATGATTTTAAGCGATATAACAAATTACTTTGTAGATAACACTAGAAAAACTAATACACAATAACTATTCTATGCTTGTATTATTGATACATACCTACCAATATTATAACTAACAAAACGGTATACTAGAAAAAACATCCGCAATAATAGTGAAAAAATCTTAAATTGACATAACTTCGGATCAAAAAACAAATAAAAATGGCATTACTAAAATATTCTAACTGCTTATAGCGTCATTGTACTTTAATCTAATACACTTGAAGTTATAAACGAGCTCCATACTTTACTAATGTACTCTTTTATTGCAAATTCTGCGAGACTTGTACTGCTGTATCTACTGTTGCATTTAAACTTGTGTTTATCCCACAGCGAACCTTACCACCCATGGCCGAAGGTGTTATTTCCTACTTGCTAACGTTTACTTTACAATTACAGACATTATTGGAGAGACATGTGAACAACCACTTCAATGAAGCTTCACCAAGTAATGGTTCCGGCAAGAAGTCTGCAGAAGGTTCCACCAAACTCATCCGTAGAAATGGCAAGAAGCTGCGGTATAGAAGACAACCATGGTCTGGTGAGTTGACACTTTTATTATTGCCATAAATGTACCCATTTTAACCACTCGACCATTGCAACTGGAAGGCGTCAAAATAGAGTGTAGAGCCAAAAAGAAGCCCGAGAAAGTAGAATAATGTCTGCAGCTGGATAACCAGCTCATTGTCGCTGATTATCCCAAAAACATGCATTTTTTTGGACAATCAGCGTCTTCCAGCTTGAAAACAGATGTGATTGATTTAAATCTGATGCAGTAGAAATAGCAGACTTTGCAGTTTTGTCTCCTCTACTTTAGCCAGTTTTACACAATTTAGTAAACAAATGATTTCCTTACCTTGTTGCTCCAAGACCGGATTTTATGATGATTTGTTTTGGGTTTTACTCTATGGGGCCTTTAAGCTTTGATAAAGATCACTACGAGATCAATGATGGCCGTGGATATCTTTGAATTCATCACAAATGAAAAAAAAACCATATGGTTTATTCAACGTGTTTTCTAGTCCGTAGCTACTGGAGGAAGGGTTTGAGTTTGCTACAGCGAGGGCTGTCATTTCTTATTTAGTATGTAACATCTTTTTGACCAGAGCACCATATTTTTCCAGCACGCATGTTCGACTTCTTCGACGCGGGCATGATGGAGGGCCTGGTGTGGCGCCTCCTCCGCTGCTCCCGCTGGCGCCTGGGCGGCGCCTGCCCGCTGCCCGAGCCGCCGGGCCGCCACACGCTGACGCTCCGCGCCGCGCTCACGGCCACGCGGTACAACGTCACCGCGCGCAGGAGGGAGGCGCTCGTCACGTATTACCCGCCGAATGTGTAAGTTGCCTTATTTTTTGGTCAAGTTATAGTTTTCGAGAGAGAGAGAGGAAGTCTGGATGCGGGATTGACAGGCATCAAGAGAGAGAGGGAGAGAAATCTGTGTGATAAGTTGTATAGAATCAAAGCTACTTGAAATTCCATTGGTTACATAAGACAACTTAGCTAAGTTAAGGATCTACCTGGTTTTCATCCTTTGGTAATGTTAATGATTACCACACATTAAAGTGTTGACCAGCAGAACTGTATAATAAAAAAAAAGAAATGTATGTTCAGTGAAATATCTGCTTCTCCCTTGTGGTCAAATGATGATGAGCTCAAAATAGTCAAGGTTTTTAATTGACTTTGATTCTATATGATGATTGTACTGCATAGGCATTATTTATCTGATAAGAAATTTTATATTTACTGAACAATTTCAATAAAAACAGTAATAATTTCTTGTCACTTGATAGGTCAAATACAATGATTCCCTAGATGTAGTCGGTATATATTCTTCGATATCACAAAGTATGGTGTTTTCAGGTAAGCATTGGAGTAACTCGTATCACCAATCACCTATGCACCCTGGGTCAATCTCCTTCCTTTTTAGGGAATAGGATAACCTGCTAAAATGTATAGATTCTATTACCGCTAAAACTTGTACAAAACAAATTAGTTATACAGAAAAATATTACGAAAATCTTACTAATTTAACTTAGAGACTATTGAAAAGTTAGCACTAAATGAGGGCTACCGTTTTTGAGTTCACCAGATGGCGCCACTGGCAAGTAAGGTCCTGTCATTCATTCTATTTTATAGTTTCAAGTACCAATAATTTCACAAAAGGATTATTTTATTACGTATAACAACATAGTGTAAACTTGAGATACATATTTACAATATTGTCCCCAAAATGAGCAAGCATGGAATATTTAAAAAGCATTCTTCCTGCAAGTGCTAACAAATTAGATCATAACTTGCTACTTATTATATTCAAGTCAATAAGTCATAATTAATCAGGAATGGCTCTACCTTGACCACAATCGTAAATATTAGTAAAAATACGTGATAAAAAGCGCGCGAACCCTCTTGACATCTGACATTTTTGAAGACCTTACTCTACACGAACGCCTTTAGCGGCGAATCATGCGCGATAGCCCCCATTGATTTAGTTGAGGGGTGAGCAATTTTTTATCTAACAGTATGTGACAGAAAGAATTCACACTCCTTTAGATACAAAATTAAACGCCCCTCAACTTAATTTCAAACAAAGTGACATACTAAATCCTCACTAATTACCATGGATCCCCATCATAATATGGTTTAGGAGTATAGTTAAAAATAAAATACTAATCTGAGTATTTGCGATCTAGTCTACAGCCCGGACTGTCGTGTCTAAGTAGATTATTATAATGTGCACAGGTAAACTCAGGTGGGTTAGTAGTGCAAAAGGAAATTTATGTGTTTAGCTATATTTTATTATATTCATCAATTATCAATTTATCATGCAAAGCAGTGCTCTTTTCAATTTAATTTCTTTATGGCATTATAATTAATTTATTATCACATTTAAATTCATAAGCTATTTTATAATTTCAAAATTAATGTTATCAGTTTTAGCACCCATTTTAAATATTCGATTTCCAGATTGAGTTGAAACCATTTGAAGTACGTAACAATTTTTCAATTATTACGCTCAAATAACTTCTCCACAACCTGTAGCTTTCTGATTAATTTAACACATACCTTATAATTTTATTATAGTGCACGGTAACTTACCTCTTCAGGGGATCATATGCATTACTACGAATCAAAATTGGCACTAACTGGCAACGGAACGCTTGCAATTGGCAAAAATTGTATGCACTTGATCCCCAAGCAGCAAGCTTGGCTTTTTGCATGCTCGATGTTGCCATCAGTGCCACACAGAGTTAAAATATTCACTAAGTTGCTAGCATTGATATAGTCTTTCAACATTGATCATAATATAGTCGTTTTTTTATCAGAAATATCATAAATTTTATCTGTTTTTCAAAAATTGTTCTTTATTGATTGCTAGCAATATACCGATGGGTTGCCAGTCCTTATTGATGTTTTGGATTTAGGCATAGTCAATCATCTTTTAGTTTGTTTTAAAAATGTTCTCAACTTTTATTCAAAAGCATAAGGTTGCTTACAGTCTGAATGGCAAATAGGTTGTTTAGCGGCAGTGTGACTGCCGCATCAAATTGTTATGATAAATTACACAATTTGGCACTGGTGTCCCTTGCTGTGCAGCTAGCTATTTGTCGCCCAAATTGAAAGTATCTTTAAATGCTAGTGGATGAAAAAAAGCTTATTAGATGTGCATGCCAATCATTTAGTACACCTTCAATGGGATTGGTGCCCATAAACGCTGCAAACACAAGTCACAAATCAAAATTTTCGTGTCAGGGAATAATAAACTTTATTCCAGAAGCGGACCAACATTACACCAAAATTCGCAGCCTAAATTGTGTTTGCAGCTGCCTCCGTGTGGCACGGGCATGAACCAGTAATAATAAGTTTAACATTTTTCCAGGGTGGAAGATGAGTGGGTGCCGGAGAAGGACGTGGCGCGCATCAAGCGGGTGGAGATCGCGGAGCTGTCGGCCAGCGTGAAGGTGGCGCTGTACGAGCACTTCTGCGCGTCGTACGCCGGCCCCGCGCCCGCGCCGCCGCCCCCGCCCCGCCGGGCGCGGCGCGGCGCGCTGGCGCTGCTGGCGCGGCGCGTGGAGCCGGTGCCGAGCCGCGAGCCCGAGCGCGCCGCGCGGCCCAGCGGCGCCAAGAAGCGCAAGATGGGCCGGCGCTACGGCGGCGCCGCCTTCTGGCCGTGCGGACGATAATTTAGTGATCCCGGCCCGGTGTCACTCTACGCGACCGATGTTGTTATTTGTGATTGCGGGCCGACCGCGACTTTGGAACGTAGATCCGAATGAGTTGACTGGGAAAACAGTGAAAATGATTTAATTTTATGTGAATGGCGATATGAATTTGTTTTTGTGTGATTAATTCCATTTTTAATAAATTTTTACAAAGGATCCGCTTTTCAAAGTTGCCGTCGGCCCGCAAAGAATTGTCTGTATAAACTTTATGTTTTCTCAATTGAATAGAATAATGTGATCGATAGTATAAATGTTGTCGGCGCGCGTAGTCCGTGTGACACCGAGCGAGACAGATGTTGATTCGACGACAGGCTGATGGCCGACGATATCCGACTTAGGAAAATTCTCGCCAAAGATTGTTGAGGTGCCGCGACGCGGTTTAGACTGCTATACAGCAGAAAGTTAAATTTTATTCACAAGACTGATGCTTTTTTATAATGATATTGAACGGTCGAAATATCGAGCCTTAACGCGTCCGTTCATCGAGGTGGTAGAACGCGGCGCGAACAAAGCATGTACATAGTTAGTTGGAAGTGTATAGTGAGTACGAGTTCGTACTCGATGTAACATAGGCGACGGATAGAGTACCCGGACGTTAGTCTGATAGCGTAAGTTAGAGTAAGGACGACCAGCGATGCGCATCACTGCCAACTGTACATAGTAGACGTATCGACTCGATACTTAGCTTAGTATTAAATGATTTCGCTTTTAGTTGTTTAGTCCCCGCGTGTCGCGTCTCGTGTTGCTTCGCTTCCTGAGGCGCCGACGTCTTCCGGACAAGTGCCTGACACACGTCGCACACCTACCAAGCTAGTGTTCACTATATATCACGTATACCGTGCGTAGTCATATCAAACGAAACTCGCAGTTTAGTCGTAGCGTAGGACGAACAATTTTGATATTCGACGTTTTATTCCCCTTGTTGTGTTTGGTGACTCTAAGGAATCAACAACTGTCTGTAGTTATACTATAAATAATGTCACTGCCATTGGGAGTTGTGTACAAGTTGTTAGCCTCGACGATACTGTTAGCAATAAACGTTTTGTGATAAGATTGTATTGATAACCGATGTTCGTTTCCACGCACAAGATTAGCCGTATTTTTGTGTGATACATTAACAATAGTGTAGCAATGATTTTTAAAGATATAGAGTAAATTTCTAATTCAATTTATGAGAGGATTTGTTTGTTGGAGGAACACTTGTTGGCACAACATGAGATTTCGTACTCGAAGATTTTTTACTAAAACACATTAGGTTATTATTTTTATTTACAAGGGTTTGCGCTTATTGTGTCAATATCAGATTCATGAAACGTCTTCATAGTTCGTGAAGGCGAAGAGTAAGTTATCAAGCTAACCGCGAAACTGAGAACGTTTTAAGAATATTTTGAATAGGAAAATGAAAACGGTTGATATAAACATATTTTCTTGACTTTTTAATCAATTAAGAAGTCAAGAACATCAAGTTGTATCCTTGTTACAGGATTAATCTTGCAAAAATATGATACTAATTTAGTATCAAAAATATCACGGATTTCCTATTGACAGATGAGCGCAAACTATATTTAATTAATTATTATTTCATTTTAATATCGTGCGGAAACTCATGTTGTACGAACGAGGTGTACGGTCTAGAGGAATTAGTGATGCTATTGTGAAAGTAATAATTATTGTAGTGGCGAATGTTTTTAGATCATTGAAATGTAAGGAGCCTTGAAATGTTCAATATTAATAATTTATCGTAAGTTATGGTTATGTCCGCATAACCAATAGAAAAGCAATGTTGCATCGTGTTCTTAATAATATTAAATTTATTAATAGCGATTTAAGCGATTTGTGTAAAAGAAACACCAAACGAAATGATAAACAAGATCGAGACAGATTACTAAGTGTAGCTTCCAATGATCTAAGCGCATTTATAAGGCAAGTCCAATGAAATGACTCCGAATGAAATACAGTTAAGATAGCTCAGCTCATACAGTAATACATGCCAATGATTAACGTCAATAGCTGGTTAGTAGACACAGCTAGCTGTAAAACGAACTTTTGGATGCCCCTATACAGACGTTGTCAGATTATAACTGCCTTTTAGTCATAAGGGATTATACAAGTGAATATAAAGTTGTGTTCTGTGCTCACACGATCTCGCTAGTATTTTTTAGTTAGTGCCTATAGCGTTAAGTTAGGACGAATTGTGTGGACGTGGTGTAATCTTAATTGTAAACACCATAACGTATTTTTCAAACTATCGCTTATCGTAAACTGGAACGGAGATTTTATTAGATTCATTTAGTAGTGTAAATCGGCCCCTGGACTAATAGTGTGAAAATTGAATGTGAATAGTATATTATTCTACTATAGAGGGAGCCTTAGGCGTGAATTGCGGGTGGGGAGTCGGAGATCACTATTGTGTCTGGTAGCGGGACACTTGAGTTAGTTCGGGACTGCGCGCGCGGTGCAGTCCCGAACGCATTCGTAGTAGGTATGGACCCAAAGAGTTTAGGAAAATTTCTCTAGTAGTCGTGTTGGTGCCTGATTGTTCGCGTGTTTAAGGGGATCGTATGCTAACATATAATACAGTTTAGACTTCCTTTTGGAGCATTTCCAACGTACTGATTATTTTTTTAATAAATTTAAAAAATTAGAGTAATTATTTTTTCAGCACTGATCGTAGTGCCATATTTTATTGGCTCGCTTTTTTAATAAATTATTTTTATAGTGAAATTCGACACCAAAATCAGAAAGACAAAATTAGTTTTTTGTTCTATCCGTGTAACAATATGGACTTGAATATTTGATCTCAGAAATCGGCAGTGTAACAGATTTATGATGAGAATGCATGAGAGGATCCTAGTATTGCGGTCCGTGAGTGTTATTTCTTAATGAACATGTTAAATGTCGCTCAATTTAAATTTATTTTACTTACGAGAACAAAGTTTGACACATACAAACATACATTTTGGCCTATCAAAATGCTTGAGTACAAATTTCATTTCGCTATATTTACGACGCGATGAAATGTCTAGTGTTTGGCAAATAATCGGACTAAAGTTAATTAACATTAGATTAGCGTTAGTGGTTCAGAATGTTAGTCAAGAGATGATATTTTGTGAAGGCGAACCTCTTCGGACGAGGCGATGAAATTATATCGAAATACATTGATATACATATTGGTAAGCTCGAAAAGATATAATATATTTTTATCATTGCCACAATAGTCATAGTTGTCGTGTCGTTGTGAGAGTTGAGTTCGGTTTTGCATGTTTGAGGAGCGCGCGACCGTTCACTTGTTGCTCAGCGATTTATAATAATTTTAGTTAACCGCGGGCTCACTCGCATGCAAAATCTTTTTTGTTACGTGACAGAGTATACAACGGGGAACAATGGTAGTCGCTGCCAATATTATTAAGCCCTATAGTTTGATCAGCATTATTTTCAGCGGTGTGTCCACTGGTTATGTGAAGGCGTGAAACACATTACAGCCGTGATGCAGACACGCTTGAATGACGTTGTAAAGTTACAGCGAGCGGAACAATAAAAAGCGCCATCTTCAACTACATGCTCGTGTGGTTGGAAATCGTGGTTTTAATTGCTTCTCCCGCAATTAGACGGAAACTCAAGGAATGTATATAGTTAAGTATTTATTATTAAGTATTATTCTGCAATTCTGCATAGTACTGTAATTTGCTTCGCGCCTGGTTGGGCCTTAGGGGGGAGCGAGGGGGGCGCGGCCGGGGCGGCTCCCGGACCTTCCCGGACCGTCCCGGTCTGAGTCCCGGGCTGAGTCCCGGGCGTCGCCGCGCGGGGTAGTCTAGTGGTAATGTTCGCAAGTTGTCTTTCAAACACGTTTCCTATATTATGCGTTTATTATATGAATGTTCTCCTTTATTGTAAATGTTTGAATACAATAGTAACTATGTGGAGCCTGTGTATTCCAAATAGTATGCACTACTTATTCAATTTGTAGATATTTAATTATATATAGTATAATGTTTAATGCGTTGTCTTATTTGCTTATACCCTATGGTGAAATCGGTGAAATTAATTATAATTTTGAACCCACGAGCTGATGGGTAATCTACCTCAATTAATTTATCACACATTTGGGCATAATAATAGTGAATGTTAATTTAAATTTGGAATTTGTTCAATGTAGTGATTATTAAGGTTTTTTTTTTCAAATAAAATGGTTTGTCCACCTGTCACAAGTACTGTATCTTATATTAAATACATATTGTATGATTGATAATTACGTGTTTTATTAAATCATTGATACATCTGAAAAACACCTTTCAACACCCTTGTGATATGAGAATATCACCTTAAAAAGATTAAGGACCAACAAAAATAGCAACAACATGGACACCTATTGCTTTCTTAAGATTTTCATCTGTTAATCTTTCTTAGAAGACATCATATTGTGGTGAACTTGCTTCTGTGTGTGTGTGTGCTTGTGTGTTGCTGTGGTGGCTTGCCTTTATATTTAGGAATGAAGGAAGGCTGTTTTTTTTAAACAACCCATAAAAAAAATTCTATGTGGGAGGCACTGTGAGGCTCAGAATGAAGTACTGAAAACGTGGTAACCTTTTTCGCATCGGTGTCCCTTCCGCCCTGTAGAAAATTCAAATAGGTACTGATCGATATATCAAACTCCGAATCCTACGTTCAACGGACTCGCTTGCGTCTACGCTGAAGGGATGATTAATTTTAAAACTGAACCCTCGGATGTAGCCTGTCGGTGTCGATCTTCGAAACATTTCAGACTCCTATGTACCTACCTAGATACCAGTATAGAAGACTCCTACATCTACTGCTCTGCTTGACTTGCAAGATGGCATCAATCATAAAACAAACTACAGTCGACAAAAGAAAGTTTTGATAACAACGACCTTGAAAAACAATATTATTGTCCACTTACATTCAATAAACTACCTGGCTACAAAACACGCCACGTGCCAAAACACATCTATCAGCATTTTAGAACTTCAAAGCAAAACTTACATTACACAGGATACCTATGGTTTCTAATTTCTACCGAGTTTTGGTGAACATAATGCATATAGGTAAGTTGTGTAAGGTATTTCTTGCGTCCGGGAACGCTGGCAGCATACGTTTCACAAGGCAACCCGATACCTGGGCAGGTGTCATCAAGCTATTGTTATAATTATCGATATTGATGCAATTTTACTTATGACTAGCGGCCCGTCGCGGATTCGCACGGGTGGACATTAAAAAAAAATATAGCCTATGTTACTCAGGGATAATGTAGCATTCTAATGGTGAAAGAATTTTTGATTATTATATTTTTTCAGTAGTGTATGAGTTTATTCGTTACAAACATACAAATATTTCCTCTTTATGTGTAGTGTAGATTAGTGGAGAAAAGGTTTAAGTACCTATTCTACTCTTTGTTGGAAAGGTTGGGTGCTGGTTGACTGTTGAGAGGTCCATTCTTTGACTTGGAAACGTAGAAAATATAGGTGTGATCCTTTCTGTGTAGCTAATATAATTAAATTATTTACAAACTACAAAACTATAGGTAGTAGTAATAAATATGTAGGTACACTTAAAAAGATTACAGGGCGTCCGATGTAGCTAAGGGCGTGGACCCATGTCTACGGTGCGGCGCCGTTTACCGTGCAACGGTACGGCATCGTCGCCGGCGGATGGCGCAGCGCCGTGCCGCACCACGGTAAAGCGAACGGTGCGCCGTCCATTGCCCCTCAGTCGATCGAATCAACTGCGAAATATCGACTGAAAGGGGCAATGGATAGCGCACCGTTCGCGGTACCGTGGTGCGGACGGCGCCGCGCCATCCGCCGGCGGCGGTGTCGTACCGTTGCACGGCATACGGCGCCGCACCGTAGACATGGGTCCACGCCCTTATACAACATAACATCACGTTTCACGCCTCTAATACCCGAAGGATTATGCAGAATTATGCTTAAAGTACACCCACATTTCGCTGGTTATCTGTGTGGTTTTGGGCACAAATGCAGACCCCATGCTGCGCCAAAGAAATAATAGGTATCACTAAAACCTTTTATTATAATGAGCTATTTGTGTCCCACTGCAGGGCAAAGGCCTCCCTTCCCTCCTTCCACTTATTCCTATCCATGGCTGTTATTGGCCAATTTTTGAGAAAAGATTCGTGCTCGTTCTACCGTCTCCATCTGGGCCTGCCGCGTTGGTGTTTACGGTTGTTTGGGACCCACCTATGTGGTTATCAGCCCATAGCTCCTACGGCATGCGAAAGATGTGGCCAGCGAAGTTCCATTTAAGCTTGGCAGCCGTGTGACCTACATCAGTGATTTGAGTTTTGGAACACAGTATCGAGTTCGTTAAACGATGAGCGAGTTTAACTCTAATTTAAGATATTGCGCTCCATTGCTTGCTGTCAGACCCCGAGTGCGGACTTTTTATGCTTGGTGTCCATTTCTGCGCTCCAAAAGTGAGGAGGGAAGAATAGAATGCACATGTCCATGAGTTTTCTCTTCAGCGAGAGAGGGATCCTTTCATTGTTTGTTTCATCGACCTTCCAAAGCCTTTTAAAGTATAGTGTTATTCTTCCTTGTCAGTAGTCAGCTCATCTATCAATAATATTGTAAAAGTTTTGATTATGCATTAGAATGGTAATAACAGTAGGGTAGGGGAATACTGTGCCTGCCAGGGCTGCGGGACTGTTCGAAAGAGATACCGCGGCCCTGGAACATAAAGGGCCAAAGAAGGAACATGGGTGGTTTTTAGTCAGTAAGAGTCTGACACTCCCTTCCGCTCCGCCCAGAGCGGGGGGGGGGGGGCCATTTGATGATTTCCCACCCACCAAAAAAAAAAAGGGGAATACTAAATAAACGATAGATGGGCAGTGTAAAAGATGATATGGCTAGAAAGGGGCCGCCGAGAGAAGAATGGAAGAAGAAGACTTGCTGTGCTAAACCCATAAAACTTGGCAGGAGAATGATGATTGGGTAAAATTTTTCACCATACAACCTACTCATACACTTTGTACACTGGGTACTGAGCAGTACCTAAGCTAAGTTTAAGGTTTTTATCTTCACACATAGACTTGAAAAGTAAAAAAAAGCTCTAAAAACTGAATAAAATAAATAAATCATGCCTGCAAAAGTGCAGAGCCCCTGTCGACTGCACCAGACTGCTGTGTCAGCAAGTTGTCGGAAGCCGCAAGCGTCCTGCTGGCGGTGCCTCGTCCCACTCCTTCGCTACCTGCCGACTGCACCGGACCATGTGAGTAACTAACTATAGTCATACGGATTTATTAGGTCATTCTACAATTTAGTAGGTCTTCCTCTATGTACTTTCGATGGTGAGGTTGAAAATATAATCAGTTAGTTACTGGTTTGGTTCTTACAGAACATTTAAACGGAATTTCTTTCAGTTTTTTATTTAACTTTGAATGAAACTTAAATACGGATTTAAATAATTTCCCTTTGCTTATTGTAGTGTAACCATCGAATACTTCGTATTTTTTAAAGGCGTTCGTTTATCTCAATTCAATCAATAATAATGTGCTCTTTATCTTTAAGTAATATTAACTACGCACGTGGGCTAAGAGTTTTATAAACAGGTGAGCTTTTCAGGACACGAAGCGCCACGGCTGAGCATGGGGCCTATAGGGTTCGATTCCTAGGTCGGGCTATTGAATTTTCCATCATGAATTTCTCAGGGTCGCTGGGCGTAAAATTACTTGGCTAAATGCGGGTGTACCTGTGCTTAACACTTCGTGGATTATAGGCATGGAATTATGTTTTGCCATTTCAAAAGGAAATTAAGGTGTTATGTATCTCCTTCGAGGCTCTAGGACGAAAATGAAGCGACAGAGTAAAATTATGATGTGTTTTGAAATGACAGTCTTTGTTTTTCAGTGCCGCGTTCCAGAGGGCGGAAGGGAGTGAAGCGCATGGTGAGTTTTTAACCATCTCTTGTTTTTAATCACGTATCGTGTTACTCATCTTGGAAAACTTCGTAAGTTCTGTAATCGGTATCGGTTTATTCCTTGAATTACGTAGTTCAAGACATATTTGAAATATTAGCTTTTATTTCAAGGATTTTTTGAAAGGCCATAATACCATGCCGATGCAGGTACGATTCCCGCACTGAATTGTTTGTATGTAGAGTTAATTAGTCGGTTGTACCTTTAGTTTTCGTTATGATTTTATTTGTGTATGGCGTTAATTTTTTATTTCGGAAAGTTTAAACCTGTGAATACTTATAAAAACAACTGTACCGAAACCTCTAAATTGTTGTTTGGTATATTTAGTTGTCTTCATTTTGCGAATTACACTAATTCTCTACACTTATTGAAAAAAAACCGCGCTTCTGAACAGTCAAGGCCAGAAGATCTCAAGACCAGTCTTGAAGCCAGAAGAGAGAAGAGGTTCAGGGTTGAAATGGCCATTACCTCACAGTCACGTGGTCATGACGGTACAACGTGTGATGTGACGTAGTGGAAGTCTCGACCTGGACTGTCCTACTAGCTGAAGACCTCCAAGATGACAAGCAGAACTAGCTGACTTGCGGCTATGAAGATTCTTCAGACTCATTTGTTGTTTTACTTTCTTTTTGTATTTTGTTCGTATTTACTGTGTTTGTATCTTTTGTTGCATTTCTTTTTTTGTGTTCTTTCTTTATGTGATTTATTTTGTTTGCTTTTATATTTCCTGTGGTTTGTTTCTTTTTAGAATTTTACGTTTATTTTTCTGTTTTTGTGACTGTTTTAATAATGATTGTGTTTGTTACCTACGTCAAGTTTTTATCATTTGGGGTGCTCTAGGACTATTACTTACATTCAATACGAAATAGAAATTCTTCAAGTAGGTAAGTACTTTTTAGGGCTTTTATGTTAAACTTGATTGTAACTTGTCGTATCTTTTGGTAGGAAAACTCATAAATTAAGTTTTTTACTACAGTTTAATAGCCATTTACGATCATTTTACGACGCCATAAGATTTTGTCAAAGTCAGACGTAGGTAAGTCTTTTGTTTTCTACCAGCTTATAGATTTTTTTTTCTAGAGGATTTATTTAGTAAGTCACTTCCAAGTTAAATATGCAGGTGTAAGAGTAACCAACATATCCTCAAGCCTGTTTTCTTGTCAGTGAGTTATGAGGGTTTCACTAATACATCTATACAAATAAATAAAATTGAAGTGTCTGTTTGTAATTAAAAAATAACAGCTTTTTACTGAATGGATATGAAAGTAAATACGGTAATTTTTGTTTCCCTGTCTGT
Organism: Eurois occulta; assembly: GCA_950022335.1. Lineage (NCBI taxonomy): Eukaryota > Metazoa > Arthropoda > Insecta > Lepidoptera > Noctuidae > Eurois > Eurois occulta. The sequence goes on along the minus strand of OX465486.1, from coordinate 17,039,647 downwards.
CTGTTTGTTCCGGCTAATCTCCGAAACGGTTGGACCGATTCTCACGGGATTTTTACTGGCAGATAACTGATGTTAAGCAGTAACTTAGGCTACTTTTATTTTAATTAAGAAAAAGACTTAGGGTTCCGTGCAAAAAAAATTGAAACCCTTGAAATTGTTAACAAAATCCGATTCAAATAGGGTAGTAATATTTTTATAATCATTTCACGCGAACGAAGGTCGCGAGCATCGCTAGTTAGTGCACAATTATTGCAGATTTACGCAGAACTATTACTTATTCATCCCCAATAACAATTTCGGCAACAAAACTACATAAAATCCCCATCATTCCCTTTTATCTTCAATTATTAATCTACCAGCCATTAGGTAACTAGGGCCGGTAATACCAACAGTAGCTAAGAGTACGTGCCTCGGTTCCAGTATAACATTACGCTTGGTCAGGGCTCCCTGTGTTTACAGCGAATATTGTTACTTGATACTTAGGCGACCAGTAATGCTGTGTAGTTGTTATTGGAACGTAAGTGTTATGTGTGTTTGATTTAGGTATCTTTATTAGTATTGTCTGTAGAGTTAGGTATATTTTTTATGGTTATACTTTAAAGAACATAACACATACCACTTTGCCCGTTTTCTCTGTAGGGTACGGCGGAGGTGATCGACGATATGTCCGATCGTTAGACTTGAATCAGGCCTGTTTTTTCTTTCGTAGACTTTATTTGAAAGGGGGAATCGCTAGGATAGCCCTCTAAATTCAAATTATCTTACTTTTTTTGCAATTTGCAGATCAGTGTCAGGCTGTATGCTAATTAAAATATGATTCGCGAACGTAACAAATATGGCTTTACAGAGCTATAATAATTATGATCATCAACACAATACTTAGTTCATTGAATTCCATTGAATGACTTTTTCGATGAAATAGTCATTCAAACCGTTGCGTTGTCGAGATTACAAGAACCTGAGAATTTTTAAGAATTCATTTTGTATTTTCCTGATCTTTCTAACTACCGTGTAAGCTACATTTGTTTTCGGAATTTATAAGAAGTCTTATCTTGTAATCCCGTGATTACATAACACCGAGGTACTCAAACATTTGTTATAATGTGATTACAACGGTAGAAGTACTTACCAACGTATAGCGGACTGAAATCATCAACACATGGTGATCAGAATTGTTCCTTCTGCTTTTGAGAGAAGCCTATTGCGTGTTCCTTAGCCTTTATGTCGTTGTACCAGTAGCCTGCTTAGGGCCAACAATACGGCAAGCTCCTAGGGCAAGCAGACTGTTCAGGAACCCGAACATCATGAAGAGTAGTAGGGAATAAGAGCAAGCCAAGCTTTTAGGTTTGTATGAAAGTACCGCCACAAATTGTATCGTAAGTAGTTAATTAATGTGACCATAGGTACTTAGTAATTAGTACTAACCATTCAAATTTAAAATCAAATTAATTTAATTTAGGTACGTAACCCATATTGCAACAAATACAAATATAAAATCAACCAATATACATAGAAATCAATTCAAATTAATTAATAAAAACAATAAATAATTACAATTTTATTAGTCTCTTACGGGTGACACTAATTATGTGTCTTGTCTATCAAAGCAGTGTCGCACATAAGGACAGTCCAACCTATCAGCAATCATCCTCAGAACGGCATTGGAGCTGCCACGCACCCTGCGCACATGGTCGCATGGAAGCAGTCCGTGCGCCCAAGCGAACATACCTGAAGCGCTGCAGCAGCGAGGCAGGCCCAATACCGCCCGGAAAGCGTTGTTATATTGAACGCGGAGGGTGTTGTAACATTTTTGTGTGTAATTCGCCCACAGGCTACTGGTGTACATAGACGTACAATAAGCTCTGAACTGAAAAGAGTCACCTTTACTCTGAGCACCGTGCGAACCTGCGAGCCAGCATTTTAGCTCTTATGGATAACGCCCTCCGCTCCTGTTCCAAGTCAGCATTAACCGGTTGTACACTCGGGTAACCAGACATAACATTTGAGTAGATAAGCAGTAAGCTTAGTCAGTGGTTAAGTATCTGTACTCTACTAAAACTGCTGAATAGTGTAACGTTCCAAAAGTACGTAACGGTTATGTTTTTTCATATTAGCTATCAGATATTTGCAATATCATGTTATCTTTATTAAGATACAACATCTTCACTTAACAAACATGTTTTTTCCCCAAGCAATGAAAATAAATGTAAACACGCAACAAAACTATGACTATTTTACTTTTATTTTATTCATAAGTTTCTCTACATTTCTGCTTCCTAAGCTCAATCATTTTGCGTATAAGCTCTTGACCACGGTTTTACCCGCGTCATCACGTGCCTAGCCTTTTCCCAACTATCTTGTAGTCGGCTTCCACTTTAACCGGATGCAGCTGAATACCAGTATTCTACATGGAGCGACTGCCTATCTGACTACCACACCCACTTAGTACTGGGTCATCTAATACCCCTTGGTATGACTGTTTATCAGACTTTCGGGCCACTGACTATCTTTAACGACAAATTAAATGACAGCCGAGACCAACAGCTTAACATGCTTTCCGGGCACGGAGGAAACTCGGAATGTAATTGGTGGTCACCCATCCACGGACCAACCTAGGCAAGCGCGGCTTAACCTGAAATCGACACGAGCGCCTGTTATTATTTAGCCACGTGACAACTACCGGGATAGAAATACTGATTTTTTGTGGTAACTCACTCCCAATTTATTTGTGTGCCCAACAGCCAGTCAGCCACTAAAACGTAGCCGACGCCCGACAGACAGACTTACTTACTTTTACATGTATTATATTAATATGGAAATAAACGTATAAGCGTAATAAATATAACAACATAACTTGCGCACAATGTTCACTTATCTGAGAGGATCTACGCATCTTCACGGTCCATTGCCGATGAAATACCAGATCACTTGATAGCTACATAAATAATATCCAAGTTTCCTTGACCCAATACTTGATACATGTTTCACAGTGTTAGGGGTCTAACTTTTATGGTTGTGAGATGTCCAGAGTAATATGAGCTGTAGTGTCCTTATAATGTTAAGGGAAGTAGGGTTTTCCATATCTGGGATATATCAGCATTGGATGTGGTGTGTGTAAAGATATACTTGCTAAGAATATTTTGCGATGAGCGAGGTAATAGTAACTTTTTCATATGTTTGAGATTTGAAAATATAAGGAACTTGAATTCTCCGTCGGGCCTACACAAGACCGTATTCGTTTTTTCCTGGAAGTCGTTTGTAAATGTAATGTAGGTAGGTACTATGTAGGTACATATTACTAGACTACCTCGTTTGTCTAGTGGTCAGGTTCGATCCCGGGTCGTGCAGTGTTGTTGGGTTTTTCCATCAAGAATTTCTCGGTAGCAGCCACGGACTCTGGATTTGTGCCCGGTTGATGGCAATAGGCTCACCCCCAATTACGTGGCACTTAAACGTAACTGGCGAAATTCCGATGTACTTGTTAAGTACACACCTCTGCCTAACCCTTAGGTGATAACAAGGCGTGATGTTATGTTATTACTGGACACTATGAATTTCTTGTTAGATAGACCCACACTGCTCGAATCTACTTCAAGAGCAGCAATTTTTATAAAATCGTAAAACTCTAGTACCGTTGCTCTTCGTTTGCAGCTGCACCGTATTTGGGCAGTGCCTACTGGTAGATGTAGTTGGATGGTAGGTAGGTAAACCGTAGGTCTGTTTGTGTAGGCATTCTAATGGGGTCTACACACTGACGGCTTGCAGGCTTCACGCCGACGCGCGTTCCGATTGTACGCCGCAGGGCTTAGCTAACGATACATGGTTGTGCTAAACCACGAACACGGAATGTACCTACGTGATAGAGATTATAGCAGGGTTCTTCGAAATGTAAGTTATATGAAAACGAAACGAACTACCTGACTTAAGACCTGAGGCCCTACCACGAGCGCGCGGTGGTAACGTAACGTAAATACGGCGATATTAAAATTAAAAAAACTCGTTGCACATATTAATCTATACATAAAATAATCTGTAGAGGTAAAATAGTAGGGGTGTTAAAGGATCACCCACTGAACCCATTTCTACCATTTTTAGAATTTTATCTGTTTGTCGGTTTGTAAAATTTCCAGCGTTCATTGACGGGATGGTAATAGTTCAGCTTACAAAATTTTAAAAATCTCTTTCTCTAAACATTTACAGAGCAGTGTGCAGTGGAGGCTCAGTGGTACTGGCCGCGACTGACGAGTTGTAGGGCAAGGGTTCGAACCCAGGCAGGCGCATTACTTTGTGCAATTTATTTCATCACCACTGCTCTCAAAACGGTGAAGGAAAACATCAGGTAACCGGCAAGTCCTAGAACCAAAAATTAGAAGACATGCGACAACTACCAACCCGCACTGGCTCCACGTGGTGGACTACTGCCCTCTCCCTCTCATATAGAGGAGGTCTGTGTCCCAGCAGTGGGAACATTACAGGCCGATTATGCTCACTAAACATTCCACTACTCAAGCACATTTAAAACCTTAACAGCCACACCCACAGTTTATCCTGAAGATTAAAACTATCCTAAGAAGAAGACATATTAATCAGCACTGGAGCCGATTCCCATTCATAACTGGCCGGGCAAAGTTGGAAACTTCGGCGAGGCATTGAAAGTATCTCCGACAAACTTCCGCTCTGAATACACATTCCAGATAGATTATATTTAAGTATTGGAAAAAGAATTTGCCGAGAAACTGAGAAGGTTTTGATGAGACTTCAGAATACTTATTTGTTTTTATTATTATGTGGTTTTCAAGTCGCTTTTAGTAGGGGAGCAGTACTGGTCGTTAAAATGCCGCTGTAAAACCTCTTTGAATAATTTATTCTGTTGATGAACTAGCAAAAAGAGGGGCTAAATAATAACGTTCACACTGGTCGATCTTCAAGGTTTACTAATGCTTGCCGAGGTCGAGTCGTGGATGGTGGTCGATGTGACCATCCGTCACGCACATCGAGACCCCTCCGTGCTTCAGAAATCACGCTAAGCCTTTGATTCTGGGTGTCATTTTGGTAGAGATTTGCTGACCGATGTGTAACGGGTATTTAGAAAACCAAGTCTGACACCCAGTTTTACAAAAGGTTAGCGTGTAACTCAATAACAGGGCTGCGGAGGTCAGATAAGTTCATCATTCTTTTATTTAAACTTCATGTACAATAGGTAGTGGTACATAGACAGACTTAATGCCACAAGGCATTCTCTACCAGTCAACCTTTGGGTTAAATAAGAAAACGTTGTGATAGAGTTCAAAATAAATATCTAAAAAATAACTTCTTGTTTTCGAAAATTTATATACTAATACACATATTATTATATAAATAAAATAAACTAATAAATAGTTTAACAAAAATCAAAATAAAATACAAGAAACCTTATAATAATTACCATGACTCGACTTCTAATTGAGAGCATTCATCATCATCATCATTTCAGCCCAGAATCACCCACTGTTGGGTAAAGGCCTCGCCTTTCTTCTGTCATTCTTCTCTGTGCTGTGCGTCCGTTATCCATCTGTTTCCCGCGATTTTGACGATACCGTCAACCCAACGCACAGATAAGCAGTGGCTCCATAAAATAGGTACTAGAAGCCGACCCCAATCCAACGGAGTCGGAAAAATGCTAGCTTTTCCCAACGTACATGATGATGAACAAGAAAAACACCCCAAGCTTTGTAAGTTCATTTATTTTACAACTTTTATGTAAATTTAGTCCGTAATTAAAGTTATCAAAACCTCTAATAAATAACGAGTCGACACTTGCAGACACAGTCCGATATTTAGAATAGCGATACAATCGCTTGGTATCTCAGACTCGATCGGATCTTACGCCATTGCCCCATTATAATGCACTTTTGACAACTAATTATCGGCACAGACGGACAGACGTAGAATATTTTGCTGTAATTAGGGGATATAGGGACAATAGTTGTAGAATGCTGATTTATGGAGCGGTGAATGGGCTGGGTTAGGCTGCTGATAATAGGCTTGGTTATCAGTTATTTAGGGCCTTCGGAGAACAAGTTAATTTATGTAAATGTATCTAGGTAGTGCAAAGATTTGTGAAGTGCCAGACTGTCAAGAGATTCGAGAAAATTGCAATTGTTTCTGTGATTTAACCGTGTTGGAAACTCTTCGGTTTTGTAGACAGCTAGGCAGCAGAAGGCAATGTATGTAGTGCAGAGCAAATAATATGCCAAGGCACTGTTTATGCTATCGTAATTTTTACACTTTGCATATGTTATTCCAAGTGACTCAAATAAAGAACACAAAGCCATACTAAACACTTGAACAAGTAGGTACATAACATTGTATGTACATATGAATTACTATATTATAATATGAAAATAAATAAAATATATTCAAAAATATAAGATACAACGTTTACACTACTACAGTACTTTCACAGTTTTTATGCCTTGTGACTGGGACTGTAGCTACATTTAATTGTTGTCTTTGTTTCGACAATTCAAAAGTGCCTGTAACGGGCCTACTTGAAATAAATGCTTTGATTGATTGACAGTTTTTCTTAAATCTAAAACCTCTCTTATTTAAAACCTTTTTTAAATCTAAATATGTCCACAATTTACTAAAACTGGGCCAGGGCTGGAAGTCTCGACATAGATACCGACGCTGTCGCAAACTTTCGATCGCTTAATAATACCGGAATAATTAGGTTGCATTAACGATGCTTGCAAAAAACGCAAGTCTCTACATCCAAGATGTGTTTCTCGCAAGCATCGTTATTGCAACCGAATTTTTCCGTTATTATAAAGCGATCAAAAGTTTGCGACAATGTCGGTATCTATGTCGAGACTGCCGGCCCAGTACATTACTCGTAGAGTGGAGTTCAGAGCTATTTTAAGAAATACACAGAAAAAATTCTACTTTTAGTTTTTTTGTAACAGAATAGTTTCAACGTGTGGGTGTAGAGTTATTGACTGTAGGTGTATTCTTGGACTTTGTGGGTGTATGAATGGGACACAGTACGTAGGTGGAACATTCATGAACACATTACTGTCGCTTTGTACTAACGTCAAAGTAAACTTTTCCAAGATAAATTCTTTTGTAGTACTATCTACCTACTAGGATTTTCTAAGGTTATTGTTGTAAAAGGATCTCTTGGCGCGATGCTGAAATCTATACAAATAAATGAAATTGACGTGTGTGACGTGAATGCATATTAAAGTACCTATAAACGGTACTTTTAAGAAAATAAACTTTTTTTTAAAGGACAATGACCAAAGTTGGTACCAAAAAGTCTCGCGCCTCAAAACCAAAATATTATAGTAATTAGTTTCATATTTTTTTACGGCATTACGCGTCGGGGATTTGATTTTTGAACTGGAAATATACTTTTCGAGTTTAAAAGTACGAATATTGTTTTACTCCCTTTATATGACGTTCCGTTTCAACTGAATAATAAATGACGTTCCGTTTCAATTGAACAAACCCTTGTCTGTCGAGCGGACTCTAAAATTAATTACAATTAAGTAAGATCAGTACACCAAATCGATTTAGTTTGGTTTATTGCTATTTGCAACAAAATTGATTTTCTCAGCCTAAAGATTTTGATTTATCGATTACATCCCTAAATCCCGACTAGTTTATAGCACTTACTATACTCTATGGTTTATAGTTATCTTATCTGTGGCATCTGACATTTGTACTGTACTGACTGACTATTGGCAATGTAAAGGTCTAAAATAAAATCGAGTTTCAGTCAAGCATACTGTGGATGTTACTTTAACTCGTAATTCTTACTAATATTAGTGTATTACGCTGTTTTTAGAGCAATAATGTAATGTATGTGTGTTAAAATACGTCGTTGGTAGCGTCGAAAAAATAGACCTACTTTTTAGGTTAGTTTCGATTTTATAAAATAACTCTGAAACGCGGGTTTTTTTTTCAAAAATAATTTTTGTAGGAGTTAATACGATCAGTGTAGTCTATAAAAAACAAGGTTTGATTTTGATGCAGCATGGTACGGGATTCCATACTTCCATGAGCATTCTCTTTTTTGTATGTCTTTCTGACTGTTGTTCCGGCTAATCTCCGAAACAGCTACACTGATTTTGGCGGGACTTTTACTGGCAGATAGCTGATGTTATAAGGAGTAAATAACTTAGCCTACTTTTGTTTTAGAAACAGGATCAGCTTATGCCCGCGTGAAGTTCGATAGTTGTCCCACGGGTTCATACTACCGGGATAAAAAGTATCCTGTGTTAATCCAGGTTATAAACTATCTGTGTGCAAAATGTCATCCAAATCCGTTCAGTAGTTTTTGCGTGAAAGTGTAACAATCATCTATCCTGTCGTCCATTCATTAATCCTTAAAACTTTCGCATTTATAATATTAGTGTAAGAAAGAATAAGGTTCCGTGCAAAAAAATTAAAACCCATGAAATTGTTAACAAAATCCGATTCAATTAGGGAAATCATATTTTTATTTATTTATAATATTTCACGCGGACGAAAGTCACCGTCAAAATTAAAGTTGTAATATGTATTTTTTCATTAAAACAAAATAAGTTTCTCAAATGATTACCAACAGTGCATACAACATTTACTGATTTCTTTGTAAGTATTTTTTTGTTTTATCTCAACAAGATGGCGCTAAGGTAGCGTTTAGATGGAAATAGAATTTCCAGAGATTTTTCCTTCAACAACACAATTTCGTATATTTTAACTTTTTTGTTTAATGACATAAATAACACCGCTTATTTTATTTTTGTGTCCATTTCCCTCCCAGGTTGCTACGAGAGAGCTACGTAATGCCTTTATTAAGACTTCCGATAAACAAGAATAGAATAGAATATTTATTTAGTGTAAAACATGAGTATACATCAAATGATCAAAAACAACGTCAAGGTCTTAAAATAACAGGTAGATCTACATGTTTTCCCATTTATAGCGTACAAAAAAACATATTTTTTTCTTAGCATTATCCATAAAAAATAGTAATAAACAATGGAGTCTACACAGCAAGCAAGAGTTCGTTAGTTATTATAAATTATATTTATATCATGCACATTAGCCAAGCTATCACAATTTTCGCGGACGAAGTTGCGGGTGGAAGGCTAGTTAAAATATTAAAGCAAAGGATATCCAGTTCTTAATACCTAAATAATAAACACCTAGTTACGTTTAGCTAAATAAATTATAATACATAGTAGGTATAAAATAAAGCCATTTTTCTGCCCTGTGTCTTCTGCCTGGATTTTCTAAGACATAGTGTAAAACATATTGTATAAACATAATGTATTTTGATACGGTTTTCAACATTACAGATCAATAATTGTTCCCGTAGGTTTACGTGTATCAAATATTGATATTGAACTAAGATGTAGCACAGAAATCTCAATATTTGTCGCCATTGCACCCGTGGGATGCAGGGGAGGTTCGTTAGCAAAGTATAATAATAAACCTGTTATTTGTAATCTGTAGCATTTTATGTGAGTAAACGGTTTACGTAGAAACTTGCACTAACAGGCATTATTAAATTGCTTTGTCCTGTCATCTACGAGTACTAGGTTCTCACTTTAGTTGGAAACTATATTTTATATTGAGTTAGTAAAAGCTCTAATACTCGTATTATAATAATATCCGGCTAGCGCTGTGTAAATGCCTGTGATTGGTGACATACAAAAATGATTTCCTTGTATGTGACCAAATAACTTTTGTACGTTCTATTTACCTACTGTTACCCCTATTACATGGGACTTAAATATAACTGGCAAAATTTCGGTGTAATATTAGGTGCACATCTGCATCATCATCATCTCATTCACAGGGGGGGGGGCACAGATCCAGACTCTGTGGTTAGCATAATCAGCCTATAATGTTCCCACTGCTGGGACACACGGCCTCCTGTCTAAGAGAGGGAATGGGCTATAATCCACCACGCTCGCCCAGTGCGGGTTGGTAGATGTCACATGCCTTCGAATTTTTGATTCTAGGACATGCCGGTTTCTTCACGATGTTTTCCTTCACAGTTTTTGAGAGCAGTGGTGATGAAATAAATTACACAAAGTAATGCGCCTGCCTGGGTTCGAACTCACGACTTACTGTTCATAAGTCGGAGCCGCCACCACTGAGCCACCGCTGCTCTCCGTGGTTGCTACAGAGAAATTCCTGATAGAAAAACCCAATAACACTTTGCTCGATCCGGGAATCGAACCCAGGACCTCTTGCTCTGCAGTCGCGCTTGCGACCACTGGGCCAACGAGGCAGTCGACATCATTTAATATTATTAGAACTATGCGTCCTTTTACTTTGAAGCTGCTATCATCATCATCATCTGCCCAGCCTCTTCCCAACTATGGGATCTGGACTTGGGGTCGGGTTCCAGTCTAACCGGATGCAGTCTAACATGGAGCGACTGACTATCTGACCTCCACAACCCAGTTAGTTCTGGGTAATACGATACCCTTTGGTAAGACTGGTTGTCAGACTTTCGGGTCACTGACTATGCCTATAACGACTATCAAAGATCTACAAATGACAGCCGGGACCGGGCCAGCTGGCTTAACGTGCTTTCCGAGGCACGGAGGAAACTCGGTATGTAATTGGTGGTCACCCATCCACGGACTAACCTAGGCAAGCGCAGCTTAACCTAAAGATCAATTCGAGCGGCAGTTATTTAGCCACGAGCTCACCACACAGAAGCTGCTATCTTCTGTTATTCAACTCTACTATTAAAATCCTTTTCTCCATCTTATTTGCATCTAACAAACACCACATTGCTGCACTGGTCCGTTAGGTCACATTCCCGTCGGTCAGTCCATACATTAATCAGGCATAGCCGTTCATAATAAATAACTTTACAATAGCACTATGAATTCGAGTTATTAGCCGCTGATTGGCCCATCAATTGCTATATGCTGTGCCCCCGGGACTGCCCGCCGCGGATAATCGGTGAGATACACTTTTTTGAAACAAGTTAGGAGCGGATAGCGTGGGTACTACACAAAGCATTGTGTTGGTTTCTATTTTCAATTTACAGTAACTGTCTCATTTTCTCAAGCTCATTCTCCGGAGCTTGGGACGCCGTAGGTAAAATTGCCGTTTTTACTCATACCGAAAATTGCTTGCGAATTTCGCGTTCGTCAGCCATATCTATACATAAGTATATACAGGGTGGAAGGGACACCGACGTAAAATACGTTTACGTTTACCACTTATTCACTACATCATTATGAACCCCGGGGTCACAGAAATATTTCATCCGGATTTTTTTTTTTAAATCAGCCGATCCACGCATTTTGACCGTGTAGGAGTTGGTGCGTGAGGATCCCTCCACCCAGTATATTTCCACACAAGTTTAAAATAGAATTGAATTTTATTTGTTTTTTTTTTATTTTTAGTTATTTTTAATTTTTAATTTTTTGTTTGCTTTTACACTGTGCGGTCGACGATAACGATAGCTTTTCTATGTGTGATCTTACATCGATACGAAGAGAAGAAGAAGTGTAAATATACGGTTTAAAAAAACAGCTGTTTCCTATAAAAGTGTCATACCTACACGGTCAAAAAGTATAGAATAGCTGTTTTTTTTAATAACCTATGAAAAAATGGTGGGCGGGGGGGGGGGTCCCCATATTTGCCTCGGTATCCCTTCCACCCCATATTTATTCGTTCATAACTTGGGCCGTTCGTTCAGGATATCAGACTGCGAGCTAGCCCGTACGTTAGGCCGCCCGCAAACGGATCGTATCGTCGATTGCTCGCCATACATCACATGGCTCGAGATATTTTGTTCGGCTTACTTTGCTGTCCGTATATAGATTGCTGCACACTGTACAATATAAACCTTATTAGGTATATCAAGTGAGTCAGGGTATTTATTTGATGCGTTATCCCGATGCAGATTTTTTTGCTCTTGTTTTTCTAAGACGTTGTTTAGAGTACCCAATTTAATTTTTTGTAACATAACAACATAGCTGGTAGTTAGTCTGTTCATAATAATTATATAGTTTAATTATCACGTGTTTCGGTGAAGGCAAACATCGTGAGGAAACCAGCATGCCTGAGAGATATTTCTCAACGGCAGGTAAAGCCAAGTCAGAGGCCCATGGGCGGCATAAACTCTGACACAAGATTAGGCACTAACCACACGATAAGGAAGAGAGAAAGAAGTCTGCTCATCAAAGAAGAACTAATGATCTAGAGCACACACAATAAGAGCACACTTTTATTGTCTAACTGCTGGGGAAATGCCTGCCCTTATATCCGCCAGGTTCTGATCTCCTACGCCACCTAAAACTTTTTTAAAATATCGATATTGTCAATTGAAGTCAATGTCCCTCTGTGTGTGCGCTTTGTGGAATATTTTCGTGCTCTTAAAATGTGCTCTAAATGGAATACGTCTGTGTTTCATGACCATTAAGACTGGGTGTTAATGTACAGACGCCAGCCACGTCAAGCTACCCGAAACTGTCAAATTTTCCCAATAAACCTTGAACCTAATGCTTTAGCGATAAAGTTGAAAATCTATTAAAGAAATTTGACAGATTGTAGTAGCTTGATGTGCTGGTGTCTGTACTTTATTAAACCTTTCACAAGTTCCAGTGGCGAAGGTGCCATACAAATCGATTCCTACCGGATTCTCTTTGAAAAATGGCATACTTAGTCAGTATTCTATAGACAAATACATAATATAATTACATTAAAGATATGTACTCCGGCTTACCTCTTACAAAAATTTACCCTTCGCTACTGGTAAGTTCCCTCATACACCCACTATAATATATGCTGTTAAAAACCAAATATTATTAGAAACCCTCTCAACATTAATACCACATGCTACTTAACTAAAAACAATAAAGTGAGCCCAGCTCATGCGTCGTCAAACTAGCGGCAGCGCGGACGTCGCGACGCCTCCCGCGTTGCTAGGCAACAACGGCGAAGCAATCGATTCACCCCTGCCATTCATTTCGCTCGCTCATTATATCGAGGGTCACCACTACAAGTTTTAGATGAATGGGGGAGTTTGGGGTGCTGGTGGAAGCTTTATTGTGGGATGGATTTTTGGTGCAAGATTTATTTGAAACTAGCTATTTGTTACGGAGTTGCAATTTAGGAAACTATTTAACAGTAGCGAAGGCTCAATTTATGTGCCGTGTCGACGGCCCGTTCGTGTTCCACGCGCGCCTCAAAGAGATGTCAGCAAGCAGGAGGGGCCCGCAAGGGCCGATGCCTGCCAGGGCTGCGGGACTGTTCGAAAGAGATACCGCGGCCCTGGAACATAAAGGGCAAAAGAAGGAACATGGGTGGTTTTTAGTCAGTAAAAGTCTGACACTCCCTTCCGCTCCGCCCAGAGCGGTTTTATGATTTCCCACCCGAAAAAAAAATCTCAATTTATGTAAGAGGTAAGCCGGAGTACTTATCTTTAATGTGATTATATTATTTGTCTATAGAATACTGACTGTGCCATTTTTCAATGGTAAGCCGGTAGGAATCTAGTTGTATGGAATCTTCGCCACTGCTATTTAATGTGCCCAGATGAAAAGATTATGTGTAACAGGTAAAGTAAAGTCTTTGGCTTTACGCTTCATTTTCCCAGTTTGATCGAGATTGGGTTTGCTTAATCTAGATAAAACTGGGAATATAAGGTGAGAAACGAGAAAAGTAATAAAAATAGACAAACGTTAATAACTGTTTCACTAAGATTCAATAGCAGTGATAGCCTAGTGGTGTGACCTTTTACTGTTAAGTTATAGGTCTTGAGTTCGAACCCAAAGCTGCACATAAAGTGCACCTCTGATTTTTCGGATTCCAGCATGCCTGAGAGATATTTTTCGACGGTATGTAAAGCCAAGTCAGATGCCCAAGGGCCCGGCATAAAAACTGTGACACCAGGTTAGGCACTAACCACACGATAAATAATATTTATCAGAATAAATACGATAATAGCAACAGGTATACCAAACTATACTATACCTATCGATTCTAACTGACTTTTGCGCACATAAAACTTTGTCAGCTTGGCGAAATTTTCGAAGACATCTAATAGGGTCTTTCCATTCTAACTGTATTCGTTTCAAGTCTTCGTGGCCAATCCTTGTGAGTATGGAGTTTATTGGATTCTATTTCTAACTACTAATGAGGAAGGTCGTAGTTTACAAAAAGGTATGTGCTTATTCAACCAGTAAAGATTTTCATTCGCTTATTCCGCATAATTTTAACTTTGCAGATTTATGCCTGCTTTAATTAGTTAACAGGTGGTCACTACTGCTTGTCCCCTGCAAACGACACAGCTGCCAACTCATTAGTTACTTTAAGTCACCCCGGGGATCGAAAGGGTTATCCTCTAATCGAGAACCACGCAGTTATGACTGTACCCCTGCAATCTAATTTAATATGATCGCCTAGCGCCTCGTTGAACCAGTACTTTCTAAAAACTAAAGTGCTTCAGTTTCATGATAAAAGACTAGCTGTTGCCGGCGATATATTACAAAACTTATTTTAGGCAGTTTTGACATTTTGATGCCGTTTGCTAGAGAATCGGAAGACCCGGTAATTCAGCTAATGACAGAAGTTAACACAAATTTTAAAATGGTATAATTATGCAGTTTTTCAATCTCCTTTAATGAAGCTAGTTTTGACTTACGTGGTGTTGGAACTTGAACGACGATATACAGAAAGAGAAGAACGTGTGTCATCGTCCTAGTTCCAGGCTACACTCGGATCGGTCAGTGTACTCTACAAGTCTACAGTATCCTTTAGGTGTGTCGTTTGGGTTCCACTTTTTGGGGTAAAGGAGATTTTGCAACAACCTGTAATATGTAGATTGATACACTCGAGAGCAATGAATCCGGGTCACTTAAAGAATGTTAAAAATCTCGGAAACTAAAAATGATAGGTTAATGCAATAAATTGTATTTAATAGACAATGTAATACTCCTTAAATGAAAGTAAAAAAAATATGAGTCGCCATACATTTTATTAACACAAAATATACATAAAGAAAAAAACTGCTGATCTCTCCTTAAAACAAAAATAGGAAACATGAAATTTTTGAACTTTATTACGATTTTCTTGAATTTTAATACTTCGTATTGCCTCCTCGTGCTTCCATTACTGCGTTAACGCGGTTTGGCATGCTGTACACCAAGTTCCTTATACGATTTTGGGGAATATTCTCCCATTCCTCTGTGAGAGCAATTTTGAGCTCACGAAGACTGATTGGGGGAGGGTTTCGTTGTTTTACGCATCTGCCTAGCTCGTCCCAAGCATGCTCGATCGGGTTGATATCCGGGCTGCGCGCTGGCCACTCCATACGAGTAATGTTCATCTCTTGAAGGTAGTCATTCACAATCCTACCTGTATGAGGTCGGGCATTGTCATGCATAAATATAGCATCCTCACCTAAATTGACCATAAATGGACCAACGTGATCATTGAGGATTTCTTCCACATATCTTACGCTAGTTAAAGAGCCGTTTTCTATGATCACCAGCTCTGTGCGACTTTCAGAAGAAATTCCGGCCCACACAAGTACAGACCCACCACCGTAGGCTACTTTTTCTTCGATGCATGCTTGCTTGAATCTTTCCCCTGGTCTTCGATACACTCTGTGTCTTCCATCGTGCTTGTAGAGCATAAATTTTGATTCGTCGGAGAACATAACTTTTGACCAATCTTCAATACTCCAATTTACGTGGCTCTGGGCATATCTTAGTCTTGAAATACGATGCCCACGCTCCAGTTTAGGGCCGTTTGCAGGTCTAAGGGGTTTTAAGTTAGATTCAGCAAGCCGACGTCTTACTGTCCATGCACTTGGGTTACTTCCTCCGAGGCGTCGAAACTGATTTGTGAGTTCAGTTCCTGTGAGAAAGCGATTTCGAAGCATGGTGTTCACCAAGTATCGGTCTTCTCGTGCTGTGGTACACCTGGTTCTGCCCGTTCCTGGTCTGCGTAGGTTAGAACCAGTTTCTTCGTAACGTCGGAGAACTCTTTGTACTGTTGACAGCGACACACCGACAGTCCTGGCTGTATCGCGCTGACTCCGGCCGGTTTCCAGCATTGTAAGTATTCTGGTGCATTCTTCAGGCGTAAGCGACATAATTTCAGCTTGAATAATGAATATAGAGCACTATCAACATGGTTTATGTACCCACATAAATGAGAGATTACAAACAAAAGCAAAACCAAATGCTGTAATTTCGTAGTTCCATTTTCGAAAGTGGCCCTTTTTCAAATTTGATTTTTTTATGATATAACTTTACAATAACTAAGAAGTTTTAATACCTTCATTTAAGGAGTATTACATTGTCTATTAAATACAATTTATTGCATTAACCTAGCATTTTTAGTTTCCGAGATTTTTAGGATTCTTTAAGTGACCCGGATTCATTGCTCTCGAGTGTAGTTTCACTTGTTCAAGAAGTTCGTAGTAAAAACAGTTTTTTTGAATACGATTCAAATCTGTTAAATACTTTTTGAAAAAAAAACTTTTTGCAAAAAATAAAACCGACTTCAAAATCACAAAAAAGTGAAAAATAATTTTAGCTTCAGAAGTCGGTGACTTTAGTTTGTTTGATTCAGTTTTTTGGCACCGACTTCTGAAGCTAAAATTATTTTTCACTTTTTTGTGATTTTGAAGTCGGTTTTATTTTTTGCAAAAAGTTTTTTTATTTTTTCATTTTTAGTGGCAATATCCTATACAAATATTTTCTATGCGTTCATTTTACATTGTAAACCATACATTTCATGGTAATAGGCTTATTCTTACTTCCTTACGAATATTATAAATGCGAAAGTAACTCCACAACAACAAACAAGTAACAGACTTCAGAGTCAAATGCTCATAAAATAAAAACTAATGGGCCTACCTGAATCAAATTTTTATGGGACCAATTCGAAACTATTCCGCATCAAACAAAAAAAGAATTACGTAAATCGGTTCAGAAACTTCGGCGTAATCGGTGTACATACATAAAAAAAAAAAAAATATATACCTGCCGAATTGAGAACCTCCTCCTTTTTTTTGAAGTCGGTTAATAAAATAAACTATCATGACTCGCGAACCGAAACGTTTGTGCAAGACGGTAAGTTAGTCATCAAGGATGAACATTGACAGAAGAAAAAATATTCAAGTAAAAATAAATCCCTCGACTGCTTCGTTAGTCTAGTGATCACAAGTGCAGCATGAGGTCCTGGGTTCGATTCCCAGGTCTAGCAGTGTTATTGAGTTTTTCCATCACGAATTTTTCAGTAGCTCCCACGGAGCTATGCATGGATTTGTGCCCGATTGGTGGCAATAGCTCGCCCCCTATTACATGGAGCTTAAACATAAAAATGTGAAAGTACTATTAGGTACAGACGCCAGCACATCAAGCTACTACAATCTGTCAAATTTCTTTAATCGATTTTCAACTTTATTTCTAAAGCATTAGGTTCAAGGTTGGTTGGAAAAATCGGACAGTTTCGGGTAGGTTGACCTGCTGGCGTCTGTACATACCTACACCTCTGCTAAACCCTTCGCGGATTACAGCCGTGAGTTAAAAAAACTTTCGAATATCTATTTGATATTTTGGTCTTAGGTACATCCCTAGTTACCTTCACAAATCATATAGTCCAAGCACAAACGTGGCGTCTATTTATAACATTGATACGGTATCAATGGAAAATTTCTCCCTGCTATATCAATTGACTTTCCTTTGAAAACGTTTCCATTGGTTACTATGGGAAGGGATTGTTACTTTTGTATGGTCACGACACACATATTAAAAAAGGTAAGTATTTATCCTTGTAAATGAGAACAGGAAATGATGGCCAGGTAAATAAGCAAGAAAGAGGAAGGTAGATTTTTTCCTTTGATATCATATTTATAAATAGAAGCTAGCGGCCCGAGATCAGGCATTGTGTCAGGTTGATGTCAAAAGGCGTGTGGCGTGTGGGCGTGGCGTGTGGCGTGTGTCTTTGTGTAGTTTGTACGTCATACTCATTTATGCATATGAATATTGTTTAGTTATGCATTTCGCCAACTTAGCATGTAATCGTGTAATTATAATTAAGTAGCAATAAATCCATCAACGGAGTCACTCGTATACTCATTTACATAATATAACATACCTTACAAGTCTACATAACAAGTACATAACATCTTCACAGTTGAGCAACATACCCCATCAAGGCGCGCCCCTATTACATACAACTTAAAACAAACTGTGTGTTTTCTATATACACCATTATTTTTAGGTCGTTCTCGAGCCGAATACCATGAACTCGATCATCGAACTCGGAAACGACTGGGACTATTTAAAAAAAAAAAAACAAAAAAAAAAAAATACGAAAGAATAAATTTAATGTTTTTTTTTGTGAAATAATGAGAATCGATCGATGAATCAATTTTTCAATGGGTATCGTTCGCATGTGTTGCCGATCGTGGATACGTTTTACACACACATATGCATTTGAGTTCTCATTATTTAAAAAAAAACATTAAATTTATTCTTTCGTGATTTTTTTTTTGTTATTTTTTGAAAAAAATAGTCCCAATCGTTTCGAGTTCGATGATCGAGTTCATGGTATTCGGCTCCAGAACGACCTAAAAATAATGGTGTATTATAAACCTCTGCTTTATTCAAGGTGTGATGTTGTTTTTAAAAATCTAAAAAAAAATATCTTATAATATGTAAGAACTCAATAATTTTCTCAATATTGTTTCCTTCACATTAGAACACCGATAAATTCTATCCAACAGATTACTTGAAGAGGCGTTCGTTCTAGTAAACATTCATCGTTCGGCGTCGTTCGTGAGGTAAGGCGACGAAATGGGAAACTTATCCAATTTGTTTTTTGTAACTCCTGGAGTTAGATACCGATCAGTGTGATGGATCGTGAGAACGACAGGTACCTTGTTGAGGTAAATGGTGAGTTATCTGAAAGCTTTTGTGTTAGAGAGATGATCAGATTTCATGGTTGAGGAAAACGAGTATAATCATCATCTGCTTAGCCTTTTCCCAACTATGTTGACGATGGCTCTAGTCTAATCCGATGCAGCTGAACCAGTACTTTACATGAAGCGACTGCCTATCTGACCTTCAAAACCCAGTTAGTACTCACACCCAGGTAATACGTACCTTAGTAAGACTAGTTGTCAGACTTTCGGGCCACTTAACACCTGTAACAACTGTCAACAACAAATTACAGCCTTGACCAACGGCTTAACGTGCTTTCCGAGACACGGACCAATCTCGGTATATAATGAGTGGTCACCCATCCACGGACCAACTTAGGCAAGCGCGGCTTAACCTGAAGATTGACCCGAGCGGCTGTTAGTTAAGACAATTGGTTTTTATCATCGTCATCAGCATACAGCAGACTACTGCTGGACATAAGCTTCTCCAATCGTGGAATTCAACTGGATCCTCGGCAACTGTTATCCAGCTGCTACCAGCCACCCTGTGAAGTTCGTCTCCACCTAGCCTGAGCTGAGGGCGTCCCACCTTACCCTTGCAGTCCAGTAATTAGGTTATGGAGGTCAGACCTGCTATCGCTCCATTTAAAATGCAAGGTATTCACATGCATCCATTTGACTGTAACGTCTGTTGGAGTCGGCTTCCTACATTTTCGTGAAAAGACTAGGCAGATGATGTGTACGATGTCTTCATTTGTTTGTTTACATTGTCTTAAATGTTTATCTGTAAAAAAAAACATTGTTCTTTTTGTCCTAATTAGATCGGCATTATGCGTCATCATTAGATCATATTCATCATCCATAGTGTGACTTCACTCATTGCTGGTTTTAACTCACTCTTTGCTTATGTTAGCATATTTCTTGGTATGAATTTGAGGTGTCGATCTACGCGAGGTAGGGTTCAACGATATTGTATTAAATCACTCCATTTAAAGGCAATTGGACCATTGTTCCGTGACATTTACACCGCGAGTACTTTACAGCGTGTGTAAATGTTAGGAGAGATTCAGATATCAATCAATATTACATAACATACCCTCACGCCGGTAATCCCCGATGGATTAGGTAGAGGTGTAGTACACCCACATTTTGCCAGTTATGTTTGAGTTCCATTTAATAGTGGGCGAGCCTTTTGCCATCAACCGGGTACAAATCTAGACTCTGATGCTGCTACTGAGAAATTCCTAATGGAAAAACCCAATAACATTTTGCTCCACCCGGGAATCTAACCCAGGACCTTATGCTCAGCAGTCCTATTGCACTTGCGACCACTAGTCCTATTGCACTTGCTATTTAATCAATAGTTTGCGGATTCAGAATCTAGTAGATGCTATGTAATAATTAGTAATTCATTACTTGATTCCCGAAAATCACAACACAATATTATCATGTTAGTATTAATGAATGACAACTTTTTTATTTTATTTTACTAATTCTTACTTTATTTTTTATTAATAGTAATGATCTCAGTTTTGATCTCATTTTTATTTGCTTTAATAGTAATAATTTTTATATTTTATGTTTTTGTTTAGTCTTTTTATTTTTCTCGTAATTAGTTAGTTAAATTATAGCGATGCAGTTTTATTTCTGAAATATATATAATACTCTTAAATTTAAGGAGTTTAATTGTGTAGTTGTTTATTTTAGTTTAGTTGTATATCATTTCTAGAGCCACTCGGTTTAATTTTTATATTCTTTTATGTTATTTATCACTTATATTTGTGAATGCTGGTTAACCAGTAATTGGCGACTGTGTAAGTCCAAGACTGTAAAACCTGTACTCAAGACAAGTTGTACACGAAGCTGTTGGTAAACCTTTATTAATAATTAAATAAATGAATTCAGGTAATCCACATGATAACTAACAGATAATACCTTTTCTGTATTTCAAAATACGAATTTCTGAATTTTTTTTTTTTCATTACTTTTCAATACATTTCCAAACGGAAAAATCTTTGCTTTTGAAAATTACCTCTCACCACTATTGGTAGTCGGTACTTACGTTATGTAAACAGCAGTAGCCAACCACGTTACCAGTCGGTGTGATACGGTGCAAGTATCACGCGTAGTTGGGGTGCAAGTAATTGCATTACGCGGTAATCCTGTTACTGAGCGTCGTACGTTACATCGGCGCTTGCAAATCATATGCGTCTCAATATTAACCCAGGTTAGTTAAGTTCCTGTGGACGGTGAGTAATGGGCTAGCTCGCCGAGTAATGACGACAGGCCGTTTCGACGGCGCGTTCGTGTTCCACGCGCTCCTCAAAGAGATGTCAGCAAACATGAGGGGCCCGCAAGGGCCGATGCCTGCCAGGGCTGCGGGACTGTTCGAAAGAGATACCGCGGCCCTGGAACACAAAGGGCAAAAAAAGGAACATGGATGGGTTTTAGTCAGCAAAAGTCTGACAATTCCTTCCGCTCCGCCCAGAGCAGGAGGAGTCATTTGATGATTTCCCATCCCAAAAAAAAGGTTAGTTATGTTATGGCTATACTGTTACTATTCTTGGGAAATGTAGATTTCTACTATAGATTCATAGGTACACTATTTAATGAATACATTTTCGTATTTACTAAATTTCAAAGTCTAACTTGAGCATGATTGGATTAGCTTACTCACATCACTATCTCAGGTCCAGTTGTAAACCAGCGTCGGACAGTCTAGCTGCTCGGCAGTTTCTTGAACTGAGCCTATTTAGCGCAGCCGTGAGACAGACAATAATTAACTCTTTTTTTTTGTTTAGATTTCGGTCTTTTTTTTACTTTTGTTTAATTTTGTGTGCACTTGTGGCATGTCCCAAATAAACCATTTTTCTTTCTTTTGTTACTGCCTGTCTGTTGTCTCGTCGCTCACAATTAGGTACCTACTAATAATGAGCTTGAGCAAGCGCTCGATTTTCAGGTCGAGCAAAGTGTTATTGAGTTCTTCCAGAACTTCTGAGGGTCTGGATTAGTAGCCAGGATTTCATGGAAAATTGACCAATAGCAATAATATTATTCAGTTTCTCAATACTGGTCAGTCTGGACAGACTAGTGGCAATAACTTCTTAATTACATAAACTCTTTAGCCAAAAGACTTTCACGAATCAGTAGCATTCGTGCGTTCTAGCAGTATTTCATTATAAAGCAAGTTGTTGAAAACTGGAATAATTTTGTTCTTGAAATTATTTTACAAGTTTGAGTTAGCAGCGAAACGAAATTACTTACTTAGTTGTCTTGAATTGAAATTGTACGTTTTATCGTCTTCATTTCAGTCGGTTTAGTACCGTGAATACTAAATGAATGTTTTAGGTACGGTAGGTATTTTATTTGCTCTGAAACTGGGAAGTGTGTTTCAGCTGTAAAGTGTCGAAGTTTCTAGAGCTTTAGAAGTTTGTGGAATAACATTTTCTGAGTGTGCAATGGTTTTTCAGGTATCATGTTGGTTTCTATAGTATGAAGGGGAGCCAGTTTTAAGTAGAAATTCAGTGTCCTAGATAAAGTCAATAATGAAAACTGAGCCTAAATGAATCTGTTCAGTCTACGGTAATTTTTGTTGGAAATTGGACTGGTGAATTGCTAAGGATTTTGTTGTTTTTACACAGGAGCTAAGTTTTTCTGAAGATAATTCCTGAAAACTTGAGAGGTAGACTAACAAACTTTGTCTGGTCCTCGCAAGAAATCGTCTCAAAACATCTACGCCCAGTTATTCCCACATAAATATCTTATTCTGATTTTATCAATAATGAATGAGCCTACTAGTACCGCAGTCGGCTAGTGAAGGCATAATTCAGACGGAGACAGCTTCGCCGACATACGTCACATTGTGCCTTTAGCTTGTCGGCGTTCGGCTTGCCGTGTCGGCGAAGGCAAGCTTGTCGGCGAAAGTGGCGCCGAACCGCCATTCAATGCTAATGAACGAATTAGCGGGACAACTGCACAGTGGGCGGACAACGATTTTTAAGGACAAACACTGGGTTGTTTAGAAATCTAACGAGCTGAGATGTTGTGTTTGAGATAAAGGGTATTTGAGCGGTGTTAACTTTGTTGGAAGCTGTGAATGCTTGTTTGTTTTAGTAAAAGGGGAATTGAACACAGAAATGGATGTAAGGGTACGTACAGACTTGTTAGGTATATGACTTTTCAAATGCGAATTTAAAATATCATAGCTACTTCTTACTTCAGATTAGCTACCCAGCTTGTACTAAATACTTATCTCAAATTTGCAAAATATGGTTAATTCTGGCTAAGTACTGTGGGGATCGTTTGCATGTTATATTTATGTGGTTTTAGTGTTTAGTGTCATAAGGGCAGATTCCAATAGTTATTTAGATATCAAATTAAACCATATTTTTACAAGTCATTCTTTTGGCGCACGCCTAAGCACTCTATTCTTTTCCTATCATAATTTGAACCTTATTGTTTATTTCGTTTTTCTTTATAACGTGCCAGAGTTAATTCCTAAATTACGAGAAAGGTTAAGGTCTCTACAGTATCTATCCCAAATCCATGACCCCGTTTCAATTGTACCTTGTAAAGTTAGTAGTTAGGCGACGTCGAGACAATCCAGCTTGTTTAGCTGTACATATTTTTTTGGTTCCGTACCCAAAGGGTAAAACGGGACCCTATTACTAAGGCTCCGCTGTCTGTCCGTCCGTCTGTCACCAGGCTGTATATCATGAACCGTTAAAGTTAGACAGTTGAAATTTTCACAGATAATGTATTTCTGTTGCCGCTATAACAACAAATACTAAACAACAGAATAAAAAAAAATTGAAGTGGGGCAACAGACTTGTTTTTTGTTTGTGTGTGTATGTATGGTTGTGTTTGTTTTCGCCGTTTTTATAGCTAATGGTACGGAACCGCACTTGGCCGGTTTTTAGATGAATGCTTTGCCACACTCATGTATTCTCTCCTTAACATTTCAAGCAGTTTCCTTAGATTTAGCGAGTGCAGTGAGTTGACCCACCCATCCACTACCACTCACTAAGCTACTCGGAATTCACTCAGTGTCCGTTGACTTTTCCAGATGGAATTTTCTTTTAAGTTAGATAGAGTGGAAAATATATTTCGTGGATAGAAAAGATAGAAGCATTCGTTCATTCGTTCACTGGGAGATGTTTATGTGGTGGCATTGGCAGGTCTTTTTCTAGTAATAAAAATGTTTTCATTGAGTTTCTTCCAAGTAAGGATTACTAAGTAAGTAGGTACTAAGTACTATTCAACTTAAAAATAAGGCAACACAAAAAACAATTAGACATACATTAAGTTAAAATTGGTCCTTTAAGAGGCCAAAAGTGGTTTCAAGCGCTACTGCTGAGCTTTAGGTCCTGGGTTCGATTCTCTGATTGAGAAAAGTGTTATTTGGTTTTTACATCAGGAATTGATATGTAGCAATCTGGGGTCAGGATTTGTGTCCGGTTGATGTCAATAGGCTCGCCCCCTACTTCATAGGACTTAAACATAACTGGTGAAATGTGGATAGGTGACAAGTCGATAAAGAATCGACAACAATATCAAACAATATTTGTTTATAACAATTAAGTAACAATTTATTATACTAACGAGGCATAGGTTATCAATGTTATCATTGTAATAGGTGTCATTTGTAGATAATTTTGTTTATTTACTAGAAAACCGTGTTACGCTATCTCTGAACTAAAATATTAGGGAGAGAATTTCTTGATAACATACAGTATTGTTTTTGTTAATTAATTGGTTGCGTTTTCCCAATCATTTTATGATTAAGAGTGCCTACAGTTTGTGCTCTAACTGCCCACAGTCTCAATAATAAAATGATTTACAATTTTACGATTTATGATTTTTTATTGAGAACAATTATTGCGTCGTAAATACTAAATATCAATTGTTTATTTAACATGGAGTAATCTACTTGTAGCTGACGAAATGTCATTATAGTTATATGCGAAGTAATGAGCCCAAAAAGATTATTGATTAAATAGTATAAATTACACAATCATGTTATGAAGGCACCATGAATCTAAACATTTATTAGTGCCGTCTTTGTAAAATATTAGTCGGTTAAAGTAATTGGAGTCTGTTGGTAGATTAAACACAGTTTTACAATTATCCAATAATAATATGGAAACCGTAAAATGTTTTTTGTTTAAAATATCTACGCGTAATATTTCAAGTTTTTTTGCAGTAAAGTTTCTATTATGTAGAAGTTTTATTAAAACTGTTTATATATTGATATTCTAGTAAAACGAGTACACATTATAGGTTCCAATAACCTTCTCTAAACATGATAGTATAGTAAAGATTAAGGTATTAAGTTCCAGTGGTCCCAGGGGAAATTATCATCCGCATTCAGTGCTGGAAATAGGAACATACTATTATAGGCCGTGGTTACTTGTTAGTAGTAGTTAGTGAACTTGATTCTGGGTAAGATTTAGGTGACGCCTCGTTGTGGGTGTTAGGAACACGATCGATGGAATAAATGGTTAGTTTCCATAAACTTCAATACTTAATTTTGTGTGTCGGGTTATCAGTATAGATTACCATCATCTTCTGCGTAGCCTTTCCCCAACTATGTTGGGGTCGGCTTCCAGTCTCACCGGATGCAGCTGAATACCAGTACTTAACATGGAGCTACTACCTATCTGACCTCCACAACCCAGTTAACACTGGGTAATACGATACCCCTTGGCAAGACTGCTGGTCAGACTTTCGGGCCACTGACTGTGCCTGTAACGACTTTCAAAGATCTACAAAGGACACGCGAAGACACGGAGGACACTAGGTATGTAATGGGTGGGCACCTATCTATGGGCCAACCTAGGCAAGCGGGTTAACCTGGAGGTCGAACCGACTGGCTGTTATTACTTACCTACCAGCTCGTCCAGGTATAGCCGTAAGAACGAGAATTTCAAAGTACAATAAAGTCATTCGTTCCGTGGAAAATCTGAAACACGTATGTATCATCAAAGATTATTTCAATTAACTAAGGCAAGATATGCAAATATACCACGCTTGCTCTACTCCAAAAAGTGCATTGTCAAACAAACCGATACGACGTGACACACTGTCAGATGATGGTACTGTCCATGCCTCGTCTGCCTACTTTCGAATAATACAGGCGCCATGTTTTATCATGGCAGATTAAACCGGTTACTGAATCCCAAACTACTTCCAAATAAATTTCCTGTTACATAATTTAATAACTCTGAGATAAGGAGGTCATCTCACATGTTTTATTAGCCGTTCAGCCCCGGAAGCACCTCACCTGTCTGCCCTCCACGTCGAGGGGGGAAATGGCTATAATTTCCCGAAAGGCGACGTTCCCGACACTTGAGAGAGGGGGCGGAAATTGCAGCCAAATGCAGCCCCCGGATATAAAATGATAAACTTTCCACTTTGATTTCTGATGCTGTTATTGAAATATCGAGAGGCGGGCCGGTGTAGTAGACAGTATTATTGGTATACAGTAATTCAACTCGGAAACAACCGACGTGCGTGTATGCGTCGTCCACGTAACGAGGCGCAAGGATATGTTATGTGGTTGATGTATGGATCGTAGCAGGTGCCTTTCTGTGGTTTCTGCCTACCCCCATGGGAAAAGAAGTAAAATTATACTGATACTGTTAGCCGGTGTCATCCCACTGCTGGGCAAAGGCCTCTCCCCATGACTTCAAGTTGTTTCGATCCAGGGCTAATGTGGGCCATTGGTCGGTGGTTTTGTCCAGCTCGTCCCGCCATGACGCTCTGGTTCTGGTTATTTTGGCCCACAGCTCATTGGGCATGACGTGGCCAGTCCAGTCCCACTTCAGCTTAGCGGCCTTTTGAGCAACGTCAGTAATTTGTGTTTTGGAGCGCAGTGTGGTGTTGCGTACATGGTCGTTAAATTATGTATGTATTTAAACTAGGAACAAAAGGTCGCAATCGGTTCATACACACATGCATTGCTCGCATTTACACGGATTCTAAGCATGCTTCAGGTAAGAGCTCGTGACTACTCGTTAGTAAGTCAGGGCTGTCTCATCGACTGCGGTACTGTTCGAAAGAGATACCGCGGCTTTAGAACACAAAGAGCAAAAGACGGAACATGGATGGGTTTTAGTCAGTAAAAGTCTGACATTCCCTTCCGCTCCGATCAGGGCGGGAAGAGTCATTTGATGATTTCCCAAACCAAAAAAAAAAGAAAGACTGTCTCATCGAGACAAGTGGTTACGTTTTAAGTGTGTCAACTTATCAAAAAGTTTTGTTGACAACCCTAACACGCCGCATTTGTTTTCACAAAAAGATGCTAGTTGATTTACTAGTTATCTTCATACTGTGCCGTTGGGCGTTGGTCGTTCGGCAAACGTTGGGCAATCGTTGGGCAATCGTTGGGCACTCGTTGGAAAATGAAAGCTCGGCTGTTATGAAATGTATGTAAGTGTCGGCTTCGCTGAACAAATAACAGATTGTTTTTATTTCATTGCAATGTGGAGTAGTGAGAGTTCATTTTGGTTTGCAATTGACTACGATCCGCTGAAAATATTTTAAAGCCACAAGTAAAGTTACTGTCTTTTCATAGCTAAATTACTGATAGCCATTAAATCAAAAATCAAAATCAAAATATTTTTATTTCACATAGGCCTACATGGGCACTTATGAAACGTCGACAAAAAGGTGCACGGTTCGGGTTGGTCGTTTCCTATGGAGAAGAACCGGCAGGAAACTCCATGGTTACTCTTTTAAAATGATTAGTTTTACAATATTATCATGTTACAGCATTAGTACTCAAGTATGGGGGGACAGCATAGGCCCGACAATAAGTCGTTGCTTACTACACAAGAAAAACGGAAAACAAGATAAGAGGTTAACAAAAGTTAACACACATCTAGGAATCTACAAGGCCTACACTGTTCACACATTCACAAACAATCGTTAAAAAGAATCTATACAAAGGCAAGAGAACATTATAAAAGACTAAATTAAACAAGTGACATTAATTTGTTAATCCTGATTTTTATGTAAAAAATATGTTTTACAGGAGAATTATTACCCTAAGACTACCATAACTGCCTCGTTGGTCGAGTGGTCGCAAGCGCGACTGCTAAGTATGCGGTCCTGGGTTCGATTCCCGGGTCAGGCAATGTGTTATTGGGTTTTTTCATCAGGAATTTCTCAGTAGCAGCCACGGAGTCTGAATTTGCGCCCAGTTGATGGCAATAGGCTCACCCCCTGTTACACGGGACGTAAAACATAACTGGCGCAATGTGGGTGTACTATTAGCTACACCTCTGCCTGACAACCCACAGGCGTGATGTTACGTTATGGCATCACCCTAGCCTTAAATAAACTTAAGAAACGACTGTTTCATTTTTTAGCTAAGCAAGTAAGTAAGTACATAGAATGACGTTAGAGGGTCATATAATAAAATTATGTTCATTGTCCACACCTTGGATGCTAATTAATTTTTTTATTGTGAAAAATTTACTAGGAATGTGGTGGAATAATATGTTTATCCCTACTATAGGTCTACCTCTCTCTGCCTATCCATTTGGATTTTATAGGCGTATGCACTTTACTATTATTAAATGGAAAAGGTGCTCCAGTCTACAAACAATTTGACGGTTGTGCGGTTTGCTCAAGAAGTATGATGATAAAACTTCAGAATCCAGAGTGAAAAGCCACACGCCATCGTCATATTTACCTTCACCCAACTCTGTCTGCAGTTAATTTCAAATTCAATTCCAAGTGAGCATTCTGGCTCCGCTCCTGACCAAGTTTGTGTGTGCTTTTTATATTAGGTTACGTAAGGAATAAAATAATATCTTTTGCCATATTTTATTTCTGCTCTTTTTTTTTCGGATGGGAAATCATCAAATGACTCCTCCCGCTCTGGGCGGAGT
The DNA here is from genome assembly GCA_950022335.1 of Eurois occulta. NCBI lineage: Eukaryota > Metazoa > Arthropoda > Insecta > Lepidoptera > Noctuidae > Eurois > Eurois occulta. Next base: position 17,010,850 of record OX465486.1, on the reverse strand, counting down.
GGAAGGGAGTGTCAGACTTTTACTGACTAAAAACCATCGATGTTCCTTCTTTTGCCCTTTATGTTCCAGGGCCGCGGTATCTCTTTCGAACAGTCTCGCAGCCCTGGCAGGATCTGCTCTAAATTTTCGTTTTTAACAGAGATGATTTACTGCACGTTTTTTAAATGAGTAGTGGGAAACATGATCATGAAGCTTTAAAATTGCAAATCAAGTATTCATATTGCTTCTTTCTGTAATTAAAGCAGTGTGTGTTTTGTTATTGTGTTCACACCATAAATCAAATTATTATTATAAGTATATGCGTGAGGATTTGCAATCGGCTTTCTGGTGACTACGGTTTCCTTTTTGATTTGTTTTTATTAGCTGTAAGACCTCCTTGTACAAAAATAATTAAGTAATAATTTGGTATACTAAGGGCGCATAAGCGATGGGTTTCGTAGTGCCGTGTCCTGCTCGTTATAGGAACTGATGGACGATAATACTAAAGACGGAAATCTCCAAATTAACCTAACCGACTCAATTTAAGCAGATTGCCATCGATACGCTAAGAAGGAGAAGAAGTAGAAACCCATATAGTAGCAACAGGTAACAAAATTATTGCTAGTAAATATTCTTGTAACAACTGTGGAACAGTAACCCTGTAATACACGGTGGTAGCGACAAACGGTTACCACGTAGTACCAGTGCATCATTCCGAACCTACCACATAGTAATTTTTCATAATTGTCTCTCTCGACCCTTCCTTGACTATGCCGCGTCAGGGTAGGCCGCGAAATTCAAATTTTCTTACGTTTTTTGCAATTTGCCGGTCAGTGTCAGGTTGATGAAAAATGAGTCGCGTCAGTAAAACGTATGTAGTAGAATTATAATCTTATCGGGTTGTACTGATGTTATTATATTGAATTATTATAATTCTATAACTACATGCGTTTTACTGGCGCGACTCATTTTTCATCAACATACAAACTGACACTGACCTGTTAATTGCAGAAAAGGTAAAAAAAATGAATTTCGCGGGCAACCCTGTCGCTCCCACCTTGATTCAAAAGCTTTCGATCCACCTATTTTTGTGTAACAGCTTTTAAAGTAATACCATTGTTTGGGATAGCTTTGACACGTTCTATTAATAAAAAATAACAAACACTTCAAAACCGGGGCAATAAACAATTTTTCATAAAACTCGAAACTTAATTTCGGTTCCGCTACCAACCGGATGTTGCATTAAACCTGCACACGACAAGCTCACGCCTACTTCCTTTGCGAGCGAAACGAGCGAACCGAGCTATGGGAGCTGTATGAGCACAGCGAGCTCAAACGAGCTGTTACTTGTGTGTCGCGAAGGTATTCAACTGTTTTGTTAGAGTTGGAATGGCAATTATATTTGTGCATTTCATGAAGCATATCGTTACGTATTTCCTAAAGGGATAGGTTGTATGTATAGGCCACTCATTTTGTAACATATTCCAAAACTATCTTTTTTTTTCATGTATGTACACCAGCATTTTTTTCTGTGATTACTGGTTCAAAGTTTATTTTTTTTATTTGGTAGGGGAATCTCGCGCGGTGATCCCATATAAATTTTATTAAGTTAACTTGGGTAGTTTATGAGTAATCTTCTATAATACGATTTTTTTCTTCTTCGTCTATGTCGATGACCTGATGATATTATAATAACTTCTCGTTACAAAGAAAATAAATATATGATAAGAATTTGTGTAGGATATCTCAAATAAAAAGGGTAAAATTAAAACAAATTTTTGCAAAAAAGAAAATGGCACTTGCAAGTGTTTTTTTTTTTTTTTTTTGCAAAATGTTTTTGCCACATCGTCTTGTAGTTTGTGAAATTTATTAGTAGCAGCTTGTAGTTTGAATTTATGTTCGATTAATTACAATAGGCTCGCCCTCTGTTATATGGGTGTAAGTAAGTTGGGAGTTATTACATTTACGTGTTTTTAACCGACTTAAAAAACGGAGGAGGTTTCTCAATTCGACCGTATATATATTTTTGATTTGACAGATTTCCAGCTCGGGCAAAGTGTTATTGGGTTTTTCCATAAGTAACTTCTCGGTAACAGCCTGGTGCCTGGATTGGAGCAAGTAGGGTTGCCTCTATAACATGGGTCTTTAACATAAATACCGAATGTGTGTATAGCGACACAAATACAGCAGCGGTAGCCCAGTGGTGGCGGCCCCGACTTACGAGCAGTGAGACGTGGGTTCGAACCCAGGTAGAGGCGAATTACTTTGTGTAATTTATTTCATCACCACTACTCTCAAAACGGCGACAGAAAACATCGTGAAAAAAACCGGCATATCCTAGAATCAAAAATTCGAAGACATGTGACATCTACCAACCCGCATTGGGCCCGCGTGGTGGATTATAACCCATTCCCTCTCATAGGGAAGAGGCTTGAGTCCCAGCAGTGGGAATATTATAGGCTGATTATGTATAGCCACAACTCTACCTAGCCCTTCGGCGATTAAAGGAGTAATGATATGTTACGATTTTAAGAAAAGACGTATTAGGTGGGTCATATTCAAAATAATTGTATATTTACTACTGTCTTAATGTCCAACCCAATTATTTTTATAACGAGATACAACTGACTAGAATTTCATAAACAAACAGATTAAATGTTTATTTGAGCTTAATAAAAAACAACGAAACATTTGATACAGCTAAACAATTCATTAAAAAAAAAGAAACCAAACATTGCGTAGATTCCGTTTCATACAAGTATTCAATGTCCACGTCTTTGACGGTAAACTAAAAAAATAATTTAACAAATAACCATTACACAAAACTTAAAAAAAAAACTACATTCAGAGAATAATGTTTAAACTTTCAACACTTCACTAAACAAAATATAAAATACTATTTATTGTTCTTCAAATTTAATTTATTAATGAGTCTCCTGATTTTACAACATTTCTGTTATTCTTCTCTGTTATGCTATTTAATATTATTTCCATGGTAATAAATAAATTTTATATACTGGCAACATTAGTCCACTACCTGTCACTACACGACGTAAGAATAAATGATCGGCCATTTTGTTCAACATAGTTACTCAGGTCGTTTCGTTGTCGAAGAAAATTAGACTTTTAAAAGTAAATATTCAATGTGAGACTTTTAAAATAGCGGTAAGTAAGTTTACTGTTTTATTACTCATACTAGGAAATGTCTGTATTGTGCTAATTGTTTTAAATATAAAATATTCGTATAACATTTAAATTAGTGTAGAAATAAATAGATTTGTAGGTTAGACACGTGCAATTAATTCATATACGTTATTTTATCCGTCACTTCTTTCTGTTACGTAACAGATATGAATGATTAGGCGTTATTCACACATATCGATGGCAGCAAAGTAGAAACGGACATGTACAAAATCACAATTTTACAGGATAGCTGATTTAGTAAAAAATAGTGGCCATTTTGAGAGTTATTGACCGATTATTATGAAATTTTCTATGGTACATTAAAATAACCTTCTTTATGAATTGTGTAACAAGTTTTATCGCTATATCGTTGTTTTTCTGAAATAATGTAGATGTCTTTTTTTACTCTGAAAAAACTTGAACGTAGAAGAAGAGATCTGCCTGTTATCCGTGTAAAATATGCACATTTACTAACACTAATAGATAGTTGTCTCGCCAACGCACCACCGCACAGGCCGACAGTCCGACAACGACTGGCCCCCACCACTCGGAGCGGTTCTTATAACCGAGCGACGTACGCGCCCGAGGCAACGTCACAATACTACATACACTACATCCCTTCCTTGTTTCAACCAGAAATATTAATAAGACATTTAGTTTATTATTATTATTTTTTTATATTATTTTTTAATAATAATTTATTGACATTTCTGGCATAACAGAATCACATCACAATAATATCTAAAAATCATTTTATGGTTTAATTTAGTGTTTCCTTTTACCCTTCCTCTTCTTCTGTTTCATTTTTTTGATTCATTTTTATCTTCTTCTATGTTAATTCTTTCTTTTCTTGATCTCGTGTCTCTTACATCTAAATCTTCTGATTTATGTCTCCTGCCACAGGTATATTGTCATGATATTGCAGTTTCAAAAATAATTCTGCAGGAGTTTTACCTGTAACACTATGCATACATACATATATACATAGCCAAATACTCTAACAAAGCTTCTTGACAGTTTTTTAGGATCCACATTTTTTTTTATCGCTTTTGAATGTCGCGGTTGTTACGTTCGACTTCTCCGTTCTGTTGAGGCCAGTATGGTACCGTATTATGCAAAACTATATTTCTTTCAGTATAGAATTTTTTTGAAATCCTCGCTGCAGAACTGTCTACCAGTATCAGCTGTTATCGTCATTGGGTTATCAAGTCTGCTAAGAATCTCTTTTAGAGATTTTATTATGTCTGCACTGGTAATTTTACGACAAATCTTCACTACCTTGTATCGACTGAAATAATCGACGATTATCAATATGAGACAAGACATGAATTGTGATACTCAAATAGGAAGTCGAAACTGTCTCTTCTAAATACAGATTGCTCAGCAATCTAGCTAGGAGAGCAGCCATATACTCAGAAATTAGTTGTACCTACCACATGTAACTATTAATGCATAGGTACTTCGTAAGGCCCCTCATGTACTACAAAACCTTTATGTACCTAAATAAATTATTATTATAATATGTAATTGCTGCTTGGTAAAGGGCTCAAAAATCAATACATGTATCTACCCAAGGTTCGCATGGTAACGCCTGTCGCTTCAATGGGTTTGAAGGATTTGGACCTGAAACTAACGTACAGCCTTTGCAGCATTTGACCAAGTTCTCAGTTTCTTTGTCAAACCTAGGCTACCATACTTTGGTTCTTAGTCTCGTCTTCATTCATTAGGACTATTCCTGGGTGCCCTTCGTGAGCAGCTGTCAGAACCTGACTGCACATTTTTACCATAACAGTTCTAGTTCCTCTCAATAAAACTCCGTCGTAAAAGCATAATTAATTACCTCTTCATCCCATTTGTTTTTTATACAGGCCTTCCCTTACTTTTAATATTTGCTTGTCTTGCTTTGATAGCTCCATACGAGTAATTTCTTCCAGTGATACTGCTATTGGCCTGCTTGCTTCAACAAGTTGGTGTATATGGTTTTCCGACTTGTCCTCAGACGTTTTATTTAATTTATACAATCTTGATAAACTGTCTGCTATATTTTCTTTGCCAGGCTATTACTTTAAATGTATATGCTTGAAGGTGTAGTATTCACCTTTCTATCCCTGCGCATGGTTTTGATTTAGGACCGAATATAACCTCGAGTGGTTTATGGTCGGTCACTAATTCAAACTCTTTCCCAAAAACAAAAACATACAAATGTTCCACAGCCCAGACCAGAGCTATGGCTTCTTTTTCTGTCTGGCAATATCGTCTGTGTCCGGTGACCATACGCTATAATGCGAGGTCCATGATCATTAATTTAAACTAATACTCCTCCTAGTCCTAGGGGATCGTAGCAAAATAATAACAGCCGCTCAGATCGATCTTTAAGTAAATCCGTGCCTGCTGTTAGTCTGTGCTAGTTTGGTCTGTGGATGGGTGACCACCCATTACACATGCCGAGTTACCTCCGTGTCTCGGAAAGCACGTTAAGCCGTTGGTCCCAGCTGTCTTCCTGTGGTATGGGGATCCTTCTTAATGGTTGAGAAATTGGTGGTACTTCCTCATCGATTGGTACCTCCACTAAACATCCTTGAACTTCGGAAACTCTGTTTTAGTGTCCATTTGGTCGATTTTTAATCCGATTTTAAGTACACGCATAGCATGGCAGTTTCTTTCCCAGCAGATCTCGAATTCCATCAGCGATGACGTAAAAAGTTAATTTTCTGATCTATCTGCGATTTTTATATTTGCATCAAATGATCCAGGTCAAGGGAACTCTTACTACCATAACCATGAAAAGTCTTATTGCAACTGAATGTAATATTATCCCAGGTAAATATTGTCCCAGGTTTTGTTTGTGATCAAGTTGCGTTTACTAACATTTTAACCTTCATTCTGCCAGTATGGCAATCTAACATACTGTCATCGATTTTGAACACATATTGTACGATTGCGGACTCTGTTTGATCTATCTGATTTGTGTCGTTTCTTTTGTTATCTCTTTTCATTTTTTATTTTATTTTCGCTTTGTTTGTTGCTGTTTCCCTCATATTTCCTTTTATTCATTCTGTCTCGTGTCATTGCCTTGCAGAATTGTCTAAAATGTCCCTTAGCCCACATTTGTGGCAATCTTTTTCTTTTGCTGGGCATTTGCTGTCTTGAGACGCGTGTCCTGCGCTCCCACATCTTCCTCATCCTGTTTTTCTTTTCAACATTATATATCATTATTTTATTTTCCGTTATTTCTGTTTTCATATTCTTTACTCTGTTTATCTTTTCAGTTGATGTGCTGCTTTTCTCGAATTCTTCGATTTGTCGACTTACAACTGCAAGAGTATTTGCTTCAACAATTATATTTGTTAGTTGAATTCTCTTTCTAAGCTCTTTAGAGGAACACTTTTCTGTAATTTGATAGATTATTTGATCGTCTTTGTCCATAAACTGATATTTGTCTGCTTGTTGGCTAAGCCGTAATAGGAATTTTTCTAAGTTTTCATTTGCCTCATGTTTGATTAATCGAAAAAGGTGACGTTCATAGATCTTACTTTGTTCGGGTAGAAAGTATGCATCAAGTTTGGCAATAGCCACTCCGAAGATATCCACTCCATCTGTTGGTGATAAATTTTAATCTGGTATATTATAGAACATTTCCTGCAATTCTAGTCCACCAAAATGTAGCAGCGAAGCACGTTTCTTCTCAGTACTCTCGATGCCAGCAGCTTCCAGGTAGATCAAAAGCGCCTGCTTCCAGCGCTCCCATCTCATTCCTACTGATGAAGGTTCCCCCTCACAATCAAATTTCTCTAACGTGAGATGAGAACTCATATTGTTATTAATTACCTGGAACCAATAAATAAAGTGTTTGCACTAACTGGCAAAGTTTGTCAATTAAATGACCAGTATGTACATAAAAAGTACCACCACTGCTGCCCTATTTTTCCTTTGATAACTGTCATTTTTATGACCAGTAGGTATATTCTACTGCTATTATTGTAATTATCCAATGACTTGTCAATTTAATGACCAGTAGGTATATTCTACTGCTATTATTGTAATTATCCAATGACTTGTCAATTTAATGACCAGTAGGTATATTCTACTGCTATTATTGTAATTATCCAATGACTTGTCAATTTAATGACCAGTAGGTATATTCTACTGCTATTATTGTAATTATCCAATGACTTGTCAATTTAATGACCAGTAGGTATATTCTACTGCTATTATTGTCATTCTTTGATGACTTGTCAATTTAATAACCAGTAGGTATACTCTACTCCTATTTTTGTCATCCTCTAATGACTTGTCAATTTAATGACCAGTAGGTATATTCTACTGCTATTATTGTCATTCTTTGATGACTTGTCAATTTAATGACCAGTAGGTATACTCTACTGATATCACTGTCATTCTCTGATGACTTGTCAATTTAATGACCAGTAGGTATACTCTACTGATATCACTGGCATTCCCTGATGACTTGTCAATTTAATGACCAGTAGAAATGTTCTACTGCTTTTTGATTTATTCTTTTAGAACTAATCATGTAACAGAAATCAAATAACTAAGCACGAGGTCCTGGGTTCAACTTCCAGGTAGGTAGGTAGCTAGTGTCACTGAGTTTCTCAATCATGAACCTCCCAATAACAGACCGGAATTTGAACTAGCATCCGGTTAATGGCAACAGGCATGCTCAACGTAATTGGTGAAACGTGGTTGCATCACACATCTCTGCCTACCCCTTTTGGGGAACATAGGCGTGATGTTTTGTTTATGATAGATAATTAAATCAATATGTGTTTTCCATAACCTTAATGTTTTTTAATCAGATTTTCTTTTTATAATAGTTCTCAAATCATTTCAACACCTTTTGTTCAGGATAGTTGCAGCACTGATGACAATATTTAGTCTTTTATAATATTTTCTTGCCTTTGTATGGATTATTTTTAACGATTGTTTGTGAATGTGTGAATAGTGTACAATACAAATACAAATAGTTTATTTTCTTTCACAAGGTTTGTACTACATAGCTAGTGATAGAAGTGTAGGCCTTGTAGATTCCTAGAGGTGTGTTTACTTTTGTTAACCTCTTATCTTGTTTTCCGTTTTTTGTGTAGTAAGCAACGACTTATTGTCGGGCCTATGCTGTCCCCCCATACTTAAGTACGAATGCTGTAACATGATATTGTAAAACCAAATGATTTTAAAAGAGAACCCATGGAGTTTCTTGCCAGTTCTTCTCCATAGGAAACGACCAACCCAGAACCGTGCACCTTTCTGTCGATGTTTTATAAGTTCCCATGTAGGCCTATGTGGAATAAAATATTTTGATTTTGATTTAACAACCAAGATAGTATTTAAATAGTTGCAAAACAATACATTAACAAACCACTTTTTGTTTCAGCCTTTTAATAATATTTTATTTACAGTTAATATTTCTAATGAAACATTCTTATTTAAATTCAATTCAGTTAAATTATTTTAGCTGTAAAAAGTCTATAATTACTTTTTTACAACTCTTTTCGTATGCACAGACAGAAGACTTACTTGTTGTCTGCAAGTAAATTGCTGACACACTGTTTTTTTATATTTTTATTTGATGTATGTTTTAATTTCAGTACTTTACTTTTCATTGAACGTTAATTTATTTATTTTAAGTAGATATTTATGCACCTTGTGGCCTGAAACACATGTTCAACCTAGTTCAGGCAATAATCAACTGTGATCTATTTTATTTGTTAAGATATTTCATTGTAAATGTACCTCTTTTTATAAATAAACGATTAATATATATTCTAACGTAATATTCATAATTTGTCTTTTAAAATGAAAGAATATTTCGTATATTTCTCCACGAAATACAATTCTTAATTATTCTAATAATAAAATTTAAGAACTCACGGCTTTTCTCCCCTTTTTTTCACCTCGTCGCCAATGTAAAATATGCACATTTACTAACACTAATAGATAGTTGTCTCGCCAACGCACCACCGCACAGGCCGACAGTCCGACAACGACTGGCCCCCACCACTCGGAGCGGTTCTTATAACCGAGCGACGTGCGCGCCCGAGGCAACGTCACAATACTACATACACTACAATCCGTTTATACGTTGTGATAAAAGCGCCCATTTCATTTAAAATATCTAATAAACTAAGATAATAATCCCTAGTAATACTTTTAAGGATATTTAAAGAAAATCTAAGCAACATGCAAACAGTATTCCTCTTTTTTTACCAAATTTTGTAGATATTTTTATTTACTTTTTTTTTATGTTTAACATTTTATTATTATCAATAAATGAGTTATCTACCACTAAACACCATCGGTATCTATCAGTTAAATTCATTTATTTAGTTACCAAACCACGTAAAATATATATTTTTAAATAAAAATGCTATTTATTATTATGTTTTATTATTATCAAAAGCACCATTGCCAAATAGGTAAATAACAGACTGATATAAAATTAAAATAAGACTGATATAAGAACACGCCAGAATGTGACAAGTGACTGATGTTTTTGTTGACGTTTCACTAAATTCAAATGTCCGTTTCTACTGCGATGTCTTTATAAAATCGAGTGTAGATGTCCTTATTTACGTGACAAATTTTCTTAATTATTATGAAATTTGAAATAATTTTAATACAGACTTGTAGATAGGGTTGAAATAAGCTCATTTTTGTAAAAAAAGCATTTTCGCAAAAATGTAGATGTCCGTTTCTACTTTGCTGCCATCGATATGCATTAATGATAATTGATTGACAAATTAAGGATATTTGTTATTAATTCGAAAATTTTGGATATTTGTTTTTTTGTTTTGTTATTAATTTTTCATTGTAAGAAATTAAACTTTTCTTGCATGAAAATTGTATTTTTTGAGAGTATTTAAAAAAAATATATTTTTTCATTAAAAAACTCAATTGTTAATACCTACTGTAAATGCTTAGTAGTCAGCTAACAAAAAAGTAGCATCCACACAGAACTCTAATTTTAAAATCATGCAGTTTCATATAGATATCCGTGTGCAGTTTAAACTGCTTTACGAATTGTTCATTGATTTATAGCAATTATACCTACTAAAATACGATCACCAAAATGTTGTTTCATTATGTACCCACCTAGCGACCCGCCCCGGCTTCGCACTCGTTATCCTGTTATACCTAATTTAAGTAGGTGGACTGTAATAGGTATGTATAGGTAGTGATAGTGATGATGGTATTCTACTATCCCAGGTGTTTTAATTAGCTCTATTTAAACTTGCCCTTTTTTTTTTTTTTTTTTTGGGGGGTGAGAAATCATCAAATGACTCCTCCCGCTCTGGGCGGAGCGGAAGGGAGTGTCAGACTCTTACTGACTAAAAAACACCCATGTTCCTTCATTGGCCCTTTATGTTCCAGGGCCGCGGTATCTCTTTCGAACAGTCCCGCAGCCCTGGCAGGCACCGGCCCTTGCGGGCCCCTCCCGTTTGCTGACATCTCTTTGAGGCGCGCGTGGAACACGAACGCGCCGTCGACACGGCCTGCCCGTCGTCATACGACGGACGGACGGCGAGCTAGCCCATTACTCACCGTCCACAGGCCCGCGCCTACGGTGGCCGAGAGCCATCACGGCGTGGCCCCCGACGCCCGGTGCTTCTCCCGCGGCGGCTGGGACGTGAGGAGGTTCTCTCCCTCTCACGTTCCGCCGATTTAAACTTGCCCTAATAATTCATTTCTGTAATTTTTCTGTTACAATCAAATAATATTCATATTTGATTCCTATCCGTAACTTACAATTATTTTGAATATGACCCAGGTACAAAAAGTTTCAACAGTTAAGTACATGTCAGCTGATCAGCGCACACTCCGTTAGACCACAGTTAGTTGTTGTCAGCGCAGGCGTCCTTTTTGTGGCGATCTCTGAACCCACTGACACAGCTGTAATTGAACACAATCGGGACTTTGGCCATAAGACCAGCGATCTCAGTATTGTACAATTACAGCGATGTTTTGAATCTATTTTAATTAATACAGGGTGTAAGGGACAGCCCTCCGCAAACTGACAGGGTGCATCCAGCTTCTTATTTTTAATTATATTCTACCGGAATATTTCTCGGGAAATTTTCATTTTTTTATCGTTTTTTTCAGTTAATATTCCTTTATTTCAATGTAAAATTACATTCTCTTTACGCAGCACTCCATTTATGTAAATTATACGGCAAAAATAAAAAATAAAACCAACAATGGATGGTGAAATACTCTAACGAACGACGCGTGAAATCAGCTGTTCACTTCCTGCCTAGTAACCAAATTCATCGAACTCGTCGTCGCGCTTTCCGTTCGCTACGTGTGGCAAAACGCACGTAGCGAACGGTAACGATACATTGCGTATGAGAAAATAAAACAATTTTATTGGATGCCCATAACGGTCCTGAAATGTCTGAAATTCAGACATTTCAGGACCTGAATGAAATCTTGTACCGGTCATTATGATATACTAAATTCACCGCATCAGTCTACGGAGGGCTGTCCCTTACACCCTGTATTAGAATTAGTTCTAAATAACCATATTCTATCATTTGAAGAGCGAGAGGAAATCGCCATGTCATAGATCCAAAAAAATCAAAGACAAAACCGCACTGTACCCGCGTGGTTAATAACAGCCCATTCCCTCGCATAGAGAGGTGCCCTGTATCCCATCAGCGGGAAGCTTATAGGCTGATTATACTTATGCTGCTGAAGAGTATATTTTATGGGCAGTTACTACCGTAGGTAAACCAATAATTATCTTATCGCATTTCCCTTTTATTTTTCCATTTTTAGTTGTAATATCATAAACAAATTTTAGCTAAGCATTTATTTTGCATTGTTAACGATACATGTCATGGTAATTAGCTTAATAAAGACATCGATTATTTATCATACAGACACAAGTTATTTGTAGAATAAGTAATAAAAGTAGGTGCTAAATAACAACAACCCTAATTCAAGACCTAAAGCCCTAACTCACCCTCTCTGTCTTACTTATCCATACTTTATTAGCACTTAGTAACAAAATGGCGAACCTAGGCACTCTCGGGTGATCACCATTTGTTTTAATAAGCAATAAAGAGAATGCTAACACCGCTAATTACATGGCCACAATGTAATCGACAATAGTTCAGAAAATTTACGGATTTTCAACCCTATGAACGTGTGTTAAAGTTGGTAATTCTGAAGACTGTGTAACGGTGGAACGGTGTAAGAGAGCGTGTCACGTAGGTGGGAGTTTTTTGCATTTGAAAGAAAAGTTTTATCGAATGTAATAAACAGACCGTATTTATTTATTAATTAATATATATTAAGCGGCAGCTTTAATTTTATAATAAAAAAAAAGAAATACACGAAAATAACCTAGCTTTAATTAGTTTTTAAACAATCAATTTAAATAACACAAAAATAATAAAATAAGCAAATACAGTTTACGACAGAAGCGATGTGAACTCGGCGAAATCCTCGAACAAAATGGGCGAGTGGTAGGGCGCGCACTGCTTTTATAGCCTCGCCGACGGTTGATTTTGAAAGGCGGTGGTTTCTTCATAATACGGCCTCTCCTGACGTGTGGTCGTCCTCGACCTCACCCTGTGTGTGCAGCTCAGCGTCGTCGCGAAGCTCAGCAAGTGGACTCGGAATGACTTCAGACTCGGTATTCGGTGGAACCCCATGGCTAACTTCAGCAGTTTCTTGGCAGGTACTTCTAAGTGTACTAGTAGAGGCACCAGCTTCCAGATAATCTTCATCTGAAAATGAGATACAAAACAATGTGAGTATCATCCTTATAAGTTGACCAGCAGGATATACACCATTCGTATATCCAAAGACAATCTCAGGTTTGTCTTATTTAAATGTCTTGGCAGAGCTACGCTCAATGCCACACAAGTAATACAGACAGAGGCACCCAGTTAGCATGTCTTACATGGCCAGAGGCACCCAGTTAGCATGTCCTGGCAGAGCTACGCTCAATACCACACACACAGACAGAGGCACCCAGTTAGCATGTCTTACATGGACAGAGGCACCCAGTTAGCATGTCCTGGCAGAGCTACGCTCAATGCCACACACAGACAGAGGCACCCAGTTAGCATGTCTTACATGGACAGAGGCACCCAGTTAGCATGTCTTACATGGACAGAGGCACCCAGTTAGCATGTCCTGGCAGAGCTACGCTCAATGCCACACAAGTAACACAAAGCATAGTTTAGCATTAAACAATTACATAAAGTCTACTCACTTTCGAAAAACATAGCACAGGACTCAGGAGTCCACTCTCCTCGCCATGCAACCATATGCTCAGCGGCAGCCTGAGTGACTTTACCGTATGAACCACTTAACAACTGCAGCTCATACCTACCATGAGGCAAGGCTTTTGTCACACGATACGGTCCTCGCATTCCCGAGTCCAGCTTGCCTGTAACTTGAGAGGTTTTTATCACAAACACATAATCATCAAGTTTGAATATACGTACGACTTTACGATTTTTGTTTACGTAATCGTCTTGCTTACGTCTATTTTGGTCTAGCAATTCGCTAGTGCGTTGCCTCTGCAACTCTCTCAAGCTTTCACGATTGGGGTGAGTATTGTCTAGGGCGATATCGCGAACAAGTGATCTGATGACGGGAGTCACTGCCTCGATGCCAACCAGCAATTGTAGTGGCGAGATTTGAGTACTTTTTTGTTTAGTGCAGTTGATCACTAGCTGCATTTTCCACAATGACTCGGACCAGTTATTTTCGCGTTTATTGGCCTCTATGCGTAACATATTGAGTAAAGTACGACAGTAGCGCTCTACCTGACCGTTCTCACTATGCATTTCCGGAGTTACAAAATGAATTTGACTGCCTAAATCAGTAACCCAACCTTGAAAACTCGCACTCTCGAACATACGTCCTCTATCACACACTATAAGCTTAGGGGTACCAAAAAGAGAGATAGCGTTAGTAACTACCCTTTTCAGTTCCTCAGAATCTTGCCTTTTTATAGCATAAAAAAGACAATATTTAGAGTAGGCATCCACAATAAGCAAAACATATTTATTATCGTTTGAGATAGGGAGTGGACCTAGTGCATCCATATGCACAGTACTAAATGGAGTATCAGGCTTGTGCCATGAGGAAATCGGGTAGTGAGGAGCTCTAGGGGCTCTTTTGCATGAGAGGCATACTAAACAGTGCCCAATATATTTTTTAACAAAGGTAGACAGACCGGGGAACCAAAAATGGCGTTGAATGAGATCAATGGTTTTATCCGCGCATATATGTTCATGTTGGTCATGAAAAATTCGCAGAAGACTCAATCTGTGCCCCTTGGGGATATAGCATAGTAGTCTTGGCTCCGCCCCAGTAGGGGTATATTTGTAATATAGCAGTTCGTTACGAACAACATAGCGAGATGAGTCTAATTCGTTATTATTTGCTTTATCAATCAACTTACGAGTTTCCTCGTCCGCTGTTTGAGCAATCTGAGCCCAGTTTCTCGGTCTGGTAATTTGGCGAACATCGACAGGATTTCTACTCAGATAATCTGCGTGTTGCATCATTACGCCCTTTCTATATTCTATCGTAAAGTGGAAATCCTGCATGTAAATCCACCAACGCGCGACACGTGGTAAAAGGTCTTTTTTTCGTTCTGTTAATTTAAGTGCATTGCAGTCGGTCACAATTTTGAACGTGATACCTAATAAATAATGCCTAAAATGTTGTAGGGCTTTAACGACCGCGAGCGTCTCGAGCTCGTACGAGTGGTAACGCGGTTCGGCGCCTTGGGTGGTTCTACTGAAATAAGCCACGACTCGTCTCAGACTGTTTTCATGTAGTTGAATGAGTACTGCGCCATAACCGATTGAGCTCGCGTCAGTATGCAATTCTGTTGGTAAGACCGGGTCAAAGATAGCAAGTACGGGTTCATTAGTTAGAGCGTCAATAAGGAACTTTCGAGCTTTTTCTTGTTCCGCACCCCAATGAAAGCTAACATTATTCCGCGTCAAGCTAGCTATTGGCGCAGTCTTGGAGGCATAACCGGGTATGTATCGACGAAAATATCCAGCCAGGCCAAGTAACTGTCGAACCTGTCTAACGTTTGTGGGCACAGGAGAGTCTACCAATACTTGAATTTTTTGTCGACTCGGTCTAACCTGACCTTCAGATATAGTACGACCCAAATATTCGACTTCCGTGGCCACAAACGTACTTTTCTTTAGGTTAATAGAGAACCCTGCTGACGTTAGCGTACATAACACTTCGCGTAGGTTTTGTATAGCTTCATCTACGGTTGATGCTAGGACTAAAACGTCGTCGACGTAAACTAGTGTTTTACCGGATTCAATTAGCGATTTCAGAGTTTTAGTGATGATTCGTTGGTAAACTACCGGCGCGTTCGCAAGACCAAAGGGCATCTTAAGGTATTCAAAGTGACCTTCCGGGGTTACGAAAGCGGTCTTGGGAACAGCGTCTCTATCAAGAATAACCTGATGAAAGCCTGAAGCCATATCTATACAGCTGAAATACTTGCTTTTACCAAGCCGGTCGATATGGTCTTCTATTAGGGGCAATGGAAAACGATCCTTAACAGTAATTGTATTTAACGCTCGATAGTCCACGCACATACGATCATTGCCGTCTTTTTTCTTTACAAGGATTATCGGACTGGCATATGGTGACTCAGATTCACGAATGATGCCTTTATTTAGTAGATCCTTAACAATCTCACGGACTTTTAATTTTTCTTCAATCGAGAGCCTATAAGGTCTATAACAAACAGGTGTATCACTCGTCAACCGAATCTGCATACTACCGGTTGTAACCGTGGTTAAAGCAGTACCGACTATAAAAAATTGCTTAAACTCATTAACAACCGATAATAATTTTTGACGATCGGTACCTAATAACGGCGAGTTAATTAAAAACTGATCATTTGAGTTAACGAGGAACACATTTTTATCGCTATTACCAGGAATCCGCATAATCCGTTGTTGATTGTTAGCACGTATATACATCACACCATCCCGGTTTAACACGTCGGTCCCTATTAGTACTGGTACATTCATACATTTTTGAGGAACGACAAACAAATCGACTTCTAACGAAATATCGCTGAATTCTATGACTAAAGTAACGCAGCTTCTAGACTGAATGTTTTGTTCACCTATACCACGTAATACTTGATATGTGGGTACTTGTGCACATTTAAAATGTTTCAACACAAGTTCGGATATTAGCGATACGCGTGAGCCACTATCTATCAACACGTCTATGGGGATACCCTGTATAACCGCGGTTGTGACGTCACTGTCCGTTGAAGCACCTTTTAGCTCATGACAATAATTAACATTTTTCTTATTGTTCCCGTCAGATCGTTGTTTCGCGAAACATGTTGTTGCGTCATGACCCGGTTTTTTACAAAACGAACACGGTTCGTTCGACTTTGAGTCGTTTGTTTTCGATTGTTTCGGACAAAAACGTTGTATATGACCAGTGGACTGGCATGAATAACACTTGACATCACTTTTATTGTTGAGAGGACGCTTTCGTGAATTTTTGTCAAAGTGTTTAGTGCTACTTTGAGGTTTCACGGAACTAACACTCGTTTTAGATTTTGGTTTTGCATAAATCGATAAGAATTCGACCAGATCTTTAGGCAAAAGCTTAGCATTGGTTGCAGCGGCACGTACCTGTGCGTCAGTTATTCCACGTATTACAATCGCGACTGTCAACTCGTCGCTTAAGCCCTTTACAATATTGAGACGCAGGACAGAGCGTCGGGCGTACTCGGCATACGTAGAATAATTGTCGGAGTTTGTACTCATGACATCATACAAAATATTGGCAATATCAATTCTTCGTGAACATAACGGTTTAAATTCAAATTTAAAATTGGTCCACGAACGGTCGTTGGTGACCCATTCGCTGAGCCAAGCGCGTGCATCCCCCTTTAAACAGTGAGCAATCCGAGCTAAACACTCATTATCATCCCAATCATTGATATTACGCGCCCGTTCTACCTCCTCGCACCAAGAATCGATATCATGTAAACTAGGGTCGAAGTTGGAAATATAATAATGTTTAGATCTGACCTTAGACAACGCACTCAGTGCTCCTATGAGGCGATCGGTGACATCCATCGTTGAATTACTCGCAACCGACTCCTCAGTTGTACTCAGGTGCGATGCGGGTACCGCTGGCGTTGATGACTGCGGTGGTGGCATAGCAACCGTGCTAGGCACCACAATGGATTGCACATCCGATGGTTCGGTGCTCGTTGAGGGTATGCAGCTATTTTCTAACGCATTAAGACGCGCCAGAATAGCTCCCAGTGTTTGTTGGAGCCCGCCATCCTCGCTATTTTGCCCGCGCCTGTTCCTACCTCTACCGCGAGCTGAGGACCTTTCGGCCATTTTTAAACTACAAAAACTAATCTGTTCGCTGACGACCAGAGCTAAGATAGACTATGGAGTCTATCCCACTTCTGAATTAAGCGGCAGCTTTAATTTTATAATAAAAAAAAAAGAAATACACGAAAATAACCTAGCTTTAATTAGTTTTTAAACAATCAATTTAAATAACACAAAAATAATAAAATAAGCAAATACAGTTTACGACAGAAGCGATGTGAACTCGGCGAAATCCTCGAACAAAATGGGCGAGTGGTAGGGCGCGCACTGCTTTTATAGCCTCGCCGACGGTTGATTTTGAAAGGCGGTGGTTTCTTCATAATAATATATTTATATTTATATTACCTTTGATTAAGACCGTGGTCCCATGAAATTTTAATAAATCCTTCAAATAAAATGCAAAGCAAACTGTAACTTGCAAACAAAAATTCGTAAAATTCTGTGCTTCTAAAATGTGTCGCAAAACGATTAAAAAAATTGGCCAAGTGCGAGTCAGACTCGCGCAGGAAGGATTCCGTACCATCGTAGTAGGGGAGCCTAGTAAATTAAAAATTAAAGGAAATTTTATTTTAATTATTTGTTTCTATAGCGACAATAGAAATACACATACTGTGAAAATTTCAACTGTCTAACTATTACTGATCATGAGATACAGTCCGCTGACAGACAGACGGAGGACGGACCGACAGCGGAGGTTTAGTAATAGTGTCCCGTTGGTTACCCTTCGCGTACGGAAACCTAAAAAGTAGTTTTTGACGAGTTTACAAAAAATACCACAGAAATTCTGAGAGGAGCTGGCGGAGTATCGGAATACCCGGGCCAGAAGTGGCGTGTCTATGGGCTAACTATATGGCAAGCAGACTGTTCAGAAACCCAATATCATGAAGAGTAGTAGGCTATAAGGGCAATCCAAGCTTTTAGGCTTGTTTGAAAGTACCGCCACGCCAGAGTGTATTTCGATACTCTTCTTTTCAATATATGCTATAAAAAAGAAAGTGCTACCAGTCATTCTCTTAAAGTCTTGACAAAATCCTTTGTAACCTTTCACTTCTCACTAGTTTCAACAATAACAACAACAATTTTCCATTTTGAACGGAAAATTGATCTCTATTTTTAGGGTTCCTTACCTCAAAAGGAAGAAACTGAACCCTTATAGGATCACTTTGTTTTCCGTCTGTCTGTCTGTCCATCCGTCTGTCTGTCAAGACCCTTTGTCTCTGGAAAGAGCGGAGGTATCTTGAGTGAAATTATAACCATGTACTCAGTTCTACAGTCCCTTGAAGCTGTGAAAAAATCAAACTTTTAAGTTAACGTAAAAAAAATATACGGCCATTTATTCCGTAAAAAACGTATATTTCGACATTCAAAGGAATCCAAATTTATAGGGTACTTCCCGTTGACCTAGAATAATGAAATTTTGAAAGTAGCAATGTCTTACAGAAAATTTAAAGGAAAAAATCTGAAAACCGTAAAATGTAGTTTAATAACAAAATACCTAAAAGCTTATACGAAACTCTCGGTACGCGAGTCCGACTCGCACTTGGCCGGTTTAATGCAACGTTTTCGCCAAATATTACCGAAACGTTTTTCCCGCTTCAGCAAGTGTAACATCCATGTAATTGCAGCTCGTCGTACTATCACGGAGGGTCTGAAATAAAAATGATACAAATTAAATTGTCTGTTTGTGTTTACTGTGGATCGTTACTGAGTTTTAGTGCTGGAAAATGGGGTTCAAGCTGTTACAAGATTTTTGCTACCAGCGAAATGTGTTTAGCGAGTTTTTCTTTTACTTTTTCCCGTGGTGAATTAATATAGCCGCTAGATAGACGTTGTGCTATATGAAAATATTTATAGAGATAAGAGATGTTGCAAATCCCTAATTACCTAGAGAGAATCATTTTTACAGTGATGAGAAGCACGTGAAAATTCTTGAAAAGCCAGTCATCCTTTATTTAAAGGCTTTAAATATCTTGAACAATATCAGTGTGGTACATTTGATAATTATTTGAATTGTAATGTATCAATCAGACAGCAGCGGTGGCCCAAAGGTGGCAGCCCCGACTTACGAACAGTAAGTCGTGGGTTCGAAGCCAGACAGGCGCATTACTTTGTGTAATTTATTTCATCACCACTGCTCTCAACACCGGTGCAGGAAAACATCGTGAGGAAAATATCCTAGAACCAAAAATTCGAAGACATGTGACATCTACCAACCCCTACTGGGCCCGCGTGGTGGATTATAGTCCATTCCGTGTGTCCCAGCAGTGGGAACATTACTTATAAGCTGATTATGATAATCAGGCAATCAACTAAATCTGTAGCAAAGACTTTAGCGGTAGGTACAGTAGTCATCGACTGCGATATTTGAATGCTATGACACCCCGCTGCGATGGTACTAATCTCCAGACGTCACAGTAATAACTGTTGTTCATCTGACAACGCCCTTACACGTCATCATTGGATAAACACCGCAACTACATCCATAATTGTGATGCGAGACATGTCGTTATCTCATCTCGTGACTTTCCAGTCGGCTGAAGACCCTCTGATGCCAATTATTGACGTACTACCCCCAAACCCCCTGATACACCCAGATATCCCAACACCCTCAGGCGTCGCCACCCTTTGTGTATCTACACGTTATCATCATTTCAAATTTTTAGGGTGCTTGCTCATGATGCCCCAGGTCTTGAAGGCATTTGAGCGGCAACAGATAAATGCGCTCTCGTCTCCCCCTATGTTTGGTTTGATGTGTAAGAAGCCCAGAATGAAAACTCTCATTACTATTTTCGTGTAACTTAGTAGGTACTTGTTAAATTACATATAGTTTGAAAGGTGTCATTATTATGTACGCAATCGCATGAGTAACTTTTCGGATTACAAAGGTTTATCGCTGCTTTTTTAAAAAAAAATATTACAAAATGGGCCTGCTCTTGACCTCGATCACGCCTGGTGGAAAGCGATGGATGAGATCTATGATGAAACGAGCGTGCCCAGAAGACGCCTATTCACTCTTGCTTTGAAGGCAGACGGGTTATATGTGGGAGGGAACACAGATCCCGGCAGAGAGTTCCACACCTTGGCTGTGCGCATAATAAACATGGAGGAGAAGCGCCGAGTACTTTTGACGTGACAACGTCTAATAAAGCGATGAACGCCGGCTGCATGCACGAAAAAGGATGACTCATTGTCCCGTTACGCTCATTGTACGCTTGCGCCGCATGCAAGTATGCAATCATTAATTTCATCAATGTTTTGTTATGACGTTGTCACGTTAAACTATCGTCCGTAAACCAACTTTACAGACAACCAATTTTTTTTTTCAATATCTTATATCTCACTTTCTATTCAAATCTTTAATCATGTCCTTTTTACGTGTCTTCTTTTTCTTAACTTGTACTGTCACTTACGGGATTTCTTCCGTGATTAAAAAAAAAAAAAAAAACAACTATATTAATGAACAATCACGGAAGATATCCCGTAAACCTTTAAACCTTTAAAGGTTTAAACCCCCTAAACCCTTGAAAGCTTAAAACAGTGTTCTTTTTCTTATGTCGGCAACTTTCGTACGCCATCAATTGCCCTGTTGCCTACATGCTTTGGTGCGTAGGCTCCATAAGCGTGTCGATGGCAATCTATAATAATGAGTCGCCCAATAACTTGTGTCAAGACTAGAGTATCCAAGTGCATATAAACACCTCCGTTTCGGTTTCGTCGCAGCCAAATAATACTAGGTACGTACATACATAATTATGTTGCAGACGACACGGTTGGCGCAGTGGCATAGCGATTGGCTGCTGCGCTGCGTATCGCGGGCTCAATCTCCGCACGGAACAAATATTTGTATGGCCTACAGGTAGTTGTCTGGCTGTTTGTGAATGTGAGTTTAAATGTTTGTAAACGCACCCACGATACAGGAGAAATTATTATTAGTGAGGGGTAACGTTTAAAAAAAATAGTTGACTTGAGAGATGTAGATCTAATGTTATGCATCACGGAGTTTATTTTTCCCTGGTAGGCACTATAAAAGTCTGACGTCATTTCTTAGTACCAAAAGTCTCTCGGTAAGGTACTATCTGCGAAAACTAACAAAGGAACTTTCCTTATATCAGTGTGACTATTCTTAGCTAAACATACACCAAGTCACCAACACGCCCACTACGTAACATAACCCCTCTCCTTAAGGAGCAATTAGTGGCATACATAATACATGAAATGGTAGCACATAGGTGTTATTACCACGCTATACCGGTTTTCCTGCTGCCCATGGAAATATTTATGTAATTAGGGGTACGGAACCAATATTAACGGGAAGCAAAATTAGGCTGTTAGAAATTATTTTATCGCGAGATTAAGTAAATAAAAGGGGTTAGAAAGTGTTTTTAAGGTGTGTTAATTAATAACATACGTAGTTACTTAATTATTCCAAAAATAAAGTAGGAATACGGTTTGTAAACAGCGAGTCAGCGACCATTCGTCTTGTTTTTATGTGACAAAAAAGTCATCGTCAAACTTGACATACATTTTGATGGACTATGGCCATACTATGGGCCATTGTCTTATGTTAACAGAATCTTGAATAGGGCATATAATTGAATAGGAGTGTCTCGATTTCCTCCACAACCCAGTTAGTACTGAGTAATACGATATCCTTGGTGTTGGTAAGACTGGTTGTCAGACTTTCGGGCCACTGACTACATGTAACGACTGTCAAAGATCTACAAATGACAGCCGGTACTTTAACGTGCTTTCCGAGGCACGGAGGGAACTCGGTATGTAATGGGTGGTCACCCATCCACATACCAACCTAGGCAAGCACGGCTTAACTTAAAGATTGACCCGAGCGGCTGTTATTATTAAACCACGAGCTCCTCAGTCATTCGGGCGCATCAATCTTTTGACCATGTAATACTCGTAAAGATACGAAAGAAAACTCACAAAATTAAGGTTTTATTTTTTATTTTCTCACTTTTAACTTCATTTATTGATCAAACTACCTCGATTGCATGTGGGTATATGAGTGGGAGAGCAACTTGCGAACAGCTAAAAATATCTCTCAGACAAGATGAACACGATTAATTTAAAAATTAAAACTGCATGGTATTAGTGACCTTTATGGAAAACTGCGTGGGTATATTTTCAATTATTCAAACCTTGAAATAGTTTACCCGTTACTGGGTTTACTGGGTAATAGTTGAAGTTCTGGGTTCGATTCCAACGTCGGGCAAATTGTTATTGGGTTTTTGCATTACGAATTTGTCAGCAGCAGCCATGGAGACTGGATTTGTGCCCAATTGATGGCAATAGGCTCGCCCCCTATTACATAGGACGTAAACATAACTGGCGAAATGTGGGTGTGCTATTAGGTACACCTCTGTCTAACCCTTCGGAGATTACAGGTGTGATATTATTTGCATGACTGTCCGATACAGGAGAAATCCTTTAAACTTTAAGAACACACCCATTACACCACATAACGCCTATTTTCCTCGGAGGGTTAGGCAGAGAAGCATCAACCCCAACCACACACACACCACATTTACATCCACGAAAATAATAACTCCAGCATCTACCATCGACTGCCCGCACAATCTCTCACTCCAATAAATCAGTAAATAGTAAAAGTATCCGACGCAAAACGATTAAAAACAAACAGTCGACTCGCAAAGGTCGCCGCCTCTTATCAGTTACATCGCACGCCATGCCGCCACGCCACCCACCACCTAGTTTATATTCCAACAAACAATCGAAGTAAATAAAAAATATTATCGATCTGAACACGCGAGAAAAATAGGGCGAACTTTTGAGATAGGGATGGGCGAAATCTGAAATTATGAAAAACTGGCTTATGCCCGCGGCGTTTTGTTTTTTGCATTTTCCTGCCCTTGTCCCATGTTATTTGGGGTCGGCGCAACACGTTTTTTTCTTCCATTCTCCTCTGTCAACCGTCAAGCTATCATTTATTTTTTTATCTTTCGTTGCCCGCGTGTAGTTCGATAATTGTTCCACGGGATCATACTTACTACCAGAATAAAATAAATCCTATGTGCTAATCCAGGTTATAAACTAGCTGTGTGCTAAATTTCATTCAAATCCATTCAGTAGCTTTTGCGTGAAAGAGTAACAAACATCCATCCATCCATCCCCACAAACTTTCGCATTTATAATATTAAGTAGGAAGTAGGATAGAGCGAAATGGTCAAAGGTAAGCTAGATTTTGGAGACAAATAAACCCTCATTTTAGTATTTGACACCTCTGAAGAGTAGTTTGATCTCTTCTTCAAAATAATACAAATACATACGTCAACTGCTACGATCCTTACATACACCTTTTGCCTCAACCACGTTCATACATCTGGTCATACTTACACGCACGCCGCCGGTTGCGAGTTTAACCTGACCTTTCTGGAGAACCTCACCAATAAGGTTAGTGTATGTCCTGTTAGGGCGTCCCCTCCCGGCGTTGCCACTCACATCAGCCTTGTAAATACCTTTTGTTGGTCGCCTAACTAAACCAGTTAAGCATACTCTTTTCAATTTTTGTCACAACAAAATAATTTTCGATTTTCGTTTTACCTTAACTTTATACGTACTTACCCTTACAATTTGTGAAGGACGTTATATTTCTGTGCCAGCCCCCACACGTGGAAAGATTTATAATTTTCTAGAAGGTTTCGTCCTTGACTGTAGATTACCGTCTCTTTTTATCTATTTCAGTATTCATAGAGGTATTTTTATTTACTAGTATGTTTTTTACTTGTACATATTTATTACTATTAAGTATAGTTTGTAAATAATTTAATTATCTTTTAAATAAATAAATCCTTACTTCCGTATGTTTTTTTGTCCATCTTTACCTAGTCAGTATAAGGTACGATATAAATCAGCTAAGTTAATACTAGGGTGTGACCAGATTGTCTACCTCAGTATTACACGGCAATATAACAATTTTTTTTTTAACGAAAATTCGTCAAATGACCTATGACTACTATTTTGCTGCATAAGAATCAATTTTAGTAAGATCTCAAATTGCATCCCTATTCAATTGTAAATCATTAAAAAAGCATTACATTTACACCTTCTGAAAAACGTTCCACATTGCAAACATTGATTTAACTTATACATTACTGAAGCAGCTCTAACAAGCTTCGATCCAGCTTCGATAAAGCTTACAGCTCAAAGCACTCGAGCTAGGCTAGGTAATACAATAAGGCTTGCAGTAGAACATAATCTCCGAGAAAGGGATGCACCGTCTCAATTATTCATTAGTTCGCACCTTGAAATGCGCCGCGACCGATGATAGCTCTCTGATAGCGGCATAGATTATGTAGCGTAGAGGGGAATTGAGGAACATGATAAATGCCTAGCAAAGCCGCGTGACGGTACCAATTATTTGATTGCGACAGATTACAATCATGAAGGTACGGATAAAGTCTACGCAGACGAGGACTTTTATTGGGGAACATTTTGTCCGTTAAATAGATCGCTTACAAAAAAACCCACAAGTAATCGAGGACATCGACCTCGCCACAAAACTACGGGGGGTCCCCAATAATTGCACACCGTATGCGTTGAGTTCATAGCAAGTTCGTCGCGGACATTGTTTCCATATTTCGGGGCTTTTTGTCCTCAGTGGACTAAAGCGCCTCGTCTTTAGTTAAGTAAACAGAAACAAGAGGTCTTCTTGTGACTACTATGTAATGTATACAAATAAATAAAATAGAAGCGTCTATTTGTTATTTCAAAATAACTGCTTTTTACTGAATGTATGTGAGTTTAAACTGTACTTGTGAAATATTTTTTTTTATTTTTGTTTCGGCTTAACTCCGAAATGACAGAACCGATTTTGACGGGACTTTACTAGCAGATAGCTGATGTTTTAAGAAGCAACTTGATCTACTTTTATTTCAGAAAAAGCATTAGGGCTCCGTGCAAAGAAATTAAAACCCTTGAAATTGTTACCAAATTCTGATTCGTATAAAGAAGTAATATTTTTAAAATACTTTTAAGCGGACGAAGATCGTAGCAACAGCGTCTCTTTTTACTTAGGCTTAATCTATGCGAAAATAAAACAAAGTTGTGAAATGCTATAAACAGTTCCTGTCGCATAAAAACGTTCTGTTGTACAAATCGAATTGTATTTTTAATTAGGTAAAAAGACTGGGGCTTAACTGGAAAACATTTATGAATGCAGTTCGTTCAACTTTGAACTCTGTGCTGAATTGTTTAGAGTAATTTTCTTTTCTGAAGAGAATGTTGGTATTTTGTTGGATTTTCTACTCGATACTAAGCGACAACTTTTATAGTGAAACTTTCAATAATGAATATGAAATAGGGACAGTGTTCTAACCTATTCGTAAACTTTTCCAGCTTTTGTTTTGCAAGTTTATTTCTAGGCCTTATTTTTAGATGTCAAAGTAAGGAATTTCTGACAACTTTAGCCTGAAAAATGAGTTTTTGTTGAGCTCCTTGTTAATAAATTCGTCTGGGGAAGTTTTACGTGACCGTACCGCACTTTTTTTGGGTTAGTTGTTTTTGTTATATTATGCTTAATAGGTTAAAGGGTGGGTAGCAGTGTATACTGCATATTAATATCTATCTTAACTCTTAATTGGGCGCGCTTAAAAAGTTACGTAAACGGTCACGTGGGGTGCCTGACACCCCAATCATATAAATCAAAAACGAAATACGTGCAAAATCACGATTATGCTCGATACTTAATTGTAAAGGACACGTGTTTTATGAAGCTAATAGCTTCAGCAGAACTTATGCGCAGAAATTCAGAATTTAAAAAGTTCTAAACCTTTAAGGATGCGCTGGGGTGTGTAACACCCCACGCGATCAATTATGGGTTAAAAACAAAGTTGAAAAGCTAAAATTGTGTTTTCGTCGTTTAAGTTCTAACACAACGTAAGTAAATTTTTGGCGGTTTTGACATGTCGATACCGTTTGCTAGAGAATCCGAAGACGCGTTGTTTCAGTCAATCAGAAACAAGCAACGTCTCTGTCTGAAGTGGACACAAATTATAAAATGGTATTGTATAGACGCCAGCACATCAAGCTACTACAATCTGTCAAATTTCTTTATTAGATTTTCAACTTTATCTCTAAACCATTAGGTTCAAGGTTGGTTTGGAAAATCTGACAGTTCAGGTAGCTTGATGTATAATCATACCTAGGTATAATTATGCAGTTTTTTCACTCTCCTGTAAAGTTGCTAGTTTTGACTTACAAGGTGTTGGAACTCGACGATTTTATCTTTAGTCAAATATCTAGTCTTTTGTCAAATGCAACCTAGCAATAATCTAGGAAAGAGACTTTAGAATATTGTCTCTCTTAACAAAGACAATAATCTGAGAGACTAATCAGATGTTACTGTAACATCGGTTTTCACTAACGTCAAGCAAAGCAACATCTACAACACACATCATATTTCTGGGGGTCTAAAATGGCCGCTTTAGCAGAATCATATTAGGATAATAATATGAATTACGTTTAAATTCTTAAAATGGTCATAGACGTACCCTACTATTATGAATTGTCACCTTGTTTTCCTATTATGATTCTGCTAAAGCGGCCATTTTAGACCCCCTGATCTATTTTACATTATCATCCCATACTTTCGGAATAGACTACAGTTATTCACGCCATTTTTCCACGGGGACGGGCAGAAATTGATGCATTATCATTAGCATAAAACGCTATTGGAATTCTACCCCACAATTTCAGACGATAAGAAACTTTAAGATAAAGTAAAAGCATTTTATATTTCAACTTGAATAAACGTGAAAAATAAAGTGAAACTCTGGCTCTGGCTCCCAGAATCTATCAGTTCGGGATAATCTTAAAACCACTGAATCCATTCGGTTGGAGATTTGTGTCATTCAACGACACTGAATGACTGAACTTATTTATTCTGTCTATTTTTATTAGTTTCTTCATTTAATTTATAAAGGCGGGGGTATTACTAAAGCAACTTGTTTAGATAAAGGATTTAATGGATTATTTGCTGAGGTCGATCTTTATGAGATTATCTGCTGAGCATGAGGTCCTGGGTTCAATTTCCGGGACGGGCAAAGTGCTTTTGGGTTTTTCCATCAGGATTTTCTCCCTAGCAGCCGCGGAGTCTAGATTCGTGCCCGGTTAGGTTAGGGTCGCCCCTTATTATATGGGACTTAAACATAACTGATGAAATGTGGGTGTACTATTAAGTAAACCACTGCCTAATCGACCTATCCTACAGGCGTGGAAGGCTGGATTACAGACGTGGTGTTGTGTTTTGTCGGTCTTTGTGTGATTTCAATTAATTATAAGAGTCCAATAAATCATAACATATCGAGTCCTGTTTTCAACTCGTCACTTAGATCTTTGATGTAGTTAAAAACCCGAATATCTCTCTCCCAGGAGTGTGGAAACCAGGCAGGCGACCACTTCATGGAAAATACTGGTATCCTGCATCCAGTTATATTGGAACCACCTCAACATGGTTGGGAAAAAGGCTAGGCCAGTAAGCAGGTGGATGACGAGGAGTCCAAAATAATCCTCTCTTTTTTTTTTCGGGTGGGAAATCATCAAATGACTCCTTCCGCTCTGGGCGGAGCGGAAGGGAGTGTCAGACTTTTACTGACTAAAACCCATCCAAGTTCCTTCTTTTGCCCTTTATGTTCCAGGGCTGCGGTATCTCTTTCGAACAGTCCCGCAGCCCTGGCAAGCATCGGTCCTTGCGGGCCCCTCATGTTTGCTGACATCTCTTTTGAGGCGCGCGTGGAACACGAACGCGCCGTAAAATAATCCTCCCTGCTCTAAAGTTACTCTTACTTAGCCTTACCGTACCTACACAGTTACCCAAAGCTATATCAAAAATTCACACTGTGAAAACATTGTGTAAGTAAACAATGTCATAATTTAACTGGTGAATGACACCGAAGGCAGAAATAATGTGACGAAGTCTACACCGAGTACAGCAAGTTATAAGTTTCTAGTGTTAATTTTACCCAAAACTTTCATCTTAATAGTCTAAATTAAACTTCAAACAACATTAAGCCGGTGGACGGAAAATATTGTAAATTGCTAGGACAGTCAGCAGAAAAAAATAACTAAATCTTCCGAAAGCCGAGAAACAGATTTTGTTTCTAAATAATACATCAAATTAATGCCAAAACTACTAACAATATTTCCTACATATAAAAGAAAAACCACGGTAAAGTCATTTTCAATAATCCATTTTCCAAACATTGTTTATACCGTTCGCCATTCGCTGCTATCCCTACCTAGCTAGACGAAAAATAAACTCATTACCACCTCATCATTCATTTCCCGGTAAACTTCTCTCATTATGTTGAGCTTAAGGTGGTGCAGAGCTACCCGGGGCTCCTAAATAACTTCCTTAATAAGATTATGTCGGTGAATGTAGCAAAGCGTACGTGTTGACGAGGCAATTGTGTATTGCGTGTTCTTGTAATGGTGAGATGGAACTTATGGTGCATGGGTGAAGGTATGAGTGTTTGTGGTTCTACTTGCGTGCACTTGAATAGATCGGAAGTTGACTATGGAGAGAACTCTTCGGTTACTTGCGCACTGATAGGTGCCTTGCCTTTCCAAGCGCCTAGAGCCTAGTGCTAGGGTAGCACGCGAAATTCAAATTTTATCAAGTTTTTTGCAATTTGCGGGACAGTGTCAGGCTATGTTGAACAAAATATGATTTCCGGCCGTAATACGTATGTATTGACAGAACTATAATGATTAAAATCATCAATACAACCCTCTAGCGCCAGGGTAGCCCACAAAATTCAAATTTTATAAAAATTATAAAAATAGATTTTTTTTATCGGTAATTAAAAAAACACAGCCGTTCCATGTTTGACCGTTTTTAGCGTTCCGTACAACGCTAAAAACGGTCAAATATGGAACGGCGCGAACGACGTCAAGAGGATAAAACGGAACCCTTATAAGATCACTCGCGTGTCTGTCTGTCTGTCCGTCTGTCACAGCAAATTTACTCCGAAACTACTGGACCGATTGAGTTGAAATTTAGTATATGGACGTGTAACGTAAATTAATGAATTTTAAACATGGGGGCCACTTTTTGGGAGTAAATTAGAAAAGGAAAAAAAAAAGTTTTGAAAACTATATCGTGTTACATATCAAATGAAAGGGCTCATTGTAAGAATCTAAAATATATATAATTTTTTAATAATTTTAAGATAAATAGTTTTAAAGTTATTTAAGAAAATAGGCGAGAATTGATAATTCCAAAAAAAAATCAAAATATAATTCTTCGCTGGTAGATTACAGGAAAACCTATAAAAAATCTTAGATTTAACGGAATTTAGATAGTTAACGTACGGAGCCCTCTCCACGCGAGTCGAACTCGCAATTGTCCGGTTTTTTGCAATTTGTCGGTCAGTGTCAAGCAGTATGTTGGACAAAACATGATTTGCGGCGGTAATACGTACAGAATTATGTTCATTAAAATCATAAATACAACCCTCTAAGATCATTAAATCCCATTCATTGACTATTTCATGAAAAAGGCTATAACATATTATGATCTCTTGCCAAGCGCGCAGTGCGGCCGGGTACGACAATCTAGAACGTTCGTCTCACTTCGCTACTCGCTAAGCAAGACCTGTCAGTTTTTTTTTTTTGAGATGGGAAGTCATCAATTTACTTCTCCCGCTCTGGGCGGAGTGGAAGGGAGTGTCAGACTTTTACTGACAAAAACCCATCCATGTTCCTTCTTTTGCCCTGTGTGTTCCTGGGCCGCGGTATCTCTTTCAAACAATCCCGCAGCCCTGGCAGGCATCAGCCCTTGCGGGCCCATCCTGTTTACTGACATCTCTTAGAGGCGCGCGTGGAACACGAACGCGCCGTCGACACGGCCTGTCGTCATAAGACGGACGGACGGCGAGCTAGTCAGTGCGTAGTCAAATCTTTCTTTTCATACATGTGACATGCCTCCGTTTTCACTAACAATAGCTGACTCCTAAGCGAACGCCTAAACAAGCGAATTGTGAGAACTTGAGAAGTCGAATATCCAACACTACAGCAGTAGATCATATCTTTATTTAGGTGTTTTATGGTGTAACTGAACACGAACATCAACTACACTCTTAAAAACCCTATAATATGAATTTACTGTATTTATTAATTAAAAGATACTCCCCTATGGCCTTTACTAGTCAACATGAAACAGTCCACCAAATGAAAACGATAGAATATAATTTCACATTTATAACAAGGATTAATCATCAGGATCGGCTTTGACTTTTACAAATTACGTCGGTTAGCTTATAATAATTAATCTCACCAGGAACCGATCTTATAATAGAAAACAGGGTTGCCGCAATCATAAAGTAAGCAGGCCAATTTGAGCCATTATGAAATTAAAATGTTTCCAGGGCCTCTTTCGCAATTTTGAAGAAACACTATCCTTTTGCAGGAAAAGTTTTGTTTTTGTAAAATTAAACAGACAGATAAACTCACATCAACTTCGCATGGCGCGGCGATGAAAGAAACTACTGAACGTTTACCCACACTAAGAATTTCTCCTGTATCGTGGGTGCGTTTACAAACATTTAAACTCACATACACAAACAGCCAAACCCGGAACAACATTTCGCAAGTTATTATGCCTTGTGACTGTGACTGTAGCTTAGCTTTTTTTTTGACTTTCACAAGAGCCTGTAATGGTCTAATTGAAATAAATGCTTTGACTTTGACTTTGAACCAATCTGTGGGCACACAAATATTTGTTCCGTGCGGGGATCGAACACGCAGCTCAGCAGCCAATCGCTCAGCCACTGCGCCAACCGTGCCGTCGTGCTTTGGAAGCGTTTGCCTTTTAGGGTCAGAAGGTAACATGACACTTCTTATTAAGTGATTAGGAAGTGTGATGTGAGGTAAAACAGACCGTAAGTTAAGTTTCAATAATTTACAGCTGTAATAAGATAATATAAAATTACGGCTGTAATCCCCGAAGGGTTAGGCAGAGGTGTACCTAATAGAACACCCACATTGTGCCAGTTATGTTTAAGTCTCATGTAACAGGGGCGAGCCTATTGCCATCAACCGGGCACAAATCCCGACTCCGTACCGTGGCTGCTACTGAGAAATCTATTATGAAAAAACCCAATAACATTTTGCCCGACCCGGGAATCGAACCCAGGACCTCATACTCAGCAGTCGCGATTGCGACCACTAGTCCAACGAGGCTGTTAGAGCTGTTATTTCATGAATAACCAAGCTGCTCTAGAAAATTAAAATAATATGAAAAATGATTCAATATCTCCCTTTTTCGCGAGTGTCGTAATGCAGGATAGCTCAAATATTCCGAGCAAGGATCTGTTGGCTGCCTGCCATGTACGGGGACAATGGGGGAGAATGGTAATCCCCCTTCCCGGAAGAGAGAGGCAATGTCCGAAGACTTCGTGGGTCCATATACTCGTATACATCTATGTCATCGTTTTAGTTTAGGATTACCTTCTTAAAAAATACATGCCAATCCTATTGCATTATGGATAATTAAAAAATATGAACAGTCTTAAAAATAAGAAAATTCTGTTCAATTTTATATTCGTTCGAATAATTACTTGTACTCCGAGTGTTTGCGCTAGGCTCACTCGTAGTAGGGCACGCCACGATAGTGGCGGTAAGTCCCCTCTTTGAGGAGTGGCTAGGGAGGCGCCACGGCGCCCTCACCTTCCGCCTGACGCAGGTCCTCACCGGACACGGGTGCTTCGGGAGGTACCTGCACCGAATCGGGCGGGAGGAAACGTCCGGGTGCTACAATTGCGAGGATCGACCGGAGGACACGGTGGAGCACACCGTGGAGGTCTGCTCTGCTTGGGCGGACCACCGCCGTGTCCTCGTAGCGGCGATTGGCGGCGGCGACCTCTCGCGTCCGGCCCTGGTTCAAGCCATGGTCCGGGGCGAGAGGGAATGGGAAGCCGTCGCCTCCTTCTGCGAAGCAGTCATGCTAGCGAAGGAGGCGGCGGAACGTGAGAGGGAGAGAACCTCCTCACGTCCCAGCCGCTGCGGGAGAAGCACCGGGCGTCGGGGGCCACGCCGTGATGGCTCTCGGCCACCGTAGGCGCGGGCCTGTGGACGGCGAGTAATGGGCTAGCTCGCCGTCCGTCCGTCGTATGACGACGGGCAGGCCGTGTCGACGGCGCGTTCGTGTTCCACGCGCGCCTCAAAGAGATGTCAGCAAACGGGAGGGGCCCGCAAGGGCCGGTGCCTGCCAGGGCTGCGGGACTGTTCGAAAGAGATACCGCGGCCCTGGAACATAAAGGGCCAATGAAGGAACATGGGTGTTTTTAGTCAGTAAGAGTCTGACACTCCCTTCCGCTCCGCCCAGAGCGGGAGGAGTCATTTGATGATTTCTCACCCCCCCAAAAAAAAAAAAAAAAGGCTCACTCGTAGTGACTGCCTGTCTTACACCCGTATCATAAACAAGACAAAGTGATTATTTGAGTAATTAGTTATGGTACAATTTTTATTCTGTAGTTTAGCAATTACTTGAAGTTAGAACTGTCAAAAGTTAGAATTCTTAGCTTTGCTTACTTTGGCAGTTCTTACTTTGTTCAAATTCTTGCATAAAAATGTTAGCATGTTATAGGGATGTTGACACCATTAAAAATAATTCCAAGACAGCTTCTCTAAAAAAAAAAATACTTTATTTTAGACCTGAAAACGCGATTTATTTTCAGTTAATTCCTAAATTAGATTTTTAGTTGCTTTGAAATTAATAAATAATTGAGTCATTGAGTTGACGAAATAGTGATCTCACAGCGTGCTATTGCCATACAAAATGTAAGGGGGAATCGCGTTTTGACAGATCATAAAAAGTATGTCAACTGATTGGTGTGTCAACTACCCTATTTCTTAAACTCAAGTAATTACTTTAACTTGACTATAGATACCAGTGTTAATATCAGATGCATCTCAGGCACGTTGCCGTCCTAGACACAAAACTGAAAGTATTCAGTTACGTCTCGCTGTCTTAGATTAACTGAAACGTTATCAAATCCGCTCGATGGTACCAATGGAGCTGCTACTATCACTGTGGCGCTATTGCACCATAGCTGAAAACAAACGTCTTATGATTGAGAACAAAAAAGAAGAATATTCGATAAATGGAACACGCTTCAACTTACAATACAAAAAAGGAGTTTATTTACCTTTCAAAGCTCCTTTTACCGTTTTGTTTTATCGAGAAGAGAAAACACAACTGCTAAGTTCTTTATATTCAAATAAAAAAGTACAAAACCATTTATATATACCTACGGTGTGTACTTACTAAGTTAATAAAAACTTCTTCGTATATTATTTTTTGTAATATATGTATAATGTACTGACTGCCTCGGTGGCCTAGTGGTCGCAAGCACTATTGCTGAGCATGAGGGTTCAATTCCCAGGGTGGGCAAAGTACAGCCACGGAGTCTGGATTTGTGCCCGGTTTATGGCGATATGCTCACCCCCTATTACATGGGACTTAAATATAACTGGCGAAATGTGGGTGTATTTGTTAGGTACAACTCTTACAAGGCCTGATGTTATGTTGTGTTATGTAATATTATGTAAGCATATACATTATGTCGTAATATGTTATTTTGATACAAAGTGACTGGAATTACTAAAGTTGTCAAAAAAATTAAAGCATTTTCCTCAACGTGTAAAATACGGAAACATAATTTTCATCTCCGGAATCTGTCGTCAGAATGACATATGAGCCATGATTATGCGGAACATTAAGTATACATATTAGATACTTAGATAAAAATACAAGGGTTGTCAGTACAGCCCTCTTGGGTCTTAATACCTAAGACACCTGACTTCCAAAACTAGGTACTCAGGGTCACGCAAAACTTCAATGACAATTAATTTAGTCCTTGTTATAAATATTCAAGCCGAAAGATCTTCCTCGTACGTTGATTTCAATTATAAACGAAGGAAACGTACACAATTCGCACCCTTGGCTTTTCTGCGAGGACTGGCGACGTTTTTGCCTCTGCGGCATCTTGTGTGCGAATCAAATCTAACTTTATTATTAGTAAGGTAAGGTTGGCTTTTGGGTGGAGAAGTTTCAGGGGATGCTGCGCCTCTGTATGTATTATAAATTGGTTTAGAGCGGCGCGGGGAGTCGCCGGTCGCCCGCTCGATACCGGCCAGTCGCGAGACAGAGCCGAGAGCGTTCGCTTCGCTATCGTCGCCAATGTCGAAACGAAAATAAAAATAAACCCCTATTGTGGACCTCGAATCGGCTAGTGTTGTGAACATGATCGTTAGTGAGTGTTGCATTGTCTTGTTGGATTGTTAGCCGCACTAGTTCGCCTGAATATTGCGTTAACAAGGTAAGTAGTGTTATGGAGATAAACATATAAACCCTTAAGGTTTGGTATCGCGTAACTCGTTTAATTACTGCGTATGATTATTGCGTGTGTTTTTGTTAAATGTTCGGCGTTTACTTTAATATGGCTCACGTGTGTAAGTGGTCGTATTTAGTAGATGCTGCAGTATGTGTTACGATCTTTTTGACGGTTGTTAAAAGGACTTAAACTTGGTATTTACTCATGAGAGTAGACGTGAATTTTCTCCATGGAACCATACATTTTCTCTGTTCCTGATTAAATCTGAGTCAACCGTCTTGCTTGGGTGAAGAATCCATGAAAGTAACGCTTCATACACACTTAGTGCATTTTCTTGACTGAATGTATTTAAAAGAACCGTTTGTTCTACTTTATTTATCATAACACAAGCATCTCGCAAGATTTCCAGATCGATAGGAAGTTGAGGGATGCTGCAGGATATGTATTGATAAACGTAGTCGTGAGCTGTGGCTGCTTGGAAATTGGCCAGATTGTCGGGAAATGAAGGAAAACCTGCGGAGTTTTTCCTAAACTTTGTTTTTTTTAGAATTTTTTCAGTCGGTGTCTTTGATTATATTGGTTCTTTTCCTCGTTGGTTGGGCAAGTGTGGTGTACCATGCTTGTTATTTTCATTTCTGAGTAAAGGATTTTACGCTTCAAACTTTTCAACCAACTCTGTTGTTGGTGGAATACGGCTGAAAAAAAAGGAAATTAATGCTAAGAATTTTGACTTGTAAGGGTATAATTGGCAGAAATGCATCTGAGGAAGGGTAACCATGGAGTTTCTTGCCGGTTCTTCTCCATAGGAAACGACCAACCTGAACCGTGCACCTTTTTGTCGACGTTTCATACGTGCCCATGTAGGCATATGTGAAATAAAAATATTTTGATTTTGAGGTAGTAACCCCGCAACAAAGACATGCTGACTAGTTTTAAACATCCTTACCAGGCCTTGTGCTATTCTTATACATTTTCTGCCGACATGAGTCCATCCATCCATATATTCATCTCTTGCATACGACAGGTATCAAAGCACTTTAATTCTCAAAGGGATTTCATCCACTGAATGAGAGGTGCTATCATGTATATTTTAAAAACCTATAGATGTGCCACATTTAGGGTTTGCACCCATCTGGATTTGTCCTGACATGTCCGGCTTTTTGAGACACCATTTGCCACGGACTTCGTATGTACTATTTGACGTGACTTTTCGTACTAAAGAGGATTTGTTTACTGTAGGATTTCGGTAAAAATCCTTTTGCTTTTGGGGAAAAAACATCGTGATGATATTATTATACTGAAAAAAGAAATACATATTTTATTTCTTATAGTAAAATTTTTGTTTTTTTTTTTCCGAAATGGTAGCGGTGTGTACCCTAGACACATTCTAAAGAATACCCAGGTCCATAATTCATCCTGGAAACAGCTTGACGTCTCACAATAATGCACAATGCATGCAAATAAAACTGCATATTAAATAACACATATGTACTGAGGTCAGCGACCTTTCCATTGACAACGGCGTTGCATCTCTAGGGTCATTGGTAATGCGGATCGAGTCTTCAGATGTCACGAGGAGTGGAGTCGTGACTTACACCTATTAGTTGGTGGCTTGGTGCATTATTGAATAGGTTATGTGGTGAGTGATGCTGGCTGGTAGTGGAATTTGAGCTCACCTAGAGAGGCCGTTTCCATTAAGCGTGAAAAGTACGAACATTTTGAGTAGACTTTTCAAAATTAAGTTTTATAAGTAGGTCTTAAAAGCCCTGAAAAAAATTACATTCTACAAGCGACAATAATGATGGAAAATTAAAAACAGTATTGGATTCTGACTGCCTCGTTGGTCTAGTGTTATATGAGGTCCTGGGTTCGATTCCCGGGTCATGCAATGTGTTATTGGGTTTTTTCATCAGGAATTTCTCAGTAGCAGCCACGGAGTCTGGATTTGTGCCCGGTTGATGGCAATAGGCGCCCTATTACATGGGACTTAAACATAACTGGCGAAATGTGGGTGTACTATTAGGTACACCTCTGCCTAACCCTTCGGGGATTATAGGCGTGATTCTATGTAGTATAAACTACCGTACAGCTTATCTTGCTGGAAGTCATAGTAGGAAAGCGAAACGTATAAAAACGATTGCCACTTGTATATAGCCTCTGATCATATAGTGTAAAAAATAATTCAGACGAATTGATAACCTCCTCTTTTTGGAAGTCGGTTAAAAATAGTTTTGAGAACTTGAAATATTTGCTGACGAGTTCAAGAAATCTTTTTACTAGCTAAATACCTTTTAATAAGAGGAAGAGGTCCTTCATTATTACCCAAAATCTCTTGGTCTAAATGTACTCGCTTGAGTAACTTAAGAAACCTAAGGGTACCTAAGGGTTTTACCCTTGTAATACCCTTAGAAAAAGGGGTTTTTGGATCCTTCAAAGAACGTTTATTACGGCTAAGACAACAGAAATTGGGTACAAATAAAACAAACACACCTTTTCACCTTTTACAAAAAAACTCGCCAAACCCTTTGACCTTAAAAAAAACAAATAAAACAAAATCAAACGCTTGTGAACCGTATCTGTAACTAGGGTTGACCCTTGGACGTTGTTTAAAGTCGAGGCCATGCCATCCTCTTCCGTGTCGGCGAATGCTTTCGCTTTGTTTACGTAGGACTAAGGGCGCGATATAAAAACGCTACATAGCTCGAGTTTCGACTGAGACACGTTCCCGCGGCTTTCTTGCACTTTTAGTTATGATACGATAAGAGTAAGGCTTTGCAAAAGCACGTGCTGAGTAACGTATACATATAGATTACTGTCTAAGAACGTTACCACACTGACAATTGCCGATTTATTGGCTGAAAAGCGAGCTAGCCGCGACTACGCGACGAATTCTCCACGATTTCACAATGTTCTCGTTATGTCCTGTACACGCACGTCAAACCCAAAGTATTAATAATATTAAAAAGCGCAACTAAAGGCACTTTGAATTATTAAAAAAAAACACGAAGCTACAATACCAGTCACAAAGCATAATAACTGTGAAAGGACTTCAGTTGCCCATCAATCCTCAAACGCACACGCGGCGAAAACGTTACGCAGACGTGGCGTGCCCGCTACACACACGCAGCGAGTTATACAATTGCCTCCCTGAAAACACGCTTTTAAATCACCAGTGTGCTAAAACCCTAAATAATACTGGCCGTAAATACTATAAGTAACTTATTGGGTGGTAACCCTAAGGCAGTGGAGAAACTTTTTTCATTATTGTCTTTGGTGGTGCTAGTTTGAAATGTGTAAAGGAAAACTTGGTGTCTATGGCTGTTTATTGCCTGATAAATGACGATTATTGATTATGTGATGGGTAAAACAAATAGGGGTGTATTCATAAGCGCTGTTAAGGGTAAGTAATGATTAGTGACTGTTTAACCATACAGTTTCAGGGTTTCAGGGTCTGGCTGTTTGTGTGTGTGAGTTTAAATGTTTGTAAACGCACCCACGATACAGGAGAAATTCCTAGTGTGGGGCAACGTTTTTCTAAAAGAAAAAGAAAGAAAAGAAAAT
This sequence comes from Eurois occulta, assembly GCA_950022335.1. Lineage (NCBI taxonomy): Eukaryota > Metazoa > Arthropoda > Insecta > Lepidoptera > Noctuidae > Eurois > Eurois occulta. Next base: position 16,972,362 of record OX465486.1, on the reverse strand, counting down.
AAAGTTTCGATGCTTAAAACTTAAAACGTCTCTCATAGTTTTGTTCAAACATTATGGCAGCTCGGAAGTTAGCTGCGAGTGACCGTCTGCGCTTTATGGCGTCCTCCTTAGATGTTTCGAGCCGCAGTACAATTTGAACTCTTTGAACCGTTATACCTGCGCACTTGCGCAGACCGTCACTTGCAGCTAACTTCCGAGCCGCCATAAAGTTTGAACAGAACTATAACTATGATCAGCTTTTATGAATATACCTCTTAGTTGTAAAATAATGATATTAACGAGATTTCTGCTTTATTATGATTAATGTACTTTAATATTTTTCTTTATAAAACAGGTTTTTTATACGGTTAACCCTTATTTGGGCGCGCCTAAAAAGTTACGTAAACGGTCACGTGCTGTGCGTGACACCCTGATCATATAAATCAAATACGAAATACATACAAAATCACGTTTATGCTCGATACTTGATCATAAAGGACACGTGGTTTTATGAAACTAAATTCAGAATTTAAAAAAGATCTAAGCCTACAAGGATTCGCTGGGGTATATAATACCCCGACCGATTAAGGGTTAAGGGACATCGATGCGAACACATGAACTTAGTCACACATGAGTTTAGACAAGAAGAGAAGAGTTAAAAACTCATAAATGTTATGGGAAGCGAATAATTGTATCTTTGTTAGTTTTATATATCCATGAAGAGGACGTTTCTGATCTAAGAAGCTATTTCTTGTGAATACGAATGAATCTCCAACAAAGTATATAGCACCTAAGGTACACAAGACATAGCATAATTACGAGTATGAATAATGGACCACAAAAGGTATTGGTAGGTATACTTCACTTAAAGAAGAGCATGCGCGACATGCGCGAAGCTAACCAAGTTAGTAATAACAAAAGATTATTTTTAAAGCTTTTTTTAATGGATTTTTTAAATATTTCAAAAGAAATTTGGATGTTTGATGTAATAAAAAAATTTCAACAACTTAAACGAGAAAACAAAAAGTATGTCAAAATAAAAATAAAACGGGAAATATTACCACCAATATTAAATCTTTGAAAATGTTCTTATATGTAAGCAAGGTGTAAGGGGCAGCCCTCCGCAAATTGACAGGGTGTATGCAGCTCCTTATTTTGAATGATATTCTACCGGAATTTTTCTCCAGAAAATTTTAATTTTTTTATCGTTTTTTAGTTTTAGCTACTATTCCTATATTTCAATGTAAAATTACATTATCTGTACGCAATTATCCATTTATGTAAATAATTCGACTAAAATAAAAATAAAAAACAACAATGGATGTTGAAATACTCCAACGAACGACGCAAAAAACGTTGCCCCACAGTAGGAATTTCTCCAGTATCGTGGGTGCGTTTACAAACATTTAAACTCACATACACATACAGCCAGACCCGGAACAACTATCTGTAGGCCATAAAAATATTTGTTCCGTGCGGGAATCGAACCCGCAACACGAAGCACAGCGGGTCAATCGCTCAGCCACTGCGCCAACCGTGTCGTCAAGTTCATCGAACTCGTCGTCGTGCTTGCCGTTCGCTACGTGCGTTTTACCACGGTAACGATACATTGCGTATGAGGAAATAAAAAAAATCAAATTTATTGAATTCCCATATCGTTCCTAAAATAATTTCTTGTAGGTACCAGTCATCTTAGTATGATATACAGATATACTGAATTCACCCCATCAGTCTGCGGAGGGCTGTCCCTTATTACCCTGTAGTTTGTGGTTTTAGCCAACATGTTACATTGCCTACAAAGTCCTTATGTTGAACCATAAGTTTCTTTTACAATGTCGCAACGGGTTACACTTCACAAACTCATGCTTCTTCCGTCCAAGACACTTGCATACTTATCCAATAAAAAATCGAAGATCAAACATTCCATTCTTTCCCCGATTTTCGCGTACAATCGGGGCAAACACCTCAAAGTTCTTCTGGTATGAACGGCATTTGCAGCGGTTATCAACCTGTCAGTGCTCGGGTACAGTTGTGATCTTTTAACCCTACACGTCGCCGGCACGTGTCGTGGGCTTGAAAGGTGCCTGTGTACTCTAGTTTGCGACAAGATTGTCATTCTTAGGAAGATGTAGGAAACAATTTAAAAAAAGAAATAAAGTAATTATTGGAACTCGTACAGGACAATACTAAAATGGAAATTTAAATTCAAGTTCCCATGGTCATGTGACGCAGGTTTATAAAAAATTTATAGGCAAAGGATTTACTTTACATTATGTAGTACTAACAGTAATATCATATAAGGTTTACGATACAGGAGAAATTCCTAATGTGGGTGGTAAAATGTTCCATTATTAATTTTTTTTTAAATGCTTTACGATTTTTTTCGTCTTGTTTCTCCAAAGCATTTTATCATTCAATATCGTAAATGATCCTTGTACCATTAATGTATAATGTTATAATTGAAGTCACATAATGGGTTGTTTAAAATGCTGCCTAATTGCATCAACAAACGGTTTTCAGTTGACAATCTTTAATAGAAATAAGAGACAAAGATGGAACTATCAACTGACTGCAAGTTTACAGGTTTCCACCTGTTTCCACTTCAAATCAGAACTCAGACTCACCATTAAGATTGATTGATGCTCAGTTTCCATTTAAATCTTAGAAAGAGATTACTTTTAAATCAATCAGATTTAAGTCGAGATTAAAACTAAGCATCATTCAAGAATAGATTTACTTAAGAAGTATCTAATCGGGGGAAGAGCTTAACTTTAATAATCAAAACACTTATTGAAATTGTAGATTGGCTTCTTGGTCTTTAGCACTACTGGTTAACATGAGGTCCTGCTTGGGGACCTTGGGGTCGATACTCGGGTCGGGAAAAGTGTTATTAGGTTTTTCCACCAGGAATTCTTAGTGACAGCGGAGTCTGGAGTTGCGCCCAGTTGACAGCAATTAGATTAGGGACTTAAATATAACTATAGAAAATTTGGATATACTGTAGAGTACTCTTGGCAAACCCTTCGAGGCCAACAGATGTGATGTGTGTGTTTAGTTACTTATTTAAAATGTTTTTTTTTTTTTTAGCTTTTAACTTTGTTCACAACTTTAATCTTTCAGACAAAACGTGTGGAAATAAGTCACTCACTCACTCGTCGTCGTCTTGATTTATTAATTAGTTGAATCATTATTTAATTACGTACGTTACACTAATTACGCACGAGACGAATGAGCTAATTAGCCGTGTTATTTATTAAGCAGAATGTTAATAAACGAGACGTTTTGTATGTTGATAATGTTTGTAAAATATTTATTTTACGTTACTGCTTGACGCGGGATGAAATCTTTGTTTTATTCATAGAGAAATTATCTTTTGGAACTAGACTCTTATTTTTTTATAAGATATTTTTTTTTTGTATTGGTAGCAAGTATGTGTATAGCGCTTAGTGTACATTGCCAGCATAAATTAAGCAATTATAATTCCACATTTATTTTATACAATCAAGTCAAACCTCTACACATGAATCCTCTACAAACAAATCAATTATTACAAGGGAACTCAATAATACATCTAAGTACAAAATCAAACAAAAGAATCAACCCTAAAATGCGGCCCTACACTACAAAGCACCCATAATAATTCTGCCCAATTCGGTTGCATAAATGGTAAAGAAAAATTACGCGTCAACCCACCCCTTACCCCGCACTCCGCGCCTACTTTCCACCGACCTTGCAGAGCTCGAGACAAATCCGCTTCCTTGCTACTGCATGGCCACATCTCCAAGTAGGGTTGCCAACATTGCCCAACATGCGCGGATTTTTTAATATAAAACTGTTCTGAATTCCAACGGGGATTCAAAAATGTTCGCTTGAGAACCATACTGTAATGTCGAAATAGTTGGAAATGTGGAGAGGGAATTTGGTTGTGTTTTATAACTAATATGGTTGTGCTTGTGAAAAGTAGAATTTATATAATAATAAAATAAAAAGCCTTTAATTCTACCATAAATACACAGAATATATAAACCTTCTTTTCCTTAACTGTAACAAATCAAATCAACATTTCATTCATTCCATAACATTCATTCGTATCATTACATTATTTACATTACATTATGAGCATTACATTATGAACATTACATTATTAACATTATAATTATTATGGTCATGACATTATCAATATTTCATTCATTCAATAACATTCATTCATATCATTACATTATTTACATTACATTTTGAGCAATTCTATTATTAACATTACATTCTCAGCATTACATTACGAAAAGTAGAATTTAGTGGAGTGAAAAGGCTAGCGTGTTCGTTAATGGTCAATAAATCTGTTAATGTATTGTTAGATCTTACTTGTTTGGTACCACGTTATAATTTTAAAATGGATAACCTATTTAAAAGTATTTATGGTAGACTTCTTGTCAATTAAGTTTAGTTAAGACGGTAGTAGTTACCAGCAGTTTAATAAATAACCTCATGAAATATAAAGTTGATCTTTTGCCAAAGTTTATTGCATGTTTTAATAAAAAGGTTTGCTTTCAGTTACAAAACATGAATCTAGGAGACCTAAATGCCACGGGTCGATTACAAAGTCGAAGCCAATTTTTTTTTTCTCGTTTAATAAACAGCTAATATTTTAAGATTTGATCAGCTGGCAACCCTACCTCTGAGGTTAACGAACAGACAGACTAGGGGAGGCTTGGCGCATGCGCTCTCAATGTTTTGGATGCCCCAACTCTCCTCTATCAGCAGTTTTCATATAAATATACAACCACTATTTTTGTGACGCAATTTTGGAACATCTAGATATTTTTGGGCAAATATTATACTCGAACTTCTAAAGGTCAAGGGGTTAGGTTGCGTTACGTAAGGAATATATTGGAACGAAGTTTGCATGCTAAGGGTTACTTTTGATTTCTATAGATAACCCAGTTAGACATTCTTATGGAATATAATGCGTCATACTGACGAGAATTCAGGAAGGCAGTTAACAACACCCACGCCTATTATGGAATACATTTTTAAAGATTGTAAAGATCTTTCCCTATGGAGTTACAAAAAGCTTTTTCTCTCATTAAATACGTATCCTATTAAAACCATTACCCTTCTTTAGCTTTATCCGTAGTCGGGTAAAAAGAATTAAAAAAGGAAAAAAAAACTTCTCCCTAACCTAAACCCGCTAGGTTTACAAAGGTATGATTTTGTACACGAAAACATGTTTTAAAAAAAGGGGAAAACAAACTTATTCAGTTTCTACGAACCGAACGAGGGAAAAAATGGGTATTTCCAAAATCCACTAATTCTGGTTAGAGCTCGACTAATCATACGGTGTTTGTCCGTCTGCGACCGGCGCACGGCGTGACGAATTAAGGCATTATCCTCCTATTAACCAGGAGTTAAACAGGGTTAGTGAGTAGAAAAAATTAAAAGGATTAACCACGATTTATGATGGGGTTTGCCGACCAAAATGTTTAATGAGAAAAATGAGCCGTAACACGAACATTGTGATTAAGATTTTTCAAAGGAATTTACTACAAGTAGGTCCATAGGCTATCAGAAATTAATTGTGTATCAGGTAACCCTCAGGAAAAATTAATTTAGGCACTTGGGGCTTTTTTAAACCACTAGTGATAGTGATAGGGAAATATGAAATTATAAAAAAAAATGAGAAAATATAAAAGTCCTGTAAAAAATAGCTGTTGTTAAAGCTACAATCTGCTTTAAAAGTTTAATCCATCCTTTTAAATTAAAATTCCATTCTTGAAAACGAAATAAACACAAAAAAACCGGCCAAGTGCGAGTCAGACTCGCGCACCGAGGGTTCCGTAAAATTATTAAAAATATTTTTATTATATGATATAACTAAAAATGTATACTTTTCGCAATTTTTCCTATATCTCTGCTATAAGACGTTGCTTCATACCAAATTTCAAGATTCTGAGTTCACGGGAAGTACCCTGTAGGTTTTGATTCCCTTGCGAGTGTCGATAATTTGCGGCATAAACGGGAGTATCTTTTGATCGCGTTGACTTAGAAGTTTGATTTTTTCACAGCTCCAAGAGACCATAGACTTGAGTATTTGATATGAATTTCAGCTTGATACCTCCACGCGTTCCTGAGAAAAAAGGTCTTGACAGACAGACAGACAGACAGACAGACAGACAGACGGACAACAAAGTGATCCTATAAGGGTTCCGTTTTTACCTTTTGAGGTACGGAACCCTAAAAACATAGAGAAACACAGTCACGTCAAAATCAAAAGTTCCCCTTGAACCTCAAAAAGTAAAAATAGGGCGTCGACACACCGCCTTATGATTACCACGCGGCGTTTTAGAACTCCTTCTATTCTTTGAAATGATACGAAAAAATCTCATTATACAACCATTAGGAGACTGTTATTCGCCTCTGGAAGAATATTCGTGGGTATTGCTATGGATACAAAGGGAATTGAATTTTTATTGTTGTTTCTTGAAAGCGGTTTCTGGAGTAGATTTTTGGGGTAACGAAAAGGTAGCATAGATATTCAAATATTAACTCTATAATTATGAGACTCGTTTATTTATTTATTTAACTATTTATGTACACACAGTAGACAACACAGGAAAATAACATTATAATATATGAGTACATAGGTACTGCTTATTTCTCAAGAAATTTCAGCCAGCAGACCTGCAAAAGGAGAAATGAAAATTAAATGTAGACGGTGTGTGAGAAAAGGAAGAGAATAATGTGTTTATGTGCCTTACCTAACTTAGCCTAAAAATCCTAAAATATTAAGTACACATTATGAGTAAATAGTAATATACTTATATAAATACATGATGCTAAGATAATATAAACTAATAAAAATTTATATAATGTGTATAATAAATCATAATTGAGAGGAAAGGAATGCTCTTTCACTCTGGTTTTGAATACTCGGTATTGGTAGTTCATTCACATAATTATGTATTCAGTTATTCACATTTAAACATACTCACGATAGACGGGATTACGCGAACTAAATTGTATTTTTATATTGCAAGAGTCGACTGTCGTGTGTAACATGTCAAACTTGGCAATCATGTAATTACATCGACGTCGTCTAGTAGAATTCTACTAGATGACGTCATACGGGACCATAAACATCACGCTTGTAATCCCAAGGGTTAGGCAGAGGTGTACTTAATAGTACACCCACATTTCAGCAGTTACATTTAAGACCTGCAAATTGTAAAAAACCTAAGAAAATTTTAATTTCGCGGGCTACCCTGGCGCTCAATATCGCTTGACGTTAGACAACATCGTCGTGACTAGCGAGTGTGGACGTAAATATACGGCGCCTTGTCGCGGTGTCGCGTGCGACATGGCGACATTTGTATACTTGTCGCACGACAGTTCCGCGACATATTGCTAGACATTTGTCGCTTCGTGAGTGAGACTGGCGTGGTTCTGGTATACGACTTGCCGCCAAGTCGGTGATATTTACGAGTGAGAACTGTTTTGTGTGTTAGACTTAACATGACGTCATTAGGAACAGGTTTACATGAAAGTATATCCACATTTCGCCGGTTATGTTTACCTAAGTCCCATGTAATAGGGAGCAAGTCTAAGCGAGCACAAATCTAGACTCCTTGGCTGCTGAAAGAAGAGAAATTCCTGATGGAAAAACCCAATAACACTTTGCCCGGACCCGGGTATCAAACCCAGGATCTCAAGCTCAGCAGTTGCTCTTGCGACTAGAAGGCCAACGAGGCAGTGTGTTAGACTTCTTGCTTCTAAACCTAGTCCAGATGCAAGAATTAAATTGGTATAAACTGCAATCCTTCAATTTGAGATTATTGTCTTTGTATGCAGCAAATATGGGCTTGAATTTTGTAGGAAATCACGACACACGAATCATGATCTCAACATGTTCCTCCTCTGGTCTCATATTAGGAACATATTTTTAATTTAATTCACCCATCTCGAACGTCATGCTATCAATAACTCCATTTATTTTCGTTCACTCTTCACCCATGAGAATCATGATCTACTAATTCAATATTAACTTAGAAGAGGGCGTTACAAAGTAACAAATTAAGTTAATATGTAGAATCATGCAATTAACACCAAAATAACCTGTTGTTTTACAAAAGGCGAACAATTAACTACACTGTTATTTTAATGTAATGAAATAAACACCAAGCCAAGCTGACCGACTAAACTTCTAACCACAACAAACACAATTACGTTGAAAGTTCAATCGTTCATGCATTCACCGATGCAGCGGCCGTATTAGCCGTAAGTAAAATTCGAAATTTGAAATTTCGATCGACATTACGCGCGCTAATCTGAAGCCGCTATATAAGGCTGTGTTTCCACCAGAAATTTGATGGGATAACTTCATTTTCCTTGCCTGGCTGAGAGCAGCTCTGTTGTAAAATGGCAAGCTAAGTATTTATACAATTATAAAAAAGTGAGATATGGGTACGAAGGATGAGAGCGAGAAATATGTGCGAGGGATGTGTACAAAACGTTCGCGAACCAACGACGGCCGCAATGGCTCACGTACTGGTCTACTTGAAGGACTAAGTGCGGAAACCAATCCCGATAATATAGAATGGCGTAGCGATCTTAGAGTAGAGGTAAAAGGAGTCACAGCCTTGGCTACACATCCTCGCACCGCCTAACTACTCCGCACATCTTTAGAGGAAAACCAGCCTAAGGGCCGAAGTCCACCAAAGCGGAGAATGAGCAGAGTAGTGAGGAGACGTGCGGAAATTGACCAATCACATTCTTTCTTTATCGTGTGGTTAGTGTCTAACCTGGTGTCAGAGTTTTAATCCGCCCATGGAGCTCTGATTTGGCTTTACATGCCGTCGTCGAATTTTTTTTATTTTTTTTTTATTACAAAACGGGCCTGCTCTTGAGCTCGATCACGCCTGGTGGAAAGCGATGGATGAGGTCTATGATGAAACGAGCGTGCCCAGAAGATGCCTGTTCACTCTTGCTTTGAAGGCAGACGGGTTATATGTGGGAGGGAACACAGATGCCGGCAGAGGTTTTCTCACGATGTTTTCCTTCACCGAGGCAAGTGATATACGCACATGAATCCGAAAAATCAGAGGTGCGTGTCTTGGTTGAATTTTAGACCTGCGACTTGGCAGTCCGACGGTCACGCCACTAGGCTATCACTGAAAACAATCATTTTGATTCTAACTAACATCGGGTGTCTCGTCTCCTAAGTTGAATCTTGCACGTCTCTCCGCATCGCTTTGGTGGAGTCCGGGCATTACGCGTGCTACTCCGAACCCGTCATATGTCAATCTCAGGGTGATGTCTACCGGCAATTGTTTACCACTGCACGCCTTCCGATTACACACCCAAGCAATCTGCAGTTAGTACCGATTGATGGTAACTGTGGGCCGTAGATGTTAGATAGGTAGGTGTGAACTAAAGTGTAACGATCGATAAACGTGTTCCATTGTGAATAAGATTCATTTTCTAATCGGTTGTTGATAGGTACTTGATAAATGCGTTTTTGGTGCTGCATTCAAGCTGGATCCAGTTTTTGTGGAATTCAAGCTGAATATTTTTTTCATCAAAAATTACTAAATGCATTCTTACAGATCTAGGCTTGTTTGTAAACTATGCTACATAAAAAAACTTTTTTACAAAAAAAAAATCGACTTCAAAGAAGTGAAAAATAACTTTAAAAATCGATTTGAGATATCGGTGAACAAACATAAAAAACATACAGTCGAACATAGAACCTCCTCCTTTTTAAAAGTCGGTTCAAAATGACCTTAATGTAGTACTTCGACATCTCGTGTGTCCAAATTATTTTTCGATCATCTTCTAATTCTGGGTATCGTGTCTTTGTAAATTATTAGGTCCTCAGAAGAATATTGTTGGAATTCGCCTAGTAATTTTAGGATCGTGAGAAGAGACTAAATTTGAACACCCGAATTAGAGGGTTAATAGTGGTTATAGAAAAACACTATGAAAAGTGAAACTTTCGATGTTATTGTTAACGAAACAAAAAGGTGACTATTTTTGACGCAGCTCCACGGATCTTAACTGTTTAAATCTTTGGCCATAAAGTTATCTAGGTCTTGAATTGCGATTATCTCAAATACAGTTTTCACGTTAAATAATTCAAGAATTCCCAGTACCCTTATAAAACCATACATTAGTGGAATAGCTTTCTAGCAGAATTATTCAAGTGGGACCAATTCGAGAGAAAATGGGTATAATTTGCAAATAATTTCTATGTGTTAACGTTTGTCTGTAAAATAGAAATGTTTTCATAATCCATACGAATATATTTTATGGGAAACTAACTCTATTTATCTGTCTCTCTGAAAATTACCTTTTCACGACTAAAATACATTTAGACTGGGACCGGGGACCTTTCCTATACGCAACTTTTAATCCTAGATAATAATACCAGCCTATAGCTGCCCCACTGCTGTGCAAAGACCTCTTCATAAAGAAGCCACGAGCTTTGATCAAGACGCTTGTTCAAGAGGTTGGCGATTTCAGACGTACATTAATTATAAGTCTAGGTTTCCTCACGATGTTTTCCTTCAACGATATCAGTGATGTCCAAGATGTACTAAGAAATTACATATAAATTGAAAAACTCACATTGGTACTTGCCCGAATTTAGAATCTTGGACCCACAACGAGCGAGGCAAGGCCTTAACCTCTGGGCCATTATGACTTTATTAAAAATCCTAGATATTCATCATCTGCCTAGCCTTTTTCCAACGATATTGGGGTCAGCTTCCAATCTAACCGGATGCAGCTGAATATTATTTTACATGGAGTGACTGCCTACCTGAAATCCACTACCCAGTTAGTACTGGGTTATATGATACCCCTTGGTAAGACTGGTTGTCAGACTGGTTGTCAGACTGTCGGGCTACTGACTACCTGTAACAACTGTCAAAGATCTACCAATGACAGCCAAAACTAAATTCCAAAAAATACGCGCAGGCGAATTAGCGGGTAACAGCTAGTTAAGTATGTATTCATCTGGAAGGAGATAATAGAAGCTTCAATTTACCAGTAGTAACTAACTGGAGTGGTAACTTCGCTCAGACATTCATATATTCATAAACCTACACGCAAAGTACTGTAGAAATAGATACCTACATACATACGAGTATGTATCTACATAGAATATTATAGTTAACCGAATACATTAATTACCTAATAATTGTAAATATATTTTTTTTTTAAATAAAATAAACAGCTATTCCATACATTTTGACCTTTGTAGGTCCGTGCATTTGTGTAGGAAACCGTTGTATATTTTTTATTTTTCCGATAAAAATTTCTATAGTTTGGAATTATGTATTGAGCACGTGGTAACAGTTTGTGCGTCGTTGTCTCATCCACCCTGTATATTTCCTTTACTCGAAATCGGGATGAAAATCGATAACCATGTCTTAAAATATGCACATACTTATCTTATGAATATGAATAGATTATTCCAAATCTGTACGTCCGAGGGTTTCATATACCTACTCGTACCTAACTAAAATAGTTCGATAGCGGATGACTACGGATGGGTCGCAAAATTGCACTGCTCATCTTAAACGATCTAAAGCGAAAGTACTATGTTTAATGCTGGTATGTGGCCCGATAACATCTCTCCGATCCGGGGGTTTACCGAGAAGTTTGGTATTAAAAAAATTGAAGTGTACTTCTTTGGTAATTGACTGCCTCGTTTGTCTTGTCTAGCTTGTGGGGTCCTGGCATTGATCACAGGGTTGAGTTAAATGATATATGGGGTTCTTCCATTAAGATATTTCCTGAAGCAGCGCAGAGCCTGGATATCTGCCCGGTTTATGGCATTACTCCTGCTTCTTGTACCTAGGTACTAGATGGGACTATAAAATAACTGCAGACACTACGTGCAGTGGTTGTTCTCGAAGAGAAGTCGGTAGGAATTGTATTCTTATGTATCTTAGGGCCCGCGGGTCTGTGGACGGTGAGTAATGAGCTAGCTCGCCGTCCGTCCGTCTTATGACGACAGGCCGTGTCGACGGCGCGTTCGTGTTCCAAAGAGATGTCAGCAAACAGGAAGGGTGCCAATGTCGATCAGGGGCTGCGGGACCGTTCGAAAGAGATACCGAGGCCCTGGAACACAAAGGGCTAAGAAGGAACATGAATAGGTTTTAGTCAGTACAAGTCTGACACTCCCTTCCGCTCCGCCCAGAACGGGAGGGGTCATTTTATGATTTCCCATCCGAAAAAAAGGTACCTTAGGGCCTGATAAATGGCGAAATGTAAATGTGACCTTTAAACCATGTAGACAACAGTTTTGAATCACAGTTTTAGTCAGATATACCTAATCTTGAAAGCAGAGGAGCCCTCACATCAAGCAAACCCACTTAACTACTCCCTCCTTTATACCACTAAAATTAATTTAACCCTAAATACATCAAATCAACTCGGCTCAAGTTTATAAACGTGTCTACCATTATGCTTGCTATTAGGGGCTCAGCATTTCCATGTAAAAAGTGCCCTGGGGACGGCAGGAAAGGGTTAATCGGTACCTTTGTTATTTTTGCATGTTAATGGACTTTTCTGATCAGGCTAGCGTTTGGGGGGTTATGTAGGCTATGTATGACGGATCGTTGCGTTTTATTTTTTAATTTTTAGATAGACAGGGATCGTTATGCATCATTTGCGTTCTGGTTTCCTCTTGGCTTTTAAATTGTCTATGGTTCGTAAAGATTGATCGTGTGGACATTAGGGATGGGTAATTTGGTGTCATGTGAGTTATGACTTTAGGTGATATTATTGAGTTTCGCTTTATGCTAAAATTCAGTGAAACTTTTTCAATTACGAGACACAATTTCAAAGCCTACGACGGTTTACCTAAAACGGTATGTCAGTATCTTGATATTTTATAATAGGTCTGAACTAAATATTTTTGGATCCACAATTGGTATCTAGACTAAATTAAGATTCAGTAGGCGTAACTCGTTAGAATAAGGATAACTTTCGTATCTTCTCAAAGTCAGAGTATAAATAGACCACTATTACCAACCTACTGAAGTTTGTGGATGTAAAACGAACACTGAATGTTAATTATCTCTTATGATGATTGTGATTATGTAAAAAGTTGGTATGTTCAGCATTTGAGCAGAAGATATGAATAGTAACTGTATAGAATAGAATATTCTTTACTAAGTATTTACTTACTCCATACAAGTAATATTCATAAAAAAACCGTCTGGGCCAAGCACAATATAGGGTTCCGTAGTTGCCCATCAAAATATGCGGACACTTTCTACGGTCCGATTTGCCTACGAACGATGATTTTTATTGTAATAATAAAAAACAAACTTACATTTGCAGTTGAAAAACCTGTGCTCCCATACATTATGTTTAGGAAAATATGATATCTAAGTACATTTTATAAGTTGGTCGACTATTACTCGTAAACTTGTAAAGCCTACCTAACTGTGATAGTTTTCCTTTTAACTTCGTTCTATACCACCACCGTGATTTTTTTCACATACCCAAACACAACGATGAATATAATTAGATTAATATGAATTGAATTAGATTATGTAACACTAAATTTTGCTGTGCCCTGACAGGGTCTACAACAGCTCTTAGCTCTAAGCCTTTTGTTAACACCTTGTTTACCGTGTGGAACGCAAATAGATATGAATATGAATAATATTCTCCATGAACGTAGGAGTGCACCAATTTGCCTTTAAATAACTAATTTCGGTCAATTCAATACTTTCAATATTTGCAACTTGTTAGCAAAAATGTAAATAAAAATTCAGATATCAGACTCATCTTAACTCCATGAACGTGGGAGTGCACCAATTTGCCTTTAAACAACTAATTTCTGTCAATTCAATACTTTCAATATTTGCAACTAGTTAACAAAAATGTAAATAAAAATTCAGATATCAGACTCATCTTAACTCCATGAACGTGGGAGTGCACCAGTTTGCCTTTAAACAACTAATTTCTGTCAATTCAATACTTTCAATATTTGCAACTAGTTAACAAAAATGTAAATAAAAATTCAGATATCAGACTCATCTTAACTCCATGAACGTGGGAGTGCACCAATTTGCCTTTAAACAACTAATTTCTGTCAATTCAATACTTTCAATATTTGCAACTAGTTAACAAAAATGTAAATAAAAATTCAGATATTAGACTCATCTTAACTCCATGAACGGAGTGCACCAATTTGCCTTTAAACAACTAATTTCTGTCAATTCAATACTTTCAATATTTGCAACTAGTTAACAAAAATGTAAATAAAAATTCAGATATCAGACTCATCTTAACACCTAAATATTCATAATTCATTTCATGTCATTTAGTCGTATGTAAATTTTATAAACAATATTCAAATTGTATTACTTCCTTTATTCATTTTTATTATTGTATTACTTTTTAAGATTTGATACATTATGTAGTTGTCCTATGGTGAATGCTGTGTATATCTCTATTAGGCATACATACCAGCACTTTTATGTTATTTTTATTGTTTCACATTCATTATTAGTATGTACTGCTGTTGGTGTACCTACATACCTTCATCCCCCTTTTTTACTCTGAGACACGTATAAATTAACTTTCAATAGTCAGCCTAAAAAAATTGGAAGATCCTAACTTCAAAACTGACTAACTATCATATACCCCTTTAGGGGTGGAATTCCTAAAAATCCTTTCTTAGTGGATACTCTTCACAAAGAACACACCATCCAAGTTTCATGTCTCTAGGACCAGTAGTTTGGGGCTTTGTGTTGATATATCACCCAGCCAGTCAGTCAGTTTACCATTGTAAATATATAGATTTGTGCCCATCGATTCGGTAGTGTCAACAGGGTCGCTCTTTATTATTTTAGAACTTAAAAGTACCTTGTGATGTGGTCCATTATGAATAGTGCTTCTACCTTTCGCGGAATACAGGCTAATTGTGCCGTGTCATACAGTGTAAAATACTGGTATTCAGCTGCATCCGCTTAGGCTGGAAGCCGACCCCTACATAGTGGGAACAAGGCTAGGTAGATAATGCTCTGCTAGGCTGTAAAGTTAAATAAGTTGATGTTTTAATCGGTCGTTGGTCTAATGGCTGCAAACGTTCTTTCTGTGTATGAGGTTTTTGAGTAGCGAGTCTGGACTCTGAATATGTACCCGGTTGATGGCAATAAGCTCGTGGCTGTGAGACTCATACATAACTGGCGAAATGTTAGTTTATTTATTTCCCAGTTGAAAGTGTAATTTGTTATGCACCAAGAAAATAAAGCTGTAAATAAATCTCCATAAATCTCTAAGTAAAACTTCTCATCTTATCAGTTCGAAACAAAAGTTCCAAACTCCTGGAAATGGAATCGATGGTGTCGAACTCTTGCCAAAGTTCATTACAAAACACGACCTAGATACGAAACTTTGGCAGCCGATAATTGTTTAATTTACATACTTATTAAGTAAAGATAAACTCACGAGGATATACAATTACGGAAAGTTGGAAAACGATCCTGTGTTATCGAGGAAACCAACCGAAGATTGAACTGAACAGTACCATTTCCAAAAGAGAAGCTATAATGAAAAATACTAAAATAGGTATTAGATTATGCACCATCAAAGATAAACAAGCAAATCTAAAACGTAAAGATTTTAAACTTTCTTCAGGATAGTACCTACACTTAATAAGACTTAAGTATAATGAGCGACAGGGATAACTAATTAATTCATGGCACGGTTACTGCACTGTGAGTCGCGGGTTCTATCCCCGCACGGAACAAATATTTGTATGGCCTACATAACAGAACAGTTGTTCCAGGTCTGGCTGTTTGTGTATATAAACTTAAAACGCAGGCCACACCGCCAGCTAGCGAGCGAGCGAGCGAGCCGGGCGAGGCATCGTTTCACCTCTTTTCATACTTTGGTTCACACCGCGAACTGCCGAAAGAAGCGGAACGAAGTATGAAAAGAGGGTCGCTCGGGTGTGGCCTGCGCTTAAAATGTTTAAAAACGAACCCACGATGCAGAATAATTTCCTAGATCGAGGCAATGTTAACAAAAAATATGATCTGGTCATCAAGTTCTCTATAACTCATATTAGTCACGATGGTTGGTTGACTCAGTTACTATAACCAATCACATAAACTTAACATTTCCAACGGGTTTACTGTACCGAGATTTTAATGCCTAACCTAACCATAGGGCTAAGATTACTAACTGCTAACAGAATATTTTAATTAAATCAACAATTATCCACACTTCGAAAGCAAATTTAATAACAGCTATACAAGAGAAAACTACATATAAGTCGGCATTTAATAACGCCTTTCCTGAAACTATTTCAGAAATAGCTGGATAAACCTAGGCCAAAGTTTATAACAGTAATGAGTAGTATTAACCCGGAGAGAGAACTCAAATAACCTCTGCAAGTAACAGTACTTAATACTAGGCAGGCTGATGAGTGCTGACTAAATAATTTTCACATACAGGAACTCGACAACAACGGTCGAGCAGCAGCCCCACCAGACACGTAAGCCGTTTAGTCGGAGGATCCTCGATGTCTTTTCAACGGAGGATCTTTCACAAATTTTACTGCCTATTCCTCGTAGTTACATTTAAAGTGACTGCACAAATAATTAATCGAAATGACATCTATCTAATGGGTGTAAAAGACCCCATAGCGAAGCCGAGAGACACTTGCTCTCCCCATCATTGCGATATTTTTTTTCGTTCTGGACCATACCTATACGAATATAAGTATTTTATTATAATACATGTTTTTATGTTATAACTTTTTCAACTCTAAATACCTTTATGACCCCTTTTGGGGGGGGGGGAATCATCAAATGACCCCTCCCACCCTGTGCGGAGCGGAAGGGAGTGTCAGACTTTTACTGACTAAAACCCATCTATGTTCCTTCTACCTACATGACCCCTGTACTATTCAATGCATCCATCAGCACAATGTTTTGAGTGCGTCACATTGATTTTTACAGTAAAAAGTGATTTTTCACCCAAAAAAAAGGTAATTTTACAGAAATCATTTTTGCGTAGAGTTACGCAGTTTGATCTAGAGACTGCTTGGTTAAAGGGTTCGTGAAGTGTCCGTTTACTCCTTGTATATCCCACAATGTATCTTGCCCTCTGTCCCCTTTCTTCGCGATACAAAATTTAGACCAGGTATGAATAATTTAAAAGCAATTCAGCTAGCCACGAAGCCCGGGTGTGACTGTAGTTACAAATTACACTAGGACCGCCTACCGCCCTCGCTTACCGATACTCGTAAATAGGACTACTGCTAATGGGAATATAATCGATTCCATAAATAATCTTTAAATATTTTCTATTTCTGTTTGTGCTAAATAGAATGGGTCGTGTTTGCACAGTCTTGGGTATAATCAAGTATGATGCAATAACTTGCATGAAAGGTTTTAAAATGCTAATCTGAAGTGCTTTAAAATGTTCTACTTCTACTACGTCAGCAGCTTTATTATTACGTTTACCTTTAGTGTATCGACATTTGTAACCAGAACTCCTAGGCAAGGCAATCGTTTTCAAAGCAGTTCGTATTTCTGCAACGACTTACGTCAAAGCAATACTATAATAATATTTATAACTTTTCCATCATTGCGGGTGAGAAGCTCGTGGCTAAATAATAACAGCCGCTCGGATCAAACTTCAGGTTAAACAGCGCTTGCCTAGGTTAGTCTGTGGATGGGTGAGCCCCGTTACATACAGAGTTGCCTCGAAAAGCACGTTAAGCCGTTGGTCCCGGCTGTCATTTGTAAATCTTTGACAGTCGTTACAGGTAGTCAGTGGCCAGAAAGTCTGACAACCAGTCTAACTAAGGGGTATCGTACTACACAGTACTAACTGGGTAGTGGAGTCGCTCCATATAAGATACTGGTATTAAGCTGCATACGGTTAGACTGGAAGCTAACCTCAACATAGAACTTGAGAAAAGGCAAGCAGATGATGAGGATCATCGTTACGGTTGATAATTCAGGCGTCATTATGAAAAAGGGCACAACTAACATTTTGTAAATATTGAGAAATTCGATGTTAAAATTACTAAAACTTTAAAAATGTTGCAGTTGTGCCCTTTATGCTTATGCTATCTCCAATTCATTTTGTTGCTAAAAATCACAAAAAAATTAGGCAGATAGGCCTTTTTGTCCTGATTCCGGATATATATCTATAACTCAATTTCATGAAAAATGTTAGTTGTGCCCTTTTTAATTAAAACGGCAGAATTATAATGTTACTTTGTAAAGGTATTGTGATAGTATTTTTGGTATCGTCACTTACATGCCTAAAAATATGAAATGTGGTTGTTAAAATAACATGTTAAGATTTTTAGAAATGATACTAGCTTTACCAGGGGTATACCTTCGCACAAATATACCAGGTCTACAGAGTAATCAATCACCCAGGTCTACAATAGCTACCTCTTAGCAGAGCACTCTCAGAATCCAACAGAGAATACAATTATGTTTAATCTCAGCTGCCGTCTTCAAATGGAAACCTATGTACATACATCAGGCACTGTCTCATGAGACGCAGGTTATTTGAACATAGTAAGAGTTCCTATGTTCGTGGTTTTGTTCTTTAAAGAACTAGTTTATAATTATCGAGTTTCGTTACAAACATATCTATTTATTTATTTGGTAGGTAACTATGTTTGTTACCGTGACCTGGAGTAATCATCAAGTTACTTTTTAATCTCGATAGTACCTACGTTCCCGTCGGATATTTTTCGACATCCACGCGGGTGAAGCCGCGGGCAAAAGCTAGTCTAACATAATACTAAACATCGGATCATATAAAAAACTCCTTAACACTCTGCCAATTACTTATTCAGTCTACTTATATGGAATAGTCATAGTACTAGGTAACTAGACTTCTAGCAGTCGGTTGAGAGATCATCTCATCTATTATTCCACCCGACGCTGAATATTTTAGTAGGGTCGGCCCTTGGCCCATATTCATCTTTAAATCGATATGATGAATATTCTTTGACTATTAATAAAGTGTGTGTTGATAGCAGTATGTGGTTAATGCTCTGTTTAGCAGGTTCAGCTTAGGACTCAGTTGTTCAAAAGCCAGGTTTAACGTAACATAACATCACGCCTGTAATCCCCGAGGGGTTAGGCAGAGGTGTACCTAATAGTACACCCACATTTTGCCAGTTATGTTTAAGTCCCATGTAATAGGGGGCGAGCATATTTCCACCAACCGGGCACAAATCCAGTCTCCGTGGCCAGTACTGAGAAATTTCTGATGGAAAAACCCATTACACTATGCCTGACCTGGGAATCGAACCCAGGACCTAATGCTCAGCCGGCTTTTTTACCTACCAATGTCCAAAAATGATCGTTGTAATGTTCCCACTGCTTCAGGCCAGGCCTTTTCTCTTTTACCGTATTAGACCGTAATCATAGTGCCTGTGAAAGTTGGTGGATGACACAATTGACACATGCCTTCGAATCCTAGGTTCCAGGACGAGTTTCCTCACGATGTTTTCCTTGAATGCTTTGAGAGCTGTGGTGATGAAATAATTTACGTAAGAAGCGGCTCTGTGCCACAACTGTTCTATAACCTCCAACCCATACTGTGTTAGAGTTCAATATCGCTGAACGTGAGATTCAAAATTCAGTCGTCAGGACCCCATAAAAACTCCTTCAAATCAGTATGCCGAAAGAACCACAGCAATTATCAATTCTCCTAGTGTGATGTGATATTATTACAATGTAAGGGCCTTCAGCAAGACCAGTGACGTCTGACAAGGCCGCGACAAGATATTATCGACATGTGTCGCCGGCGCCGGGAGCGGATGCCTTCGGTTGTAAGGCTATGTCCTGGGTAGTAGCGGGGCGGGTAACAACAGGATACTGGTAAGGGAATCCAGTTAGTCCTCAAACTACTCCGTACTGGGCCAGCGTGGTGGATTAAGGCCCGCTCTCTCATAGAGACGGGTCCTGTTTCCCTGAGTTGGAGACGTTTATAGTCTGATTACCTATGCCTAAGCTAGAACCTGTGACGTTATCTGACCACCTCAGCAAGCAGTGTAAATAATTATTATTGCTATGGCAAAATAGTAGATTAATCAAACAACTGATACTGCCAATTACAAAGACTAATAAACTATCTTAAAGGAACCTAGCTATTTTCCCCCAAATCGTGTTTCATGAATGTTTCGGACTAGACAAGGCACATTACTACCTATGTTTGGTAAAATTAGGTTAGAATCTGAATCAACAAGTGTCTAAACTGATTCAACCACTAAATTAGCCTCTCCGCCGCCGGCTTTAAATATTTGACACCAGACCCACAAACTACAAAACAAGTCTCCTCCATTTCCACATCCACAAAACACCAAAAATCGATACATTTAAATATTACAACTATACAAGCGTACTATTAAACATTCAACACTTTTTATGGCCGCTTCCGCGCCTGTCTAGTACGAGGCCTTTTCTATCCCCTTTAATATGCGCTAGAGGCCTCCAGTCAGGCCTCCAGGGAGGATGGGTTGCATCGCTTGATTAGTTCACAACGAACAACACTAGAATACAAATGAACCATCAATGTATGTGGGACGGGAAGAGTGCACGTTTGTGCATTCTATTAGTGCACAGTGCGCCGTCAGGCGGGGGATGTGGACGAAATATGTATTGTGTTTTATGTGTTCTGCTGGAACAAAGTAGTCGGTTGTTATTTAAGGAATCGTGATTTTTATATCGAGTTTGTCATAACTAGATTTTTAACGAGATTTTGAAAAAAAGTGTACAAACAAACAAAGTCGCTTATGGTATGCTGTGGGTTCCCTTAGTCCTTTTAGACGCTTAGTGCTTTTTAGCGGTTTTCATTTTATCAATTATAGGATTTGTACATGAAGGTTTATATGTTTAAGAAATTAATATTAAACTTAGTTAGACCACAGAATTCAATGTTTTGACATATCGCCACGTCAGTACCATATAATACCTGTGCAAAGCAAGTGGTCGCTACTCGATTAATATTTTATTTTTCCAAATTATAAAGTAAATTATTAAATCAATTAATGAAAAACCTAATCTTTTATTTGGTATGAACAATAACTTACGGCGTAATCAGATATCACAATTAACAAACTAATTGAAAGACATCAACACAAGCACAACCTGTAGCAAAACATAGTATGTATATGAAAAGTATCATCGATCGGCTTACAGCACAATTTGAACCGAACACTTCGCGGTACAATGACAATCACCTCATATTGCTTTGTTTTGACACCACAGTCGAACAACGTGGGTGTTATTGGAACGCGATGCAATTCTGAAAACGTGTTTCCATTTTGTTTCTGTAAACAAATTGTAATTGTGGGTGGGTTATGCAAGGGATATTGTAATGAGTGAGCTAAGGTTGATCTGTAATGAATGTGAGGTGTTTGATTGCTAATGATGAAATTGTCTGGAAGAAAGGAAAACAAAATGTATGATTACAATCATAGCGTTTTTTATAGCCAGTGATGGCGAAATCAAGCCAAAAGCCGACCTTAGAGTGCAAACTTTTTTCACAGATATGGATGATACTTGTTTAAATATACGCAGGCGCATCTTGAGGGTCCAGAGAAGTGGACAGTCGCTTTGAAAAGGTTTCGTATTTGTACAAGGACTTTTAACACGATTGACGTAAACTCATCGATAGTTTATAAACACTTTCACGTCACTTTTATAAAATTTTAATAGATAGGAGAGGAGAATGTTATAATCCGTCGCTTTTCTCTCAAAATACATAAAAAAGAAGACTCCCCTTCAAAAATACACAAATATTTTCTGATTTCACACTCTAAAACACAAATCACACAAATCTGATAAACACAAAAAAAGATTTTCAATTTTTCTCCCCTAAAGGTCGCATGTCATAAATAATGAAAATGGTAAATCGATTAGTATAGTGCACAGAGGGTCGCACCGTGTCTATGGCGACAAAAAGTCGCGATATGCCACAACAATGCATGTGCTCGAACCACTGGGCTGAGTGTAATGGGAGAACAGAATTTAGAGGGTAAATAAATATTTTTTGCGAGACTGTGTTTTGGTGTCGAAGTTTGGCATATAACAGGGAACAGATTTATATCGTTCAAAACGAACGGCACTAAGGCCTTGCACCACAAATGATTAAATACATGTAAAGCTAATTTATAATTCTGTCTCAGACATTTAAAAAAAACACGAAGACTTTACATTTATTCTGCGCCCGTAAGCCAAAACCAGAACCTAACTCCACAAATCTATGTATTTGTGCGCTGCTGCCTTATTAGTCTTTACAAATATGAGAAGGAGATGTCTTATATTTGTATCTCCTCTCTGCTCTGCTCAACCGTTTCCACTAAACCTAACCGGAGACGAGAGGTATAAATAAAGAAATTCTATTGGTGGTTCACAACACATCTCCTCTCCTCTTCTCAGTACGCCCCTTAATGCGGACTGCTTAATTCCTTTTAATGGTTTGTGGTGCAGGCGGTAATAAGTTTAAAAAACAAATTGATTTAGTTTCTCGATTGTGTATTCTGGTAATTAAAGTCCAGCTTAACTGCATAATAATTATGCCTATCACTAATTCCTTGATGTTCTTTTTGAGACTTTTACCTTAATAAACCACTTCTAAGATGTGGATTAGTTATCTAGATCCTCTTAAATTGCTACAGGTCAGACCTTATCTTATAGGAGGCTTAGCTATCATAAATCTTTTGATGTCCTAATGGTACAACTTACTTTTGGCAATTACTTATGTTATCTTACTTTAGGTTATATTTAAGTAAAGTTAAGTCCCAAATGCATTGATCCTGTGAGCTGTGTGCCGAATTTTACAGTGAATATTAGTGGCAGTCAAATTAGCTTAGCTAGCGAAATTCTGCAGCCGTGATGATATCTCTGATGATTTTTTTCGGAGTCAAGGGACCCAGAAAAGTGTTAGGCAGAGGTGTACCTAATAGTACACCCACATTTCGTCAGTTATGTTTTAAGTCCCATGTATTAGAGAGCGTGCCTATTACCGGTCACAAATCCAGACTCCGTAGCTACTACTAAATTGAACTATTGGTTTAAAAAAAAGTTTAACCTTACTCATTATGTATGGTGGTTGTTCATCTTGACTTCTTTTACTATTTAATTATTCAACCATAACTTAGACTACTACATAACAGATTGTAAAAAGCATCTAAAACAAGACATTTTAAAGACAAAACGTCATGTTTTTCTACAGCAAAATGTTTGTAAAGCTCTTCACAAGCTAAATACGTTTGTTCTACAAGTGGGTTCACTTCGTTGGCTCCGCGGCAATGGATTCAATTCACAATTTACTCACGTCAATTCACGCATTAGCTTTTGTTGCTCATTTGAATTGACAACGTAAATTGAAAGCAAGTCATAGAGCCCCTTAAGTTTGTATAGTATAGATGAATCTTCTTTGATTACGTACATGATTAAGTATGTATTATAGATATGAGTGTTTTAAGCTTTGTTTAACGCAATAAAAAGTTCATATTCATAGTCTTATTATTCTTTGCCGTGTCGATAGTTTTAAATGCTTTACTTTAAATGAGGTATTACCATGGTTAAGCCACATTGTCAGCACGTCGTTAGCACTGACCTTGGCCTGACCCACAAAGTTCAGGACTCAGGAGAAACATATCAGAAAAAAGCATAACCAGCCTATAATGTTTCCAATACGCGAGCCTAGTGCTGGGTGGTAATCTGTAGTCCCTTTTTATTTTTTAATACACCACAGCACAAAAACCTTACTAAGAGAAAACACAGAGGAAAGGAACTATGCATCTTTATCTTCATTTCGTCAGCACATTACACGGTAAGTATCATGCATGCTTGTGCATAATGCTGTCAAGTAAACAATATCTGTGTGGCGACCCCACACATTGTCAACACAGCACTAAGTAGGTACTGGGATCCACTGTGCAACACAAAACACCCACCTTCTTGCTTTAGCATATTTGAAAAATCGGTTTAACTACTCCGTAAAAAGTAATCCGTGATAATTTGAAAAAATATATATATTATCACGGTTTTCTTAAGATAGAACCTTCTTTCTTCGGTTAAAAATAAAAGTAAAATCGAAAATCATTTTCATAATTTTGTCCACGTTTTTGTATAAATTGAACAGTGTGTGTTAAACAAAATAGGCAATTAGTTTTAGTTGACGTGGATAGTTGCATTTGGCGTTCAATGAGTTTAATTGAATTTTGTTGACAAAATAGCGGCACTAATTAAAATTGATTTTGGTTAGTGTCGATTTAGAGCAAATCGCATCTATTGAAAATTAATCAATACGGTAGTTATATGTTTAGGTATTTTTAGTTAAATAAATAAACACATTTCTTTGTTGTATACAACGTTTATCAAGTATTCAGTAAGTACATCATTCTGAACCACATAGAAAATTTTCATCGCTAAATTAAAAAAAAAACAGCTGTTTCTTAAACAAGTGCAATACCTTTAAACATGGTCAAAATGGTCAAAATGCCCCCTGACTGGAGACCTGCGAGATGCCATTAAATTAAAAAAAAACCGAACAATTGCGAGTTCGACTCGCGTGGAGAGGGTCCCGTACGTTAATTATCTAAATTCCTTAAGTTGTTTAAATCTAAGATTTAATTTTCTTATAGGTTTTCCTATAATCTATAGGCAAAGAACTTTTTTTTGTATTTTTTTCAAAATTTACGGCCCTGTAGTTTCCATGTAAATTGGTTGTGACGGACGGACAGGCAGACAGACACGCGTGTGCGTGTGATCCTATAAGGGGTTCCGTCTTTTCTTTTTGGTACGGAACCCTAAAAACGGTCAAATATGGAACGGTTGTGTTTTTTTAAATTACCGATAAAAAAATCTATTTTTATATGTATATATTTCACATTGTTACAGTTAACAGAGGCAACATTAAATCTAGCTTAATATTAGGTACCGTAAAAGCCGACAACACAGGCTTGTTAACACCAATCAGAGAATGAATTGAATTAAGTAACTCCATGTACGTGTTTTTAAACCAGTGAATCATGGTTAGCGCCTTGTGTAGAGTTATGCCTATCCATTGTACCTAGGTAGATACCTATTACCTTATTACTTGAGACTCAAGTGGACGAATGTCTACACCATATTGGTACGTTACATAGAACCGGTACTTAGGTACTCAATCCGTCATTTTTTTTTCTTTTAAAGGGCCTGCTCCTGACCTCAATCTAGTCCTGAGGACAGAGATGAGGTCGACGATGGAACGAGCGATATTTGTGTCTACGATTGATATATTAGGTTCATTAGCGGAATCCGGTCTATTAGCAGTTTTCTCCTGCTACCATGGGATGGGATATGTTGCAACTACCAATTTGTGCCCTATTAATCCAGGCCTGGAAATATTTCATGTACATATTGTGAACAATGATGATATTCAAAAATATTTAAACGGCAGTGAAGACACAGACAAACACATATTTGATTCGTAGGATACGGTAGGCACAAAGTTGTTATAATAGCATGGTTCAGGACAAATCCGCCGCTAGAAGCGGCATTTGAATATTACATTAAATTGGTCATAAATAAGTTATAACACTAAATTATCTAACACTTAAAAATAATGTTCTTAGAAATCTTTGTTAGCTCAAATAAAGCCCATTCTCAGCTAATTGTAAAAAGAAACTCACTCTCATCATTGTCCTACCCTCAACCCAATTTATTTAAAGCGGGCAAAGTCTTCTTTTTCCATACTTCTCTATTACTGGTCATCTCAGCAGTCACCCCCTTTCTAGCCATATCATCTGTCACCCAGTCCATCCATCGATTTCTTGTTCTGCCCCTATTCTTACAGCTTTTCCTCACGTCTTAGAAAGTTACCAAGTTTATTAAATACTTTTAAGTGTATTTCTTCAAACGCTAAATATTGCTGATTGTGTTTTATTCTTCAATAAACTTTTATTCTTCACTTCAATTACTTACATTTTCTCGTAAATTGTTTCGAAGTATTGGAAGACGGCTTAGATAGAAGTAATATTTGCTCGCCGCTTTAGACTATTAAGGCCCGGATTACACTGACGGCACAGCATAGCAAAGGATATTATGTGATGAATAAAAATATAACTTTAGAGTATTACAATAAAGTTGTCGATCATACATAATCAAAAAATATGCCACGGTATGCTTAGGCATGCCGGGTGTCGGCCGCCATCGGAATTCCTTTTTTTTTTTTTTTTTTATGTTTGATGGGCCTACTCTTGACCTCAATCTAGCCCAGAGGACAGAGATGAGGTCGACGATGGAACGAGCTAACCCAAAAGAAGCCTATTAACTCGCGACTTAAATAGATTGGGGTCATATGAACTTGGGAACACCGACGAAGGCAGGGAATTCCACTCCTTGGCTGTGCGCATAATAAACGATGTAGCAAAGCGCTTCGTGCGAATGTGTGGAACATCGACAAGGAATGGGTGATAACCCGCAGTACGTCTGGACTCCCGATGGAAGAAGGGAGATGGTGGAATGATCTCGTGGAGCTCTTGGGCACACTCACCGAAG
The DNA here is from genome assembly GCA_950022335.1 of Eurois occulta. NCBI lineage: Eukaryota > Metazoa > Arthropoda > Insecta > Lepidoptera > Noctuidae > Eurois > Eurois occulta. Next base: position 16,945,828 of record OX465486.1, on the reverse strand, counting down.
TACAGCCTGTAAAAGACCGACAGACATGCAACTCTGCGCCGGTGGGCCAGGCTATGAAGCTTGGTACTCACCAACTTATCGTCACCACCATTCCTCGGCAACCCTCGGGTCGCTTCGGCAATCTTTGCGATATAGAGACGCAAGATAGCGCATGCATCTAAGGACGTTAGTGACGACTTTCGACAGCGACACGGCAACCCAAATCGTGGCAAAGTTACCCAGTGTGCACTTACATGTAGGGATGTTGAAGGATCCTCTGCCGTGCCGTGCCGCCAGTGTGTGACGGGCCTAAGTACCACCCCAATAGGTTGCTTCAATTGCCTGTAACAATAGCGTGGGAAGACACAGACGGTACTTTGTTGTTTCCATTTTCTTTGACCGGTCAAGTAAATTGGTTTTACAGAGCATTTTGTGACGAGTTTTCAAGAACTAGTTTATTATTAAAGAAAATACAATGATATGAGATGACTAGGTTATCCATTAGTATAGACAGACATTTATAAGAACATCCTTTGTATACCTACATTTATACTGTTTTGCTTTGTCAATGTTCACATACATCTTTCATTAAACACATTTGTAGGTTTAAGTACCCTGGCCCTTTCTCTAAATGGCCAGGTATTGTCCTGACATCATTTTCTTCTAAGGTAATTAGAATAACTGATCTAAAGTTTTCATTGGCCTCAGCTAAATCAACTCTTAAATTCCTTTAATTTATCCTTTTGATTATGTGAAAATGCTCCCCGTGACCCAAGGACTGGCTTTTACCTTGGCCAGAGGCCAAGTGTTGCCATACAACGTGGCAACGCTGCCAGTCTCTTGGGCACATTACCAGCTGACAGCGTTGAGGAGGAGTTCTTGGTTGCCTTTTTATAGTTGGTTTATGGTTTAGTTTATTGTATCGTTTTTAATTGTCATAAATAGTTAGTTTATTTAATAAATGTGCTATGTATAACTATATAAATAAGTCAAATTTGATCATGTTTTAATTTACTTTTTTGTGTTAAACGATGATACTATATAACGCTATCGATGCTTCTGTATCCAACATTTCTACACAAATCTATCCTATCCAACGAAGGTTTGCTAGCAAACCTGAACCGTGGAACTTCTAACTGTTGAACATACCAGTCCCTCTGAACTTTGCCCGACCTGTTTGGACTTGTAAAATATTCCGTGACACGCTCGCAGGTTACTACATGGCCACGAGCTAGACGATCAAGCGGCACGCCTGTTGCGACAGCACGGCAGCGGCTACAAAGAAATCAAATGAAGAAATGCTAAGGGTGGTACAGATTAGCATAGGCCGCGCGTATTGCCGCACGCGCAACTCGTACATGCGTTAACGCGCTTAAAAGCTCGTATAAGCAAAGTTTCTTCGTTGGAATCCATATTGCTACTGGCAGCCAGACAAAACCGCACTTACAGAATGCCACGAGTCACGGTACCCACTCGAAGGAAACAACTTGCCGGACTTGTCGCGAGTCGCGTCAGCTGAGGTCGTGGCCAGACCATCAAACCCGTTGAAATAACCCGGACAGTATTTGTAAATGTTTTGCAGCGTACGCGAAAAATAGCCGCTCGTTTTTTTTTTCGCTCGAAAAAAAAATATTGGATCGGTCAGTTGGACTGTGTTTGTAGATCGTACTAATAATTTTAAACGGTTTGTTTGTTCAGGATTTATGTGGAAACAGCTTATGGAATTGATATGAAAGCTTTTATGGTATTAATGCTGTGGTAGTAGAGGGATGACGACAATGGTTTTAAGGGAATCCGATTGGACATTGAAACAATCAGTGAAATGGGATCGTAATGGATAATAAAACATGTTGCTACAAACCCAATAAATCTATCTATATTTTGGGTTTTGCCATCTGGGCCGGCAGTCTCGACATAGATACCGACATTCGGTTACAATAACGCTGTTTGCGAGAAACGCATCTTGGATGTTAAGACTTGCATGTCTCGCAAGCATCGTTATTGCAACCGATTTTTTCCGCATAATAATAACAGAAAAAATCAATGTACATAACATTGCTTGCGAGAAATGCAAGTCTCAACATCCAAGATGCGTTTCTCGCAAGCAACGTTATTGCAACCGATTTTTTCTGTTATTATTAAGCGATCGAAAGTTTGCGATAGTGTCGGTATCTATGTCGAGACTGCCGGCCCAGGTGATGTTACCTTATAGGCTTGTTCCTTTTAACATGAGACTTACCTAAACATAACTAACACTGTTTTAAGCTTTCGCGGTTTAAAACTAAACTTATACTGTCACTTACGGAATATCTTCCGTGATTGACAGCGTCGAAATATCGGGAGCTCAAAATTATGAACAATCACGGAAGATATCCCGTTAGTGACAGTATAAGTTTAAACATAACTGACGAAATGTGGGTGTAGGTATACCTCCTAAGCCTTCAGAAATAAAAGGCGTGATGTTATGTGTTAATAGTCCCTTCTTAGAAGAAGGTACTACATAAATATTTACATTCACAAGGAACATAGCAAAGGAAACTCGTTGAAAGGACCCGCACAAAGGAGCTCGCGATCGGAAGCGACAATGTGCACGAATATCTACGTGTTAAGATACTTCGGAGAGTGAATTTCCCTTTCACCACTAACAGCTTGATGTATAGCTCTCCACATTAATCTATGGGGTAACATAACATAACATCAAAGCTTTATTCTCTGAAGGGGTGGAGTATAGAGATAGTGGATGAATACACCCACATTTCTCTAGATATGTTAGTTACGATTTTCGTTATTATGTAACAATTTATGCGTAACTAACTGTGCCCCGCGACTTTCGCGCGTGAATGATTATAAAAATATTACTTCCCTATTTGACTCGGATTTTGTTAACAATTTCAAGGGTTTTATTTTTTGAACGGAACCCTAATTCTTTTTCTTTAATAAAAGTAGCCAAAGTTACTCCTTATAACATCAGCCATATGCCAGTAAAAGTCCAGTCAAAATCGGTCCAACCGTTTCAGAGATTACCCGGAATAAATAGACAGACAGAGAAAAAATGTTTATCTTTTAGTACCATATATACTTCCATATGTATTCAGTAAAAAGCTGTAATTTTGACATTACAAACAGACACTTCAATTTTATTTATTTGTATAGATGAGGAGCGAGTATGTCTCCCGGAAAATTCCGAACTCTGAGTTATTACTGAGAATTTCTTTATAAATTAACCCAATTTTATTAAAAGAAAAGTAATACTGGATAGTTCCGTCCAGAAATTCATGCTCAATTAAATCAAATATCCTGTTTTAAGTAGCCTTAGAAGGTTGGTTCATTAGGTGTATGGAAACAAAGCGCCTGCCGAATTTAGCCGAGTCCATGCGATCATTGCCGATTGGCTCGGTATGTCAATACGTTGCAAGACCCTCGCAAGCAAGCGTACTTACCTCGTGCGTGCTGTTACTTTACCTGTTGTCATATGATCAGTATCTTAATATAAGTTTTTAAACTGTCATGGGCACAAACATTATCATTAACACTAGAAACGGGATATTTACCATGTCCACTGTTTGTTTTGAGTGCCCGTTTCTAGTGTTAATGATAATGATCAGTATCTAGTAATCATATCTATATGAATGAAGTTACGCAATCTAATTCTGATCTGATCCACCAATATTTAAGTCATTAATTGGTCATCTGCTCAATTTCTTCGAGTCGATAAAATTTGGGTGGGAAATCATCAAATGACTCCTCCCGCTCTGGGCGGAGCGGAAGGGTCAGACTTGTACCACAGATTCTTGTACTAACTAAAACCCATCCATGTTCCTTCTTTTGCCCTTTATGTTCCAGGGCCGCGGTATCTCTTCCGAACAGTTCCGCAGCCCTGGCAGGCATCGGCCCTTGCAGGCCCCTCCGGTTTTCCGGTAGCAGCCCGGATTCCGGATTTGGACCCCCCTGACAGATGGCAAAAGACTCACTTCATGTTTCATGTGGCTTAAACATAACTGGCAAAATGTTAGTACTACATTATACTAAACTTTTACCATGCTTTCAAATGCAACCTTTTGGGGAGTACAGTCGTTATGGTATTTGTTTTGGTACTATGTGTTTTATTTAAATCATCAGAGTGCTATCTCGTTGCCTCAATTAACGTGAGAACACAAGATTATAAATTTGATATAATGTTAATATAAAACACGTTTGGGTCCCGCAAGCAATCACCGGATACAAACTTAGTTCCCACGAGCCAGGAAGAGGTTGGTTCATTTGTGGTTGAGAATCCACATGACTACTTTGACCACAAGTATCTAACACTGACGATTTGAAGGATATTGAACCTTACTATGTTGGAAATACAGAAGTGTGTGACAGCAGAGAAAGCTTATGAAGTTGTTAAGGTTATGTCGAGTTGGTGAGGTTCGGATTATGACGTCATAGATGTAAAGTTAGTATGTATTGTGTAGGATTGATGGTAAAGGCTTCATCTTGTGATGCAACGGCATATGAAGAACTGAAGACTTCTAGTATGAAGGGTGCTTTTAAAGTGTGTTCATGAGTGACTATGCTTAAAGAAGAGACATACAACATTCTCTGGGCAGTTTATCTCTTTTGTTTTCGCATATGTATCAGTAACTGTACGAATGTTTTGGCATATGTATCAGTAACTGGCTAATGAATGGATCGGCGTTTTTCATAAGGCTCAGCAGCAAGTCAGTTACGAGGTTTCGTCTCCGAGAATAGGCCTGGCCTGAGGACCTGCTTAGGTGATAATCACAACTTTCAGCTGAATTGATAGTAGTTTTCGGTAGCTTTACTTACATGCAAAAGTTTGGATGGATAGATGTTTGTTACACAATCACGCCAGAACTGGTGAACGGATCTGGATGAAATTTGGCACAGAGGTAGATTATAGTCTGCAATAGCACGGAAGACCTATAAAAATTTCCAAGCGAACGAAGTCCTTGGCAACAACAATTTTATATTTTCTTCATCGCTTACGAGTATTGCTGATAACAGTCACTTTGTTTTGGCTACCTGGTTAGTCGGTCTTGCTGTCAATCCATGGTGTTGTAGAAATCGTTCATACCTTCTGTGCCTCGCGAAGACGTTCAATAGGTCTCTAAGCTTTCGCCTCCAGGGCTCTGAACTGGAACATACGGATTTACAGACTCCCTTCTGACTGGTAAATCTGTTCACCACAGGAAAAGCTATAACTCACATCACACCCGATTGATATAGCACGAGCACTTAACCATAACAGTAAATTTCGCATTCACGAGAAATAATTTATGTATCATACAGCTATAAAGTACAAAACCAATGCATTTTCCCCACATTACGATCGGAATTTATCGCTTACATCAATCGAATGGCACGAAATACTGTGAGAACAGTACCTCATTAGCTTACAATGTCTTTGGTACATTATTAGACGATAACTGCCGGTTCAAGACATGGTATACCGGTGCTACGTGGCTGCAGCATGTGCCAAGTATATGCTGTACCTATATCAGTCTGCTTACCTTCAAAGTTAATTATGAGCATGTCTTGGATTGAAGTCTATTAAGGCTGATTTAAATTTGTCTCTTGGAACACTAAGGTCCGTATTACAGAACGTCACTCAATACTCAAGCATCATTTAAAACTAGATTCAAGCCATTTGATTGGTTGAAACTAGTTTTAAATGATGCTTGAGTATTGAGTGACGTTCTGTAATACGGGCCTAAGTTCTATCATTGTCATTATTTTCCATTTCCTCTCCAGAAACAATATTCAATTTCCTTCACTGTATTAAGCTTTCACGGTTTAATCTAAACTTATACTGTCACTTACGGGATATCTTCCGTGATTGTTCATGATTTTGAGCTCCCGATATTTCGACGCTGTTGCAAGCGCCATGTTCGCGGGTTGACTGGAGAATGCGGGTGGATGGAAAATAAATTAGACAAATCTGTCTACCCTCTTTCTTTGTCTTTTGCTACGCGCACTACTGGAACTCGACACTAAGTCACGGCAAAACGCACTCACAGTATCATCAATCACGGAAGATATCCCGTAAGTGACAGTATAAGTTCTATTTCCTTTTTTTGTTGGGCATTCTGCAGTGAGGTTCTCCAGAAAGGCTAGATGCGTGGTACTCGAAACGGCGTGCGTGTAGAACCTGGACAAGGCGACAAGAGTATGTACGGATACGCACGTGGCGTTCGGTAGTTACCCCCACAGGAAAAGGGCGAGAGTTAGAAATGAAAAATAAATAATGATTGTCTGGCTTTGGTTTTGTAATAGGTTTGGTCCAGAAGAGAATAGCTCTAGTGGAAAGAAGATTACGTTGCAACACAGTGGAGCCATCAGGTTTCTAATAAGCTACTGAAGTCAAAGGCCAGGACTGAGAAATGAGATCGTAGATTGCAGAAGATTAAGCGGTATTAGTCCTCTGCGACCGTCGATCTCTTTTGATAAAACTGATGACAGATAAGCCTATCTCTAAGTGGGTCGTAGTACCTATCTACTTATCAGAAATTGAACTTGCTAGTGACTGAGAAAATGTTCCACCAGTACTTATGCTACGAGTATCAATACCATCAAGCAAAATCATAAACTCAAAAGGAAACATACATATCTGCATTATTACTTAACTCAATTTACACACAACCCACAATACATTGTCCTCTGACATTTAACCCTCCTACGGGCCACATGATCACAAAGTCAGAGTGTTCCAATGAACATCGCAGGGTCATTGTCTGCTAATTTCCATTTCCCATAGCTTCGGGATGTAGGAATCCCACGGGAACGTGGTTTTCACAGAACATGTCAGTTTTTCCTATTGGCTCGGTTCACTTACTACACTAGAATTGATTGTATGTTTTGTTTTGAACTTGAACATTTTCCTGCTATGAGGTCAATCAAGATCAAGCTGCATTTGTCACAATAATAATTATATCGCTCTGGGTCTAATTCATGTGATGAGAAGGGAAGTAACGGATTAGACTAAAAGAGTGATAGATATGAATGTTGATGGATGGAGAAGGAGAGGAGAGGAAGGCCAAAGAAAAGATGGAAGGAAAGATATGAAAGAAAAAGGAGTAAATGATGCCGTAACATCTGACGGGGAAGAATGGAAGAAAAAACCCCAAATAGAATGGGACAAGGGTAGGAAGATGGTGAGGATGCTCTGGGTCTTGTTGAGTTCCAAGTGCTTTTGAAACTTGAGCATTACGGACTAGGTAAACTTGCACTTAGTTTGGTAAAATCTTATTTAAGTGATAGACAACAATATGTTCAAATAAATGGTGTTAATTCACAGGGTTTAAAAGTAAAAATGGGGGTTCCGCAAGGCTCAATATTGGGTCCTTTCCTCTTTCTAGTATATATAAACGATCTACCCTATTTATTAAAAAACCAACCTCAAAATATGGTGTTATTTGCTGATGACACTTCTCTAATTTTTAAGATAAATAGACGGGCCCAAAATCTAGATGACGTAAATAATGCCCTACTTCAGGTCCATAATTGGTTCACAGCAAACAATTTAGTATTAAATGAAAAAAAAACGAAATGCATAAGATTTGCTTTACCAAATGTTAAAAGTAACGAGTGTGATATAGTATTGAATAAAGAGAAACTTGAATTCGTAGATAAAACCGTTTTCCTGGGGCTTACGCTTGATTCAAGGCTACAATGGGGTTCTCATTTGAAATCTCTTGCGGGGCGCCTAAGTTCAGCAGCATATGCTGTTAGAAAAATCCGTCAATTTTCTGATGTAGATACCGCTAGACTGGTCTATTTTAGTTACTTTCATAGTATAATGTCTTATGGCATTCTGTTATGGGGACGGGCTGCAGACATTGAGTCTATATTTATTCTGCAAAAAAGAGCCATCAGAGCCATATATAATCTTCGTAGGCGCGATTCTCTAAGGGAACTGTTTAAGGAAATCAAAATCATGACGGTACATTGTCAATACATCTACGAAAACATAATGTACGTTAGAAAAAATCTACATCTTTTTAATAAAAGAGGTGACAGACACAATTACAGTACGAGAACTAGAGACCAATTAGTTCAGCCGGGCTTCAGACTCGCTAAAGTAGACTCATCTTTCATGGGGTACTGTTTAAGATGCTATAATAAAATTCCACAAAGTATTCTTGAACTGAATGAGACGAAATTTAAATCATGCATTAAACGCACACTATGTAAGCAAGCATATTACAAGTTGGACGATTATATCTCTGATAAAAATGCTTGGCTCAATGCCGGTCCTGCTCCACATGGACAGGGGCGCATAAACTGATTAATGGATAGCATTAAATAGTATTGTTGGAGCTGCTGAAGATTGTACAACTATCTTTGCATTGTATAGATTCAATTTCTTTTGGTATTATATAACCGCATAGCCCATATTATGTGAGTACTATGTAATAGAAAGCTATCCTTCGTTGGAAACCTACGTCATTTTTTATTTTTTTTTGACTTGAATTTGCCCTGGCGGTTAAGTGTATGTCATGCTCACTCAAATGTCTCGCTGATGGTGGCGCGTGTGTCGGATCAGTTAGTTCCCTTCAAAATGGTTGAGTTGAATGGTGCTGATACATGCGTCATGTTCGTGAACGGGCGCTGTCAGTTGTGACTGGTCATCTCTTGGTTGCCACGGCTTATTTGAATTAATTATTTTATTTTTTGAATTGTTCTTTTCCTTGTTTTTACTATGGACACTTTTAACGTGCACATCTTGCTACATCGCTCTCACATAATGTACCATCTAAACATGAATGATGTAACCAAGGTTTTGTAAAAATATTCTGATTTAAAAGAGTGTCCATGGAGTTTCTTGCCCGTTCTTCTCCATAGAGATCTACGTTAGGGAATGGGCAACTACAGTACTTTCACAGTTTTTATGCCTTGTGACTGGGACTGTAGCTAAATTTCATTGTTGTCTTTGTTTCGACAGTTCAAAAGTGCCTGTAACGGGCCTACTTGAAATAAATGCTTTGATTTTGATTTTGATTTTCCATTGATTCGTCGCTTTTTTGAATATTTGTCACTATAGATTTTGTCTTTGCGCATAGGAGTTGCAGTAAGGAGGTTAATTACCAATGTGTCTTGATTTTTTCCTATAAAGAGAACATTATAATGTTGGCGTTCAGTGGGCCTAGGTAAAGTGAAATATTCATTAAATGATGACAAGGTAAAAAAAATACCAGTTACCGAAAAGATTATGTTAATCCTTTTGCATGTCGTTAAAATACGAAACACTTTGTAAACGATTTTCTCTTATCTATATGCTATTACGCTTATTAGAAACTAGCTGTTGCCCGCGACTTCACAACACATTTTACAAGTATTACTTCCCTATTTGAATTGGATTTTGATTGGAAGGTTTTTAATAATTTTGCACGGAACCCTAATCCTTAGTCTAAAATAAAGGTAGCCTTACTCCTTATAACATCAGCTATCTGCCAGTATAAATTCCGTCAAAATCGGTGCTGCCGTCTCGGAGATTAACCGGAACAAACAGAAATACAGACTGACAAAAAAAAAATGTTTTTTTTTGTTATAAGTACCGTATATACTTTCATCCGCATTCAGTAAAAAGCTGTTATTTTAAAATTACAAAAAGACGGTTCAATTTTACTTATTTGTCTTTACCATATCAACGAATCATACTTGATTGCAAAAAGTATTGTCCTAGCGACCTTCGTCCATACAAATAGCAGATTCCGATACGACACGAAACTAAGAAAACAAAAGATCCAATCTAGTTCAAATATGACCTGTATGTTTGTGGACGTCGGCGAACTTCTATTTGTATTCATTGTAGTTCTATAGCTTATTGACATTGTGAAGATAAAAAAAACCGGCCAAGTGCGAGTCGGACTCGCGCACGAAGGTTTCCGTACCATTAACTAAATATAAAAACGGCGAAAAAATCATGTCTCTGGGAGCCCCACTTAAAAAAAAATATTCTGTTTTTAGTACCTATTTGTTGTTGTAGCGGCAACAGAAATACACCACCTGTGAAAATTTAAACTGTCTAACTATCACGGTTCATGAGATACAGCCTGGTGACAGACGGACCGACAGCGGAGTCAAGTCGGAGTAAGAGGGTCCCGTGTTACCCTTAGGGTACAGAGCCCTAAAAATTATATTATCAACGAGCTATTATGTTTCTTTCATATATTGAGGAGAGATGAAACGCATGTGACTAAAAGAGTTATGGACATGAATGCTGATGGATGGAGAGGGAGAGGAAGGCTAAAGAGAAGATGGATGGATTCTGTGAGGAATGATGTGAAAGAGAAAGGAGTAAATGATGCCGTGACGTTTGATAGGGGAGAATGGAAGAAGAAAACGTGTTGTGCCGACCCCAAATAGAATGGGACAAGGGCAGGAAGATGACGATGATGAGCTATTATGTTCTCTGAATGGTAGGACATTTGGCTAGACGTGGTGATGGCAGGTGGCAGTAGAGTCCTCACTGAATGGTTGTCAGAATAAGGTAGACCAACAGCTGGGTGAATAAAATTCAGAAGATCTGGGGTAAGACCTGGTTGAGACTCGCGCCGACCAGGGAAGAATGGTACAAAAGGGCCTATACTCAGAAGCACACACATCACACCTGTTAACCCCGAATGGTTAGGCAGAGGTGTACCTAATAGTACAACCTTTCGCCAGTTATGTTTAAGTCTCACGCAATAGGGGACGAGCATATTGTCATCAAGCGGGCACGTATCCAGACTCCGTGCTACTGAGAAATTCTTGATGGAGAAACCCAATAACACTTTACCCGACCTAGGAATTGGACCCAGGATCTCATGTTCCGCAGTTGCGCTTGCAACCGCTAGACCAACGATGCAGTAGGTGGAAAAAGGCTGCCAATAATGTTGATGATGACTTGTCATGCGGTTCGGAGGTCCTGAAATCCTGGCAATCCACTTGGAGGATTAACTATGCTATGGTGACGTTATGATCACATGAAGCACAAACATACATAGTTAGCGTTATGCTAACTGCAGAGATTACACGTTTGGCAGCACCTAAATGGTTATGATAAATAGTTTCCTGTTATCGATATAACCTGTGCTTGAGCGACGGATCAGTTCCTCTGAATTAAGCTAGCAGGTGCCTAAGTAAGCTAAGCTTTTAGGGTATACATTTTTTTTTTAAATTTTAGACACGGTGTACCTAAGGGACTTCGACACTAAACTAAAGCATTGATCACCGGAATTCAGCATATGAATAAACTAACCAGCGATCGTGGTAGAAATTTGAAAAGAAAGTATTTTTTTTTAAGTTTAGTCGGTTATAAAAACAAGCGGTTTTATATAAATATGCAATTCCAGCATTCTTGCAGGACAGGGTTTTGGTATTTTGACCGTGTAAACACTGACGAACCTTAACTCCAACGATGCGATTTTCGTGTTTCGGGAATCAAAACTTGCAAATCTTACTAAAATTATAAATGCGAAAGTCTGTGAGGATTGATGGATGTTTGTTATTCTTTCACGCAAAAACTACTGAACGGATTTAGATGAAATTTTGCGCATCAAAATTTTATAACCTGAGATAAGAAGCTTTTTATCCCGGTAGATGATCCCGTGGGATAGTTACCAAAATTCACGCGGGCAATGCCGCGGGCACAAGCTAGTTCATTATAAATATATATCCGTTACGTAATTTAAAAAATAATTAGAAATAAAGACAAAATAATAATAAAATAATAATTGAATTTAATTTTCAAACAGTAGGTTTTACAACTTTAATAAACATTAATAAAGTGTGTCAAATGATGTCGTTTAAAATGACCCAAATAAGTACAAAAAGGTCTTCCCTCTTTGAAACATTTTCAAATACACGCAAAAGCTTTTTCTATCTTTGTGTTTAAGTTTTTAACGGGCGTCGCATTTTGTTCAAAACGACTACAAACATAACGCCGCTTTTAAATAAAATACTTTTCTAAAGAACGCTACGAAGTATTTATAATTGCAATTTCTTACAGAGGAGTATTAAAAATAAAAGAAATTCGTAAATCATTATCGTAACGAGCTTCCAGTCGCTTTTTTATTGAAATGGATTCGAGAATCAGTCAACTGTAATCTTTAAAAAAAGAACTTGACATTATGAAAACATTGACCTCTCGTCTGCACGCACTAAAACCAACTCAACAGTAGAAGTCATAAAATCCATTTTCAAATGGTGCTATTTACCAGGCAACTTTGTCACACTAGCCGCATAGAGCACGGGACATGTTGGAAGATATTAAACGACATTAAAAAAAAAATAGCACGTCCACTTTACAACCCGCGTGTCGTCGCATATTCATCGATGGCTTTCAAACTGTCAAGTGAAATTCAACTGTATTTGTAATGTTGTAAAATCGATTTTGACGTGATAAAAAAAGTTGGGACGTGTAATTTTATTACTATGGGCTAGGGATGTGCGGTATGCGAAAAATCTAGACTGTTTGTTTCTTAACCTTTTTGGTTGCTATGCAGTTTGAAGTACGTGGAAATCATTACAGGTTTGTTGGCTAGGTTTATAGGGGATAGTTACGACTGGCAATTTATTTGGATCAATTTCTTCTAAGAACTACCTCATTGGTCGAGTGGTCGCAAGCGCGACTGCTGAGCATGAGGTCCTAGGTTCGATTCCCGGGTCGGACAAAGTTTTATTGGGTTTTTCCATCAGGAATTTCTGAGCAGCAGCCACGAAGTCTGGATTTGTGAACGGTTGATGGCAACATGCTCGCCCCCTAATACATGGAACTTAAACATAACTGGCGAAATGTGGGTGTGCTATTAGGTACACTTCTGCCTAACCCTTCGGGGATTACAGGCGTGATGTTATATTATTTTCTTATAAGAAGAAAGTTTAAAATTTGGACGGAATTATTAGACAAAACTCAGAGGAATAACTTAATAACAGAAACTAACCATCTAACTAACTTATTTAATATTTGATGTTATCCTCACTATTTCTATGCTCTATGAACAAACCTAATAATTATTAAAAGCTACGTAAGGTAAGTCTTTACCAATATTCCATTGGAAAAGAATTGCAAAAACCAACTAATATTCTCATCGCCACTGCTCCCGACTCATCCCAACACTAAAATTATTCGATGAAGCTATTTTAGTGCTGTTCCGACCGCAACAATAAGCTATAATGACGCTAGCTTTTATAAACAGCTTATTACCTGCACTAACGACACACTCCTGACATCTACAGGCTGAACAAAAATGTAAAAGAAAAAAACCTTTTATAATGAGTACTTGTTTCGATGTACCATCGGCTATCATTTTGCTATTTATGTGTACTATATTTAAGTATAATAAAATTTGTGTAATGTTGTACTTGGGGGTCTAAAAAGAATTTAAATCCGCCATAAGGGACAAACATGGTTTTTACAGGTCTCCTTGGAGCCAATAAAAAAAAAAATAGTGCGTGGGAGATTTTTTTTTTTTTTTGTTTTCAATATCGTGGCGCTTACAAAGACGTTACGGTTTTTTTTTTCATGATGACCATAAGGCATTGAGTTGCCTGCCAGATAAGGTACTCTTTGAGAGAACAATAAAGTGACAGTTTTAAAAAACTGAGTACTCGAAATAACTAAATAATTCTTCACAGTTTCCACATAGGTCCCTGCATGTCTACTCAAAGTTTTCAACATCACCAAACGGCTTTCAACAATCTGCCTGGAGCGTGCCCTCTTTTTCGGACATACGCGTTCGCCTAGGCATTATCTGGAAAGGCCATACCATAAGCCATAGGATATAGGGGAAACTGGGCTGGGTTGAAGGTAAACGCGCGCAAGTCAGAGCACCGGGAAAATGATCAGACGCGATCAAGAAGGCTGTTGGAGGCAATTGAACCGACCGCCTGCAGGAGACCGCATGGTTTGGAGACGTGTCATATGTGGTCGCGATCCTCAACAGTGAGGGAACGACGAAGAAGACAATTAAATTATTTTCAAAGTTTCCTTTTACTTGGAATCAATCATGAAAGGAAATTGAAGGAACTCACGAGTTCACTTTGCTTTAAAAAAAAACTGCTTTTTGCTCTCAGGAATTCTTCTTTCTGTGTGGTTTCGTAAAAGCTTTTTACATAAACCTATATTCTAAAACTTCGAATGAAGATGAGGATGTAATAAGATATCCATCTACTGATTTATGAATGAATCTTCACTTTGGAGAAGATCATTTATCAATGGAGTACCTTACAGATTAGAAGATAATTAATTACCATCAAAAATACTCAAACAATATGCTGAACGATAATGGATTCCATTTTACGAAGTCTCATCAGAAACTTTTGGCGTTTACAAAGTGGATTTAAATACGATTTCATTATCCTTAGTACTCATCCGCTTAGGCTTTTCTAACTAGGTTAGGGTCGGTTTTCAGTCTAATTCATTATTATATTCATGATTCAAAAATCTAATTTTTAAGATGGAACCCCACCCCAACCACAAACGGTTAGTTAAAAATAAATAATAGTAAAAATGTGAATAAATGAATGTGTGTGTGTATCTGTGTATGTGTGTGTTAATGTATATGTGTGTGTAAAATAAGTGTGTGTAGTTAATAATGATTAGGAAATATTGGAAACAAATTATGTTCAACGACTTCTGTTGTACATAATTTTTGCTTGATTACCAAAAACACTGACCAAATCTCAATTAACATAAAAATGTTATAAGTTAGAGAAGAGAAAAATGTCTAAGACTGATAATAGAATTATGAGTGTTGATAAAATCATTAAAAAAGTTGATTTTCATATATTTCATTGTTTTTAATTTCCCTTTCTCCATGTTTAGTGAACTTTAAATTAGTACTTTTGGTTAAGCCATAGTTAGAACACAAACAATTAATCAGGTACCTTGAAAGCTTAGCTTAGCTTACGTTTAAGTACCAAATTATTTTCCTTTTTCTCGAATCGATGACTCAGATTCTGTGGAACCAGTACGTATCGACCTGGACAGCTCTGTCGTTTGCCTGTTTCAAGTCCCGGAGGGAGCAATTAGTACGTAATTGAATTGGATTGTAACAAGAGCAAAACCTACAAATTTTTCCGAAAACATTTCCATCCTTTGTGAGTTTATTGACCCTTGGCCTGTTGCCAACTTCACACATAAGGCTACTTTATTTTCGGTCCTTAGCTACGCAACGAACCGATCCCTTTTCCAAACTATGCTCAAACAGTCCGTCCTAACAAACAACAATTCAGCCCCTATATTCATTCTAATTAATTAATGCCCCCTAACTTCCTAATTAACACTCAAAAATCTCATAGCACACTGTTTCGAAACAGTTAATTTAATAACCGATGATGTGTTTCAATGGAGGATGTAATAAAGCTCAGTGGACATTAATGGGCGGACGCGATAGCGGGTTAATGTCGTAATGACTACAATTGAGAGGTATCATGAGCTTAATGCACTTCTGTCTTAGGGGCCGTCTCCACGAGCGAGAGAATCGCGACGGTATTATCGTCGTGTCACGTATTTCTATGAGGCCGTCTCCACGAGCGAGAGAATCGCCGCGATATTTTCGCATACAAATACCTACGTGGGATGACGATAATATCGCCGCGATTCTCTCGCTCGTGGAGACGTAGACGGCCCCTTAGGATCGTGTTCCTTGATAATGTGATGTTTTTTGTATCGGGTTAACATGAACCTAAACATTGATCATTGATTGAGAGTCCTTGTCGATCTAGTGGTCTCAAGCGCAATTGCTGAGCATGAGGTCCTGGGTTCGATTCCGGGTTGGGCAAAGTGTAATTGAGCTTTTCCATCAGGAATTTCTCAGTAGCAGCCACGGAGACTGGATTTGTGCCCGGTTGATTGCAATAGGAGCATATTACATGGGATTTAAACATTACTGGCGAAATGTGGGTGGACTATTATGTACACCTCTGTCTAACCCGTCGGGGATTACAGGCGTGACGTTATGATGATAAACATTGATCATCATCAAACTAGCTTTTCTGATACTTGAATTGTGTTGATTTTCAATTTAACCATAAGATATGGGTCTTCACGTAAATTACTGACTCGATAGTCAGATCAGTCTTTGCTTTGGCTTGCCTAGGTTGCTCCATGGATAGGTGACCACCCATTACTTACCAAGTTTCCTGCGTGCCTCGGAAACCACGTTAAGCCGTTGGTCCCGGCTGTCATTTGTCAAGTAGATCTTTCACAGTCGTTATGTAGTCAGTGGCCCAAAACTCTAACAACCAGTCTTACCAAGGGGTATCGTATTACCTAGTACTAACTGAGTTGAGGAGGTCAGTCACTCCATGTAAAATACTGGTATTCAGCTGCATCCGGTTAGACTGGAAGCCGACCCCAACATAGTTGGGAAAAGGCTAAGCAGATGTTGATGATCTTGAAACTTTTACAGAAGAGGCGATTTTGCGAATCTCCAGGTTACCATAACATTACGCATTTTACACTACGCATACAAACACAATATCACACTGTATAGGTTTCAGCCGTAACCTCGGCTTACAGTGTAAGGCTTCTAGAGGTCATATTATGAGATCAAAACACCCATGTAGGTACAAGGGTGAATTATAATAGATTTACTTGTAGTCCCGGTCTAGGTTAATGTGGTTATTTGGGTTAATAACATGTACGGATTAAGTACATTGTTTGCACTCGCTTATAAACCCCCGCACTCGCAAACGTCAGTTACCTAACGTTATTTTTTTTCTTTTCTTTGGTCTAACGATTAATTAGGAAAGGAATATTATGCTCTAATTTTGTGCAATTTTTTCTACATCGTAATGGTGGCCCACAGCCCCACACCCAAAAAGAATATACGGGGTGGAAGGGACACCGACGCGAAAACGGTTACCATGTATGTATTCAGTACATCAGTCTGAGCCCCTCCACATAGAAAGTTTTCATCGGTTATTATCTAAAAAAAAAAACAGCTGTTCCATACATTTTGATCGCGTAGGTCTTTTTAGGCACTTTTGTAGGAAACAGTAGATTTTTTTTTAATAACCGATGAAATATTTCTGTGTGGAGCCTCAAAATTTGAATACGTGGTAACCGTTTTCGCGTCGGTATCTTCCACCCCGTAAAATTGAAATATGCCTGGCTGGGGTCCTATGACCTGGACTCTTTAGTCGTTACAGGTGGGCCACCATTGTTCAAAAATGATCATGAGTGGGTAACGAGGTACGTAACGTTTATGATGTATCTGCGAATATGGCGGTTACAGCAAGTTGTGAATGCAAAGTACCAAATAGTAACTATTGTAAGTTGGATCCGGTCATTGGTACGGGCCTAAAATGAATCGCAAGTACGCCAGTGGTGACATCACGTGACCTACTGACAAGTCTACCCCCACCACGGCGTGCTTCTACAGAGCCCAACTCTAGACGACGACGACAGTTGAGTGTCAGATCGCAGCGGAGTTGAGACATTCTGGAACTGTACCCCGATTCATTGTGCCCCGTGTAAATGTGATAAATTGTAATTTCAAGTAATTTGTTACTTTAGTAGAAACATTGTATCGCACTCAGTGTATTTTCATTGCACGAAACACATTTTCTGCTCACATGATGTACGAACCTAACGAAATAACCCCTAACAATCAGACATTTATATTATCACTTAGAACTTTGCAACTGCAATGTAATAAAGAGTCGTCATACTTTCTCAGCAGTGGTTAGTTCTTCGTCTACCTCGTCATTCCGTAATGGTTAGTAATTGTCATTGGATCCAACGGACATCAATGTAAGACTGAACAATACTCAGCGCTCATACTAAATGGTTTTATAGCTATCATATGGCGAAGATTTCAAATTAAGTGTTACGTCTAATAGAATAGCCCATGGTATGGAATATAGGAGAATTACCAGTATGGGCATACTTTTGTATTTAAGTACTTTAACAAACAATTATCAAGATTGCAATGCTAGCTAACTACCATAAAATACATATGATCTGCCTAGCCTTTTCCCAAATATGGCTTCCAATGTAACCGGATGCTGGTTACCAGTATTTTACCTGGCGTCTGCCGATCTGACCTCCGCAACCAAATTACTGGGTAGCAAGGTACACCGCAAGGTTGGGAGTCAGACTAAACCGATAGTTAGAAGGCAGAAAGTCTGACAAGGATCCACAAGTGCCGTAGTAAAGTAACAGTTTCCTTTAAATTCTTGCACAATCTTAATAGTAGTTAAACACCCAATTTTAAACCTTAACTGCCAAAGTTAAGCTCCGTTAATAGAAAATTATGGCGTACTTCTAGATGTTTATAGTACCAACTAATATAAAGTGCAATATACATTGTTGGCCAGGATTGTGCCTACGCGCAGCAATGGCGGTGGCGCCACGGCTTTGTGGCTAAAATATTGACTTCAGTGCTCAGCGTGGCCTGTGGTATATTTGATAAGAGGTAGCGAACAAGCAGAAATATGCAATCGTATGTCATAATGCGTATTCAAAATTAGTTTTTCTGTCGGATGTTGAAATCTAGTCAAATCCTAGTTATATTTTATAAAAAAAGGGTCCCCACACTTGGAATTAGTGCGTTTATAACCATTTAAACTTACATACCTAAACAGCCAGACTCGGAACAAATACATATAGGTCATACAAATATTGGCTCCGTGCGGGGGTTGAACCCGCGACACGTAGCGAAGCAGCCAATCGCTCAGCCACTGTGCCAATCATGACTTCAACTAGAGTTCAGTGTCATTCATATCCCTAGGAAAAATCAAGTCCACCAAATTTTCTTGAAAACAATAGCATGACCCTCGAGCGGTGGTAAATCATTTCCTCCTGCCCCAATCCCACTCTCTGCCTTCAATATAGACACAGCAGTCTTCTTGTTCGTTATTCGTATATTAGCTGTAATTTCACAAGTAGCTTCCTTCCTCAGAATCCAAACACCGGTTCTTTGGCTCATCCACCTTAGTAGTCAAAACTTCCTTTTCGGCTGCTCCTGCGCATCACACTTCTCCATCAGCCGTATCATGATAACCAATTTCATACCTTTATTGGTGGTTTCATACCTTAATTGTGTCACCCGTCAGTATTATTCACTCTTTAAATTATATTTGAAAATTAATCAATCGTTTTTTGCTCCTAGTTTGGCCCCACCCCGCCGCCGTCCAGGATATTATGTGCTGAATAAATTTGGCAACACTAATAGTTGCCTAATAATGATCGACAAAGAATGTGATCACTGTGACATAGCTATGTTATTTATCTTTTACAGCCAGTAACAGATTAGATATGCAAATTATGTCACTATTACAAAATTGACAGATTTATCTTCGTTGACAATAATTTTCTGGGTAGAGTTAGCTTGACTGCTGTTAAGCACGATATTGGTAAATATGGATTTGGTTCTCTCTTTGTAAACTTATTTTCAGGTCTTGAATATTCTCTTTTAAAATATTGTTAAGTGAAATAAAGTCGAATAATAAATTAAACTCTCTTTTAAGTCTGTTCACACTGCTAGACACATTTTTTGTGTGCGCGAATTTTTCATCTCACAAGATCCGAAGGCTAACGCGAGGCCTTAAAAGTGTTTCGTATTTCTAAAACTTACATAAGCTTTTCTGCTTAATCAGCCTATAATGTTCCCACTGATGGGACAGAGGCCTCCTCTCTATGAGAGGGAATGGGAAATCCACCACGCGGGCCCAGTGCGGGTTGGTAGATGTCACATATCTTCGAATTTTTGGTTCTAGGACATCCGGTTTCCTCACGATGTTTTCGTTCACCGTTTTAGTTTGTTCGTTTAGTTTTGAGAGCAGTGGTGATGAAATAAATTACTCAATGTAATCCGCTTGCCTGGGTTCGCCGCCGGTTTGCCTGGTGGGCCGCCAATACTGGGCCACCGCTGCTCTCTCTGCGCAGCTTGTCTGCAACTTATATCAATCCAATATTTTAAATTTTCCGTCATAATAATTAAAGAATCAACCTCTCTTCAACTAGGACGTCTGGGAATTCTATTTAAAACTATATTAAGACCAGACTAAAGTATATTTTAGCTCGCACGCACATTTTCCATATTTCCTTCATTGACCTACTTTCTTTCTAAATAAAACCACCCACAAAACTTCATAGACAAATAAATAAACACAAAACAGGACTGGCTGAATTTCGGGCGAGTTCGAAGTTCGAACACACCCCAGGGATGGGCAGTTATCGGGCAATAAACGGGAGACGCTGAAATACCATCCCACAGGACTAGGCTATTATCAACATGAAAGCCACGCGGTTTTAGACCTTATGCTAACGCTGTAGAGGCCTAAATGTAGCCTACTTTCAACAAGTTTGAAGTATCTGTTGTGAACGTCCGCATCCTATCGTAAATATTAAATAGCTGACTGAAATGGTTGTAACGAGATGTTTGTTTTGAATATTCTAGTGGGCATGGACTGATAGCTTTGTGTTTTCCTGAAAAGAAAGGTCTGCCTCTTGTTTTGGCGTAATTTTATAAATTGATCCATGTGGTTATAAATCTGTGTACCTACCAATTATACTCGTATATAGGCATTTGATGTAAACTAGTGCTTCTTAAGGTGTTTGTGGGAAATCAGTCGAAGAATTCCACATAAAGGTAAGAGTGGGAGGCTAAGCGGGAGTCAGAATCCCTTCCCATCAGTGGGAAAACACGAGTTGATTAACACAGAACTTTAAGAATAATAATTTCGCAAAATTCCGTCTAACCAATTTTTTTTGTCTTTCCAGAGTCCAGTCTCGTGCGGGTGCTGGGAGAAATTGTATAAAGGTAAGAATCCTTAACACATTCTTAATAAATTCTATCTTCTTAATAAAAAAAAAATACTCGTCGTACTGTCCCACTGCAGCGCATAGAACTCTTCTCGTACAGAAAAGGCACAAGCATTGATCGCCACGCCTGCGCAATGGTGGCAATTTCCGACTTATTTATAAACTGATCTAGGAACTAAAATAAAAAAAAAAACCTAAATTCGTTCACAGATAGACGACGCCCGATCTAAACCACTGGGTCTAGAAACATTAAATATGGCACAAGAGCACCGTGCCTATACAACACAAGCAAGCACTTAGGATGAAAAATTTATCCCCTAAAGTGGGAAATTTGTCATTTCTGAGAGCACGGCTTGTAACACCATAACTTCATCATGACAATTAAAACTCAGAACAATACTCTCCAATCACACAATTCACAGTTTCGTTAAGCTAAGCTTATACAATCAGTATATCATCTCATTATAATGCGGAGTGCACAACGGCGGAACTTCGCTTAATTAAACAGGTTCGCTTAAAAGTACCGGATTCCATATAGAGAACAGTAAGGACGCTTATACTTGCTTAAAATTCTTAGGAGCGGTATTAGCTAAGTATGATATAACGATAGGATTAGCTTTCGGCCTAGTGTATACAGAAGAGATTATGCTTAGATTTTGAGCATGATTAGAAAAAATAATAATTTACAAACTACAAACAAATCTAAAATAATAATAAAAACATGTACTTGTGAATTAGTAGTAGTACTTGTTAATCAGGACCGATGGGCCAGAGTCGTCACGCAGTGGGTGCCAGAAGACGGGCGTCGTCGCCGAGGGAGGCCTAGAAAACGCTGGCGTGACGACCTAGAGGGTTTTATAAGAGATTGGGCAGAGAAAACCGGGTGGAGAGTAGAGTGGAAGGTTATGGGGGAGGCCTTTGCCCAGCCGTGGGACAACAGAGACTAAGTGAAGAAAAAAACGCAGCTTCATCCGACTACAAGAATTTATCCCACGGGGTATTCCTAGAACTATCGAAATCCTTATAGACCGTATAGGTTGAGTAGTAGTAGGAGGTTTAGTATGTGATTAACTTAACAGTTCATAAAAAGAGCTCTAAGTTAACGACGGCAAAATTGATTTTACTTAAAACTCGTGAAAAGAATTACGAAACAGGAAGGCTAAACTTGATAAAACAAAATGCAAATTGTGAGTTAAATATAAGGAAATGTTCTTCCCTCATCAACAGATTTATTATTTCGAACCCAAAAATGTTTAATAAGAGCTCGTGGCTAAATAAGCACAGTCGCTCGGGTCGATGTTTAGGTTGATCCGTGGATGGGTGACCACCCATTACATACCGAGTTTCCTCCGTGCCTCGGAAAGCATGTTAAGCCGCTGGTCCCGGCTGCCATTTGTAGATCTTTGACAGTCGTTACAGGTAGTCAGTGGCCCGAAAGTCTGACAACCAGTCTTACCAAGGGGTATCGTATTACCTAGCACTATCTGGGTTGTGGAGGTCAGATAGGCAATCGCTCCAGGTCAACGCCATAGACTCGAAGCCGACGCCAACATAGTTGGAAAAAGGCTTCGCAGATGTTAAGAGTAAGACCCAAAAATGTTTAATAAAAATCATAAATTTTGGTTAACCATGTAATTTTTCCGTTGAGAGATCTCAGCTATAATTTGACTATTCAGGTGAAAGGTCTGGGATTATAGCACTTTATTTAATTATGTAGCAATATAATATGTATGGGGGAGTCGTAAAAACATTTTAACTTTTCCTCAATAAATCTTTCTTGTTTGCACGATAATTCTCCTCAACGAAAAACATAATAAAAGAGAATTCCGTGAATTGTACGCTTTTATTTCATTTTTCAACTCTTACGTTCCTTCAATATTTACGTTTTCGCTCTCACTGCTTTTCTTTACCTTTCACTGCTTTCAAGTAATTCATTTTCCGTGAAAGATGATTTCTAAATGTAAAAGGAAGAGCTTTTATAGACAAATTAAATTATCTGAAGGCACTTCACAGAATTCATTTGTACGTACAGTCTAGTATTTAAGATGTAAACAAATTCTAATTCAAATAACATCAATTTTTATGCCTACGCAATATTTTAGGAGGGTTTCATTATATACTTAAGCAGGTTCACACAATCGCAGAACAAGCGATACTTAAGCACAGTGCTCACACAAAAGCGCTTCGCTCGAAAAGCGTCTTTAGAATGTTGTAGTCCCAGCCTTACATCGCGTTTCAACCACTTGAACAGAGAGTTATGCTGATCGTATCGCGGACAGTAGGCACTTTTGCGGTTCCTTACTAGGTCCGGTACTAAGGTACTCAGGTATGTCTTTCTCAATGCGAATAACTATAAACTGATATTTTATTCAATACAAGCTGCACCCGCTGCTTCGCTCTCTTGATATAAATCTTTGAGTCATAAATTGGTATTTCGAAAATCAGTAACATGATATATGTATGTGTGTTGTGAGTCAGACCGGCTTCGATTGATTCAATCATTGTGAGTTATTGGTTAACATGAGTGATATAATTGAACCCGGTTATGTGTATTAACTTGTAACAATGAAAACAAATGATGTCGTTTGTGATTTAATTACTTTTGCAGTTTGTCGACACATGATTTGGTTTATGTAAGCACGGCTCGTGGGTAAGATAGATCTTATGTTATAGCGGTCAGCGTTTTATAACTTGAGATGTACTGTTTGTTGTGTTCTTTCAGCCATTATCGGAACTTACGTTTACTCTTACTTACGCAGCCATTTTGTTTTTTCAAAACAAATTCCACAGGCACACAAACATTTAAGTTTCAAAAGCGCGCCCTCCTGAAAATGTGATTAAATCGCCAAAAGATCCATGTAAGGCCCGGTATCCACCAAAGCGGAGAGGAGAGGAGACGAGAGGAGATGTGCCGCGAAACTGGCAGGTTATTTCCACCAAAGCGGAGAGGAGATGCGTTGCGGAGAGGAGATGTGAGCTGTGTGTAGCAGAGATGTGAGCTGTGAGAGATCGAAAACAGTCAAGTGCTGTCTACGAAAGGAAGACGTCCTGTCGTTACAAAAGTTATATCTGAATTTGCTTGAGGAAGAAGAATTAGAATTAGTCAATCGAATGACGCTTTCGGGACGTGCGAGGCGCGCGGAGAAGGCAGCGGGCTGAGGGGTGCGCCGCCCGGCCCCGACTAGACACTTCTCCGCTCTGCCGCGCCGCTTGCTCGCTCGCTGCACAACATTCTATAGAAAAATGAGACATCTCCTCGCCTCTCCGCTTGACCTATTTCCACCAAAGCTAAGCGGAGAAGAGATGTGGAAATAACGAAATCGGATTGGTTTATTCAAACACATCTCCTCTCGTCTCCTCTCCTCTCCGCTTTGGTGGATACCGGGCCTAACACTGCAACATCATCAACAACAACCATACTGTTTCGACATTTCGAGCTATGATGTTATGGGCTCTGTTCGTTCGAAATATTTTATTATTCTTAAGTTCAACATCACGACAAAGTTTAAAACAGGATCATTCTCTGTACCATCATCATACTCCTGCCCTTATCCCAATTTATTTCGGGTCGGCGCAGCATGTCTTCAAATCAAATCAAATCAAATCATTTATTTTTGCAGAAAACACACTGTTACAATAGTGGTATGGTGGTGCTTCTTCTTCCATACGTCTCTGTTACTTGTCATCTTATTAGACCACTCCTTCGTTGCATTTCATCGCATTCCATACTTCACACAGTCCATCATCCTCTACAATTCTATTCTAATACATAATTCCAACAGTTCCAACAGTGATTAATCGAAAGCGCTTCCATTCTTTGCCTGACTGATTGAGTTCAATACCAGCCTGCTTGCCTCATTAACAGTGATTAAAAGTAATTAGTCCGCCTGTAACTGTTCTTAAGCACTATAGGTATTCACTATTCAATGAGTTCGTAGAAAATGAATGAATGAGAATGTGAAATATCACATTGTTCACTTTTTAGTACTTGGATGTCGTATTTGGTATCAAATTCTAAGACAAAGATTTTAAACGATACTTAACACGTACTTTGACTAAGTGTTACTCCCGGCACTGTCGCACTACAGGTACACGATAGAGAGGGGAATATGTCTAAGTCAAAGTAAGTTCTAAGTCAAGTAACTTTCATAGCTCTAGCGTCTTGATTTCTAAAGATTCCTAATGTTGGAATCAAAGTATGGTCTGATGGCGTACGGTGACGTATGTGTTCTTTTTTCAAGGTTTTGGGATGCAGCGTCAAAGATGTCATAATTGGTGCCCTTGTAATGAATCTTTAAGTACCTTTGCATTGATTATTTTCCAATGAAAACTATAGTTAGACTGGCGATTTTTATAGCGGTAGAAGGATAGCTAGCGTGGTTTAAGCTGGTTCTCTGTGAAGCTATTACGGATTCTAGGATCAGTCAACGTTTATTTGTAGTAGATAACTGTATTTTTTTTCTGGCAACTGTTATACATTATTGTCATTTCCTCTATGGTAACATTTTTGTTACCATAGAGGAAATTACAACAGGAGCTCGTGGCTAAATAAGAACAGCCGCTCGGATCGATCTTTAGGTTAAGCCGTGCTTACCTAGGTTGGTCCGTGGATGGGTGACCACCCATTACATACCGAGTTTCCTCCGTGCCTCGGAAAGCACGTTAAGCCGTTGGTCCCGGCTGTCATTTGGAGATCTTTGACAGTCGTTACAGGTAGTCAGTGGCCCGAAAGTCTGACAACCAGTCTTACCAAGGGGTATCGTATTACCTAGCATTAACTGGGTTGTGGAGGTCCGACAGGCAGTCGCTCCATGTAAAATACTGGTATTCAGCTGCATCCGGTTAGACTGGAAGCCGACCCCAACATAGTTGGGAAAAGGCTAGGCAGATGATGAGAGGAAATTACAACCATTTAATCGAACAACACAAGAACAAAATAACAGTTCCTTTTATATTCGACGTCATTGTCCTAGTCTTTAAAGATTCAAGTCTTTTTCCTCCATCGATTAGCTTAACCAAAAACATTAAAACTAATTTTATACACAGTCTAAGAAGGAATATATCTATTCAGCATGATCTAAGATGAAATCTCTGGTATCGTTAGTAAATATTCAATATCAAAACAAACAACCATGTATCGATTAAGATATTCTCCGAGGAGCCTCATTTATCTGTCACCGCATGACGCCTCTCCGCTGAAGGATATTTAACTAAGATTTAAGTACCGCTGGATAGGCTGTCGGGAAAAAAAAAATAAATAAATTATGAGCCATAGTAAAGAGAAACTGTATACTGGGGTGAATTTTTAATTTAATCTAAGACGAAGATTTAGTAGCAAAGTCTTAAGGTTCGCAAAGCGGATTAGTCATCCACCATATTAGATCCACACCAGACGATCCAATTATGGATCGGCAATCCAGCGATCCATGATCCTGGAGCGTGGAGCATGGGTCATGGATATAGACCGTTTGATTTTTTTTGCGATCCTGCCGCGCCTCTCCAACACGCTCCAGCCTATCCACACTAATCCGCCTACAGAAATGTTCAGGTTGAGTTATGTCAGTTTTTGTTTTCTGGAGGTTTTGAACAATATTAAATACTTGATCTTGTTTTACTTTTGCAGCTCGAGCAGGTATATTATTGTTTACTCCTGTCATAACTATACGGGTGGCAGGGAATCGACGCACAAGCCGTTACCACGTATTCAGAACATCATTCTGAACTCCCCCCCACACAGAAATTTTTCATAAGTAATAAAAAAAACAGCTGTTCCATGCCATTAGACCGTGTAGGTATTGCACTTTTGTAGGGAAAATCAGATTTCTTTTTTTAAATTATCGATGATAATTTAGATTTATGATCAGGATGATGTACTGAATACGTGGTAGCCGTTTGTGGGTCCGGCGTCCCTTCCACCACTAGGATGCCTTTTTAGCTTGTGATGTGCCAAATAATTTAAAAAACTGTAATGCCAAATAATTTAAAATTAAATGTGTCGTACGTTGCGTATGTACACATCGATAGCCAAAAATACAAAAAGATCAACAGCGACATCTATACAACGTGAGAACTAAAAATCCTGCATCGTGCAATCAAAATTATCGTCAATACGACGACGACATTTATGACGGTTTCACCATCGTTATTGCTAAGGGGTCGTAAAAATACACGTGATGCTGGGTGGGGTGAGAAGAGGTGGCTTTAAACCTCACAACATATCACCAAGGGGAGGTATAAAGGTGCGGGGGTTTGCTCCATTTCGTGTTGGAAGACTGTATTTGGCCGCAAGATGTGGTGTTCCGTTGCTTCTGCTGACAAATTCTACAAGAACGCACAAAGCATCGAGCAAGTGGAGTGATACTAACATAGTTTTAAGTTGCTTATACTTACTAACAAAAATTTTGTTAGTATGTATCATATTATAGGTAAAGGTATCAAATCTATAGGTCTTTGTTTTTATAAATGGTTTTTTTATTTTTATGAAATAAACTTTTTTTTTTATAAAACTGGCCAAAAAAACTTTATGATTAAAGGATATCCCCTAAAAGAAGACACTTTACCTAGTCCCTCTGTTGGATAAATTAAAGTAAATGTCTGAATCTGACCATACAATAGTAAAGTTCTGTCTTCTATATCTCAATATTTCAACGAACCGATAAAATCATCCACTTTTCATTCACTCCGATGCAAATCAGTCGCAATCTCATGGTGGCGAAACGATTTACGGCGTCGACTCCACAAATGATTGTATTACGCTTTGCCATTCTAATCAAATAACAATGTGGACTATGTCTCGATACAATCATAACCGATAAATTATTTTGTCACCTGACTAATTTTAGCGCTGACAAGTATCGAAACTGGATGAAAGACTATTACTACCAATCAGATTTTGTTATCGTACTGTCGGTCTACTGTACTGTTAGTGGCTAAATAATAACAGCCGCTCGTATCGATTTTCAGGTTAAGCCGCGCTTGCCTAGGTTGGTCCGTGGATGGTTAACCACCCATTACATACCGAATTTCCTCCGTACCTCGGAAAGCACGTTAAGCTGTTGTTCCCGGCTGTCAATTGTAGATCTTGGACCGTCGTTAGGTAGTCCGAACCGTAAAGTCTGAGAACCAGTCTTACCAAGGGGTGTCTCACCTTCATAACCCAGTTAGTACTGGGCAGTACCCAGTACTAAATGGGTTGTGAAAGTCAGATAGGCAGTCGCTCCATGTAAAATACTGGTATTCTGGTAGACTGGAAGCCGACCCCAACATAGTTGGGAAAAGGCTAGGCTGATGATGACTTTTGGTGTACTGGAACTTCCAGTAGGATTAAAACCTTGAAATTATGAAGAAATGATATGGTATAAGTAATTGAATAGCAATAAAGTGCACTAGCTTTTACCCGCTGCTTCGCTCGTGTTAATTTAGAATTGGACAATCAATTCGGGTTGTACTCTGCTTGTAATAATAATTCAATCATGATTCGAAAGACACATGGCGCCATCTGTTATCATAAGAACGTTATTGTAGTTTTCCTCGGGAACAGTACTTTTTTTCGGGATGGAAGGTACCCTATGTCCGTTCCTGTACACCTGGCAACATATATGCAAAGTTTTAGGATGATCTGTTCAGTGATTTAGGCGTGAAAATGTAACAAACACAAACAAACTTACTTTCGCATTTATAATATTAAATATTAGTTAGGAAGTTAGGATATATTCTCGGCATTTCCGACGTTTGGCTCCCAGACTGGAAAAGGCCGGGGCTGCCTTCAAGCGGCTCCTGCCCAACCCCAAACGCCTGCTGCCGGAGGCTCTACGCGGGGATCTTGCGGTCCATGGCCCTTTACGGGGCCCCGGTGTGGGCGCGTTCGTGGAGGTTGCGTGCCAAGCACTACCTGAACGCGCCCCAAAAGGTGGTAGCCGTAAGGCTGATCCGGGGGTACCGCACGATCTCCCGCGAGGCGGCGAGCCTCCTTGCCGGATTGCCGCCATGGGATCTGGAGGCCATAGTCCTCGCGCGCCTGCACGCGTGGCGCGCGGAGGCACAGCGCCGGGGGGTAACTCCGCTGCTGCGGCAAATTGTCGCGCAGCGGACAGACCTCCGCCGTGATCTCATGGCGACATGGAGGGAGCGACTATCGCAACCCCGTGCAGGGCACGCCACGAGAGTGGCGATAAGTCCCCTCTTTGAGGAGTGGCTTGAGAGGCGCCACGGCGCCCTCACCTTCCGCCTGACGCAGGTCCTCACCGGACACGGATGTTTCGGGAGGTACCTGCACCGAATCGGGGGGGGAGGAAACGCCCGGGTGCTTTCATTGCGAGGATCGCCCGGAGGACACGGTGGAACACACCGTGGAGGTCTGCTCCGCTTGGGCGGAGCACCGCCGTGTCCTCGTAGCGGCGCTTGGCGGCGGCGACCTCTCGCGTCCGGCCCTGGTTCAAGCCATGGTCCGGGGCGAGAGGGAATGGGATGCCGACGCCTCCTTCTGCGAAGCAGTCATGCTAGCGAAGGAGGCGGCGGAACGTGAGAGGGAGATAGCCTCACGTCCCAGCCGCCGCGGGAGGGGAAGCACCAGGAGAAGCACCGGGCGTCGGGCGCCACGCCGTGATGGCTCTCGGCCACCGTAGGCGCGGGCCTGTGGACGGTGAGTAATGGGCTAGCTCGCCGTCCGTCCGTCGTATGACGACGGGCAGGCCGTGTCGACGGCGCGTTCGTGTTCCACGCGCGCCTCAAAGAATTGTCAGCAAACGGGAGGGGCCCGCAAGGGCCGGTGCCTGCCAGGGCTGCGGGACTGTTCGAAAGAGATACCGCGGCCCTGGAACATAAAGGGCCAATGAAGGAACATGGGTGATTTTTAGTCAGTAAGAGTCTGACACTCCCTTCCGCTCCGCCCAGGGCGGGGGGGGGGGGGGTCATTTGATGATTTCCCACCCACCAAAAAAAAAAAAAAAACATGGAATCAAAATCAATATATTTTATTTCACATAGGCCTACATGGGCACTTTTAAACGTCGACAAAAAGGTGCACTGTTCGGGTTGGTCGTTTCCTATGGAGAAGAACCGGCAAGAAACTACATGGTTACTCTTTTAAAATGATTTGGTTTTACAATATTATCAATGAATGAAGTACAATTATTAATTCTATACAACTGTTCGAATAAATCTTTTTTTTTATATTAAATGGGCCTGCTCTTGACCTCAATCTAGTCTTAATCTTTATGTCTTTAATGTGCTTTGTGATGCTGATTTTATTTGACCTATTTAACGTTTAAAATAAATGGCGAGAACATTAACCACCCAGACAACTTTACTTTGGGAAGTCGGTGACTTAAATTTGTTTGTATCATTGACTTTTTTGCCACCGACTTCCGAAAGTAAAGTTATTTAGAAGAACCTCCACCTTTTTCGAAATCGTTTGCCTTGGTGCCGGTCTAGATTTGAACATACGACCTACAACTTATCGGCAGTATCCACTAACACTCCTATTCGAAAACATACTTTCAATACAAACACTAAGACAACTCCAGGCCATTCAAACCCTGGAATTAACTATGTTAAAACGCGAGCTCCACAGCATTCTAGCAAAACTCCAATAATATGGTAATGCAGAACAATATTGAGATGTTCCCAGCGAACGTACCTACCTTACCTTTAGGAAACTAATTTTGATACTTTCAACCTTTTGTTACAAAGGAGACGGCTCATTTCTAAGTCCACTGTTGGTCCCTTGATTAATATTTTGAATCCAATCGTCGGTTATTGTTTTGGAACCATTCACTGGAGGAAAGCTGTTCTTGTTAGGAATTTGTTTGAATTAAAATTAAATCCTGTTGCCGCGCGCGCATCGTTTGCGGTCAGGACATATTCCACTAAATAACTTTGCTTATCTCATGCGAAAATCTGACTCTTCAAACTGTAAGGTGTGTGGCAAGATAGAGGATCCACAGTATGTGTTGGTGGAATGTGTCCGATATAGGTACTAATAAGAGAAACGCAGTTATCAACGCGATGAAATTGTCGGTAATGGATGTTGGAGTGTTTCATTGTATTTTAGCTAAGCCTACCTCTGAAGCAGCAAAAATATTATATACTTTTTTATTAGATAAGAAATTAGATGAAGTTCATACGGTTTGGGATTTTTTTATATAAGTTAAATTAGCTTAGGAAGTAAGGTAATATTTGTAAAAGTACGATGGGATTGACATCGTCGCAATTGTGAACAAAAAATCCCATAATAAAAAAGATGAAAAAAAAAATACCATAATAAAAAAGATGAAAAAAAAATCCCATAATAAAAAAGATGAAAAAAAAATCCTCTGCAAAAATAAATACAGTCTCTTACTAAAGGTTTTATTACATTTTTTATTATAACATTGAATAAGCCATTGGTAGTCGTTTCCAGAGGACTATAAAGTGGCTTTTTCTTAGCGTTTGGTATTTCTTTCATTAGGACTTTCAACAGGTTTTTTTAATACCTTGTCTTTAGGAATTTCTCATGCATCGTGGGTGCGTTTAAACTAAAATACCTACACAAACAGCCAGACCCGAAACAACTACCTATCTGTAGGCCATACAAATATTTGTTCCGTGCGGGGATCGAACCTGCGACACGCAGCGCAGCAGTAAATCGCTCAGCCACTGCCCAACCGTGCCATCAAATCTTTTCGTCATCATGGTAATTGCTGTGAAGCTGACAAGCTTCTCTGGATAAATCATTTTTAAGTTAAGTCTCAAAGAACAAGATTAATAAATCAATACTTTTTCCTCCGTGCGTTCAAGCGTTTTTGCCATACCTGAATCAAATATAACAGCTCACAACTTAGGACCCATTAATGATAGGTATTTATCCGTGGTGCTACGTAACTGGGCTTATCCCAGTTGTAAACGTCCCTTTGTGCCTATTGGCCTTGGTTCGTTCTGTCTCCTGCTGATATGAAGGGAAGTGGAAATTATGGTTTTCCTACTCCTCCGCTATACTTTTCTGATTAATTTAAGACAGTTAAATTGTTTCTCTGGGACTTCGTGGAGTTTCATTGTCTCGGCGCTTTTCTGGTGGTCGCCACAGTTGATTCTGGCTTTCAGGAGTTACAATGCTTTGGGAATGATGTGGCGAGCTTGTCACTTATAAACAAAACTTGTTCCTAGCTCAGGATTGTGCTGGAAATTCCAGCAAGAATCCCTTGATTGATCAAAGCAAGGAAACAGTCGCTCTTCATCAAACAAACTGTCTGTTTATTAACAAAGGTAATAGTTTTGTCTCTATCAATGACTACAAGCCAACTTTACCTTTTAATAGACAAGGCAGCAGTTCCGTCTTTATTAATAACAGTAATAGCAAAGTTCCTCAAAGCAAGCACCATAGACAAAGGGTCAAGAAACACAAAGGATTGAGACAGATTTCGAGCTGTGTTGTTTGAGCTGGACAGAGTTTAAGCTGTTGTCTTCAAGCTGGATAGATTTCACGCTATGGCATTTCTGTGTAATCTCTAAAGCTTGGTAAACAAAGCCTTTAGTGTTGCTAGGAAATTCAAGATTTTCTCCAAGCGAGAAATTCCCGGGGGTACGTAATTTAAGTAATGTTGCACTGTTAAACAAAAAATATGGGGGAAACGTTTACTTTAATACGCGCGTCTGGAATGCAGAAGCATTAGTACACTTTAAATTAGAGGTTAGACCTATTCGTGTTGTGGTCAACGAGGGTGAAAGAACTTGATCTCTTGCTAAATTATCGTAAAGTATAGTAGATCAAAGCGATGGAAGAGAAAAACTCTTCACTTAACGAGGATAAGTAAAGACACTTGACAGTGTCCACATTTTTGCTAGAACACCAATATAACCGCTTGACACAAGTCACACTAATTTTCTACTACGACTTTGCAAAAGATTGACACGATATTTTGATTTAAGAGAGTGTCCATGGAGTTTCTTGCCCATTCTTCTCCACAGAAAAGTACGCTTTGGAATGGGCAACTATAGTACTTTCACAAGTTATTATACTTACCTTGTGCCTGGCACTGTAGCTTCATCCTTTTTTTTGGACATTCAAAAGTGTCTGTACTTCTAATTGAACTAAATGCTTTGAGTTTGAGTAAAATAAAGCTTATGTCAATTTTCTATCAGCGTTATCACGGGCAGCATGCCTTTTGTCTAGTCCCTCTGATCTTCTTCTTATTTTCGTATCGACCGTTAGTATGTCCATCAAAGACTCGTGATTAAAGCAGTAGGTATCCATTGATAGTAATTAGAATACGTGAATGATGAGACGAAGATCGTCTAAAGACATAATGAAAATAACTAATCCCGAGGGAACAATTTCAGCATTTAAGTAATTTATTGTTCATATAACTCGTAATTCGCGCTCATTTCACAGCATGACGATCCACATCTACAATAACAAGCAATCATCTTAAAGCACATTCTTAGTATCATTCCGTCTAGCATGTGGTAATGGCGTTGAACCGCAACACTCCGCGCGGTGCCGCTGAGAATCGTCGGGAATCGCACGAAATTGACGCAGGTAGTACTTCCGTGTTCGTACGGGATTGAGTGGTTGGTACACTGTTATTTTAGGAATAGACCGTAGGTACTGTGTGTTATGATATGGTGGTGGTTGGAAAAATGTGGATGTTGTCTGGAATATCCGTCAAAATTGGTGTGATATAAAATTTGTTGGCGTTGAACTTTGTATTCCATGATAAAGTAGATTGTATTACTCCTGTAACGAACATAATCAATTTGACAGTAAGAATGCTAGCGACATCTATGACGCCAATTAAAATAATAAAATCTTGCAACGCACTATCAGAGTTATCTGCGAGTTATGCCTCCCGACAACAACTCTCGGGCAGTAGCCTACCAGACACATCACCCTGGTCGGAGGATCCTGCTATTTTCAATGGAGTTTGGTGATCTTTATACCCTGTTCTTCATACCCCTAAATTCCTACTTTTCGCATTAGCAGATGCCTTTTCTTTATAGATTTGGATGTTGCATTTGCTTTAGCTTTGAGCATGGTTACATGCACTTTGAAATGGCAAGTATTATTTATTTATTTATATTCAAGAATGGTAGGTATTCTTATTAACTAAGCCCCACAAAACCGTAGTAATGGTTTGACTGTGGGGTCAGCGAGTCTCTATTAAACGTACTTAAAACTAGTTATTATTTTTATGTAGCACTTGTGCACAATTATATCTTTTTAATTTATTTTTTAAACGATTTTTATTCGTTTCACTCCTTATGTCTGCCGGCAGACTGTTCAATAGATATGGTATTCGTTTATTTACGGGTTCTGTCACCAAAGTAATTAGTTACTCTGGGTACATTGAATCTGCCGGCAGCCATAGATCGTGTGTTATGGTTATTGTTTGTTTGTGTAAGTATGAATTCAGTATTTATCTCGTACTGTTACCTAACTAATAATACCTACGGATGACGGTAATATCTACCGATCAATGTAATTCCGCATCTATCTGCCTCGGGCAAAATGCATAATCTGTTAACACACGATCATAATAAACATTAATAAAAGCAGTCAGCGAGTCAATAAAAACCAATTTTCTATCACAAAGTGCAAATAAATTGCCTATTGAGAAAACCATTGCATGTCCGTCAACACATCTATCACTCATTGCATCAATAGTCCATGGAGTAAATATTTGTCAGAGACTAAGCTTCCTAAAGTGTCACCGCAACAGGCATCAGTACAGTGTAGTGATTCTAGACGGTGCATTAAGGGGTACCTTTTAACTGATGTATTTACAGAAAAAAGTCCTTCGTAGTTCCATAGAACACACCAAAAACTTAACCTTTTATAGTTACTTTTATAAAAAAAAACTCAATGCCGTTTCAAAGTAAGTCTCTAAAGTCCAGTCTATCCAATCTTCGGTCTTTCGATCATTTAATGAGAACAGATCTGTACTGACAGAAAAGACTGGCAAAAAAGTACTATATCTTACGAATTGTTAATGAAAATCAAATGAAAATGAAAATGTTAATGAAAATTACTCCAAATTTTGGTATTTTCTCGTTAGAACATTTTCCTGTTGCTGAAAAGTAAAGGTATCTTTACTAACCCCTGTTAGTGCTGTCTCACAATGCATAAAGACGATCAAGCTATTCTTACACACACACTCATAGCAGTTTCTCTATTCAAAAGCTAGGTCTCTGTTAGGTATCTACTCATGTACCAATACCGCTAATGTCCTCAAATTATTCGTTGGTCAATAGGAAGAGGGTTTAAATTAAATTCATCATCATTACCATCAGTCTACTGGCTGTTGAAACCGCATTATGATGGGTAATTTGATTTAAACACTTTATTTATTTATATGTTGCGTGTGTTGTGTTGTGTTATACAATTCTTACAATATTTATTGTGAAACAAATACATATAACAAGCATCAATTTGTAGAGATTACCTCGATAAATTATCTTATTAATGCTTCCTCATTCCTTATAGGATTCCTAGGGATAGGTTTAAATGTGGACGGTGAGTAATGGGGTAGTTCGCCGTCCGTCTGTCTTATGACGACAGGCCGTGTCGACGGCGCGTTCGTGTTCCACGCGCGCCTCACAGAGATGTCAGCAAACAGGAGGGGCCGATGCCTGCCAGGGCTGCGGGACTGTTCGAAAGAGATACCGCGGCCCTGGAACATAAAGGGCAAAAGAAGGAACATGGATGGGTTTTAGCCAGTAAAAGTCTGACACTCCCTTCCGCCCCGCCCAGAGCGGGAGGAGTCATTTGATGATTTCCCATCCGAAAAAAAAGGGATAGGTTTAAAACCTGTTACGCCGTCTCATTGATGAGGTCATGCCGTTTAAAAATATCTTGGACATACATAACACCACGCCTGTAATCCCTGAAGGGTAAGGCAGAGTTGTACCTAGTAGTACACCCACAATTCACCGGCTATCCCATGTAACAGGGCGAGCCTATTGACATTAGCCAGACTGTGGCTGCTACTGAGAAATTCCTGATAACAATGCAATAATAATTTACCCGACCTGAGAATCAAACCCAGGACCTCATGCTCAGCAGTGGCGATTGCGACCACAAGACCATCGAGGACACGAAGAATATCTTAGCATGTCATGTAGAACTTGTACTATTGCATGCTATCTATTGGCCAAATGTGTGTTACTAAATATTTTATATAAGAACTTCATGTACCACCATATTTGATGAGATAAATGAATTGAATTAAATTTAAATTTTTACTGTCTGTTATATCAGATTTGCAATTGGATTCTGATTTAATTCCTTTTTTGTGTCTACCAGTCAATACGACAACAACGACAACGTTTTTTCCGTTTCCAAACAAAATACCTATCTATTTATTTATAACCAATCACATCTCACAAACTCAGCCGCAGTAAAAAAATCCATCAAAGCGCAGCCAGTGATGTGCAACACGACCCCTGACTCCATTCCACTTGATCCCGCCATCCCGCCACATATCGATAGCTCATGCACATTCATCGACCTAATTACAACACTAACAAATTAGCCAGCTTTCACCGCTGGCCGCTTGATTAGGTATGTTGTTTGTGTTCATATCTCTGATTAGTATTGGTTTGTATTGTTTGTGCTGAGTGATGAGTGTCATAGTCAGACTTATCATGACGGCTGGACATGCCTAGATGATTCGGATGGTATTTTCAGTACATAGGTCAATCCTATCCTATCCATTTATTTTATTTGGGGACGTCCAGGGGCGTAGCTATCGCCGTATCAGCCTTATCAATGATACTGGGCTCCCGATTAATAAAAACTCCCGACGTGTATAGGAAAATAAGCACAAAATCTATCCATAACCTCATATTCTTATTGATAAAAGGCTAATAATGAGCAATTAATGAAAAATTTTAACGTATCACGGCGCAAAAAGCTGCAATTTTGGTTCTTCCCTCAAAAGTCCACGCATGGCGCTTTTGAGGGAAGAACCTTTCATAAGAAGATATGAGCTATTATAACCGTCTAGCCGATACTAGACAAGAACTTTCTCAAATCAAACTAATAACTAAGAGATGACCTAGGATTTTGTGAGCCTAAGTAATACTTTCCTGAGATAGGAGTCGTTCCCACGACCCCTCACATATCCCAAAAAAATCCCAGCTGACTTACTTATTATTCCGTTACCTACATCAAGTTACAGTTTTAAACGCCATCACATAAGTAGGTGTCGTTGCATAACCAGTTATTAACGGTTGCTCTGACGAAACCCGCGGTTAAATAACCTTAGGATAACATCGGTAACCGGTTCATTCGGAACAATTATTTGGCTTGTTTAAGGTCCGGAGGTATTGTAGTGCGACCAGCCAAGTTTGAGTTTGAACGAAATAAATGAAGATTTAAAAAAAAAAAAGCTTTTGTTGGTGTTTTACAATGGCATTTGTTATTGACAATCTGTTTTTTTAACAACATCTTGTTCTTCGACAAAGACCACCTCCAAAGTCTCCCTATCTCTGTCTGTTGCAATTCTGGTCCATAAAGACATGCCAATTAATGACAAAAGAAAGTATAAAACACATGCATTTTGCCATGTTTAACATATGGTTGGCAAACATGGTCATTAACAGAGAAACTAACTAACAAAATAATAGTATGTCAAAATGGCATACAGAGAAGTGTAATCGGAGTAAAGAGAAAAGATAAAATAAGATTAAACAAAATTTAAAATGTAAACTTTTAGAGATGTGAATAAAGTATGCTAAACACTTAAATGGAAATGGGCAGCACATAATTATGCTGAGAGAGCGAAATGAGAAATGGACTAGATTAATATTTATTTAATTATGGCACTCCAAGGACTTACACACTAATATACATTCTCTGGGGTAATTTAACAATTAAACTCTAGAGTGAATTATTATCACAGGGTGTGCACACTGCACAGCACTTACATAGGTATTTCAAGTTTTATAATATTACATTGAGTACATATAGGCTAAATAAACAAACAAACAAACTAAAAACAACATGAAAACAGAATTAAAAATTAAATCATCATTTGCCTAGCCTTTTCCCAACTACGAGTATCTTGGGGTCGGCTCCCAGTCTAACCGGATGCAGCTGAATACCAATATTTTACATGGAGCGACTGCCTATCTGACCTCCACAACACACTGGGTAATACGATATCCTTGGTAAGACTGGTTGTCAGACTTTCGGGCCACTGACTACCTGTAACGACTGTCAAAGATTTACAAATGACAGCCGTGACCAACGGCTTAACGTGCTTTCCGAGGCACGGAGGAAACTCGGTATGTAATACTCGTACGGTCACCCATCCACAGACCAACCTAGGCAATCACGGCTTAACCTAAAGATCGACCCGAGCGCCTGTTATTAATTTATAGATCCGTGTCCAGTGATGGCGGCTGTACCTAACTGTGCGCAGCCACTTCATCATACCATTCTCTAGATTTCGGATTCTCTTAAACATGTCCATTGTTATCTTCTTAGCGTGTCGATTTTGATTGAGATAGTAGGTTTGACGACGACATTGTAAAAAACAATCTAATAAAAGTAAAGCAGTAATCAGTTATTTTATATCTCTTGCGATGTTGAGTGGGCCTCTAAGGCCCAGAAAATCCGGCAAAGTACCCCACAAATAAAGGGATATACGATTTTACAAAAAAAAAACTGTTGCAAGCAGGGTCACCTATTATCAAACAAGCTAAAATAAGAACAAGATTCAAATTAGGTTGAGAATAAACACTTTTCGAACGTTGAAAATCACCCAAGGAAGCCCCAACCGCCTACGCTTCGCTGCTTCCATTCGCTATTAATAACTTTGTAGATTCGACCCTTAGTTAAAAGAAAACCCTTATTACCTTATATAAAGATTTTACCCGCCTGCGGGCAATCCCAAGAGGAGGGTAATGTTTTGAATAACAAGAACATAAAATAACAGGTGAGGTAATTTTGCATGCCGTGTCGACGGCGCGTTCGTGTTCCACGCGCGCCTCAAAGAGATGTCAGCAAACAGGAGGGGCCCGCAAGGGCCGATGCCTGCCAGGGCTGCGGGACAGTTCGAAAGAGATACCGCGGCCCTGGAACATAAAGGGCAAAAGAAGGAACATGGGTGATTTTTAGTCAGTAAAAGTCTGACACTCCCTGCCGCTCCGCCCAGAGCGGGAGGAGTCATTTGATGATTTCCCACCCAAAAAAAAAAAGGTAATTTTGCATCAAAATTCAACACTTACCTACCTGCTGTGATACTCAATAGTTGTTAATTGCCAATCAGTAATAAATCAACACAATCAGATACAAATTAACACGTGTATTCACGTCATTACAATATCGTTATCTTACACACTGTCATTAATTGACTATTACAAAGGTCTACAATATTTGATAGTGGCGATGTATCGGCAGTTAACTATAATAAATAAAGGCATACATTAACTAATAGTGTCTAGCAGTAGAACAGTAAATGGTAGTTCTTGACAAGTAATCTATTACATATAATAAATCTGTAGACGTGGCGTTTCTGTACATTGAAAATATTTAGAAAAAAAGTAGTAGGGGTGTTAAAGGATCACAAACAGAACCCATTTCTACCATTTTTAGAATTTTTGTCTGTTTGTCGGTTTGTCTGTTTGTCGGTTTGTCTGTATGTTTGTGCGCGCATCACGTAAAAACCCCTCATTATATTCAAAATCGAAATATTGAAACATAAGAAGCATTGTTCCGAATAACATTTAGCGTTTATTTCATCAAAATCGACCAACAGACGCAAAAGATATAAATGTTTAAAATTTAGTTAGTAACCTCATACGCCATTTCTATGATAAATTTAATTATTTACGTAAATAGGTTTTAGTCGAAGTGTTGTCGGAATGGCTGAAAATGAATTTGGTTTTATTTTTCCTTTTGTGTTTACTCTTTGCATGGAAGTAATAAGTACTACGTACAACCCATTACGAAATAAAATCTCTAAAAAGTTTAAAAACGAAAACAAATTAAAATTTGATAAAATCCACGACTTTGTGTGTATGCAGCGCCGCAGTCAATTGCTCAGCCACTGCGCAAACCGTGCCGTCACATAACTGTGGTTGTGACTTCGTCGGTCATTGATGCAACTTTGCTTAAGGGTGGCCGGACTGCACATTCCATTTTCGAATTGCTGCTGAATCTTGCAAGCGAAGATACCCCAACATGCAACATCACAAAAACGGGGGAGTCCTTTGTTAGCGGTGGCGTCGTTCGGCGACTTCAGACCCTGTGGACGGTGAGTAATGGGCTAGCTCGCCGTCCGACCGTCTTATGACGACAGGCCTTGTCGACGGCGCGTTCGTGTTCCACACGCGCCTCAAAGAGATCAAACCTTCGAATCAAACTCAGTAAAACGGAAGGGGACCCCTTCCGTTTTGCTGAGTTTGATGAGTATGAGCAAGGGCCGATGCCTGCCGGGGCTGCGAGACTGTTCGGAAGAGATACCACGGCCCTGGATTACAAAGGACTAAGAAGGAACATGACATGCACGTTTTTCTCAATTTGTAGGTAAATATAAAAAATAAAGAGTGGTTGTGTGAGTTGGCAGTCCTGTCGCCACATGACGAGTGGATCAGTAAAATAAACAAACAAAAAAATTACATTGTCGTCGAAGATTCAAAAGTATACACATCCATAGACACTGTGATCGCTAATGATGATAGTACTGCCTACCCCATTGAATTTCTCAACTCCGTGGAGTTAAAAGGCGAGGCGTCCCATCAGCTGGAGCTTAAAGTTGGCGTTCCAGTTCTGGTGATGCGAAACCTTGATGCAACCAGACTGTGCAACGGCACCAGGCTTCGTATCACAGAGGTGGCCAGTAACATTATAAAAACGGAGCTGCGGATAGAGCGTTTTAATTTCCCGCATGCCCACTATTTCAAATAACTTGCCATTTCAATTTAAGAGGTTACAATTTCTCTTAAAATTGGTTTTTAAAATGACGAAAAACAGATCCCAGGCCCAAACCATAAAAGTGACAGGCATTCAAATGTACACTCCATCCTTTTCAGACGGTCAATTATATGTTGGTGGTTCAGTGCCCAAAACTTGCAGTGCTTGCGGAAAATAATAAGTCATTTAATGTTGTATACAAAACGGTATTAGAATAAATAGTGCCCAACAAGGTGTGTGATGGTTCACTTTGAAAAAAAGTTGTATAGCGCTAAAATAAACGGTTTTTAAACCATATCGTCGCCATTTAATTTTGTTTGGGACTTCTTTTTGTAGTTATCACCCACATTATTACATTTTGATCAGCCAGTCAGTTCTCACACATCACGCCATGTAATCCCCAAATGTTTAGGCAGAAGTGTACCTAATCGTACACCCACATTTCGCCAGTTATGTTGAACACCCATGTGATAGGGGCCGAGCCTATATCCACCAACTGGGTACAAATCCAGATTCCGTGGCTGCTAATGAGAAATTCCTGATGGAATAACCCAATAACACTATTATTTATAGTATTTTTTTCAATTGCATACATTGTTTAATGTTAAGTGGAAGAGCGGAGTCACACATAAGCATCGCCTTGCTCAAAAGGTGATCTCTAAATCATGTGCGTTATAGC
This sequence comes from Eurois occulta, assembly GCA_950022335.1. Taxonomy (NCBI): domain Eukaryota; kingdom Metazoa; phylum Arthropoda; class Insecta; order Lepidoptera; family Noctuidae; genus Eurois; species Eurois occulta. Next base: position 16,904,515 of record OX465486.1, on the reverse strand, counting down.
TTTATGTAATTAAAATAAACATTTTTTTTAACCTAGCCCGACCCGTGCTTCGATCCCAGGACATGCTTAGTATTCGCACGTACGACCACTCGACTAACGAGGCAGTCTCTCACATATACACCATTATTTTTAGGTCGTTCTGGAAATAATGAGAATCGATCGATGAATGAATTTTTCAATGGGTATCGTTCGCATGTGTTGCCGATCGTGGATACGTTTTACACACATATGCATTTGAGTTCTCATTATTTAAAAAAAAAAACATTAAATTTATTCTTTCGTGTTTTTTTTATTGTTATTTTTTGAAAAAAAAATAGTCCCAATCGTTTCGAGTTCGATGATCGAGTTCATGGTATTCGGCTCCAGAACGACCTAAAAATAATGGTGTATACCAAAATTTCCACGCGAACGAAGTCGCGGGCAACAGCTAGTACAAATCAAACAGAAAAAAAAGAAATAAAATAAAAAAACAAAACAAATTAAAAAAATATCAAATATAACTCAAAACAAACAGTAAACATGGTAAATATCCCGTTTCTAGTGTTAATGATAAGGTAGGTTCGAATTTGATAAAAAACTAAGTTCATGAATTTGACTAGGCAATGAAATGTCCAATAAGAACGAGCTATTTACTTTAAAGTTCTCATAAAACAAGGTTTTTATAGGTACCTAAAACGTATATAGCAAATGCTTTAAATACTTAGTACTAACATCAATTTTTTTTCATTTCTTGTTTTATTTGTTGGAGTTTGTTTGTGGCTGTACGTTCTAATGTTAGGGCACTGTCTTGAACACGACGTAAATCTTCAATGTTTAACTTATTGAGTAACAAGTACTTCTTTTTTAAACGTGACCCCTCGGTCACATTTAAAAAGTTACAAGTACTTGTTGTTGTTGGTATTGTTGTTGTGTCTTGTTGTTGTTGTTGTAGTACTTGTTGCTCTTGCTTGTTGCTCGTCGTTGCGCTTGTTGTCCTGTATCGTGGGTGTGTTTACAGTTTTATAATCACAATTTATAATAATTTAAACTTACTTGCACAAACAGCCAGACCCGGAACAACTATACAACCCTTATCATAATAAGGGTTGTTGTAGGTTAATATGTTCCCTTACCTTTACTATGATGAGAAAACTAAGAGATGTGTCCACGAGAACACTGCCGACAAACTGTCCCGCAGTTTGGCAGAAGATTTGTGAAATACTCAACTAAGTAGCTTTTGTTGAAATAAATAAAAATAAAAAAAGACCTGTAGGCGTTACAAATATTTGTTCCATGCGGGTATTACCTACAACACTTAGGATTGATTCTGTTTAATCAATAAATTAATGATACCAGTGCCTCGTTGGTCTTGTGGTCGCCAGCACGACTGCTGAGCATCTGCTTCTGGGTTCGATTCCCAGGTCGGGCAAAGTGTAATTAGGATTTTCTATTAGGAATTACTCAGTGGCAGCCACGGCGTCTGGATTAGTGCCCAGCCGATGGCAATAGGCTCGCCCCCTATTACATGGGACTTAAATATAACTGGCGAAATGTGGGTGTACTATTATGTTCACCTCTGCCTAAGTCTGCCTAACCCTTCAGAAATTACAGGCGTGATGTTATCATAATCAGTAGACTACACTGTAACCACGTTCACTTCAATCATTACTAAGAAGTTTCATAATTAGGTTAAACTGCAACACTTTCTATGACAAATCTAAATGAGTAACGGTTGTCAACTAATTGCATGAAATTCCTTAAGATGACACCAATTCACTATCTGCACTGCCCTAGTCTTACACCAATTACTACGGTTCTAATTTGTGTAATGAGTTTTAAATAAATTAGAAATAATTGACAGGTAGGTTGGGTAGCTCCGCAACCACGTAAACTAGTAAGATTGTGTTACCTAGTAACTGTCTTAATGATTTACTTAGAGGCCGTGGCTACATAATAACAGCCGCCACAGGTGGATGTCTAGGTTAAGCAACAGTTGCCGAGCTCGGTCGTGGATGGGTGACCATCCATAACATGCCGACCCTAGACTCTGTCTAGGATTCAAACAATCCACTCAATCTATTTACTAGGTTTGGTTTTCTCCATTAATATTTTATTTATTAGGGACATAGAACAGTTACATGCTACAGAAAATACAAAAAAAAATCCTTAAAAGCTAAAGATCACAAACATGTAACCCACACCAATATCCACGGCTTAACAAAATAATAATAGACTATGGTAGATTTTATGGTAGCTGTTTTTAATGTATTATAATTCAATTAAAATTATCTTAATTTAGTTGGATTAAACACAGATTACAAATTATTTCAATTTCATTAAATTCCATAAAGTTAAATTTAGTCTATTTCAAATCAAAATAATTCAATTCAATTAAATATAACTTAATTCAAAACAATTCAATTCAAAATAGTTCAAAATAAAATACAAAATAATTCGATTCAATTAGATTAAGTATCACGTTCTCTTTACTGCTTTTTTGATAAAATATCTATACGTAGCTTTTTTTTTTAAAGATCTCGTCATTTTTATCATCTAATGTATCGTTGGAATCCTCAGCAATATGTTATACAGGGTGGAAAGGACACTGACGCAGAAACGATTACAACGTATTCAATACCCCCCCCCCCCACATAGAAATTTTACAGCGGTAATTAAAATAAAATGTGCTTGTTTCTTACAAAAGTGCAATACCTGCACAGTGAAAACATTATTATATGGAACAACTGTTTTTTTTTACCGATGTCAAACTTCTTAGGTTCAGAATGATGTACTGAATACGTGGTAACCGTTTTCGCGTCGGTGTGTCTTCCACCCCGTATATATTAGTTTCAGGCAAAGCTTTTAGCTCTTCAAAAGCTTAAAATAGTAAACTATTTTAAGCTTCTGAAGAGATTTAAATAATAAGCCGTCGAATTTCGGCGAAACATTTTGGACTAAACGCAAATAACTTGCTGCAACATTTCAAATCTCTTGAACTTAATACTTCAAATTCTCGTTTTCAGTAATATTGTGGTGTTCACTAGAAACACTAGTTAGGGTTTAGAATAAAACCACCAAATGATCAGTAAGTAGATGAACTACTTTAAGGACACGTGCACTCGCTGCCCGGGATAAGTGAAGACTCGTGGTGACTTTAAAGCTCACGCTACGTTTATTTAGTGAAAAAATATTGTTGCACTATTCGAATTTCAACTTTCAACGCTGTGCTGAGATTTGAAAATCGCGTGCTTTTGGTACTGTTACTATCAAAGAGTTGGACAGAGACACCATGAAGGGTTGGACAGAGGTGTACCTAGAAGGTAGGGTTATGTACAGCCACATTTCGCCAGTTATGTTTAAATTCCATGTAATAGAGGGCGACCCTAATTGCTATCTTCCTGTCACTGCCAAATCCAAACTCCATGGCTGTTGCTGAGAAATTATTGACAGAAAAACCTAATAATACTTTATCCGACCTGGGAATGGAATCCACGGCCTCATGCTCAGCAGTCGCGATTGGAACCGCCACCGAGTATAAAAGTTAATCAATATTATAAAGCTTACCTAATTCAAAAGCGCGCATCTATTTATTATTACCTCCTGACAGTAAAACAGAAGTAATACTAAATTATCAAAAGCCAGCGGCATTTTCTAATAATTCAAGCAAGTGGGGCCATTCATCCTGATTGCGAAGAGAATCTATTTCTCACATGTTTATACAGCGGACGCGAGATGATAGAAATAATTTACAATTTTATTTATCGTTTGTGTCGTATAAAATACTTGATCATAATTTTATGTTATGAATATGTAAGTGAGATTATTTTTAGAATTTAAACAATTTTTTTAATTTTCATTTCATTGGAAATTACTTCAGCAGCTCAATTGCTATTTCAAGTGTGTTACGCAATAACCTCACACGTCGTCACACGTTATATCGGTGAGGAAATCAAGACAGTCATCATCATCATCCACAGCCCCACTCCCCCAACTGCTGGGCATAGGCCTCTTTTTCCTTGTACCAAGCTCCACGTTCTTGTGCCTGCCTGAACCAGAATATTCCAGCGATGGCAACGATGTCGTTTGCCCATTTCGACATCAAGACTGTAACCGGCAGTTCTTCACTTATTGCTTCGGCAAAAAAATTATAAAATCTGAAACCGTCATAAATATTCATCGCTTAATTCATGATATTTAAAAATATAAAAATTGTAGTCCGCGGGTGTCGTGAGCTCCAGAGACAGGAACACCTTCAAAATGCGAGCCTTCTGAATCAGGCTCTTGATCCAACCGCCTAAGGAGAGCCGAAATTGTTCGTCGATGCTCTACAACACAGGATAATTTCAATACTTTATTTATCCCTAACGTAAGTCATAAAAACGATAATTTTAAGTTTTCCTCTGTTTTTACATTCATACTTACCCCCTTTTTCTCATGGACTAGAATGAAACAATAAAACGTTCCTTACAAACTCATTTCACGTTCATACATCTGGTTATACACACTACCGGTTACGAGTACAAATCACCTAGATATTCTACTTATATCCAAATAATTACCAAAGGTTAAGCACGAAAACCAACAATACCAAACCCTACTGCGATTTCCCTCAATACATAACAGATTTCATAATCCCACAATTCAGTGAGCAGTGGGTTACCTAACCGGTCAATATTCACATAAAACATCGTAGGTAACCTACCAGTAGGGTTACCAGTGTTACCATGCCGCAGGCCTCACTTGAGCCAGTCTCGTCACGTCGAGAACACGGGCGAATCAAAACGTGCGATCTGTAATGGCGGGTGGCACTTGCATTAGTAGGATGACTGTTATTGTATGTGCTTTTGGGACACTTATTTTTTGTTTTTTTTTTTCTGAAACTATAAATATTTATTTTTGTCTAGTTTCTTTTGGCAACATTGCAGTGAACTAATGGGTCCCTCATGAATAAAGTGATCCCTACATAAACTCATGTTTATGCTGCGAACTGGGAAACGCAACTAAACTTCAAAACTTTCCCATTTATGAAAGCTTGTTAAGATAGTATTGTATAGGCCATTATTCTGAATGGGCAATTTCTTAAGAGCGGAAAATGCTGAGAAGACCTAAACATCATTCAAACAAAAAAGGAAAATTTCGCGTCCACTGAACAAAAACCTCAACAGTTAGTTAATAACATTGAACAAAGAAGCACTTGAACCAAAAATACAAAAATCCTTCTAAGAATCGTACTTCAAACAGGGCTTTATCCTCACAAGCCATAGATACCCTGGCCCCTAGGCTGTGCCACCCTTCAGAGGGGAGGAAGACAAGTACCTCGAAGGGAGGGGGGAGGGTCTGGGCCCTTTGTCTGCGCTCCGTCATTACTTTGTCAAAGGTCCTTGGGAACGCGCGCTTCTAAGCCACATACGTGTTATCCTTTATGAGAGAACCACTGTACAGCACACTACTTTGTACTAGTGGTTTTGGAGGCTGAAAAACATTTTTATTTCTTGTTCCCCTCGGGTTTATTCTCTTTTTTTATCAGCCTATTATTTTGTTGGAGCGTTTTATTCAGTACGAAATAAAAATAGAGCCTAACTTTGAATGAAATTGCGTCACCGTCCGCATACATCCGCTATAAATACAATTAGAAAGGATTTTTGAAACGATATCTGATGACAACGAACGTAATTCATTCTAAGCCCACATAAATAATAACAACTAATGAACTCTGAAAACAGAATAAATTCATCTAAGTAGAAATAAAGTGTCCATTCTGCTTTTATCCATTCATCTTAACACATTACCACTTAAGTGCCCATAATCAAGTAATTATTTCCCTAGAGAATAATTCGGTTCAGTTCAATCAGCGGTAATCAATTACCGCAAGGAGGCCGATATGAACAGTTGCTCCCCAGTGACCGGTAAACACGAGGAGGCTTCAATCAATGAAGTCACAGGCATAACTGAATTACCGTACGAGGCGACAGCTCGCAAAAAGTTGCGCCGTAATGATTGTGGGCATAAGATGTAAGCGGACAGCGAGATAAATATTTCCGTATTTAGCTACGTCCTGTAGGTTTGCCATTCTAAAACATCATGTTTCTGATCTATGCACATTGGGAAAACCAGACATGCTACATACAAATCTATAAAAGACTTGAGAAATGGAAATGATTGAATTGTTATAATGTGAACGATACGATATTATGTTGAAAATAAAAACAAATACATAATGGTAAGCAAGATGAAGACGTGGTTGAAGCATTAGGAGTATACGATACAGACCTACTAAGAATTGCAGCAGGTGGTGTTAGAAGTTTAGTTATATTCACTTTATATTCTTCTATTATTGTCTGAGGAACTCGAGGCTAAATAATATCTGCCGCTCGGGTCGATCTTTAGGTTAAGCTGCGCTTACCTAGGTTGGTCCGTGGATTGGTGACCACCCATTACATACCGAGTTTCCTCCGTGCCTCGGAAAGCACGTTAAGCCGTTGGTCCCGGCTGTCATTTTTAGATCTTTGACAGTCGTTACAGGTAGTCAGTGGCCCGAAAGTCTGACAACCAGTCTTACGAAAGGGTATCGTATTACCCAGAACTAACTGGGTTGTGGAGGTCGGATAGGCAGTCGCTCCACGTTAAATACTGGTATTCAGCTGCATCCGGTTAGACTGGAAGCCGACCCCAAAAGAGTTAGGAAAAGGCTGGGCAGATGATTCTTCTATTATTGCTGCACTTAAACTCAAACTACCTCCCTCAACCGCTCCCTCCACTTCCTTACACCACAAACTCGAAGTCGCAAGAAACGCCCGACATGCGGAGTATCGGTCAAGGGGCCAGACGACAGTTAGCGTGCTCATAAGTGCGCTTTATGCTCAGCTGATACGTTATGCCGAAGGAACGGTGTTTGATGTCGGTGACCTTCGTAAGCTTTATAAGGCCAAGGCTGGTTGTGGACAAGATCCTTGGAGTTCAAGGACGGAGGAATATGGTCCTTGAGAAGTAATGCGAGGTACTTTGAAGTCGTTGAGTGTTTTACTCTGTTTGTTTGTTATTTATTATGAAAGGAAGACTAGAATGAAGAGTGTCTTCGACTGAGATCTTTAAGGGTTATGTAGCTCGTATCTAATTTGGCTATGCGTTATTCCTGTCACACGCACGCACGTGCTAAGTAATGTTTTAAGATCTCGCTATCTCATCTCATGCTTATGTTTTTGCACAATTTGCTTATTCTTTTTTAGCAAAAACGACAAGAAGACCACTACAATAATAATATAAACATTACATTCATACGGTCATATCCATTTATTTACGACAGCGTGTTCCTTCCGCAAGCACATCACATTAATTCTCCTAAGTCGCAACTTCGCAACATCAGTAAACGTTTATTGATATTACATCAGTAAACCCAGATCGCAAAGGATAAAATATTATAACTGTCGTAAAATCAATTCAGAAACTAGTTCGCTCGATGTCTGCAGTTTCTGCTTACTTCAACTTTTGCAAGCCAGCCTTCATTAAATCTACAAAGAAATCACTTTCATCAAGAACGGGGAAAACTAAGAGAAGTTGCAATATTAAAGTTCGGAATGAATCCGAAGAATTAGAAGCAAACAAGTGCGAGACTCGCGCACGAAGGATTCCGTACCATTATGTTTATGACCGTACGGTTTATGTTTATGAAATTAAATGTTTTTATTTTTATTTTTGAGGCGGTTGAATGAAAGGTAAGTTTTGGTTTACGTTTTATGACGTATTAAAAAAAACTACTTACTAGATCTCGTTCAAATCAATTTTCGGTGGAAGTTTGCATGGTAATGTACATCGTATATTTTTTTTAGTTTTATCGTTCTCTTCTTTTAGAAGTTACAGGGGGGGGGGGGCACACATTTTACCACTTTGGAAGTGTCTCTCGCACAAACTATTCAGTTTAGAAAAAAAATATTAGAAACCTCAATATCATTTTGAAGACCTATTGTTTTTTTTTATCTATTTTTGTGTGAAAATCGTAATGCGGTTCACAGAATACTTACCAAGTTTCTAACTTATAGTTTCGGAAAAAAGAGGCTGTGACATACGGACGGACAGACAGACAGACATGACGAATCAATAAAGGTTCCGTTTTTTACCATTTGGCTACGGAACCCTTAAAATTGTGATGAAAGTGTTACCTTCCCTTTTATATAATTTTGATCGGGGAAAATAATGTTTTTTTTTATGAGTTTGAAGTTTGAAGTAATAAAGTTTTTATAACTAAGTATTATCTAGAATCTTTTGAACCTTTAGACATCATATTTATCTAAGAAGCCAAAGAAAAAACTCTTAATTTTAGTTTTGGAAAAGCAAATAAAATCTCCTTACTTTATTTACGCCGATGTCAGTTGCAATAAATCAAATAAGTGCTTTTGCTATAAATACCGATTGATCCTATGAAACCCACTCAATGTTAGCCGTAACCATTTGTCTCAAATTTTTCCCTAAGAAAAAATCGAAAAAACACGTGCCAGAGACTTTCTTTCAAAAATAACTTCTTTATCGGCTATCTTTTGCAATTTTTTCCTTATCTTTTCTCATAATAAATCAGTAATTGAGGTAGTTTATTGTAAACCAAAGTATCAATTAAAATCGCCAATTAAAGATTTGGGAAAAAAACAAGAACTGTTTTTGTTAAATTTTTTCGACATCTACTGATTCAAAAGTTGCTGTCCCAATATACATGCTGCTTTATATGGCCACCCTACTTTATTGGTATCGTAGCAAGTGTTAGCACTTTGGATTATGTCTTCGCCACAGTTATTAATCAATTCTGTATGTTTACACTAAAAGCTTTGAAAGGGAAAGCTGAATTTCTAGAAAAATTCTTGCGTATTTTGGGTATTACGGGGGATAAATTCGGCGTCACTTGACATTCCATAGATCTTCAATCTGCAAAACAAACAACTCAGATAAACAACACCAATTTCACTTTTATTGAAATACAAGCTTTATTCTTCAAGAGTTTGTATTTTGGAATTGGCAACCTTGTTTCAAATTCCTTGCCTGAGGATCTAGACAAAGAGACATCCAATCAGCAATACGAAGAGTTTAGTTAGTCAAGTTGTTATAAAAAAATAAAACATTTGGAAAGCGATTTTCACCCTCTGCAATTTAGCAGCACCCTCAGCAGTACGTGAAATTTAGTTTTTTTTTATAAAGAAAAAGAGACGTAGCCATTACTTATGTGTAACAACAAAGGTCCTTTGTGAAACCTTTAATGCCCTATACATAACCGCTATTCAAGCAACTTTAAACCTCCCATTATAAGCCATTGCTACAAAAGACTTACGCCTTATCGGGAAACTCATAACACGTCAAATGTCTCCAATATTGATAGCTTCAACTTTAATTGCCGAGAAAATGGCTGACACAAGGAAATACCGATGCTAACACACCTCAATGGCCATTGAGCATTATTTACCGCGGCAATTAATTCTCTTGACCATCGCCTTACGGTTGTCGTGTACGCTTGGGTTGATCTGGCCACAGGAAAATATGGTGCAGAAGCTTTAGTAAATAATTTTGTTTAAGTTTTTCAAGCTAGATGGACGTAAGGAGGTTTTTAGAAAAAAGTGTCATTCAAAAATTAACCTTGAACTAAGCTCGACTTTCACACTCAGCGAGATAAAATACATCGATTAAAAGAATCGAAAATGAAAAAACGTCCGGGTTTGTTTAGCTGAAAAGTCATCCTACTGCCCCAGGGTGAATTTCAACAAATGCCATTTTTATAATCATATCGGTGAACTTTTTCATTTATATTTTTTTTGTATATTTTTCAGGTTTTATGTAATCTTTAGGATATCAAATATCCCCAAATTTAATATCATCAACGTACCATTTAAGACTAAGGAGAAAATTCAGTTTGAATTCTGGTTTCCACCGTTATGACAAACCGGCACCGATTATTTTTGCTGTACACCGATATGATAAGTTTATCCACCGAAATGATGTACATATCCAGCGATATGAAAATCTATCCACCTTTGAACATCAAAAATGTAATAGTTAGTAGGTACCTACCTACATATTTTTACAAGGGTGACTTAGAACTGAAGACCTGAATTGAGGTTCTTATGTAAGTATATCACATCCAAAGAGGACTGAGTTCTTAGAAATCCAATTAAAATATATTTTTTGAAATTATGTACCTATTTTATTATATTTACCTTCTTTTTAATTATATTTACTATAGGTATGTACTTAGAATTTTAGAAAAGAATGTTTATTTTTAATATCATTGTCTTTATTAATGCGTTCAATTGCTCCACCTCACCATCATCATCTCAGCCTATAGACGTACATTACCGAATACAGACCCCCCCTAATGATACATTCATACATCTTCTACTACCCACTGGTATCGTGGTAATGATTTTGGCAGTCTATGTAGGTAAGTATGTACGTATGAATGTTTTTATGCATGTATATAATGTATGTGTCGTATGTATGTTCCATTGTTTCCTTGTATACTTAACGAAATGACACGGGATCTACCGATATGATAAAACGACTCACCGAGATGATAAAATGATCTACCGATATGATAAAGCAATCCACCGATGTGACAAAACTGTGCGTTGATCATGAATCAAAACACCGATATTAGAAATAAGACACCGATTGATTTTTTCTTATCATTTCGGTGTAAATTATCACATCCGTGGTAATAAAGACCACCGATTACAGCGATATGAGAATAGCGACGTGAGAAATAACACACTTTTTAGAAAATTAGAAAAAATGCATAATATCTAGGATAAATTCAATAACAGTCAATGAAGCTAATTCACTTACTACCTCTGTTAGAACCAAACAACAATAATAAAACTACTCATTACACTAGAAAAATGCAACCACCGATAATATAAAATAATTGTCCGGGAGCAACTGACATGGCGTATTTACGTTATTGGCGGGAATATGCAGCGATTTGACACATGCCCGTCCTGACTGCCCACTAGCACACACTAACGATGGAAATAAAATTGGGGTGGGGACGCTGTCGGACTCGTCGATGTAAAGTTAGGTTTAAATTACTTTTGTCCAGCGATATGAGAACATTTTGCAGGACAAGTACGTTTGTGCCTCTCAGTAATAATAATCGTTAATTATGTAATAAAATATGCTATATAATAATAACAAAACTAATATTCTATTAAATAGAATAAGTTATATACTTAACTTACTTATTTTTATTAGTGTATGAGCTTTTTTGTTTGTAAAAAAAGCAGAGGGACAGCACCGATTTGAAAAAAATAGAGGTTTATGTATTTAATTCTTACCTTTGTAATAGTCCTGGGCAAATTATATTTTTGCCACAACCCAATAACTACCTATTGAATACTAAAAAAAAGAATTCAGGACAATATTCCTTTTTTCAAATACTAATTTCAGCGAAGACAAAAAAATGAGTCATTTGGGAAATTCACCCCCCAGAGACTAACATTTGTGGTGAGGGAGAGACACCTTTTAAATTCAACGGCAGAGGTGTACGCATTCAGACCAACTAGGACCAAACCTCAAAAAAAAGAGGATATGTTTCCAATTAATACTAACTACATTATTCTTTCACCTCCAACCGAGCCACAGGAATTCCGGACCGATATAGCTGATCCGATATCCGGAGTTACGGTTCCAATATCGCAGATTATTATACGAGCTAAAGCCAACCGCGAAAGTCAGGTCCGATCCGGTCATATACCGGGGCTGGTCGCCGGATTTCCGATTGTAGGTATGATATCGACTGGCCTTGGCCTACACCCCTGCTTTCTCGACTTTCACCCCATTTCACAAAGTTATTGATGTTAATTGGCTAATGTAGCTAAATGCTACGATGTAAGATTTATTTAACGACTGCCTTGTCGCAGTGTTTATCTTTGAAAGTGGCAGATTATGACATTTTAATTTGAACATAGCAGATAACTGACGGTCCCAAGCTCGCTCTGTGTGTTGTTGTCCATATAAACACACGCCATGACACTCACCGTACACCCGACCCGTCCCGCGCCCGCTCCCTGTGTGGTCTTTTTGAAAATCGGTTTCGAAAAACAAAATTCGATATAAGATCGTCTAGCTCAACAGATTAAAATGGATAGCAATTCATTTTCATGATAAAAAGTTTCAATAATAATCAAGAAAGTATTTTGGTACCATTTGATTTCTAAGAAGAAGAAGTCCCGAAGTCTAGATTTTGCGGTTCATACAAGGTCAAGAACAATATCGTATCGAAAGGAAAACTTTTCCCTAAGGCGCTATTATTGTTTCAGGCATTCAGGTCACAATTGTATGGAAGTTTACGAGCTGCGTGGGTATACTAGCAACTGAGTAACACCGCATAGTATTTTTATTTTTTCTTACTGGCTCATAGTAGGTAACTGAAAATAATAACTATATTGGGGTAAATTGTACGTGAAATGCCGAAAACTGTGTTGTGGAGTAATGATCCTTCTTGCTTATTGGCTTCTTGTATACACCATTATTTTTAGGTCGTTCTGGAGCCGTATACCATGAACTCGATCATCGAACTCGAAACGATTGGGACTATTTAAAAAAAAAATAACAATAAAAAAAAACACGTAACAATAAATTTAATGTTTTTTTTGTAAAATAATGAGAATCGATCGATGAATGAATTTTTCAATGGGTATAGTTCGCATGTGTTGCCGATCGTGGATACGTCTTACACACACATATGCATTTGAGTTCTCATTATTTCAAAAAAAAAACATTAAATTTATTCTTTCGTGTTTTTTTTATTGTTATTTTTTGAAAAAAAATAGGATCCCAATCTTTTCGAGTTCGATAATCGAGTTCATGGTATTCGGCTCCAGAACGACCTAAAAATAATGGTGTATAAGCAGACGGATGGAAGATATAATGTTTTTTTTTAGTTAAACAGTTTATATTTGACTTCGCAAACGCATATTCTAAGCTGTATTTATTTGAGTTATGTATTTAATTCTTAGTTTTACCAATTCTCTGTTTTCAGCGACTTAGATTAAACGAAGAATTATCCGAAATGGTTTATTTTTTCAGTTTCATCATCATCTGCCTAGCCTTTTCCCAACTCTGTTGGGGTCGGCTTCCAGTCTAACCGGATGCAGCTGAATACCAGTATTTTACATGGAGTGACTGCCTATCTGACCACCACAACTCGGTTAGTACTGGGTAATACTATACCTCTTGGTAAGACTGGTTGTCAGACTTTTTGGGGCACTGACTACCTGTAACAATTGTTAAAGATCTACAAATGACAGCCGGGACCAACGGCTTAACGTGCTTTCCGAGGCACGGAGGAAACTCGGTATGTAATGGGTGGTCACCCATCCACAGACCAACCTAGACAAGCACGGCTTAACCTAAACCTTTTTTTTCAGTTTCATCGAACCAAATATTTATTACTATGCACTAAAATCACCGTTTTAATACTTTGAGAAGAGAAGACAGTTTTGTCGACATCTGCTAGCGTCCTTAGCCTTCTGATTTTCCTTCACTACTCCCCTCAGTCTATATTTTAGCTTTCCGTGACTGATTGGAGATTAAATAATTACTCGCGTAGCACAGTAGGAGATGCAAGCCGAGTTTATGTGCGCTAGCCTCGGCCCGCGGCGTTGTCTGTCTACTTTTCATTTCCATAGCGAGTAAACTTATGATTACTTGTTCATTAAAGAGGCGTTCAATCTTGAGAATTGAAATGTAAATCTGTATAATTTTCGTACCTCGATAGATAATCTTCGTGAATCCATTTATGGGCTTGTTTCTCAGTGAACGAAAGAATATAAAGGAATAAACTCAAAAGTGGGGAAAGACTTTGTGTGATATACTCGTACCAGATAATTTAACTGAGATGACGAGTAACACAGAAGTATGGAAGAAGACATGCTGCGCCGACCTCACATAAATTCATATAAGGACAGGAAAATGATGGTAATGATGATACCAAATAATTTAACCAAAACTTATCAGGGTTGGTCATTGGCCGTTATTACAGAGGGTCAAATTAAATTACTTAGTAAACTTCACAGACGTTTTGGGGTTGACGACCGCAGGTAGTAGTTTCCAGTTAGGAATTTAATAAGAACGAGACACCGGAGACACTGATCTGGTATTTGGACTCAATTTCAATATCATAAATTAGTGAACAGAATAAAGTTTAGCGGTTGGTCCCGGGCTCCCAGCTGTCTTTCGTAGATCTTTGACAGTCGTAACAAGAACTTATCCAAAAGCCGAAACCATAAGTCTGGCCATAAGTCTTTACAAGGTTTCCCGTGTTACCCAGTACGGGTCTTGGTGGTCAAATAGGCACTTGCTCCATGTAAATTACAGGTACCTATTAAGTTGGTGTTCGGTTAGGCTGGAAGCTGATCCAACATAGTAGGGAAAAGACTATGATGCATACAGATGATGATCTTTAGTAATTGCTAGTAGTAGTACCACCTGGCTATACAGTGTGAAAAAATAATTAGCTGTCCCAAAAATTTGGGTCGAGTCGGATAGCACGAGATAAATTCTTAAAATCAAGTAAATATTGTAAGTGAAATGAGTAGGTGTTTAGGTTAATTTTGAACATTAGTACCGATTGTTGTCAAGAGATGGCGTTGTTAGTTGAGCGGCGGTTTCTGAATCGCGGTGTTAAGATTTTCCGTCGTTCAACTAGGTCAACGATATTATATTTTTTTTGGGTGTGAGCAGCAAGCACTGTGATTAGTTATATTATACGCGCTTAATTGTACAGTCCAGTGTTTTATTATCCACCCTCTCCAAGTCGATCTTGTTCATGGTAGACATGGGCAAAATGTATCATTGAAAAGAAAAGATAGATATGCATCTTTCAATCACTCGGATATGAATCACTCTTTTATATCTTTGTATCAGTATGTATCAGTAGCTCATTCGACACACGCAATGCGTGCGGCTCACTCATTCCAATAGATATAGTGATAGGTTTTTTTGTTTGCTCCTTTCGGATATATTGAGCGGTTGCGATTGAACATTTTCTTTCTTTTCGTGCAAGTCGGCAAATGAATATAAATTTTAAAAATAACTATAGGTACTTGTAGGTACAACCTACTTCTATTTCCATATATTGAATATATCAATAGTTTTTGTACTGACGTAGGTATATCAGTTTATAATGGTCAAACACTTATTCTCGGTATTGAGAAAGTGCGACAGAACATTCTAAGTAGGGAGGTGCGAAAGAGATGTATTGACTTTCCGAAGAGACGCCGTGTCACTTGCCGCTCATGCTTGTGCGACACAGATACAAAAGGACGACGATTGAACGAGTTGTAAAAGATACACTGATACATTCGGATTTGAACTGATATAAAGAGTGAGTGATCAGAACGGATTGATACATCTCTTTTTTATCTATCATTCCTGAGTTACCCATCTCTAGTTCATGGTCCTTCGAGAGCCGGGTGTGGTCGGGAGTGTTTTTGGTGGTTTCCAGTGGTGGTAGAAATTACCACCCTTCGCTTCGTTACTGGGCAGTGGATCGCTGTCCAGAGCATCCCTTCAGTGGGTACCAGGTGAGAGGTACCAGGAGCTGGAGGTGGAAGACTTGTTGGCGCAGGGAGCAGCCAGTGGAGCGTGGTGCAGCACTACTGGTGGCAGCAGCAGCCGGGAGGAACGAGGCAAGGGAGGAGCAGAAACTCAACAGTTCGTGGTCAAGCAGACAGGGGGCGCCACCTGTGTGGTGCAGTACATCGCGGCTTGACGTTGCCGTCGGTCTGTGTCAGTGAGTGTATCTGGTGAAAAAATCGTGAGTACTTTCAACCTTATTAAATCAGGAAGAATCCAAGAGAAAAAGTGCATTAGAAATTGAACTTTATTCTCATTAGAAAATTAACTTAGCTGTTGTGTGTGATTTCGGACTTGTGAAATTTTCAAGAAAAAGTGGTGGCACACGGGGAACCTATGCCCGTTTTGCCATAGAAAATAAACGTTAAAAAGACTTGTAAAATTTTCATTGGTTTTAAATTCTGAGTTGGAACAAGTGCAATAAGACTGTTTTTAGTGGACATTAAGTAGAATAATTATATTTTCCACTCTTTATTGTTTAAAGTTGTTTATTGTGCTGTAGTTAGAAATTTATTATTTTTGTTATTTTTAATTGTGTTTACGTATAATTCGTGTTATTTTTTGATTTTGTGTATACGTAAAATTCGTGTTTTCAAAATGGATTCATTTATCGATATCCAAGAAGATGTGAAAACAAAAATAGAAAAGTCTTGGATTAACTTAAAGAAATGCCCAAAAGATAGGCTTACAATATCGTATATTGAAACACGTTTAGAAAGTTTAGAACAACAATGGCAACTTTTCTATAATACGCATGTTAGGATAATCAGCGAAGTTAAGAAATCGGAATTGCATAGCTCCAATTACCATAAAGATTGTTTTTATGACGAGGTTGAAGAATTATATATTCAATTAAAAAGCACTTTAAAAGAGCTAATAAGGAAAGATAAATTTGTATCTAGTGGAGAGAATAGTAGTAGCTCGGGACTTAGCGGTAACAAAGATTTTCATAACTTTCGGTTACCAGAAGTGAAAATACCAATGTTTTCTGGTAAATATCACGAATGGGTAACCTTTAGAGATTTGTTTATGGGTTTAATACACAAAAATAGTAGCCTAGATGATGCACAAAAATTGTATTATTTAAAAGGGTATTTAACCGGAGAAGCGGAACTGTTGTTAAAAAATGTAAAAGTTACATCGGAAAATTATAGTACAAGTTGGGAAAAATTAGAGTCCATGTACAATAATAAACGATTCTTAGCAAATGGTATTGTAAAATCTTTATTCAATCAAAGAACATTAACAGGAGAATCCGCATCAGAGATTAAAAAACTTTTAAGTACAACTACTGATTGTCTAGAGTCAATAAAAAATTTAGAGATCGATCTTGCATCATTTTTAATCGTTCATATTGTAACCGAAAAACTGGATAAGGCTACTAGAAGGGCTTGGGAATTAAAGGTAGCATCGGATCCAAGCCATGATCTTCCTACTTTTGATCAACTAAAAGATCTTTTGATTAATCGATTCAGGGGGTTAGAAAATTTAGATATTAAGGTAGATAGGGTCCAAAGGACAACACAGGCACTACACATAATGAAAGATAGAAAGGGATCTTGTGCATTTTGTGCAGGTGAACATAAAATAAGTGCATGTAAAAAATTCATAAACGAAAGTATTGCTAATCGGAGAGACTTTGTTCTCAAGAAAAAATTATGTTTCGTTTGCTTGCTTGATAACCACTCTGTTAGATTTTGCAAGAACACTCTCAAGTGCCAGGTGTGCAAACGCCGCCACCATTCATTGCTACACCCACCGGGTGGTGTAGGGTCGGAAGTTGGTGAGGGTAGTAGTGCTGCTCGCGCGGAAACCTCATCGAATGGGGAGAATACAGCCGCTAATCAAGCGGAGGGGTCCAATACTCCGGTAGTCTCATGTCTTGCGAAAGGGAGTAGGAAAACGGTATTACTAACGACGGCGTTAGTTAAGGCGGAGTCGAAGAATGGGACTTACCACGTGGTTAGGGCATTGCTGGATCAGGGATCACAGGGTTCCTTTGTTACGGAATCCTTGGTTCAGTATTTGGGATTAAAGAAAATACCTTCAAAAAATACGGTGCTCGGTGTGGGAGACAAAGGTACAACGTCGACGGCTATAGTGGTTATAAATCTTAGGTCAAGAGTAAATCCTTCTTTTAAAATAAAGGTGAATGCCTACGTTTTAAAGTCAGTAACGTCTCTTCTCCCATCTTCTAAAGTAGCTAGAGTAGAATGGGTAGAATTGAACGAGAATGATTTGGCTGATCCGGATTACTTCAGACCTAATAAAATTGATATTTTATTGGGCGCTGAAGTATACAGTCAGGTCATTCAGCACGGTGTTAAGAAGAATGCAAACGGGACTCTATTGGCGCAAGAAACCACTTTAGGATGGGTATTGTCGGGTGCGTTTGAAGTTGACCAAGGTATAAGTTCTCCCTCAAAAATAACTGTGATGCATACCAGCGTCCAAGATGATGAATTATTGAGAAAATTCTGGGAACTGGAAGAAACATCTGGAACAAAAAGGATGCTCACAGAAGAGGAAATTAAATGTGAAGAATTGTTTAAAACTACAACTACAAGAGATAAGGACGGCAGATATATAGTAAGATTGCCGTTACGGGATACAAACCTGGTTGGTAGTGGCGGTGAATCCAAAGGGATAGCTGAAAAAAGACTTAAAGGATTAGAAACAAGGTTAGCAAAAAATGATAAATTAAAGGCTGACTACGCTAAGGTGATACAGGAATATTTAAGTCTTAACCACATGGTAGAAATAAAAGAAAAGGATAAAGATAATAAAAGGGGTGTTTACTTACCTCATCATGCTGTCGTCCGGGAGGATAAGGACACAACCAAAGTGCGTGTTGTGTTCGATGCGTCCTGCAAGCGCAGCAACGGGAGGTCACTTAATGATGACCTAATGGTGGGTCCGTCTTTGCAAGACGAACTCCGTCATATTATTATGCGTTGGAGGGCGCATAAGATTTGTGTAGTGGCTGATATTATAAAAATGTACCGGCAAGTTTTAGTGAATAGACAAGATACTCAAATGCAACGAATCCTTTGGCGGGACAGTCCTGAAAAGGAAATAAAGGAGTACGAATTGATAACCGTTACATTCGGGACAGCCTCGGCACCATACTTAGCTGTACGGGCTCTTCAACAGCTTGCAGTTGACGAATGCGGTGATAATGTAGATATAGCTAAAATAATCGTAAATGATTTTTATATGGACGATTTGATGTCAGGAGCTGAAACTAAAGAAGATGCGTTAAAAATCTATATGGAAATAACAAAGGTGTTAGCTAAAGGCGGATTTCAACTACAAAAATGGAAAAGCAATAGCGAAGAATTAATAAAGAGCATTAAGGATGGGAATGATGAAGCATTACAGATAAAAATAGACGATGTTACAAAAATTTTAGGACTTACCTGGAATTCACGCGATGATTGTTTCCAATACTCTCTGGTACTTCAGCAGATAACTGGACCTGTAACAAAAAGAAAAATTATATCCGATATTGCAAGATTATTCGATCCATTGGGGTGGCTAGCACCAAGCATAATCATAGCAAAGGTGTTAATACAAAAGCTGTGGTTGGCAGGGTTAGAATGGGATCAAGAAGTTCCTAATAATTTAGTATATGAATGGGCAACTTACCGTCGCAACTTATCTTCTTTGGTGGAGGTTAGAATCCCACGATGGCTGCATACTGCTACTAACGTAAAGAAGGAACTGCATGGCTTCTCGGATGCTTCCAAAATGGCGTACGCAGCTGTCATTTACCTCAGAGTTGTGGATCACGAAGGAAATATTCACATTTCTTTAGTAGCGTCAAAAACGAAGGTGGCACCCATTAGACAAGTGTCCATACCTAGACTAGAACTTTGTGGGAGTGTTCTTTTAGCCAAATTAATGGCTGAAGTAGGAGAAGTAATGGGTGTCCAGAAGCTTGATTGGCATGCATGGACAGATAGTGAGGTGGTACTAGCTTGGCTCAATAGCCATCCTAGTCGCTGGAAAACTTTTGTAGCCAATAGAGTTTCAGATATTTTAAACACCTTGGATACATACCACTGGTCTCACGTATCGTCTAAGCAAAATCCCGCAGATTGTGCTTCCCGCGGTGTGTGCCCAGCTGAATTGAAATCTACGGCTATATGGTGGAATGGTCCAGACCTGTTGCGACAGCAGGTAATTGACTATAAAAGGCCGAAGCATCTCGTAACACATTTGGAAGAGGTCAAGGCGCACACGACTGCGGTCGACACAATTAACATTTGGAATAAGTTTTCTAGGTTGTCGAAATTAATAAGAGTTGTCGCTTACTGTCGGCGGTTTTTGAATTTAAGAAAACAGGCAACAACACAACATTGTACGCGGGAATTAACGAAACAGGAGCTTGACGAGGCCACAGACACATGCATAAAGAAATGCCAAGAGGAGTTTTCAGAAGAATTGAAGGAATTAAAAAATAGTACGTTATTAAAGAAAAAGGGGAATCTAAAATCGTTAAATGCTTTTATTGACTCAAATGGAATTGTAAGAGTTGGAGGAAGACTTGAAATGTCTCAATTGGATTATAATCGCGTGCACCCAATCCTCTTGCCAAAGGAATCTTTTTTGAGCGAACTTGTGATCGCTGACGCTCATTCAAAAACCATGCATGGTGGCCCGCAGCTTATGGTCACATATATCCGATCCAAATACTGGATCATAGGAGTTAAGTTGCTAGCCAAAAAATATGTAAGAAACTGCGTTAAATGCATAAGGTATTCAGCCAAAACTCGACTCCAACTTATGGGGCAACTACCATCGGCACGGGTGACGCCAAATAAACCCTTTTTGTGCACAGGAGTGGATTATGCAGGACCCTTAAACATACGGGTGTCAAAGGGTCGCGGGAACAAGTCATATAAGGGTTACATTGCACTCTTTATATGCATGTCCACTCGAGCTGTACACATAGAGGCAGTTAGTGAGTTGAGTACCAAAGGTTTCTTGGCTGCGTACAAAAGATTTGTGGCTAGGCGTGGTCGCTGCGCCGAGTTGTACAGCGACAACGGTACTAATTTTGTAGGGGCTGCACGGGAATTGCTTCATTTATATAATGAAGATAAATCGAATTTTAATACAGAATTAGCAGAGTATCTCGCTACAAGTGGCACGGAGTGGCACTTTATTCCTCCTCATGCGCCAAATTTTGGGGGACTTTGGGAGGCAGGGATAAAGTCTACCAAATACCATTTAAAGAGGGTCGTAGGAAACACTACTCTGACATATGAAGAGATGGCTACAGTCCTGGCTCAAATTGAAGCGTGCCTCAATTCGAGGCCGTTATCGTATGTGGAGGATCAGGACAAATTAACCATCCTAACTCCCGGGCATTTTCTGATAGGTGAGCCAGTAGTTTTATCTCCCGATTTAAATTATGAAAGGGCAAATGTTAGCACGTTAAAGCGATGGCAACTTCATCAGAGAATGATGCAGGATTTCTGGCGACGTTGGTCGCACGACTACCTTCACCAATTCTTGCAACGACATAAGTGGCAATATAAAACTCCGGAACCATCTGTCGGTGATGTAGTTTTGGTTAAAGAGGACGATATGCCTCCTGGCAAGTGGTTACTAGGCAGGATTGAACAAAAACATCCTGGGTCTGACGGTCTTACTCGTGTCGTAACTCTACGCACACAATCGTCTACGATAAAAAGACCGACGTCTAAATTATGTTTACTGCCTGTGTCCAATTGAACGTGATTTGTTAGATGTAAGTATAATGTTGAACTCATTGTGTTAACAGTTTGTCAAGTAGTTTTAATTTTAATAGTCATAAGGATTTAAATTGTAACCAAAACCTGTCAAGGATAAAAAACGAATGTAATTGCTTCTCACCAAGGGTAAGAGTTAAGTTCAGGGCATTCGAGATACTTTACCTTATTGAAAAATGGAGCCTTATTGAAAGACATTCTGCAATAATGTCCTTGGTGGGCGGTATGTTTAGGTTAATTTTGAACATTAGTACCGATTGTTGTCAAGAGATGGCGTTGTTAGTTGAGCGGCGGTTTCTGAATCGCGGTGTTAAGATTTTCCGTCGTTCAACTAGGTCAACGATATTATATTTTTTTTGGGTGTGAGCAGCAAGCACTGTGATTAGTTATATTATACGCGCTTAATTGTACAGTCCAGTGTTTTATTATCCACCCTCTCCAAGTCGATCTTGTTCAGTAGGTAATTTCAATTATAAAACCGTCCGTTTTTACGTCGCGTTTAGGGTAAACTTGCCTAATTCGTACTTACGCCAAATTCGTACTCCACTTAAAACTCGGCTTTGGTAACAGCTATCAGCGCCTCTAGTGTCAAAAAATAGAAATAACAGTCGGCCATTTTACCACCTGACAGATAACACCTGTGACGCTGCTCTCGACAAAAATATTGAGAAAGTAAGTTTTTTTCAACTATTATTGTAATATTTTTACACATTTCGTAAGAGTTTTATCGAAATAAGGTCATGTAAAACCTATTTTACGATTCGATACGTATTAATATGCGTTCTTGCGATTTCATCTGACTTTTTATCATACTCGTAACTGTTGTCAATTTTTTTGGCGGTAAATTTAAAATTTGTTTGGCCCTTGCTCCTATTTCGTACTTGAGTTAAGTTCTTAAAACGTACTGGTACGATTTAGGAAAACAAGATTATAACTGCGATGATTGCCGAGAATTGGCGAAGACCATCCGTCGAATGTTTTAATAACGTTTAACGTTTTAATTTTTGATTATGACTCTGATTCTCAATACTGTATAATGACTAGATCTCAAAGTACGAATTAAGAATATAGCAGTACGATTTGGGATGAATGGTCTTAAATCGTACTTTTTTAGTTTTTTTTTAATTGTTTATTTCTGAGAAGTTTATAAGGTTTATGTTAAATTTGATTATAGAAACAATAAAGCATTTAGCAAACAAAAATTACTTTTATTTAAAACTAATTTATCATTCCTAATTTTCTAAATATGATGGTTTTCTCTTAAGGGGTACGAATTAGGCAAGTTTACCTGCGTGCTAGTGTTAGGGCCTCGGAGGGTTGACTATGACGTCTTAAAGCAGGAGTAATTCCAGTGTGGGAAAGAGACAGAGCTATACTGGTCGTCTAGCGCCGTCTCTTTCCCACACTGGAATGACTCCTGCTTTTAGACGTCATGGTAGGCCACCAGATTCGGGCTGCGGGACTGTTCGAAAGAGATACCGCGGCCCTGGAACATAAAGGGCAAAAGAAGGAACATGGATGGTTTTTAGTCAGTAAAAGTCTGAAACTCCCTGCCGCTCCGCCCAGAGCGGGAGGAGTCATTTGATGATTTCCCATCCCAAAAAAAAAACCACCAGATTCGGTCCCATGGACAAAATTGATCATTTTGATAGTCTGCACACCCTCTTAAATATGACCACGCTTTTCCGATTCATGTTGTACAGCTCCAGTGCAGCACTATCAAGCTATCTAATAAGAGCGGAACCGTACCGTCTGCCGTCCGTTTATGGTGATAGGGGGCCACAGCTGGTTGGTTTTTATTGACGGTTGCGGGAAAATCTATTGGTTGTGGAATGAGGGTAATGAGGTATGGTTAGATTGTACTGTTAAACTAATAATAATATCTTGGGACAACCAACACACCGCCATCTGATCCCAAACTAGGCAGAGCCTGTCCTATGGCAACCAGACAACTGATAAACATACTTATATATTTCTAAATACATACATATTATAGATAAATTACACACCCAGATACAGAACAAATAATCGTACTCATCGCACAAAGATTTGTTCTGTGTGGGAACCGAACCCACGACCTCCGTCCTAGCAGTCAGGGTCACTAACCACTAGACCAACAGGCCTATCTAGCCTAAACTAAACTATTTATAATTAGTCATCATCGTGATCATCTGCCTAGCCTTTTCCCAACTATGTTGGGGTCGGCTTCCAGTCTAACCGGATGCAGCTGAATACCAGTATTTTACATGGAGCGACTGCCTATCTGACCTCCACAACCCAGTTAGTGCTAGGTAATACGATACCCCTTGGTAAGACTGGTTGTCAGACTTAGTACTTATGGTTAATACAGGGAAGAGTTTGGGTGTGAACGATGAAAATGATTGAATAAACACTGTTTTAAGCCTTCATGGTTTATAACTAAACTTAACTTACATTTTCACTAACATATCTTCCATGATTTTCACCGATTCTGAGCTCCCGATCTTTTGATGCTGTGGCAAGCGCCATGATCGCGGGATGACTGGAGAATGCGAGTGGATGGTTAATAAATTATTACGTGCAGACTTGTCTACCCTCTTTCATTGATCTTTGTTTAAGATTAATTAGCATTGCCAAAGTTTAAACCGACACCGATTAAGTTGCGCGTGTCAATGACCCTAGTAGTCTAAGTCTACTTCTGAGAAGTTAGACATAGATTGAATTAAAGATACTAACATTGTCATAGCATGAAGTATGTGTACTTACCATATACCAGCTTTTCAATTCACACAATAGGTACCGTTTGACGGCAGTAACCAGTGGCTACCGCAAGGAGCTTAACCCCGTAGCACACTAATGTGATTCGCGATACCCATCTATGTCTACACACGAGTTGATTGAGTGCGACGTTGATAGCATTAGACGGAGTGCAGCGCCCTCTGGATTGGATCTTATTCTCTGAATAGTTTGTCAATACGCTTTTGTTTAAGATTGTGTAGAAATTCTGCGATTGCTTTTTGTTTTATGTGTTTATTTTTCTTTTTAGCGTGTGCGAGTGGCTAAATTGTGCCAGTAGGACAGAACTTGCGGGTATGGAATTGCATCAAATCAAATCAAATCAAATCAAATCATAATTTATTTGTTAACATAGGTAAAAAAATACAGATCTTATGTTTGATGAACAGAGCGCTATGTTATGCCAGGAGGCGTACAAATATGGTGTGCAAATCTATCTGAGGATTACAATCATTTACTAAATATTTGAAAATTATGCATAATTATGGTATTAAATTAGAAAATAAATTGAACAATTACATATAATGTTATTATAAATTACATAATAAAATGACAATTAATTAAACATTAACATACAAACAACCAAATTATCAATTAATTAGCAAAATTTTTGCAAAAGGCTTTGCAAAATAAATGATTTCTGATTTCAAAAATTAATAGAATTCAAGATGATGTCATGTAATAAAGAAAAAAAATAAAAATTAAACAGTAGTCAATATAAATATCATTAAATATAGACGTCAAATTATCAGATTATCACAACAGATGTCAGTAAAAAAAATGTCAAAAATTCAATCATAATTTCGTCATAAAAATAAACAAATATTAACAAAATACACAATTACATGTAAAACAAAAGTTGCAGTAATAAAAAATAAAAAAATAAGAAATGTCAAATAGCTTAAAAATTCTTTTCAATTAGGAACTCCTTAATATTATAATATGCTTTCGCCACTAAAAAGCTTCGGAGTCTCTTTCTAAATAATGAAAGCGGTAGCTCTTTCCATGTCTTCGGCAATTTGTTATAAATGACTGGTGCCATGCAGTAGACACTTTTGCGCATAAGTGCAGTCTTAGCTGGCTCCTGACATAGCAAACTATTATCGCGTCTATTGCGGGGTGCTACATCTGATAGTCGTCTAAATCGACTCGGATTTGTCTTTACAAACACAGCGACTTCAAATAAGTACAGACACGGCAATGTTAATATTTTATAGTTTTTAAAGAATGGTTCACAACTGTCAGTGGGTTTAAGTTTAAACATCGCTCTAACACATCTTTTTTGTGCCTTGAAAGCGGTCTCTCTTTCAGTAGAGTTTCCCCAAAATATGATCCCATACCGTAAATGTGATTCTGCTATCCCATAATAGGCAGTCAGAAGAGCATCCGTGTTCAATATAGGGGATAGTGAGAGTAGAGCGTATGCAGCCTTACTCATTTTCTTGCATAAAATATCAACGTGTGTTTTCCAATTTAGTTTTTTATCTATTTCGAGACCCAGGAATTTTGTAGTCTCAACTTCGTCTATGCTATCATTATTGTAGTGTATATTTAAGTTAATACTAGAGGTCTGTTGTCTAAAATGGA
Organism: Eurois occulta; assembly: GCA_950022335.1. NCBI lineage: Eukaryota > Metazoa > Arthropoda > Insecta > Lepidoptera > Noctuidae > Eurois > Eurois occulta. The sequence continues at coordinate 16,878,806 of OX465486.1, read as the reverse complement.
TAACTTTAGTTTTAGTCAAATTTATTTTTAAATTGTTTGCGTCTAGCCAGTTTACCATCTGTTTTAAACTATTATTAATTTCACTCTCATAAGTCTCTATATTTTTACAAGCTATTGTGATCGTGCTATCGTCCACAAATAGTGTTATAGGTCGTTCAATACATTTTGGTAGGTCATTTATGTATAAAATAAATGCAAAGGGACCTACAACACTCCCTTGCGGTACCCCAAATAATACTTTACGCTCCGAAGACCGGAATATCTCTTCACATTTATTTACCATATTAATTTTATTGACTTCAGTTATTTGTTTTCTATTTTGTAGGTACGAATTAAGTAAATTAAGGACATTGCCCCTTATCCCGTAGGCTTCGAGTTTATCTAAAAGAGTAGCATGATGTACATAGTCGAACGCCTGGGTCATGTCGCAAAATATACCACAAACAGGATTCCGTTGATCAACGTTTTTAATGACATTGTGTATAAAATCATATAAAGCCATATTAATAGTCCTGTGTATCCGAAATCCTTTCTGTTCCTCACACAGAATGTCATGTTTATCTATGAATTTATAAAGTTCCCTATAAATATACTTTTCAAACTTACTTTTCCCTATAAATATCCATCCATTGAATGACTTCTTAAAGGCGCGATTCCATTAGGCAAGTTACTTGTATGCAACTTCCAAATTGCATATAAGCTACAACTTGTATGACGTAGTTTGAACTAGTACATTTTTTATTCAAGTGACGTTTAGTTGCATTAGTTGCACTGTCTTTTCTTATCTTTAGGCTCTGGGGAATACGCGACGAGAAGACCCGGCGAAGCTTCCCAAACGCTGCCCAGCCCAGCTGGATTCTTCTGTTAGCCTCCCTCTCATATTGTTTTTGCCAAACTGCAGAGTTTGCCCGAGGTAAACACCCGAGGTTTACCTCGAGTGTGGTTACTACACCTAAAAAGGGTAAAATAAAAAACTTTTTGCAAAAAAAAACCAACTTCCAAAAAAATAGTTTTATTTATGGTTTCATCAAGGTGTAGCCTATGGTTATAAAACAACCGACTTCCAAAAAAATACTCAAAATCGGAAAATAACTTTACTTTCGGAAGTCGGTATCAAAACAAGTCAATGAAACATAAAACTCACCGACTTCCGAAAATAAAGTTATTTTTCCGATTTTTAGTGTTTACACCTTGATGAATCCATAAATAAAAGCTCTGCTGTATTATTGGCTCCGGTCAGCGCCAAAAGTTTCATCCAACAGCGCGCTGTGATTTAAGTATTTCATCGTTTGAGGAAAGCATCACCACTACACTAGTTGCCTGACTTATTTTAAATACCGTGTAATTTTTTTAATAGTGGTCGGATAAACGATCTTACTCCTAAGTAATGAAAAAATATACCCGCAAAAAACCAGCGTGTGGCTCCGAGCTTTGATTATCGTCGTAAACATTATATCGATCGAACCAATTACTTATATAAATTCGCTGTTAATTACTGCAGTTTAAGTGCACTTTCAAGAGAATAAACGGATTAACAGGGGTTTATCCGTGTATTGAATACTAATCATAAATTAAACTTCTACATTTTCTTTATTATTATCTATACAACTCTACTCTATTATTTATAAGTATAATTTATTACAACACTATAGTAAATATAGCCCTACACAAATCAATTTTAAGTGAGGTTTATTTTCGTGTGGGTCCCAAATTCCGAATTCGGAAAAGAGGCAATTGGGTTTTCCGTTTCCAAAATTCTCGTTTATAGTCCGGAATGAGAATCGTGAATCGTGTTGGTCCGACCGCTATCGCATTGGGATCTAATAGGCACCGGCGATGGCCGCGATCGGTGAATTTCAACAAAGAAATGGAACGCAGATCGGATTTTTTTATGGCGGTTTCGGTGATAGATTGAATCTACCTACCGCGTAGTGTAGATTTTAGGTTGCATTACCAAGAGTATGTAGTAATATTTGACCCATAACTCTTTCTTGCCATAGCGATAGGGTTATGAATATATAACCATGAAAAGCAGACCACTGCAATAGTTTTATAAACTTTCAATTTGCATGGTTTTTTTTTCCAATCTTTAGGAGATTGGATAAACAATGTTTTTTTTTTGACAAACAGACATAATATGTACCTAACTTTTACGATTATATGGAAATGCAAAGTAATGGAATCGGCCAGCAGTCACAACTATTTAAAGTTGAACTCAGTTCGCCATTGTTGATAATCTAAATATATAAAACTCAAAGGTGACTGACTGACATAGTGATCTATCAGCGCACAGCCCAAACCACTGGACGGATCGGGCTGAAATTTGGCATGCAGGTAGATGTTATAACGTAGGCATCCGCTAAGAAAGGATTTTGATCAATTCTACCCCCAAGGGGATAAAATAGGGGATGAAAGTTTGTATGAAACTTTGTCAATTTTAAACCGATCGGGCTGAGACTTTGCATGCATAAAGCTACTGTGACGTAGGCATCCGCTAAGAAAGGATTTTGATCAATTCTACCCCCAAGGGGATAAAATAGGGGATGAAAGTTTGTATGAAACTTTGTCAATTTTAAACCGATCGGGCTGAAATTTGGCATGCAGATAGATGTTATGACGTAGGCATCCGCTAAGAAAGGACTTTGATCAATTCTACCCCCAAGGGGATAAAATAGGGGATGAAAGTTTGTATGAAACTTTGTCAATTTTAAACCGAATAATAATAATTCTTCACGCGAGCGAAGCCGCGGGCAAAAGCTAGTTATACTATGTTGCTCAAACTACAAGTCTCGCGGATGCAAGCGCGACTGCTGAGCATGAGGTTCGATTCCCAAATCGGGCAAAGTGTTATTGGGATTTTCCTTCAAGAATTTCTCAGTAGCATCCACGAGTCTGGATTTCTGCCCGGACTAAAACACAACTGGTGAAATCTGGGTGTACTATAAGGTACACCTCTACTCCCCCTTATGTTATGTTATGTTAAATGATTATAGAAAAGATTATCATAGAAGTACCCTTTCGCTACCTTATTAAATACTTACCCGACAGTTAGCTAACCCAATGAGTCCGAACAACATAGACGGGACCGGGAGACGCAAGAGGTATGTAGGTACACAGGGCACAACGTGTACTTGAAGTGAAGTGGTATTTAAATTACGTGGTGTGGTGTACAAAGTGGTATAGCTGGCGGGTGCGTTTAAACTTGATGGTATGATGGTCCCACGGGGAGAGAATCATTTCGCTAATATAGGCTTCGCATTACATGCGTATGGAATGTTGAAAATTACTTTCATTCGTATAACACTAGGGTCGTAGAACCCTTTTAAAAATTGTTAAGTGTTTACATATTGGTGATCGTGACTCTATACCAATGTAAACTGAAACAGAATAAAGTTTACTTATGTTATTATTTATATACAAATATATATTTTAACTAAAGTAAACTTAACTTATTTTTTTACGTGCGTATGTAGAATTTTTAATCTAATGAAATAAAATTCCTGTGCTTAACCATTTTCTGCACTTGCCAAAAAGGTTTAATTAAAATTCGTAGTCCCATATTTATGCATTTGCTGGTACATAATTAGCTAGCTCTTTGCGATGTTAAATAGAATAAGTAGCTTAATTAAGGTTATTTCCCTACACTACACTACACTACACTACACTAAGACAACTCCAGGCCATAAAAACCCTTGGGCTGCGGGACTGTTCGAAAGAGATACCGCGGCCCTGGAACATAAAGGGCCAATGAAGGAACATGGGTGGTTTTTAGTCAGTAAGAGTCTGACACTCCCTTCCGCTCCGCCCAGAGCGGGGGGGGGGGGGGGGTCATTTGATGATTTCCCGCCCACCAAAAAAAAAAAAAGGTTATTTCCCTGCAACATGGCTCTGCTACAGAGGGTGTTAAAATAATAAACTTATCGAAATCATGAAGTTGTTATAAGTTTTATAACAGCAGGAACCAAACCATATATGGTTTTTACTTTGATTCTATAATTCTCTAAAAGTATTATTTTTATTTCTGAAAAACTCACAGTAGTTCCACCAAAGATAAAAAGCAGCTCCAAGTTACACGTATTACAAGCTTAACGTGGGTAAAATATCCATCTCAGATAATAAAGCCATAAAGCAATGGAACTAAACAACATACTGTGAACTAGATTCTATTTAAAGTTCAAAGAGTCAAGAGATCAGGAAATTATGTTTTAATGCAAACGAGGAAACAGTTTAACTGGTAATAAACACAGTAATGGCTCAGTTACTGAGTTTCGTCGCGTTACATGTGAAAATATCTGTCAATTAAACGGTGGAACTATATTTGAAATGCCATTTAAAATGCTGTTAAAACTGTGGCAGCTGCGTTCGTTTCATTTTAATTTAAATATTTACGTGTGTTGTATACATGCTGTATATTAAGGTAATGCACTGTTTGATGAAGGGTTGTAAATATTTAATTTAATTCTTCTCACTATATGGGTGGTTTTCAGATGATTTGTCTGTTAGCCACAATAGTAATAGTCATTTTCTTTTTCAGTGACTATGTTCGAGGTTTAATTAAAAGAACCAAGTTTTATGCAAATTATAACATCAATAATTGATTGAATTGATTGATTGATTGAGGTTGACTGGTAGAAAATGCCTATGGCATTAAGTCCGCCTCTGTACTTTGTGCTTTAAGTGTTAAATAAATAAATAAACAATTTTTGACAATATTGACGAACAAAGTTATGAGCTATTGAAATAATTTAACATCACAAATAAATGTAAACTTTTGCCATTCTAAGAATTTGCTTTTTTTTAAAGCCGACGAACGACGGCAGCAAAACAGCAAAAATTTATTTGCATAGTCACTTGTTTCGGAACAAAGAATATGTAGATTATGAAGTAGGTACGACCGACTGCAAAATCTACAATTCTTTCATTCAAGCAGAATAATCCCTCATTTTAGTACCATCCTTAAAATTCCTTCAATTCTTCTAAAGTTCTATTTCCTTTGAAAGCATAACAACGAACGTCTTAAATCACATAGCTTTTATTACAGAGCGTGTATAATATCGCCGCGATTCTCTCGCTCGTGGAGACGGCCTCATACAAATACGTGGCACGACGATAATATCGTCGCGGTATCTCTTTCGAACAGTCCCGCAGCCCTGGCAGGCACCGGCCCTTGCGGGCCCCTCCCGTTGCTGACAACTCTTTGAGGCGCGCGTGGAACACGACCGCGCCGTCGACACGGCCTGCCCGTCGTCATACGACGGACGGACGGCGAGCTACCCCATTACTCACCGTCCACAGGCCCGTGCCTACGGTGGCCGAGAACCATCACGGCGTGGCCCCCGACGCCCGGTGCTTCTCCTCCCGCGGCGGCTGGGACGTGAGGCTCTCTCCCTCTCACGTTCCGCCGCCTCCTTCGCTAGCATGACTGCTTCGCAGAAGGAGGCGACGGCTTCCCATTCCCTCTCGCCCCAGACCATGGCTTGAACCAGGGCCGGGCGCGAACCACCAGGGCCGGGCGCGACCAGGGCCGGGCGCGGTGGAGACGGCCCCTTACATACTCTTTTTGCTTCGTCCACTATCATCATTGAAGCTTGTTGCTTACAAGTCGGTGACTATAATAATAGGTAACTGTTAGAATTAATACCATAGACGTTCATAGTGTTCCAGGGTTTATATTTCCTTTGGTATTCTTGAAGAGTTGGGAAAGGAGTGGTGAAGGAAATGTCTTGAAGTTTTCGCGTAAGAGATTATTAAACACTATCTTAGTGCTTTTTCTCGATCTGCTGTTTCAACTAGTCAGGTTTTTCAGGAAAATTCAAATGACAACACCCCCACCCTCGTCCCTCCTCATCCCCTCCCTCCTCCTTCTTTTTCAACTTTTTAAGTGACTTCTAATAAAGGTTGTTATGTATTTCACCATCATCTTTTTAGGGATCCGTGCCCGAAAGGCTAACCAACGGGACTCTATTACTAAACCTCCGCTGTCTGTCCATCCGTCCGTCCGTCTGTTTGTCAGCGGGCTGTCTCATGATCTGATGATGATGTGCATTTTGGTTGCTTAAACAAAAAAAACTAAATCAAAATTAAATGGGGCTCTCCTACTACGATGGTGGATAACCCTTCATGCGCGAGTCCGACTCGCACTTGGCCGATTTTTTCTCGATCTGCTGTGTTCCAAAGTTACAACAAGTAAGTTTTTTTGAAAAATTAAAATGCATCAACTGTTTAAAAGGCACACTTATCTTTCACTTGGCCTGCTGCTATTTCTGGATATTTTCGTTGAGGAATCTAAGAGAGTTGAATCGTGATCATGGGGACTCAGCGAGTTCTATTGCCTGGGTGCTTTTCTCGTTGTCGCCACTATTGACTCTGAGTTTGACGTTTTGTAGCTGTCGGAAAAAGTCTGGTGGTCTTGTCCCATAAAAAGTTTACACTTTCCATAGGAGTTTTGAAGTTACATTCATGTGTGGGTCCTAAGCAACTGGCAATCGTGTTTAAACCGCATTTCTACGACTCTCAACAAAATTGACATACCAAATCTCCTTGGTACCTTTTTTTTTTGGGGGATATCGTCAAATGTCTCCTCCCTCTCTGGGCGGAGCGGAAGGGAGTGTCAGACTTTTACTGACTAAAACCCATGTTCCTTCTTTTGCATCCATGTTCCTTCTTTTGCCCTTTATGTTCCAGGGCCGCGGTATCTCTTTCGAACAGTCCCGTAGCCCTGAACCTTACCTTGGTAGCTAAGTTCCTGTCCCAAAAAATTCAGATGTTTCCTTCATTGTTATCGCTCATAAACTTAAATGGTGATTAGGTAATGCAATACATACTAAATCAACTAGCCTATAAATTAATAAGAAGGTTCTATAACAGATCCAATAACTTATAACCATAAAACAATTAAACAAAAATAATTATACATTTTCAACTCTACTGTTAATGCAGATTATGCGTAATTTATATGATTTGCATACAAGCAGAGGTCGCGGGGTCGACTGCCGGCCGTCGACTGAACTACAAGATGCATCATTATGTTCACGACCTTAAGATAATGAGGGTGAGCAGAAGAGTGGGTCGTATTTGGACCGTTATTTACTTATGACTATAACCTTTTAAGAGGTCGGTCTGGATTAGTATCCTTTGGTTACTAAGGAGAATGTTGTACAACCTAGTATTTTAATGTTCTACATCTAAGTTCACGTTGTTCAATATTTATTGATCGACTTGCTTTGATTTTTTAATTTTAATTAATGTATTGTTATAATTTTATATAATGCAGGTATTTATTGCAAGTAATTAACTGAATTTAATTTAAATTGATAATAATATTTGTACGCCAAATGGCAAAACATAGAGCACATACGAAAATGTAACATCTCACACACTCTGTAATTACCTATGTTGACAAATAAACATTCTGATTCTGATTCTAAGAGCTTGCCAGCTTGCATGATATTCTAAAGATCATACTGTATGGCATGGTTTCGGAAATACTGCATTGACACGATAGGCACCAAATGACGGCTGCAAAAGTACATAACACATAACATCACGCCTGTTAGCCCCGAAGGGTTAGACAGAAGTGTACCTAATAGTACCTACGCCCTCTATTCGCCAGTTATGTTTAAGTACCATGTAATATGGGGCGAGGCTATTGCCATAAACCGTAGTGCTACTGAGAAATCTCAGATGGAAAACCCAATAACACTTTGCTTGGCCTGGAAATCAAACCAAGGACAAGGACATCATGTTTTGCAGTGGCGCTTGCTACCACTAGACCAACGAGGCTGCAAAATTACTCCCTATTTATTATAGGTTAAAGATGAAATGAATATGCGAGGCCTTTGCCTAGTATAATTTTGATTATGCAGGTAACATCTTAAAGCCCAAAACCTCAAAAGCCCAAAAACCCAAAGCCTCTATCATCTTCTAAATAATGTAGAAATCAAAGAGGCAGTTCCAGTACCAATTTAATTTGACTCATAAAGATTTATACCTCGAATACCTACCGACGATATCCATTTATGTCTGCTCATTTAACTTAAAGCTTCCTCTAAAGAGTCCTACAATAACATCGAGACAGCTCTGAGCACTCCTACGCACAATTTACTAGCAGTAAAGGCACTACTCCATAACAGTCTATGGCTAAGCTACGTTCTGTACGAAAATGTAGACGGGATCGTCCACTGCGAGCTACAGTCCTTTCAGCACTAACTTAGCATAGACCTATTCAATTTCATAATATCTACCTATAGAATCATATTAATCTTTATTCTCCTTACTATAAGGTTGGGTGGCTTGAGCCAGATATTCTAACTCGTAAATAACTGAAAATAGACTTTGCGCACGAACGCGTGGCTGGGAAACAAATGAACCGCGCATCTAAAGTGGCATACTTTTCCGTGCACATCCTATTCCATATTCAAATCCTTCTTCCCTAGTATAAAATTAACTTGATTTCGGAATGGCTACTACTATATAAAAACAGCCAAGTACGAGTTGGACTCGCGCACCAAGGGTTCCGTATAAACTTGTAGATATTTTGTTGTTAAACACACAACACACACACACGGACATACATATTTACGGTTTTCAGTTTTTTTTTTCTTAACTTGTGCTATAAGACGAATTGAGGGGCTCGTGGCATAATAATAACAGCCGCTCAGATCCATCTTTACGTTAAGCCGTGCTTGCCTAGGTTGGTCTGTCGATGGGTGACCACCCATTACATACCGAGTTTCCTCCGTAGCTCGGAAAGCACGTTAAGTCGTTGTCCCGGCTGTCATTTGTAGATCTTTGACAGTCGTTAAGGTAGTCAGTGGCTCGAAAGTCTGACAACCAGTCTTACCAAAGGATATCGTGTTACCCATGTGCTAGCTGGGTTGTAGAGGTCAGATAGGCAGTCGCTCCATGTAAATACTGGTATTCAGCTGCATCCGGTTAGACTGGAAGCCGATCCCAATAGAGGAAGGAAAAAGGCTAGGCAGATGATGTGCTACAAGACAATGCTTCTTGTCAAATTTCATGATTCTAGGTCAACGGGTACTTCCGGTTGATCTAGAATTGTCAATTTTGTTAAAAGCAAGGTCTTACAGCACAAGGAAAGGTAAAGTTCCGAAAAATAAAAAAAGTGGAAATTTAAGGAAAGTGTTGGTACTTGCAAGTTTTCGCGAAAATCTAAATTTGCCCATATTTTTTTTATCTTGTTGACTCAGGACCTTGATTTTTACACACCTAATAGAGACTATAGACTTCAGTAACTGGTATAAATTTCAACTTGCTCGGTCCACCCGTTCCTGAGAGACAGACAAGAGAGTGATCTTATAAGGGTTCCCTTTTTTTACCTTTTGAGGTATGGAACCCTAAAAAATGATTGAAGTTAGTGGCAGCGCAAGCAATTTTTCCAAAAACACAAATTGTTAACATGTAAAATGTGTTCGGCAATTCGGTACAAAATGAAATATAATATGTATATTTTTTCTTAAATTTTCCAATAAACCTACGGTTATTTTGATTAATCTATCCGAAACTACGATCAACAATGTTAATCGAAGTTTATTGTAAATAGATAATAAGATCCGAAAAGAGAAGTTTGAAGCTGCCAGATGCATTAACATAATGAGATACCGCTTTTTAGCTTGCGAGAGCAGCGTAGCAGTGGACGGTCAACTTAACCCTCTGCGCTAGCGCATCATAGCTCATCTCTAAACAGCTAGCAGTAGGAAGCTGTACCCTGTAGGGAGCTGTCAGTGTTACAATTCAGATTCTATTACGAGTCTCTTGGATTTGTTTAGTATTTTATTGCGAGGAATAAAGGGTTTATTATTAATGGCTGGATTGAACTTCCGTGTTCAATCTGCAGAACTTATTAACTAAAAATAGAACTGTAATATTATGACATGGGAAAATATTGTATCTTTTCGTTTTTTTTTTATGACGTGACTTTGTTTTACCGATTTTAATTTAAAGTAGTTAATCGTAACGAAGTTTTTTTTTCTTGGTTCTGAGACTTCAACACACATAACATCACGCCTTGTAATTCCCGAGGGGTTAGGTAGAGGTGTATCTACTAATAGTACATCCACGTTTCTCACGTTATGTTTTAAGTCCGATGTAATAGGGGGCGAGCCTATTGCCATCAACCGGGCACAAATCCAGACTCCGTGGTGGCTACTGAGAAATTTCTGATGGAAAAACCCAATAACACTTTGCCCGACCCGGAAATCGAACCCAGGACCTCTTGCTCAGTACTTCAGTTGTTGTGTGACAACCAGTCCCTGGAGTCAATTGCTCGTCGAAAAACTTACACCAAGAGTCTGCGATGTACTATCCAAAGAAATTAACTTGGATTGGTACTTATTTTCCCTGATTGTAGTTACTACTGAATACACCATTTAATTCTCGTACCAATTTGTTTCAGGTAAGCCATGTCAGGCAGTCAAGCGAGAGTCGCGGCGCACGCGCCACCGCATGTTAATAGCCGTTACAGCTTCCTGGGTAAACTATCTTAGAACGTACGAATTAGATGATTCAAGAGATGGAGGAGGCATTTTATTGGCTACAAAATAAAAAGCTTTTAGAAACTTGGACTCATGGCAAAGAATAGTTACGCCTTAGTTCCTATCGTATCTATTAGTCAACAAATAATGTTGACGCAGATTCCTATCTGTGAGAGGGAATGTACCGTATCCATCACACGAGCACAGTGAAGTTTGGTGGATCAGGTTGATGTCACATTTCTTTGATTTTCGACACTTCTGTCTGTTGATTCTAACAGAACCAACCTATTTTATTGCACTGAAGGTTTGTCTTGTGGGTTGTGTAGTTTGTCTTGAAGTAGTTGTTCTTCCGGATTGACTTTCCAGAAAAACGTAGTAACTGTTTCCTCACGCTACACTTGAATCTCAAGATAATCTACAACCCATCTCCCTGCGCAAGAGCACCATAAACTCCCCAACATTCTCCCATGACAGACAAAGATATTAAATCCGAGTGCATGAGTCGTGATCCACGCCGGCAATATATCCCATTGGCGCGTTTAGTTCACGGACAACACGACAGGTGGCGCTACTTGACTCCATTCGTGACCATTACAGGTGAATTTAATTTATTATTCACGTATTAATATTGTTTTGGATGGTTGTAAATGGATATTGCTGGCTGGAACTGTTATTTGGCTTAAGTGTCCGTGGAGAACATAGTTTTAATAATAAAGTCCAGGAAAAATATGAAATGATCTTCCATAAGAATTTTGGCGAGTGTAAGTGAGAAAAGTGAGTTCAATTTGACGAAACTGTTAGTCTTCTGCTTTTGTGATTGAGAAAGGAAAAAAATAGAATACTTAATAAAAAAATATCTCCAATATTGTGTTTAAAAAAATGTATGCCTTAAAAATCTGTATAACAGAGTTTCAAAAGTAAGAGGCACTAAGATTTTCTAACCTCAGATTGAACTCATGGTGCCTGTGCCTAGCTGTGAGCTGACGCAGGTTAACCGTACTAAGATTTCCTGCTCAAATGTGCCTTAATCACTCATAAGTAACTTAGTACCAAGATACTTGTATGACACAACATACTGACCGCAACATACTGATAAATCATATAACTAGGCGCCTTTAGCAGTATATTTCGTACTTGCACGTTATTAAGGCTAACTAATTGCTAGCTCCCGCTGTTACGCGCACACTTGCGTTAGACGAGCAAATCCTAATAAATGTTGGATTATAGTACCACATTTTCTCTACAAAAGAGTTTTAATAACAATACTAAGGTAAGTACTAACTGGGTTGTGGAGGTCAGAGATGCAGTCGCTCCATATAAAATACTGGTATTCAGTTGCATTCGGTGAGACTGGAAGCCGACCCCAACAGTTGAGAAACAGCTAGGCAGATGATAATTATGACTAAGATATCGATGAAAGGATGATAATGGTTTAAATAGTGTTAAAGAGATAGGTCTTAGCATGCTGATGGCAATCTAAATTGACCAGTCCCAGAATTTTGCTACTAGTTTGGCACCTTCAATAGCGTCTATTAGTACCTGAAAGAGATGATAACTGATCAGATTTTTGGAAGAAAAAGACATGCTGCTTCATAGGTGTCAGAGACATGAACTGACAATTTATCCCAAAGAATTGATATATTGAACCGTAAGTGCATTTTCCCAGAGTCCTTATAAAATACAGTATCAAATTTGGAACCCAGACCAATCAAGGAGTTTTACTATTACATTTTAATTATTACGATGTAATTATGTCTGTAATCGTTTGGTTTTGCTCAAAACTAACAATAAGTATTCCTTGTACTTATGCTGTGAATAACTGTGTGGGTTGCAGTTTTATGTTATTAACTTGTTTAATTTTATACTGGTACTAACAAACTATGGAACTTGATTCTGAAATAAATGTTTATTATTATTATCGGAAAGTGTTTTTCTTTATTATTATTATTATAATTCAGTTTATAAGATGAATGTGTAGTTGAAGACTTGGAATTAACCAAAAGTAGTTAGTTCCGAGTCTTCCGAGTAAATTAATAAAATAAATCGTTGCTGCAAACAAACTGCACGCCGTTACGCGGGCACTCGACGATGTAGGAACACGTACTTACAGCAATTGCTCACCTAAGAATTTACAGTTACAAGTGCTATAATAAAATCAAATTCAACTGAGGATGCAGTCATAGATATGAAGACACTGGAATGAACATGAATAGAAAGAAAGACGTCCAAAAGTAAGAAGATGATAGGCAATTTTGTGGCTCTTAACATAAATTTCGTAATAAACTTCACTAAACTCCTAATAACTTACGCACTTGAAGATGGAGGAATCTAAAAGATTGATTATTTATTATCTAAGTGTAGGATTCGATGCAGTCGAAGTCGGCACTTTAGTTAGGGTAATCCTTCATAGTCATCATCCTTAATTGTCTTCAAATAATAAATTTTAAGTACTTGTTTACCTACTCCCAATTTTAACTTTAGAATCTTGACAAAAAATTTGCTTTATATAATTGTGATCTGTAACTCAGGACCTTCCTACTTCAGACACCTTTCTCTATTTAAGATTGTGAGTATACCAGCGCCTGTAAATTCGGATGTCGAGATAAATAAAGATTTATGATTATGATTATGATTATCTGACTGCCTTTTCCCAACTATGTTAGGGCCTGCTTCTAGTCTATCCAAATGCAGCTGAAAACCAGTATCTACCTAATTCACATGTAGCGAATACCTATCTGACCTCCAGAACCCAGAACCATAAAATACTCCTTCTAACTCCATTAATTCTACTCATATTTACTAACCTTCTTGATAAGAAAGATGAGCCTGCTCATTTCTCCTAAACCAGCCATTTCCTATTACACGCAGTATATTTCAATCGCTATGCGGTTAACTAATGGCTCCCGCGTTACGCGCTGCTCCTCGCACGTACCACTGCTCAGTGTTCAGTGTTCCTCGTTTATCTGCGCACGTTCATTGGTCCACGAGATTCTGTAATAAGTGCTACCGTCACTACCGCTACCACAGGGTATAAAGATGACCAGTAAATCAATTAGGTCCTTTTTGTTCTGTTTCGGGCGTTAGAGTTATCAATATTTTTCTTTTATTTTAGTGCTGCATCATTCTGTTGGCTTGTGGCCTCAACTAACAATCGCAGCTATCTTGTTTTTAAATGCAATTTCACAAATGTTTACCAACAGCGGCCTCCTGACAATTTTAATCAAGCTCCAAAACAATCAGCTCCATTTGTTGCACTACACATTCAGACATAGAACGTATCCCCAACTGCACAGCGTTCTCCACCCTAGGCCGCATCTTCGTTTCACATCAGGCTAGTTGCAGCCAGGCGCAAGTCTATCCAGTATAAAAAAGTTACTCAGAGTGTCCTGAATTCCTGATATAAATTCGTGTAAAAACTTAGCTCATGTGTGAACTGATTCCGATATTTTGTTCTTAGTTTAAATACTGTGTCACTGTGCCGCCACCGTACTGCGATGCAATTTGAATTAGCTGCGTCCGTTCGAGTTCGCAGTTCATTTGGAGATTAACTGGGTGAATATTTGAAGATAGACATATTCAGGATTCGTAAATTAAGGTCAAATATTGCTTCGAATTACAACCTTTATGGATTTAACCTAAAGTTTATAGTGCAGATTAACGAAATAAATCAAACGCACAGTATTTGAACTACTTTATAGGTCTGAATCTAAAGCTGAAAATTTTCGTCGAACGGTGATGAGATATGAAACACACGGTAATTAGCATTTTAAAAATGGTAATTATGCTTCGTGATTGGTAATTAGAAATAAAATGAATAATGTACTTTAATCACATATTTATTAATTATTTAGGTGACAGTAAATGACATCAAACTTAGCTATTAAGCGAAGTGATTTAATAAAAAAAAAATTACCTACTCAAAATCAACCGGTTTTCCTAAAAATCAATAACATTATCTGTCTAGTAATTCAAATAAAATCAATTAGAACACTAGTTCAAAACTCAGTGTAAATAGAACTTAGACCTATACAGGGTTATTTGTAAAACACCATGCAACCTCTCAAGAGGTCATTGTACTCATCATTATGGACAACTTTTACTATGGGACCAAACCTGAAATCGCGAAAAAAAAGTCAGCTGTTCCCTACATTTATGATCGATTAATTCGTCAAAATGTAGGGAACAGCTGTTTTGTTCTTTGGTTAGTGTTCTTTATCTCTCTCACTCGGACAGTAACGTATTCCTCATTGCTTCTCCAAATAAAATTTTCTTCTTAGCTTCTTCTACTTTGGTTTTGTCTCTTAGTAGTGCTGTTACTTTAGAATTAGGACTCTGCAGTCGTTTTTCCAGTCTTATAATTATTTTCATAAACACATGATTTTTTCGAATATAATAGAATCACTGCAACGAAAAAACCTACCTACCCTTCCCCCCCCCTTCCTTTCCCTTCCTACCTTTGTGCTCTTCTATGTTAATATAATTTGTCCTGTTAAGTATCTGTGTGTACATAAATAAATAAATAAATTAATTAATAAATAAAAAATCATGCGTATAGGAAAATAATTATAAGACTGAAAAAACGACTGCCTTTCACATTTACCAATTTTTTTTGACATGAATTGTCTATTTTCATTAATATTATCTTCGCTGTCACTGGGACTTGGTGTATTTTTATTCATGTTTAATTTCTTCCTTTACTAATTTCTTTTTTTGAAAATGTTTTCTTAAGTTTTCTCTCCATTTCTTCCTCTGTAGCCTTCTAGCTCTGGGCGTCATTTCTACTACTGACAAAAGTTTATTCTGTTCTCTTCGTTTTTTGTATCGTTGTCGTTCTTTTTCTTTTTGAAGGGCGTATAAAATAGGGTCAGCTTTGATTTTAGCGTATCGATTCGTGCGCGCGATTTTGGCTTTAGCCAATGTTTCCTCCTTCGATTGCTGCTTTTGCCGAGGCATGTTTAGTCTGAAAGAAAATAGTGGTAGGTGGGTAGCCAGTATGTAGGTTTATTTAGTTGCGGAAGTCCCAGTTCACAGCGAACGATCAACAATCGATCACGCGTTGGTAGTAACAATTCTACCTTGGGCTGGCCTAGCGAAGTAAGGCGTTTCAATATAATAAGAGGCCAGCTTATACTGGGTACTAATTACCATTTTCAATTGCTCATTACCGTTCGCTAAAATACGAACGGGAGAAATGGTAATTATATAAATGGTAATTAGGTTTTTGTACACTTTTTCACATTATACGTTCTTTGTAGAACTTAAAAAATTGAGAACTTGATCAAACCAAAGAGTATCCTATGGCGTCTATTACAATGCATGAAAATGATAAATAAACATATTAGACTTACCAGGGGAAACTCGAACGGTAAGGAGATTTTTGTTTGCCAAATACAATTTCTGGGCGATTAAGACAGGCTAGAATTGGCGCCAAAATACTTTTTGAAATGTGACCCGCACGAGTCGAGACGCGAAACGGAGTGCAACCGCAGAGTTACTCTTACAGATAGCAATACACTACGCAGAAAAAAATTACCCTGCGACTGTGTGAACAAATGGTAGTGAGTATAAAGTGTTGGGACAATTTTCAAAGTCGTTACAAATTACCTAAAAGTGTTCTTTAATGTGTATAGTTTTGCTAATTGGTAAAACATGTTGTGCACTATATAAATTACTTCTTAAAAATACGATCTTTAGGGTATTTTTAAAACTTTTTGAGCATGAACTGCAAAAATTTGGAAATTGGGACACGAATGGTGATGAGATTTGAGGAACGTTTATGAACATAACTTAGTTGTTTGTAACAATAGGAATATATTATGTACATCTGTATATAGTGCTGGAACTATGTTTTACGTGAAATAAAACAAAACATAACTTTATATCTAACTAAGTAGTTATTTGGGGAGGGCCGCGTGATATGCACATGTTCAAATAATCACCCAACTAGAACTGCATAACGGCATGGATTTAAATGAACTTAGATATTAGCCTAGATTTCTGAAGTGTATGTTGCTGGTCATGCCATCTGGCTCAGATTAAATAAGTGCGTAATTTATCAAGTATCTGGTTTTTTGTTATATTGTGTTAAATCTCCAAGAGAAAATAACGAAGAAGAATATCCGAGATTCCAAAACAAAGACTAAACTTTGAAATTCCAAAGTGTTTTGATAAGATTCATTGAAAGAGAATTCATAAGTAAAATTTGGTGCTTCTCAGTTAGGTACTGAAGGTTAGCCATTAACTCCGAATAATTGTCCTTGTCCTTTGCGAGGTGAAACAGCTCCAGGCACCATTCTTAGCAGATGATCTTCATTTGTTCTAAGAAGTGTGAAGAGATAAAATTGACTCCATAAAAGACACCCTACAAACACCAAACGGAAATCGACTGACGATCTTATTTCCTTAACATTGCCTTAGTGAAGTGTGATAGCGAACCAGTACCATTAAATTCAGGATATGTCTGGTATAAAACAGCAGCGAGTAACAATTATTTCAATATAAGCGACGATCGCAATCAATTTTCAGAGCTGGCTAATTGCGGCGCCTCTGTTACGCACTGTCAGTATAAAGTCAAGCACAGAAGGCCTGGGAGCTTAAAATGGCCGCTTTAGCAGAATCAAAACGGGTTAATAATATGAAGTACGTTAAAATGATTAAAATGGTCCCAGCAGACGCAGTTAATATTATGAATTGTTACTTTGTGACCATTTTAAGAATTGTAACGTAATTCATATTATTATCATACTAGCTTTTGCCTGAGGCTTCGCTCGCGTTAGTTTAGAATTTGGCAATCAATTCGGGTAGTACTCTGCTTGTAATAATATGTCGAATCCGGTAATTAGTACGGGGTTATAATGAATCACAAGTACGCCAGTGGTGACATCACGCGACCTACTGAGTCTACCCTCACCACTGCGTACTTCTACAGGGCCCTGATGTTTACAGCTCGGAAGCAACGACGACATTCGAAAGTCAGATTGCAGTGGAGTTGAGACGTCTTGGAACTGTACCCCGATTCGTTCTGGTTGTGGGATCTTGCTCATGATAAGCAAACAATTTTGAGAAGACGAAGTCAGCCCGAAATTGCAGATAAAAGTTTGGGGAAGGTTGCTAACCTACAGAACAGTAGTGTGTTCCATAAATAATCCCAGTGCTTCCCTGAACCCTCCTTCAAATAATAGGGCTTCCACTGTGTGACCAGAAGTCATAAAGGTAAATAAAAATGCCAATGACGTTATCCATGTTTTATAATTTTAAGCGAGGCATCTGTCGATATTTTTGTTTTGTCAATGTGAGTAAACCTGTGAAAATAGTCGTAAACAATTTCTCAGCAGAAGATTTTCTGTACCTAGTCTGCGTTGTTCTCATTCCTGGCATTCAGTTGAATCACGAACGTTGTAAGATACACACATAAATAATGTATGCTTGGTAGGTAGGTTGTACGCAAATAATATAGGCAAGGTAATTAAGGTAGGAACGAGGGGGAATATATCTTGAGCCGTGAAATCTTGGGTACTTCCGTACGTGGGTGAATTTTCCTTAATATTTTCATGTTTGCCTTTTCGAAACTCATCGTTAAGATTTCTTGTTTTTGTAAGTAACTAGTATTATGTTTTAATTTAGGAAAAAATGTTATGAAGACGAATATAAAGTTCAGTAAATGTTAAGTTAAATCTGGAGCGTGATAATTGGTATTATTATACTTTTTCTTGCGCAGTAATGAGGTTTAGGTTTAAAGATAAATTTATTCTCAAAAAAGACACAAAGTCACTTACATGAGAACAATGCTTAAAATAAATTATATTTAAGTTCGTCACAGACGGTAGCAATTATTATGTTGTGTTTGTGATACACCCATCCCATGAATTAGGATTTAACGATTTTTTTTTAAATTTACATACATACCTACTAGCATTTTCCTTTACGTTGTTTAGAACCTTAGGAAGCCTTAGCATAAACGCGTGCCTACTTAAACGTAACGAAAATACGACGATTTTTGAATCGAAAACATTTTGTTTGCAACAAGCACAGTCAGTACGTATGATCCATAGATATAAATTCATAAAATTATGAAAATATTATATGTGGTACGAGTATTTTTAATTTTAAAATCGACTAATTTTCGTTACGTTTATCTTTGGATCTCTTGTTTCTTTCAGTCTCGTTAAATAAAGTGAAAAAAGCTTACACCAGCCACCAAACCATAACAATTAATACATCAAGTCATTACTGGCCTACTTAATAAATGTATTCTATATAAAAAGCAAATTTACGCGCATTTGGTATCGTAGCGTGTCCCCTAATCGCGCCCAGTCATCGCCCGCTCTCATTAGGGTAGGCACCCTTAAGTTATGTGGATTTATTCTGAGAAGATGATAATGTGGTCATTGTTGTGGTCATCATAGATAAGCAGTCCTACAAAGATGTACATGCAAGAACATAAGTATTCACTTAGTTAAAAAGGTATTTTTCACTTGAAATAACGATACAAGCTTTGGGATAAGACCTATTTAAAATACCATGAGTTTCAAGGTCCTCGTCACACACCTTATAATTTCAATGAATACTTTATGAGAAAGTAGCTTTTGAAGTTAATAAATACATCGGGTATACAAAATTACTGCACGTTATTGTAAAATTGAACATGGGCCTTAATATTTACCGATGTATACGATGTAATCACGTGTTAAGTATCGGTCACTAATTACCAGTCACCCTATATGTTTGGAAAAAGGCGTTCGTCAAACCTAGGATAAACTAGTCATTCCACGAAGAGGCTACAGAACGATCTTTGACTATTTCGTATTCCTACATACACAATGCAGTTTCTTGGAGACTTGACAAAAAGTAGGAAAAATAAAGAAAGAGACAAAGAGCAATGGTTTAAAATATACACCAAGACACCTATTTTAAAGACTCTTCCAGAGGCACTCCGTAAACTTTGTAAGTAATTTATTATGTCCCAAGAGACAATGCAACAGAACTTTGCTTTCATTCTATTTCTGTGTCACCTAAAATATTTTATGCAAAACTTGAAAGTAGCAACCCTGTAATGATATGGCGGGCGATCACGCGAACTACGTCAAACTGTGTAATGTCATTATTTCTTTCGCATTACGCGCAATGGGCGGGAAATTACTAATACTCAAGAAACTGACCAATATTAGATAACAGGCCTAGAAAAATGATTAACTGAAGAAAAACATGAAGGAAAATTGATTCTGAAGAAAGTTCGTTACCAAAAAGTACCTTTACATGTAATAAAGACGGGTGAATTTTCTCGTATTCTAATGGCTCGTTCGGACCCATACGGACTAATTCTGGACTGGCTGCGGTATGGACCGGACAATAACTGATACATCAATAAAACATCTGTCAGCGTGCAGTGCCGTTTTTTACTGGACATGAAGTAAAACTTCCTTTCAACTCCATTTCCATCATAACAAAGATTCAGATCACATATTTTATTTCATCGTAGCCAGTACAAATGAAATGGCCAGTATTCCAGTAATATAAAGCAGAACCGAAATAATACCTACACGTAAAAGGTAACGTAAAACATCCACTGACAATAGATACTATATTCCTGCTGAAATGTGACCAAATCTCTTTGACATCCACTATCTCTTTCGCACTACGTGATTTTACTAAGGAATGAGTGAGAAAGTATGTAGGTTGAGGTTGCGTCCTTACAGGAGCAAGTATTTCAGAGATAAAATCCGGTATGCACGGGGTGTAGCGGATTCCATTGTGAATCAAGCTCGTAGACTATGACTAATGCAGTTTATAGCTCTGAAAAATGTTTATCTCGCTTGGGTCACCTTTTATGGCTTTTCTTTTGTCAGAAATCCGATTAAGCTGAAAAATAGGGATGATTTGCTTTTATATAAAAATAGATTGCGGGTAATATCAAAGTAATTAAATAAGTTTTGAGTTGACCTACGTGACAACTAAGAAATACATACACTGAGAGAGTACCTTATCTTTAGATCAACCGAGACCAAATGCTTCCGACATACCCGAAGTATTCAGCAGTCTCGACATATATACCGACGTTGTCTGCTTGCGAGAAACGCAAGTCTCTACATCCAAGATGCATTTCTCGCAAGCATCGTTATTCCAATCGAATTTGTTCGATATTATTAAGCGATTGAGTGTCTATGTCGAGACTGCCGGCCCAGGTTTGTCGGAAGCATTGTTAGGCATCATTGTGTGGTTCTTTCCTCAAAATACAATCTCAGACACTAACTTGTGTGCATGGTCTTCATATACTTGACCAAGGTGATGTCTGTACTTAAACAGAGACGAACCTCTGAGTTTGTTTTAGTTTTTCTTCTCAAAATTATCGGATTGGAAACACCGATCCCATCTAGTTTAAAAAAAAAAAATATTATTCACTCGCAAAAATTATTTTATAAACCGTAAAAGCTCGCACCACCACCAGTAGCGATATTCCAATACATGTTTGACATAATAGTAATTTCAGGCCCACCTTGTTTACAACAATTAAATTAACATAAGCAACGCTAATGCGGTCAAATCGATCATTATCTAGCAGCAAAACATACATATGTATGTCATGTCAGCCCATTTGCCGTAAAATACATTCTAATTTGAGGAATTTTATCTAAATCCAACTCGATATTACAATTTGTGTCTTATTGGACAAAATACCTGATTGCTAGCTGGCTGATATTTGATCACTAATTTAGCCGTCAGGTATTTGTTCAAAATATCTTAGATACTGGTTTGTAATTACGGTTATTCTGGCTAGGCTGGCTAATGGTAAACTTAGGCAAGCAATAAGCAAAATAAATCTTTTATTCCTCTCGTCGGTTGCTACAGATATTGTCTTTAAAGGCAGGCTAAGGGTTATCCCATCCGAAAAAAAAGGGTTCTAAGGCTAGTCCGAAACTAGTGAAAAGTTTTGGGGTACCAGTATATATTTTTCACTTGGTAGACTGGCACTTAACCGCTTCTAGTTACACTAAAAACTAACTCTACAGGCAAAGATACTTAAAAAACAAAGTACCACCTACATTTTTCACGAATCAAATTGTATGAAGTAAAAAATAAGTGTTCCTACACGTAATAAAACAGTCCAAATGTGAAATGAGACTTTAAAGAGATGGTAGGTTTTCTCTTTATAGTCTGTAGTTAGATACAGTCACTATAAACTCAAATACTGTCTACGTTTCTAAAGCTGACCACCTAAATATAATCAACCAGTGCAGCATTGGATGGAGAATTAATTAAATCAAAGACAGAAGCGCCTTTGGAGCTCGTCAGTTGTGTGCACCGAGGCGCATTAGTACAAATGAGAGAACGGTAATTGGGTTACACCTAAAATACGGACGGAGATAGTAGATACCAACATAACATTTAGTGTCGGAACTATGTATAAGCATTCATCATTTTTAACCCATTTCTGAAAAAGGAGGTTATGTATTCCACCCGAATTTTTTTTTCATGTGTGTACATCTATTACTCCATGATTACTGGGCCGGTTAACGATATTCTTTTTTGTTTTTGTTTCTTCAAAAATGTTAATGAAACAAACGAAAGTCACTGACTGCCGAAATTAAAGTTATTTTAGACGTTTTTTTTTGTGTTTTTTTGTTCGGTATTTTTTTGTTAATATGATTTTTTGCTGTATGGATGTAGAATTGCAACTGATTATCTCTTTGA
Organism: Eurois occulta; assembly: GCA_950022335.1. Lineage (NCBI taxonomy): Eukaryota > Metazoa > Arthropoda > Insecta > Lepidoptera > Noctuidae > Eurois > Eurois occulta. The sequence goes on along the minus strand of OX465486.1, from coordinate 16,856,625 downwards.
CATAGGTAATATTCAGCGGCATCTGATGAGACTCGAAGCCGACCTCAGCATGGTTGGAAAAGCTTAGGTAGATTTCGACTACGAAAGGACTGAACGGAGATATAAGCGATCTCTAGAACTCTTTGAGATGCAGATTCTATTCGTAAGCAAATCTATTGACGTAAGTCGTCTTATTTCCTTTTTAAATTTTGTTCAGAACGATAATATCAGAAAATCGATGGACCTTAAAACGTGTACCGTATATTCAAGTTTAATATTTTCAAGTTTACGGGGTGGTAGGCACATCGACACACAAACTATCGCCACATGTTTAGTACATCATTCCAAAACCACACATAGAAATTTTTCATCGACAATTTAAAAAATATCTGCTGTTTACTGCAAAAGCCCAATACTAACCCGCTTAAAATGTAGGTACCTATGGAACAGCTATTTTTTTTCGGAATGGTGTACTTTTTTTTTTGGGATGGAAAATCATCAAATGACTCCTCCCGCTCTGGGCGGAGCGAAAGGGAGTGTCAGAGTTTTACTGACTAAAACCCATCCATGTTCCTTCTTTAGCCCTTTGTGTTCCAGGGCCGCGGTATCTCTATCGAACAGTCTCGCAGCCCTGGCAGGCATCGGTCCTTGCGGGCCCCTGCTGTTTGCTGACATCTCTTTGAGGCGCGCGTGGAACACGAACGCGCCGTCGACACGGCCTGTCGTCATAAGACGGACGGACGGCGAGCTAGCCCATTACTCACCGTCCACACGGAATGGTGTACTGGGGTCTAAAATGGCCGCTTTAGCAGAATCATAATAGGATAATAATATGAATTACGTTTAAATTCGTAAACTGGTCACAAGGTGATAATTCATAATAGTAGGTACGTCTATGACCATTTTAAGAATTTAAACGTAATTCATATTATTATCCTATTATGATTCTGCTAAAGCGGCCATTTTAGACCCCCTGAACTATGCAAAATATTACAGCTTGTGCGTCCTGTCCCTAGCATCCTATGTTTATAAGCTGGCTGGTACAGATTGGATGCAGAAGGCAACGAACAGTGTTGTGGCACAGCTGGGAGAAGCCAATGTCTACGATTGTGATATACAGATTGATTTGATTTTGATATCTATGAATAAGACCATCCTTGTATCAGAAACAGGAAATGATAATATTTAATGTAGATACTTAAGGGGAATGCTCCAACCAGCCCGCGAAATTCAAAATTTCTTGGGTTTTTTGCAATTTGCAGGCCAGTGCTAGGTTGTATGTTGATTAAAATATTATTCGCGGCTGTAAGACATATGTAGTTACAGAATTATAATCATCAAAATAACCAATACAACCCTCTAAGTTCATAAAGCTGTAGGAATTACTTTTTCTGTTTTTTTTTTGTTCCTACGCCTTTATGAACTTGGAGGGTTGTATTGGTGTGGACGGCGAGTAATGGGCTAGCTCGCCGTCCGTCCGTCGTATGACGACGGGCAGGCCGTGTCGACGGCGCGTTCGTGTTCCACGCGCGCCTCAAAGAGATGTCAGCAAACGGGAGGGGCCCGCAAGGGCCGGTGCCTGCCAGGGCTGCGGGACTGTTCGAAAGAGATACCGCGGCCCTGGAACATAAAGGGCCAATGAAGGAACATGGGTGTTTTTTAGTCAGTAAGAGTCTGACACTCCCTTCCGCTCCGCCCAGAGCGGGAGGAGTCATTTGATGATTTCTCACCCCCCAAAAGAAAAAAAAAAAAAAAGGGTTGTATTGGTGATTTTGATGATTATAGTTCTGTAACTACATACCTACGTCTTACAGCCGCGAATAATATTTTAATCAACATACAACCTAGCACTGGCCTGCAAATTGCAAAAAACGCAAGAAATTTTGAATTTCGCGGGCTGGTTGGAGCATTCACCTTAATGCAAATGCGTCAACACAAAACGCAAAATTTGGTTTTTCTTCGGCGTCTGAATTGTGATATCAACTATTATCAATAATACCTTAAGATTTATGGATCTATCTATTATTTATTTCACGGATTCATTCATATTGTACTTTTTATAAAATGCGTAACGAAGTATGTTATCATAACATATGGTCACGAGTTGTAAAAATAACTTGGGAAGCCATTTATCCTTTACCTGATTAAATACTTTAAGCTACTTAAGGGATTGTGATGTCATAATCCATTATACTCGTAGTTATTCAAATTACTACTGTTTAATGAATTTGAATCGGCGGAGCCGTAACAGAAACCATGCCTGCTGCATGTTGTATGATTGTTTGCATTCTGCATACTCGCTTGGATGCATGGTGTATGCTTGTTTGCATGTTGCATGCTTGCTGCATGCATGGTGTATGCAGGTTTGCATGGAAAATAAAAACCACACATGTTCACAATCAACTGTTTTATAATGATTGATGCTTTGATTGATTGATTTTCTGCATTTTAATGACTATCGATATGAAATGTAGGCCAAAAGACGATTCTGACTGTGAACTTTCTGCGATGTGATTTGTGGTTCTACTTTTTAATTCTTATGGATATGAAATTGATGCCTAAAGATGATTCTGACTTACAAAATTATGAGTTTTGAATATATGATAAAAGAGTGTTTGCCAAACGATTTTCTACGAAACGAAGTTTATGCTATCCGCTGTTATGTAAAATAATATTATGACATAAAAAGTTCTGCTATAAAGAGTTGACCTACAATATTCGCGTTCATTGATTGTTTTCTTTTCACCTGTGTTGACATTTTGCATAATATTATTACCCTATTGTCTAACTAAGCCAAAATATTTTTTTGTACATCATTCTTAGAATGGCAAAACATGTAGCTACTTTCATTTATTTATAAGACCTGTATAGTGTATATGTTACGGCTAAAGATGAGTGTATACGCATACCGCACTGTCCGGGGAGACGGTTTAGTTATGTGGGGCTTGCACCCACAAGCGGATTTGCGAATGGGCCGCGAAAACTGCTACGCATGATGTTCGCGACCCATCCAGCGCAGCCCGCCTCCGGGCACCAAACTCCTTTGGCGATGTCCAGGCTCAACTGAGACATCGCCACCACTCGTGAGGGCCGTGCAAAGCGACAACGATAGACTCGCCGATCTATCGCCCGCTGGCACCTCCTAGGGCGGTATCAGGTCGCCATGGCGCTTCCTCCACCGCCCTGTCGACGAATCGCGTCAACTAGGGAGTCCTTCTCCCTGTCGCGCTCCGCCACCTCCTTCTGCGAGATGACGTCCTCGCAGAAGGAGACTGCCGCCTCCCATGCCGCCCTGCTGTCGACCATGGCCTTGACCACGGCTGGCAAACAGAGGTCTGCCTCAAATGCTGCTGCGAGAGCACGGTTTTGCACCACCTATGCAGGACAATGCTCGAGGGTGTGAAGCGCCGTGTCCTCGCAGCAGCCGCACTGGTGATACACGGGAGTCGCCTCCCACGTAGCCACTGACAACACGTGCACTAGACGGAAGGACAACGTCCCGTGTCGCCTCCGTACCCACATAACCTAACCTAAGTGTAGCTAGCTAATCTTAAGTTAATGTTCACCTTTAACCGTAACATAACAAAATAAATATAACTTTATCTTTAGGCTCATCGTCGCACGCTCGTTGTGTCTTACAACATTTTAAATGTCTATTGTTAGTATTGGATCATCATAATCGATAAGCCTCCTTTACTTTTCGCCATTTTTCCCGGGGTGCTGTGCTTCCTCGTCCAAGTGATACCGTGTGTCCTGCTACTTTCGGACGTGGCTAGCTTCTTTAGTTAAGCTTTGGCTTTGGTTTAATGCACTTGACTTGCATTTTATTTCCTTTTTCCCGTTACCATAAGCTTTATTATAGGTAACAACAAAAACTTGACAAATCCTAAATTAATTAGCCTGTTATGTGACATTGCAAAAAGATTCATATAAAATTTCCTATCGGCACTTTAACTAATGTGTCAATGTTCATGGGGAATAACAAAATACAGGCACTTACGCTTGTGATAACAAGGATGTGGAGGGACACGCCTTTACGCCCCGTTTAGTAGGGCATTTGTGGCAATGACTAAGTTCGCGTGTAGTTCGTAGGCCAAGTGATTACGAGGCAAAGCAGAGAAACCTAAGTGAAATTGTAATTGTTCAACCATTATACGTATTATTGTCTCCTAAAATTTATAGCTTCGCGTAGGCAGGGTCTTGGACTTCTTGGAAGTCTAACTAGGTATCTAGAATTTAGCTTTTCTTACCGTTGACTGATTGTTTTAACAATACATCTAATAGTCTTGAAATTTCTAAAATTGCTGAGCATGTGTTTCTAAAATCATTTCTTTTGGATACTGAAACTTATTTTTAACCGCGATATTACCATTAAGTAGTTTATTTTTTGTTTTCTTCAAAAACCACATTGCTATTTTTGACGATTGCCGGCCATACTAAATACATTTTTCCCTTTAAAGGGGAAGCTCCAGGGTAGCCTACGAAAACTTGGATTTCGCAGGCTACCCTGGAGCTTCCCCTTTTTTTCTAAGAGGGTTGTATTGATGATTTTAATGATACTAATTCTGTAAATACATACGTGTTAAGGTCGGGAATCATATTTTGGTGACTGAAAAGTTGTGTGGTACTTAATCGGTTATCGTGGTATGGACATGCGATGCGGAGAAATGTTGAAAATGTAGTGAGGAAAATGTTTAGTGTGAATGGCTATAAGAGTAGAGGAAGACCAAAGAAATGATGGACGGACTGTGTGAAGGATGATATAGCTAGAAAGGAGGTGACTGCTGAGATGACGAATAATAGAGAAGTATGGGAGAAGAAGATATGCTGCGCCGACCCCAAATAAGTTGGGATAAGGGCAGGAGAATATGATGATGATATAGCCTGACACTGACCACAACTTGCAAAATACTGAAGAAAATATGAAGTTTGTGGGCTACCCTAGGTCAGGGCTTATACTAAAGTCCTGTTTGTACCATACGGCGACTCGAAATGCCTCACCGTGTGGTACAACTCATTTTGCGTCGCCGTGTGGTACAAACAGAGTATGAAATCGAATGCAGCGTAAAGCGGTCTCACCCTTATGCCTCAATTTTCTTCTTCCTATCAACCATTTCCTCAAAACAGGTACAAGATTTAATTCTCGTCAAAACAGCCTCGGGAGCTCACTGTGTCCTATTTGAAGTGCCGTCGGCATGCGAGAGGCGACTTTAAGGAGAAATTGTTGACAAAATGACGTTTCCTGAACACTGAACACAAATTTTCCCGTCAATTTATAAAGCAGCATGTTTGAGGAGCTTCAGTACGTTAATTTATTAATGGGGAGATGTGGTTATTGTGATATAATATATTGTGTCTTAATATTTAGAATGCCTACATCGACACTCGGGTTAGTAAGTAGTTTTATTAAGTTTATTTTTGCTACACATAGTGCAATCTATACTCAAAGTACGTCATTGGTGACTTCGATCGTCAATCAATAACTGAAATCCAGAAACACTGAAAAAGCTTTTGTTGAAAATCACAGAAATCTAATTAATAAGGCAATTCGATTGCCGGTACCGCGACATTAGTTTTGACAAAAAATACAGCAGAATCGTCAAGAAACTTCGAAGCGATGAAATATCGGTCGAAGATTTTTTTAAGAAAATAATTTACATTGCTAAAAAAAAATGAAAAATGATACTTATTTGAGGAATAAGTTTCATTTTTAATTTTTTTTTTCAATGTGATATGTTCAAATACCTATGTAACTATGTACAAAATAATACTAATCATGTGATAAAAACGATTGTTGCCTGTTAATAACTAAGAATTAATAACTTTTCCATTGTTTTCACTGTGATTGTTTATACTTAATTATGCTAACCAAAAAAATAATTTTGACGTTAATTTGGTAATTGTGACTGAAATATTAGTACTATATTACAAACATTTAGTACTAGTTATAAAAAGAAATCATGCTTATCAATAAATATAGTGATTTCTATATGTATAACATTATTATTTTTGATTCCACAAGGTGTCCCTTACTTGTCTCACTTTTTCAAAATCTATCAAATATTTTGCGAATTTAAACGTAATTCATATTATTATCCTATTATGATACTGCTAAAGCGGCCATATTAGACCCCCTAGTAGTATGTGACTACCAGTTACAAAACTAACTCATTCAAAAACAGCCACCATTCCCAACAAACACACAGACAGCTCACATAGGCCTTAAACAAATACACACACCAACACATACGAAATTAGTCCCAGCCCACATCGAAAGCGCTAATTCAGCGCGCGAGGGCGCGAGGGCGAGCAACGAGAAATTGTCGCCAAATTGTCGTTTCCGTCGCACTGATTGCGTCGCTCGCTCCCCGCTTCCGGCCCACTGTTTGCTTATTCGATAGCGAATTAGATTTTTAGTAGCGACACAATTCATTTGCACTGACATTTCTGACTTATTGATCATGTTGGTCGTTATTTTCTGTGGGTTTTGTGAAGGATAAATTCGGTGTCCACATTTGTTCCGTAGCTTGTCCATATGTGCCAATTAGGCTGATCCTTTAATTTAGAGGATTTTAAAGAAAACTGCTTTTTAAACGAAGATTTCATTCCTTCTGTTTTCAAATGTTAGTCTTGGGGTTGCCATGTAAAAACATCCATACTTGAGACTCTTCTAGTTACGGAGATATTGAAGGTCAAAATAACAACATTAAAAAAAATAAAAGTATTAAACGTAAACAAACGAAATCTTCAATCTTCTTCTCCCTTTCCCAGTGCACCTATCATACCTTTATCAAATTCCATCGAATCAAGTGAGCCAAGAATTTTGCTAAAGTTACAAGCACTCTCAACTCTTGAGTGATTCTCATAATTTTGGAATCTCCGTCATTGTCACGATAAAGTGTTTGTGAAGGATCTTCCAAAGATTTTATCCAAAGATTTTACACCATGAGAAAGCGTTTTCAACCTAATGAATGAGGATCGATTAATGATTCGAGGAAACTCTTGTTTCTGAGCTCTGTTATAATGTAAAACTGATTATAATTATGTCAGAACCAGAGTACGTAAATGTTATGTTAGAGAACGTTAATTTATTTTATTCAAAGCGACTATGCTGATGAACTATGAAGTTGTAATTGTATTTTGTAGAACTCAGTGAGATAATAGAGTCTAAATCTATTTTCTTAATTAATTGTAACGCCAAACACATAATGTGAATGTTAACGACGAGACTCGAAATTGTGATAATAGTTAAATTACTATATAAAAACTATTTTTGGCCGTAAAAGTAAATGAAGCGCGGGATCCTTATAAGGCTCCCTAAATAAAAGTCAAAAGGTTGGCAGTACCGACCCTCATTTGTCAACCTTTTCTTACATTGTCGTTCCAATAAAATTTATTCTTTTACATATGAGCATTTACACAGAAAGTGGGCAACATCGCAAATAGCTGTCAAATATTTCGCTGATTTGGTTAATTTTCCAATACAGTATACATAAAATTAATACCGTAACACCTAATATTTAGTTTTAAATATAAAAAAAAGTATTTGGAAACTTTCCAAAAGCCTTTTTTACACCTAAAACGGTTACAACATCAAATTCAGTGTTTTAATTGTAATTCATTATTAATATTTTAGTTCACTAGTTAGCCATTTTTCTTATTTCCATATAGTAATGTTGCCAAGTCAATTAAAACAGGTAAATATTTGACAGCTATTTGCGACGTTGCCAACTTTTTGGATGAACGCTCTTTACAGGAAAAGTTCTTTTTAACCAGATCCAAATTCAATCTTAATATTTTACTTGCTTGCGTATTACGTGCATATTGAGTGATAAAAAATCAGTACCAAGAAAATAAAACAGCTATCTATATTAAAATTATTCACTGCTTTTGATGACCACTCCTAAATAATTGATAACGATACATCGTACGTACAATAAAATACTTAACCTAAAAAATCTAACAAGGCACTGACGTTACTAATTCTTAGATAACCTACTATTAAAGTACCGGTTGCAAAGAACTCGAAAAGAAGACAACAAAGCAAATAGCCAATAATAATGGTTATTATCGCGAATGGCCGACCTTGCACGATGTGGCATTAGATAACCAATCGTACTCTTGCGGTTCGGAGATCGTTGCTAACGGTCTGGACTGGAAGTAAATCTTTAAATTGAGTTTGGTTGTTGGGATAACTGCGTAACAGGGTAGTTATTGTTAAAACTGTAACAGTTGTTTTAATACAATTATTTAAGTTAATGCAGTCATGGGTATTTTAATTAAAATTGTGTACAGTACTTCAATATTGATCAAATTAAATTACTCACTTTATAAGCATTTCATTATGTCATGAAAACGTGTTCCATGTATTTTAACATGCAGAATTCATATATTATCTAAATTGCAATTTAATATTATGGGAATATATCAATAATTATTGATAGTTAGGACGAAGCGCCACCCATATCTCCATAGAACAGCACCAATACAGATAGATTAATTATATACATTTAAGGTCTCTTTTTGCCCTGAAGAAAAATCTTGGGTTTCTGGAATTAGGGTACAAAACTCTTCCAATATTAAGGCAACCTGTCCCTATAGAGGCCGTACAATGTAAAATGGTGGTGATGTTGCTATTTACGTCTTATAACATCTTTAGATATATCTTCATATACATACATTTATTAAAATAGGAAACGAAGTCACCCATCTGCACCCAACTAATCACCACCACTGGGCGTAGTCAAACTATCCATTGGATGGATAACTGTACACGTTACTTGCGCAGTGCCATGTCTCCCAGACCGTGATAAGACAAACTGGATCCACGATGTATAGTCAGTCAGATCTGCACTGGATACCCGATAGCCCTCCAAAGACATGACTCAACTAAGTCTCTAACACTTGGTAACAAGGTCGGCGAAAGGAATGAGGGAAATACAAATATTTCTTAACAACTGCTCTGTTAGGCGTGCTGTACACTTGATGGAGTCTCCTTAATTCAGCCGGCCAGCAAAGTCGAATAAATTTTAGGTGAGATGTTCTGGAAAAAGCCGGTCGCCTAGCTCGAATTGTACCGAGCCAACGTAAACATGATTCAGCGACGGTAGATACCGAAGCTTGCCAATCGGTATGAGCCGAATGGCAGACGAAAATAGTAATTCCTTGGAGTCGGCTTTCTTCTCTTTTGGTGTCTCTCCAATTACTGACGGTTGGCCATCGACTTCGAATATTTGTCCTTGTTCTTTACTAAGCGCAAGAACTCAGCAGCAGTCGGTAATCTGTTCCATTCACAGACTGATGTTTCTCCTCCAAGGCTTCTTTGGTCGACTTTGTTGCTGTCGAATCGAATGTACGTCCGAACAAGTATGCATCACCCCTTAGAAAGGGTTTATCTTGAGAAAGGCGAGAGATAGAAGTAAGTGTTATATTGTTCGTAGTTGGTTTGTCTTTGTGAAACCATTGTAGGATCGGCTTTCGAACTAAATGGATAGTCAATATCACTTTTGCATAGAACAAAGTGGCCACCTGACCTTCGATACCTAGTTTGTAAGTAATATCGATATCTCAAAGCTCTAACAGTTCTAGTAGTGTTAAGTGTGTTGGTTCTTAAAGTTCGGCTTTGGGACCTTCAGGCAATTGACAACCAGGAACGATTGCCGTACAAAACAATATAGGAACGGCAGATTTACTTACCTAAAACTCCGAGGCATGAATCAACAAATAGGGGTTTGATGTGTGACAAATAAAACCCATCCCTAAGCTGACCGTGACGAGCGCGGCTTAACTTGGTAGTAGAACTCTATGGTTGTTTGTTATTTAGCTAAAAGGCTTAATTCCTCCACACCTTTTCACTAAGGGTTTACAAATAAATAAGTTATATTAAACTCAATAAATACCCGCCCTGAGCATGACGAGTTTATCTTCCTTTTAAATTAGTACCTGTACAGATTAAATTCCCTCTCCTTTAAAAAACGTTTTATATAAGCCCTATAAGTACCTTAACGACTTATCCAATTGTTTCTTTTTGTCGTGGTTATTGGAATGGAGAAGTTGTTACAATAGTACCTATTAATTGCAATTTATTTATGATGAAAGTGTGAGAATTTAACTTTGATCAATAGGTATATGTCTAGATTTAAGAGCTAAAGGAAGACCTTTTCTGGATTTTAGGGTTCCGTACCCAAAGGGTAAAACGGGACCAAGACTTCGCTGTCTGTCTGTCTGTCTCCAGGCTGTATCTCATAAACCGTGATAGTTAGAAAGCTGAAATTTTCACAAATGATGTATTACTATTGCCGCTATAACAACAAATACTAAAAATTTAAAAAAATATCTATTAAGGGGGGGCTCCCATACAACAGATATGATTTTTTTTGCCGTTTTTATAGATAATGGTACGGAACCCTTCGTGCGCGAGTCCGACTCGCACTTGGCCGGTTTTTATTCATAACAGCCAGCTACTAGTTGGGATAATATTTACATTGGGTCTGATTCACAGCACTTACTCGGAAAGAATTTTCCACAAAAATACTCCATTGATTCTGACAAACTAAGGATTGTGTCAGTTGACGTGTTTGAAAACTAACACCGGAGCTATTCGAGTGAGTATTGCTACATTTTTCTGTTCCAATTACAGTAGTTCGACATGCGGTTATAGTCAGCCAGTCGACAATAGCTATAGAAACGTTGACATATTTTTAATTGTAAATCCAGCAGTTAGAATTAAAAACCTGCCAGCTTTCTAGGCAACATACCAAACCTAGTGAAATTGTATGGAACCATAAATGCATTACCCACCTTTGGGCTTTACTGTGAACGGGTAAACCTAGCATTGAAATGTTCTAGAGACTGATTTCCATGCATTTTTTACCTTGGCGAGCATAACTAACCCTTAAATCATTGAAATACTATGCGGAGAGTTATTGTTTGTCCAGCACCAGTAAAGCTACGCTTCCATAAACGAGTACTGTTAAATAATAACAAGTAATCGCCTGTACACGAAAAATTACTTTCCCTAAAGTTTCCCATGCACGTAACCTCTAAGGGTACAATATAATATACGCTAATCAAAGTAAAGGCATGTACGCATTAGGTACTTTGTACGAAGTATGTCGAGTACGTGGAACGTTCACGGTAGGGATGCACAAATTCATACATATAATTTGTATCGACAGTCGATACAAATGCAAGGGCATTTGTATCGACTGTCGATACAAATGTAAGTTTTGTATCATACTTATTAATCCCTCAAAAGGTCTATGCGAAAATCCAGGCCTTTTGTAATCCTTTTTTTATTCTTCTGAATTGACTGATATAATAAATAAAATAAGAGTAACAATTTAGGACAATGTGAGATGAGGACATTCATTCCGATAGCCCAGCACTTTTGTGCCGAACCAAAATATCCAAGTATCGCCTCGATATACCATACCACACCACCACCATACCATACCACCACCCACACTATACCACCGCCATCGCCAGTACCATATACTCAGAAATAAATAAATCTAATCTAATCTGATACTGTTGTATCGATACTATACAGTATCGGATCGGATCGTGCATCACTAGTTCGCAATAAAGTATTCTACACACGGGCGGCAAATATTTCGCTGTCAATGATCGCGCCTAAATAGAACCATTCATTCGTTCCGTCATTCATTCGCGATGTCGTTTATTTGGTGTCGCACCTTAGATGGGATATTATGTGGGAATGTTGTTTATTTTTTTGTTTTAGATTTGGTAAGTACATAGTTTAGATTTTAGTGTTATTTGTGAATTTTGTTTTTTAGTTAGAAATTTACAGGGTTGAGTTCATAAGGAGAGCATTTTGTGCATTGATGTTACCATAGTGTTGTCGATAGTTTCTTCTCAAAATATTTAGGCTCGCCTGAGGTACTTTTTGAGTAAAACTTGAGCTTTATTTAGTGGTACATAGTTATTATGGAAGATGGAAAAAAAAAATATATATATAAAAGATTGGTACATAGGTGTTCTACTCAGAGCATGTACAGCCAGACTAAGTAAATGATTGGATTACCTGCCATTACCTATAGCTAGAATTCAGTTAATTTAATGTTCTATCTATTTAAGTAGGTATGTAAAACCTCACAAGTACAAGTATGACACTTTATTTATTTTTATTTATTTATTTAAATGCCTTAAACTACTACTAACTACTTAATTATGAATATAGATAAGGTTACTTATAATCTATCTGCGTATAATGATATACCAAGTTATTAATCAAGGATTAACAAGTAATGAAAATCCAATACCACAGACTTTGTCGTTCATGTGTTATCAAAAGTTATCGTATTTAATCGCATTCTTTCTTAATACGATTTATTTCATTGCGGAAGTAAATAAACAGGACCTCTTTCTTTTATATGAACACATCTCATACTTGATGGTATGTAATACTTACTCACATAAAATTTCATAAAATACAAAAAGATTGCTTTGCACCTCAACCTGCCCCTTTGGGAGGACATAAAATGACTTTAAGGTTTTAATCCAATTGAATTCCAGTCACAATAAACACGACACCTAAATTGACTCGCAACACATCTCGAATGAAGTTGATTCACGAATAAATATATAATTAAGATTGCAAATTACTTTGGTCGAAGTAAAATTAACGAAGTTGAAATTATTTCAAGACGAGCTTACTCTGAGTAAATTACTAAAGACTTCGTAACTTCACTTCAAGTTGAATATACTGTTAAATATGAAAATTGATTAGTCTAGTAATTCAATAACAATAGTGTTACCGTTGAAGAAGAACATAAAGTTAATAAATTACTAGGCTTTTAAGGTTATCGAAGTCAAAGAAGCATTTTTTTAAACTTAACCCACCTAGTAAATTATCCTGTATCGTGGGTGCGTTTACATAAATTTGAACTCACAAAACACAAACAGCCAATAAATGTAATGACATGGCGAGAATTTTGATATTGAAAGTGGCAAGATTAGTAATTCTTTATGTACCCTTCAGTTTAAAACTCAGACTAACCAACTTCACTTATAACAAAAGCAGACCCCGACCTAAGGGTCTTGACAAGAGTCAATCGCTTTTTAAGAGGGTAGCGCCAGGGTAGCCTGCGAAATTCAAATATTTTTTCTAACGTATTTTGCAATTTGCAGGTGTAGTGATACAGTGTCAGGTTGTATGTTGATTAAAATATGATTTGAGACTGTAACATATATGGCTTTGCTGAGTAAGTTCAGTTAATCCCATTGAATGTATATTATGTAGTTTATCAGCCATCTAGCTACCATAACACAAGCATTAAGTTGCTTAGCTTGGGACTAGATGGTGCTGTGTGAAAATGTCCAGGGATATTTATTTATTTATTTTATTTAATGAATATTTCATGAAATAGTCATTCACATCTCGAATGAACTTGATTCACGAATAAATGCATAATTAAGATTGGAAATTACTTTTGTCGAAGTAAGATTAACGAAGTTGACATTATTTAATGAATTTTTCATGAAATAGTCATTCAATGGGATTAAATGAACTTAGAGGGTTGTATTGATGATTTTAATGATAATAATTCCAATGAATTAAACGTAGATACTACGAACGTTTGCATAAAATGTAAGAAAATTTGAATTTTGCAGGTTACCTTAGCGCATCCTCCTTTAGCGTTTCGTGCAATCACTTCCAACAAGATTTATCGTATTAGCTTTTCGGTAGCTTGTATCATCCAATATATTTTGACTTCTACATCATCCTTATCGCTAATAGTATCACTTTACCTCTTCCTATCCTGGTCTTTGAAACCAGAACTACCAAGCTGCTTCTGGTTGACTTATAAGGCGAAGCACATATTTAATAAGCTGTAGAACTAGTTCACGCCAGTAGTTAGTAGTACAAGTGAATCGAGGGAAGTCTATTGTTCTCATGTTACGACTGCATATTGCACTATCCCCACATTCGAATCCTACACAGCGTTGCGTATTGCTTTCAGATTGTACTGCTATACGCAACTGTTAATTAATTCTAGCAGCCAAAGGGCACTGATATCTCAGTATTGTAAAATTTGTAAACATTACGCATACTGTGGTGCTCCTGACCAGTCCATGTCCTAAATGTTGGAGTATCCATGTACACTTCGGGGACACAAATCCAGGGCTGCGGGATTGTACCAGGGCTGCGGGACTGTTCGAAAGAGATACCGCGGCCCTGGAAAACAAAGAGCAAAGAAGGAACATGGATGGGTTTTAGTCTGTAAAAGTCTGACACTCCCTTCCGCTCTGCCCAGAGCGGGTGAAGTCATTTGATGATTTCCCATCCCAAAAAAAAGGGGACGCAAAAACGCCACTGATGCCGCGATTGGCGTAGCGACCTACTTACTGGGCCTAACCATCAATTAGATTGAAACACTATAATCTAACCATCAATTAGATTAAAACATATCTGATCTTCTAAACCATGATCGAACATTACACTTGGTAGCCGATGTAGTGAATTTCATGTGACCTATTTTATACCACTAGATATTTTTATATCTATATCCTCTACTATTGAGGGCACCAGCATCATATTATTTGATATGAAAAAGTTAGCCAATATTCTTCCACACACGCGTGTAGAATTTATTATCGACACGTAGTCTCACGGTATTTTCCTCAAATGAAAGTGCAAACATCAAGTTATTTTAACGAACGGAAATCTTGTACGTGAAATACCTTCTCAGTTAACAACCCATGATTGCAATACACGACAAAATGTAGATCGTTACTTAACTAATCATTTAAATAGAAAAATACATTCTCACGAGCGAACTAGGTTCAACGCAATAAATCGATGCAATTATGTCGTTCGATTCTCAGTTCCCGCATGTTTTTGCCGCGGCTTCGCTTGCGGTTTCTTTTTCTTATTTTACGCAGTCACTGTACCGTACTCTAGCCGCAAGTCTGCTATCTTTATTGCAGGAAATTATGCTCCAAATTCTGTTAGGTGTAGGTTGTTGTTGTATCTTTAATTGAATGAATGAATTGTTCAGTCCCTTCGTTCCCTATATGATTTCCAATTCCCGTCAACTCTAACGTTCAAAATCTTGTCGCAATATTATTTCAGCGAGAATTAATGACAATCTTATCAAAAAAGTATGTTCATGTTTTGTCAGAACGAGACCGAAAATAGGATCGTTCTAAAAAAATCTTCCCTGACTTAAGATTTAGTCTGACGGCGTTCAAAACAGAGTTCCTTCAAACTCAATTCGCCAATTTTCTTCTAGCTATATCAACTCCGGTATAAGCGCTTCATTTAACAAGGAACCCAGCACAAACAATGTAAAAACATATCCCCAAGCGAGATCTAATACGATTTTGCATACATTATTCATGCGTACGTTAGTTCCAATCGTTTCACAGCTTTCCAATGCTTTTTAGATCGAAATTTATATCCGTGAAACATAGTTACATGCCTTACGCATAATTGTGATTGAACACTTTCTCAATAAAAACGCTCGTAACTTCGAGTATTCAGAGATTTTTTTTAGATTCGAGAGAATTCAGAATCACGTTCAACTTTTAGGGCTTCCCAAACGATTTTAAATGCTTCTTCACGTAAAATGTGCCCCTTTTCCCTGGCAACTGTAAATGTGTGTTCTAAAAATAAAGCACTTACACGTTCTGAACGGGCCCGATTTTTGAAGGACCCGTATTATTAAGATGGGCTTTTCTCCGAAGTTTGATCATTATGAATAACGTGAGCCGTGACCTTTATGGCAACACGAAAACAGATATCCTTTTTGAATCAGATTTTTATTTCTGTTCTTCTTCTTCTTAGCGTATCGATGGCAATCTAAATTGTATCAGCCCAAAACTGAGCCACTAGTTTGGCGCTTTCAGTAGCGTCCATCAGTTCCTGTAGTGAACAAACAACAGGACACGCAGGACACAATATTAAGTGCCCCATCGTTTGTAGAACAGTATTTCTGTTGGTTTTGGGATACTACTATTTAAAAAGGTCTTTTGATCAGAATTTCTAACAGAATTTTTAACTCATAACGTTTTTTTGATTTGTAATAAATTATTTTTCTATGTAGGGAACTATTCAACATCACATTCACAATACCCATCACACTCGACAAAAAAATCCAGCAAAATTGATGATGAAGCTCGATATTATTAAGTATTGTAAGTCTACATCACAACAGACAAGTTTTTTATTAGACTCGCAATTCAATGCATTAAGCGTAGAACATCACAATTTATTTAAAACTTCTTAAAAGAAAGTGCACGCGTCAATGAATCAAGGAAACGGGTAGTCAGATAACCAACCGGACATAAGACCCCACACTATGGTACTACACCATGTGAAAAAGCAAATGCCAAGCCATTCCAAACCTTATCGCCTCACTTTCAAGTGATAATAATTAAATTTTGTTATTAACGCTCGCCTTTCTCGCGGCAATGTCAATTATTTCTACAAACATGAACGAAAGTAGGTTGCTCAGAACAAAAGCTTCGGTGTTTATGAATTCGACATAAATAACCGTCACGGGGAACTAGTTCAAGTTGTTTCCTTAGTGCAGTTTTGTCTTAGAGAAATGGATTCAACTGATTTGGTCTGGTGTCATGGCAGCGAAGTATTGGACACAGTTTTCAGTTTTGTAATAATGCCTGTTCTAGTCTCACTAAAGTCTTCTAGGAGTCGGTAAATCTACAGCTAAACGGCATATATTAGAGGTTCTGATTGACCCACTTAAATTATAGCCATAAAACATTTCAGTAAACATCCAGATCTAGGGGTTACGTTACCGTATAAAAAAAGAATCGTGGGACTAAATAACACAAATCGACCTATTTAGCCAGCATCTACCTTGTAGAGGATCTATCCCCCATACATCCGCATAGTTTATTAGCAACGTGAGTGGAGGCTCCCCTCTCTGCCATTCTCAAAGGCATTACGGACGTTTACAGCCTTTACAGGGCTCATTACTACGTGGATTTCCTTGTAATGTTCTCCTTCACGATTTCAATGATAGTTTAAGTGGGAAGAAATAGTATAGTACTAAAATCCGCCCCTAAGGCTACCCACTGACCCTATTTTTTATCAAGCCTGTAAAGATATGCTGGTGTAACATTTTGATAAACAGCTGGGATTAGAGACCAAGGTGATATAATTTTACGTTGGAAGATGATGGAATCACTATTAATAAATTATAATGAATATTTTATGATAAGATTGCAGCTGCAAATTGTGTCAATTACTCTTGACGTAAATGTTTACGGTCCAATAAAATGCTATCGCAACAATCGCATCAAAAATATTAATAGTATCCATTCTGCTTCATTGAATCATAGGTGATATGCGCTAGACAACTTTGGAATGAACGCGTGCCCTCGTATTCGTGCACCATTCGGTCACCGCGACATTCCGTTCATCCGTTCCCATTCGTTCACTAGTCGTGAGTGATAACCGCGCAGTGACGGACGTGCGTACCGCGTATATCACGGTTCCCGCGTAACATCGAAACGAAAATTATTTTAGTGATTAAAAACAAGTTACGAATTGTGTTTGTGCTCAATAATATTGTGGATTTCAAGTGCTTATCGATATTTATGTCAATGTGTGTGTAAAACGAGTTATATATTTTTTCTGTGCATTCGAATACTTGGATTTTTCTTTAGCGAAGTTTTTGTGGTAAGTCTAAAGATCAGAGATCACTGAGTTTGTGGTTGTTGGGTAGTTGCTACTTACAATCAGTAGCAGCCTATTAATGTCCCGTTTGGTGGGTAGGACCGTTGAAATGCGCCGGTACCTACCCGTCCACATTTTTGTAAGTACCGTAGATAATCGAAACATCGCCGGTACTTGTTGATTGGCGGTAAATTCCGTATATTCTTATCGTCTGGTACCTTTCTTTGGTGAACGGAACACCGAGTTGATACAAAGCGAGTTTCCAAGAACGTTGTTTGAAAATAATGTGCAATAGTTTACGTGGCTTGCGAACACGAATGACCTTACTAATGAACTGTGAATATTGGTATGTTAGAAATGACCCGAGTGTAACCATTAGGTCAGCAGTATAATTTTCTTATTTTTGTGGATAAGATTTATTGTACCTATCTAACTATGTCATTCATAACTTTCACAACGTTTAGTGGGTAGGCAGCAGTATTGTTACGAAATGCTATATCATCTACTTTTCCTTAAACTATCAGTAAACCAAATAGTAAAACACTTATCCTTACTTATCAGTTAACAAAATCCTATTAGATACCTACGTGGTCATATCCCCTTGTTTTAGTCCGGTAAAAATATTTATTTTTGCACCAACAAACGCAACATAGACCCACCCACATAACTAGTAAAGTTACACTTAGAAGGATCGGTACCGCAACGCTTTATGTTAGTAAAATTTCAGAAATGACCATATAAGAATCGTCCCAAGTTCGAAACAACGTTTAAAAAATCCCTTAGTAACACTTGCAGCTTGTTTCCGAGAACAGACCTCAGTGTCCCACATTATCACAATCTACCTTACGTACCAACCTCGCTATCTACCCAGTTATCCTACTTCTCTAGCGTAAACAGCGCGAAACAGTTTGCGTCAAGTATCCCACACTCAAGTGCTGCAATTTACCTAAATACTTTCCTTGGTAACTATATATCCGGATCTAACACGCACTAAGTGTCGTGATTTTTATGTCGAGGATAGGTTTCCCTCAATGTCATCCATCATCTGCCCAGCTTTTTGCCGACGATGTCGGCTTCTAGTCTTACCGGATGTAGCTGAATACCTGCATTTTACACGGAACGACTGCCTATCTGAACTCCACAACCCAATCGGTTTCTATCTTAAGAAAAATCAGATTTACTGAATTTTTCTGTGTATTTTTCACAATTGAAAACAATATTTATTAACGTTAAGCAAATTTCAGGGATAACAAAAGCCATACAAGTCTTACAAAACGGTTATTTAAGGTAAGCCTTCCAACAGAGCCCTCATGTCTATTAAACAAGATAGCACGGTGGGCAATAACTAACGATTTAACGAATAATAATTGGTATAATATAAGTTTTTAAACCGTCATGGCCACTAACATTATCATTAACACTAGAAAGAGGATATTTACTGTTTGTTTTGAGTTCCCGATATTTTTTTATTATATTTTGTTTTTTTTTTGGTGTTTTTTTTATCTGGAACTCAAAACATGCTTAATATCCCGTGTCTAGTGTTAATGATAACCATTGGTATTACTTCTATAGGACGGAACCCAACATAAGCAGTTATAATTGGAATAACAAGTTATCCCATACATAGCAAACAGTATTCATCTGGTCAACGCTGAGTAATCAGGTTGGTTCCCATATAAAATGGCCCAGGAAACGGTAGACCCTGCCCTTATAAGTCGTCCAAGTTTTAGCCTAAGTAACTTCACTAGGCTAATAGTTTACCTATCACTACCTCGTAAGCTTACATCATTTACTTGCCATCATTATTGTGGTTCTTGGAATGATCCTCATTCTGCAAAGTGGTCTTTGGTTTTATGGAGAAGCTAGTTAAGTCCCACTAGTGTATCTTATTTTTGTGGAAGTAGAGATCTGCTCTAAATTTTATCCGCTAAGGGACTTGGAAAAGGATAAGGTCTGTCTAACTATATCTCTGCGAAATGCTCTTATTTCATCATCCAGTTATAGCCTCTCGAATTGCAAATGGCTACTAGCTATGTTTGATCAATTTTTCGCTTCAGAATAATTTCGTAAGTACATAACGCCTTTTTCGTGCCACTGCGGGACGTAAGGTTTTATCTGAAACTAAAAACTCCTTTAAAATAGTATGAGTAAAAGTAAACATATATCGACATGCAAAGAACTTCTATTTCTTTAGAGCCAGATACCAAAAAGTTTAGCGTTCACGACAGCCAACTTATCTGTGCAGGCGAGAAAACACAGAACTAAAATAAATGTACCAAGTTTGACATAACGATGCATTTTTTTCATGACAAGCGGCGCGACCTTGAACTGCACACTTAAAGTGGTCATACTGCACGTAATTATTGTAGCCAAGAATTTGAAAGCCAAGCTTTAATCACCTCAAGGAGCAACTCCAACAAATCGCCATTATTCGCAAGTTTTACAGCCAGTGTGAAAGGTTAAAAGTATAAACTATACACTTTATCAGATGGCAAACTAAGAAATCTCAGCTTCACGTGGTTTCCTTATCGCACAGGTGGTAACGACACCACACCGTATATTGTAGGTAATTGATTGGTACAGCGTGATAAAAACTATTATTGTTATTTAAAGTTTAGAACATTTCAATTTCAACGGAAGTAATGCGAGACCTCAATATAGCCATACGTGGTTGATTTGAATGTTACATATTCTATGACTGATAGTCATAATCAGTGATCGGAATAGGCTGACTATATTTGCCTAAACTACGGAGACCAGAGACAGAAAGTGAAGACTTCCTTACGACTATATTTTTTTTATCGCGGGATTCGGGAAAAATCTTCAGTAAGTTGTAAATAAGCTTTATTTAAGATGTGTATAGGCTATTTGTAACTAAACTTGCAATTAACAAATCTTGGGAATTTTCACTAAAACTAATCTAACTTAAATCATGTATTAGAATAATTTGATACAACGGTTAGTTTAAGGATCGTAAATATAATTCGAAATTTCGAATACATGAATTAAAGTTAGATTATTTATTTCGGGATTTTACGTGAAAATCCCGAAAAGAGAATGACCAAAGTTGGTACCAAAAAGTCTCGCGCCTCAAAACCAAAATATTATAGTAATTAGTTTCATATTTTTTTACGGCATTACGCGTCGGGGATTTGATTTTTGAACTGGAAATATACTTTTCGAGTTTAAAAGTACGAATATTGTTTTACTCCCTTTATATGACGTTCCGTTTCAACTGAATATAAATGACGTTCCGTTTCAATTGAACAAACCCTTGTCTGTCGAGCGGACTCTAAAATTAATTACAATTAAGTAAGATCAGTACACCAAATCAATTTAGTTTGGTTTATTGCTATTTGCAACAAAATAGATTTTCTCAGCCTAAAGATTTTGATTTATCGATTACATCCCTAAATCCCGACTAGTTTATAGCACTTACTATACTCTATGGTTTATAGTTATCTTATCTGTGGCATCTGACATTTGTACTGTACTGACTGACTATTGGCAATGTAAAGGTCTAAAATAAAATCGAGTTTCAGTCAAGCATACTGTGGATGTTACTTTAACTCGTAGTTCTTACTAATATTAGTGTATTACGCTGTTTTTAGAGCAATAATGTAATGTGTGTGTGTTAAAATACGTCGTTGGTAGCGTCGAAAAAATAGACATACTTTTAAGGTTAGTTTCGATTTTATAAAATAACTCTGAAACGCGGGTTTTTTTTTCAAAAATAATTTTTGTAGGAGTTAATACGATCAGTGTAGTCTATAAAAAACAAGGTTTGATTTTGATGCAGCATGGTACGGGATTCCATACTTCCATGAGCATTCTCTTTTGGTAATTGCAAGTTTAGTTAAAAATAGCCTTTACACATCTTAAATAAAGCCTATTTTCAACTTATTGAAGATTTTTCCCGAATCCCGGAAAAACAAATATAGTCGTAAGGAGAGAAGTTTAGGCAAATGCGATCACTGGTCATAATGATATAATATTATCACAAATCTATGAATACAATACAAATAAATACAATTAAAGTGTCTGTTTGTTATTTCAAAATAGCAGCTTTTTACTGAATCCATATGATACTATACGTATACTGTACTGTGTATATAGGTACATGCCAAAAAACATTTTTAAAATGTTTGTCTGTCTCCTTGTTTATTCCGGGTAATCTCGGAAACGGCTGGACCCCACCATAGTTTGAAACAAAGGTCAGGCAGTTTGTTTCTTGCAACAGATTTTACAATCTGAAAAAATTATACAAGTTTTTAATCATCATAAAACGGGTTTTATGATCAAAAACGTGTTGCCAATATATCACTAAAATAATTGGACTCCAATATACTATAATGGTAAAAACGTTACATCAACCCAATTAATACCTAACACTAAAACCAGTCGATATTTATCTTCAGTTTTGTAACTACTAACATTTGTATGATAAAAACATTAAACTGCCTGGAGACAAGTAATTAGTAAATGTAATTTGATAATCGCATTATATAACGCGTGCATAATTGCTTTAAGTTAAATGTAGTATCCATTGTATATGTTGCAATCAAAACTCTTAGCCAGTCAAAAGTACTTTTAACTAGCAAAATCAGTCAAAAGTACTTTTAACTAGCAAAATCAGTCAAAAGTACTTTTAACTAGCAAAATCAGTTAAAAGTAATTTTAACTAGCAAAATCAGTCAAAAGTACTTTTAACTAGCAAAATCAGTCAAAAGTACTTTTGCCTATTTTATTCAGTTAAAAGTACTTTTGACTGGTTAAGAGTTTTGACTGCAACATATACAATAGCATGGTTGTGTGTAGAATATTCAGAGCATATTTATAGCACTTTTTCTGTGTGGTCTCCGCCCTATGCTATTTATTTAGTTCAATTTTCCTGTAGGTAAAGAGAAGTATCAGCCCCTGTTCCACATACAAATATCACTCTCATAAAATACTGAAAACGTAGCTAACCAATTTCATTACATACCTTCAGTTAATAATAAAATTTATTGGCAAACATACCTTCCTTTGACCCCATACTTTACTTTTAGAACGCCTCTGGGGATTCATAAAATACATGGAAGTGAAACAATATAATTACAACATTTAATAAGTTCCCGTTTTCCTTTTACAAATCCCTTTATTCATTTTATTTCTGTATCCGTTCTATAAAAACCGGCCAAGTGCGAGTCGGACTCGCGCACGAAGGGTTCCGTACCATTATCTATAAAAACGGCAAAAAAATCATATCTGTTGTATGGGAGCCCCTTTTTTTTAAATTTTTAGTATTTGTTGTTATAGCGGCAATAGTAATACATCATTTGTGAAAATTTCAGGTTTCTAGCTATCACGGTTTCTGAGATACAGCCTGGAGACAGACAGACAGACAGCGAAGTCTTAGTAATAGGGTCCCGTTTTACCCTTTGGGTACGGAACCCTAAAAATGAATGTATGAAGTAAGTCCGAGTCTGTTACCTTTTAACGCCTCAACGGATTAACGAATTTCGATGAAATTTGACACACAGGTAGACCATGGCTCGGAACGCGCAGTTCTGTCTTTGACAGTCGTTAAGTAGTCAGTGGCCCGAAAGTCTGACAACCAGTCTTACCAAGGGGTATCGTATTACCCTGTACTAACTTCGTTGTGGAGTTCAGATAGGCAGTCGCTCCATGTAAAATACTGGTATTCAGCTGCATCCGGTTAGACTGGAAGCCGACCCCAACAGAGTTGGGAAAAGGTTAAGCAGATGATGATGGATAGACCATGAGTGGGACATGGGATACTTTTTATCCCGGTAGTAGGAACGTTCCGTTAGTATAATTTCCAATCACCATGAGGGCTGGCGCGGGTAGCAACTAGTGTTTCTTATTTTCATCCTAATTTGTTAAGAGGTCCTGGCGGGGTGCTTTTAGTGCGGTAAAAATCCCACACTCCCCGGTCTTTTCCCCAAAGACCGGTCGCCTCTTGAAGGTTTCCCCCCGAAAACAAAAAAAAAAAGTCGGGCAAAGTGTTATTGAGTTTTTCCATCACGAATTTCTCAGTAGCAGCCACGCAGTCCGGATTTGTGCCCGATTGGTGGCGACAGGCGCGTCCTCTATTACATAACTGGCGAAATGTGGGTGTAATAATTAGGTACATCATAAATAAGCTAGTAATTTTCAGATCAAAGGAACTTGAACCAAGGCTAAATTAGACCTCAATAAAGGGTTTAGTTAACACCTACGCACCCTTGGAGCCACGTGTCCCTAAACGTGTAAACTAAAACGGCACAGGTTCAGATTCACTACTAAAATTAGACTAGATGCCTTGTGTTGAACTCGAGTGTTACCCTGAGTTAATTTAGAAGTTATTTTAGGTTAACATTGTCTTTGTTAAATAAATAGTGAGTCGCTAATTTCTGTCAAAACATTGAGGAAAATGCTCTCTATCTTTTCTTTTTTTGTTAATACAAATTATAGTTCATGCTGTAGCAAGATAACATCTAGGGGCTGTCTCCACGAGCGAGAGAATCGCGACGATATTATCGTCGTTGCCACGTATTTCTATACACTCTCTTAGAGGCCGTCTCCACGAGCGAGAGAATCGCGGCGATATTATCCCATACAAATACGTAATATCGCCGCGATTCTCTCGCTCGTGGAGATGGCCCCTTAGCTCGTTGGTTGCAGGCCTGACTGCCCGATATGCATCAAATGCTGCTAGCTAATGTTAGAGTGAATCAAAACCGAGATCATACCTGTAGAAACAATAAGCAAGTATCATTGAAACTAAAAAACGAATATTTACAATAGTAAAAATGGAAAATAGGTATTTCGTTTTTTTTAGTGTTAATGATAGTGTTAGTTTAGTGACCATGCCAGTTTAAAAAAGTAATAAGCGATATCTTCATGATTCTGATCTTCAAGATAACTTTTAAAACTTCATAGGGACTTTCCTGGATTGTCTAAACATCATTGATTCTTGCACTATGAATTGACACTATGGCCAAAATGCATGTCATTATGGTCCGATGAATTACTATAGCTTTTCCTTTACTTTAATCAATTAAAGACCTACGTGCGTAATATTTACATAATAATTTAATCAGAAAAATGCAAATATAATGGCGATAACTACCACTTATCGGACTCCATAAGATATGATTACAAGGTTAGTAGGATAACATATTTAGATTAACCAGAGATACCTGTATTGTTAGTACCTATCTGATAAACTGTATAGTTGATTATACGCTAATAAGTGAAGTATGCAAAAAATGCCGATAATTGGTGGCGAAAGACGACTGGTGACATAGGAATGGGCATATTACCTACATTCGATTACCAATCCGTCTACCAAGCGTATTTATCACAATATCCTTAAGCAATCAAGTATAGTATATCAATAAAAATATATTAAATATCAATAAAATCTTGCGCTAAGTGGCTGGTAGCAACTGGATGGGAGTTGCCGAGAATCGAGTTGAGTGGCGTGTGATTGAAGATTTATACTTACATTCGTCCACTACGTCCAGCAGTGGAATGTAGGCTGATGATGATGTTGAATAAAAAGCTTAATTTTCAGCAGCACAAGTTGCAAGGTTCATTAAATGATTCATTGACATGGACTCATACCGTAATTCCTTTTCCACAGTGACTGAACTTGTTCTCCTATTCGGCAGCTCTTAAATCGGACACGATTAAGTGGCCTTTTCATAATCAACCTGCAACTATCTTGATCTGACCAATCAGTGAACAACGTTGACCTTTGCAACTGCTGTGCCACTCAAAATACTCGGACATGTAACATGTTACATACACCGCTGTCAGCAGTTACGCCATTTTTATTGTGCAGTCAATCTCTTGCGCAATGAGGTCAGATGTTCATGAAGACTTTATGAGAATTTTTGGTCAGCATTGTAGATTCCAGTTGGTTTGGAGGTCCCCAAGGTGCAATCTAGGGTGTTCAAGATTATAGAAGACGATGGAACAGACATGAAGCAATCTGTTTATGCTGGGGGATGTTCTAAGTCACGATGGTCATGAATCGCGGCGGTTATTGACCTAATCAAATTTTTATCGGGGTTGTTGATGGAAATCGGTATCAATGATAACAATGAAATTATTTTGTATAAGTGATTACGATCATATTCCCATAAATTTAAATGTCGCCAAACAAGCCTTTTATTCACAATGAATTTCGTAGTGATCGTCTTCAAGTAATGGAGTCTCAACTAAAAAATACGGTATTTTTATTTTTTTGCACATTCTGCCCCAGCTGGCTACACCAAATGATAGGGGTTCTTACTAAAGAAGGCACTCAGTCATACACAAGGGGTGTGCCAATCTTCAGTATTGCACACGTTTTTGAATGGGTAGGGGAAAGATCCATGAGTGAAAAGTAATGCTTCATGTTACACTTGACAACACAACTTTTTATAGCACTACAGATCCGCCCGGTTTCCGTCGACGATAAAATATCAATGTTAACACCTTTTCTTGAGAAACGATCTGGCTGATGCTGAAAATGGGGTCAAAACCCATATATTTGCATTCTTCAGGGCCTAATTTAAATACGCAGCAGTGGCGAAGATTCCATACAACTCGATTCCTACCTGATTCCCTTTGAAAAATGTCACAGTTAGTATTCTATGGACAAACAATATAATCACATTAAAGATAGGTATGTACTCCGGCTTCCCTCTAACAAAAATTGTCCCTTCGCTACTGATACGCAGTCAGACATGATCGAGTCGACAACTTTCATTGAATGTCAGGTATTTAGAGACCTAAGTATACTTACTTTTATTTATAGATATTAGACCATATACGCAACACCACACTGCGCTCCAAAACATAATTACTGACGTTGCTCAAAAAGCCGCTAAGGTGAAGGGCTGGCCATGTCTGCCGTATGTCCGACGAGCTGTGGGCCAAAATAACCACGATGTGACACAGCCAGAAGTCGTGTGGTCCGCATTAGCCCTAGATCGAAAAATTTGGAAGTCATGGAGAGAGGCATTTTCCCAGCAGTGGGGTGCCACAGGCTAACAGTGGGAGTAGTAGATGTGCTGGTTGCATGTACAGCAAAAATCATGGCTCTAATTTCGTTTTGCCATAATGGGTAAAACATAAAACACCGTTTTAAGTAGTTTAAGTGGCAATTGTGAAAACATGCATGATGTTGCCATATTAACAATAATAGTATTTCATTATTCGTCATTATAATATTAGCTCTTATACCTCTTCGTAGATACTTACTTACATATTGTGGTGTGGTACATTACGTTGTTTTCATTTACATAACAGCCGTGGCTTCAAGCTGTTGTTACCAACTACAGAGTCGAGTGTTTTGCTATGTTCTATACTTGAGAACGTGTTTGTTATGTATCTATGTTGTTATGTACGATGTTAGCTAGGTGCATTACCTACAGTTATATTAGCATTAGCCCGCGTCCTCGCCCGCGTGATAGTCATAAATCTTAAGTAGGTACATTCTTTTAACTTTGGTGACGGTTTCAATGTGTTCCAAATTGTTCGCCAAGCTGTCCAGAAGTTAAGACATGAACAGATATACAGAGTGACTTTGACATTTATAATATTGGTATGGATACTTGGAAATGCAGGGGCCCTAAACAGGCTGCTTTAGCCGAATCTTATTAGGATAATATTATGAATCACCTTACAATTCGTGAAATTGACACAAAGTGACAATTCATAACATTAACTCTGTTGCAACCATTGTGGCGAATATTTTACGAATTGTAACGTAATTTATATTTTTATCCTACCTATTATGATTAGAACTCCAAAACACAAATTACTGATGTTGCATTAAAAAGCCGCTAAGCTGAAGTGGGACTGGACTGGCCACGTGTGCCGCATGCCCAATGAGCTGTGGGCCAAAATAACTATTTTCTGGAGCCCTGACACAGCCAGAAAATGTCGCGGCAGACCTCGTAGAAGATGGCGGGACGAGTTGGACAAAACCAACGACCAGTGGCCCACATAAGCCCTGGATCGAAACAACTGGAAGTCATGGAGGTCTTTGCCCAGCAGTGTGATGAGGATGACACAGGCTAAAAGTATCAGTATCAGTATGATTAGAACTGCTAAAGGCCTTTTTATTAAAAAAGTCTTTTGGCGCAAACTGACCTTTTTAGGCCCCCTGGTCACCTTTGTATAAAAAAAAAAAACTGTTGGCTCAATCTACTTTCGTACTGCAACAAGATGCTCTAGTCCGATAACATTTCAACAATGAATCATGGCTACTAATGTGTCATAAATATACTATCTCTGTATCTCCCACAAAAATTCGTCAGTTACACAAGTTTCCGCTACTTCGACCCTCTGTAGACTGTTATCAGCATTTTTATCACCTCCTCTTATCTCCTCTATTAAGTACTCCGGTAGCACATTGTGACAAAGAGCGTAAGGTCTCGGGTTCAACGCCGGGTCATTTACGACATGGTTCGGTTTCTTAAGCGGTGTTACACCTGCACAAATATGTGGGTACTGCAGGTGTTATGATAATAGTTGGAATAGCTTGATTGTTGGATATGGGAAGTAAGGAATGAAGATTTTAATTACATTACAGTGCCAGATTAATGTTTTGAAAAAACATGAAATTGTTTAAGGGTCCAGAGTTCCAGACTCATCATGCTCCGGCCCTGAATCCAATTTATTTGTGGTCCAAACTAAAATTATATTTGTTATGCTAGGCTTATAGGCTATTATTATACTTGTTATATACCGAATATCCATACTGATGTTAGATAAAAAAAAACCGGCCAAGTGCGAGTCGGACTCGCGCACGAAGGGTTCCGTACCATTATCTATAAAAATGGCAAAAAAATCATATCTGTTGTATGGGAGCCCCTCGTAATTTTTTTTTTAATTTTTAGTATTTGTTGTTATAGCGGCAATAGTAATACATCATTTGTGAAAATTTCAGCTTTCTAGCTATCACGGTTTATGAGATACAGCCTGGAGACAGACAGACAGACAGACAGCGAAGTCTTAGTATTAGGGTCCCGTTTTACCCTTTGGGTACGGAACCCTAAAAATGTTTGTAACTATGTTTTATTTTCATTCTTAATAATGAATTTTTAATTAGCGGAAATAAAACTAATTTAACATTTTACTGCAAAACCATTTTAGGGTTTCAAACAGTTTAAATAAGCAGTACAAATACAACACATAAAACATAACATCACGCCTCTAATCCCCGAAGGGTTAGGCAGAGGTGTAGGTACCTAATATACCACCTAATAGTACACCCACATTTCGCCAGTTATCTTTTAAGTCCCAAGTAAAAGGCGTAGAGCCTATTGCCATCAACCGGGTATAAATCCACGTTCCGTGAATACCACTGAGACTACGACCCGAACACAAATCATATTTAAAAATAAACTGTCAGTTCT
Organism: Eurois occulta; assembly: GCA_950022335.1. Lineage (NCBI taxonomy): Eukaryota > Metazoa > Arthropoda > Insecta > Lepidoptera > Noctuidae > Eurois > Eurois occulta. The sequence continues at coordinate 16,827,579 of OX465486.1, read as the reverse complement.
GATGAAATTGGATGATAAACAGTCAAACAATACTCCCTATCTATCCCATAAGTTTATAGTAGGATTTATAATCAGGGTTGTGGCCCTGACAGCCCGGATGTCCCCAAATCCGGTTGGCCCTGACCCGAAACTGCGTGAACAAGCCTTTAGCTTTACTAATTATAACCCTTTTCATTATTACCAGTATCGCATATCATTATCATCTGCCTAGCCTTTTCCCAACTATGTTTATTTTCCCAGCTTAATACTAGTATTTTACATGAAAAAATGAATGATGATGAATGAAGATGCTTGATGTTTTTTTGAATCGACTGCCTATCTGATCTCCACAACCCAATTAGTACTGGATGGTACTATAACCTGGGTAAGACTGGTTGTCAGACTTTCGCGCCACTGACTAACTGTAACGACTGTCAAGTCAAAGATCTACAAATGACAGCCGGGACTTAACGTTCTTTCTGAGGCACAGAGGAAACTCGGTATGTAATGAGTAGTCACCCATCCACGGACAAACCTAGGCAAGCGCGGCTTAATCTAAAGATCGACCTTTTTTTTTTAGAGATGGGGAATCATCAAATGACTCCTCCCGCTCTGGGCGGAGCGGAAGGGAGTGTCAGACTTTTACTGACTAAAAACCATCCATGTTCCTTCTTTTGCCCTTTGTATTCCAGGGCCACGGTATCTCTTTCGAATAGTCCCGCAGCCTACGAACAGTCCTGACCTAAAGTCATAAAACAAAAAACCATCCCACTTCATCAACCCAGTATAAGTAGGCTTAGAACTAACCCTCTCATGCTCACTGTGCAAGCATTTCATCATACTAACTCGCCAATTAGCTAACAAACTCACAAACACTACCTTAAACTAACATACAGGACTCGATACTCGGCCAGCCCCCCGAGTAGTAATTGTCGGAAGTGAGTGCAATCGATATTCGAACACACCCGGCCTCTGCTCCCTCGCTTGATGTGTACACTTGCGTGCAACTGCGTTTGTGCAGTGGGCATAATAAGTGGGTGAGATTTTTTTATACGTGTTGAGTTGTTGATCGTGTTGAAGAATGTGTTTTTTTGTTACGTGAGGATGTTTAATAACAGAGAGCTTATAAAAATGGGTTAACGTTAGGTACTGTTATGGTGCATATTTATGTCCCTCTTGACCTAACGCAAGAAAATATCAAAATATCGATGTTTATTTTTCACTAGCTTTTGCTTTGACTATCAATGCGGATTGTACTCTGCTTGTAATAATAATTCAATCATGATTCGAAAGGCACGTGGCGCCATTATCGTAAGAACGTTTTTGTGGTTTTTCTCGAGAACTGTACTTTTTTCGTGATGAAAGTTACCCTATGTCCGTTTCTGTACACCTAACAACGTATATGCAAAATTTCAGTATGATCGGTTCAGTGGTTTAGGCGTGAAAAGGTAACAAACAAACAAACTTACTTTCGCAATAAAATATTAGTTAGGATTCACAAAAAGAATAATTTTTGTTCCAATTAAATTCGTTATCTTGTTTTAAAGTACTACGGAATAAAAGTTTTTATTCTTCCAAAGCAAAAAGACTTATTCAATAATTCAATTGGCTCATAGCCTTGTTTGAAACTTTGAACAGCTGAGTTTTTCAATGAAAATTTGTATACACAACGAAACAACGAAAAAATCTCACTATCTTCATTAAATAATATAGCAAGTGATCGATTACCTAGCTCCAGTTATTCGGTCCGGCCGTGCACGTAACTCGACGCCCGGCTTCGCGGTATTAACTTGACAATCGTATAGAGTTACTGCTAGTTGCTAAGGTAACTTAATTACACACGTAAAGTATTCATTTCGTAGTAACTGTTGAAAAATAACAGCTGATGACGGTTAAAAATGGATGTTTCTGCGAAAAAAAATGCATAAGTATGTTGGGGGATCCCCTAGTATTGTCATTATCTGTTTATTTTGCGGTTTTTACTTGATCATAACATAATTTAGAATCATTTGCTTTGCATTTTTGTAGAACAAATTGTAAACTTGACGAATAAAATAAGAATCAATGACCGACAATAACATACTTAGTAATGTTACTACTTGTATTCGTTACTATTTTGTAAAACGTCTTTTGCTTACCTAAAAAATCATTAATTTTACCAGCATCATTCTCGTGCCCTTAGCCCAATTTATTTGGGAAAATCATTAAATTTATTTGCTTACAAAGTTACAGTGTAAGACGTACTTACCGATTACCGATATAATGCATTTGTGTAATACCCTCCGATACATTTTACGTGCATTTCAAATCTTCGAATAAGTATTTGAAAGTTGTTAAAAAAGATACCCAAGGAGGAAACTGTATTGTTACCAAAACTGCTACACCAAATCAGCATACGAAGTCACAAAAACTAAATAAAGGCGGCACTATCACGGCAATTCGGATACAAGAAGCCAATACAATAACATTGTATCAGATAAGGAGACCAGTACACGCAAGTAGAAAGTAATACTGACCCACAATTCATGAGCGAGTTATCGCCAAGTGAAATGTGCTCGATCGCTTCACGACAATTACATGGAATAAATTATTACAGAAGGTCTGCTATCATTCATCTTGTCTTGTCAGATTATTTGGAGGCTGTAGAAACCATGGGACTGGTAAATAGATGGTAAATAGGATTGGAATTTGGCTTTTTAACTCTCAAATGGGTTAACTTCTAAACAACATCTACGTCTTCTATTTTCAGCGTGGTTTCTGGAATAATTACAGACCTATTCAAATGCTGTACCCCACTTTCACAATTTTATTCTGAATTCATTCCCCAACTGGATTCTATTATTGCAGAAGAATCTATATAGTCCCCGAGACACTCTCATCCATTTTAGTATTCAGCATGAGAAACAGAAACACAAACTCGATTGCATGCGTTGAAAACATCGAATTTTGGAATAGAAAACTATAGAACCTATGCCAAATCTACCCAGATTTGACGATGGTTAAGTGGTTTGGGAAGAACCAAGTCAAGCCACTAATTTTGAACCATCAATGTTAAGTGTAGATTGGATAGCGAAAGCGACCTTCCTAATAAAATATGTTATGAATGCTTTGCGAAAACATAAAGGCACTCTAATGATCCCTACACCATCACAAATGAAATGGATTAATGCACCTACTGCACTCGAGTTTACAGTGACACATAGGTCTAACAAGAACCACATAATTATGGAAACAAACACTCGCATCAAGTGGTTTCCTAAGCGATAAACATGACAGAACTGGGTGAGGCAGGTTGAAAATTATAGGTAACTTCCCAAGGGAAGTTTCACAATTTGTTTTGCCTTAGAATGGATGAAATGTGCTGAAAATCGGTATGATGCAATGGCCCGTCAGCCTCGTTTACGGCTGCACAGCTAAACTGCTGAGTACAGTAACATGAAATTTTCCTTTTGTATCGAAAGTAGTAGGGGAAATATTTTTTAATGCATCCTCTAAAAGGGTTGAATAAGGGGATGAACGTTTGTGAAGTAGTTCGTCATTTTTGCCGATGGAGAATTCTATCAAGCACACAGCTGTCTAAATTCTGCAAAAATCGCAGCACATTCAGAAAGTCCACTTACTGGTAATGGAGCAATTCTATCTACTTTACTTTCGTCCATGTTGTCTCCACTTTGAGTATGCTCTCCATCTTTCTTATGTATATCTATGATCCAAAGTTTTTCGATATGCTCATACCTACTTATACAATCCATATATTTCCTATTGATTCGCAAATCAACGGCGACATCAAAACATACTCGTAACTAGAAAAGTCTCGACGTATGAATATTTTGGTCGAGAAAAAACTTTGTAACAAGTTATATGGACCAAAGTAAGGTAATTTTCCGTGTCTTGGGATCAATGATCTTTTGAATAGAAGGTTGTATGATGAAAAAATAAGTTGAATTCATTCAAAACATCTACCATTCGGTAGATGTTTTGAATGAATTCAACTTATTTTTTTTGCTTGGACTTGATAAGACAGTATTGACAGGATATTCTTAGAGTTCAGTAATGCTGAAAGAAAAACGCCTTCGGTATATTGTGCATAGCTGGGATTTTAATCAACCGTCCTTTAAATCATTGCCATTCTTCTGCCATGGACCCACTTACCTTCCCCTTGGGTTGGTGACTTAGTGTGATGCAGATTGCGGTAATCTTTTCTTCCACATCCATCGTATTATAGTTCTACTCCTCTAGCTATACTCGTGTCTATTTTTCTATACTTGTGTCTGCCTCTTCTATCCATTCATACTACGTTTCAATCGTGTTTTTCTATACTTCCCTGCTTTTCGTCAGTCCTTTATTCAGTATGTCAAACGTATTATTTTTTTCTACGTTTGTTCTATTAGTAAGATCTCTGGTGCTAACGTCAGACAAAAAATATAATTACTCTTACTAATGCCGTTATTTACTTGCTATGGGATTGAAATAAGTATTGTATTGAAGTATTGACCTTTTGTTAATAGTGGGAATTGTAGCTGTCAAGCTTGCTGCTGTTGTTCCGTTAGTTTTGTATAGATAGAATGTGTTTACTTCCCGATTCATCTAAGTTTAGTTGATACCGTCCTTCTCTCATAATGATCTTCGGATAATATTTATTTCTTGAAAATTTATTTCCTACGGAACCCCACACTATTGCACGGTTTAACTTTGACTTATGATTTTGCTCATGAATAATTGAATGATACATGGACACTAAATTAAAAAAAGTAATCACTAGAAGTTGACGATCTACTCAAAGAAATGACGTCACCATATAAATCTATTCTTTACAATCAAATGTTTTTTTCTAACATCACAAAAAGTCACCTTGTGGGAACCGGTACTTATTTTGATGATGCTGTAGTCGATGAACAAGAAAGAGTATAAAATGAAGGGCATTTTACAATAGGGCCTTTGTACTCTGTCTCCTTACCGCACGATACGCCGTGACGTGAAAATAATTAGAAGATAATCTATCTTTATTGTATTGCAATTAGAAAACCTTGTAGATTTAATCATAAAGTAACAGTAACTTGTAGATTATTTGTTGAGCATCGCGTTTTGTAATGGGCTTTCTATTATTATAAGTTGATTCTATAAATTGCTTTTAAGCCCCTGGGAATGTTCTTCATGAATTTATGAATGAGAATACCTTTATGTGGAAGTCTAAATTGTATTATTTTGTTATTGAAGTTTATTGATAGATGAAGTGGTTTCTTCTCATGGACAGTCAATCAATGATTAGCGAAATAATTTGAACTTATAAATTTTTTTTTTGGGAGCCACTAACCAACCATGAGATAGATTACGTTTGTATGGTTGATGAGCCAGAGCGAGGCTTTCTTACTACTAGATTCCTTATCATCAATTTTACTAAATAAGCAGCAACATTTGTTGCTAAAACCAAACAGCTCAATTTAGATTCTGTCGTCTCTTAAAATGTTTCTCTTATGTATGAGACATTATTACATAGGTCATTATCAAAAATGACCGGTCGAATAAACTTTTTGTTTTGAAACCTATTGTTCTCGGGTTCACAATTGTCTGAGATAAGAATTGTGATAATATTCTCGATTACTTGTGTTCCGGGAATTTAAGGAGTGTAATTTTAAATGGAGTCTCATTTCAGAGGTGTAATTTCTTGGAGTTTATTCTCATTTGCTGCTTTATTACCAAGAAAATACGGAGGATGAAATTCAAATGAATTGTTGAAAAGATATTTGATACCAACTTTAAAAATATCTTTACTTTTGTTGATTAACGAACCTGGGAGATAATACCGTTGCAGTATTCCAGTCAGATATTTTCTATACTTTTGCATGTGAAGGACGATATGGCTAGAAAGGAGGCTAGACTTCTGAGATGACGAGTAATAGTTCTCTATTATATTATTAGTATGGAAGAAGAAGACATGCTGCGCTGACCCCAAATAAATTGGGATGAGAGCAGCGGTGGCCCAGTGGTGGCGCCCCCGACTTACGAACACTACGAACAGTAAGTCGGTGGGTTCGAACCCAGGCAGGCGCTTACTTTGTGTAATATATTTCATCACCACTGCTCTTAAAAACGGTGAAGGATGCACCATCATGCAATGCAGCATGCATGGATGCAGCAGTGCAGCATGTCCTAGAACCAAAAATTCGTAGGCATGTGTCATACCAACCCGCACTGGTCCCGTGTGTTGGATTATAGACCATTCCCTCTCATAGAGAGGAGGCGGTGTGTCCCAGCAGTGGGAACATTATAGGCTGATTATGCTTAAGGGCAGTAGAATGATGATGACTTGCTAATTAAATTTAGCAAGCAAAACAGGGCTGGATAAGTACCCACCAGTCCGGTACAAATACCTAATTTGTTATGCCATTCAAATCTTTCACAAATAGCAATGCAGCTTTTTTTGAAAGATTGCTAGATTAGATTAGCAAAATTAGTTGAGATTGATCGTATTCCTAAAACAACCTTTTGAATAACCGCCTAATAATGAATAACAGCGATATTATCTCATACAAATACGTAATATCGCCGCGATTCTCTCGGCCCCTAAGGCTAGTTCTCCATCACGCCGTGATGGCTCTCGGCCACCGTAGGCGCGGGCCTGTGAACGGTGAGTAATGGGCTAGCTCGCCGTCCGTCCGTCGTATGACGACGGGCAGGCCGTGTCGACGGCGCGTTCGTGTTCCACGCGCGCCTCAAAGAGTTGTCAGCAAACGGGAGGGGCCCGCAAGGGCCGGTGCCTGCCAGGGCTGCGGGACTGTTCGAAAGAGATACCGCGGCCCTGGAACATAAAGGGCCAATGAAGGAACATGGGTGGTTTTTAGTCAGTAAGAGTCTGACACTCCCTTCCGCTCCGCCCAGAGCGGGAGGAGTCATTTGATGATTTCCCACCCTCCAAAAAAAAAAAAAAAGGCTAGTTCTCCATTTGCCAAGTTTTGATAAAATGAAAGAATTCTAAAGCCATTTCCTTACTAACTCAAATTAAAAGCTGACCCTGAGTTTGATCGATCGTTACAAAGCCCCATAAGGAATCCAGTACATCAAATGTAGATCAAGTATTTCCTTAAATGTCTACAATTCATAAATCTGAGTCGATTCCAATTACATTTAATAGGCGGTTGCTATAATTGGGCCATTTGAATACAATTTGTTGATATGATTTATATGTTGCTGGGTACTTCCCACTTTAACGAATGACATAATATGTGATACTATCTAACTTAATCATGCCCTTGAATTTTTTTCGTACAATTGAATGATTATATTTATGGTCACAACACTATTAAAACATCAATCAGGTAGTAAATTGTTTAATTAAAGTAATATCATACTCGAAAATAGCAATAAGAAATCGTGATCATGGTGTTTTCGTCCCACGATAATCTTGATGTGGTTTGGTTCTGAGCACGTTGTAGACCCCGTCTCAGATTGTTATTTGTGTCTCCGTTTGGCAAGCTGACTTTGACATCATGGTACATACGCCAAGCACATCTCAGCTACAATCTGACAAATTTCTTTAATAGATTTTCAACTTTATCGCTAAAGTATTAGTTTTAATGTTGATTGGGAAAATTTGACAGTTTCGGATAGCTTGATGTGTTGGCGTCTGTACAACTCCGTAATTTTAGAACGTTGCCCACATTCATGAACTCGTATGCAGTTTTTTCTGTAGATATTGTGACTGTATTTGTTGCCAACTCCAATAAAGGAAAGTTGTGCATTCAACATTTTTTGATGCAGTTATACATAGTCTCAGATAGTAAAAAAGATAGTAAATTCCTTCTGAATGATAAACGATAGCCCTAATCTTTTGATAAGGAGATTAAAGTAAAAAGATAATCAGCTTGTTACCCAAGTCTTGGAATTAGGTCACCGGCTTTCGGACGATGCACGTACAAACATACTGTCTTGACTTGTGCAATAGCGTAAACAACGCCCACAGAATCTGGAGCATTTCTTATACATATAGCTAAGCTATAATGTGCATGCATCTGGTATATATCTTAGCAAAACGGAAAAATCTACAATCCTTCATTTTGTAAAAGGAACTTTGTTTTTTAAGCAATAAAGAAAGATATTGTATAAGAATGAGAAAAGTTTTTGATAGTGAAGTAACACTAACATCAGCCTAGCCTTTTGGAGACTATGCTGGGCGACCTCAGCAGTCTTATCGAATGCAGCTGAATACCAGTGTTTAAATGGAAATACTCCAAAACCCAGACTCCTCGTTGGTCTAGTGGTCGCAAGCGCGAATGCTGATGAGGTCTGCTGCGCATGAGGCCCTGGGTTCGATTCCCAGGTCGGGCAAAGTGTTATTGGGTTTTTCCATCAGGATTTTCTTAGTAGCAGCCACGGAGTCTGAATTTGCGCCCCGTTGGGAAATATGCTCGCCCCCTGTTACATGGGACTTAAACATAACTGGCGAAAGGTGGGTGTACTATTAAGTACACCTCTGCCTAATCCTTCGGGGATTACAGGCGTGATGTTATGTTTTGCCTACAACCCATAATCGTAACCAAAATATTAGCAAAAAACACTGTAAATCCTGGACTCATTCATGTTAAAGCAAAAGCTATTAACAACCACATAAAATGATTCACAAAGGTTACTAAATCAATATTGACATTTGACAAAACAACTACCTATCCAATATGGCGACGGCGCCTCTCAAACGTCAAACGAGACGCCATCAAATAAATGAAACTATCGAAGTTCACCGCAAATCAATAAACTTTAATACGTGTTTGTAGTAACAGCGGCTGTGAGCAAACTTACTTTTTTACTGCTGAAGCATTAAACAGGAACGTTGAAAAGGTTCAACATTGCATTCTAGAGCTAGAAATAGGCTTCTTGATCAAAAGAGAAGGACGGGGCTTTTCCAGTGGCTTGGATTTGGGAGTAACGACCCATTGAATGCTCGGTTACTTTTTGTTTTGCTAAAGTTTTGGTGCTAACAGCTAATACATCTACCAAAAGATGTTATGCAAAGTTCCCTTTTTAGACAAGTTATGATCAAATAGCCTCTTGGGTTCAGCGACTTATTTTTTCTAGCTGTTTATGGTTTACCACTAGGTATCAACCTCTTTGGTGACAGTTTTTTTTTGTTTTTTTTTTGTTTTTGTTTCGATACGTTCTTCTGTATTGTTTACTCCGTGACTAATTCAAGTTTTAGTGTAGTGGGCAGAGTTCTAAGTCCGTTAATTAAGTCGGCACACTCGTTTCCTCGTGTGTTGGCAGGCCGCCTACGACGCATGGGAGACTCGGCCCATAAACTGACGTTACGAAATAACTTGACAAGCGCTCCGTTTATCTCTGTTTAACTACATTTTACCTTTACTGTGCTAATGTTATGAACTTATGAAGTAACTTAGTGGTGAACGGCATGTCTTAAGGCATACCAACCCGCACTGGGCTCGCATGGTGGATTACAGTTCACTCGTTCTCATAGAGAGGAGGCTTGTGCCACAGCATTTGGGAATGGGTGTTATGAATAAAGCTTGCTTTGCTTTGTATAAAACCGACGCATGTTCGAGAAATGTGATAAGTTTTGTAGTATTTACAAGGAAAACGTGAGTCAGATGAAATCAAAACATTATGATAATAGTCTAAACCGGTTTTCTCATTAATTTAAAACACGAGGCTATAGAACTCAAACATAACAAGACGATTGATTACTAAAAGAAAAAAATTAAATGAATAAAAGTGACAGAAACAAGATAAAATTTCATTTTAATTTGAATGCCAACAAAAACATAGACAAATTAAAAACTTAAGTTCGTTGACAAACACCAAAAGGCAATAACTGAGAATAAAATGTGCGAAGGTACAGTCGGGTCCATCGACCTCTGATTGACTCGTCACGTTTTCAACGTACCCAAATAGTTCGGCGAACGTTTTTTTGTGGCTAACTGTACAACCGATATAAGTACCATACTTCTCGTTTTTATCTGCTTTATTGGGCGTTCAAATGAGGCATAATTAGTTATTGTACAGATTACAATCTAATTCAAACCAATGTGCATAAAGTTATAAAATAATTGGCACGTACCCAGTTTTATTCAACGTCAGAAAAGTAGTTATTAAAATTATTACTCGTGAAAATATACACTTACATAAATCTTTGTTGTTTAATTAAGACAACTGCTGCTAAATCACGCGAATAATTTCGTGTTCAAGTTTTCCTTACTAAGAATCAACTAATATAGCAGTCTAAACGAGTCTATTACCAGGCAATAAACAGAAACTGGTTACAATTAGTGCCAAATTATCGACATGCGATAAATACGCGATAAAATCAACACGAACAAAAAAATGAACGTCGAATGAATTTTCCACGGGACTGTCCGTTACGCCAAGAAGTTCCCCAGCATTGTTGACGTAGTAATTTTAACGCCTTTGCGTATAAAAAAAACTATTTCTTTTTTTTTAACTTTGCAGTGAGAACTCCTTAGTACCGCCGTTCCCGGGAACTGATTTAGCGTTCCTTTTTAATTGTCCACGGCAATTACTGTCCGTCCTTAGCGAACTTTTTTAATAATTAAAAGTTTAATAGAAAGAAGAGTAGATATTTCTTAACTAATATTTGCTCCTCGTTACGGTTTTTTTTTCAGAAAAACGTTAAAATTGGTATTAAGATTCTAGATCATGCAATATCTATCTTGTTTAATTAACCTTCGTATTTTGGTTCGAAACGTTATTTTTTGCGTAAACTGGATTTTAAAACTTATTTCCTCTTATTTTGTACCAGAAACTCAAACTCAAAGCATTTATTTTAATTAGACCATTACAGGCACTTTTGAATATCAGAAACACAAAGAAAGCAAATAAACAAGAACCAGAAAACCAACAAAATCCAACGAAGAACCTAGAAATCACTCAACATATTATATATTTTAAACACATACCTACTTAACTTTGTAAACGACGTCACGAAAAAGCACTGCAAAACAACACTAAGCGTACACATACGGCCATTTTTATTGACCCACCCAAAGTTTAAAGTTTCCTAAGGCCACGTTAGCCGCAGGTCGTAGGCTAGTCCACCCACTAATTGCGCCGATGTTGCTCCTATTGTAACTAAACTGTTGCCGGAGCAAGGCCTTGCCTTTCTCACGTCCACAATGACCTGAGCATGTGCTTAGATAATTATAATCAGTGCCTGCCCTTGTCTGTTGTTATAATTATTAGTTTTTGTTTGGATATTGTTGTATCCAGTTTTTGTTTTTAATTATGTAGGTAATGTTGGTTTCTTCCATTGCAACTCCTAGTTATCACTAGCATAATTATTAACCCGCACTTTTTTCCCATTCATCATAAATAACAAATTGATTTTATTATTTCACTAATCCATCTTGTCTGAGCTGATAACGAAGAATAGGTTTTCTACACTAAAAAATAAATCTGTTTATGTTTAAAGTACTATAATTAACCAAGTTAACGGATTATTTCGTATCCATTGTTTTCTGACTTTTCACCAAAGAGTTCGTGGTCCCACAAACTATTACATCTAACAACTTGAAGAAAGTCTTTTAATTACCACTCATCACTAATTCCCCTACTTATGTCAAGCTTTTTCTATCATAAACAACTACTTGCATAAAATTCACACGGTAAGTAATCGATCACACTATCGACTTCAGAGCTAAGCTGCCATGTAATCCTATAGTCTACAAATAATATTACGTCACTGACATTACCAAAACAGTCGGATCAGTTTGCCCACACAACCGTACCTTTTGCTTTGCGAATATTTTACTTAGTTTATCGCAGTCCACTGCTTCATATAGGCTTCTCCTAAGTTACGCCGCCACAACACCCTGTCCTTTGTCTACCGCATCCTCACTGACCTAGCGACCTTTTTAAGTTCATCGGTCCATTTAGCTGTGGGGCGCCTACACTGTGCTTGCCAATGCCGGACTCCTTTGCTAAATCGGCCCTCGAATTATTGGTAATTTTATTTACGATAAGACTTTTTCCCTATCAACGTGCTACTCGTAATCTCGTATGCGCCACAATCCTTGAGCCTCACAGACTTTGATAACCAACACGATGATTGATAGTACTTATTTTATATCTGTAATTACACAAAGATACTCGATCTACGCAAATTGTAGATCGTTATCAATGCAATCCACTTGAGATCGCAATTACAACGATTTCTGTGTCAATTATAGATTGTAAATTGTATTATCGAAAAACGAGGGTCTAATCATTTTGGCCTCAAGTGTAAACTTGGTCAATTTTCCATACATATGTAGGTTGCGACTTGATGATTTATGTACTAAATGATCCATGGATTATGTAAGTAATTATATCAGGGGAAAACCGTAGGCCTTTCAATTAATTAGCTAGATAATTTTAAAACACATCTACATTATCTGTATGCTCACAATTTTAATTTATTTTGTTGTCTTGTCTCGTGGAGTCGTGGCAGAACAGATTTTTAGTGGTACTGTTTTACCAATTAATGTAAAGTGTGCTTTAAACCAATTGGAACTTATCCCAGCAGTGGGACCATATAGGCAAAAAAAAAATGTTATTACTTTCAGGTTCTTTATGAATCGAGGAATTTTATCGACAAAAACATCGATCGTTGTCAGTTGGCTAAAATGGGCCAAAAAAACTTTAAAAAATACCTCGATAAACATGAACAAAGCTTTAAAACATCAATCCTTAAAACAAACAAATGAACGCCAATAAAATGGGCGTGATCGCAAAGCGGCGTACTTGTACATTATTTTTGTAAAAATAAAACGTAAATAAATGTCCGCCACCCCGCCTACGTAGTTACGACACAGACTGTACGTACGCTACATATGAAAGTAATAAACGGTGATAAATGGCCAAATGTATGAGATAATGCTGGGTTTTGTGCTCGTCTTATACTACCTTTATTATTATACACCTGTAGGTTTTTATTTTGTTGGAAAGTATGTTAGTCATCTGGATTGTGTTTTTATCGCGGAGATTGTTTTGCCAGAACAAATAATTACTTATTTCTTTTTGTTTTGAAAGAAAGAGAATGAAATGATAGCGTGACGGTTGACAGTGGAGAAAAGAGTTTCGGCGCAAACGCTTACGATTTTAATAGAACACACTGCTAATGAATTATTTACTACTACTACTGAGAGGTAAGCAAAAACTCGAAATCTCGAGATTTCATACTAATGCTCAACAATCTTCAATCCGATCCGAAAACTACATTCATGATGAATTGATGACTCTTTCAACCACATTGATAAACGCACTGCACTAATAAGACAGACCACACCATGTTAACGGATGGCTAGATCACTCGATTAACGCGGCTAAGCTACAGTTAATCTAGACAGCTGTAGGTGACCGATTATGTGTGACACCGGATTTAATTCTTGAGCGGAGATCACATTAAATGGCGGATTTACGTTTTTGCTTGACGTTTGTTGGTAGATAAATCTTGAAAGGTAATGAGAAGTAAACAAACCCAACTTTTACGATCAGGAATTTACGCAGTCCACGGAGTCTACATTTGTGCTCGGTTGATGGCAATAGGCTCGCCCCAAATGAAATGGGGCTTAAAAAACATAACTGGCGAAATATGGGTATACTTATTAGGGACGGCCTCTGCCTTACCCTTCGGGGGATACAGGCGTGATGTTGTGATGATGATGATGACTAACCCACCCTCTGCAATATACGGAAACCTGACATCCTTTGCTATGTATAGTGATGTCGATTTACCAACAGTATGTCGGTATGTTTGGCCCAATTTCCATAATTAGTCGAGTAAAAGGGAAATGGTTATTACTTTTCATCAGAATGAATGAAATAGATTCCAGATGTTTTCGCTTTCTGCCATCAACACTGGTATTTCATTTCCTATGATAGTGCCTCTTTAATAATAGGTCGACCACCTCTGTATGTAATTTTCTGGTCTGAATTCCATGCCTGTGGGTACTTTTCCCGTTTTGAGCGATGATTGGGACGAATGTTTTGGTGCCCTGTAATGCTTTCCCACCTTCTGATAGGTTTTGTGTACTAAACAATAGTAACACTATCATTAACACTAGAAACGGGATATTTACCATGCTTACTGTTTGTTTTGTTTGTTTCTAGTGTTAGTGACCATGACAGTTTAAAAACTAATAGTAATACTATTTATCAGCTTTTAAATTATGTAAACACAAATATGTACATACATATATCTTATTAATGGGTTGATGAAATAATAAGAAAAGCCGGTGAAAATTGGATCACAAAAGCAAAGGACAGACAGACGTGGACCAAAATGGAGGAGGCCTCCACCCGTTGAGCGGTCCATATCGAATTATATAAATTGTTTTGAAAATTGAATTTATTTAATATTTAGAAATCTATTTAAAAGAAAAGAAATGAATTTATTAATTTAAAAATTATTTGCTATGCGATTGTAACTTTATAATCTTGGATATAAATTGTAATAAGTTTGTTATTTTCATGCATGCACATAATTATGTAATAGTAATATTATGATATATTTGTTTTTATAAGTCATTATGGAATAACAATAATATCTTATTAATGATTCATTTAAGTTAAAAATGAGCCCATTTATCTTTCATATTGTCACTTAATATCAGATGGATACGTAGGTAAACACAATCTTAACCTATAAAACATACTTGCATGTCATAAGTACAAGGTCTCATTGTTAGTTACTATATAAGTGTATGTATTGAAGCAGCGGAAAATTCTCAGGGCCAGTGTCAAGTGTCGCGATTGTGCGCCAGTACATATCTACATAATGGCCCATGTTGGGCATTGTTCTAAATATGTTAGTCAATAGAAACACGAGCTTAGAGTACGATGTAAACATGAAAAAAGTTTATATGAAAATAAATCTTTAGTTTGCTGTTAAACTAAGTTTAGGTAGCGGTTGGTTTAGAACGGATTTCACCATTATGTTGGAACTGAACGCGATCACCGCATATAGACCGTGTTCAAGTGCTGTCAGTAACATTTTTACTATAAAATATTAACACAAGCAGCTCTTATTAACAATTTATCTGTGCTGTATACAAATTATTCGAAAAAACGAAACCAATAAAACTTGGGAAGAAGACATCATAAGCGAACACAACTGTAGGTGCGGATTTTTACGTAATATTTTCAGTTTGGTAAGTTTACGAAAATTCTCATTGTATCAAGAGAAAGGCAAGTCCGAGTGAAATTCCAAAGCTTAATAGTCGCATGTAAACATTACTTTTATGGGCCCCCAAAAATAATGTGTGAACATGACGGAAATTGTTGAAAAAGTACAGTTACGACAATTTACCGTGGACCGTTAGAGGTATAGTGTTAATTGATGATATAATAATGCCTACAAATGTTGTATGGGGTCATTAAAATTTACTTTTATAGTCATAATAGGCTCTTGTGGATAGTTTCGTTGTTTCTAATGTACATTTCTTGCTTTAAGTGGCGCCTGAGAAATCATTAGAGATGTTTATGGTTATTACAGTTTCGTATTACCGTGTATTTACATAGATATGCGTGTTACTTGTCGATGTTTGAACTCCAAAACTTGTGCAGATCAGCCATTGGCAATGCCATTCATTTTGACAGTGCAAAAACATTAATTGCGTTATTACATTACATTTAAGTCGAATTGGGAATTCCCTTAAAAATTCTTCTGATTCTGATTAAAAGTGTTACGCAATTACGACCTTTTGTTTGTGTGTTTGAGTTCTATATTTTAGATGAAATTGCGTCCTAATTGGACGCAATTTCATCTAAAATATAGAAAAAAAACTAAAATAGTTTAAAAGATAAAACTACAAAAGACTTGTGCAGTGTGGATAAAATCTTTCTTAATTTTTTTTCCATTCATTGGTTCCGAAATCATAACTACCTAAAACCCAACTCATTTTAACCAACCTCTCATCCAAAATACTTCGTCTAAACATTGCCCAACTCCCTATCAAAACAAAACAGATCCCTCTCGAACACCGCTTTTTGTACTAAAACCAGGTTGATGTACCCAGTGCCAGTACTCACTGCGCGTCGGAACGCTCGGCCAATATTTACTATGTTGAGCGATAACACGAACAGACATGGATGGTACCGTCGAAAAAATAGATCGGTATACAAGCAGCTTGCTTGCAAATAAACGGGCACTTATTTAAAAAAAAAAAGTTATACGGGCTTGTTATTTGGTTGTTAGGTGGTGGTTAAGTGTGCTGAGGACCTACCAAGTTTTGTCATCACTGTTCTAAGTTTATCTTAAAGGATAGGACGCAAGAAAGACTTTGGCCAGCCAAAGTTTGTTTAGACAATCGATGTGTAGCTTTATCGCAGTTCTCTAATGTACTGGGTTCGGCTGACTGGAAAACTACAGTGCGCGCGAAACACGAAACACGAAATATTGACAGCAAAGGGTTAACATTTTACTTGTATTCATGCACAAAATGTACTACTAAGAGGCATTAACTGTTAGTCAACTAAATATCGTCTTCTGACTGTGCCTGTACACCTAACTCTCTTGCCAACTGTACCACAAAGTACCGTTACCTCGCTGTTGAGGTCCGTATGTCACTAAGTGATGGTCTGGTGTCTGGTACATCGCTAGTCAATTGTTTCTATAGCCTTGTTCGAACGCTTGTGGGCAATTTATAGAGCCATGTTTGTACTGAGAGTGTAGTTTGGAGTAAACTGGGAACGTTGCTTAAAAGTTGTTGTATTGGAAACACTTTAAGGTAAGACGAAGTGTTTTTGCAATTTTTCTAGATAACTGGTTACAATATAAAAAAGAAGTGACTATAGTTTTTTACATCCATTATGGTCTATTTGCTTAGGTACACCAAATATGCCTGCTCTTGGCCGCATCTTACCTGATGTGTTTTGTTGTTAGTTTTTGTTTCAAGGATAAAGCAGAATCTATCACTTGCATGCATTACGTAAAAGCTGATTTATCATTAAAAGTTCAGGCGCGTGGCCTAAATTGACGCCACGCGCGGATCTCGTCTTGTTTTCCCGATAATTTCAATAAACAATTTCTGAAATATTAACAACGCCCTCTGTCAAACTCATTCCAGCACAAGAAGATTCTTGTAGGTGTGAAGTAACAATGACAAAGGATTACTTCAAAAAAGTTGTCAAATCACAACGGCTAACTCTAGCAATCTAGTGTCTCTAGACTTCTTAAAAGGGTCTCAAGAAACTCTATCCACAAACACCAAACATATGACACTTACAATAACCAGGTTAAAATAAATCGCCCAACCAATTACAGCTAACTACTACCGTTTAAATATCACTTAAATCACACATATTTATCATCTGTGGAACATTTCATCACTGGGACATTTAACGTTCTATCTTAACTGGCGTAATTAACCCGTCGCCGAGTTATCTAGAATATGTTTGCCTAATTACCTTACATGGTACAAAGTACGGGTAAAAGAAGTTGAGGAGGTATTGGAGGGAAAGTGGAAGCTTATTTGTTAGATTTGTTCTTTGTCAGATTCTTAGAGTTTTTGTGCTTAGTATAATTATTTTAGCATTGACTCTTTCCTCAAGTCAGAATAAGTTATTCTAGCAAAGCTTGATTAACAGAATAGCTGGTCATCCAAATCAATAAGTCGGACTAACTTCCCTAGCTTACATCATTTAACTTAGCTATTTACCTATCAACAACACTTATAAGCTTTCACGGTTTCTAACTAAACTTATACTGTCACTTACAGGATATCTTCCGTGGCTGCGGGACTGTTCGAAAGAGATACCGCGGCCCGGGAACATAAAGGGCCAAAGAAGGAACATGGGTGGTTTTTAGTCAGTAAGAGTCTGACACTCCCTTCCGCTCCGCCCAGAGCGGGAGGGGTCATTTGATGATCTCCCACCCTCCAAAAAAAAAAATATATATCTTCCGTGATTATTAATTATTTTGAGCGATATTTCGACGGTGTTGCAAGCGCCGCGATCGCGGGATGACTGGAGAAAAAACACGACTAAGTCACGGCAAAACACACTCACAGTATCATTAGGTTTTATGGAGTCCTTATTACGACGCGAGCTGTTACTTTGAGCATACTTTAAACTGGATTCCATGTACTTGACAATTTGAAACCCTCCTCACCTCCCGCATTCTCCAGACATCCCGAGATCATGGCGCTTGCAACAGCGTCGAAATATCGGGGGCTCAGAATAATGGTTAAACACGGAAGATATCCCGTAAGTAACAGTATAAGTTTAGCTATCATCATTTCAGTAGGGACGTAGGTACAAGGCTTCCCCCGGAGAATTGAAACCCTCAAAACTCGTCGCTTTGAAGCGTCTGTCATTTATTACAGAAGAAAAAAAAACACAAATTCTGATAAATCGAACCCATACTCCATCTTTCTTCGTCATTCTATAGTGTCATCCATTGTGTCAGTTCGATTCTCCAAAGAAATGTCTATTATAACAGGATCAAAATTAAAATGGTGCGTGTCGCACACCCATTATGACAACAATAGATTCCTTCCTGTCGGATCCCCAGCCGTTATAGAATTTGGTTTATATCCCCATAATTCTTTACTGGTAATGGTGAAATACTTCTAATCAAATTATTCACGGAGTATTTTTTCCTCGTCGATCAGTGTTGGAATAAAACATGGAACACTTTAAGGTGCTGTTTTTATGTTTTTTTTTATTTAATGGACCTTTTTAGAATCCTTTAGAATGTAACAGATGCACGCATATACGCAATCATACTTTAGTTGTAATACTAAAGATTAATGTGACAGTCTTTCCAAGGGGTATCGTATTTACCTAGCTCTAACTGGGTTGTGGAGGTCAGATAGGCAGTCGCTCCATGTAAAATACTGATAATCAGCTGTAACCGGTTACAGTGGAAGCCGACCCCAACGTAGTTGGGAAAAGGCTTGGCAGATGAGGCAGATGACTAAAGATCAATGTGAGATATACCAGCAGCATACGAATTTTTAAGCCAGCACCAAAGGTCTTTCCTTTTTTGTAGGGTGCTTGTGAAACCTTCATCATCATCATCATCATCCACAGTCCGACTTCACCCACTGCTGGGTATAGGCCTCTCTTTGCTTGTGCCAAGCTCCACGCTCCTGTGCCAGCCTCATCCAGGATATTCCCGCAATGGCAACAATGTCGTCTGCCCATCTCGACGCTTGTGAAACCATCACTGTATCCCAAATCTGGGCAATGTCTTCCACTCCAAACCATCACGACTTCTTCGCTTATGATGTCAAATTCACGAGTCAATATCATACTGAGCTCATTCCATTATTTGTTGTTCAAACCTCAACTTAGAAAAAATATTGAGAGATTAAAGTAAGCATATAATACAGGGCATGTTTCCTTTAACCTTCAGCGCAGAGACAATATTTATTGTTATGTTCATATCTCGATCCTCTGTTCCAACAGTGAACCACGAACAGAACAGTGTAAACGCGCTCTCGTGTTTACTTGTTTACTTACCCTGCGTAAGTTATGAATTTATAATGTTGCTTAGAGGGCGCTTTTTCATATTATAGACTTGCGATGAAACTTTTTTCTGTTCTAGAATTTTCACCTCATGTGAGTTGCGTTCAAGACCTCACCAAGATCGTTTTCTAGCGTCTTACGATTAATGAATGTTTTCACCATCATGGACGGCCCTTACTCCTATTTTGGAACCGGTACATCAGATCTTCGGTTTAAAGACATTAATTTTCTCAAAGAACAAAATTACATTTCACTTAAAGATTTAACAATTGTGGTTGTAGTTTACATTACGCCCGATGATGAACTATCAAAGAAACTAAACACCATAGTTTTTTTTTTCTTTTTAAACAATGGAAGGTATGAGAAACAAAAACAGTTAACATTAAACTTATGTGTCTAATATAAAAAGCAAAACTTATGTGTCTAATATATAATTTCTTAGGCCTTTTTTAAATGTTGGTATGCTTGTTCTCTGACTTTTTTTGGTACTTTATTGTACAGCCGAACCCCCTCATACTCTATAGTATAGTTTTCCTGCCGTACAAGGTTCTCACTCTTGGTACTTCTAGGTCGTCTTGATTACGGGTATTATATCTACGAGTCTTTTGTGTGAAAGAAATATTTGTGTGTATGTTGGTCTTAAAGATCTTTCGAATAGTCATGCATGTATGGTATGTATTAGAGGTGGGCGCCGCGCCGGCGCGGCGGCGCCGCGCCGCGTTTTGCGCGCCGCCGCCGCCGCCGAGCATTTGAAATTTGGCGCCGATAGAGGCGCGGGCGGGGGCGCGTGCCCTGTGAATCCGCGTCCGCGCGGTACGCGCAACGTCAGTCGCCACGGCACGTTCGCGCTAGTTGCTACGTACGCTCTTGACAACGCTTTCTTACGTAAATACGATAATTGGCAAAATGTCGTCCAATTCCAATGTAAACAAAATCAAAATAAATCAGTGCTTCTGATTTTCCATGTTCCGATTGCGGTGAAACTACCCGTGATCTATCAGAGCCTCCACCAAGGTCCTCTTCGACGCAATCTTTGCTGACAAAATTATCTAAGAAGCACAGTAGTTTCAGCGACGAGGCAACGGGAACAGAATTTTCTCAAGAATGCTGGAGAGACATAGCTTCGGTCGATCCCAAAGAAGTGGAGATTTTGAACGGGGATGTGCTTGCCTATTGGCGAGAGAAGAAAAATGTGTTCCCAGGACTTTCTGCGCTTGCCAGGACTATTCTTGCAATTCCAGCTACAAGTACGCCGAGTGTTGGCGGCGACCTCTCGTGTCCGGCCCTCGTTCAAGCTATGGTCCGGAGCGAGAGGGAATGGGAGGCCGTCACCTCCTGCGAAGCAGTCATGCTAGCGAAGGAGGTGGCCGAACGTGAGAGGGAGAGAACCTCACGTCCCAGCCGCCGCGGGAGAAGCACCGGGCGTCGGTTGCCACGTGGTGGCTCTCGGCCACCGTAGGCGCGGGCCTGTGGACGGTGAGTAATGGGCTAGCTCACCGTCCGTCCGTCGACGACAGGCCGTGTCGACGGCGCGTTCGTGTTCCACGCACGCCTCAAAGAGCTCATCTCTTTCTATCGGCAAGGGCCGATGCCTACCAGGGCTGCAGGACTGTTCGAAAGAGATACCGCGGCCCAGGAACACAAAGGGCAAAAGAAGGAAGATGGATGGGTTTTAGTCAGTAAAAGTCTGACACTCCCTTCCGCTCCGCCCAGAGCGGGAGGAGTCATTTGATGATTTCACATCCCAAAAAAAAAGTACGCCGAGTGAACGTGTTTTTTCAGCAGGATTGGTTTTGAACGCTAAAAGATCGCGGTTGAGCCCTACACGCGTCAACAAAATGTTCATACATGACAATTATAAATATTTTAAAAACATTTAATTATGTATTTTCCCGATTTTAATTTTAATTTCTACATTTGATATCTTTAAAATATAACACCTAAAACAAAAATTCTTGTTTTGTAAAATAAAAACGCCCGCGCCGCGGCGTGGCGCCGCCGCGCCGACCAGTTGCGCCCGGCGCGCCGCCGCCGGCAAATTTTTGGTCGGCGCCCACTTCTAGTATGTATACAGTTGTTGCAGGTTAAATAATTTTGTTTTTTTGTAGAGTAATACTGTGGGAGTGTAGTAGTTACAATTGAAGAGGACTTTGATGATTTTATTTTGTGTTCGTTGTAGGTGTTGTTGATTGGTTTTTGCAGCTTGTCCCCATACTTGGATCAGATATTCAAGATGTGGCTTGACTAGTGTGTTGTAAATGGTATATCTTAGCTTGTAGGGTACGCATTTTGCAATGTTACGTATGACTCCGCTTACGTATCTTCTTTCATTAATCACTAAATCAAAGATTAAACTCAGTCGGTAAAAAGTTTTCTCAAAAGGAGGCACAACAAAAGCTGCCTCAATCACACGTTCATCTATGAACCTTGGCCCAAAGGCACAGATCACAGTTATGGGAGCTGCTGTCTCATCAAAATAAAAACAATTGACAAAGCGACAGATAAACCCTAATGATATGACGATAATGAATGCGGAGATTTTGGAGGAACATCTCTGTCTCCGCCGCCAGAGCCACTGCTGAGGACGTCCTTGGTTAGATTTCCAGTTCATCATCCTCTTCCTGCCCTTGTCCCACTGTTACTTGGGGTCGGCGCAACACGTTTTTTTCTTCCATTCTCCCGTGTCAACGGTCCCGCTATTATTTACTCCTTTTTCTTTCATATCATTCCTCACAGAATCAGTCCATCGTTGCCTTGGTCTTCCTTTCCCTCTCCAACATAATAGATAGATTATATTTCTCGTTATTGGGTTTTTTTATCAGGAAGTTCCAGTTCGCAGTAGCAGCCCGGAGTCTGCATTACTGCCCGGTTGATGGCAATAGGCCCGCCCCACTATTACCTGAGACACAAAGATGACTGGCAAAATCTGGGTGCACTTTAGACACCACTGCCTAATCCTTCAATATACAGTCGTAATTATAATGTTACTTCTATTCTAAAACCTTTCCTTTATTATTAGTTGTACCTACTATCTTAATTAGTGACCTTAATAGCTTTGTTCATCGATCAAATTGTCAATTAAGTAGTTTATCAACACTACAAACGATACCTCAATTACTTAGATAGGAACCTTTGTCACTTCTCTTTCTTTCATACGACGTACGTATCTCCCTTTCTCTATTTCTATTGAAGAATTGATAAAACTACAATGAAGATAGTTTTAGTGGGACGTGCAACGGTGCCCTTGTATTTAAAACCTGCATACATGATGGATTGATTGGTTTTAGTCCCAAAAAATAATTGTGAAGTATTTTATTGAGCATTACAGAGAAAGGTCTATGTATCGAACTCATATATACAATTTGATGATTTAGGGAGTGACCATGATTCTTATAGACTCGGAATCGCCTTTAGCGCTTTAGCCTTTAGTTTTAAAACCCATAGATACTCTGCCCCAGTAAGTGACCACGATGATTGCGGCTTCAGTAGCGTTCTTGAACAACAGTTGTTCAAGAACGCTACTGAAAGATATAGATGATCTTGTGGTATGATATAGATGATCTACTGAAAGATATAGAAGATGCAGCATGTTTCCTAGATCTTGTGGCCAGTAACTGGCCACAAGATCTAGGAAACATGCATTGAATCTACATAAAGTCGTCAGTTTTCAATCCAATCCTGATGCTGAAAAGATTAAACAGAGGTATATCAAGGGAAGGAATCAACATTACTAATAAAGCATCGGTATTTAGTGGTAAACTTTTGATTAGAAATAACAATATTATCTTTTCTATCGCCTGTATTAGGCGATAGAAAAGATAATATTGTCTAATTAAAAAACTATTATCGTATCCGCCCTAATTACACTTCTGAACGCACAATTTATTATCAAAGAAGACATTTAATTTATATTAAAAATCACTTTTACTCCTTGACGGAAGGTTAGGCCGCAAGATAAATAAAAAATGTCTTATCAAAGTTCGTTAATTTCACCGTAATCGAAAAAAGATGGCTTTCAGCGTTTAAAAATAGAACGCGGTTTGATTGGTTATTTAGTTTTCAATTTAGAAAATGGCCGTTGCATTTGACGTTTCAAAATTAAAAAGCTTGTGATTGGTTAAATTTACAAACGATATTGTAATTTCCCTGGGTTTTGTCCTCGTTAGTTAAATGGTCGCAACACAGTCTGTATTTGTGCCAGTTTGATGGCTATAGGCTCTAACATAACCACTCTGCTTAACCCTTAGGAGATTACAGGCGTTATGTTATGTTATGTTTATGTCGTTGACTAATTTAATTGGGACCACAAGACAGTGCTATCATATTTAAGACACAGGCCTAAGTGTGTGCTGCGGGACTGTTCGAAAGAGATACCGCGGCCCTGGAACACAAAGGGCAAAAGAAGGAACATGGATGGGTTTTAGTCAGTAAAAGTCTGACACTCCCTTCTGCTCCACCCAGAGCGGGAGGAGTCATTTGATGACTTCCCATCCCAAAAAAAAAGGCCTAAGTGTGTATTAACTTTAAGTGATAAGATAACCCTATCGGATTTCGTAAGTTCATCAAAGTTTGTCGTTGGATTACTTAGTTATAAACTTGGCTTAGAGACATAATTGCGTGGGTCTTACTAAGAAAATGTTCATGTCACCTATAACTAGATTATCTTTATAAATATGTTATTTAAATAATAGGTATTATGTTCAAATCTGTCAGTTGCTCTATTCAGTTATTTATTAGGTAACGTTCTAACTTATTACCTACTACCAATTATCACTTAACATTATTCTAGATAACTATCACTTCCAGTATTTCAGTATCTTGTATTTTTGTAAAATACTTCTGTTCGCCAGCGGTAATTACCATTATCAATCCGATTATTTATAAACCAATTATGACAAATATATTATTAAAGTAAATTCCACCGAAATCCACTTAACTGAACGTTACGCACTTAACTATCTTATCTTATCCTTAAGAATAGTAGAAATTCCTTAATTTGTAAAAAAAACATAACGTCGCCATTTTTCCTAGAACGCGGCACGAGCGCCGCGCGCAGCTTTAAGTTCACAGAAACGCAACCGGATGGTGTGCGCATGCGACACATTATAAACATAGTAAATTTGCATTTTCGTCTGTGTATTAAACAAGAATAAAAGGAGAAATGTCGTGCATTGTCTGTTGAGATTTCTGATAAATTCTCTAGAAGACGTAGAAAATAAGTGAATAATAATGACAATAATGCTTAGTTAGTGATTTATTCAGACAACATACGATAAAATGTTCAGCTTATATTAATTGACGTGTAAACAAGATATTTTTTCAAAAATTAGATTCGATGATTTCATCAAACCTCTGCACATAAACACGGGGGCAAATTGGGCAAAAACAATTAATTTAATTGTACTGGACATGTTATTTAACTCTAATTTGTATGTGTGATTTTATTTTTTATTTATTATTTTAATGAACATGTGTTTTATGTTATTTTAATTTTATACATAATATACAATGTCTGGACTATGTCTGATATAAATTAATTAATTAATTAGACAGCAAATGACATAGCTCTAGCGACCAATCAAGTCGGAAAAATCTTTTCTAGGTTAAAAACCAAGTACTTACGAGTTGAGTACCTACTCGAGTGCGAAGTAACACACTATTATGTAACATGGCTAGACATAGTAGACATACACCACTATATAAAAATTATGGCCCATAAATCCTACAGAAACCCATAAACGAACGAGTCTATTTTTCTTAGTAGAGTCAACCTAAATTTGGATAGTACCTTTAGATAAATTAATTGGTCAGACAGGGCGATTGTCTGGAGGGCAAAAGGATTACGGGGAAACTGTTTTGGCAAAATTCTACTTTGTACAATATTTTTCTTTCTTTAATGCTAACTTGTTTTGAAGGAACTGGAGAGAGAAGCCAGCTGTTTGCAATTCAAGTTTTTTTTTTGTGTTTTTTCAGTTGATTATAATGTTTTGCCTTTTGTGATAGATTTACGTTACGACTTTTAACGTCAAAAAATAAGGGTAATTCGCTGTTTTGATGGTCAAATTCTTTGTATTCGTTTCGGTAACTGTGGTTAGTTTAATTAAATTGTTTTTCATGAGAATGTGCGCAGTTTATCAGCATGTCTAAACGGTAAAATACCGTTTACTTGTTTATGTCACAACGTGTGGATTTTTTGTGTTTTTTGCCAAGTTTTCCGTGCGTATGCCAAGTCTAGGCAATTTCTTTTCTTTCAAATTAATGAACGATCGAACGGTCGAACAATGGAAAAACGATGGAAAACTTCACAATGGAGTGGAGTTTTCCATCCTTGTAGAGAAAGATCATTCAAATGTATTTTATTGTCTATAGAAAATGGGCATTCCCCTTTTTCGAACACAACTAATTGAAAAGTTTTTAGTATGTAATTTTCAGGTATACGTACTATAAAATGTCAAACCGTGTTCCGTTTTAAAAATGGGACGGTGCCTTTCCTCCGGTGTAGGTTCATATCTTTCTCGTCCCGAAATATTACTGCTGTAAGAGGTTTTGGTCAGCAGTCGCTCCATGTAAAATACTGGTATTCAGCTGCATCCGGTTCGACTGAAAGCTGTCCCCACATAGTTGGGAAAAGCCTAGGCCGACGATGAAGAGGTCTTGGTAGGGTTCTAGGTCTTTTCAAAGGTTTTAAGACCAAATATTAACTAATCTTGTTTCGTCTTCCCCAGATGGCGTAGCGTAATGGAGGGCGAGTGCTCAGAGGGAGCGGAGGGCTGGCTCCTAGTGCGCGTTCACGTGCCGGAGCTGAACGTGCAGAAGAGCCTGCAGTTCCCCAGGGATCAGCTCATATGGGACGTCAAGCAGCAGTGCCTCGCCGCCTTGCCTAAGGTCTGTACCGAGGTTTCGTTTTGTAGCTAACATTTTATATTTGGAAGAAATAATTCACTTTAGGGAAATTTCCTTTATTTTCTCTTGAGAGTAGAGTAGATAGAAATAAGTTTAACTCGTTTTTTTTAATTAGTAAGGTAAGTAGATTGTTCGAGTTTTCGACGGAAATTAACGAGTAGCTTTTAGACGGATTTATCAATATTTGATGGATTTAGTAGGTAACTTTACGTATGTACCTTCTAAATCTATTTCGAATGTTAGGAACTAGGGTGCCTTCTTAAATGGCTATAAGCAGTAAATCATAAACCTAATTCTGATTGTGAGATTCTAGATAGTTAATAACTCGTCAAATCGTTTGCAGATTCAAGGAATTTGACGTTTTCCGCTTAAAGTCATTACGATCGGATCCATCTCATAAGTTTCTTAGTAAAGATTGAATCATTATATTTTCTAGAATCATCAAGTTTTTGACCTTGTGGCTGTTGACACCTGAGTTGCATAATTTAAACGAGAGGAAACTTATTAATTCACTATGGCTAATTTATTTGACCCGCCATCTTGCTAGACAAATAAATAAGGTATTATGTTTTAAATAACATTATTTATTATCAATTTATCAGTTCTTAATCTTCACAAAAAAAAAGTAAAATTAGTGATGGGACGTAATTCATTCAGAAGAATGTCAACAACTTTTGTTGGTTTAATAGTGTTGCCATTTGTTATAAAATGGCGGCAGTTTTTTTATTATTAATTGGTTTTTACTTGCCAACAACGAATAGGCCTCATTAATCCTAAATTAACCTAGTTTTTACAAGTAATACGATTACGCATACATTACTCTGGTTACCTACATTCGAATTAAAAACATATGAAACCGAAAACTTTCGCTTATTTAAATTATTTTGTTATTTAAACGGTTATTCAATGTTATCGTTCCGCTTAGTGGATTTAATGTGTTTAATTAATGTTACCTACGTATTTTTTGTAACATCACACGTAATTTAACTTATTACTTAGTAAGACTATACTTTTAAAATACTTGCTCAGTGTTTTATCATGGGTTCAAGAGTCATCATCTATCTGCCTAGCCTTTTCCTAACTATCTTGGGGTCGGCTCCCAGTCTAACCGGATGCACCTGAATACCAGTATTTTACATGGAGCGACACACAACCCAGTTAGTACTGGGTAATACGATATCCTTCCTTGGTAAGACTGGTTGTCAAACTTTCGGGCCACTGACTATCTGTAACGACTGTCAAAGATCTTCAAATGACAGTCGAGACCAACGGCTTTCTGAGGCACGGAGGAAACTCGGTATGTATTAGGTGATCACCCATCCACAGACCAACCTAGGCAAGCGCAGCTTAACCTAAAGATCCACCCGTAGCAGTTATTATTTAGCCACGAGCTCCTCCATTAGTTCACGAGTGAACCCACACTGAGCAAGTATTTTAAGTCTTGAATAGATCATACTATTCCCTTTCCAATTTCCAGGCCTGTACATTTGGTTCACATAGTAGATAATTGTGTCAGATTTGCAAACAGTGAAAGCATTAAAGTGAGTGGAGGTTCTAGACCAAGTGTCATTCTAGTGTATCAACCAACCATGCATAACGATGATGAAAAAGTCAAAAATTTCAATAAAATACAAAAAAACTTATGATACACCCGTTTAAAGTCATTGTTATGTAAGCCGTTTTTTGTGCATGTGGTGTTAACCTGTAATTAATTGTTGCACTTGAATATGTTTTTTGTAGTTATTAAATCAGAAATGTATATAGTGTAAACAATTGTTGGTTAACCTAAATAAATAAATAAATAAGTCATTGTAGAAATAAAAAACGCTACATCTATGCTATGTAAACACTTTTCCAGGCCCACCCACTTACTTTAGTGGCTTGTTTACAAAAAAAAATCTTATTCACAATGACAAAATTCACCCTTAGTCAAACAAACATAGCGTTACTATTAAATCCTTCTGTCAATTGTTATTAAGTCCATATCCCTTTAACTATAATATTCCTAATAGTGTCACATTAGAACATACTCCTACACTCACCCACTACCCAACTTCCCAGCACAATAATTATATAATTATATACAAGGTGTTTCCAATAATAAAATCAAAGACACGATGGGAAAATATACAGCTGATATAATTATGTCCCACATCTGATGATACATTACTCTTTAGACCAGTGTGTCACCTGTGAGTTCTCATGGGTTTATAACTTTTAAAGACAATTGAGGGCAGTTGAATTATTTATTTTATAATGGGTTGTAGGAAACCGCGTACTTTAATCATGCCATGGAAATTTTAGTTTTTATTTATTGTTTCGTAATTATCTTGGTTTTCGGTATTATCTATGACTGTACACACGGCGGCACATCGAGCTATACGTTTCCAGTATAACATTGCCTCGCTTTGTATAGATGGCCCGTACAATGAGAGATACGCATAAACTGGTTTTGTATAGCTTGATTGTTCGCCGAGCTCACCTACTTGCTAAAACGCTCTAAGTTCATAAAGCTGTAGGAATGACTTTTTCTGTTTTTTTTTGGTTCCTACGCCTTTATGAACTTGGAGGGTTGTATTGGTGATTTTGATGATTATAATTCTGTAACTACATACGTCTTACAGCCGCGAATAATATTTTAATCAACATACAACCTAGCACTGGCCTACAAATTGCAAAAAACGCAAGAAATTTTGAATTTCGCGGGCTGGTTGGAGCATTCACCTTAAGTAGATCTAAAGCCTTACCAAAATATACCACTATAATAACAAAAATGTTCGACTTCGGCAGTGTAGGGTTATTCCAATTCCCTCTTGGGAGGACTTTGCTTAATTAGTGATTATTTCGCGCCCGCTTGATCTTTAAACTTTAGGAAGTGAAACAGTCACTGTAATTAGTTACGGGTCAATACTATTTCAAACTTTAGTATTAATTACTTTTCCAGTGAAATGGATCGAAAAATATGCTACAACAAGTTTACGATCATGAGCCTTTTTGATTACGAAACTTCAAAGGATATAAAATGCTTGTTTCATGTCTAACTTATTTCAAAAGACTTGAGCACATCTTAAATTCTATTTTATCAGCGCCAAGTGGCACACAAATATTATCGTAACTATAATTGCGATCCAGTGAAAGTAGTACGAACGTCTAGTACTTGATCGATAATCGAGTTTCGATTCAAATCGATTACGACATTGAAATGCAAATATCGAGAGACTCCGGAGTGGGGACTTCTCTCGAATGTTTACATAGAACGTAATTGAATCGAGGCGGCGGGAAATCGATTCGATTTTGTTTTTATTGGATTACTTTTAATGAATGTGCTTTAACATGGAATAAGACTTTGTTCTTTATGTTTGATTTTGAAGGTACGTTACCTACTCGTTATGAGTCTGTTTGAGCTTAAATTGCTATTGCACTGACAAGTAAGTAGGTATACCTCAATGCTGGTAAATTAGTATTTTGTTCTGAGATTGTAGATTTGAAGAATAAGAACTAGGTACATAGCATACCAAGTTTATCGCTTCCATCGCGTCCCTAATCGATTTTTAACGCTATGGCCGTACTCCATAGCTAATATTCCGTAACTACTTCATGAAGAGTTATTTATTTTCACTAATATGTATTATTTATAGAGTAGGAGTTTATGATTTTAATAAACTATACAATATTGTATGTAAAGTACCTACCTGCTTATTACTTAAAGAGTTACCTTTATAGACTCAAGTTCTGAAATATTACAAATTAACTCACTTGGGAAACTATGCAGTGGGTGCTATTAATGGTAGCTATAACGAGGCACTTTACCTGACTTTAATATACATGTCTTATCTTCAAAAAATATTGTCGCATAGTCACTAAAAGAACTATAAACAAATTCCGATTCGAACATAAATATCAAAAATCATAAATGATACAAAAAAAATATTCTCGAACAACGCAACAAATGCAGTAGCAATATTTTAATGCAATGTGAAGCTCACAAAAGTGCAGGACTCACGTGGGCAGCTGTAGGCGGGACAAGTCTTAAAACTGCCTAGTAAATCGCAATAAACGTTGCATTAAAACATAACACTTTCAATCGGGATAGGATAAAATGTTTTATAATCCTTATAAACGCTGCCATTTTATTTTTATTATGTTTTGCCAGTTGAGCTACTCATAATCATTAATTTTGCCGTCAAATAAATCAATAGCCAGTCTTTGAAAATAACCTCCCTAGTTCGTTTGATAACATAATATCAAACGAGAAGTCATCTTGTGTAATGCAAAGTTGAAAATTATTCAAATAGCCTTCACACTCATGTAGGTTACAAACGTTTTGTTACATAAAGAACTTGCTTACATCAAGTATCTAATCGAAACATCGGAACACCGCAAGAATGGCTAGATTTTATCGTGCGTAGCCTCCAACTATCAACGTCTTATGTAGCTACATGTCGAGTATCGGAAAAATCACTAGCCGACAGCAATCCACACTGGCACTTACAAACCAGTTTCCACAATACCGTTATGTGGAAGTAATTTCTTAAACGCATACTCGACGGTCACGCCAATCGTATCGAACGATATGCACTCGACTCGTCAACTGACATTACCTTGGTAGGACCCCGACGCATAGAGTAATAGGTACAGTAATGCACAAAACTAGATGTTTGCCGCGTAAATAAGTGACATTCGGAATTTGCGCGGAACGTGCTCGAATTTCGAATGCTTTTTTTTTTGTCAATCACGTCGTGCCTCGGAATTTTTATTTGGTTGAAAAAGTTCGATTGCAATTGGCAGCATTTAACGAATTTTTGAAATAATACGAAAATTTTATTCACACGAAATATCATAAAAATTTGTGTGAAATGTAGGTACGTTAATTTTACTGTTGTTCTCTGTTTATTATTATTATAAAAACGCCGTTAAATATTATAGTCGATATATTTAAGCAATTTTAAAGGTTTTTATTATTGGTGTAACGATCTAATGGTTGTATAATATCTTAATAACTATGTACAGTCTGCAATACCTAACATTACCCTCTAGGCTACTTATATCCAAAGTTGAATCCAAATTATCTACCAGCCAATGACCCAAATTAATTCTTAAGCTTCTTCTTCTTTTATTCCAGTATGAACCTATAATTAACATGTAATATATTGTTTTCGGTGGTGTCTCCGGCAACCTTACCAACCTCAGGTGGCCACTTGGTACAGGGTACGTTTTTAAAAATGCAACCCCCCGTATATGCCTGAGCAACCCCCTGTATAATGATGCATGGATCATGGCAATGATTCAGTGTAGTCGCCGATAGGGAGACGATACGTGTCTAACTGCATGGATGGTGAACTAAGCGACAGTGGAATTTCGAAATGTCGTAAGCGACATTGAGCTTGCTTTTTAATTTTCAACTTTCGGTGCTAAGTCGAACGTTGCAAATACTACAGTGCGTTTAATGTCTTTACGAGTATTACAATTTCCACCGCCGTTATGTGTATTGCATGATTAATTTCCCTGGTATGCTTGTATTTTCACGTGACTTCATAATTCCGATATATTTTAATTAATTGCCTATCATTTTGTCACAAACCGTGGGAAGGTGAATGCCCTGTTAAGTTTCTGAATACGTGGTGCAAATAAGCTATAACATTTTACGTATTATTTATTCCAAGAAAAAGATTTGATAAAAACGTTAAGATTACATACATTATTTAAAAATAAAGTAGTTAACAAAAAACGTGCATATTCAAACCAAAGTTACTTTGAAGCAGGTTTAAATTAATATTGCATTAAACGATAAAATTGCCTGACTAAAAGCAACTCATGTGCCTTAATTGCAGTAAAGTTAAAATCGCGTGCACGAATTCTATACACACGAATAAATTCATAACTCTACAATTCACAAATTAAGTACACCATTAATTAAAATAGTTTTTATTTTTGAACTAGTCACGTGAAAATATGGGGTTTAACAATGGGACCTTGAAACCAACGTGCAATCGGTTGGCCATAAGTAACCCATAACTCACCTAGACGTTAAATGTTTCCATAATAACCATAGTATTTCAAGCATTAACCAAGTCATAATAAATCCTTTCTAGAACGTACAATGACAGGTAAGTAATGCATTGTCTCTGAACTTGTTATAGGATTTCTTGTAATAACAGCATGTGGATATAAAAATGTTACTATGTATAGACTTATTAATATGTATGTTCACCTTCTTGGCCTCAAAACCTCCAATAATAACCTACAAGGGTATTTCTTGTGCATCATGATGATATCACTATAAATGTACACATTTACATTATTTCAGTGTCAAAGAAAATGACTACAGCAAGAAACATCAACTTATCAACCAACTTAAAAAAAAAATGTTAATGCAATAACGCTATAAAGTTGAACTAGCAAAAACAAGCGAGAGTTGTGCCCTAAAAATCAACTTTTTGCCGTGTCACGTTACGAAAATTAAAAGCAAAAACTGCCTATTATTCGAATCGTCAGCAAAAAATAATGGATACCGAACTTTGTTTGGTGAATATTAATTTCACAGCGATTATGTTAATATTTAGAATTTTTAAACAGACCCTGGCAGTGAACACTCATGTCTTAGTAATAAGAATAAATAAACCTAACTCAACCAGCTAATTTAAATGTCATTTTGATATGTTTTCTGCTTACTCATACATATTTTGCTGACAGTCCTAATCATCTACACAAAAACGAAGAAACTAACAAAAAACTTTATATTAAAGATCCACAAGACATTTTGATTACGAGTGTACGGGGACTATTCTTAAAACTCAAGAGCGGAGTTTTCGTGTGACCACAATTACTGAGCCGAGCCGTCCGTCCCAACGTCCTACTTATGAGAATAGCCCCCATCTTCATAGCTGGACACTTTCCTAACACAACATTCTTCTTTGTTGTAGTCAGGGACTTTTCCATACTTTTCCGCCATTGTACTCCGCATGGCCCATTTTCGTAGACACTTGAAAGGGTTGGTAAAAGGGACATACATTATGGTGATGTACATGTATCTTGGTATTTTGTGTCGTACATTGTACATAGTGCCACAATGTAGATGATCCCGCTTTTATTAGAATTCGCGGAAAATGTAGGAAGGACTCTAGTGAGGAGATTAGAAGGAAAATGTGGAGCGCAAATGTAGGGCACAGGTAAGTGTTCAGTGATGTGTCCTCGCACACTAATCTGGAAGTGTTGAATATTAAAGCTACTACAACTACGCTTCTTTAAGGAAAACTAATACTGCTGAAATGAATCTAAACGGACAGAAATAAGGGGAAGATATACAAGAAAGACTAACTGGTAATAGTGGAAAGAAATGACAAAGATAACTAGACGACTTCCAACAAAACTCCAGAGACAACAATTTAAAAAATACCGCCAGGAAACTTCAATCTACATAATTACATTCTTCAGGAAAAGCTAGACTTTTTCCTACAAGTAACTATTAATTTAATGAAAGCTAGAATTAGTTCTCAGTACATATTCCTACGTCCCTCCATGTAGGTTAATGAGTACATTTCGCTACCAGTGCTAAGGTAATCTTGAGCTTAGCTACCATACATTTTACATTTATGCGCTTTACAGGCCTAAATTGAATAATTTTACGCACAATTTGCTTCTAATTGTATTAGAGAGGTGCGTACATTTTAATATTAATTAATGTCGGGATGAATCTTGGCGTAAGCCTCGTGCAGACAGTCTTAAATATACGGATGTAACATTTCATAAAGGAAATATTACCCTCACAGATATACCATAAGGTAGAGAATAATATATGAGTTAGAATGTTAAGACAGATGAAGTAACTTAGATATTTATACTAACTAACTCAAAATATCTAAACGACGATAAATTATGGTCGTTTATTGAGTCAGTAGACGATAAAAAGTCTTTAACAGAAATAATACAATCAATAATTTAGAAAAAGGCATCTAAAAGAGACAAGGTACAAAACACCAAAGCATGCTAATGCAGCAGACGAAAATAGCAAACTCTTAATGAAAGAAAAATAAAACGGCTATTGAATAGCGATACATTCAAAACGTTGACCATTATTCTATCCTTTTATAGCAAGAGTAATGCAAATGGGACCTCTACAATTCAATACAATAAAATCAAACTGCTATATATGGCGGTGTTCCTTCACCATCTTTTAAGGTTTTATTACATAAACTGGGAAGATTTTTGAAGTAAAACATTGCAACTTTTAAGAACATATTTTTTACGCTGACATGTTTTATGATCAAGGACTGTTTTGGGCGTTGAACCCGGAACTGCCGTTTCGTTTAAGTGGAGCAATTATCGCCAAGATTGTATGCTAAATGCCGCGCCTAATAATATTCAATTCAATAAGAATAAATCAAATCCAGTGCCAAGATAGAGAAAGCTTGAATTACTCTACGATCTATGATGGACTATAAAATAGAAACAAGATAGAATTCTCTGAATGGTTAATGTGCTAAAGTTATGTTGAATGGTATAAGCATAAGCATATAATGTTCCCACTGCTGGGATACACGGCCTCCTCTCTATAAGAGTGAATGGGCTATAATCCACCCTGCGGGCCCAGTGCGGGTTGGGAAAGGTCACAGGTATTCGAATTTTTTGTTCTGTCCTAGAACTGCTCCTTCACCGTTTTTGAGAGCAGTGGTGATGAAATAAATTACACAAAGTAATGCCTGGGTTCGAACTCACGACTTACTGTTCGTAAGTCGGGGCTGCCACCACTGGGCCACCGCTGCTCTCGAATGGTATAAAAGTCGAAGCAATAATATGTCACTACATGATTCCTGATCCTACTAAACTAGTCCTAACTACACACTATCATTATGAGGAAGTTCCGTCTTACACATTCAATACCATATAGGGAACTTTATGACATATTCCTCTCGAATGGAATTAAATGTACAGTCATTATCATCATCATCATCATCAGCTTCCTGCACTTGTCCCATGTTACTTTGGGTCGGCGCAACACGTTTTTTTCTTCCATTCTCCCTTGTCAACCGTCACGCAATCATTAACACCTAGAATTCAATCTGCAGTAAAGTACATATATAAAATAAGAAATGGATAACAAGTCACCTGCAAACAAAATGATACAAGGTCATCAAGTACAACTCCACAAGCATAATGCCAAAATTGACGATGAAAAGTTATCAACGTTAAAAAACAAAAAATACAGCTCATTTGTATGCCACTTGTCTTGTAAGTTCAGGCAATTTATGAAAGCTACTTAAAATAATTCTTATAGTGAATGCTGCTATATTTTAGCAGGTTCATAAAAGGTCGAGTGACCATAGTAATAAGATATTTATGGAATGGTGATTTCTGTTCACAAGTGAGTTAAATCTTCGTAAAATGGATTTTATGGATATAATTTTGACAAGTGCTCTTTTGGAGGTTGAGCTTGCTTCAAAAGTCATCATCATCTGCCTAGCTTTTTCCCAAGCATGTTGGGGTCGGCTTTCAGTCTAACCGGATGCAGCTGAATATCAGTATTTTACATGGAGTGACTGCTTATCTGACCTCCACAACCCAGTTAGTACAGGGTAATACGATACCCCTTGGTACGACTGGTTGTCAGACTTTCGGGCCACTGAAAGATCTACAAATAACAACATACAATACATACAGCTTGCTTCAAAAGTAATACAAATAAAGACTATTCCACGCGAAATACAGCAAGACACCTCAAGTCTCTTTCCGAGAAATTTCAAAATACTGAAACACTAGTAACTGTCGTTTTATTTTCGCAAAAGCCAAACACAAAAAGGCTTCTGAGTAAGTTTCCAAACATTCTAGCTTACCCGTTGTAGCCACTGTATAATATGAGCCATCTCATACAAAATGTATGACAACAGTCGCTTCGGAATTTCGAAGTGTACTACAAAGCTTAATAAAGTCTGTGCTAGACTTAACTGTGTCTCTTCTAGGAGCTACAGTCGTTTCACATTACTTTACCTCCGCCCTTGAATCTCTCTCTAAATTACACTAACCTTTATAATGATAGTAATAAGGTTGTTGTTTGGCTATTACTGACAACTCTGTTAAAATTAAATTGTGATCTTTATTTCGTTGGCTTATAAGGTTGCTGTCAAAATGTAAAATAACAAAGATAGGACTGTGGTATTGTTGTGTAACATAATAAACAAAGAGAATGACATAGTCGAGGAGTATGAACACAGAATTTATCTTTATTTGATTGTTGTCACCTGAGCTTGTCTTTTTATTGCGTTATGAGGACGGTCGAGTGTCTCTCCAACAACTTTGGAGCGCGCACCAACTATGGAGTGCTTCCCTCTTCATGTCCTTGGTCCATGACACCAAGTCATTCGTCCAAAATGTTACTATACCAAAAATATCGATTGCTTTATCACAAATTATATTGTATATTTCCACTAACATTTCCGTATAAAAACGATGAGATAGTTATGTCTTTGACCTTTGCATCAAACAAACAAACCATTTAATAGCTATATAATTTATGTAATGTGGTGACCTCTATTTACATAAGACATGACAATGACATAATCAATAAATATAATAATGGTCTAGAACAATTTGGGTTAAAGTTTTTCTCTTTTAGTGTATCCTTGAAACAGGTTTTGATATAAAAGCTATACGTTTATTATGGAATACCATAGAAACAATGAATGGACCGTGTAAAAGATGATATAGCTATTAACAGAGTGACAGGTGCTGCCTATGATAAATTGCATAAGGGTAAGAGAATGATGATAAGTGATAACCCAAAAACATAAGATGACAATAGTGTAGATGAGGAATTCGGTAAAAGTGCATTAATCAAAAAATCACAACAACGAAATTCTTAGCCATACGATATACAATATATATTCAATTTCTACAGGAACCCCATGTTTACTTTCTTTGCAAAGCTCATCTATACTAATATTATAAAGAGGTAAAGTTTGTGTGTTTGTTAAATTGTCAGGGGTAATCTCGGAATCTACTGCACCGATTTTAAAAATTCTTTCACTAATAGAAAGCCACATTATCGCTGAGTGTCATAGGCTATATAAAAAACCGAAAAATTAAAAGGTTTTTACGTGGTAGTCCGTTTTGTAAAGAGAATCGGAGAAAAACTCATCGTTATACGTGAAGGCCACAGCAGCGCGGCAGCGGCGCGCGATGGTTTCGGCTTATTTCGGTTCGCGTTCGTGCTCACTTCGGAAGAAGGAGGCGTGACCTTCCTTTTACATCTGAGAGGTAGGTACCCGCGCGGCTCATTCGCGCGCGGTCGGCTCTTTACGCAGCGGACGTCCCCAAAATTGAATTTTTCGTAACACACTTTCGACATTCATTAATTTTATTTTCGGTACATTAAAAAAAAAATCTTTTATGTTTATATAGTTTTCATTTAATTTAGGTTATAGATAGGCATTAAGTTTGTTTCATGTACCTAGATATTAAATTAGGTTATAGGTATTAAGTTAGTTTCAAGTAGATATTAATTTAGGTTATAGGTAGGTATTAAGTTAGTTTCATGTAGATATTAATTTAGGTTATAGGTAGGTATTAAGTTTGTTTCGTGTAGATATTAATTTAGGTTATAGGTATTAAGTTAGTTTCATGTAGATATTAATTTAGGTTATAGGTATTTAGTTTTTTGCAATTAGGTTAGGTTAGGTTGTTATTTTGAAATCATAACTTCTGTCAATATGCCTAAAAGAAAATCTCAACTGTCTCGACATACATCCCTGACACGAGCGAGACAGAGACAGAGACTCGGAGAGACTTCCTCTGAGTATGAACAGCGCCTTGCGAATGAGACAGAATATAGATCGCGAGCGCGTAATAGAGAGTCTAGCACCGAAAGGTCTCAGCGACTGGCTTACTCTAGACAGTATTATGGCAGATACACGTGATAGGGAGTCGAGCATAGAGCGTTCCCAGCGGCTTACCAGCCAACGAGCGATCATTCTCTCTGGTGGGCATTGACCTGAGAAAGCCGTGTTTTTCCCATGGGCAGTTATATGTGGGCTTATCTCGGGTTGGAGCTCCTGATAGACAATATATTTTGCTACCAAATGACAACGCTATATTTTTGAACATTATGCCCAACGAAGTGGGCACGGGTCAGCTAGTCGTTTATATTTAGGCCGGAAAGAGTGACGTGAGACACGTCTTTTTTACCATCGAAGGGACTTGCTTTAGTGCCATTTTTGTGCAAAGCTGTCAATTTAAAAACATCGCCTTGTCACATTTCCGTAGACTGACTCAGGTGAATGATATGTATGATAATTTAACGCACTTACTTATGTATGTACGCAGCGAATGGGCAAAATAAGACGGCATTCCTCAAATTCTTAGCGTTAATTCTGTTTGTTTCGTTGTTTAATTCAAGGAGTAGGTACTTGTAAATATGCATGTAGTTATTTAAGGTGTAGTGTTGTAATATCAATTAGCTTGTCCATGTGATAAGTATTAGTTTTATTATTTGCTTGACTTGAAGCTACACTCTATTATTGTTTCTCGTTCTCTCTTTCCTTTATTTAAAAATTGTTCGATGCAGTTTAGTGTTTTCGTAAAATGTTTCTTGTTTTAAGTTATTTTTATGTCCATTCATTCTTGTTTTCTTTATGTATTCATTGTTAACTTGTTCGCATATTCCAAAATACCAGCTGGCCGATGTCGGTCAGTCTTTATATGGAAATGTCTCGGCCGGCCCAGTGATGTAACCGGGGTTATATGAATGTATCTTGAGTGATGTAAATCCCAAGGCTTGGTGTCCAGAGCTTCGTATATTCAACCGCACGTCTGTGATAGCAATTTTGGCGGTTACTCTGTACGCTCTTTTATTTGGAAACAGTAATGGTAGTTTTCGTGGTTTAGGTGTTTCTACTGTCGGGAAGTGGTCATCATCATCCTCATTCACCTGCCCTTATCCCAATTTGGGGTCGGCGCAACATGGCTTCTTCCTCCATACTATTACTACTATTCTATATTACTCGTCATCTCATCAGACACGTCCTTTCTTGCCATATCATTCCTTATACAGTCCATCCATCGTTTCTTTGGGAAGTAGTTCGTATTACGCCAATATCTTTGCCTGATTGATTGGGTACGTACAAAATGCTCTTTATCTCAGACTTTTAAAATTGTTTTATCTTGTTTTTCCGGGTTAATGGAGTTCTTTTGTTCGTATCCAAATCTATTTCGTCCCTTTTATTTATTTTACCAATTAACTTCACCTACTGTTTATTGAACTCCTTGTGTATCGAAACTATCTTCGTTATTAGTCTTTTGTTAATTCTCTTGTTATCAAGTTATTCGAATAGTTTGTTTTCAATATCCTGTTTCACTAGAAAATGCACCCATTCCCCACTTCAATATAACAGGTAGTGAAATAAACAGCAATATTTTAGAAGATTACATATTTAAAACGCCATTAGAATTTCAATAGACGTCTAACATCGACTCAGCTTCCTCTTCAGACACCTATTATAATAACTACCGATTGTTATACTAGTCTACCGGTTAATTACCAACAAATGAACACTTATTACCTACAGCTTCGTTGGAACCTGTCTTAGAATGATCTCATCGTTGGGAGACAAGTTTATTATTGTAATGCAGTTTTACAACTTTATCATGATTAATGTTATGCAGTTATTCTATGTCCAGCTGGTGTATTCGGCTATCGTTCTTGTTGTCCTATACGATTTTAAGTTCTGTAAATACTCACAGATGAAAATGGGGTTTGGTTTTTCTCTCTTGCATTTCTTGTCTACTTCTCCTTATCGCATCTTATTCCTAATTAGTTAATTACTAAGGGAATCAAAGAAAAAGATTGCCTGTGTCTGTCTCCGGTCCGGTATTGTGAACTCTTTCATAGTGTTTGGTGCCCAGGGAAGGGTGGATCTTTATCAATTACGTGTCTATCCTCGTAAGATTCTGATTTTCATAAACGTTTATGAAATTGCCATATCGGTTGTCATGCTATATGGGCATGTGATGAGGAAGGAGGAAAGCATGATGAGACAGTTTTAAGTACCTTTAACTGAGGATTGCTATAAGAGTAGGGGTGTATTCCCAAAAAACAAAACGATGTATGACTGTGTGAAATATGATATGGCTAGAAACGGTGTGAATACTGTATTAAAGATAATGAAATTATAGAAGTCCATAATTTGAAGGGAAGAAATAAAGGTAACACTCGAGTGCAGTGACGAGATAAACATAATTAAATCAAATCAAAACAGGAAAACAGTAGCAATTACTCATTAATAATGCAGTCAATATTGCCCAAACCGTGATAAGAAACTGATTAGAGACAGATATTGCAGCAATCACGGGATATGACACACAGATAGCATCGCAATATGATATCACTTTTGGGTATAGTAATGCCTCGTTTTACCTGACGCTGGATATTACGTCAGCAAGTTGAAATCACAACCTACGTTTTACCACAGACTAGTAAGTTACAGAAAGTCACATTCATACAACGGATAAAAACACACTCACATAGACGTGCTGCACGTTTAGTGTTTACTTATTTCGGTACTGGCATTCGGATGAAACAGGGCCCATTCAGATTCATAGGATGTACTTTGACTTTTCTCTGCCAAGTAAGCGGTTCATACGAATATGATCCTTATTGAAACAATGTACATACCTAATTCCTCTGAGCATATTTTGTATGTGCCACTTTTGTGCTAAAACAAACCTTATTCTTTTACAGATAATTTTTCTTTTCTTTTTTTTGCATTCGTACGAAACGCTACTTGGCAAAGTAAAGTCACTATTATTTTGGCCTGTGAATTTTGTCCTGAGCTTGTCGTACGCACAGCGACCAATCAAGCCATTCAAAACCAGTTTATGCGGATCTCTCATTTTACGGGAAATCTATACAAAACCAGGCCATGTTATACTGGAAATGTTTAGCTTCATGTGTCGCCGTGTGTACGTTGGCCCACATGTATTTAACCGTGAGCCTGTTGTTTTCGCTCATTATAGTTAGTCAATCTTCTGTAGGTACTATTCTGTGGTGGTTTGTACCTGCATTACCTAAAAACGGCTAGACAGACAGTATCATTTATTCTTAGCTGGTAGGTAGATCAGAACTGGTTTCTTTGCTGTGACGTCTACGTCTGGGCCAGCGTTCTTGTAATGCGTTTTAAGTTCACATAGTCAGTTACTTATAGCTAACTTAGATGGTGAAAACTTTTAATCCAGTTTTCTTTTGATGTTTCTTAAACTCGCTATAAGGAATCTATAACCGCACGCAAAATACGCGCATTGGACGTGGAGTTGCGGACACCAGCCCGTTATACAATACAAGGAATCTATAATCAGTTTTAATTTATGACCAGATGTATGGACGTGGATGAAGCAAAAAGTATGTATGTAAGGGTTGAAGCAGGTGGCGTTCTGTGGTTTCTGACAACTTAAAGTGTGCAGTTCAAAGTGGCGTTGCTTGTCAAGAAAATTTGCATTGTTATGTCAAACTTGGTACATTTATTTTAGTTCTGTGTTTTTCCGCCTGCACAGATAAGTTGGTCGAAGTGTACTTAGGGAGTAGGTAGGTACGATTCTTGCTGTGAATGAAAAACAGTGTCCTGCCATAAAGATTCGATATTCCTTAACAAAACCTATAAAATTGAAGCACTAACATTCAATAATTGCTAATAGATGGGAATTAATAAAAGTGTCGTTCCGTAGATACTGGTTATAATGAAGTTGTCCAGAAGTGTGAACGGCTTAGTTTTTGCCTCCCTTGTAAGATGGAGAGCTCTGATGCTTAAGAATAATATTTTTTCATAGAGAGATAGTTGCAGAAGATCAAGTCGCTCATTGAAATAATCTTCTTCCAACATTTTCCTGCCCATAACCCAATTTAATGTATGGTTGGCGCAACTTATCTTCATACTTCTCTCTTAGTCGTCGTATCAGTGGCCACTCCTTTTCTAACCACAGCATCTTTACCTTTGCAATATGTAACATTTTCTATAATATATATATAGTCAATGAGCATGAGGTCCTGGGTTCGATTCCGGTCGGGCAAAGTGTTATTGGGGTTTTCCATCAGGAATTTCTCAATAGCAGCCACGGGGTCCGGATTTTTGCCCGGATGATGGCAAAAGGCTCGTCACACCACAGTCCCATGTAATCATGGCACTTGAACATAACTGGCGAAATGTGGGTGTAGTATTAGGTACACCTCTGCCTAACCCTTCGGGGATTACAGGTGTGATGTTATGATGTAAAAGTATTGTCTATTGTTTCTCCTCCATGAAGTTTCCAATTCAAACAGATTATTTTTTTCTATCACTCACATATTATCGCGTAACTATTCCTTCCCAAAATCTATGACAAAATCACTCCGACCATGTAGATTGGAATTAAATTCTTCATATATCATTGCAAAGTAAATAAGGAAGTTTGCTATAGCCAAAC
Source organism: Eurois occulta (assembly GCA_950022335.1). NCBI lineage: Eukaryota > Metazoa > Arthropoda > Insecta > Lepidoptera > Noctuidae > Eurois > Eurois occulta. The sequence continues at coordinate 16,784,781 of OX465486.1, read as the reverse complement.
GATAATATCTTACTTTTTTACTTACACGCAGTATAGATATTAATACTATGCAGTAAAAAGTTTATTATTTTGTAATATTTTTTTTACAACCACTTAGTTTTTCATCGCCACTTAAGTTAGTTATATGGCCTTGATAGAAATAAGTGTGTACATACATAATATCTTTATATATTTATGATGCAAACCTCTTCAATATTAACAATGTACCTATTTTGCATGTTACGGATGCTGCATCTTAGGTTGCAGGTTTTGTTGTACGCAATACCTACATATTATTATTGTAAAAGGAAAATTACTTCATCCCGTACGTGGAAAAATACGTTTAGTCACGGCAAAACACACAGTATTACTAGGTTACCTACTCGCTTAGTGTCGAGTTTCAGTAGTACGCTTAGCAAAAGACTAAGAAAGAGGGTAGACAGATTAGTCTGCACCTAACAAATTATTTACCATTCACCCGCATTCACCAGTCTTCCCGCGATCATGGTGCTTGCGACAGCGTCGAAATATCGGGTCAAAATAATGAATAAACAGTATAAGTTTAGTTTTAAAACGTGGAAGCTTAACACAGTGTTAACAGGCAAGATCAATAAACATTAAAGAGAATAATTCAAAGATAAAATACTTATAATTTGGCTTATAAATTAATCTTTTGAAATGATTCATTCATACTTTACCATATTATATCTTATTAATCTTTCGCTATGAATACTACCTTCCTAAAAGACTGCCTCTGAATTTACACTAACAATCATTTTAATCTACCGTTGAAATCTTGTCCAAATTCAACCTACTGTTTTATTATTCCTATTGCGTCACATAGTCTAGCAAAACAGGTTCCCTATTACTGTTCCATAATGCAATACCTAACCTAATAATAGGACTAACTTAGTAACTTGTTAGCAACTTATTTTATCTTAAGCGGGCTAATATCAAGTCGCTCAATCCCGCGAGTTCTCTTGCCGACGCGGGCGCATGACGTGGTAATAAACTTAACGACTAGCGCCTCTGATAGTCATATTTTGAGGAAATTAATAACATAACATCACGCCTTGTAATCCCTGAAGGGTTAGGCAGAGGTGTACCTAACAAGTACACCCACATTTCGCCAGTTGTTTAAGTCCCATGTAATAGGGGGAGAGCCTATTGCCATCAACCGGGCATGAATCCAAACTCCGCGGCTGCTAACGAGAAATTCCTGACGCAAAAACTTTAAGTCACTGCTCGACCCGGGAATCGAGCCCAGGACCTATTCCTCGGCAGTCGCGCTTGCGACTAGACCAACGAGGAAGCCCACTTGAGGAAATTAATGTTTTGGGTATAAAGTGTATAATGGCTGGACCTGTTCCGACTTTATTCTCTGTAGAGTTCCGGTACGTATGACATCTTCTTATTTGCTTAGATTTTCCAGAACAATCAAACAGGTGGCTTCAAACATTTTGTTACTGTTTGGCCTCTTCCGAGATTAATTCTTACAATCGTCATCATCTACCTAGCCTTTTCCCAACTATGTTGGGGTCGGCTTCTAGTCTAACCGGATGCAGCTGAATACTATTATTTTACATGGAGCGACTGCCTATCTGACCTCCACAACCCAGTTAGCGCAAGGTAATATGATACCCCTTGGTAAGACTGGTTGTCAGACTTTCGGGTCACTGACTATCTGTAACGACTGTCAAAGATCTACAAATGACAGCCGGGACCAACGACTTAATGTGCTTTCCGAGGCACGGAGGAAACTCGGTCTGTAATGGGTGGTCACCCATCCACGGACCAACATATGTAAGCACGGCTTAACCTAAGGATCGACCCGAGCGGCTGTTCTTATTTAAGCCACGAGCTCCTCTAATTATTACAATCGTCATCTTAAATAATTTCTGAATGGTTATAGTCACGTTAACTTGGATGACGTGATGAGCTACTAAAATAATGAGACTGTGAAAAAAGTTAAAAAAAATCACATCGAAATAAATCACAACACAATAGAAAATCAGTGGAAAGATAAACAAATAAAATAACATCACAATAATATCGTAACCATTGTTACAAACTGTATAAATAAGTATGAAATCAAAACCATTACAATAAAGATTTTTTTTAAACTTAACAACGTCACTGCTTTGGAAGTCACGACTACAAAAACAGTGTATCTTAACACCAGGCAAAAAACAGAACTAAAAGATGTTTGGAATTTGTCATTCAGAAAGATTGGTAATAGCGCCATTGTAAGAGGTCAAGTTACGTTGGCTATCTTATTTACATTGCCATTGAGTATTTGGCTATTGCACTTAAACAGTTAAATTCTAAAGTTAATGACTAACTGTTAATAATTTACCTAAGACTTGCAACAGATTGCCTCGTTGGTCTAGTGGTCGCGCGACTGCTGAGCATTAGGTCCTGGGTTCGATTCCTGGGTCGGGCAGTGTTTTTGGGTTTTTTTCCATCAGGAATTTCTCAGTAGCAGTCACGGAGTCTGAATTTAGCCCCCTGTTACGTGGGACTTACTCATAATTCGCGAAATGTGGGTGTACTATTAGGCACAGCTCTGTCTAACCCTTCATAATTTACACGCGTGATGTTATGTTATTAATTTCCTCAAAATACGGCAATCAAAGGCGCTAAGTAATTAAATTGATCACGCCGTATTGCGCCCGCGTCGGTAAGAGAATTCACGGGAATGAGCATGATATTAGCTGGATAAGATAAAATAAGTTGCTAACAAGTTACTAAGTTAGTACTATTATTAGGTTAGGTTTTGCGTTATGGAACAGTAATAGGGAACCTGTTTTGCCAGACTATGTGGCTCAATATGAATAATGAAACAGTGGTTTATATGTATGTAATATGTAATATATGATCACCTTACAAATGCGCGAGCAAAAGATGCTAAACATAGGACATAACTATAAACAAACATAAACTGTTCATTTCCTGTCAGTAACATAAAAGAAAGAAGAAAGCTAGAAATATAGATACTGGAAAATAAACAAGATTTGAGGACAGTCTGAGGGTCGAGAATGGCTTTAAACACGATGAAATTATCTTCACGCTATCCGCTTTTGGTGTAGAGCAACGGTGGCCCAGTAGTGGCGGCCCTGACGAGCAGTAGTCTGCTCTCAAAACGTTGAAGGAAAACATCGTGAGGAAACCGACATGTCCTAGAACCAAACATTTGAAGACATATGATACTACCAACACGGACTGGGCCCGCATAGTGGACTATAGCCCATTCCCTCTCATAGAGAAAGGCCTTTGTCCCAGCAGTGGGAACATTATACGCTGATTATGCTATCCGCTGGTGAGTCCTACCTAGTACAAGAATGTCACTCTAAATACATTTTAAAGTCATTAAGAAGATACTAAACACTTTATGATACTAAACTTACCATAAAACTAAAACCAGAATCTCAACAAAACTAGATCACTATAAAACTGTAAATTATGATAATCATGACTATCAAAACAAAACATCATCTCTGGACTAAGATTATCATGATTATCAAAACTAACTAAGAACGAGTCGTCTTTACGACATGTTGTAGAACGTAACTTTTTAAGTTTACGTCCATAACATTGTAATCTCGTTTATTCGCAATTTTTATAACACTTTTGGCTGAAATAACGATCATAAATATTGTTGTAACATGTCGTAATATGATAATGTTTATGGGGTTTTTATTTTAAGGTTGTGTCGTACTGAAATATTTTTGGGGTGATGACGTTAGAATGTGTCAGTCTACCTAACAGTTTTGTCTGGGATGGATATTTTACCGAAAGCTCTTTTAGAATCACAGTCTTATATACTCTTATGTCTAACTAACTTAAGCCCGCGGCTTCGCACGCGTTAAGTTCGATAATTGTCACGGTATCATACTACCGGGATAAAAAAGTATCTTGAGTTAATCCAACACAAGTTGGTCATCAAAACATTTATTATTGTATTTTACAATTCAGCCACGTACAATGAACTCGGGTTCAAACTCATCCAAGTTTTCTTACTCATTATTAATTTACAACGAAGCTACAAATCATTTTACACTAACTTGTGGTGCATATAAGCCGGATGCACGATTTTGATGAAAAACAATGAGTCACTATTAACTCATTGGAGTATAACATCATTGTTTAGGATGTGTTAATTAGTGAGTAATCACTTACCTAATCCTAGTGACCATAATATTCATTGTGTATGGAAAGTGTTGAAAAGTGAAACAAACAATTAAGAGCTGAACATTTGATAAACAATATCAAATGTCTAATTTATAGCTTGTTGTTCTTTATTCAGTCCCCATTTTTCCATTAGAAAATTTTCAAACTACATTTTCGCTATTGGCAACCCAACTAAAGTAAAAACAGATAAAACATCTCAAATGAACACCGACACAACTGTGCAACTACATCCAAAGTGCCAACAAACAAGTAAAAGCACAATAATCAATATAGACGTAACAAAACAGACTTTATCAGATTTAATAAAAACATTATATAACTTGTTCTATCACGAACCAAAACATAAACCATTTGCTATCTCAGAGTCATCTTTACAATGTTGCCCAGAATAAATATCTTCTATGTCCAGTCTAAAATTAAATTAGTTTTACGAGGTTCCATTTTAGGTCCAATAAACCCTATCGGCAGCCACTATCAGACCAGGCCCATAATTCTATATAATCCGACACAGTGGGAGAATTCTAATGTTTTATACTGGTCCAATTGTAACGTTACAAAACTTTGAATTATTGTCTTCATAAATCTTTTGTCTTGTTCGTGGACATTTCAAATTGTCACTGTGGTTTGCGTGTTGCAAAAATATATTACAAATTAATAACGGTAGGCAAATTGATCGATTCTGAATTTCCGACTTATTTTCATTCAACCGTATCATAGCATTGTATCCACGTTCTTGAAATTCTTTACATATAAATGCAATCACAGTCTTGACTTCTGCATGATTTACTTGTGATTCCTTTGCATTACACAGTGCATAATGTATCATATTTTAATTCCTTTTATTTTTTATCATGCTTGTTAGTGATCCTAACATTTCTACTACTGCTTCTGTACTTGTGAGAACCTGTAATTGGCTCTGTGTTGCATATACAATGTTATTTACTTGTTATAACTGTTGGTTCTCCTATTTATAGATAAATAAATAAATGACTTTTACTTTAATGCTAATCCGTCCTATCGTTAATACTGTCATCAATTTTGTCGTTACGTCAACTGTTTCAAATGTGTATTCTTTGATTCGTCATTCTTGTTTAACTTTGCTTCCTGCGTCATCTTGGCAATGAGTAACAGGTGGTTTTGTATTCGTAATTTCATAGTCTACATCAGAGTGAGGTACTGCAAGCACCCGCTAACAAAAATCAACGTAATCATTCGTCATCATCTGCCTATCCTTTTCCCAACTATGTTGGGGTTGGCTTCCAGTCTAACCGGATGCAGCTGAATACCAGTATTTTACATGGAGCGACTGCCTATCTGACCTCCACAACCCATCTAGCACTAGGTAACATGATACCTTTAGGTAAGATAGGTTGTCAGACTTTCTAGCCACTGACTACCTTAACGACTGTCAAAGATCTACAAATGACACCCGGGACCAACGGCATAACGTGCTTTCCGAGGCACGGAGGAAACTCGGTATGTGATGGGTGGTCACCCATCCACAGATCAACCTAGACAAGCGCGGCTTAACCTAAAGATCGACACGAGTGGCTGTTATTATTTAGCCACGAGCTCTTCAATGTAATCATTTGTAACATTTTTAAATCGAAAGAAAATCCATCTAGATGTTCCAGATGGAATCTGTCTGCAAACACGACGGTATTCCAAAAAACAATTTCCACTAGCTCTAGGGCGAAACCGGTAGTGAATTATAATCACATATCCACTGGCAATCATCTTGACATTTCAATTAAGAAAGCAGAGGATAAACCCGAAGCGCCGGAACCCGTTCCAATGACATTGTGCATTCTGATACTATTGGACTCGTTCGGTTTACCGTTGGCAATGTTTTGATCTAATGCTGCCCTCCGGATATCTTGGGATGATGTACTACAAGAATTGGAGAATAAATTAGCATCTGCTTCTATGGGATTGGATTAATCACTAGCAAATATGGAGACTCTGCTTGTATTTTATGTTGCGTCTAAATATTGATCTGTTTCTCCAGTATCTACATTGTTTAGTTTACACAAGAGTTTATAAAGTAGACAAATAACAAATAGAAGTCAAGAAATTCTAGCAATTAAAATATTATCCTTTTCATTCGGAGACATTTCAGTCTATATTTAACTAGCAAGAAGCTTCTATAAAGGGATTTGACTCAAATTCAAAATTCAGAGGTCGTTTATTCTGTGTAGCTCTTTAATACCACTTAGGGACTTAAAAGCCTTCTCTGCTCCACAAAGTGCGCTCACGAAAAATCTTAAAATAGACGTAACGACTTTTCAAGTGTCTTCTTCGTTGACTTTAATGATATTAAAATCAGAAGATTGAAATTTTCCCTTGAATGCTTTGATTCTTTTTTCTGAAGTAGTTTTCCTGTTGTGTAAGTCGTTTGAAGTACCGGTTTGGGTTTACCTTATTCATATATGTATAATATTGAAGTTGTCGATGTCGGATCAAATTAATTCTCAGAATCCATCACTGACAAATATTGGAAGTCACCGGTGTTATTTCTAAATCAAACATAAATCTCTTGTTACTTAGGTATACCCATGGAGGTATGCTTTGTACTTATAGGTATGCTTGTTAATATTTATAGTTATAACTAGACAACTATTTATTCTGCCATTTCAAGAAGTTGTAGTCATTATTTCAAGTACTCTAAGCCTAAAATTAAGCAATCCAAAATATCAAGCCAAACATGGAATTGAATTTAAAAGTGTGTTTTGTCAGTTCTGCGGAATGGTGCCAAGGCTTCACCACAAACTAATATTTCTAGTAGACAATGCCTTTCGATACATACGGAGATAATATGCTAAAACCGTCGACAAGTCGTCTTATTTTCATGTCTATCTGAACTGGTTTTCAATTTGCGTTTAAAAGTACTTGCCTTATATTGTATTTTCTTGAGTAATAAACAGTAATCGGATAATCGGGCGCTTATATACCTAAACTTCTTCCCGTGAAAGAATAATGTGGACATTCCTTTCTGAATAAACAAGTAATCCCGGGTTCCCGGGATTGAACCATTTTGTAAAAACAACTATAACAAACTTAATGAAATTAAAGCAGTGGTTATTTTGACTTAGTACCTTTATTTTATTCAAAACAAGCTCCATTAGAATCGGCTTTTTTAAAATAAAAAATTACAATGATAGTTCACAACGAGTTCTAACTATATTTTGTATGCGGGCATTTTTAGCAATCTCAGGAATTTCGAACGATTCCGGGATCCGGGATTCTGAAAAGCATGTCCGTATTATACTTTCGTGGGAATAAAAGTGAAGTTTATCATTAAAAATACGTCCTTATTCTGCGAAGTATATTCAAATGTAAATCACGTGAGGCCATATCTAATATCTCCTCTCAAACTCCAGTCTTCATTATCGAATTTGAGCAGTCGTTAAAAAATTATTTCAGAGATTTTTTTTTGCGAGCTGAATCCAATTTGAATAATACTCGAGTGTAAAATCCAACGATGGATTTATTAATAAATTTTATTTCGTGTCTCGTTTGAAAATTCAATCATTATCATACTGGGGGTTAGATTTATTTTGTCTTATTTTCAGATACCCGTACAGTTTCAATAAGATCGGTATCTTTGGACTTAAATCTAAATCGTTTAGGCACTAGTGCCTTAATTATAATGAAGCTTTATGACCGCTATTACACACTGCCATTCATCCACTCTTGGAATAGCATCTTCTTCTGCTTAAAGATCATGTCGTTAACCATTTATACGAGTATTATTAGGTAGACCTCCATCTTCACTATTTCACTGATAATCTTAGTGATAGTCTTTAGCACAGGTCTTTAGAATATTAATATCTTACGTCCAAACGATTGCTTTGTACATTGTCATTTGTGCAACACATATTCATGAGTAGTCGCAGTATCGTGGAGGCGAGCTATGAATAACTATCAAATGTAAATCAGCCTTATGTGGGTGTCAAATATCGAACGGAAATCTCAATTTAGCCTTAAGTGTGCACCAAGCTTTGAGGCAGTGAATTAAATGTCGTTTTTCGTATCTATTTATTATGTTACTGTCCTCGGGCACGTCAATATTTTGTTTTTAATCTTTTGCAACTAGTGCATAATGAGGGTTTTATGACGTCACCTTTGCGTATTATAAATTAATGTGACTCTTCGTGTCTGTATTTGTGACCTTGTTGTTCTGCTAAACTCAGCATCGCATTTTGATACCGCTTTCACTATCATTTAGAGAATTTATTTCCGAAAGGTTTATGTGGAAAGGAATTTCTATGTTTTGTTATGTCTTAAAAATCCTGCGAGACAAGGGCGGGGTTGATTTGCTTTGTCTAAGTAATTACATTCTTAAAAACCTGAAGAAGATGAATACTTATAGCTATTTGAAACTTAAATTAAATGTACCTATGTACCTTAGGATCTAATCCTCAATCATGGTAGCGGAATCCATATAGCGTTTTATCGATCCTTTTTCAATTAAGTAACATTGAAAAAGAATCTATTAACCGTTATATGGATTCTTCCAACATGATTGAGGAAACATCCTGATAACATAAACTTAATAAATTTGTGTAGTAAACTGTGGCTTTTAACTTTTTGTTATAGCTAATTAGGCTTGAGCATGGGCGCAACTCGCCCGATGTAGTTTAAATTAAAATGATTATAGAAATGCAATTCATTTTTCTCTTCAGGTATTTTAGTAAATCCGTGAATAATGAAAATAAAAGAGAATTATTCATGGGTTTCAGCTTTTTCTTCGTCATATACTTATGACACTTTTCGATGGAGTCTGGATTTATGTCCGGTTGCTGGTAATAGGCTCACCCACTATTACATGGGACTTAAAGATAACTGGCGAAATGTGGGTGTATTAGGTACACCTCTGCCTAACCCTTCGGGGATTACAGGTGTGATGTTATGTATAGTATTATTATCTAGGTAAGTACTAATTATTAAATTTCTTAGTAGCAGCCATGGAGTCTGGATTTGTGCCCGGTTGCTGGCAATAGGCTCGCCTCCTATTACATATCCCAGGTCCCATGAGACTTGAACATAAACTGGAGAAAGATGGGTGTACCATTAGGTACACCTCTGCCTAACCCTTCGAGAATTACAGGCGTGAATGTTACTTACTATGAATTCAATTATGACGAATGTTTAATTTGAAGATGTTTCACCCCAGTCTATTGAATTAACTACAGAGTTCTAACTCAAACATACTATGTTAGCTTAAAATAGTTGCTCTACTAAAATAAAACTAACTTTGTTTTTCTGTAATTAAAGTCAAATCGTGAGGAGCTCGTGGCTAAATAAGAACAGCCGCTCGGATCGATCTTTAGGTTAAGCCGTGCTTACCTAGGTTGGTCCGTGGATGGGTGACCACCCATTACATACCGAGTTTCCTCCGTGCCTCGGAAAGCACGTTAAGCCGTTGGTCCCGGCTGTCATTTGTAGATCTTTGACAGTCGTTACAGGTAGTCAGTGGCCCGAAAGTCTGACAACCAGTCTTATCAAGGGGTATATATTGTGGAGGTCCGACAGGCAGTCGCTCCATGTAAAATACTGGTATTCAGCTGCATCCGGTTAGACTGGAAGCCGACCCCAACATAGTTGGGAAAAGGCTAGGCAGATGATGAAAGTCAAATCGTGACTAAATGAGTGAGTTCTATTTCTAAAGAATGATAATAACAAAGACCGAGATCTACAAACGTTACTCACACCCGTATCTATAAACAAGTCGAAAGTGATTACTTACTTGAGTAAATGTAATAACTTAAGATACGATTTATATTCTGTAGTTTAGTATTTGCTTGAAATTAGAACTGTCAAAAGTTAGATTTTACTCTCTTTGACGGATTTTACTTTGTTCTAATTCTTGTCTATTGTATGAAAATGATTGCATAACTTAAACTCAGTAATTACTTTAACTTGTCTATGGATACCAGGGTTGGTGCGTTTTTTTGGCTTAGACATTTCCCGTCTCTGGATAACATACCTGTAGTTTGACATTTGTGCGACAGCGACAAGAGTAACATTGCTTTACCAAAGATCGTCCTAAGTAAAGTTTATGGATCTCGCGCTTCGTCTCACTGATTTACATTTTGTAATTACTTAAGTACTTACAGTTAAAACTTGTTTTCCATAGGATTTGCATAAATATTTTTTTGAGTTTTAAAGAAGGATGATGGTAAATCTGCATTTTAAATGACTAATTAATGGCAGGCATTATAATGTTAAGAGCAGCGGTGGCCCAGTGGTGGCGGCCTCGACTTACAAACAGTAAGTCGTGGGTTCGAACCCAGGGAGGCACATTACTTCGTGTAATTTATTTCATCACCGCTGCTCTCAATACGATGAAGGAAAACATCGTGAGGAAACCGGCACGTCCTAGAACCAAAAATTCGAAGACATGTGACATCTACCAACCCGCACTGGGCCCGCGTGGTGGATTCTAGCCCATTCCCTCTCATAGAGAGGAGGCCGTGTGTCCCAGCAGTGGGAACTTTATAGGCTGATTATGCTATTATAATGTTTAAAGGTTGGTTTGAATTATGGACGCTTTTTGCTTTATTTTATCCCGATGTCTAATAGAAGAAGTCGCTAATAATATAAATCAAATCAAATCAAATAACTATTTATTTCGAACAACATGGTCCATCTGTGTTAGTGAATAAGTACTTAAGAACTATGTTAGTGGTGAGAATTTGGTGATTACTGATTATTGGAGATACATTAATTAATTAAACATTCATTCAATTTACACAGTCGTCTTAGTCAGCAGCCTAATGTGATGACTTAGAATAGGGCAGTCAAATTTATCAGCAATAACCGCCAGAATGCCATTGCTGCTAGCACGAACTCTGCTCAATAGGGAGGCGACCTTCTTGCGCAAAATAGCTGCGAATCCGTCCGTACGAGCCTCCATGAACATGGCAGATGCACTGCAGAAACGTGGGAGCCGCAATAACATTCTGAAGGCATTGTTATATTGGACGCGCAATGCGTTGACGGTTTTTAGAGAATATGTTGTCCATAAGCTACTGCCATAGAAGTTTTGACAGTATGCCTTAAAATAGAGTAACTTTGACTTCTTTAACAAGACGCAAATCTTCTGAACAACATATTCGCCCTGACCGTCAACGCCCTGCGCTCCCTATCGATATCTGCGTCATCCTTAAGGTCGGCACACACCAAGTGACCCAGATATTTAAATTGACAAACCCTGTTAAGAGCAACACCACACAAAATCACAGGCGGAACAGAGTCGGGCCCACGATTGCCTTTTGAAAACAACATAAATTCACTCTTGGTGACATTGTATCGTAAGCCATGGGTTAAGGCATAAGTTTCACATACCTGTAACAACTTTCTAAGTGCGCTGATAGATGGCGCCAACAGCACCATGTCGTCCGCATAACTCAAATTGTTGACAAAGACTCCGTCAATGGAACAGCCAACCTGCGTGCTGGTGAGGCCACCTATCAACTCATCAACATACAAGTTGAAAAGTTTTGGAGAGGTTATTCCCCCCTGCCTCACTCCGCATCCCAAACCGTATGCATTCGAAAATTCCCCTGCCCATTTAACATAGTTTATCTGATTGTCATACCAATACTCAAAAACAGAACACAACTCTTTTGGTAAACTAGTTCTCCTAAGCTTCTTCCATAGCACATCATAAGCCACCATATCGAAAGCCCTCGAGAGATCCAGGAAACACGCGTACACTGGAGTGTCTCTATCGACATAGTACCTTACAGTGTGCTTTAGAGTTAAAATGGCACTTTCAGTAGAAAGACCCTTTCGAAAACCAAATTGTCCGTCATGCAGATTGAGGTGCTTGTTTAGATAGTTGTCCATCAAACGGTCCAGAACCTTTGCAATAACTGTGGCCAGAGATATTGGTCTGTAATTGCCTTTATCCGAGATATCACCCGTTCTGTTTTTAATTATTGGTACGACAATAGTCTTCATCAGATCCAATGGCAGGTAAGAATGAGAAATACACAAAGAGAAAAACATGGCGAGAACTCGCGGTAGATGTGATCCTGCATACTGCAGGTGTTCAATGCTTAGACCATCATGGCCTGGTGATTTGCCTCTACTCATGTTCTTTATTATGTCTCTCACCTCCTTTGCTGTAACCCTAACATTACACGACATGCCAACCTGCTCCGTCTCGGCACTGAACACCTGCTGTTTACATGTACTTAAAGGTGATTCAACCAGAAAGCTATCTTTAAATAAGTTCGCAATGTCTTTAGGTTCCGTCCGTCCTGCAATGTTCACAGGGAGACCAGGTTTCAAATTAAGCTTATTTGTGCTTTTCCAAAATTGAGAGAAGTTTTTGGCGGATCTATAACTAGCTATTATATCCATTTTTATCTGATCTTGATTTTTCATACACCATTTTAATTTTGCCTTAAACTTTCTCCTACTTTCACACATGATAAAGGTACAGACGCCAGCACATCAAGCTACTACAATCTGTCAAATTCCTTTAATAGATTTTCATCTTTATCGCTAAAGCATTAGGTTCAAGGTTGATTGGTAAAATTTGACAGTTACGGGTAGCTTGATGTGCTGGCGTATGTACACGAAGCAAACTTAATCGGTTTGCAGGGCACACCACAAAGATGTTGGTGTGCGTAAAATCAACTGGTGTATTACTTCGCCTATTTGTTAGTGTTTGCTTCACTATAGTATATGTATAATATGAGGTAAAGAATATGAAGCATCAATTTAACCCTATGACTAACCGGTGTCGTGGCATAGATGTGTAATCATTCGGCTGGTAAATCAAGTGTCGTAAGATCGAATCTGCGCCGCTGGCGTCAACTTTTTGCATTATTAAAAAACTTTTATTTTCATTTTGTTGAATTTTTATTGTAATTTACCTGATAATAAGAACATTATTCGAAAAAAAATATGGAAGTAAAAATTAAACAATTTGTATTAAGAAATCAACAACATTTATTGACTAGGTTTTTTTTTATATTATAATCACAAATTAAAAAGTTTTGTGCATGACAAATATTCTAAGTCGGACAAGAAATAACGTTACTTTTCTTATTCAAGTGGGTAATTTATTTATTAGTGAAATGAATAAACATGTTAATAAGATAGATATTAAGATACAGGTATCCTAAATTGTTATCTCACTAACAATAACATCACTCACATAAAACAAATCGAATTACCCCCTGATATTTTTATTAATATCCTATTGGTGCGCCTTCGCTATCTATGACTTATTCATGCACGAAGTAAATGTCTCCACTAGACCTGCATGGAAGAATATTTTTTTTTATGATAGCGCTCACCATCTTTTCGCCACAATATTTTGCGACCGTCCTTGTCTGATTTAAAACATTTTTCATCTCTAAATATAACTATATTATTGCACCAATCAAAATCTAAATATTCTCTTGCGAAGCGTACCCGGTTTTGCCTGTGAATATCTGACATTCAAATTTTCTTGGCTGGCCTACAACATTTCACACCAGCTGCTCGCAAGTGGTTTCGTACAGTTTGTAATGTCACGTCATGTTTAGTTGCCGTGGAACGAGTAGTGAGGAAGGGCTCAGCGGTATGCGTAGCAACTATATCAGATGCCAATCTGTGAATGCAAATCCAGCCTTTGGTCCCGGTCGGCAAGGATCAATGCTTCCCGAATCTGCATAACGATGGACCCACAATTGCACAGTCCTTCTCTGTGAACAATAATAAAATATTGTTACAAAAAACAACAATCAATAACATGTGGATTATTTAAACATATTAAACTTCTAAACATCATAATAACATTTTGTTACTCACCGATATCTTTAAACGTCTCGCAATTTCACTAATTGAAACATTTTGCTCATGCAAAAGAATTATTTCAGCTCATAAAAGTGTGGTTCAATGATTCATATTGATTCACAAATAAAAGCACTTCTCAAAAAACGCAGGGTATAATGTCTAAAAACGTAACGAAACCCCAATAGTCAATAGCATTATGACGATGAACTTAAACTACTAACTTAAACATGATTTGTCATTTTTAGAGGGTAGACAACTAATACATTCTAACCCAAATATAAAGAGACTTGCTAATAGTTAAGCAATAAATTGAACAAACAAATGTAAAATATTTTATTAAAACATACAAAAACATTAAGCTGTTGGCAGTCGGATTCGATCCTACGGCGCCGGCGCAGTAAGTAATTATTTATCGCACGCTCGACTAATGCGCCACGGAGACGATTGTATGATAAGCTAAATTTATGCGTCATATTCCCTGCAACATTAGTGACAAGAAATGTTATTGTGTGTGCGTGGACAACGGGTAGCAAACACTAATAAATAGGCGAAGTAATACACCAGTTGATTTTACGCACACCAACATCTTTGTGGTGTGCCCTGCAAACCGATTAAGTTTGCTTCGTGTACATAGCAGTTACCTTTTCAGCAATCCACTCGCTAAGGCGGTTATTAATATTATCATACTAGCGACCCGCCCCGGCTTCGCACGGGTGCATGTGTTATACATAAAAACCTTCCTCTTGAATCACTCTATCTATTAAAAAAAACCGCATCAAAATCCGTTGCGTAGTTTTAAAGATTTAAGCGGTCAAAGGGAAATAGGGACAGAAAAGCGACTTTGTTTTATAATATGTAGTGAAGACACCGCTCGTCCGCATATTCGGGCGGTAAAACGGATTTCACGTTGTCGTCGCATTGGCTTGTTTGAAAACCATTAAAAATGGTTAAAGTTTTGTTCAAGATAGCCGTCGGTTGGGGAAAGTTCCTCGCCGTGGCAGTAGAAGAAGTGTTGTCAGACCAACAGCCAGATAGTGAATGACATTCAGAAGATCGCAGGGGTAGAAATCAGAAATCATTTATTTGCCATGAATTTAGGTACAAAATAAGATGTTAAAATTATAAAAGCAGTTCCAACACACTACCTTACGGCATGCAAAACTAAAAACATTTACATATAATTATATCTACTCAATTATACAAACAAATACACAAAAAACATAAAAAGTACAGTTATGTGGATCTACAGCCTTCCTACATAAACTAAACCTCAAAAACAACGATCTTTATTCCGTAAACTTATACTGTCACTTACGGGATATCTTCCGTGATTGGTCATGATTTTGAGCTACCGGTATTTCGACGCTGTTGCAAGCGCCATGATCGCGGGTTGACTGGAGAATGCGGGTGGATGGAAAATAAATTGTTAGGAGCAGACAAATCTGTCTACCCTCTTTGTTCTGCCCGTCCTCTTTATTCTGTATTTTACAAATGATTAATTAAATTGATTATTTTGCTTAAATTAACAAGGGTAAGTAGAATGGTACAAAACTGACAAGGGATATACTCGGAATAATGCTAAAACGTCTTTATCGGTGTTCCAAACAAGACTAACATCTAGCAAATAACTTAAAAGTCATTAACCCGATTCGAAATACTAAAGAAATCAAGTTAAATGGCATCCACAGAACAAACATTGTCTATTGCTCATAATGTAACCATGTATGTGTTATTGTCAATATTTGGACTGTTACACAAGTGTTTCAAAATTTTGACCGTTATTTTCCACTCAATACTCAACCTTATTTATTCGTGTTATGGTAGATAATGGGTAGTGGTTTGTCTTGTTTGATTTGCGCTATCCGTTAGCCCAAACATAGCGGGGTATTAGGAACCAATGATGCGAGTTTGGAGTTCCAAATACTTTTTAATACCAAATTGAATTGCAAGTAAGCCTCTAAAAGGTGAAATCTTTGAACATACTCTTTTTTATTATTGGTGTTAAACAAAGAGATTCGGTAATTTCATTTGTTTTCTTTCATATACTGGGTTTCTAAAGAAAAGTTTTTAATCGATGTTTGTTTAGTGTCTCTTATTTATATTATTAGTTTGCATAATTGATGATGAGTCATTTGATGGAACTTGGAGGACAGAAAGAGGATGAAGACGTTACTCGTAGCAGACTGGTAGACGTTCTTGTTCATCATGAAACAATACTTGAGTCACTTCATGGCTCTGACACGGCTATGTCTGCCGGGGTTGCGGGACTGTTCGAAAGAGATACCGCGGCCCTGAACACAAAAGGCTAAGAAGGAACATGGGTGGGTTTTAGTCAGTACTAGACTGACACTCCCTTCCGCTCCGCCCAGAACGGGAGACATTTGATGATTTCCTATCCGAAAAAAAGGCACACGGATAAATAAGTCCTAGCAAAAAATCAAATAGAACAATCAGCCCATAACGCCACATTACTGGGGCACAGCCTTTTCTACGTGGGAGGTACTAGGTCACATTCACCACACGGGCTCTGGTGCCCCTGGTCCACAGAACATGACATGATATCCAACAAAAGACAAGTGTTCGAAGAAAAATATTGCTCGCTTGCCTCTAAAATACGTA
The DNA here is from genome assembly GCA_950022335.1 of Eurois occulta. Lineage (NCBI taxonomy): Eukaryota > Metazoa > Arthropoda > Insecta > Lepidoptera > Noctuidae > Eurois > Eurois occulta. The sequence goes on along the minus strand of OX465486.1, from coordinate 16,768,194 downwards.
GGTATAGCACTAGTAACATTCTGTTAGCATTCGAACTCAATATCATGATTTGATTTAATTGTTTATTTAGTTAACTATTTGTATATTGCATTGTGTGAATGCAACACGATTTTAATTAACGCAGAGCTTAAATAAATCGATTACAGGGCAGCAACGACGAAATTATTTACCGTAATTAAAATTTTGGCCGCGCAAACGTCCATTATTTTGCGTTAAAAATGGAAATAGGACTTCCACAAACCTATTTATGAGCTAAAAGATTCCATTGTTCAAAGAACAAAGAATGAACCCGTTTAATGGTGAATTCGCGAAGCCTGTATTTAAAAATGGCTAATCGATTACAAAAGTTGACAAACATGAATGAATAGTCTTTCCGTCATGTTTTTTTGCTATTTCTTCAAGTTCAGACTAAAGAACAATCTACTTATAGTATTCATATTATCTACTATATTCATAAACGCTGATTTAAGTTCAGTGACGTTTAACAATAAGCAGCGATCAATTTTACTCCTACCTCACAAGGCTGCATTGAAGCGTTTAAATATTTGCACAATCCACGAACAAAATCCTTAAAGCATTAATTTGATCTACAACTCGTTTTATATCCATAACTACCCACATATCTTTCCCTCGTGTAGAACCAAATAGCTTCCATCCACTACCACTTCTCTTCCGAATAGGGTAACCATTTCGACATTTGAAAACCCTGGCTAAAAGTCCGGATATTTTTCCTTTTATCTTTCTGTTTTCGGCAGTCTTTGTTAACTATTTTATTTCTTAAAAATCCACTTAAGTTGAAAAGTCCGGACAAATGACAAGGCCGGACTAATCCGGAAGGATGCTAACCCTACTCCTGAATGCGATGCGAGAGCGTTGCCAACTCCATTTCTTACATCAATCGGCCATTTTGTGTTAAAATAGGAGCCATTTTGCCTCGCTAACTGCACCGCCTATCGGTATTGATGGTGCAGGCAGTTTACTGGAAGTAAGGCTCGCTCAATTTTATCTAATCGTATTGCAGGATTACTAGGAAGAAGTTCAAAGCCTCGTGTGTTAGTACCTTCCGGATGCACGTTACTGTGTGTTGATGCTGAATCGTAAAATACTTTTGTAATTGTCTCGTGAAATAGGGTTTTTGTGAATAAAAATGTTTGGGATTAAATTCCGAAAAGATGGCGAAGAATGTTTCATCTGCAGAAGCTTTCTTTACTTTCAATATCGATATAGAAATAATAGTTACCTCTGGCACTATAGCAACCAATTAATAAATACATTTAAAGATAAGATATTAAAAACCGGATAAGTCTTTGACTTGTCTTAAACAATGAAAAATGCACTCAAAGATTATCTTACTATAAAAATATTGGACCAAATAAATAAGACGTTAAAACATGGCCTTAAATTAGACCAATAAATCAATCTAGTCCAATACTGACAAATTACTGATTTGTTGCGTTAGCATTGTATCACCGTCCTTGCTGAATATTAATGATGCTAACATTAATGCATTATATACGGCTTATTACAACACTAAAGATCTTACATTTGTAATGAACGCAATGTTGAGCTAATACTAAGGAATTTTCAAACTATGGTTACTTACGTATGATTGACGTACAAAGCATCACTAAAAAATACAACTGCTTAACAAGATAATGAGTTGCATATAGAAGCAGTGTTCTATCCACTTAATGCTACTAGAAGAAAAGATTACAAAAACAAATGCAAAAAAACAATTAACTCACGTGATAAAATCAGTCGAGGGGATAAATATCGACTTTCATTTGTTTTCAAACACAGTACTTGAGATGATGTAGTGTTAAGACATGACATATTACTTCACGGTCTTAGTCACATTAACCTCTAAACCGATCGACTCCCGTACCCCATTTATCTTCTAAACTAAACCATTTATCATTCAGACCGCATCCTCAACCTACACCAACTAAAAACTCAAGAACTTTATTCCAAGCCATTGGTATTCATCCTACATCCACAAGGACACAAGGTTCAACAACATCATTATCTTAAAACCTTTTTTCTTCAACCTACGTCACGAAGGTGTCCCCAAACATACTTGGGCCAATATTTATTCGGTACAGTGAGCCCAATAAATTTTATTTGACTGCTAGAACATCAGATTGGCATACTTCGTGCGTCATACCTTCTTTGACCTTGGTACGCTTTCTGAATCATCTCCGTGGATTTGTCTGTCCTTCGAGTTTATTTGTAGCTTCTGTTATTTTGGGTGTCAGTTTGATTTTTGCTTCATATTTTTCCATAATCCTTTTTGAGATTAATTGCATTTCCATAGCAATATTGCTAGTAACCACATCATAGCTACTCAAATTACTGCTGACCTTGGTTGTCGTGCAAATCGAGACGACTATTAATATAAAAATCACAAAGGATAATGCTATTTATCTGGGTAAATGTATCATTACTTACGTTTTTCTTTCGCAAACACTCATATTTATCTCTCTTAAACGCAGACAAACAAATATTTCAGCGAGTAAGCAGAAGGTAGTCTATTTTGATTTACACAACTTGACCCGATGTAACAGCTCGAAAAATAGACAAAATGACAATAGACAATTCATTTCCTCGTTTTACACCGAAATTGTTTTTATAAAGTTTAAAAAGGTACCTTGCCAAAATGCAATATGGGAGTTTGGCGGCACATTTTGGCTGAGTGCCAGAAGTGACAACGTGGTGGTACTGCGGCACAAAACACTGGCTGGCTGTAGGTCATGCTTCCATCCATTAAGTCATTAACGGTTTTTATGGCCATTGTTGTTTTATTGAGATGGCATCAGCCTTTAATGGAGATCTACTCCGCATTGCAGAAAAAACTGAGTGGTTGAGGTTTTGTGCTGGTTTCATAACAAGGACATTTGAAGATAAAGGGTTTTTTTCTTAGCCTGTCATGTGTCCCACTGCTGGGCAAAGGCCTCCCCTTTCTCGTCTCAACCCCTATCTTGTGTGATATCTGGCCTGTTCGCCCCCGCAAACAAAATCAGATCGACACTAAAGATACATCATTAAAATTCTTCCCAATTTTATTTGATAGTCTTAAACAATAGGAGGAAAACCCCAACTTCAACTCTTGTCTAAGTTTTATTGCCATTGAACCCAGCAGTACCTATAATAAGGAAAATTTTCAAATTATGCCGATGACTAGACATTCTACTATCTCTTTCACGTGCCAAAGAAACCACAACTTGACCCAAAATGGCCGTACCGACCTGGAAGACCAAACTTTTGGGCTCTTATAATTTGTCCTTTAGCTGTTTAATCTAAGTTTAAAAAGTGATTAACGCCCCGAGATTAAACCACGTGCTAAAGAGAACAAAACTGAGGGTAACATTAGACTGTGTCTTAATTTTAAGTGCTGGCAATAAAGCTAAGAGCATTCCCGCCACTAACTTAATGACTACTTTGTTGTTGTTCTTTTTTTAAATAGTTCTGCGCTTTAGCACTGGGTTTTCTCATTCGGTTTTAAATAGGTCTCTTAACACTGTTCTCTTAATTAATACAGCTAGTTATGTCAATTAAATGGTAGATAAACATTTTATGCCTGACTATAAAAATACCATGCTCTTTTCTAGCACTTTGTCAAGTTAAGATTACTTTTACAGTGTTATTGAAGAACTGTTTCATCTTGAACGTACTCTATCTTAGTCATGTGCGCATCAAAGTAACTACTTGATTATATCTTAGCTGAAGCAGTTATAAGTTCTCAGGAATTAGTATTTCTCGAAGGAATCTACCTCATATATTCTGAATTGCAGTTTTCAATTCCATTTTATACTTTGTGCCATCAGTTTTACTGACACTTACGCTTTTATCGATTTGTAGTGCGCAACGGGTATTTTCACACTACATTTTACCTTACTTATTTGTTTTTAAAGTAATTTTTTGCACAGCCCTACGTTGGACCAGAAATATTTCCTCGTTCCTTACGATAGCTTTTCGGGGAATTGCCGCATCCCAGAGGTCAGAGCCTTGGCCCTGTTTCGGTTTATTGATTGTTTGTTGTCTTTGAAAACATGCCTATCTATCCATATTATCTATGAAATAAGCAGTAACTTTCGTGCTCTTCTATTTTAATGTTATGACCTGTTAAGTATTACAGTATAGTGTATAAATAACTAAATTGTCATCATCAGTACTTGACAGAATGGTAGAATGGTATTCTTGGTTTTTTTAAGTATCTAGTATACTTAAAAAAACCAAGAATAGTAAATTAGTAGTTTTTTAGTAAACATAACGAAGTTTGGTATTCTGTTACTATCTTTTCCTACTACTATAATTATTATTATAAGGGCCTATTTCACGATGCCTGAATAGCCACTACTTACTGAATAAGTTCATAAATGGAACAGAATTTGTATGTATTTATCTGCAAAGTAAGTTAACGGGAACTTAATCGCAGTTGGTGAAACAGGCCCTTAATGTAAAAGCTAGTGAGGATGGATGGATGTTTGTTACTCTTTCACGCAAAACTACTGAAGGCATTTGGATGAAATTTGGCAGACAGCCATTCATCATCATCTGCCTAGACGCAACTATGACGTGGTCGCCCTGCATTCTAAATAACCAGATGCAACTGAGGTCAATTATTGTACTTGGAACGATTGCCTTTTACAATATATCTATTTTTAGGATTAATTCTCATTCATTCGCCCCTAGTTATCAGCACCTACTTCGCAATCTCACAGATAACTCTGAAACAATAAACTAAGCCACGCGTGCTCATGAATAAAGTATAGAAAGGGAAAGATCCGGCTATCCGAGTGACAAATAATAATATTTGCATTGTAAGCATTCCTTAAGGAGAACACTGAAGAAATACGAGCAAATGTAGGTATCAAAGTTTTTGCTACAGAGGACACTTCTGGAAATGGAGGAAAATGGAAATGAAGCTAATGTACAGGAAAGTTTCGTATTTGTGTTTTGTTTATTAAAAAAAAAAACAAAAGACGTCTTTTCACGCCTAAACGGACTAGAACACTGACTCATTTCAGTAAGTATAGTATGACCACTTAAAGTGTGCAGTTCTAGGTGGCGTTGCTTGTCTAGAAAAGTTGGATCGATATGTCAAACTTGGTACATTTATTTTAGTTCTTAATTATCCCGCCTGATCAGATAAGTTGGTTGAAGTGTGCTTACATTATCTGTCAGAGTCCGAATTCCCGGAGCCGCGTCCATAGTTTTACTGAACACCGTTTTTCCTGAAGATTCTATAAAAAAGGTTTGAAAGGTCAATTGAGTCTTACAATAAGGTTATTTTATTTACAAGATTGATTTGATTTACAATACTTCAATTGATCTTTAACAGTAGGTACTCTACTAGCAACATCATCATCAATCAACTGTATTAAAAGGCGTTTACCAAGCTACGACACAAGCAACCTTATTTTGGACTCTTGACGTCTCCAGCCAACCAAAAACAAACCCCTTCCCAAAAGACCGAAAAGAAACCAGTTCCATTGACATCATAAAACAATATTTTATACACCAAGTAGCTGTATAAAAACGCAACTATGCGCTTGCAAATTACCTTTTTCAACATATTTTTTTTCTGCTCGAGCAAAAGCGAGGTTCAAAGAAAAATTGCTGAGCATTGTTGGCGTGTTTTCTCTGAAAGCGCATTGTTCTGGTAGGGAAACGGTCCATCGTTCAGTACCGACTCAAAAGCGGTTTGCATTGCAGAGTTTGCGGCCACAACTTGTTGCTTTCCTTTCAAATAGATTCATTAACTGTACTTAATAATGGTCTTTGAAAGTTGCTGTTTTGGTCTCGGCTGTCAATTGTAGATTTTTGACAGTCGTTAAGTAAAGTAGTCAGTGGCCCGAAAGTCTGATAACCAGTCTTACCAAGGGGTATAGTATTACCCAGTACTAAGAATAATAATAGAATAAGAATAATTTATTTCAAAAAAGTAGGTATTACAAAAGTGTACATTTAGGTGCAGTAGTGTTATTTCTAAACAATTGTATAATTAGTGCTTATAAGTAAACTATAACTAAAATATATAACTGTTGCAAGTTACGATAATGGCGAAATAAAATGTTAGGTAGCGACCTGCCTGATCTAGGTTTATTTAAACCTGTGTTTCAGGCCATCACTTTACAATGCATAATTTAATTAGGACAGGAAAAGTTTTAAAATAAAGTAAATCTAGGAACAAAAACAGTAAACATTAAAACTAACTTAATAACAATATGTACAACTAAAAACGAGGAGATGGCATATCAAATCAAACCAGGACTTCTAGAAGTTTTTCTGTGTCCGTGTAATTAAGCATCGCTAAATAATCCGATATTACAAAATTACATTTCCTATAACTTAGACTATAGAAGTTTAGTTTCTTGTTGAGTCTATTATACAGAAAAGGTCCTAAAAACACATAAAATCGACTAGCAAACGCATGTCTAGTTTGAGGCTTTGTGCAAACCAGGTCTTTTCTTCTCCTATCGGAAGGAACTGGGTCATAGGGAAGGGTAGAGTGCTGCTGTAGTATAATGTGAAGAATAAATAATTGCCGTACTGTGAGCACATTACATGCTTTGTAGAGCAGATGTGTAGGAAATCTAAACGGACGAAAGGTAGCAACCTTTAGAATTGCTCTTTGAGCACGTTCTAGAGGGAGAAGAATCGAATTTCCCGCCCCCCCCCAGGATGGTATGCAATAGGTTAGAATAGACTGACACAACGCTAAATAAACCTGTTTTATTAATTTATAGTCGGCTACATTACGTAAATACTTAAAAACATAAATTAGTTTTACTAACTGGGTGGTGGTGGTCAGATAGCCTATACAGCTGGATCCGGTTTGACTGGAGACAGACCTAAACATAGTTGGGAAAAGGTAGGCAGTTGATGATGAATGTTGCTGTTTTGAGTTGCGAATGATGCTCAATGCTTAAGGTACCAAACTGGTATCCAGATTCTGAGCTGAGTCAATTTAGATTGCCATAGACACGCTAAGTAGAAGATAATTATAATCAGTCTTCTTTCACACAGAGGACGAAAGAGCATTGATCATCACGCTCGTTAACTGTCGGCAAATACAAACCATTACCAGACCCACATAATTATTTCAGGCAATAGGTGATTTGCATAATTAGTTTACAAAGATCATTGAAAAGGTAACGGTGTCATTAGTACTAGCCAGGTTTTTAAACTCGTTCATAAGAAACAAGTCGTTAAACCGCCGCCCACCAGAACATTCGAAACTTTAGCTTTAAATTTTTCGCAGAACATTTTGCAAATTGAAAACTGGCACAGGCGGCGCACCTGCTCATAAAACGTCGAATCTGTGGCGTGGGTACCTTCTTTCCCACTTCAACCGTAAGCATAAATTACACAAGCAATTATAATCTTTATTCTAAAACACTACGTTCGAGAATACCTTGAATCACTGCAACATATGGCACTTTACCTGTCTGCGTTCATTTGCACCAAGGTGATTTTTAATAGACGCTTCTAGGATTCAAGCTGTAAAGAATTGCGAAACTTTTGTATTTTCAATTATCTTGCAAGGTAGCAGTGTACACTGTGGTTAAGTTCCTTACTTCCAAGTCCAAAGAATTGAAATACCTCTATTGTTATTCATCTTACCAACATCTTCAATCTTCCAAGATTACGTAAAAGAGAAAATGGTGATATTGAACTTATGGAGCTTTTCCTAATCATTATTTCTCACATCTCATTTGGTCGGTTTCTCGGCTTTCTCATATCGCACAGAACTATTAAGATTTCTTCTCAAATAAGAAAAAAAACACTAATCACCTTGGCAAACTGCGATCGTGTTACTCATTGACTTTTAAACGCCCGCTGTGACTTTGTGAGGTCGTTCGGTGACCAAAATTCATTAAACAAGCATTGTGGTCGAAAGCCGCATAATTATAAATAATGGAGCAAATATTTGGGCGGTTACTCTTCTAATTATTTACAAATACGAACCTAATGACTCGTCTACAAAATGTTAAGTACTTCAAAGGTATTCAATTCAATTGAGAGTTCTTTGAAAGATACTTCACAATCATCTTGTTTTAATTTGCTCAAAGAATCTAGTCTACTCAGAATCAATAGCATAGCTAGAACAATATCTAAGTCAAGGAAACAATAAGACCCCGATCTGTCTTCGGAGAAAATATAATGGTTTGCGTTCTTCGAAATACTGTTCTTAACTTCTGAGTATCGAGATTCTACGACAGTGGAATAAAATGTAAGAAAAGCCAATGGAATGTCTGTTCAGTTAATTCAAATTACTGTTACGGTCCACCAAACCTTCTGAACATAATAATGAAATAGTTTTCACTAACAAAAAACATCAGCTGAACTTTGAAACCCACAAGGCACCCTTAAACTTGCCAACTTTATCCTTTTAACAAGAAAAAATGTGCCTTATCGCGGCATTTTACGAAAAAAAAAATGTCTCCCAAATATTCTTCAGTGTCTAAGTAAGCCATGAACTCATGTACGACCAAAAATAGGTCTTATGAATAAAATGTAAGCAGATATCGTTGCCAAAGTTTCCGTTCCAAGTTTTCGGGATACGCTGGTAACCGAATATGCAAAATCTTTTCATAGGCGTTCAATATGGCGGGTGAATATATTCGGAGACACGTAATATAATGTTCCACAGCCTTTGGCTAATATTTGAGCACTTGTTTCGGGGATATTGGTACATTTAATAGAGAAGGTAGGTTCTGTTTTGGTCCATTTCGCTCTTTTATTGTTAAGCAGGACTAACAATTATAGCCTTGCGTGACTAGATGAACTGTTATAGCTAATTAGCTGGTTATTAGCAAGCCAAACAAGGTTGATTTAATTATCTACCTATTTAAAACTATGGTGGCACATAAAAATGGTCACCAAGGTAGCTACTTTTGAAGTCAATATCTTTACCTATCTATTTTACGATAATGATACCCCAATATAGTGTACTAAAACTTAATTCCATTTCATTAAAATCGTAATTGAAATCTTAGACGTAATCTTTATTCAATTACGGAATCTTTGAAACCGAAACTAAATCACTAACTAAAAGTAGATTACATTATAGGATACTGCCGAGCCCCGTGAGAAAAGAAAGGTGTTAATAAAACTAACATACATTAGACTACGTGACTAGGCAACAGTTTGGGGGCTCCAAACTGGGGCTTATACGTCGTTATCATTGTTTTTCAGGCCAAACATAAACATTAAGTGGAACTATGTCTCTATGAAGATATTTCTGGGTTACTTACACGAACATTACTTTATATCCCTTTATACCCCACTAAAATAGATATCTACGTTTGTTGACGATGTTAGGATGTTTAACTCGATGATGCATTTGAAATATGGAGAATGGTCCTGGAATAACGCATAGTATACTTTGAAAGGGTTACATGGAGAAGTTCCTCCAGGCTGCAAGAAAAACTCACAGCAACAACTAATTTCGATTCCATACAGTTGTATGCTAAACTAGGTGTAGACCTGATATTCTGCTAGCTAGACAGATCAGCGATCTAGGGAATTCCCCTGTCCAAAGGGGCAAGAGGTTAGTTGGCAGTTGCTGGGGAATTTGTTCCGTCACATCTTCTTCCGAAAAGGCGAAGAGCTTTGAGGAACTGTCTCTTGCAAATGACGTTCAGAGAGTGCTGAATATCAGCCTAGTTTAAATAAATTCTTTTGATTTTGGAGCTAGTAAATAATGTCACATCAAGTAACAGAACATTTAAATCACTACACGACCCTAGTGGTGGTACTTTCATACAAGCCTAAAAACTTGGCTTGTCCTTATTACCTAGTACTCTTCATGTGGTAGGGTTCAGTACGAAGGTTCATTTTTTGTAAGAGGTAAGCCGGAGTACATATCTTTAATGTGATTATATTATTGATGTATAGAATACTGACTGTGTAATTTTTCAAAGGGAAACCGGTAGGAATCGAGCTGTATGGAATCTTAGCTACTGGTGGGGTTTCTGAACAGTACGCTTGCCTTATAGACTTACCGTATTCTTGGCTCCTAGGCACATAATGTGTTTTGATATAAGGATCGGCCGGATCCTTACAACAAAACACCTTATATTCACTAAATTGTCCTCCCGTCTTATCCTAATCTAAATCGCAAATTCGCATAAAAATATAGGTATTTCCATACTTGTCAGCATTACGGTTTATGTAAAACCTCATTGGGAACCTACACACGTTCTATAAAAACTTTAACAAGATGTCTGCCCTCTTTTCCTATCAAATTGAGGGCAGAGGTAATAAGCTTGGGGCTTGTTAAGGGACCGCTACGGCTTTCTAGTAAAGCTATAATTGGAAATTCCTTAGCAACTGGCCTTATTTTTTTTTCATTTTTAGATTAGGTAATATGCTTTGAGGTTTTATTGCTATTACGATCATTTACAATAGATATCTTCAGGTAAATTGTTTCGTTGTTATAAAAGGGTTAATCAAGTATTATCTGAGGAATTAAGAGCCTCGTAAACTACTAAGCAAGAGTCCACGAGGGCAAGTAAAGTCAGACTTTCTATTACAGGTATTAACCGACTAGTTTTTGCCCGTGGCTTCGCCCACATGGATGTCAGTTGTTATCCCTTGGAAACGTATCACTGGGACTAAAGGTATCCGAACCCAGGCATGGTCTATCCGTGTGCTGAACATTTAAATTCGTGGACCTGTCAAGGTAGTGAAAAGGTAACAGACGGACAAATAAAGTTACTGCTGTCCACTGGGTCTTCCTCCGTTTGATAAAACCTACTGAAGCACCACTGCAATTTTTTTTATTAGACTGTACTTGCCCACTGCTGGGCAAAGGCTTCCCCCACTTCCTTTCCAAGAGCTCTTTTGCCGCGTCACTATATCCAATGCAAAAATTGCAAAGTTTCACAGTATATACAGTACCACCAAACTAACATACAAAATTTATAGGTAGCCCCAGGTTGAAGTACAAATAAAGTAGGTACATACCGACCTTCGCCACACATTGAAAGTCCAATTCCTCATAGTATCAGATGTAGATCGGTCGATAGCGTCAATTTGTGAGAATATTTCGAACTATATCGCAATTGGCTCACCGTGTTTTGTTTCTACTGTACAATAGCCCGTTGTTTTAACCGTCAATATTGCTACTTCCGACAATTTTTCCGTGACAATAATTAGTTGTAATACGGTCATATTTTTGGTGATAATATGCGTATCGATTGATTCGTTATGTCAAAAGGCTGTCCATTGTTTTATACACCGTCCGTACAAAAACTAGGGTGAATTTTCCGGATGAACTAGTTTATGATAGTGATATTACACGCTAAATTGTATACTTAAACGTTGAGTGAGCTAAATAATTTTCAGTTGATACCAAAAAGCTTAAAGGACGTGGATTAACTTAAGCGTGTTAGAATCAAAACAGTTTAACACAAATCCTAAATAGGTTAATCTAAAAACAGAACAGATTAATATTTTATTAGACCGAATGGCCCAAAGATAATATGTAAACCCTCGTCGGCTTGGCCACGCTGATAATGTCAGCGCCATTTTAAGCCACAGATTAAATAAATCTCCTGGGCGATACAGCCAGGGTGAACGACGAATAAGACCTTATTTCTTAATTTGAAAATGAAATTGTAATGGTTTTTTGTAAATAGAACGGCGCTTTAAAAAAATATTATTATTAACTATTGATATTTTAATACAGACACGTTTTGCGTTGCGCTTTTTTTGACAGACTTTTATTAGGAAAATAGTAACAAGTTATTGTTGTAAAAGAGTTTTATGAAGCTTTTATTCTGACGATAACTTTTAATACCATCAATAAACGGTATATTTCCAATTTAAAACTAAATCCAATACGAAACGTTCATAACGATTGACATGTATTCTTTTGCATAAGCAGTATCAGAGGTGAACGAAATAATTTAGACCAAAATAACTACTAACTAAAATCTCAAATTTCAAGCCATGTCCAGCCATAGCAAGGCCCTAATTCTTCAGACAAACTCCAAAACCTTCACGATACAGGATTAATCATAGCCAAAAAAACGTCTTTAAAAAACTTGCTCGCTTGTTTGTTTCATGGTACATTATGCAGTACGCATGCTATCCATCCTATGCATCAGTGTGTCTCAACACACGAAAGTTATTACTGATTATGTCTAATGTAGAAATCATAACACTTATAATTAAAATAATCTCATAATTATACACTAGTGCAAGTGTTTGAACTTCAAAACGAAGGTTAAAGATAATATGGAGCAATATTATATTAAAGTGGGCTATTATTATGACAACCATTAATGTTTAACACGTAATCGAGATATAACAATCGGTGTTAAAATTATGATCATTTGTTAAACTCACTGTTTTACAACGTACGATTAAGAGTTAATGGTGGTTTGTAGTTGCAAAACGTGGCTTGGGAGCAGGTGGGGTAAGCACAGCGTAGAATGTTACCCAGCTAGATGAATCGAGGACCTTAAAAAGGTGGTTGATTCATACTGGCTGCTGGAGGCGAAGGAGAGGGTTTTGTGACGTAGTTTGGGAAAGCCCTACGTCCAGCAGCGGACTGTCGTATTATAGGGAATATGCAAGTAATACGAAACCTACTACATTTTTTTAAATACATTGTATTATATATCTTAAAAACAACGTGGTACACTTGTTTAATTTTCTAATACATCACTTATTTTACAATTTATTATTTATGTAGCGTGTTTTTGGTGAAACAGTATGTAAACTCAAAACGCACTATCCTCGTTAATCGGGTAGTGAACTAATGATGTCAAAAGTTATGTCTAAACAACATCTCAATGACTGCCCAAATAAAAGTACTTTATTAGATCAACGCGCTGAGCCCACTCAGCGCCGAATATAACAACATCACCATTTTTGTATTATCATATACCTAATCTTATATCGTTCAACTCCAAAAACAAGCAAAGAAGAATTACATGATTATGAAAATGAACGCTCAGAAATGCGAGAAAGCAAAAAGGGTATCTACTAAAGTGTTAGTGATCTGTCTTTTCATATTAGTGTCTCCGAATTCCACTTATATTTTATCTACGACATGTGTTACATCAAATCTATCATCGATACTTAGAACTTATTCAATATAAGTTTTTAAACTGTCATGGTTGGTCACTAACATTATCATTAACACTAGAAACGGGATAGTTACCATGTTTACTGTTTGTTTTGAGCTCCCGATGTCAGTTCAGTTGTTCAAATTATCCGTGATCATGGTGCTTGCAACAGCGCCGAAATATAGGGAACAAACAGTAAACATGATAAATATCACGTTTCTAGTGTTACTTATTCAATTACTAGATGAGAAATAGAACCAACAGGAAATTAGGCTTGCGCCTCATCTAGCAACAGAGCGGCGGCTATCGCACGCGGCAGCATCGACGGTGCTCAGCAGCACGCTTTTTTTCTCGCTCTAGCAAATTACGGTTTTAAGCGAGGGAAAAGGATAGGTGTATGGAAAAATGCGGTTCCGTGCTACCAGATGAGGTGCACCTTTTAAGGCTATGACTTATTTATAAGCCCATATCTACCCACTTCTGGGAAAAGGCTACTTACTCTCCATCTCTATATTTTCTAGACAAAAGCTGAAGAGAAGTCATCTCCTTCTCAGGTCTAAAAATCTCAAAATAAGGACTTAGAGGCCGACATCTATAAACATAAGATTACGCCTATAATCCCCGAAGAGTTAGCCCGCCACACTATTCCCAAATCACTGCAACTCCTGAAAGCCAGAATCAACAGTGGCGACCACCAGAAAAGCGCCGAGACAATGGAGCTCGTAGTCCCAGAGAAACAATTTAACTGTCTTGGATCTCGCAACGAAATTTATTAGAAAAGAATATCTGAGGAGTAAGAAAAACATACTTAATTAGCCCCCCGGAGGGTTAGTTATAGGTGTACACCCACCCAGTTACGTTTAACTCCATGGGAGTTAAACGTAACTGGCGAAATGTAAAAAAATGTAAATAGGAGGCGTGCCCATTGCTATCAACCGGGCACAAATCCAGACTCCGTAGCTGGGATTATTGTCTCACTTGGCTTAGTAAAAATCCTAATTACATTAACACTAACTAAACAAGTATACTTCTCTTATATTTTCTCTTCACTTCACGTCACGTAACTGGCAGTAAGTGAAAATGAAAGCGAATTCACGATCCAGCCAAATCAAAGTAATTTGCGATTATTTCAGTTATTCTCAGATTGAGAGTCTCTTTAAGACTGAATTTACATTTAAAATGTTGAAGTCCGCTTAGAGTTAAAATGCCAATAAATTAGTACTTATATAGTCAAAAATTGGGGTTTTTCAGACCATGAAAGGCCTAGCCTAGTCAAAATTGTGCAGAATGAATTTTAGAGTGCTTGTAATAAATCAGGTTTTAATATCTAATTTAAATGTTTTACTAGCGAGTCCAAAAGGTTCAACATTTTTACAACAAAGAATTGAATGTTTTATAGAAAAATGGTTTTGTTTCAGACTTTAATGAAAATGATTAATAAATAGAACGTTATTTTCTGCTTTATAATTTTAATTATTCTTTTTGGTTTCAGTTCATTTCAATTAATTAGGTAGCATGTAGAATTTTTTAACAGAAATTCTTTTGCTGTAACTGTCTTCGAAAGATATAATAGACACCTATGTGAACTTATGTTTTATTAGGTTTTATAACCATAAATTATTCTTTCATGAATAAAAAATTTAATGGGGGCAAATGGTTATGTCCTGTTACGTTTACTAATGGAGATTTGATTAATATGAATGTTTTTAAACTTCTCTTTATGTGTGGTAGAACGCGTTAGTCCTAATGACCTTTATCGTTTAAAAACTTTGTTAGGCGAGGCTAAGAAGCATAATAATTATGTCTCATAAAGAACCTAGTACTCTGATATTAAAATATATCGAAACCGCGTCAATACCATTTTGTTCCGAAAAATAAATAACACAAGCCGTCTGTATCGCCAGTATAATGTAGAAACAGACGGTAAAGCCGATAATTTAATCTCGACTTTTATTAAAATGTCAAAACAGTCTTTCAGTAAATAAAACGAAAGTAGTTTTATAAGTCTTGCTGTATTTATCATGACACATTTCCCGATGTGTCAAAACCTCACCAGCCGCTCACGGTCGCGAGGGCATGCGGACTTTAAGAACAGCGATAGTATCCAAACTAGTTTTATTTTAATTTGTATTATTGCCGTAAATGTCAAGCTCCTTTTACGTTTACTTTGAGCGGATACAGTTCCTAATATCCAATCCAATCGATGGACAAGTTAATAAAGTTCAAGTCGTGCCACACCTGTTTCAAATATGACTATTTCGGTGTCAAATAGGTACTTGGATTTAAAGGCCCTACTAAATAGACTAGGTAGATCAAGTTACTGATCTAAAGGTCCAGTCAAGTATGGCACTACACAATATATGCGAGTATGAGTATGCCACGCGTGTGCTTATTTTGAGAACCTGGTATAGCATTTGACATGTGTCGTTTTCTGATTATAATATAACACTCGCGTAAATGCTGGCACATGATCGCAATTGTGTCATGATAGAGGTTGTTTGCAAGGGGAAAGTTGACGCTTTTGCCCAGCAATGGGACAGTATGAAGTCTAAAAAAAATCTAAATATTCTGTTCTAAAGATACATAACATCACGCCTGTAATCCCCGAAGGGTTCGGCAGAGGTTTACCCATTAGTAAACCCACATTTCGCGAGTTATATTTAAGTCAACCGGGCACAAACCCGGACTCCGTGGCTGCTATTCAGAAATTCCTGATGAAAAACCCAATAGCAATTTGCCCTACCCGGGATTCGAACTCAGGACCTCATGCGCAGCAGTCGCAATTGCCACCAGACCAACAAGGCTGTCCCCCCAGATCTAAAGATACTGTTTCTTACCTTTCACGCTTAAACCACTGAACCGATCATACTGAAATTTTGCATATACGTTGTCAGGTGTACAGAAACGGACATAGGGTACCTAATACCTTTCATCCCGAAAATAAGTACTTTTCCCGAGGAAATCAACAATAACGTTCTTAGGATAATAGATGGCGCCACGTGTCTTTCGCATCGTGATTGAATTATATTACTACAAACAGAGTACAATCCGAATTGATTGTCAAATTCTAAATTAACGCGAACGAAGCCGCGGGCAAAAGCTAGTAATTTATATTCACAAAGTTGTCCATATCCAGTCCAATCACCTTATAAACACACTTACAGACAAACAAAAAGTCGCTTCACGTTTTTAGCCACAAAAACCTCTACCGATATCCATAGACAAAAGGCAGAGTCTACACTCATTGAATTGTTCTCTATGAACGGAAACGCCGTAAATACGCCATTGTGCTCGTTTTTTTTGACAATTAGCACAAATTAATGCAATTAGTTCCACATTAGTTTCGCTGGTGATGAAAAGTTTGTCGTTGGATGAATGTGCCTTGCTTTTGTGAGGAAAATATTGTTGTATAGATTAAGTTTTTTTTTGTTTAGCCTATTCTGTCCCAGTGCTGGGCAAAGGCTTCTTCCATTCCTTTCAAAGTCTCTCGGTGTTTTGCCTTCTCTGGACAATCAGTCAGGTACAGGTCCAAATCGTCACGCCAGCGTCTCTTGGGCCTGTCTCGGTGACGACGGCCGTCTTCAGGCACCCACTGTGTGACGATTCTGGCCAATCTGTCCTGACCCATCCTGAAAATGTGACCCGCCCACCCCTATTTTAACCTCGCAGACTTATCGCCAACATCGGCGATGCCTGTGTTTAAGATTTTATTATTGTACTTGTCCTACTAATTTCTGTGTTCAATGTTGCACGATTATTTAGGAAGCTGTTTGTTTTATCTACCTACATAATTATTTAATTTTGATTGTTGAACATTTTTACTAAAATATTGTATTTTTCATTTACAGGTAAGTTGGTGCATTCATACTCGACACTGCTATGCTGAAAATTGTGGATTTCCACGACTAATGATAGATAAGTAAAAGATATGAACTTATTATACTACATAAAAATCCTAATATGTAAATCCAAAAAAATACCCTAAAACGTAAAAGTCATAAATCTCGCAAATACTCAAAAACAAAAGAAAACTGAAAAAGTGAACAAGGAGAATATAACTTAAAATAAGGAAGCCAATAAAATTAACAACTCTGAAAGGTATGAAAGCTATTTATAATAAAACTTCCAGAATGAATGTTTTTCGACGTTGGCGGTTCGCACTGTTTTCATTTACAAATAAACGTTGAAACTACGCCTGCTGTAGAATAAAAGAGAGAGAACAATATGGAAGCATTTTAAGAAAATCAGCCTTTGTTTCTTGAACATCAGGTCTTTCAAATACCATTTTGGCTTTTCTGATTAGCCCATTCAAAATGGCTTTTCTGATTAGCCCATTCAAAAAACAACCAATCATCTAAACAAATTAATAAAATTGAAGTGTCTGTTTGTAATTTCAAAATAACAGCTTTTCACAGCTTAGATTTTATGATCTGTTAAATAAATTGATTTGATTTTCACTGGAGGAATAATAAAGGATACGGTAGTACGGTACTTATAACAAAAATACAGTTTTTTAAAGTTTGTCTATCTATTTGTTCCGGCTAATATCCGAAACGGCTGAACCGATTTTGACGGGACTTTTACTGGCAGATAGCTGATGTTGTAAAGACTAACTAAGGCTATTTAATTTTAGAAAAAGGATGGTGCAAAAAAAATGAATGTTTTAAAAACAAATTCATTGTGAACGTATCTACTGCTGCTTCAGGAAGTCAGTAGTTACTTACCTATCTGCATATCATAATCAGCCTTTAATGTTCCCACTGCTGGGACTCGCGGCCTCCTCTCTAGAGAGGGAATGGGCTATAATCCACCACGCGGGCCCAGAGAAGTCACATGTCTTAGAATTTTTGGTTCTAAGACATGCCGTTTTCCTCACGATGTTTTCCTTCACCGTTTTTGAGAGCAGTAGTGATGAAATAAATTCCATAAGATAATGCGCCTGCCTGGGTTCGAACCCACGACTTACTGTCCGTTAGTAGGGGCCTCCACCACTTGGCCACCGCTGCTCTCTACCTACCTATGTGCGCCTTCAGAGAATTCAAGATCGATGTGCATTTGTTTTTAATTTACAAAGAATTCTTTGTCCGTACATCGGAAATCTTCGAGTCATGGTCGTGCTAGCTCGGTCCCATCCATGCACGTTGAATCAATCTAAAACAGATGAAACCACTGATATATTATGAGATGAAAATGGCGCACAATCGTAAAACAATTTAATTGTAATTAACGTTAGCAATGCTAAGATTAAAGTTGTAAATTGTTTTGATTCGAATCACAGCAGGAAACTAAAGTTTATTAGTGTAAATTACAACATTTACTGTTATGCGAGTGTATTGCAATCTTTGTGATACATAACGCTGTCTTTGGTTACACGTTATGTGCAGTTTCTAATTACCAAGCCCACCCACAGTTCGTATTAGCCGGATCTTTTAATGTTAGGTGATTAGGAAACCACACGACTATTAGAAACAGGCTAAAGTTGGAACACCTCTAAACTTTTTAGCGATTCGCGGGACGGTTGAATCTAGCCAGAGCTTTTTAACTAGTAGCAAAGAGTCATATCCAATCGTTGATGTAACATTGCTTCTTATATTGATTTACTTCAACACCTACGTATGTGGATATGACAGCACTGTCATGAATATCCTAATTTATTCCTGGCATGTAGACAATCCAATTTCACTACTCGCACTATCTTTAGAAATTTACATAAGGAGGATGCTGTAATCCCCGCGAAATTCAAATTTTCTTACGTTTTTTGCAATTTGCAGGTCAATCCCATTGAATTACTATTTCAGAAAATAGTCATTCCATAAGATTAAATAAACTTAGAGGGCTGTATTGATGATTCTAATGTTTATAATTCTGTAAATACATACGTGTTATGATCGCGAATCATGTTTTGTTCAATATACATCCTGACACTGACCGGCAAATTGCAAAAAACGGCGGTTCCACGTTAAGCTTTAAATATACTGTTACGTCTGTTACTGTTAATCTACATCATCCAGCTCGACAAAAACGTTTCTTTATGACTTCCACTTCTTTCGACCTAAGACTACTATGAACTCGTTTGTCTCTTATTGGCCGTCAGCGCAAATTCGCCTTTTTCCATGCAAAGCATCACTCACTATCAGCCGTCAGTTCTGTTTTCACCATCAACTCTCATTGATTTTCTCACTCTCTCTCTCATTTGTTATTTTGTGTGCAATAAAGAATAAGAATAACTCTTTGGTCAACTGCTATTCTTATATCTCAAGATTCAAACTCGAACTTTTCCCATGGCTTGTCTGTCTCTCTACACTGTCTCTCTATCCTCCACAATGAATACCAGTATTTAAAATGGAGCGACTGCCTATCTGACCTCCACTACCCAGTTAGTACTGAAAAATATGAAACCCCTTTGATAAGACTTTCGCTTTTGGTTGTCAGACTTTCGGGCCACTGACTACCTGTAACGACTGTGAAAGATCTACAAATGACAATGTGGACCAACGGCTTAACGTGCTTTCCGAGGCACGGAGGAAACTCGGTATTTAATGGGTGGTCACCCATACGGACCAACCTAGGGGACGGCTTATCATAAAGATCGACCCGAGGGACTGTTATTATTTAGCTACGGGCTCCTCCTTTCTCTCGCTGTATCATCCACATTTAAAATTGATACGTTTGAAATAAATTGTATGTAAATAAGCCTCCATTATAAAAACTGCAACCAGGTTGAATTAATTCCCGTCGCGCGTTGTATCAAAATCTGACAAGAGCTTACTTTACGTTTTGTGAGCACGTCGACATATTTATTGAATTTCGTTAGGCATATCGCTTTAACATGCATCGCATATTAATGTCGCTCTGTTTGAGGTTGAGGTTGAGAGACTTAGTATTAGCTTATGTTCTACAGAGTTCACTGACGGTCTGCCAGTTTTCACCCTTATGACCCCTCAGTAATAAGGTTGAAAAGGTGTCGACCGTCAGCGAACTCGGTAGCACATAAGCTACTACGAAGTACATGTATCCCAAGCTTTCATCATTATTTTTTGGTATCACTTAGTACAATATCAAAAAGGAGCCTTCGAAGCTGATGGCCAGTCTTCAAAAATTGGATAGGCAATAGAAGAACGAGTGTTTTACACATGTAGACACTTCAATCAACCAACTCAGTCGAACGCAGTCCACAGCTGGACATGGGCCTCTCCAGTTTTCTAAGTAGCGCTACAACGCTCGCTTTCAGTCTGTGCTTATTGCTTTTTCAACGTCTTTCCACGTAGCTGTTAAGCTTTGCACTTACCATGATCTCACTGAAGTCCTCAATTTTGTGGTTGCAATAACATCCGTGTCAATAGTACGAAACTATTCACATACCACTTGCCTGAGGTAGGAGAATTACACACCGTTTGAGCTTCAAAATTGTGGGTGGAGAACTTTGATAGGATATGAATAAGCTATAAATGGACAACGCTTGCTGTGCGCGATAACGAACCAAGACTAACATAGGTCTAACTGATCATAAATATGTTACCAATACGCCAAGCAAGTCGAAAGCTTGCCTAATTGCGTCTGACTTGCGAATCTACAAACCTTTAGGTTACCGTAACTGTTGGTTTATCTATTGATCTTAAAATATTGGATAGATACTAGATAGCATACCCTTTATAAAACCTACATCATGTAAATATCAATTTGCAACTGGAAGTTTTAAAGGCTGTTAAAATTTCAATGAAGTCACGTAGGCTGAGATATTTTGCTCTATAATAAGTTTAAAAAACCTTGAAAATTCTTAAGAATTAAAATTTGAGGACAATAAAAGTCCGGTAAACCAGTTAAGATCCATTCCAACTAACAATATGTAGTAATAAGACAATCAATTTTACCATTCACTAATTACCATGTACTTCTCAAATCTAAAAACTTTATTTTCCAACGTTTCAACTACGTAAATTCCTTGGTATCAAGGACGTTATTCCCGCCGGCAGTCAATTAAAAGTTTACGACCGTGTCACTTTAATCTGTTACTAAGAGAATGCGTGACGTCCATCTAAGGCAACTTAACTGTACGTTAAGACATGACAAGCCTTAATTCCTTGTACCAAAGGTGTGTGGGCGTAATTTGCAATGTTCTAGAACATTTTTTGTTGGACCAAGTTAGTTGGAATAAAAAAGTTTATATTAGATTTTAAAAGCCGCTGGTTAATGAAAACACTCGAACATGATGAGGGATAACTGGAAAACATTTGACAGAAACGAGAATTAATAAACAAAACAAAGATACTTACAAAGATGATCAAGTTAGAGAAAAGATAAATCTACATAAAGATACTTACAAAGTTGATAAAGCTAGAAATGGTTTAAGTACTGATATTATGATGGTTGATATTTTAAATACATGAAATGGTAGTAAAGAAGTAAGAGTGCCTTAATGTTGAACACAAATAGGAAAACACTTTCAGAAACAATAAATTATAAAGGAAAAGACGTGGTGTTTCTGGTAAGAATGTGAATATAGAAACTTCCCAAAGTAAAGCTTTTACTGAAGCTTGTAATCACACTCTCAAAGCAAATCGTGATTGCTTATTGGAAGTCGTACAACATCATAAAGTAAATCAGAACTTTAACACAAACGTAACATAACATAAAGTTAATTAGAAACGAGTTATACGAAAAAGATTTGGTGTTTTCGATAACACAGACAGCAAAATTTGATCCGCTTATCCCCACAATCAAAGACTATGCAAAAGCTCCATCCTACGACAACGACACTATTAGCAAATCCAAAGAGAGACCTACAAATACTTTCTACAATCTAGATAATCGTGTCACTTACACTGCAACAGCGAGAATCGTGATCAATTCACACAAATTTCCTCTACACTCACATACATATTTTGAATTCTTCGCAAGCAATTTCGCAACACGGAAAACAGACCTAGTAATTTGCGTGGACTCTGTAACCAAAGGCTGAGCACTACACACCCACTAACCTCGGAATTGATTACACATAAAATCAGCATTACTTCTAGCTGATCTGAGAGTTAAATAAGACTATGCATCAGCTGGGCTTATAAATCATTCAAATCTTCGGACGTTGGGGCTGCTGGGTCGGTTTTGGCCGGATGTTATGTCCAAGTCCAAAGTGACAATTTAGTCCTCTTCTTCATCTTCTTCGTGTAGCTAGTACGACATACAGTTTAGTCCGGTCTGATCTAATATTTCATGCATGGGATGCACGACTTAAGTAAGGTTTTTGTTTGTCAACAAAATGCTTGTTATCATTGACTTCCTGTAAAACTTCATTTTTTGCACTGTGGGTATCCGGTTTAATGTAATTCTAAGTCCAGTTTCTATTAGTTATGCGGGATTTACGAGCGCAGTAAAAGCCTCAGGGACAAAGTTGCTAAAACGAAAAGGGTTCCATTAAAAGTTTTATAGTAAAATTGCATTGTATCTGGGGAAATTAAACACCATCCTGGACTTTTACTCTAACGAAGGAATCTCTTACAATTCCTCAAGTTGTCTGTACATACGAAATTTTGCATTTATAACGTACCTATCTAGACCATGTTCCCAAATACGTAGTCTACCAAATTCTCTTTACCAGGTGGCTTGTGATTCAGAATTGTCCAGCTCTTTCATAGTTATCTGACAGAAGCTATTAAACAGCAACCTTATTCGTACGAACATAGAGATCACTGTAATTTGATAGTAATCCAAAGTCAGCGGTATAATAAATGTGAAAGGGCTGTACGAACAGGCACAGATTATACAAAGTATTCAATCTGTGACACAGCCTTGTGTAACCGCATGCACGTGTTCGCCCATTGTATTGCGGTTTTTCTTACATGTCCATTATTGTACATACTCAATGGTCTGCAATTTGTAACCTTTACTACTGCCCTATTTCGATTTCCTGCTTTATTAGAACCATTAAGAGCGTATTTCACTTCACCCATGAACGGAGGCGGTGTTCAAGAGCTGCCACTGTCAATATTACATAACATTATACCTGTAATCCTCGAAAGGTCAGGCAGAGGTCCACCCACATTTCGCCAGCTATGTTTCAAGTCCCATGTAATAGGGGGCGAGCCTATTGCCATCGACCGGACACACAAATCCAGACTCCGTAGCTGCTACTGAGAAATTCCTGACGGAAAACCCAATAACAATTTGCCCGACCCGGGAATCGAACCCAGGACCTCATGCTCACCAGTCGCGATTGTGACCACTAGGCCGACGAGGCAGTCAATATTACATTATAGCAATTAGGATGTGCTGATCGCGTTCATTGGTGAAATTCGCCCTAATTTAAATGGTTTAAATTGCCTTTGTAGTATCTGCAAAAAAAAACATACTTGAATTAAAACTAAAGACTAAATAAAACCAACGTCCAAAAGTTCAACCAGAATAATATAAATTAAACCAAGCACAAAAGATTATATCTCCTACCATCGACAATTCTAGAACAGCTAAACCAGTCTAACAAGCACATATCATTAACAAATATCTTACTTCTGAGCGATCTGTTACCCTAGTACCAATTAGTTTAATTGCTACTATGATACTCGTACCCCCAATACGACCAACAAAAACATACTAGAAGATATGAATGTAACTGCAGATCTTATAACTGAGAATTAAGTATAACTGACATTAAACGCCTTATGAATATCAATCGTACAGTCAAGAGCACTGATATGTAAACATTTAGCACCTTTCATAGGTGATATTCTGCTACGGTATTGATTGCAATTTCATGTTATTACGAACATGCGACTCGGTAGTATTTTGAAACGGCTAGTATTTAACTATAAATAAAAAAATCTTAAAAAATCCCAAACCTAATTAAAAAAAAATGATAGCACCTCAAAATATTATTATTTTAGCAACAATATGAGCTCGCATCGCTATTAATTGAAAAGCGAAGTTTTTTTATGAACCATAATTATCTAATAATAACTAGCGCACAATAAACTTTGTAATTTATTTTTGTTAAAACAAAGCTTCTATTTTTTTTAACGCAGGTAATTTACCTACCTTTTAACTCAATACTACGTTCCCCTGGAATATTTTTGACTACATGAAGGCGAAGCCCCTAACAGAAGCTAGTAAAAGAAAAAGAAGTAGAAAAGAAGTAGGAAGTAAAAGCAGAAGTAGTAGGTCAAAGTTGCAGCAGTTAATCTACGAAAAAATCGCTTTTGAATTTCGCTTACTTTATACATATTGGTGTCCGTGACTGTACTTACATACTAACCCACATCATTCAGATGTTTATTCTGATCAATCAGCGCGCGAGTTCAGCTAGCATGCGCAAACGCAGCGCGTACAATCACCGCGATTAGATCGCACGCGATTCGAACGTAATCAATTAAGAGTATCCTTTTATGTGCGTACGAAACTAATGGATTTGTTACAGTGATTTGTGTGGTAGAAAAACAATGGCAATGACACTTTGCAATACTTATAGATTGGAACTCGTCTTTCACCTCCTGATTTGCAAAGATTTAAATCGCTAGATCCACCCACACTACCGCGCCGCGTCAAATGGTCATGTTTCTTTAGCGTTGACAATGACTGTTATATATATAGTAGGTATCTATTGTTTCGCTCGCTCGTATACTGAAAATCTTATTTATCGTTTTATTTTGAAGGTGAGCTCAGTCTTTATTATAGTTTTACAAACACTTTTTCACGCGACATAAGTAGTACGGTCAGGGCACATCTTACGAGTTAAGTCATTGTTTTTTGATCGCTGAAATAATAAAAAAAATATGTATATTCTGAAATCACCACTTGGTTCTTCTCTGAAACAGTTAAATAAAATACAATCCATATTTTTTCAACATAATGCTCCGACCATACCGTAATACAAGAAATAAAGTCAATGAAATAAAAACGAAATCACATGAACATTGCAAAAAATGAAAAAGTCGATATCTTCATTCTACGAATGTTCGGACTCAGTTATCCGATATCCAAGTTCTACGAACTACGTCTATTCTATGTATTTTATTTCTCACATTTCTACGCAGAAATTGAAAAAAAAACATCGCAATTTCTATGGTAATTTAATAGTGAAAGAAAAATATTCTGTTATCAGTTATTAGATCTTTTTGCGCCAATAACATTCAATCATAGAAAATAGGCAATATAAGCTTGAAACATAATGTTTATATAATAAAACGTTCTGCATGATTTGTCTCACTGATAAACGGAAACAGCACTATAACATAAGATATGTCGTGGATTTTGTCACATGCCATCATTTCCCTAGCCTTTTCCCAACATAATCTGTCATATCTGACGTCCACAACCCTGTTAGTAGTACTGGATAATACGATACCCCTTGGTCAGACTTCCGGATTTTGTCACATATCTAATACAAAATTAGACAAAATCTGTGACACATTTCTTGCTGTGCTAACTGTGCCCCAGTTAGATCATTTCAGTTTCCTTAATTGTTTAAATACAATTAAAGCAATTAGAGAAGGAACCTAGAATTAATTAGTCACTAGATTTATTTCAGGCCTAAATGCTAATTAATTATTGTTTCTCTGTGTCTTGCAATTAAGGTGAATAATAGCTTTCTCCCATTGAAATTCGCTTTAAAATGTTTCTGGTTCTTGGTTTTATTGGGAAAGGAATTCCCTTAACAAGAGTACAACCAGGACCAGCACTCCGTCATCATTTTGAAGATAAAGACTCAATTAATAGGCAGGAAGCCCAGTGTCATCAACCGGGCACAATCCCTGATTAAATTCCGTGTTACTAGTGACGAATTCCAAATGGAAAAACCGAAAAACACATTGCATTTGCGACCCTACATTATGGTCATACCTAGACTCCTCTGTTAATTCCTCCAAGAATTTGAAAGGTTCGGTTCGGTTATATAAGATCTTTTGTCCAAAGATACTCATATGCAATGCTATGTAACTGATCGCTACATTAATAACAACTGTAGTAAGAAGGTAGGTACTACAATATGAGCGCGTGAGTGCCCGTGTGGTCGCAACTTTTGTTGACGACCACGATACAATCACCTTACCTAAGCTTTCGTCACACTGCAAATATAAAATACGAATTACAATTGTTACATGATGTAGTTGAAGTAGATATTTGAAATTCCTAATGACTTGCTGAATCGAAAATTTATTAACGCGCATCGATTCCTAGGTCGGGCAATGTGTTATTGGATTACTAACCTAACCTAACCTAACATTGCATGCGACTTAAACATATCTGGCAGAATGTGAGTGTAATAAAGGAACACCCGGATTCACAAGCGTGATGTTATGTTAATAAAATCAATTTTATAAGAAACTTTTGACATATTTGGCTAAGTCGAACGGATATCTCAATCACAAAACACAACAGCATTTGCATACGTTTCCATTGTGTGACGTAATTCGTATCACCCAACATAACTAGCGATGTAGCCGTTATAGGTACTTGCAGATCATAATAATTCTATGTAACAACACCCATAGGTCGGGGGTCGTGTCATGTCCCACTCTCGCTGTGTGACAAAGCCTTTAGCCCACCTACAGTGGGCCACAGTAGGCCACTATAGGCCACGAGTCTCACGCCATCGCATGCCAACCTTACGCATTTTACATAACCACTATAGTTTCATATTCATATGTTTATGCAATACGGATAGGGCGATTGAGACACTGTATTCATTTGAAGTGGTCATTGGCGGTAAATGACGGTTATTGAGTAATTTACAATCGAAAAATTTTATAACGTACCTACTAGCTGTTGCCTCCAACCTTCGTCCGCTTGAAATTATAATAAAATTTGTGTATCTATTAATATTTATAAAATTTATATAAATTATATCTACTTCCCTAGGTATTTGAATCGGATGTTGTTAACAATTTCATGGGTTTTATTTTTTTTCCAAAAATTAAAGTAACCTAAGTTACTCCTTATGATATGCTATCTGCCATTAAAAGTCCCGTCAAAGGTCCAGCCGTTTTAGAGATAAGCCGCAACAAACAGACCTGTGCTTTCGCATTCAGTCAAATTTTCTTATTTTGGTATTACAAACACACACTTCAATTTTATTTTATTTTCGTCAAAACGGTATCCAGGACAAATTGAGGACTTGTCTCCTGACACTACACCCTGACAGATAGTATGCCGAAGTATCTCTGTGTCCGCCTGTCCAGTGTCCGCTGCCGGTCCACAGTCTGTCCGTCCGGTTTGCCCGAACTTTTAATGAGGCAGGAAATTGAATCTCGCACTTCGTGGTCTGACAACGATAGTTAAGATATAAATTAACTAAGTAGTATTTAAACGTTACCAACATGATTTAATAAGTACAGTTAACGGAAAAACAAATTATGAATCTCTACATTTAAAAAATAATAATAAATAAATATTAATAATAATTTCTTTATTTCAGAAAAAAAACACACATTTAAAAATCAAAATTTTTTTTTTTATAGATAATACAATAGCTAGATTCCCGAAATTTGATAATTATTAAGGCCTCTTTAATCAAGATCATCTTTCTCCTACCCAATTATGACCATAATTGGGTAGGAGAACATATCTATAACATTAAATTCAAAATTCCGATATCATCGACTTTGCTGCTCACCGTAGGTACTCGTAACTCTTAATTACCAAGAAGCCACATAATTATCATAATGGAATGCATATTTTTATCGTGCTACGGAAGTTGTATGGTATGGGAAATGGGTTACGATTTCTCGTAGTCTTGCTATATCGTAGACGATGGGGCTACAAGAACGTGAGTTACGTCAAGCGTAGGCGTGCTCCGGTTTTCGTACCTACGTGTCCGTTTGTTTAAAGCTCAAAACTAACTTAGCAACGGGTTTTGTGCTGAGATGAAAAGGAGATAGAGAGGAGAAGATGAAAGGCTGAGTTTGCTCTGAAACTAAAGCCTAATTTGAAATGGTTTCAGAGTAATCTTAGTCTGACTAAACGGTCATAGCTTACGGCATATCTTCCCTGCGTGTGGCCCGCTCACAATAGTTAAAAATCATGGAAGATATCACGTAAGCGACAAGTTTAGTTATACTAACCGTGAAATCTTAAAAGTGTTTATACAGTCATAATTTATAAAGTTTTTAAACTGTCATGGTCACTAACATTATAATTAACACTAGAAACGGGATATTTACTATGTCCAGTGTTTGTTTTGAGTTTCCGATACACACCCACCCGCAAAAACCTCAGATCATGGTGCTTGCGCTTGCAACAGCGCCGAAATATCGAGAACTCAAAACAAACAGTGGACATGGTAAATATACCGATTCTAGTGTTAATTATAGTCATAATTTAATTCCAAGACATAAATTATGATAAGGTGGTGAGAGGTACAATAACTTACTACCTATGAAGGTATATACGCATTGTTCTAACGTTTACTCTTAAAGCAGTTTAGGCCTATTCCACTGTACTCAGTTTAACGCTGCTTAACAGATGAAAAAATTAAAAATGGCCAAAGACAAAGAAAAGTGTTTTTTTAAAACATACAACTTGATCTAAGATGGCTTTCGGACTCAGGCTGTTACTCCATTATGCTTATTCCATATTCTGCAACCTCAATGCCCAAATCACAAGCTCATTAGCAGTACATTCGTGCATCATTAAAATATGAAATAGTGCACGCAAGCACCATAACACCAGTTCAATCAGAAACTAAAGCTATTTCAGCGAAAGACTAACAAACTATCTTGCTTCACTCACGGCACGCAATATCTCAATTTGTCTTGATCTACATAAATGTACCAAATCATCGAAACAACTTGACTTTGGGGCCGGTCGCGTAGGAGGCGGATAGCGGATGAGTTGGCGATAAGCGTGACATCGTTCGTCTATACTCATCATCTAGCTAGCCTTTTCTAATACTGGGTGTAAACGGACCCCTCACGAAGCTGTCAACCAAGCATTCTGTACATCAAACTAAGTAACTTTACGCAAAAGTTATTGAAGAAAAAAAGAAAAGAAAGAAGTTTATTTGATGCCAGTACCTACATTAAGCACACAGAAAAAAAAAGATACAAAATAAAAATAAAAAATGACGAATAAAAAAAACAGAAAATATGTGCTGTATAGTATGTGCTGTGTGCATCACGGCTGCGCCAAAAAGGTCCATTTCAGCATTCATGCCAGACAGGTGATGCTGTCTGACGCTGGTCTTCCAATGAATCTTGAATTATTGCTGCGACTTTTTTTTTTGGGGTGAAGATTCACGTTTTACGGTAAGACTCAATGTAACGCACTCAAAACAATGTGCTGGTGGATAGATTGAATAGTTCGGGGGGTCGTGGAGGTCGTGGAGGTGTTGAAAGAAAAAAATGACGTTAAATGTGATTATACAACAGACAATATTAACTAATAAAATTCATAGCGAATCATACACAAATAGAAGTTAATAAACACACAAGAACAAAGGCACAAAAGAGAGGAACTCTTGCATTGATGCCTTGTCTTGGCAGCCATGTTCCACCCACTGCTGACGGGTGGAACACGGCTGCCGGTGACGATGATGAAACTACAGATTTTGGATGTTTATGAATATTTTCTGAGTCTATAGCAGCATTTATTTCTTAGTGCTGGACAACTAATATAGGGTAGTCGCTGCGCTTTGTTATGTAAGCTTAACGCCCACCGCGCCCGCTCTCTGTATAGCCTAACCTCAAAACTTAAAGCCACAACTTCCCGCGAATTTCTATCTTTGTATCTGATTTCGTAACGTTCCGTCACAATGATAATTTACAACGCCGTAATTAATAAAAGGAAATATCAAATGAATCATTATGAAATTACACCGCTTTGTTAAAACCAACCGGTTAAGTTGGTTAAGTTGTGTTAATTGGTGCCTGTGACCCATTTCAATAAATTTAATTAGAAAGCATTGTAGTTAATCAAATATTCAAATGAGATTGTAGCAATGTTTGGCGCGGGAGATAAGTGTTGGGTCCCGGTTGGAAGGTCGTGGGTTTAAACCTGTTGGAGAACAATTGAAGTGTATCTGTTAGAAGCAAGTTTAATTGTGTTTGCCGTAAAATTTTAATTGCTTATGCGATTTTAGTATATGTGTATCTAAGTTCTGGACTGCCATGTTGGGCTGGTGGTCGCAAGCACGACAGCTGAGCATGAAGTCCTGGTTTGATTCCCGGGTCGGGCAAAGTGGTATTGAGTTTTTCTATCAGAAATTTCTCCGTAGCAGCCACGGAGTCTGGATTTCTCGCCCCCTATTACATGAGACTTAAACATAATTGGCGAAATATGTGTGTACTTGTTAGGTACACCTCTGCCTAACCCTGCGGGAATTACAGGTATGATGATGTTACGTATCTAACTATACATTCCTTCTCGGAGAATGAGCTTGATACGGATATTTGCCTATGTTTTATTTATCGCGTTTAATTACATACCTATTGATACTTACTATTGTTTAGTTAGCTACGAATCCATGGAGTTTCAAGGTGTTTCTCCTACATAGCATAGGAGATCCTGTGAAACTGTCTGGAGCCCTAACTTATCTTTGTTTTTAATGTACCTAGGTACCAACCCTATCTAATAGAATCTGAAGCAACTTTGACCACTAACAACTTAAGAGGTAACTTGACGTTATATCACAAGTAATAGTCGAAAAAACAATAAATAATGATCAAATGATGGTAGTCTTCAGCTTGATACAGTAATAACATGTTTTGTATCTCTAGTTATGTGTTTTCGATAATTTACTAAAAATGAAGACCTTCAGACTAACGCGACGAAATTTTGTCGTCGCATTATCTCGGACTCAAACGAGATAATTATGGGAATGTTTAGGCAAAGTCATGTCTCGTTATGACAAAATTTTGTCGCTCGTGCTTAACCAATTTAAGTTTCTGTTCACGCGATTGTTTTATAACAAACTTCATTGACGTGATTGCAATTAATTTTATGCATAAATTATCTACACACGTGTGTTACACGAAATTGTTTTTATCAATGAAAATTCGATAGCAAAATTGCAAGCGTGCAATGTAATTTCCGCTTTGTGCGATGATTGTAATTAATGATGGCGGTCCTAAGAAGTCTTAGAAAGGAAGCAACCCGAATAAATGTACCGACTGACTATTCTATTATTAAAATCAAATACTAAAAATCTCATTTTTTTAGGGTTCCGTACCCAAAGGGTAAAACGGGACCCTATTACTAAGACTTCGTTGTCTGTCTGTCTGTCTGTCTGTCTGTCTCCAGGCTGTATCTCATAAACCGTGATAGCTAGAAAGCTGAAATTTTCACAAATGATGTATTACCTACTATTGCCGCTATAACAACAAATACTAAAAATTAAAATAAATTAAATATTAAGGGGGGCTCCCATACAACAGATATGATTTTTTTGCCGTTTTTATAGATAATGGTACGGAACCCTTAGTGCGCGAGTCCGACTCGCACTTGGCCGGTTTTTTTTAATACTTTTTTTTTTTTTTTTTGAGATTGAAATATTTAAAAATGTAATTTATATGTATAGATATTTATAAACGAAATAATCACTATTAATATTTATAGTCACAAATAGCAACATGTATTGAATTTAAGATTTTCAAAAATGTCATGACGATGTGTCTAAGAATAACCAATACAAACAAAACATAGCAAAATCTCTTTCACAAGTAATTTAACCACAAATCTAGCTGACACGCTGACAGCGTGATATCACCACATAATGTCACGCTGTAACTCCTCTTTATCCGTTTCAGATTTACGAAACAAACAAGCATCTAATGCAAGTGTCACAGAAACGTGTTTAACCGTAAGATTAGAAGTGGTACAAGTGTGAACAAGTTGTAATTTCGTCGCCTTCGTGATCTAGATTCGGATAATTCTTTATGCAAAGCCTTGGAGCAATCCTTAACACCACTAGCAACTTTAGTATGGCTAATACTTATTAATTCGATACTAATCCCCAAAAATAGGGTCCAACTTAATCTAGAAGTTATAATACTTTTCTTTCGCCTCGTGGTTGAGACGTCTTTCGAAATTGATCACAGCGTATGGATAAGACAGGCCATAAATCTAGGTCTCAATTGGATTCTTCTAAGAAGAATTTCATTTCAATACCTACGGACCTAAATCGAAACTCAATTTCTCATCGATATCGATTCTTAATTTTCTACTCGCCGCCTGAGAAATTTCGTTTCGATAAAGTGACATAGAGGTGTCAGAAATCTTTAATGTGTTTTAAATGAAAGTAGATAAAAAATGGAACTCACGTAGGTAGTCATTTTTTCGATCAACTAGCAATTGCGAAAGCAAAACTACAAAATTCATTATTCGCTAACAGAATTGGGTCGTTGTTGGTCCAATAATACAGAAACTAGTATTACTCGTTCACTTTGTTGTCGGTTAAACTATTTTTTAGTAATAAAAACTTCACTTTGAAAAGCCTCTGATAAGATATCGAATGCGGCTAAACTTGACAGATTAAACTTAACTAGCAAACAAGATAAAGTTACAACAAATATCTATGACGTTGAAATATTTTGTTAAATTAATATCTATTGAAGTTTTAAGTTTAAATTGATACAATCGAAAAAATACTGGCCATTGAAATCAAATAAAATGATCTGTCTGTTTCATACAGCAATTAAATAAATCTTATAATCGGCCTGGCTGTCGAGCATGAAATACATCTTGATCAGGCCGTTATCTCTCTCGATCTCTTTCGTTATAATCAAAATAATACTAAGAATCGATTCAGCCAAATGTAATTCCTAAGAACTATTACCAAATAAAAATGCCATCAACACGATACGAAATCTTGGCAGCCTTGACAAGTGGCACATGTCATCCGCCATCTTGAAATTGATGCTGTCAAAACACTTAATGTCGTATTACATTAATGGTCAGTAATTGATGTTTCCTTATGTGATTTCAAGACTTGTTGAGTATGTAGATACTTCTTATAACCAATAAAATGTTAATTATATAGTCATCATTAACGATAATTTGTATTCCTTATAGGTTTTTGCAAATGTGTTTATGAGTTTAAGATCTAATTTAGGTAATCAAAAACAAACGTGTACGTTGGTAATAATAATCTGTACGTTTAAATGTCATCACCAACTTTATCTGTTCAAAATTTAATTCAAATTAAATTAAGAACTCGTAACGACTTAATTATTTAACCTCACTCATTTCCTTTTCGTTCAAAAGTTCAATTTTGGAATATGGAACGACACATCCGAAGTTATGTCGTCACTCTACCTACATGGCGAAACCATAAAGCTAGAATTATGTTTATTTTCATATGGCCACTTGTAGTTTGTCTTGCCAACATCGAGTGATGACTTTAATTTTTCAGACCCACAATTTATACGAAATTCATAAGTATTCTTGCTGCAAAAACTTGGCTGCTCTTCACTGCTGTCAACTTTTTGTTAAAACTATTGTTGAGTTTTTTTCTGTTTTACACGAATGCATGTTTATTACATGCATTGATATGAGTATAAAACTGCTTTGATAAACATCTGATATTTTGGGTGACTCAAGTTTTCTCATGTTTTATATGGGTTTCGTAGTACAGTTACTGTTAAAAAACAACCAAGGTCAGTGAAACGTGGGCTCCGAAGTTTTTGCCCTTAATACCAATTTGATACCCATAGATTTCAAATAAGTTTTTTTTTAAATTAAATCACGCACGATGTCTTAAAAGCGACGTAAGTACTAGCCTAGTTCACGGACACTAAACATTGTTAAATGATGCAAAACTTGTTAGCATAAAAACTATATTTTGATTTTCCTATACACGATTAATGACTTGTCTATCGTTAAATGCGATAAGCGTCAATCATTTTTTACGCCGTTTATTCAACCTTTTTACTCCACTTTTTGTCAAACACATTGACTAGTTGCTAATAAAATGACCTGCTCTACTAAATCCTGGTAAGCTCGAGTTATTTTATTCCTCCCACATTTGTTTTATTCCTCCCATATTACATGGGACTCAACATAACTGGCGAAATGGGAGCCATAATGACAACTTACTACTCAGTACTATACTGATGTTGTGCTAACTTAGGGGCCGTCTCCACGAGCGAGAGAATCGCGGCGATATTACGTATTTGTATGGGATAATATCGCCGCGATTCTCTCGCTTGTGGAGACGGCCTCTAAGAGAGTGTACAAAAATACGTGGGAACGACGATAATATCGTCGCGATTCTCTCGCTCGTGAATTTATCTGGTAAAAAGTGCCTATTTGGACACTGTAAAACCGACCCTAATACAACTACTATTAGGGTCTGTTCATATACTTTATAAAGGTACTTTTATCTCAGCAATCTTTATAATAATCTTGCTTGTTTTACTTCAGCTAAATCATCATTCCATATTACCTTTTACCTTCACAAGCTCATCAAAACCCCACTAAACCGCACTTTTTATTACCATTTATCTAAGTCCTGGGTAAAAGCGAACTTCTGTTTAAAATTAGCAAGCACGTGTACCGTAATGGAACCCCGGCACGTGCACCTGTGCTAATGGACGGTCCTTCTAAACTTTTAGTAGTGTGTGTTTGTTTACTGCACGTTTTTATGGAAGCTGCCTTGAGGTGGATCCATACGGAAATTACTTTTTGTAAGGAAAAGAAAGAAAGAAAAGTGTTCATTGGGATTCACACAGTATGACAGGACAATAATTCGAAGGACAGTGCAGCGATGATTACTACAAGAGCAACATTTTGTAGTAAGATAATTAGGTAACTTTCTACAGGATCAAATATTAATATTATAACTTAGCTAACGATACTCGACGGAATTAGAAGGTCGATGTCTTAAAAAACCGGTCAAGTGCGAGTCGGAATCGCGCATGAAGGGTTCCGTACCATTTAATTTTTATTATTTGTTGCTTGGTAATAGAAATATGTGCACTGTGAACATTTCAACTGTCTACCTATTACGAATCATGCGATACAGCCCGCAGACAGACAGACAGACGGACGGACAGCGGAGGCTTAGTAATAGGGTCCCGTTGTTTAATAATTTGATTATTATTTTGTTTGGGTTTTTTTTGCGGTCACTTGTTTGACTTCTTTCTATTGGTTGGATACTGCTACCGCCTATGCAACCTTACTTAGCACGGCAACCTTACCTTATAGTATTTGTTAGCCGTTGTTGGCGTTGTTGCCCATTAACACCTGCAAACATTGCTCCACAAAAAAGAACTTGGGTGTGGATGCAGCTTTAGAGATAACTAGGTAGGTACTGAGGTTGGAAAGGTTCGTTGACCCTTTTTGTTTAATGTCACTGGCTACTTAGAAATTTTCATCGCTACTCTCGTGTTTACTCAATCCGAAATTAGAATCCCTTACACCACGCTTTAGCAAATATAAATGAAATATTAAAATGAGTTCTAAAGCGAGGGTCTGGCATTGCAAGTACCCCTTCGAAATCTTGAAAGAAAAAATCGTGAAACACTGAAATTTTAAGATGAAAAATATAATAAAAGTAACTCATAGGTAAGGTGCTTTCTTTTATTTAAAGCTAACACAGTAAGCTACTTAAGTTGGATTTGAAAAGAAAAATCAATACCTCCAAGTAGTGCTGTCAATAAATCTGACGCAAAGGTGAAATTTTCCATAACCACCTAAAAATATAGCGAGATTGTTCTATAATATTTTGGTAACGAAGAATAATGTATTTATTCCACGGCCTGGAGCGTTTCACAATGTGATTCCGTATTAATTCACGACGAAGCCGATTACTGAGTGAAAACACCGCCACATGTGTTTTCAGGGTAACCATACCAAAGATTTCGTAAGGAAAATGTATATTTTGGATTATTTACGATTTTATTTATATGCTGTGCTAAGCTGATCCTATGATTATCTTAGTAAGAGCTCCGATTGAGTTCGCAACGTGTCTGGTTATCCTCAAAAATTACCTAGACACCAGGTACTCAAATTGTGAGTAAAAAAGTCAGGCTTTAGAATTTTATAAAAAATTATGAAATATTCCCCCGACGATTTCTTTTTTGCTAACCCTACAGTCACATCTGACGCAAAGAAAATTCTTACTTCAACAACAGAGAATTATATGCAAATTTAATTTTGTACGGTTCGCATAACAAACGAGTTTACGTGTACGACATACGCAAACCTATTCGAAGAGTTTTCACAATACACTGAGCTTCTTTTGATTACTCTGGTTAAGTTTTCGTTTGGTATTCTGATTGTGAATTTGGTAAATTAAAGGATAACAAAGGCAATGAGAATGTTATATGATGAGTTTGGTTTGGTTTTAAAACATAGTTAGGTATATAATTTGTGAGAAATGAGAACAAAAACATCATTAAGAAAAAAAAAGTGACATCTGAAAACTTATCTGCTGACAGATCTGAAAACAATATCTAAATGGAAAAAAATAGGTACCATTTAATTTCTGAAAATAAATACTAAAAGTTGACCGTTCGCAGCATCAATATTAAATGAAAGTAATGCGATTGGGCTATTGATAGCTCATTCAGTCGTACCTCTTGATACACACACATACCTCTTTAGTAACAAATAGTACAAAACTGTTTTATGTCCGTCACATCACCATCTCAGGTCCAGTTGTTAACCAGCGTCGGGCACTAGCTGCTCGGCAGTTTGCTGAACTGGGCCTATTTGGCGCAGACGTGAGACACACAATATCATCTCTTTTTTTCTGTTACATTGAAGTTTTTATTTATTTACTTTTAGTTTTTTTTTGTGTAGCTGTAGATTTAAGTTTTTTTATTTTGATTTTTTTATGTTGTGTGCACTTGTGGCATGTGCCAAATAAATATGTAGTATGTTTCTTTCTTTCACTCAATTAAAACATTTGCATCAACTGTTGTGATGGCTCAAGGCTAATTTTTGTGTTAATTTTCGAACCGGAAAGAGTCCTAAAAAAATGTCAGAAATTATACTCACACGCATTATCAGGCTTAGTTGTAAAACAATGGTATCCTCTAATTGCCACATTGCACAGGAACTGTTTACGCAATATCTGTAATCGACCGCCAATCACCGACCGTCAATTATTTTTTGTATTAAATCACCTGAAAATAACTAACTATCAAGACATGAGGAAGTAGAAAAGGGAAGCTTCAAAATAAAAGTCGTAGGAAACCGATTGATGGATTGGAAAATGAACCTTAGATGCATTAGCGGGTGATGTGTTAATGGATAATTTAAACGCCAATTAAGTTTAGTATAAAGCGCCAATCAATTTATTCAATTGCCCCGTTGGTCTAGTGGTCGTAAGCGCGACTGTTGAGCATGAGGTCCTGGGTTCGATTCCCGAGCAAAGTATTATTTGGTATTTCCATGAGAAATTATATGGATAGGTATCTCATGTGACGCAACACGTCTAAATCTCAAAACATGAGATAGCTAACCAAAGAGTTTAAAACAAATCAAAACCCGCAGTTAACGCTAAAAAACCTACGTCTAACTAAACCGTAATTTGATTACACCATAAACACTAAACCGTTTACGTTAACACTGTAACTCGATTAGCCACTAACCGCTAGTTAGCGCTTACCTACATTGTTTTACTGCTATTGGCTTATTATTGGATCAAAATGCTGCTTTAACCGTAACACTTATGTGAGTTACGAAAGTGAGTACTTATTAAGAAATAATTTTTGTAAATTAACCCCCCGAAAGGGGTAAAATACGAAATTAGAGTTTGTATGGAAGCTCAGCAAATTTCTCGTTTGTAATCCTCGAAGAGTTAGGCAGAGGTGTAAAGTACAGTAACAGTATACCCGCATTTTGCCAGTTATGATTAAGTACCATGTAAGAGGGGGCGAGCCTATTGCCATCTTACAATCAGCCGGTCGCAAATCCAGACTCACTGATCACCCAGGGCTGCGGGACTGTTCGAAAGAGATACCGCGGCCCTGGAACGTAAAGGGCCAAAGAAGGAACATGGGTGGTTTTTAGTCAGTAAGAGTCTGACACTCCCTTCCGCTCCGCCCAGAGCGGGAGGAGTCATTCGATGATTTCCAACCCACCAAAAAAAAAAAAAACAGACTCACTGATCACCTCCTCACTCCAGGATCAACCCAACAACACTTCCCGACCCTGG
Organism: Eurois occulta; assembly: GCA_950022335.1. NCBI lineage: Eukaryota > Metazoa > Arthropoda > Insecta > Lepidoptera > Noctuidae > Eurois > Eurois occulta. The sequence continues at coordinate 16,730,025 of OX465486.1, read as the reverse complement.
ATTCGAACCTAGGACCTTATGCTCAGCAAGAGAAAATGAAAACTTGGAATTCGCGTGGTACCTTGGCGCTTTTTTCATATCTGTTGTAAACAATGCGCCATAAGAACTATAATTAACAAATTAACATGAGATCTTACAACATATTTTAATGGGTTTTCACAAACTCTCGTCTAGTCAAATGCAAGCCATTCTATACGTAATAACCATGGGAAACTCGGGTATTTCATGATATCCGTACCAACCTATCATGCTTACCCAACTGGTTCGTGTTGCACCTGCAATCTTTCTCTTATCCCACGAACTTCTTAACCTAGACTTCGATATGCATAGTGATACCGTGTAGGGTTATCATAACTTTAGAGAGCTACGGCCCCTGTTACATAACATAACATCACATCTGTTATCCCCGAAGGGCTAGGCTGAGGTGTAGTTAATAGTACACCCACATTTCGGCAGTTATGTTAAATCCCATGTAATAGGAGGCGAGCCTATTGCCATTAATCGAGCACAAATCCTAAATTCCTGATGGAAAAACCCAATAGGACCTTGTCAGACCCGGGAATCAAACCCAGCACCTCATGCTCAGCAGTCGCGCTTGCATCCACTAGGCCAACGAGGCAGTTACATAGGATATAACTGGCTGGGACTATTTAGTGAGTGAGCTCTGCTGTACCCTTCGGGAATTACGGGTGTGATGTTATTGTTATGTTATGACTGCCTCGCTGCTCAAGCTCTACTGCTCAGCATGAAGTCTTGGGTTCGATTTCCATGTCAGGCTTACTGATATTGAGGTTTTTCACTAAGAATTTCTCAGTAGCAGCCCTGAGTCCAAATTTGTGGCTACGGTGTTAGTAAACTGCTTTTGGCTTTAGTGAGAAAATGTTCTCAATTGGTGATTTTCTGTCATGATGTCGTTGACAATGATGCATGTTTGGCTTCGACCTTTTATTCAATTTAGATCTGTATATTTCCAGGTCAATGACGTTAATACCTGGGCCAAAACAGTAAAAATTCTAGACCACGTCTTTATAGTCCAGAATACGGCCATTAATAGGCAAAACCTAATTGAATCTTTATGGCAACCAGTAATTACTAAGGTAGCATTAAATGGAAGTAGAGGACGCTGTTAATTGCTACAATAAACTTGATTTACACTATCAAACCACTTCTTCTTCTTAGCGTATCGATAGCAAAAAGTTTAAATATGTTTAGCCCAAAATTCAGCTACGCGAACCCCGCTCACTGATGCAGTAAATAAATCATCAAGAGCGCAGGTGATACGGCATGCGGTGCAAGATGGAAGGTGGGCCATTGTTTGTGGCGAGACGCCGCATACGCACTTGAGGTCTGAGCCGTCCACGAACCCCCATCTGCAGAGATTGTCTTTGCTCCGGCCGACTTGGGTTCGAAGTCTGTAAATAATAATTAATCAAACCACTAGTAAATACGTACTAAAGAGTCAGGTTATTTGCCACCTATTTTTGTACGAAATACCTTCACATGTTCGGTCGTCCTGTGTTGTTATTGCGGCATTCCACGTCTTTTAAGCACCGAGTTAGAGACGAAATTAGCCTACTTCAGAAGATCGATAGACTACCAATAGGTCATTTCCAACTCGATTCACGAGCTTAATGCGTATCTAGATACTAGCTATTCCCTGAGCCCCAGCTCTCATCAGTCACATTCTAAGTTCCATCACCCTGTTGGTCCCCCATGGGTGAAGATCAAAACATCTCACTTAGTGCACTCATAAACCTTTTATTAAGAACAAATTTGATTCTCGTGTTTTTTTTTCAATGGTTAACTCTATCTTGTGTGTCAGTCAGCTACGAGTATTTATGGAAATAGTTCAAAATCTAATATAAACTATAAACAGACCCTTCACAAAGCCGTCAACCAGACATTCTGTACATTTAGCTAAGTAACTCTACTCTAAAAATGTTACTGGGTAACGAATTTTTTTTGTGTGAAAAAATCACGTTTTTTTGTAGGACTCAATCTTAACGTACTCAAAACATTGTGCTGATAGTTGCATTGAATAGTACGGGGGTAGTAGAGGTATTTAAAGTAAAGTTGTAACATTAAAGCTTGTATAAAAAAAACTTGTAAAAAAGTTGAATATTGACCCCAATTTCTCCGTAACTAGAAGGTTCCCAGGTGTGGTCTAGAACAAAAATGGTCGCAATCATGGACAGAACAAGTGCCTTTCGGCTTCATGTAGAGTACTTTTACACCCATTATATCTAAGTACACATATTCGTGGCATGCATGGGACACCCAAATATACAACAGAACATTTCTTACCAAAGAAACAAAAGAAAATTGAAACATTTGAACACAAACAAATGACCCGCGACGACCCAGTTCCACAAATCAAGGGAAATTACGAATAATTTTTACAGCAATTCTATCATCAACAGTCATTATACGATCAGGCATTATTATTATATAAAAGACGTTATTACAACGTACAGTGCAACACAGAAACCCAGTTCGCTTGGAGAAAGCGCTTTTACTGCTGGATGATCCAACCAGTGTAATAGGTCATAGAGATTGGGCCCTAGATAACGGAGGAGGCTAAGCTCAGACCCGAGCTTTGTGTGATGTAATGATCATCTTCGTGATTGTGATTGTTAACTTTGGGTTAATCGGAGTTTAGGTGGTTGATAAGAATGATAAAGAGGGATACTGATAAGCCAAACTAAAATTGGACACCCGGTATGTAATGTCACGTTTTTACGGCTCGAAAACAAAGATTAATATCCAAGTGATCAAAATAAATCTTAATATCGAAATGAATGTATCCGTTTATGAAAAAAAAGTAAGTTTATTTTTTTAGTTATTGACCCACGACCATGCCGAGTCTCTCCATGTAAAATAATGGTATTGAGCTGAAACCGACCCCAACATAGGAAAAGGCTTGGTCTGATGATGATGTCCCACGAACATTGAAATAGGCAGCAAACCCAGCATAAAAAGAAAAATAAGATAAAAGATAATATTAAGTACACAAACATGATATTCTTAGCTCTTTCAATTTTTGTGGCTTCATCCCGAGAACGCTTCAGAACGCTCTCTGTGATAACTACAGCGACATTTCATTTTATCAGATATTCTCAGGGAAAATTGAATATCCAACAAAATGAAGCTGCTATACTGGGTACAGCTACTATTCGTAACACTTCATCTCTTGATTAACCTTAGAATCCTCGACGTCTTTCCCTCGAGGGACCGAAGACAGTCTTTAACAACCATCGAAACGGTTCGTTAGAAGATAAATCCAATGGAACATTTATTTGTGTGAAAGCAAGATATTTTTAGCAAAATTTTCAAGATATTTATTTAGGAAACGAAGGGGAGAGTGTTAGTTATCTGTTCACACTTTAAAAGTAAATATAAACTATTGAGAAGAAGTTTTTCAGGGCAATGCTCTAATTAACGTATGGGTTAGTTTTTTTTCATCAACTTACCGGAATTAAACTGACTGACTCATATTGCACACTAACATCTAATGGAAAGAAAAACAATCAGAATAACTGAGGGTTTGGTCGGCCATATTCTTTTGATTGTATACTAAATCTGAAAGTATGAATAAATTGCTTTTTCCTCTATACTTCGTTATCATCATAATATCAGCCGAAATACGTCCAGTGCTGGATATAGACTACCCCCTAGCATCGCCACATCGACCTAAACTTTTTGAATCCCATAGCCTTCACCAGTCCTCTTAACGTACGTTGCCACAAGAGCAACAGCCAGTAGCTAAATAAGATCAAATATTAAGTTAACATCCGTGAACTTCTAACTTCAAGATATCCTCATGAATTAAAAATTGACAGAAAAAAAAGTAAGTATCTAAACTTGATGTTTTTCCAACCACCACGCCGCCGCCGTCAGTTCCGTTTCTTACGCTTGACGTCTCGTCTGTCAAAAGTTAATTGATAGACAGCTCTGACACTAACGTTTTTATGAAATGTTTGTACATAATAAAGGAACGTAACTTTTCAGTTTTTAGGGGTTTAGCTTTTACTTTTTGTTTTATTGATACCGCCGACAGTTATATGTATAAATAGCATCCTGAAAATTATTAATTTAATTGTTTGTTAAAGTTGTTGCTTGTTTAAAAGGATACTAATACGGACTTAATGCTTTAGTTTAGACATTGTTTACCTGAATGGTAAACAATGTCTTCTTTCAGTTTTCATGTAAAAATATTTTCGTTTATATAAGTTTCACCTATCACATCTATACAAATAAATAAAATTGAAGTGTCTGTTCGTAATTTCAAAGTAACAGCTTTTTACCTACTGAATGCATATTATGAGAATAAATACGGCACTAATAACAATTTTTGTCTGTCTGTCCGGCTGAACCGATTTTGACGGAACTATAAGGATAAGGTCTAATCATAGGCTATTTTATTTAGGATTCCGTGCGAAAAAATTAAAAAACTTGATTGTTGACAATTGTTAATAACATCCGATTCAAACTGCTAATCTCCGAAACGGTTGGACCAATGTTGATGGGATTTTTTTGGCAGATAGTTGATATTATAAGGAGTAACTAAATAAACTAGCTACTTTTATTTTAAAATAAGAATTAGGGTACCGTGCAAAAAATAAAACCGTTGAAAATCGTAACAAATACTGATTCAAAGCGAAATTATATTTTTTTTATAATAATTTTACGCGAACGAAGGTCGTGGGCAAAAGCTAGTCCTACATACAGGATGGAAATTCCAAATGTCCTAAGAGACTGGATATAACCAGCCTTACGACTTTGGAAACATTTCCACCGTCGGCATCGTGGATCCACGCAGACTCAACTGCAATTCTTGCGAGGTTCACCGAAGTATGCATAACTAAATTCACTTGCTTACCTATGCGGTGAAACCCTTTCGTTTTCATCTCGTAATCGAGTAGTTATCACACGATCTCTTGCGGTATATGTACACTGTCAATCCGCTTGCAAAACGACGCAATTCTTTTAATTTCCGTCGTCAAACCACAAGGAATAATGGCTTCCATCACGTATTGTATTGAATCTATCAATGTGCTTATTTAAATTATGAAATAGTGTAAATAAAAGACAGATATACTCACGCTGAATACTGACCTCAATAGCCTAGTAAAAAGTTTCTTGTTCATATAATTATGAGTAAAAAACAATTGACAGTCTACACTCAATGGTAGTTGAACTTAAACATATCCATAGATATTAAGTGTAAGCCATAGGTTAGCTTTTGTGGAATAAAAACCGGCCAAGTGCGAGTCGGACTCGCATTTGTATCCCATCGTAGTAGGGGAGCCCCCTTTATTTTTTTTTATAGCGGCAACAGAAATACACATTCTGTGAAAATTTCAACTGTCTACCTATCACTGAACATAAGATACAATCCGCTGACAGACAGACGGACGGGTAGCGGAGGCTTAATAATAGGGTCCCGTTGGTTACCCTTCTGAACGGAACCCTAAAAACGATTGCAACCTAGGCAAAGAGATTAACCAAGCTGATAAAAGTGGCTGGGAAGACTAGACTGACAATCATTTTTGACATGATCCTATAACTTCAATAGCCACACATGGTAACTATTTATTTAAAGGTATATTGTTCTCTGTTCTTCCAAATAAACTAATAAAGGAGTGAATTTGCGGTAATCTAGCGAAAAGGCTTAGAGAACATTATTTAGTTAGGAGGTAAGGTAAGTTCTAATTTAATAGACAAATTACAAACAGAATTGTGGACAATTTATCTACATAAACGCTAATATTTAGTGACCGAAAATTACATTTCTACATTGTTATGTAATAAATGGTGTTTCAACAAAGTTATAACCGTATTAAATTCATACAATAATTCACTTCATAAAACAAATTTATACACCTAATTCTTAAAAATGGCTCTTCTAATAATTTTTCTAAGCTCTCGTTATGAGGCTGGGTAATAGGCTCGATGTAGCCCAAGTAACACATCAAAGCACTATATCGGCCGACTTCCAGCATTTCTGTATCGTTTTCGCATTTTGAGTTAGTTCTATGATAGCATTACAAACGTTTATACGGCTACTGTAATGCTAATTTGGGCACAAATTATACGGCTTTAGATCATAAATAAGTTCACAAATAGTTGTTTAATTGCATTACAGGCGCATTATATTAGCATTATTGTGACCAAATAAGTTGCGAATCGCATTATAGAAGCATTATTACGGTCCATGAAGTTGCCAATCGCATTACAGAAACATTATACAAGCCATATTATTGATAATGAAGATGCTAATTACATTACAAAAGCATTAGACTAGCATAAGATTGTTCTAAAAGCATGATTGAGGCTATTTAAGTGTTCACAGGTAGAACTTAAATCATCATTGCAAAATCATCTCTAATACCATAGCACAAATGTTATAATACAATTAACGTTGTAATTTCACTACTTTGTTCAGCAATATAATATGGACGAAGATCGTCAAAACTGAGTGACACCATACTTGTATTTGCATTAAATTAAAATTTATAATACTTGCTAAGTTTTTGACTCTTTTGTTATTTCATGCCTATTTTAAACGCAATCTAGTTTACTGTAAATATCTATATCAGTTTCATTGAAAATTTTCACGCGCCTTCGATATTTTGTAGTTTTGATATAAAATGTTATATAAAAATATGAATCAAATAATTAAAACAATTTTTTTATTCCTAGTTTAGAATGAATTTTGCATAATTAACGTAATAGTATTGATTGGGCAGTATTAAATTAAGTTAAATCATTATGATAAAGGTCTATTGCTATTATAAATAGGTTCGAATGATAATATTTTTTGGTTATAAAATATTTTCAAAATGGCGTGAGTCTACAATAGCCCGGTGAACCTTTATAAAGGCCAATTAATGCCGTCAGCAGTATAAATAGTCACACGTGAACAATCGTTAAGCTAGAGGCCAGAGAGAAGACTTTTGATGAACCACCGTAGTGCCATTGGCTATAAAGTAGTTTTCTAAGGGTTCACCGATATACCAATAGACTTGATGTAGACTGAAATAGTGCCATTGCTTTAAAGTAATTTTGGGGATCCTTGAGCAAAACAATAAAACTCATTTCAGAATTTGTATTACTTGAATAATCACAACTTAATTTTGTTATTACCATAATTATCATAATCATTACACACGGTTAGGCAACACACCATAAAAAAATGCTGTTATTTGTTGATGTATACACATATTATATTTTATGTGCTTTTCCCCAATATGGCCGACAAATGGTTTTAAGAATACAGTAAAGTGAATGTATATATAGCTTTAGGCATTACAATAACTCACGTGTATTTGATTAAAGAGCTGTTACTCGCACAACAGCACTCAGTTGATCTTTAAAAATGCAAGCATTATATTGATTCACGTTTATGCTGTTCAGCAGTATTAGGCTTTTACTTAGCACTTAAAAGTGCTATAACACAACAAAGGGCACTAAAAACAACCTAAAGCTGTATAACGGATTTACGGTGCATTATAATGGTACAAGTTTATGCTATTAAGCGGCAATAGGCATTATCTTACTGCTTAAAATGCGATTGTAAACCCTAAGGCACTAAAAATAGCTGAAAGCTGTATACTGGATTTACGATGCATTATAATGGTACAGGTTTATGCTATTAAGCGGCAATAGGCATTATCTTACTGCTTAACAATGCTATTGTAAACCCTAAGACACTAAAAACAGCTGAAAGCTGTACAGCTGCATTGTGGTTGGCTTCACTAAAACTAAAGGCTTTACAAAAGCATTTTGATAGGCCATTATCCAACCGTTATACATTGTAAAGCATCATAATGGTTTTGAAATACCAATATAAAGCATCAAGACGTTCGGTGAACTTTTGTAAGAGTTTATACGGACCTTAAGTTTTACATAAGTTTACTATTCGTATTTTAAAATGCTTCCTGTGTTACTTGGGAGGATGTGGAATGCTCCTGAGACGGCACTTAATGTAATAAGGTTCATATCTTCAGAGCCTTGATCAGATATCTGGGGCCCTGTTTCCAAAGCCAGTGGAAAGCTTTCCTTGATAAATAAAAATGTACTTAATAATTTAAGTACATTTTTATTTATCAAGGAAAGCTTTCCACTGGCTTTGGAACTATGAAAATTCAAAGATCGGAAACTAATAAAACAATATATAAATATATGCTATCGGGAATAGCCACTCTATCGTTTAATATTTTTTTGATTGATTAATTCATCATCATCTGCCTAGCCATTTCCCAACTATGTTGGGGTCGGATTCCAGTCTAACCGGATGCAGCTGAATACCAGTATTTTACATGGAGCGACTGCCTGTCTGACCTCCACAACCCAGTTAGTACTGGGTAATACGATTCCCCTTGGTAAGACTGGTTGTCAGACTTTCAAGCCACTGACTACCTGCAACGACTGTCAAAGATCTACCTAAATGACAGTCGGGACCAACGGCTTAGCGTGCTTTCCGAGGCACGGATGAAAATGATAATGTAACGGGTAACCCATCCACGGACCAACCTAAGCAAGCGCGTCTTATTGACGATCCATCGGAGCGTTTGTTATTATTTAGCCACGCGATCGTCGTCCTCTTTAATTAATGTTTAATTAAGCAAACGAAATAAATAGGATTTCAATAAAAGTGTCTTCAATTCAGGTCGCTATGTAGAGGACAACCAGTGGTTATCTTAATTAGTAGATACATACTCTTTAATGACTTAAGTTTTTTCTATAATGACACACATAGGTAATAATCTTGAATTTTAACGTTTTTATTGCAATGAGTTCACGTTTTTATTTCAACTTGATGACCTTGTGTTATTTACACGTAGTTGCTAAGGTATCGAAAATGACTTGTTAAATTAAAATTATGTAAATATAAATTAATGTATCCATGCTTCAAACTATATGTGACGTTCAATGATACATGTCGTTAATATAAGTAAGTACATTATGATAATTACTGATTGAAATGACTATTAGGCTCAATTATTAACATGTCTGGTTTAATTCAATGAATAAAATTATCTAGCCAACTAGCCTCAGTGTAGAAACGATACATAACGTCGGTATCATTACTTCAAAAATGGTCACTGCATCAAAGGCTGTACCTTTTATTTCAAGGATTCCTCTCTCCTATCTACGTGAACTATACGAGAACAGCTCATGCAGCCGTGCGTGCCACTATAAAAGAAACGTAGCCATGTTTTAATTTCTGCCAGGTTTTTGCCGGAAGTTCGTTCAACTATCGTCATTCCCAGAAGCTATATGCCTGCACCCATAGGTAACATCATCACACCTTTAATACCAGCCAGGGCTGCGGGACTGTTCGAAAGAGATACCACGGCCCTGGAACACAAAGGGCAAAAGAACCCAAGTAACACAGGAAGCATTTTAAAATACGAATAGTAAACTTATGTAAAACTTAAGGTCCGTATAAACTCTTACAAAAGTTCACCGAACGTCTTGATGCTTTATATTGGTATTTCAAAACCATTATGATGCTTTACAATGTATAACGGTTGGATAATGGCCTATCAAAATGCTTTTGTAAAGCCTTTAGTTTTAGTGAAGCCAACCACAATGCAGCTGTACAGCTTTCAGCTGTTTTTAGTGTCTTAGGGTTTACAATAGCATTGTTAAGCAGTAAGATAATGCCTATTGCCGCTTAATAGCATAAACCTGTACCATTATAATGCATCGTAAATCCAGTATACAGCTTTCAGCTATTTTTAGTGCCTTAGGGTTTACAATAGCATTTCAAGCAGTAAGATAATGCCTATTGCCGCTTAATAGCATAAACTTGTACCATTATAATGCACCGTAAATCCGTTATACAGCTTTAGGTTGTTTTTAGTGCCCTTTGTTGTGTTATAGCACTTTTAAGTGCTAAGTAAAAGCCTAATACTGCTGAACAGCATAAACGTGAATCAATATAATGCTTGCATTTTTAAAGATCAACTGAGTGCTGTTGTGCGAGTAACAGCTCTTTAATCAAATACACGTGAGTTATTGTAATGCCTAAAGCTATATATACATTCACTTTACTGTATTCTTAAAACCATTTGTCGGCCATATTGGGGAAAAGCACATAAAATATAATATGTGTATACATCAACAAATAACAGCATTTTTTTATGGTGTGTTGCCTAACCGTGTGTAATGATTATGATAATTATGCTAATAACAAAATTAAGTTGTGATTATTCAAGTAATACAAATTCTGAAATGAGTTTTATTGTTTTGCTCAAGGATCCCCAAAATTACTTTAAAGCAATGGCACTATTTCAGTCTACATCAAGTCTATTGGTATATCGGTGAACCCTTAGAGAACTACTTTATAGCCAATGGCACTACGATGGTTCATCAAAAATCTTCTCTCTGGCCTCTAGCTTAACGATTGTTCACGTGTGACTATTTATACTGCTGACGGCATTAATTGGCCTTTATAAAGGTTCACCGGGCTATTGTAGACTCACGCCATTTTGAAAATATTTTATAACCAAAAAATATTATCATTCGAACCTATTTATAATAGCAATAGACCTTTATCATAATGATTTAACTTAATTTAATACTGCCCAATCAATACTATTACGTTAATTATGCAAAATTAATTCTAGACTAGGAATAAAAAAATTGTTTTGATTATTTGATTCATATTTTTATATAACATTTTATATCAAAACTACAAAATATCGAAGGCGCGTGAAAATTTTCAATGAAACTTATATAGATATTTACAGTAAACTAGATTGCGTTTAAAATAGGCATGAAATAACAAAAGAGTCAAAAACTTAGCAAGTATTATAAATTTTATTTTAATGCAAATACAAGTATGGTGTCATTCAGTTTTGACGATCTTCGTCCATATTATATTGCTGAACAAAGTAGTGAAATTACAACGTTAATTGTATTATAACATTTGTGCTATGGTATTAGAGATGATTTTGCAATGATGATTTAAGTTCTACCTGTGAACACTTAAATAGCCTCAATCATACTTTTAGAACTATCTTATGCTAGTCTAATGCTTTTGTAATGTAATTAGCATCTTCATTATCAATAATATTGCTAGTATAATGTTTCTGTAATGCGATTGGCAACTTCATTGACCGTAATAATGCTTCTATAATGCGATTCGCAACTTATTTGGTCACAATAATGCTAAAATAATGCGCCTGTAATGCAATTAAACAACTATTTGTGAACTTATTTATGATCTAAAGCCGTATAATTTGTGCCCAAATTAGCATTACAGTAGCCGTATAAACGTTTGTAATGCTATCATAGAACTAACTCAAAATGCGAAAACGATACAGAAATGCTGGAAGTCGGCCGATATAGTGCTTTGATGTGTTACTTGGGAAGGAACATGGATGGGTTTTAGTCAGTAAAAGTCTGACACTCCCTTCCGCTCCGCCCAGAGCGGGAGGAGTCATTTGATGATTTCCCATCCCAAAAAAAAAAAAACCAGCGGGTTAGCCAGAGGTATATCTAATAGTACACCCACATTTTGTCAGTTATGTTTTAGTTCCATGTAAAAGAGGGCGAGCCTTTTGCCATCAATCGGATACGAATCCAAATTCCGAGGCTGATAGAAATTCCTGCTGGAAAAACTCAATAACACTTTGCTCGACCTGGAAATCAAATCAAATGAATATTTACAAGTGCCAGCCCTAAACTAGAGTATAGAATATTTACAACCTGTAGTAAAGGTGCAAGCTGATCAAGAACTAACGATACCGCCACATATGATTATGAGGTATTAACATAAGGCTTCGGAGAAAGGGAGGGAAAGCGAGAGAGCCTTTGTTACCTCTATTTTATTAGCTAGTTATGCGTGACTCTAAATATGTCTAGAATAAGTTATGGTACAGATAGACTATAGTTTAAAATACATTACCATGCTTTTCATTTAGCATAATCAGCCTATAATGTTCCCATTGCTGGGACACACAGCCTACTCTCTATAAGAGGGTATGGGCTATAATCCATCACGCGGGCCCAGTGCGGGTTGGTAGATGTCACATGTCTGGAAAAATACGCGCATTGGACGTGGAGTTGCGGATACCAGCCCGTTATACAATACAATACAATACAATACAATAGTATCACATTTACTTACTTACTCCTCCATCAACATTGTAAGTTTTGTCAAAGGCTGATTTTATAGTCACGCGTTTCAGCAGCGCCGTCGGAAGCGCGCGCGCTCGGATATGTATTGGGGTAGTAGTACCGTTTCAAATTCGCGCGCTTGAGCAGCGCCGTTCGGTGTTCCTGTTCAACAGCGCGCTGCCCAACGGCGCGTCTAGCGGCGTGACTATAAAACCAGCCAAAGTCAATTCAGTACAGGAGGATCCAGTCTTTCTGCATAGCTAACAAAAGTATAATGAGTTTGAAAAGTATAATGACATTGCCGATTTAGCGCTGACAATTGTCAATTGGGAGAATGGAAGAAAAAATTATGTTGCGCCGACCCCAAAAAACATGGGACAAGGGAAGGGAGATGATTGCCGATTTAGCGCCCGGTTCACTGAGAGCATGCACCTGTCGTGTAACAATCAAAGATTTAGAATTTGTACAGTGTCAGAAACCAGTGAATCTGAACTGTTACATTACAGGAAAATGCTCCCGGTGAGCCCCTCTCACATTTGAGGTATATGTTACCATTATTAATTGATAATTGAAAATAGCGATAGATACCATTCAATAGATAACATAGACACAATACATAAATAGGTAAGAACTAGGTATCGCCGATGGTTATCTTAAAATCTTTACATTATCAAAACTAGAAGGCTAACTGGATTACCAGCTGATTAACCCACAATACTATCTAACTTTTACACAAAACAATAACTTCTTTGACGATAACAGATTTTTATTCATTCGTAAACATAGGTACATCCCCTTTTACAAATAGATAACAAAATCTAACATCACGACTTATACTCCCCGAAGGTAACTGTTAGTACACCCATATTTCGTCAGTTATGGTTCATTCCCATGTAATAGGAGCCGAGCCTATTAACATCAACTTCACACACATCCGAACTGCGGACTGTTACTTGCTGAAAGAATCTCGATTGAAGAACTCAATGACACTCCGCCTTTTTTTTTTGGGATGGGAAATCATCAAATGACTCCTCCCGCTCTGGGCTCAGCGGAAGGGAGTGTCAGACTTTTACTGACTAAAACCCATCCATGTTCCTTCTTTTGCCCTTTATGTTCCAGGGCCGCGGTATCTCTTTCGAACAGTCCCGCAGCCCTGGCAGGCTTCGGCCCTTGCGGGCCCCTCATGTTTGCTGACTTCTCTTTGAGGCGCGCGTAGAACACGAACGCGCCGTCGACACGGCCGGCGTCGTAAGACGGACGGACGGCGAGCTAGCCCATTACTCACCGTCCACAGGCCCGCATGACACTCCGCCTGCCACTATACGAAAGAGGCTGTATAGTATAGATAACGTTATCAGTAGTAAACGTCAATAGAATTGCTTAACTATATTTACAGCCCTACACTTCCTCGTTATTTGTCATGATAGCCAATCAATTTAACGAGGACCGGCGCCAAACGCAAATATTGTAACTTAATTGTGTTATGTAAAGGTCAAGCGATACTGTTAGTGGATAGCGGACACAAACGGCAGATATAGCGGGCAGTGCCTGAGAGTGTTGAAGTCCCGAGAAAAGAGCTTACTGTTAGCACCATTCTGTGCTTTTACCATTATCATCGACAGTTTGATAGTGGTCAAACGACATCCTATTTAATATGAACATTATTTGGGTGTATTTTATCCACGTAAGTCACAGTTTTGGCTGAAATCGGCCTTAGGACTTAGCCATCAGTGCGGTATTGATGACTCGATTTTAAACATTAACTAATTCAATGCAATGCTAAAAAGATACTGCTTGGAACGCCTTTACCAAAATAGGGAAATAAAGCCATGTATTGCTTACATATTTTCCCAGTACGGAATAAAATCAAGCGTAACAAGCACGAGCGAGATTCGATTAGTATTTGAAACGCACCGTGAATGTTCCATGAGAAGCCGTATTAAGTAAAAATAAATATGTATCGGTCATTTTCCTTTCGTGGTGGACAGAGCCACAGGTGGTATTTTATGAATTCATACACAGCAAGACATCTAGTGTAAAGAAATATAGAATAGTAATGCACTATCACTAGTTTCTTGTCATGAAAGGGACACAGGGAAGTGTACTAGAAGGCAACATAGTTGCAAAATATGTTTAAAGTATAAAGCGACTCAAACCAGTATAACGCAGGTAAACAGTTTCTATTGAAAAAGAAAGATACATCATTCCGGAAACAATTTTATTGTTTGAGCAGAATATCAATTTATTTGACAAACAATACATCATAAATGTATCGATTGATTAATCGCTTACTATGGGACCTATCCCGAATTAACACAGTAGCTTTCGTACTCTAACCAAAACTAAACCCTATGACAATGCAAATAAAATGCAAATTCTCCAACAAAACTTTTTCTCTTATTAAATAGCATTAAGTAAATAGTAAAATGATTGAAATTATGTCTAATTTAATTGTGAGTGAGTTGTTTTGTGGCATTCCAACTGGTCCTAGTTGCGTTATTGGGCATAAATTGTTGTTGAATAGATTTTAAATGGGTTTGCAATGAAATTGTGATAAAGTATCCTGGAACTCAATCCGCTAAATTATTTTGCGAATGCGGACGTGCTCTCTATTGAATTCATGGTATTAAATAATGAGGTACAAAATGTAGGTTTAGTCCGAAAATCACCAATGTAAATGAACGCAATAGAACACCTAAACCAGGTTCAATAGCTGTTCGTCGTCATTATTCTACAGCAATGATGATACTGACAGCTCTTGCACACATTTACGATATGCTGACCGTGTTCAGTTCCAGTCAAAAGGTAGATATTTTTAAGTAAATAGAAATACTTACCAATAATGTGAACTCAAAAACAGCAATAAAAATTAACTGTTATCAAATTCCCCACGGAATTTAGATCACTTACGATTTTATTTTAATCATAAGGTGAATGCACCAATTTTCGGTCGAACGATAAAAAAACCGGTTTTATTTTCCTAATTACTATTTTTTTTTTATCATTAAACTTGTTATTTATCGTACGAAAAGCAAACACATAAATAAAAGAAAAGAAACATTAAACATACATAATGTAACAAGTTTATTTACATAAGTGCATCAGGTTACATCGAAACACGAAATAAAATGTAGCCAATATGTCTCCAAAGGCGATTACAAGTGCAGCGTATGATTAAACGAGACCGGATTACCCAATAGAAGTTTCGTACTTACCTACTATTACTTGTGCTTTATGCAATCTAGCCTCTCCAGTTGATTGGACGTAACTTTGGATCAAATGTTTGAACAAATCGTGGAGAGGAGAATGCATTTTAATGATAAGACTAACTCGCTATTATTTTAGCAGTAGGTACCTTAATATTACCTTTAAATATATATTTAATCGAAAAATACATTTTACCTTGTGATTTCTTCAAGCTCTTTTTTTTTGTTATTCACTGACAAATTGCATTTATCATGTGCCCATAAATATAAAAATTCAAGTTGTACTTACATATGTTTTTTTAGTATTTTCCCATATTTGCATTTAACATTAAAAAATTATTAAAAATGTCGTAATGTTAATAAATGTAATGTTGGTAATGTTGGGCCAACTAATAACAAGGTAAGATTCTCATCCAACATTGGCGCATCCCGTGCAGCATATGATTATCGACTTCGCAACTTGGTCAGTAGAGTAATGAGAGGTGATCTATTGATCAAACATATTGTACATTCTGAATTGACGATAGCAGCTTCAAATATTGCGCAAACAATATGAACCTTATGTCTAAAGCCATAAAAGTGTTGTGATAGTGTTAATTTACAAACATTTTAATGCAGATTTGTATGTTATGGAGGTTCAAAAGTTCAAGAATAACAATTTGCAATAATCATGTGCGGTATTGTTAGCACGTAATCATGTTAATTCATCTAGTAATTTAAAGTGTTAGCAAATCAACTCTTGAAACACGTAAATACAATATGAACTTTAATATAATTACCTACATTTGAAATAAAACCTTTCATCTCTTGTCTTTTTAGTATTATTCTGACCTTTCAGTAGATCGCTAATGATCTGTTTTGAGAGAAGGATTTGGTTCTGTTTTAACAAAATCTTATAACTTTCCCTTTATTTGATACTTTTAGACTTGTTATTAGAGAAATGAAAAATTACTGATACTGATACTGTTAGCCTGCGTCATCCCACTGTTGGGCAAAAGCCTCTCCCCATGACTTCCAGTTGTTTCGATCCAGGGCTAATGTGGGCCACTGGTCGTTGATTTTGTCCAGCTCGTCCCGCCATCTTCTACCAGGTCTGCCGCGACGCCTTCTGGCTGTGTCAGGGCTCCAGAAAGTGGTTATTTTGGCCCACAGCTTATAGAACATGCGGCAGACGAAAAATTACTATATGAATTTCATTCTACGAAACAGAACCTGGAAAAACAACAACCAAATAAACTCTTTATTCAAAACTACCGAAACTTATTGAAACTCCATTAAAGCAGGTAAACATGGAAATTACAATTTCATATTCAAATAATATCGGAAGTAACACAAATAAATCATTTCATATCGGGGTGTTTTCGAATAAAAGCCATTCAATTATGTTTTTCATTCCGATCCGACTTTTTACGACTACAGTAATATGATTGGGAACGAACATTACGTGTCTACGTAATTATTTCAGGTGGCTGTTTTATTTTTAAATATTCTGTGGATTTTCAGTTGGTTTAATGAAGCAATGCTTATTGATTGTGTTGATTAGCAGCAGCTTTGAAATTAGTCATTCCATCGCTTTGCAGTTTCATTATGTACTGTTGCCTGCCTTCATTATGGACTGTTTTGTTTCATTATGTACTGTTGCTTGCCATTCGTTCTTCTTTTTCTACATTTCCTTCCGGCTTCTAAACATCTTCATTACCACATTTTGCTGGATTTTTTAGTTTGGCTTGGTCTTAATTGAATATTTGTCTACCATCATTATTATGTTGCCTTGGCTTCCATCTTTATCACCTGTTCATATTGAATACTTACAATATGACTCATATTACGCAAACAATTTGTCTAAAGTCTGAACAGTAAAGAAACAACCATTTATATCACTGATTAATTGTCGTGTCATTTCAAAATCGCTTTGAACAAAGTTCTACTTCAGCAACTATGTTACTTTATCAAAGTAAATAATACAGGCTGACACCGAACAGTACTCTCTCGGTACTTCGGTTATCTATAACGATTGTTCAGTAATGGAAAGACGCACTCCATCTGATTCATGCCAATGCCCGCTAGATGCCGCCCGTACCGATGCCGGGAATCGATAACGGCCGATAGATTCCACTACCGCGATATCCCGGCGCCAAATAAAACTTTATTTCCAATCGATTAATCGGGTGAATATCGATTGTTATTCGAGCAAGTGAAGGAACCTTGGCAAGATCATGGATGACGATGAAACTACAAAATAGACGCAGTTCGTGATTTGAACAGTTTTTAATGTTTACACAATATTTAATTACAAAAAAAAAAATGAAAAATGTTTTATTTGTATTTTGTATTTTGTTTATAGATTTTAATACTAACACTTAGTTGATAAGTTTGTTTGTATACTAACCAGTGGACCAATGTTGTCAAATTAAATAAATGTTTATTATTATTATTATTACGCAAATAAGGTCATATTTTATTTCCCTTGATAAGATACTGTCCAAATTGCTAAACGGCTACTATCAGTAGTTTCTAGTTTATTGTACGTACGCATTTAACGTGTCTATTAAATGATAAAAACACGACTACTTTATAGGTAGTAAATTATTATGGTTATAAAATAATATACCGGATTATGAGCGGGACAATAAAGAAATAATTAACGAACCTGCATTTAAAACTCTCATAAATTCCACATTTTCCGGTATGGGATGATATGTGGCTCACTCACCCTATTTTGTCGGGTTCTTATTTTTCTTCATTCTACTTTTCCTTTTTTCTAAATTTCTAATAGAGATTTATTTCCAGTGTTTTATCTTGTTGTTTTTGCTAGACGTAGTTGTGGACAATCCATATTCTCTGGTAGGTATTTCTAAATTACATTTTCGTTTTTCCAAATATCTGCATAGATAAAAAAAATAGGACTTATAGGACCATACTTCCACAATCAATACTAACAATCAACACAACACATTCTAGATAAACAATACCTACAAATTGTTCAAATTATCGTTTCTAAACATTTTGACCCCCAATTTGTACGGCGGGGTTCAAACAGACCCCATGCATTCAAAGTTTCCAGTGTCTTCAATACCAAGGAATATTGAAACTATTCGAATCAAGAGCTGTCTCTTGATCGCGGTTTAGAAGTTCTGATCGCTTTCAGTTCCTTTGATTAAATTCGTTCTTAAAAAGCCCTAGTACTTCTACAATCAATTCTAAATTAAATCTAAACGACAACACAGAAAACACTACCGAACATATTATAACCTTATACATTGTCCAAAATTATCTTATCTAAAGATTTTGACACATGTGTTCAAAAGTTGCCACTGTCATCAATGCCATGGAATATTGACACTAACAGCTCTTGAACGTGGTTTAGAAGTACTGATCGCGTTCAGTTCTATTGATTAAATTCGTTCAAAATAGGACCATGATAAATTCTAAATTTAAACAACAACACAAGAAAAGCCTACCATACAACACTTTATCACCTCTCACAAATTGTCCAAATTATCTTATCTAAACATTTTGACACCCAATTTGTTCGGCGGGGTTCGCGCGCGGGCCCCGTGGCACCTCACATCCGCCGGGTATTTACACTCTCACGTTCTAGAGCTGCTAAATTGGAGGAAGTGCACGACGGTCTATGTTCACAGGGTTTACACTCATTAGTATCTTGTTGTTTGGTAAAAATGTGATGTTTTAGAGGAAATGGTTGTTATTGGTGCTGATGTGGGATGGGTGGATGTTTTGATTAAGTTTATAAGGTTTTTGTGAAAGAAGGAAAGGTAAGGGAATTCCTGAATGTTCAAAACTGTTTCTGCAAGCTAGCTGTTGAAACGTCTATTGCAATTCAATCTGCAGAATACAAAACCAAAATTGACAGCAAAGAAGTTGCATTTTAAATTTAAATGAAAGTCGTCTAAAGCCACAATTGAAACAACAGACATATCCGATTAATTAAAACATTGTGTTTTCATTTCATGAATTAAAAACTCAAATATCTAGAAATAAAACACTTCAATATTGAAGCCAAGAAACAAACGAAGACCGCAAGCTGTCTCTTTTGTCACACAATTATCTACCTCACATATGAAATCGAAAGTGACGGAAACCAATTTTAGACCACTCAAATACACAACAAAACTGACTCAATATTAACTATTTTACAAAAAGCATATTACACAACTGACAGCCTCAGTGTTCCATATGATGGAACTCTCAGCGGTTCGCACAAAAACTTTTCTCTCAGGTGAACTGTGGAACTAGTTACTGTTGCCAGTTTTAATATTTCACATTTTGAATGCGCTTCAAAACTAGTTGAAAAGCTTTGTTTGTCGAGTTACATAAAATGGAAAGTATGGAGTTATGAGAATTAGCGGCAGAAGTAATGTCTCATTGTTAACTTTGAGATATTAATTTAAGTTTTTTGTTGTTACTCAGTAATTTGGTCATTAATGTCTTTATTAGGGTTCCGTACCCAAAGGATAAAACGGGACCCTATTACTAAGACTTCGCTGTCTGTCTGTCTGTCTGTCTCCAGGCTGTATCTCATAAACCGTGATAGCTAGAAAGCTGAAATTTTCACAAATGATGTATTACTATTGCCGCTATAACAACAAATACTAAAAATTAAAAAAAAAAATATTAAGGGGGGCTCCTGTTATATGCAACAGATATGATTTTTTTGCCGTTTTTATAGATAATGGTACGGAACCCTTCGTGCGCGAGTCCGACTCGCACTTGGCCGGTTTTTGCTTATAAAGAGGAAAGATTACACTCTATAATGCTTAAACGGAAGTTAAGGTTTCTGAGGTTTTTTACATTTCTAAAGTTTGTTAACGTTATCATTAAAATTAAAATTATTTTCTAAAAGAAAGATGGGCACTGCTCACGAATTTAGAATACTGCTTGTAAAATACCAACCTGAAAATCCTTATTTGTACATGTAACAGAAATTGAGACAGTTTATTCCTCCCTATATTGAAGAACTTACAACACAAAACAATATAACCGTATCCCCGATCTCCTAAATAATATTTACCCTAACAATGATTTCAGGATAGCCAATTACATTTTGATTTATAACATAATCGTTAATATAGTTCCACCAAGTTATTTATTGTTGGCACACAATCCTAACTAATATGATACATGTGAAAATGAGTTTGTTTGTCAGGCATTCACGTCTTAACGGCTTAAAGAAATTCGACACAATTCATCATACGGATAGCTAATGACCTAGGTTAGGGCAAAACATACTTTTTATCCCGTTATGTCGTTTCCGTGGGATAATTTCCAACCTCCACGCGAACGAAGTCGCGAGCAAAAGCTCATGTTTAATATGGTACTACGAAGTTATTTATTGCGGGCGCACAATAAAGACATAAATCGCGTGTTGACAGAGCCATTAACTGGTGCTCTCACCACATGTCTTGGCTTCTGATACGGCAAGGCTTACTAACAACGATTGGGACTTTGCTTCCATTTCTACTAATATTTCACGAATTTATATAAGCCCTTTTGAAGTAAAAAATTAAGTCTTAGAAATATAAATTTATATGGTTTGGAATATTAAACTTTAATGTCTTATTGAAAAGGACGAAAGCAATAAAAAATCTACGTGACTTATAAGTAAGGCATAAATTGTAATATTTGAAGTTGAAGATGCCAATTCATATTCGATAAGCTCTCGACTTGGAGAATACTAAAATCTAGACTGATTTATCTGATCCATAATTTGACTTCATTTTCACATAAAAATGTATTTTATAGCACTCTTCAAAAGCAAGGAATCCTTTGGTAAAGTATCAGTCGAGTTGAAAATGCAGACATTTTCTTATAATATTTACTTAGTTTTAAGACTTCATTCATATCTACGGATGATAAAAAATAATAGCCTGAAATGCTATAAGAATTTTTTATTTTTTATTTAAAAATTGTTGACGTTACGTTTACGTCGCTAGTTTATGCTAGAGCCTAAGTAATGTCATAAAAGGACAGATATTGTCGTATCTATATATATTGCAGACTTATGCAGATATGATGTCCGCAATCTCTGCATATTTGTTATTTGGCCAGTATCCAAGATGTCCCGAGGAATGGCCGATGTATTTGCTTCTCTTTATGTCCGCCCTCATTATTCCACTGGACTAGAGGTGAAGACCAAATATTCAAGAGTTATGGGCACATAATTGTATTGTCTTTGTAACTGGGTAAATAAATAATGGAATAGGGATGAAAAAGAGTTACACCCGTATCTATAGACAAGTTAAAGTAATTACTTGAGTTTACCTAAGTAATTATTTGAAAACATTTTCATGCAATAGACAAGAATTTAAACGAAGTAAGAACCGTCAAAGAAAGCAAAGCTAAGAATTCTAACTTTTGTCAGTTAGTTAGTTTTGACGTTTTGACGGTTAGTTTTGTCAGTTGTTTTGGTAGTTAGTTGTTTTATAGTTTTTGGTTTTTGTCAGGTGTTGGCAGTGTTTTTGACAGTGTGTGGTTTTAGTTTGAAGTAATTATTAAACTACAGATAACTATAAATCATATCATAGATAATGACTTTTACTCAAGTAATCACTTTGACTTGTTTCAAGATACGGGTTTTAGTGTCCAAGAGGAGGGTGTTCTTGTCCTATTTTAAATATTGTTATTATTTGTTTTAGGTACGTATCCAGGTGACGCTCTGTTGTTGCTACCTACCCCCATGGTAACAAGCCGTAAGTTTATATGCATATGGATGTATTTAACCATTGATATGCACTGTTATTTTGACAATACTGTTTTTAACGTGTGAAAACAATAACAGATATAAAAACTCCAAAATGTCGTCAACTAATCGTTTGACAAACATCCTAGTGATGTTTGTTTTTTTTTATCTAAATTGTCTATGTACTTAAACTACGATTACCTACAGAATACTCATTTACCTACACGAAATTTAAAGAATATTCTTGAAATAGCAAATTGTTTTGACGACATAAACAATTCTCAGGGGGACTTTCAGTAATTAAACTGAACGCAATTAGCACATTTGAACTACGTTTAAGAGTTGCCAGTGTCATCATCGCTATGGAAATTGACACTAACCACTCCTAAACAAGGTTGAGAGGAGATTATGGCTCACTAACAATGGTTCAAATAAGCTGATTGCGTTCAGTTTTATTGGTAAAGTTCGTTCTCAGTGCAGACAGAAGTTATCTTAACTTCCAGGAAAAAACTCCCATGATATCCAATACCACATTTAAAACAGAACAAACTCAACTAAAAACAAGAGAAAGTTTATTCACAATAATTTAGTTAATTATCCACCAGGCCACAGTAATAGAGCCTAATGAAATAATTGGTGGTATCCGCCGATCGGCCCTGTGACATCGTCCCTGACGATACTATCGCTAATTGTGCTGTTGTGCACCAGACGATGGTTAAATTGAAAGCAAATGTGATAACAATCGATGGTAAAACGGACCCTGATAATGGATTTAACGGGATTAAGACCAAGTCGTTTCGGAAGAATTATTTTTATAGGAGCGAGGGTACGGAGATGTTGTTAGGTTTTTATTAACTCCTAAAGTAAAACATACTACACAATCAGGCGAAAGCAAATTGAGAGGATTTTAATTCTGTTTAATCCGAGTTTAAAAGATGGATTACATTAACGCAAAGTACGGAAGATAGGCAAATTCCCCAAAGATCCGTTTCACACCAGACCATTAAGGATAGCACTGACAAATAGCTATCCAATTGCTCTTCGCTCCACAGCCAAATTAACTTCTATCGGTGTATCTCCCTAATTGGTTTCTAACACGCGTTGTGTAGTAATTAAAGAAAGATGATTATGTAAAACTAGTAGCTCAGTTCTGGGCTGACACAATTTAGATTGCCATGGACACGCTAAGAAGGAGAAGATTACGTTAGATCACTTTAGATACTAATTAAACATATTTTGTGCTGGTGTCTGCGAGCTCACCTAAGTTTGTCGTTGAAACAAACTAGGTATATAAATATAAACATTATAAATCAAACTGAGAACCATCTAGCTAGAGGATTAATATTTTCTTTTTGTATTTTTACGAATCTTCTGTTCTTCATAACGAGCAAATGACATCTTATTTACCATCATGTCACCATCCACCGCGTTCTTGAGATAGTAAAGCACTCAAATAAATCACGACAAATCACAAACAATGACAGAAACGCACGTAGGAACGTATCTTACGCCACCCATCCGCCTATTGAGAACCAGATTTCAACTCGCAACTCTTCAGATGAAAAAACAATAGAAATCAGCTGTTGCGAGAATGTCCCAGTTGATAGTTGATACAACCACGCAACTATTGCTTGCAGATGTAGATTTCCCAAGCTGTTATGGAGACTCGTGCCTCGTTGGATCTATGTTGGTTTGATTCCTGAATGGATTGTGTGATCAACTGTTTGGTTTATTGAGTTAGTAACTGAACTAGCCAATAGTTTCCGCCACTTCAGTTGCAATTCTCAATCTCTGCGTTTTTATCTCTCAATATTACGAGTATTCTCTCTATTTCATTTATTAAGCAAATTCTCTGTCCAGAATTCGTTTTATGCTGGACTGATTGTAAAGGGGCTGAGGTTAGGCTGACTTACAGCACAAGCTACTAAACGCGTTTAGACCTAAACTAGTTTAAATCACAGTTCTGTGTCTGTTAATCGTTTGACGATTAATATGACAAGGAAAGAGTCCTGTTTTAAAAACGTTCAGATGTAACATCTAACGCTGCGCTAGTTTAGTGATGTGTGTTGTGGTTCAAGTGGGCTTACGTAAATTGTTACAGTCTCTTAATGTTATTATTTACATATCTCTAGTACAATAAAGCGATGTCTTCCCCATCTGATTTAAATTCGTGATATCTTCTAGCCCTATATATTTTTCTATACCTATTGGTTGTCTGATGTTCAGTCCAGCCCAGTGGGCACAGCTCACAAATCACGACTAATCTTGGGACATATCACGACTGCCACATCACTACTGTTATCTCACTCGATTCTCACTTCATGACAAGTAAAAAACAGATGTAGGATGGAAAATGAATTCCAATCCTCGCAACGTTTTGATTGTTTAACGCGAAAGCAATGGAACCATGGAGTTATTGCCCGTTCCGATAGGGCAAAAGTAACACCCTAAATGCGAAACATAGGTACATTGCATCATAAACAATCTTTAAAAAAATCATAAAAAAACGCAATTAATTTTGTAGAATTGTCAAAATGAATAGCATTGGGAATGCGAGAGTCTGTTACGTAATTACCCCGCTGGTTCAACCATCTGAATAGCTGATTAATGTCTTGGCAAATTAAAAGCATCTGTAAGAAGCGCAGAAATCCATTTAATTGTCCATGTAGGTACATAAAATAACATTACGCCTGTAATCCCCGAAGGGTTAGGCAGAGGTGTAGCTAATGCCTGCCAGGGCTGCGGGACTGTTCGAAAGAGATACCGCGGCCCTGGAACATAAAGGGCAAAAGAAGGACATGGATGGGTTTTAGTCAGTAAAAGTCTGACACTGATCCCTTCCGCTCCGCCCAGAGCGGGAGAAGTCATTTGATGATTTCCCATCCAAAAACAAAAAAAAGAGGTGTACCTAATAGTCCACATTTCGCGAGTTATGTTTTAGTCCCATGTAATAGGGGGCGAGCCTATGGCCATCCATTACTTTGACCATGTACCAACGCAAACTCATGTTTTTATTTACTCATTTTTCATTTCCGCCTTCTTAGTATTTATTACTAAGTCTCACCGTCCGAGTAAGAACAGTGGCACTTCTTTGAAAATTTCAATCTTCCTTTGATATCTTGTTCCATGAATTATCCGAAGTAGCAAGAATTAAACGGGTAATGTCGTCAGTGTCGCTTTAGCAGTTAATTAATTAAAGTGTACTTCAATTAGACTGTAACTGTGATGTTTAAACAAACAAGGTTTTAATTAGGAAGTGCTTTATCCATGCAGTGACATGAACACGGGAAGGAAGTACGTGAATAGAAAACGAGTTTTTCATTGTATATTTACATTGCAGTACCATCATTCATAGCTTTAGTTTTCGGAATTACTGCGCTGTCATACTTGCTGTCACCACAAAATATGAAGATTTTACTTACATTATGTCATGATAACGGACGGCAGCGTCCTTCACTGATATAGCACAGGCATATTAATTATATTTATTCTCCCTAAATTCCTAACTACCTTCAAGCTCCCCAATAAGTTGTAAGGTCAGGCACTACACACGTAGGTATAAATTCACATTAAACCCCTCACTTTCATCGACCAAACCAATTCGTCTTACAACACCAAACAAGTTGACAACAATACCAAAGGCTGTCGCCAATAAAGCATTCGAGTGAGTGTCCAATAGTAGCTCCGTCTAATGCATTGTGTGCGCTCGCGGCGCTAGCCAGCCCTCGTTTGTTCCACCGGGATGCGCCCGTGAAGAGATTTAAAACCTTAGATGTGATAATATGTTCGGCAGTGTTCGCTAGATCCTACCGCATCAAAAATGATTAAACCCATCAGGCGATTGCCTAAAACCTGCCTTCTCCTCGTAAGAGCTCCACGGTTTAACGGATCGTTTCGTAAATAATTCTCATTTTTCTTATGGCACCTATCGTCGGTTCATCATACGACATCCGTCGGGTTAAGTATTTTTTTCGTCGACATGGACATTTTCATAGTATTGTCTCGTTCACTTACCCTGAAAACTGTATTTATCGTTGCATGCGGGGTGAGTAACACTTTTTCGCGCGTACTAGGTACGTCGATGGCATCAACATCATCATCCACTGCTGGGTATAGGCCTGTCTTTTTTGTACCAATCTCCACGTCCCTGTCCAGCCTCATCCAGATTTTTTTCCCCCGATGATAACAATGTCGTCTGCCCATATCGCCGCGACACGACCAACATTTCTTCCAAGTCCTTGGACGGTGAGGGCACATCTAACGATTTAAATCCTTGCGCCCGCGCACATCTTAGTAAAATTGTCCCTCCTGTCACGACGGTGCTTCCTGGTGCAGATTTGTAGGACTCGTGCCTTTTATTTTTGATCTTTTCCTGTTCCCTGAAGAGAGATGGCCGCCATTTGTGAACTAGATGTAGTGAGAATGTTGTTTCTAGCTAGCTGAATGTGGAAGGTGAGTTTTATCAGCGACTATTTGTTTTGTGTTCTATTAAGGTTTGTTTATGGTGGCGTTTGTGACAATTATTTTGTTGTTACGTGTGTCTGGTTTATGAATGGTTTAAAATGGCTTCTTGCTTGTCTGGTTATTGGTGTTACTTCATCTGAAGTGCCTGAATAACACATTGTTTTTATAACAATGTTAAGATTATGTCAGAACATAAAAAGGTAAAAATTTACTGATATCTGTGTCTCTAAATACTTTACAAAAATGTTACTGATAGCCTGTGTCGTACCACTGCTGGGCAAAGGGTTTTCCCCATTACTTCCAAATCTTTCGATCTAGGGCTAATGTGGACCACTGTTTGTTGGTTCCGTCCAGCTCGTCCCACCATCTCCTGCGAGGTCTACTACGTCGCCTTCTGGCTGTGTCAGGGCTCCAAAAAATGTTACACCATTATCAAACTATTCCACTTACTTCATTCTTACCTATCCTACTTATTGTAGCCTAATAATAGCCCCATAATTATTCAATCCAAGTTTTTATGTGCATAGAACGGCGCCAACAAATTAATTATTTCAATTAATTATCTCCGCAGCAAGTCACCGGAATACCTACTATGCCATATAAGGAAAGTAGCCAGATAACACAATCTGGGACCTGAATATATGAGGTGACCATTACTTTATGGTAATCAGCGGTCTTTGATTTAAAACGTACCTATGTGCTAGCTAGGATGAGCTAAGGACAGGATCGTAAAATTTTAGTACCGTAGAGAAAAAAAAGCGAATGACCTGCTCTTTATATCTTGGTGTATTTTAGGGTGACGGCTGTTAACATTCTTAAGATTATAAGCGCCATATGAATATAATATTTTTACTTACAAAAGATTACTGAAAACCGCATAAAAACTGACTAACTCTAGACAGATTAGTTATCACAGAGTTTTTGGCTTTTAAACATTTATCAGCAAAACCCGTTCCCGGCCCGTTGTCCCGTTTATCCGTGATCATAGTGCTTGTAATAGAGCCGAAATATCGGGAACTCAAATATTACATGGTAAACATCCCCTTTTTCAGTGTTAATGATAGTTATACATATAAAAGTAAGTTCCTATCGAAGACAATTTGCTTACAATTTTAATTACGTGTTGATGAAGAAGCGAATACCACCCTTATTTAAAAAAAAAGAGCTAGTGTTTATTTCAAAGATAATTAAATTATTTACAAACTATACGACTATAATAGTAATAAATATGTACAAGTAGAAAAGGGTTACAGGGCGTCCAAAAATTCGTCCGCATCGCTGTCAACAGGAAAAGTTGCCAGAAGGCTGGCAGCATTACCAAGTTGGATGGCACTGCTGATTCATTGGCCAAAAAATAGGCCCGCCCTCTGGCCCTACCCTTATTAAATCTCTATCAAAAAATATAGTAGTGAAAGTGATAACGATGATAAAACACTCAAAATTGTATTTCACATACGCTACCGTAAAGTCAATCATGTTGCCTCTGCAGAAATACGAAACGCTTTGAAGGCGACTGCTCTCTGGGCACGTAACATCGTCCGATAGACATGTCAATAATTTCGCAATAACATTATTATGGATTGCACCTTCGCAAACGAATCGCCTACGTTACTATTAAGTAATCCGTTTCCCTCAATTAATTCTGCCCATACCCGCGTGGGAAGGCACTCAATTGACGGCAGTTTTTCTTACCAGATCGGCATGATAATGAGGAAATATTTATAGCATAAATACCATGAAATTACACATTAATCCAACCAAGTAAGGCTTGAAATATAGGCAATATTTCGTCCTTAGGATAGGAACGGACATGTGCAACATGCAATGTAACTAGTGATGTAATGCAACATGGATGTTACGGGTATTATTGCAAGTTCCTCATAAAGGTAGGTACCTATATCCCTGTGGAATCATTCGGGAATAACATACGTGATGTTATGTACCTACCTAAGCTCAACAAACGGAGAGGGGTATGTATTCATAATTAAATTATTCATCTTTGAACACAATAATATTCTGCACATGTTGCATGACTGGTTACATGTTACTAGTTTCCATACTACCTACATTTAGAAGCTGTGTTTATAACTTGTATTTTCACTCGTTTATTATGCAAAATTAACAATTTCTCTGTGACCATAAGTAGAGGTCCTTAAGCACTGTCTCGATAAACATCTGGGCACTTTTAATAATAAAACATATCGTTTAATCATAGGATAATCTCGGTAAAATGTTCGATACACAAACAGTAAAGCATTGTTATTAAATTATATGTGCATAAATTAACATTCCGTTCATTGAATAGTTAATTCTGTTTTACGATGAGCTACAGATATTTGTGGTGTGGGACAAAGGTAAGCGGTAGCGATTTGTTGATCATCAATAACTGAAATCGTGATAACTGAGTCATGTAATCGTTTATCAGTTATAGCGTGTTTTATTATATTTTTTTTAATTTTCTTCATCGGCTTCACAAGAAGTCAAGAACAATACGTGGTTAAATGCAAGCATTTACATGGTTCACAAATCAAAGTTTAACGCAAACTTTGTAGTCCCGGTCATTTCCAGGTAGTCAATGGCCCGAAAGTCCGACAACCAGTCTTACTAAGGGATATCGTGTTACCCAGTACTAACTGGGTTGTGCAGGTCAAATAGGCAGTCGCTCCATGTAAAATACTGGTAGGTTAAGCTGTATCCGGTTACACTGGAAGCCGACCCTAACATAGTTGGGAAAAGGCTAGGCAGATGATGATCGCTCATAACTTGCACCCAACCACACACGCAAATCGTACATTAGTTGTTTTCAGCTCAATTTATTATTAACATCCACTGTCTGCCCGTCCGTCCGTGAGTAAGCGTTCATTCGTCAAAGCGGTGCGTATGCGTTCAGTTATACAGCAGTACAATCTGTACAATTCAAAGCTAATCATTGAGTGATGCTTTTATTGGACTCGATTATCTGGTGAGAACGGCAATCGATTGTGTATTCGATTCTCGGTATCCATTTGTCATTTGTTTTGAAGGCAGCATGGCGTGGATGAGTTGTTTTGAAGCTGTTTAACATTGCAAATGAATTAAAATGATTAAGTAAATGTAAAAAACCGGCCAGGTGCGAGTCGGACTCGCGCATGAAGGGTTCCGTACCATCGTAGGAATTGGTAGACATTTGAAATTTTCACAGAATGTGTATTTCTGTTGCCGCTATAACAACAAATAATAAAGTAAAAATTAAAGGGGCTTCCCTTTAATTTTTAATTTATTTTTTAAATAAACATTCTGTCTACCTATAACATAATAGGGTTTAGCCTTCGGATACGGAACCCTGAAAAACATTACATAAAAGGCAATATTAAATACACACCCAATAATTACGACGTCAAAACCAAAGACGAGCTAGCAGAAAAATGAGAAAATATTACGCGAATATCAATTACTGTGTCTGAATGTAAATTGGCACGAAAAGAATAATTCACGGTTGATCGGCGCGGGCGCGGTAATGGTACGATGCATGGGTAATAAATGATAATCGAGCCCTGGGGACGAACTGAGTACACCGACGTCGGGGACCAATGTAACTGGATGTGGTTTGGGACATATAGTGATAATAATATCGGTGTAATTTGGGTGATATTATGTGGTCGTGATGCATGTTTATTGTACAATTTTGGGCGATAAATGTGTGCGCTATGTATGTTTATCGCTGGAAACATAAAGTGGTAATGCGTTGTGGGACTAGTTTTGTAATTGCTCATACTTAATTAATTTTTACCCGACTGCAGCGAAACCCAAGGGGTGGTGAGGATTATTTAACTTGAAATAGCCAATTCATCTACAATATAAACCACAAAAAATCAGACAGAAGATATTACCTTTATATTTCATTTAAATATTTATTCTTCTATCGTGTGGTTAGTGCCTTACCTAGCGTCAGAGTT
The DNA here is from genome assembly GCA_950022335.1 of Eurois occulta. Classification (NCBI taxonomy): domain Eukaryota; kingdom Metazoa; phylum Arthropoda; class Insecta; order Lepidoptera; family Noctuidae; genus Eurois; species Eurois occulta. The sequence continues at coordinate 16,699,588 of OX465486.1, read as the reverse complement.
TTTATGACGCCCATGGGCCTCGTACTTGGCTTAAGATGCCGTCGAGAAATATCTGTCAGGCATGCTGGTTTCCTCACGATGTTTTTCTTCACCAAAGCAAGTGATAATATTTATTTAATGTTGTTGACAGTTCGAATTTAATACTTAGTAGCAAATAAAAAGGCAAAAGTCAGGTTTTGCACCGCTATTTATTTCTATTAAGGGATTTTAGAACAGCGAGTATATATTTTAAAACCCTACCACATCCAGTGCCCCCTATATCCATGTACCACGGCGTCACGCGCTCATGTCAGTCCCGCAGATTGCAGAGATGGTCACTCAACATCCTCACCTCGGGGCAAAGCTGGTACCATTAGGCTATTACCTATCGACCACCGACCATGTACTTGATACTAGAGACCGCTGAAATTATCCGACTTTAAGCTTTTATGTTGGGTTGGAAAAAAGGTTTTGTTTTTCAGGACTGTATGGTAATTTTGTGGGAATAACACCACTTTGCATTTGCTCTTATTAAATTAAGAGTTAAACTGGCTGTACTCGTGATGTCTTCTGGACATAGAAAATACTGAAAAATGTACCCATTTGCTCAAGTAGTTAATAGTAACACAGAACATAATATCACTCCTGTAATCCCCGAAGGGTTAGGCAGAGGTGTGCCTAATAGTACACCTACATTTCACCAGTTAGGCTAAAGTCCCATGTAATAGCGAGCCTATTGCCATCAGCTGGGCACAAATCCAGACTCCGTGGCTGCTACTGAGAAATTCCTGATGGAAAAACCTAATGACCCGGGAATCGAACCCATGCTGAACAATCGCGCTTGCGAGCACTTGTAATAGTTCTTAGTTTTTCCTACACTGGGAAAATATTTAGTGGCTGAGTTACTACAATTATATCAAGTTTCATAATTCTAAATATAATATCCACGAATACAATTTAATGTGCCAAAAGCTTGAACAACTTTGCCCGACACTTTCTAATCTTTATAATTACATGGTTGTTACTGCAATAATGAAGTATTCTTAACACAAAACGCACTAAAACCCGTACAATTTCATTAAGCACACTATAAAATATAACGAAATAACTTTCTGATTTAAAGAGGTCACCTGATATCGATGGTAAAACTTTCGAGCAATTACAACTCTATGTGCAGATGCCAGCGTATCAAGCTACTACAATCTGTCAAAATTATTTAATAGACTTTCAACTTTATTGCTCAAGGATTAGGTTCAAGGTTGATTGGGAAAATTTGACAGTTTCGGGTAGCTTGATGTGCTGGCGTCCGTACCTTCACCTACTTATTGCCCGGTCACTTGATGTAACATTTAAAATTTTATGTCAAACACTTGTGTCCTCTATGTTCTATGTTAGGGATTTTTGTTTCCGCACTTGTGCGTGCACTTGTGTCCTCATTTTCTGACAAATATGGGTAAATAAAGGAGATTTATTCGCTTATCATGTGTGCTTAATGACTGTTCACTTGAGACTGAGGACCTTTTGAAATACTGTTTTTTTAGGGAAGCGAGATACTAAAATATGAAGAGACATCTTTCATCTTTAAAAATAATTTTACCTATTCGGGTCGACGCAATGGGTCGCAAACAACCGTAAACACCAACGCGGCAGGCCCAGATGGAGACGGCAGAACGAGCACGACTCTTTTCTCAAAAATTGGCCGATAACAGCTATGGATAGAGATAAGTGGAAGGAGGGAAGGGAGGCCTTTGCCCTGCAGTGGGACACAAATAGCTGATTTTAATAATAATTACCTATTTAAGTCGCGTTTGGCTTTAATTTGAGCAAATTATTAGGTGAGCAAAGTTACCATGTAGTTCCTGACTGAGAGCATAAAATATGTCGTATGTCGGAAGAAAATGGCAACACCAATTTGTATAACAAGCATTGTATTAACAGCAATGTCTTCTAATGGCTATGCTTTAGTATTTATCTAGAGACTCATGTTTCACGACGACGTTTAGCTTTTTCTTTCTAAATGATGAATGGCAAAGTTACCAAACATTAGTGTATACCCATTTCTCATCACTCAAATTATAAATAAACAATTCCTTTATCCTCCAACTCATCAAAACACACCTTTCGTCCTACATAGAAATTCAAATCAATTCTACGAACAATTTGGTCAAAGTTTGTGAAACCGGTTTTCTTTTGCAAAAGACGCCATCTTTGCCAACATGGCCGCTGGTCACAAATGTAACGCGATCCGTTTGAAAAGTGTCGAACCAGGCAGCGAGGATAGATCAATCATTGGATGAAATACGCCAAGAAATTATGCAAGATTGATCAGCCACACGCGGTGTTTTGGTGTTTAATCGATTTGTAATTAAGATATTATTTTATTTGGTGTTCTTAAAGGTTAATTAAGTGCTATTGTTGATGTTAGGTTGACTGGTACTTGGCTGTGTGTGCAAATCCTTAAGTCCCATGATTTATTATGTATGTAGGCACAACATCGGCCCGTGTGGAGACGTCATGTGCATCGGCAGGTCAAAGCAAAGAGAGAAGAAGGTCGCAGTTAGATTTAAAACGTGATCACCTAGGCTAGACCACCTAACAGGTATGCACCTACAATGTCTTCAATGGTGTTCTGACATGTCCGCTTTGTGCACGGAGTTTTTCGCCCAAAGTTGGATAGCCACTTAAGAGCATGAATACAGGTTCCACTTTACAAGAATTTATTTTATTTACCTTCCCGGTAACCCAATTAAACTTCACACACAGCTTTCTGAAAACTCCTTAATTTGTGATTATTACTGACCGTAGAAATCATCCAAGAACCAATTGGGTAATTGTACAGAACTTTCGATATTTCACAGAAAATTAATTATTTTTAATTCCTAACCCAAATTCATATGAATTTCTCCACTTCACGCTTGAATTTCATCCAAACATTTTATACGGGGTACCAGCATGACAATTAAGGCTTCAGAAGAATCCATCAATTAAACAGTTAGGGTCAAAAACCATTCTGTAATTTGTACAACTGCAGGTCAAAATGTAGGCAATCGTGTTACGTGTTGGCGGTTTCGGAACATCTTACTACAACTAGCTTTTGCCGGCTTAGCTCGAGATATGGGCGCGGGCATGAATGATCCCACGGGAACGTCCGGTACATAGCCTATAACACCTTGGGGATAATGTAGTTCCCATTAGTGAAAGAATTTTGGAAATCGGATATTACCAATTACATCCAAACTTTACCATATAATATACAGCTTTTTCATGCCATACATATTAATCATGCAGAATGATGAACATACATTCTGCATGTTTGCGCACTAACAGATTTCCTACAGCTCCAAACACAATCCTTTTTGATTCACTCAGTGTTATAGGCCGAGGAGTATCGTATTACTAAGATAGAAGGCCCCTTCCATCACAGTTCGTATTGTGTTTCCGTTCCGGTATTTCTCAGCATTCTTTCGCGCAATACCATAAAAGTAAAAAGTACTCACTATTCTTATTCTTTTGTCACGCACTGGTTTCGTAGCCAAGTCTAGCGGTCTGTTGGGGACCTACGTTTAGTGGGTGTTTTACGATTTGTCACGGTAACTATTGTAGAAGAAATGAAGACGAAAGATTAATGCTGGATCTTGAGATTAAAGTAGACACATAAAAAGTCAGGGCGTGTTTTATTAGTTTTTAAACTGTCATGGTTACTTACAGTATCATTAACACTAGAAACGGGACGGGATGGGAAACACCCACCCCGCCCACCCGCAATAACTTCAGTTTATCCGTGATCATGGTGCTTGCAACAGCGCCGAAATATCGGGAACTCAAAACAAACAGTGAACATGGTAAATATCCCGTTTCTAGTGTTAATGATATCTCGCCATATTAGCCCCGCAAACATAATTATTAAGTAATGCAATTTGATTCAGTATTTTAAATAAAGACCCTCCATTTTAAATATTTACTTAAAGGCACTCTTTCTCATAAGATTGATTTTAAATAAAAATCTTTCTGAACCCACCTAAGTAAACTCAATTATACTTTTTCTAGAATCCAACATACCCGTCGTGGGTATGTTATATGCTAGAAAAATTGGTTGTCTGTAAAGTCGGTTTACGGACGATAGATTTACGTGATAACGTCATAATCATTATTTTTATGTAATACAAAAAAGGAGTTAATTGAAAATTACAATTTTTTAGATAAATTAACATTTATTTACATGCGTTGACGCACAGGCTCAGGTGGAACGTTACTATGGAACGTTACTATTTTTCATGAGTGTTGCTGGTATTATCAATTTATAAGACGTTATCACGTCAAAAGTCTAATTAAGTTTCAGAGACAATTCCAGAGAGTACAAAAACCGAGTACGAATAATATTCTCGGTACACCAATACTAATACATTTCTATACGAAGCTAGTTACTCCAGCTAGTTAAAAGTTTCTGCTCCCTAGCGGGAAGACTTAATTAGTTACCCTGTGTCGAAGGGATCTGCTAGCTCCTTTGTGCTAATGCGATGAATATTTAACACTGCTCTTTTTAATTGTACTTTGTTTTAAGTATCGTTCATTTATGATAGTTTCAACTCCGTTTTAGTTAGATCCTCGGGGAATGACTTCGTGTTACTGGATGAAAATAATTCTGTGTTAATCCAGGACACAGTCTTTGTTCAGTCGTTTATAAGCCGTGTTTCAAACATCCAAACATTTTGGCGGAATTGAAGATTTTTAGTTTGCTAGTGGTATCTAAAGAAATGAACATAATTTGCGTCTTTTTTTCGGATTCTGCTTAGCCAAATTCCATTGGTATATATAGTTTGATTGAACAATATAATAATTTCCATGGTAGTATCAATACACAACATTCAGTGAGGTCAGGAGACATAATCACTGTACGTAAACATTGTATGCACCAATATTGTCCAATGTAAACTGGAAAAAGTTAAGCCCTAACCTGTGTTGATAGGCACACTAATGAACTTTGACAGCTTTTAGTTGAAAAAGCTTTGACTAAAAGCTTTATGGAAATCGAAAAATATACGGGAAAATAAACATTCCTGGAGCTGTCGGGAATTCTGAAATTTACCTATTCGATGCAGCGACGAGGCACACATTCTGTAATTTTATTCTCAGAAATCCATTCGCTGATGCGTACCTATCATTTGCTACCATTTTTTTTCTTTTCTTTTTTTACACTAGTACCTAATTAATATCACATTTTTACGAAACAAAATAACTGGGACCTAAGTATCTTATTTTTTATATATTTTTTTTCTCTTTTATCCAACAGTGTAATCTACAAATATATAAAGCGCAGGCCACACGGCCAGCTAGCGAGCGAGCGAGCGAGGCGGGCGAGCCCCTTTTTTTCATATTTCGTTTCGGCTCTTTCGGTAGTTCACGGTGTGAACCAAAGTATGAAAAGAGCTGAAACGACGAAACTAGCTGGCAGGGTGGAGGGCTTTTGGCACGCGGATAAAATTTAAACATACGTCACCATACTCACCATCTTGGTTTTCGACGCAAAACGAAACAAAATCAGAAATTAATGATAATTGAAGTTAGATTATACTTTTACATCTTATTATTCCAGTCTCCTCGGAATAATCAGTCTTGGTAATAGGAATTCAAGTACTTGTAATACTATCAGAGTCGCCCAGTTGAACACAGCCCTGAGGGTCAGATATCAATTATAACTTTACTTCTGACTAGTGACCGAGATTTCCCGGTCGTGAATGCTATTAACTTGGACAATACAACTACTTGTTACCATCAATGGCGATAGTTCTATTTTTTGCACTCGAATGATTGGTAAACCTTGGATTTAATGGCTGTTTTAAAATGCTGAATGTGTCTATGTAAGTAGGGCAGTACCATCGTATCTATTTCTGCCGGTAAGCAGAACTTATTGAAGGACTATACAACTTTCAAAGCGTTTCATTTTTATAGTGACTTACAGCAGGATTCATATTAGTGATAGCCTATGTCAGTCCTATTCAAGTTTTGCTCATAGTACACTAATATGCGCTGCACCAGGTCGGCATGACCTCAGTGTGCATTGAAAAAGTCTAGTGGTCGCAAGTGACTGCTGAGCACGAGGATGAGCATGAGGTCTTGGGTTCGATTCCCGGGTGGATCAAAATATTATTGGGTTTTTCCATCAGGAATTTCTCATTAGCATCCACGGAGCCTGGATTCGTGCCCGGTTGACGGCAATATTCTCGCCCCCTATCACATGGGACTTAAACATAACTGGCTAAATATGGGTGTATTATTCACACCTCTGCCAAACCCTTCGGGGATTACAGGCGTCTTGTTATAATATGCTTTCTATGAAAGTTCGGAACGATTGGAGTTGAAGCGAAGCTGCATGCGTGCAGTGCTTACCTTTAACTGTGTGTTGAATTTAAAGCACTGAGCAGACGATGGACTATTTTTTTATCCACCGGACAGCTCAGGCCCATTAGTTGTCGCGCTATTTTTTCAAGCATTGCTTGTTGCAGACAAATTGTCCATTGCATGCTCAGCGCCTTAGACCCGGACCCAGCAAAGCGGAGACGAGGAGAGAAGACATGTGGAAACCGACCAATTTGACGGCACGGTAGGCGCAATGGCTAAGCAATTGACTGTTACGCCGCATGTCGCGGTTTCGATCCCCATTTTTATGACCCACATGTAATTGTTCCGGGTCTGGCTGTTTGTGTATGTGGGTTTCAACGTTTGTAAACGCACCCACGATACAGGAACTTCCTAGCGGGGGGGGAACAGTATTTTTAAAAAAAAAAAAAAACACACTTTTCTTGAAATCTACATCGCGTCTCTTCTATCCCCTGTGATTGGTCGAATACTGCACAGTGCACATTTCCTCTCCGTCCGGACCTGAACGTCTCCTATAAACAAAAGGGTTGGACGCTAATGTTCACCACTTAAACTGAAGATCATACCGTAATATATCAACAACGGTTTCAGGTACAAAACAATTGAGCTCGTGCAAATCGAACTTCACGATGGTTATCAAATATAGGCGATGCGATGGCTTGCGCCGGCGCATAGCACCGTTATTGTTATTATTTGCCTGTTACGACCTAGGCAATTAGGGTTACCACACGAATGGACTGAGACTGAGAGAGACTGACATAAATTAGGGTTGGAGTTAACTATTAGGTTTAGTAATTATAATATAGTTTAATGTAATTAGGTACAGCTGTAATTCTAAAGGTATTTGGAATTTTAATTAGTAAGTCAAAGGTTTATTTATTAAGCAATTTAATCTTTAAAAATGGATGGTGTGAAAGAACGTCAAGAAAACAAACAAAGAAGAAGCGAAAGTTGTCACTCTACAGCTACACTCATGGCTCATGAGATGACTAATAATATATCATATAATAACATTGATTTAATTTGTACACTTCAACACAAGACATAGATGGACTCGCTTTATTATCAATCAATCAATCAACTTTATTTTCTCACCACAATTTACATAAATTATTTTACATTGGTCTGATTCGAAAATGATTTACAATTCAGGTGAATATATTTTGTGGGAGACTGGTGCCTAAGCTAGGTTCGTGGCCTTTATTTCAGGACATCAGGATCCGACCCCCCTACATTTTCATTTTATAAATTATGTACTAGGCGCGCTCACTGAATGTAGTAAGGAATCATACGACATTTTATAGTTTTAATTATTATGATTAAAATCTAGGTTAAGTATGCGAGACGAATGTAGTTTGGGTGTGTGAGTGTGTGGGAGTGTGAGAGTGCGTGATTGTGTGTTTATATTATATTGATTTATAACACCCCTGTATAACCTATGTCTACAAAACAAAAATTCATTTTCAATAGACAAATAGGTATAGGAGCAGAAGACAAGCTGCACCGACTCCAAATAAATTGGGATAAGAGCAGGCAAATAACGATGACTGACGATGACGTCTCATAAACCATCTAAATTCGTGGTATTCTTTAAAACAAACATCGTAATAATCTCGGTATAATTTCCCGGATGTTTTTCTCTGTAATCTTCTCGTTACGGAAAATAAAACACTAAGATGGCGACGTACAAGAGGATGATCTAATATGTATAATATTATCTACATACTGCGCAGTAAGTATATGTTAAGTGCTTAACGAAGTAATTTGCATGTTTAACGTATTCTTCCGTAAACAGTTGAGCACTAGCACAAAAACTATTGTTATTTTTAAATTGACCTAAAAATGTTTTTCTTGTAATGTTTTGGCAAGATGATACAGAAACTTTTTGTTACAGAAAAGTAACAAAAACGTAAACACTGTTTTAAATCAGTATTTTAATTAGGAATAAGGAAGCTTGTGAAACTTGACGGTATCCAATTTAATTATTCCTCCATGTTAATAATCGAGGGTAATTTAATTTAATTTAATCACCTGCAATTATCTCTTAAATAAATGTACGGGTCATATCAAATTAACCCGAATTTCACCATTATAACCCCACTTTAATATAATACAAGTCTCCTAAATACAACTAAAGCAGTAATTTAAATTCTATCCTAAAATAACTCCCTAATATGGTGTCCCTAACAGCAATGTCGTGGCCCATACATTATAGTACCTTAGTATGGTATTCCATTAACTGTCTACAGGCGCCCATTTCTCCGTTCAGAGTTTTACCGTTAAGTAGGACGAAATGTTTGGTACTTAAATATCTAAGTTGTAAACTTTTCCTGATTGCTTTGACAGGAACATTTTGTTACAATGTTTTGTTTTAGGATGTGACCTGAAAATCTGACAACCAGTCTTACCAAAGGATATCGTATTACCCACTATTGTTGTGGTTCAGATAGACAGTCGCTCCATGTAAAATACTGGTATTCAGCTGCATCCGGTTAGACTGGAAGCTGACCTCAATATAGTTGGGAAAGACTAGGCAGATGATGATGTTTTGTTTAAGGAAGTAGAATAAAGTCTACATTGTTGTTTTAAGTATTTTAAGGCAATTGTAAATATCTTTAACATGAATTAAATCATGTAATTATCATAATATGCAAAAGCGTGGTCGTTAAAGCACATAATTGATTTAATTGTCGAAACAATTCTGACACTCTGAAGTATATTTTAATGTAAATCGCCCATGAATACCTGGGAAATGTCCTATATTTTCTTCCACTGCTCCAATTGCAAAGTCTAACCAACATTTTACCTATATTTGGTTGGGTCCTTTTGCAGCTTTGATTTGGTCAAACGTCCTTTTGTAACCACCACATCATCAAACATGGACATAAAATGTGTAACAAAATGTTCATGGTGTCATAACCCCACCACAAGACAACTTCCAAGACATACTCCATGATAAGTAGAACACAATAGTCTCACAATACAATCCCAATTCACACTATGCCGGTTTGGGCCACAATCGGCCACATGCGCTTTGGAAACTCTCACATACGTAGGTACATGCGCTTACGCATTGATACTACATTACTACCATCTGATTCATTACACGACTTTCTCCATCTACGACGCCTCGCGGATGTGGCGTTCATTGATGGAAAATGCTCATTCATGTCAGTGAGCAAGTTTTTTTAAGATACCGTGTATGTTTTGGATGCGCATGCGATGCGATTAGAAAAAAACCCTGTCACGGAATTTGTGGTTCGTAACATTTGTAAACAAGTGTGAATTTTATGCCTTTTTGGAACGGAGAAAGTGAAAATATCAGTTTCAATATTCGAATAATGACACTTCAACTGACTTGTTAGTCTAGTGGTGGCGAGTCGTTTTAAGTACCTAAAGACCGAATACCGTTGAAAAAAAAAATTGGGGTTCCAGAAAAAAAACTAATAAACGTAATGCTTTGTACTGTATACTAGTCTCTTATTTTTATTTTGCCTCCTCTAAGTAATTGTACAGAGTATTTTTTTTTCCATCACATCAGTCTTAGGTACCTACTTATAAAATATTTTCTAGAATGAGTAGGTACTAGCTAGATTCTACGTGGCTTTCAAACGTATGTAGTTGTATGAAAATATTATTTAAAATGTGATTTAAGTAGCTAGGTATGTGTAACAATATTTAGCTGTCCAAAGTTTCATCTTCTGCGGTCCAGGTATGAATCGCAGCCCGCCTGTTGCTGACCGCTGATTTATTTGGTTGCAAGCGCTACTGCAAAGCCTAAGGGGTGGGTGTACTAGACTAACCTAACCCTTGAAGGAATATAGCTTTGATGTGATGTTATTTCAAAATAATGTATGTACCTACAAAGTATAACTTCTTCAGTTATCCACAGTTACATAACTTAACTACCCTTTTTTTTTTTTTTGGGGGGGGTGGGAAATCATCAAATGACTCCTCCCGCTCTGGGCAGAGCGGAAGGGAGTGTCAGACTCTTACTGACTAAAAACCACCCATGTTCCTTCATTGGCAACTTAACTACCCTAAGAACTACAAACCTACAACCTACAAAGTGTGCTATGTAGTACAAATTGACCTATAATCACACCGTAGCTTGCAACACCGCAGTATCCGAGGCTCGCGCGATGTGACAAAACACATCTATCAGCTGACCAATGATCCACTTAAGCTGTTTTTGAGCCTCGTTTAGAACGCGACAGTAGCTGGCTCGAGTAGATTTCATAAAGAATATTTTCATGACTTTTTCTGTCGGCCCTAAACTGGGCTACGAATTTATGTTTTCAAATGCAAAACAAGGATATAAATTTTTAATGATTCATGGACTGTTTATGCTAGATTAGACGCTAACCTAGTTGACTAACGTTAATAAAATTTATCATCAAGTGCCAAAGTGAGTAACAGAACCAACAACCTTAATATCCTGTATCAAGCTGCTTATGATAACGAATTAGCTTATTATCTGACTCATGTCATTTCATCATTTAAAATTGTTATTAATTGATATCATCACTTAAACATAACCTCCATTCTTTTCAAATTAAAAATTAATATGATATCAAATGCACAAGAAAAGCTCAGCTAGTTGCTAGGTAAAACTGCACATACATCTTTTGGCATGTGGTCAAAATCGGAACTATTAAAATTAAACTTATTATAATTTGTTTTTCAAAATATGTGCCCCCCCCCCCCCCCCTCCTGTGGTTGGAGCGCCGAAATATATTTGCAGCACTGTACCTATGTAATTTAGAAGATAAAAACATAAACGGAACTGTTGAACAAAAGACTCGTTTCCGCCAGGACTTATCAATACGTGCGGTCTCACACCCTCCTGCATGAAGCGTGGGAATATCTTATTAAGGGAACAATATCATCCTAGCTCTAAGATAGCAATCATGTAGAATATGAGCTTGAGTGTGCCATGCAATTTTACAGGAAACCCGTTTACTTTGCAAACTGCAAATAAAGTTTTCGGAGTTTGCTAGACGAAGATGAGCTAAAAATATCTTTCAATCTATTTCAGGATACTATCTTCGATTAAAGAATTTTCATGCTCTCTTTAGAACAGCAAGCTACTAGTTCAAGTGGCCATCAAGTCTAAACGCAGCACGATCCGTTCGGGGCCCGTCAACTCGACGCAGACCGCACATCAATAACTTCTAGCCGCGGACCGCTATAAACTGATTGCTTCCACTACTCCAAATGGCCCCATTTGCGCTTTGAAACTTTAATAAACGCCCCATGTCACTATTATATCGTAGTTCGTAACATATGTTAGTATTCTGCTGGCTTTCCGGAGTGAAGATAATTCTCGGCTGACAGGGATGATTTATTTATGCTGCCTTTACATGCTAACCTTTGCAATAGAAGTATTTTAATTCTAATTGTGTTGATCTTGTTGCGTAAATATGCTGACGGAGAAACTATAAACTTTGCGTTACGTAATTTCGTACGAATTTTCGATTGTATTGCTTATTATTTTTCGTAATAGTACCAAGTACTATCTATCTAATTACTAATACACTCTCCTAAGACTAACACACTAAAAAATCAAGCAACAATTTAGTGGATTTGCATAAATATGTATCTGAATTCATCTTAATTTTCGTCCTATCCGACCTGCACACACATTCATACACACCATACATACATACACACAAACACGCACAAATTCTATTCTATTTAACCTCATGATACACATCTTATGAGTCCAACCTTTAACTCCACTAATAATACAACGTAACACACTGTATTGCCATTATCTGGCAACACTAACAAGTACTAAATACAAATAGCAAGCTGTTAATACGGAGGCAGTCACGTTCACTTGAGATAAATCGATTGTTACAGAAACTAATTATTGTATGGCTGTGATTCTTTGGAAACTGTGACGAAGTATTGAAAGGCTTGGTGATGACGTCAGTCTATTGGCAGGTATTAGGATGGACTAATGAAGACATACTTACCTGCTTACATCCCTGCTGAACTATGAGGGATTGGGAAATAGTTTAAAGCTGGGCACTTTCCACATTACTGAGGAACACAACAAGTTTTACATCATACATTTTATTGTGCTTAAGGGTTTTTTATATTTCATAACATAACATCACGCCTGTCAGTCCTGATGGGTTAAGCAGAGGTGTACCTGTGTGTGTAGAGGTTTACACCCATATGTCGGCCGTTATGGATAAGGGGCGAGCCTATAGCCAGCAATCGGGCTCAAATCCAGACTACGTGACTGCTACTGAGAAATTCCTGATGGCAAAAACCAATAACACTTTGCTTGACCCGGTAGTCGAAAGCGAGACATCTAGACCAACGAGGTAGCCATGAATCATGTACATATCAACAAAACAACTCAAAATATACTCGAATAGAGTTGGTTCCTAAATTAAGTTCTTTCTTTGGAACCAGACTACAAGTTCTATAAAGCGATAGTTATACGTATTTAATTCAAATAACAATTGATGTCACAACAATTAATACCATAAACAAACGAACATCATTCACTCCACACTATCTTCGACGCTGACCGACCGAAGAGACCTAACTACTTAAACATTTATTGTCAATAAATACTGATACGCAAGTAACCCAACGACAACGGGTAACAAGCAATCAATCCAATGACCTACAAAGCGAACCGAGTCGTAGACAACTCTATTGTATGCTAAAATGTGCTATAATTGTCATGAGTGTGAGTGACAGGGTTGTCACACAGTGAAGACGAGAATTGTCACAGAGAACAGAAGAGTATTGCGACACATTGTTGAGATGTAATTGTTGTTGCGGTTTAATTGTGATGTTGTCGACTGCTTTGATTCAGCTTTGTAGATTCGTTCATGTTAATTGGGATGTTTAAACCGTGGAGAGACATTTAAATAGAAGTAATTTAGTCGACTTTTGGAACTGCAATTATGTTTCCCCAATACTCGAGACAATGTTATAGAAAAGTTGAGAAACCTTATACTTAAAACTTTTATTTTCCAAAAACATAGCAACGACTTTGGTCCCCACAAGGTAGACCCAAGACTTGGTGAGGACTGCAGGAGTCCACGTCAATGTGAGCAGCACAGGACTATTCGATATGGCACCGCTTGGGAGAGGTCTATGTCGAGCAGTAGACGTATTTCGGCTAATTGAAAATGTATTTAGGATAATGTTGAGTATGAGATGGAGATGGCTTTGAGAGTAGAGGAAGACCAAAGAAACGATGGCTAGAAAGGAGGTGGCTGCTGAGATGGCGAGTAATAGAGAAGTATGGAAGAAGCAGACTTGCTGCGCCAAATAATTGGGTTGAAAGGCTTGGAGAACGATGATCATGATAAATAAGACTTAGGTCTTTACAATATGAGTTCCCAGTCTAAAAACGCAATCAAATTAAATAATGATGCAGGCTAACTTGCCAACCCTATACCACAAGTAGCAGGAACACCGAACACCTACGATCTGTCAGTAGAGTAGGCAGTAAACCTACTCTAAATTATAAATACTAACGAATGTTAATACTATTGTCCAATGTTCCAGCCATTTCTAAAGCTTTGTAAACTGTTCTATGGACTTTTATCTATGTAACGGAACTGGTAAATGAATCATAAATTAGAAGTGATATATTGCGCTTTACGTATGAAAATCCGGGTCTTCATTCCGTGTCTTAGATTTCATTGTGAAAGGAACTAGAATTCCAGTTGAGAACTCTTGTGAATGACTAATTCCCGTTTGCACTAACGCTAAGTGACACCTAAACGAATACCTTACGCACTTAAACGTGCTGATGGATGCATTGAATAGTACGGGGGTCATGGAGGTATTTAAAGTAAAGTTATATCATTAAAAAATTGTATTTAACTAGTGGGAAAGTAGTAACTTTGACCTCCAATATCTCTGTAACCATCAGGTTCCCAGGTATGGTCCAGAACAAAAAAATCACATCGATCGCAATGGCGGGGAGAACAAGTGCCTTTTAGCTTCGTTAAGGGTATTTTTGCACCCATTATCAAACTTGTGCTACTTTTACCGCCAATATCTCCTAACTAGTAGGTTCCCAGATATGGTCCAGAACAATAAAATGATCACAATGGTGGGGAGAACAGTGCCTTTCGGCTTGGTTAAGGATCTTTTAATACCCTTTATAAAACTTGTACTTTCAAGTTTCAGAGCTAGATTCACGTCACGTGGTGTAATTCCAACAGTTTCGAGCAATAGAATTCGTCTAGGTGAACGAGCAAAAGTCTATGACTCTTTGGTTGCCAAGTCAAGTTAAAAAATAGTACACTGTCATAAAGATTTAACTCTACTTATCTTTTACCCGATTAAGATTTAAGCTAATCTAGGCGTCTAACATTTTGGTTTAATACGTAGTATCTGTATGTAGTCTATGTGGGCTTATTTAACAAGATAGTAAAATCTTTTAAAGACACGTCAAATTAAAATGACTTAATACACCACATACAACAAGATTGAATGACTTATCCTTATCAGCTAAGTTCGAATGCAAAGACACCCAATACCAATAATAAATGCATATATTTATGGTTGTCTTATAATAACATTTGCTACTACACATAGTAAATAGAGATAACAGTCTCTATATCTATCTTAATAAGGATTATTTTTCACTCTACATATCTAATCTCTCGTTAAGCCCATATCTGGCTTAATCCGAACTTATCTGCGTAAGATAGGGAGTTAATTCAGACCAATATTGACCAGTTAATGCCCATATTTAATCTGTTACTGATAAGGAACAAGGATATCTTATTTATAGTGATGATATGCTTTGAATCAGCAAGCGATGGAATGTGAAGGAAATTAATCACGCCTGTAATCCCCAAAGGCTTAGGCAGAGATGTAGCTAATAGTATGTCCACACTAACCAAAATATTTTTAAAGATACATAAACGTGTTGAAAGATTTTTGTATGAATCGTAGCCTAGGCCTTACGTCCGCCATTTTATTTTATTTTCAAAATAGCGGCCACGCTTAAAATCAGTATTAACCAACAGCTCGTATCAATAAAACAACTCTTACTTGTAACAAAATATTTTAAAGTGTCACAATTCCAAGAAGGTCCTGAAAGTTTGAAACTTTTCAGTGCTGGCACCATCAGTACAACTTTGATTTTAGAAGATTATGTCTCATACAATACTTGTTTGTATTGATGCCAGAGAGCTATTGATTTATACTGGTTTTATGAGTGGCCGCTATTTTGAAAATAAAATAAAATGGCGAAAATTAGGCAGGCCGAATATTTTAAAACTATTTTCTGCATGACAGTGAAATATGGATATATAAACTATGAAAGCGGAAATGGAAACTTTGTTATGAATTCGAGGCGGAATTAACACCCGAGCTGCAAGCGAGGGTGTTATGGAGCCGAGAACTGCAGTAACAAATCCCCACGCGTATCAAACGACGTCTTTCAATACACTTTTGAAGAAATAATCTTCTAAGTCGCGAGTTCATAGGCTTCTTCTGGGTAAGCTCGTTCCATCGTCGACCTCATCTCTGTCTTCAGGACTAGATTGAGGTCAGGAGTAGGCCCATTTAAATAAATAAATATGAAAAAAAGAAAATTCAAATATTTTTGAATTTAGAACACAAATAAATGTTAATTTGTTCATAAAATTAAATATTTGTTTTAAATAATCATGTTTATGTATGATATTCTATTCCTAAACACAATTTAAATACTCAAAAAATATTTACGCCGTAAAGACGCATATCTCTTTGCCGAGATTAAAAAAAAAAACAATCCCCGCCGACTATAGTCCTTGAACTCATTTGGACTAAGTCTAAGTATAGTTATCTGTGGAAATTTTTATTTTGGCACGTGTGCGGAAAAATATTAAAAATCCACGTGTGTGAAATAAATTGCGAAACTAATCGTAGTGCGATAAGAACCAGTTTTCGAGAAAATGTATTGAAAAACTATTTTCCTAACAATTTTTTAATTAAAAAGGAGTCCCCTGAAACCACTAAGTATCTAGGTACCTACTGAAGTTTAAGCATAAGCATAATTAGCCTATAATGTTCCCACTGCTGGGACACACGGCCATGACCCATGTCCTCTCTATGAGAGGGAATGGGCTATATCCACCACGCGGGCCCAGAGCGGTTGGTAGATGTCACATGTCTTAGTTTTTTTTTTTTGCTTCTAGGACATGCCGGTTTCCTCACGATGTTTTCCTTAACCTTTTTGGAGAGCAGTGGTGTTGAATTAAATTACACAATGTAATGCGCCTGCCTGGGTTCGAACCCACGACTTACTGTTCGTAAGTCGGGGCCACCACTACTGGGCCACCGCTGCTCTCTGTAGTTTATTGATCATTTTTCCTACTAAGAGCTGAATTGACTAGAATAAGTATTGCGAATAAAAGAGCCAATGCCATCGCTTCAAAACATCGAAATAGCAGCACTTTCTTTAGAGCTCAAATATTAAAATATCATTTTTTAATCTTTAGTTATTGCGCCTCCTTTAACTCATAAGCCTCTGAATATCCTACCTGTGACGTCATACCTAGGGTAACCATCCGTCCGGATATATCCGGAACTTCAGCCATTCTTCCGGACTTTGTCTGTGCCTTGTTCTTCTAATTCAACTAGAGACTTTTTTTAGGAAAGGTAAATGGCTACCGAAAAAAAAGAGCAAAAAGTGAAATACTCGGACTTTTTAAAAATAAAGAAGAGAATACATCTAATTGTATTGTAAGAACGTACACTAGTGATTTTTAAAATTCCTTATTAATCTCATCATCATCATCATCACCCACTGCTGAGTATAGGCCTCTGTTTTCTTTGCCAATCTCCAAGTTCCTGTGCCAACATTTATTTATTTTGTGACAGGTAGCTTCACAGCTGACAGGACATGTCTCGCCACTACAAAATGGTAAACCTAGTCATACCGATATGTTTCCGGTATTTCCACTTCGCTTGGCCAATATTACTCGAATACGGTGTCGTACCGTATTACACGATATCCTCTAAATTCTGCGATCGAAAAATCGAAGAGGTACTCGTATATTGTAAAACGAATCTTTGGTTGGAAAATAAGTTAGACATTTTCTTTTCCCTTAGCAAAATTAAATTTGGTTGAGTCCTGTAATCCCATCTTATTAGGAAGGGTTTGGAAAGACGGACATTAGGACCATAGGGCTAATGAAAAGAGACCTAGGTCAAGTAAATCTAGCTAAGCTGGCCGTTGGTTTGCTTGTGTTCATTTGTTGGAACTATTTGCTGAAGTTAGCGTCTTGTTCTATAATATCATCATAATCATCATTCTCCTACTCTTAACCCAAATCATTGGGGTCGACGCAGCATGTCTTCTTCTTCCATACTTCTCTATCACTCGTCATATCAGCAGTCACCTCCTTTCTAGCCATTTCATCCTTCACACAGTACATCCATCGTTTCTTTGGTCTTCCTCTACTCTTATATTCTTGTGTATGCATGCCAGTATTATGGCAATATGTGTCATTGTAATATCAAATATCAACTTGATTATCTACCGCGTTTAGAGCAAATACATCATTTTAAATTTGACTTTGGGTAAGTACAAAAATTGCAAATACAAAAATTAAATAAGTATCATTCACGTCGCGGCAGTCCTACAGATTTTCACGAGCTGAAATCTATTCAAAAATGGTGGTCGGAAACATTGTGATTTGTGTCAGCATATTATCGTCACGTCTGTAAAACTAGGCTGCCTAACTGTTAGCCAGCCTAGTTTTACAAGCTAGACGTCCTATAGTAGCAATAAGTTATATAGTTCTAATCATTGCAATACACAACTGTTGAAAACTAAGTATTAACTAAGTATGGCTTCAACTTAGCACACGTAGTTAAGTTAGTAACGTCAATACGCTAACTACTACTAACTGCAAACAAAAATTAGCAAGAAAATGAAGGGAAAATTCTGTTTTCCGTGTATTTCTTTGCGAAGTTTTTTTAGTCTTCTTATTATAATCGAAAAAGAGCTTTAAAAAAGAGCTTTTGCCGTAGTTAAAAGATTTACCAGTTGAGGAGCTCGTGACTAAATAATAACAGCCGCTCGGGTCGATCTTCAGGTTAAACCGCGCTTGCCGGGGTTGGTTCGTGGATGGTGACCACCCATTACATACCGAATTTCCTCCGTGCCTTGGAAAGCACGTTAAGTCTTTGGTCCTGGCGGTCTTTTATAGATCTTTGACAGTCGTTACAGGTAGACAGTGGCTCAAAAGTCTGACAACCAGTCTTACCTAGGGTAGGGTATCGTATTACCCAGTACTAACTGGGTTATGGAGGTCAGATAGGTATTACGCTGTCGCTTCATTTTAAATACTGGTATTCAGCTGCATCCGGTTAGACTGGAAGCCGACCCCAACATAGTTGGGAAAAGGCTAGGCAGAAGATGATGAAAAGATTTCCCAGTTATGCTCACAGCTCGCAGTTATGCTGTGGCACTTAAATATATAGCTCGCCATTGTACATATAGGCTATATTATTGCAATTTGTATGTACATTTGTTATGTTGTGTGCAATAAATAATAAGAATACGTAATCAGCACCTATAAGCGCGCTTTAGATGTTCAACATATGGCGCTAAACTGAGATCTAGTTTTAGTGTTGTTGGTAGCTGAGCTAATTGCAAACAGTGCCCCTGATGTACAGGTAGTTACCCCTTAATTGGAGTTTAAATAACTTAAAAACCGGCGATGTGCGAGTTGGATTCGCGCATGAAGGGTTCCGTACCAACGTAGTAGGGGAGCCCCCTTTAATTTTTAATTTATTTTTATTATTTTTTGTTATAACGGCAACAGAAATACACATTCTGTGAAAATTGGATCATGAGATACAGCCCGCTGACAGAAAAACGGACGGACGGACAGCGGGGGCTTAGTAATAGGATCCCGTTGGTTACCCTAAAATAGGGGAACCAATTAAACTTACTAGCAACCGTACGTAAGCACATAAGTAATTATCTCGTCACTTGTAGAACTTCCTTAACAGCATCCCATTTTCTGAAGCAATTTCCTCCATTCCTGGCTATCTACACAACGTACCCTGCAAGTCTGCTCATCCATCATTTTAACATGTTCATGTTAGAACAATTTCTTAACTTAGCGCTCTGCGAATCCTCTGCAGCCATAACTTATATACCAGTCTTGTTACGTTAGACGCTTCACCGATATATCATGCCTGTTAATCTGCACTGCATTGTATTCTGAACACAAATAGTGGCTTAACTAGTTCTGTGTACACTGTGTGTCAGAAAAAAGTGCAATCCATCACGGGAACTGGAGTGCAGCGTTTTTATTCAGCTGGAAATTAATTAGTTCTACAAAAGAGAAAGGATGAAATAATTTCAAGCCAATTGTATTTCTTAATAGAGTTTAATATTGTTTGATAAAACTACACAATCAATTTAATTGAGTGCGTACTTTACTACTAAGACACAGTAATAGTTTCGCAAACTTAAATCTTAACGAAATCACTCTAGTATCTAGATTTCATATAACAACATCATTCAATTTCACAAAATCCAATTCGAAAACCCATTCAAATACAATAAAACCTTCACACTCAGAATTTACGACCAACCATTTCAGATCTATCATTCAAAGTCTAAGATAGCTCAATCTATACGAAATAGCATCGTAATTAGACACAACATTATCACCACACAACGTCCTTAGCTCTTGAGGTCCATAAATAACTAAGTTCAGTTCATTTATAAGCTGGTATCAGTCTGACCTGCAGTTTTGCTGCAATCAGTTCCGACTGGCATTCCTCTATCAATCCTGGTGTCACTGCTAATATATCTTGCTTCGTTAGAGGGAGCCAGTCAAGCCAGTGATTTGTTAGCCTGGATTGAAAACTAGTAACTCTTTTTTTCCTTAATAGTGTTTTCGCTTTTTGGTGACTAATGCAGTAATGGAGCTTGACATTCAATTTGAAGTCGTTTCTAAAGGTCACAGTTTCATTGACAACCAAAGGCAAAAACTTCCCGAAAATATAGGTTTTGTTGAAAAATGGTAAAATGGGGAGCTTCTTTAAAATGTGCATTGCCGCACTATTTGTTTGGTTTGGTATTGAATTTTTTTTTTGTTTTTGTAGCTGTCATAACTGGCGAAATGTGGGTGCTATTAGATACACCTCTGCCTAACCCTTCGGGGATTAGAGACGTGATGTTCTGAATGTCATCAGTCACATTTCAGGTACCGTTGGCAAGAAATGTTATCTTTCAACCGGAGGGGTTCTGGTTTAGAAAGAACAAATCAATATAAACAAATCTATAAATCTCGTAACATGACTAGCCATCAATTTTAATCTTCATAATTCACCCATAATTTTTGCACCACCGATATCTTCAACGGTCCATCCTTTTGATGTAAATCGCGTGCCGCGTGCAAAACGAGAGATAATTTAACACGGCCTGTGGCCTATGCGGGTATAATGACTAAATGGCTATATGGTTATGACGTCATTAACACACCATAGACCGAATTGAGTCGAGAGTCGAGACATTAGCGTTTGTAATTAACTCTGATTATGATTGAGTGCAGTTATTAGAAACCTTTTGTCGGTTTTAAAGATCATTCGTCTGTCGAAATGAGTGTCCTTTTTGTACCTACCAGAATTGGTTAATTGGAAATATAATGAATGCCTCGTCTCTTGCAGGATTATGACTGGAATTAATTTGATTCCCTGTAAAGTTTATATTGCTTCGGAATAAAAGCATTCGCTTGAATTCAGTTGACAATTTCTACTTAATTCTGTAAGTTCTCTGAATACAAATTTCAGCAGAAATGTTTTTATTTATTTTCACTATTGAAGAGGTGAATATAAATTATCATGGAAAACAAAATAGCAAAGTGTCAGAAATACGAGTACTTTGTGAATGTGATTTTTTGCAACATAACATAACATCACGCCTGTAATCCCCAAAGGGTTAGGCAGAGGTGTGCCTAATAGTACACCCACATTTCGCCAGTTATGTTTAAGTCCCTTGTAACAGGGGATGAGCCTATTGCCATCAACCGGGCGCGAATTCAGGTTCCGTGGCTGCTACTGAGAAATTCCTGATGGAAAAACCCAATAACACTTTACCCGACCCGGGAATCGAACCCAGGAGCTCATGGTCAGCAGTCGCGCTTGCGACCACTAGACTAACGAAGCAGTCTTAATAGAAAGTGCAGTAATAAATTCATTGCCAAAGCAATTAGCTCTAGTCTGTATTTAATTGCCAATCAAGATAAACAACTAAACTATCATGTTAAGATGTTTACATTGTAATTAAGTGATTGATACTACACTACCAACCTCGATAGCGATTAGTTCGGTTGATAAATCGTAGCGCAATTGATGCAACTGCATAGATTTATCTCTCCATCCTATGCACTATTAATTTTCTTCGAATGATTTAAGAAGATAATTAATGTATTGTAGTTAAGACATGTGATTTATTACTTGGGAGTCTCGTAATGGAATTCGCTTTTAGTTGAAAGCTTTAGCAAAAGCATTATGGTTAAAAATAGATTATACTGTGGTATTTTTAGATACCATTATGAGCTTATTTTTGAACAATTGTGGAAGAAAATAGTTTATTATGTCGTTGAGCTCCTTGAGTTATAAGACGAGCTACACGATAACTGACAAATGCTTGCCTGACTGGACAGGTCCACTCAAATCTGTGTGGTTCTTATTTCAAAAGACCATCTCAGACACTTATCTGCGTAATCCTCGTGTGAGTTGATCAAGATTATATTTGGACCTTAAAAGAGACTATTACCTCTGAGTTTGTTTCGGCTGTTTCTTCTCAGAGTAGTCAGGTACAAAACATGAGCGTCATGTACTTTTAAAATTAAATGACTGAATAAAAGGGTTTGTAAAAACCTATTTGTAAAGAAACATCAACATCATTCTCCTACCCTTATCCCAATTCATTTGGGGTCAGCGCAGCATGTCTTCTCGTTCCATACTTCTCTTATACTCGTCATCACTTAAGACACATCCTTTCTTGCAAAATAAACATCATATATCATTATTATTTGATGAATTACGCCACTTATTATATTGACTTTGTAATTTTAAAAAGGCACCCAGATAAAAAAAGCTTTTTTATGAGTATGTACACTCAATACAGAAGCCATTTATAAATTGCTAACAACACGAAATGTTTCATATGATGAAAACAAATGACTACACAATAATGATTTTCAACAAAATTTTGCGCTATTTTTGTGAACGTGTAAAAAGCTTTTGAAGCTCTAATTAATTTATGTTTCATAAACAAACAAGTACGGAGCATGTATTGTATCTACAACAACCCCATTTCTAACCCCAAAGGGGTGACTCTGATAATACGGGGTCGATGTCAAGGTCCCTTCTATCGATTTATCAATGACGGGTAGGTCCCTAAGCGGTTATAGACATGCGAGTATTACGAGTACCTTAACTGATGGATTACATTTGTGTTACTTACACTAGCTATTTCCTTCGACTTCGTCTGCATTAAAAAATATTAAATCTTCATTCTGCAGACCCTGTACTGGTTTAATTTTGTAAAAGCTTTCTTCAGGAGCTAACCTGAGATAAGACAATGGATGACAAATAGGATTACAAAAGACAATCCACATGATATGCTGTACTTCATTCATGAAACCTAGACTCAGTAGATGTACCATAAGTCTTTGTTTCATGAGTCATAACCATTGGTGTCGTCACCAGTCTAGCAATCCGCTTCTGAGTAAGGGTAGTGATAGTTCTACACAAAAATAATCGTAAATCAGCCCCTTTATCTCTTCGATATGGCCATCTATTTGTTAGGAATTGCGGCCACATTCAGTGGCTACTCATTCTTCAATTCAATTTCTTTATTACCGTAACTAATGTTTACTTTCTCTTTGTTTCCAGGAGTTGAAGGAGAGCTTCAACTATGGTCTGTTCTGCCCGCCAATCAATGGCAAGGCCGGCAAGTTCCTGGATGAGGAGCGTCGCCTCGGAGACTATCCTTTCAACGGACCTGTTGGATATCTTGAGGTAATACTAACTGTCTTTAGCAACTACGTTACCTTGAATGACTTTTTCATGAAATATTTACAGAATAGAGTTAAATGAACTTGAGGGTTGTCTTAATGATTTTAATGATTATAATTCTGTAACTACATACGTGTTACTTGCGCGACTCATTTTTCATCAATATATAACCTGACACTGATCTGCAAATTGCAAAAAACGTCAATAAAATTTGAATTTCGCGGGTTTCACCTTAACGTATAGTCATCTTGATCAGGCCATGTCTGTCGAATGAAACTTACTACGGATTAAATTAACTGACCTTTAAAGACATCGTGTCTTAGGACCATTTTTAAATAACGGCAAAGCGTTTAAGTTGTTGCTGTAATCTTGTGTTTGATAGCCCTCGATAGAGAAAAGCCGCAGGAGAATTGGAAGCCTTTGCCTGCTGTGGGATATTGCAGGCTTGAAATTGTTTCGGAGGTTCTTTGTAACAGTCTGACTGGGAGGATGACCTGAACCATACCTTCTATGGCGAATGCGTATATAACCAACTCCCTAACCCTTAGACCAATCATCAAATTCTCAAATTCCAGTTAAAATACAAGCGGCGGGTATACAAAATGCTGAAGCTTGACGAGAAGACGCTGAAGGCGCTGCACTCCCGCGCAAATCTGCGGCGGTTCCTCGAACACGTGACGCACGCGCAGATCGACAAGATCACCAAGGCGTGCGCCAAGGGACTCGACCCCAACTTCCATTGTCAGGAGACTGGTGGTAAGACAATATAAAATACTAACAAAATAAAATACCCCCCGTAGGTAACATGGAACTTTTAGAGGCAGAAGACCAGTGTGGAAAGTTCTTCACCCTTGAATATCATGCCCCATATTCCCTATTGAAAAAGGAGGATCCTCCGACCAGACGAATGTTGTGTTTAGTGGGAGCCGGTGTCTACGGTACTGCCCGATGGGTGTTGTCACTTGTCGGGCCGTTGCAGGTAGTATAATAGATGCAATTAGAACCCTTAACGAAGCCGTAAGGCACTTGTTCTCTCCATCATTGCGATATTTTTTATGTTCTAGACCAGACCTTGGAACCTTCTGGTTACGGAGATATTGGGGGTCGAAGTTATAACTCTTTCAGGATTTTTTTTAGCTTCGTAAAGGGTCCGTTTACACCCTGCATTTGCAGAGCTGGTGGTAAACTATGCTTTCGCACTTCATTACCACCTTCTTAAAAATCGCTCCTACTTGCCTTAACAAAACTGCGATTTTCGTTTTCAAATGCAGAGTTCTCTAAAACCGTCAAGGACGAATCATAGTGATTACGCAGATAAAATTCATACAATAAAACAATAACTTCCAAAACAAAGCATTAAAGACTTGCACTCGCCTTGTTTCGGAACTTATCCGTTCCGCTTATAACACCTTTTAATTCCCTCACACCTCTTCAGTCCACACTGACCTCTTACATCCGCAAAATTTTCCACTTTTTGGTACTTTCGTGCAAATACTTTTTTTTTGCAATGAAAGAGAAGAATCTCTTTTTGTTTTGCTAAATCTTTTTTATGTAGGAACAAATGTGACTTGAGGGAAATTTTATAAAGTACTTTAGCAACACATTAGTCGATGGGGTGGAAGGGACACCGACGCAAAAACGGTTACCCCGTATTCAGTACATCATTCTAAGCCTCCCCCCCCCCCCACACACAGATTTTTTTTATCGGTTATTAAAAAAAACAGCTGTTTCCTACAAAAGTGCAATACCTACACGGTCAAAATGTATAGATTTTTTGTTGAAATCAGAATAATGTACGTGTGTATGTGTACCTATGTGTAATGTCTGAATACGTGGTAACCGTTTTCGCGTCGGCGTCCCTTCCACCATGTAAATTGTTTTTTTTTAACATTAGTCCGTAATCGATCGCTACTAAACAACTCCCAAAGATACCCAGGACTTCATTTGTTTAAAACCAATACATACCAGACAAGAGAACAATCAGTGTGTCCATCTTGTTGAGGTTAAGTTGATCCGCCACTGCAACCCAGGATGTGCACCGAGAAGTTTCCCACATTATCTGCGCGGTTCATTTGTTCACCAGCATTTGTTTCGTGCGTAGCGTGGCCGTGAGTCGCAGTGGACGATCCTGTCTACATTTTCATACAAAACATAGCTGAGTACGATCTCGTGCGTACCTTATTATATCCCAAAATAATCCAGACAATTTTCTCCGAGACGCTCATTTGTTCCCAGAAACAGTAAAGTTATTTGATATCACGTCTTTTCAGACTAGAGATTTCAATAGATCCAATTAGTGTTACCTCTATTGTGAACTGCCTTTATGACGTCACGTCACTGAGGCAGAACCTTACATGTGCCTTTACCTTTAAAAGATAAATGGTTATACGACGGTTATTATTACGTCTTTTTTGAGACTGAGGCACAGTTACCTATTCAAGGCAAGTTGTTCTGAAAGGACAAACGCTGCTCTCCATTTAGGTCGTGTAGTCATCGATTCGTAGGTACTTAGGTAGGTATGTATGGTTATGAAACCGACCAGCTGTGCCCACGGCTTCCTTTGCTTTAGAAGGTCCCGGAATATAAGCTATTAATACATGCAGGAAATATTTGTCAGTGTGTGTTTCAGATGTTACCTTTCTGGACAGTAAATACTCGTTCTTGTAGTCTTGTTAGCTAGTGAACAAGAGATCTAGTCGATGTGGTGACAGTGGGCTTGCAGGCAGCTATGCCCGCAGGCAGTGAACGTCTTTCGGATAAAATGAGGATGATAACCGATGTGGACAAGCATACTATTTTAGCATAGTAACTGGTTTAAAAATAAAAAAATATCTGAAGTTCAGGGGCAAACTAGTCTCTGAATGCATTGAAAAGATACCAGATGCTTATTTTACGGTGATTTCATTCAACTAGCAGAACTCGTGTCCAAATGATAAATCCATAACAAATTCTCAGTTCCAATCCATCATAATATCGTCACAGATACTTCCAAAACATCAGGCCATCGAATTCAAGGCTGCTTTGAACGTCTGTACACGCCTTAGCTATTGTATAAGAGGCGTATCAACCGAGCCGTGGATAATCTGCGATAAACGTCGTCTATCCTTGAAAGCAGTTGAAATGTTTGTTCCTGTCGAACATTTAATACATCTTTTGTGATTTAAATGTCCTATTCTTTACTTGAAACTCTCAATGGATGGGATGAAACTGGTTATTGTTTAAACCAACGTCATGTGGGTGTGAAATTCGGAATATTTTAAGCGTAACAATTCTTAGTAGAACCTACCTACATGGACTGCGTATTGTGATGTCGATTTAAGACCAGCTAAACGATAGATCTATGAGCTTAACTAAACTATATATTAAGAGATCTGAATAACAAAATTACTAAGCTTCAGCCATTTCCAGTTTTCACAACTATTTTTCGTCTTTCAATCTGTTGGCCAATAACATTTTTTTTTTAAACGTGCCTCACTCTCAGAAGTTCTCCTGTATCATGAGTGCGTTTACAAACATTTAAATTCACATACACAAACAGCCGGACCTGGAAGAACTGTCTGTAGGCCATACAAATATTTTTTCCGTGCGGGGATCGAACCCGCAACACGTAGAGCAGCAGTCAATCGCTCAGCCACTGCGTCAACCGTGCTGTCAATTAATCAATTAATCTATTTATTTTAATTTAAAATAACTATGACTAACCCAAACTTTTCTCATTACAGAGACTCCCCTCACGATCGCAGCAGGCCTAAAGACACCAGGCAAAGTTCTGATAACCCTTGTGAACGGCGGAGCACTAATAGACTATAGGACCAAAGATGGCAGCACAGCCATGCACAGGGCTATCGAGAAGAACTCTCTAGAAGCTGTGAAGACTCTGCTGGAGTTAGGAGCATCACCTAATTATAAAGATGGGAAGGGATTGACGCCGCTGTATCTCTCGGTGACGAATAAGACGGATCCACTGCTGTGTGAGACCCTCTTACATGATCATGCGACGATTGGGGCTAATGATCTGCAAGGGTGGCAGGAAGTGCATCAGGTGGGTCCAGATAAGAGCTTTTTTTGGAATACTACTAAAGTTGTACGGTGTACTTTTCTTTCTGGCTTTATTTGTCACACACACATTGAGAAAAAAAATTAAATCTGATAATTTTTTTTGATTACATTTTCAATTTCAAACAAACCAAGAGAATCTTCCACTGTCAGATGTGTGTTCCAATCGTAGCCATGAGATGTTTTTCTCAGTTTTGAATACCACTTTACAACTTCATCCTTTATCCAAGATTTATTATGACGTCTTCAGATTAAGAAACTGATTATTAGTTGCGCCTCGTTTTTGTTGTTTTTTTATTTTATATAAATAAATAAACTTATAAATAAATAATATATAAATTTATGTATCCTCGCACTGGAACAACATACAGCAATTAAACCAATGGTGCAAAAAATAAGTTCGGCTACTGATTTCCATCGATCTTGCGGGGGGGAGAAAATGATACAGATTTTAAAGATTAAAAAAAAGATCTTCACATTAATTATTTCCTTCCCCACATTTCCAGGCATGTCGCAACGGCCTGGTCCAGCACTTAGACCACCTGCTCTTCTACGGCGCGGACATGAACAGTCGCAATGCGTCTGGCAACACGCCGCTGCACGTCTGCGCCGTCAACGCCCAAGACTCCTGCGCACGCCAGCTGCTATTCAGGGGGTGCGATAAGGAGGCGTTAAACTTCGCTAACCAGACGCCTTATCAGGTAAATTGTTTATGTTTTAATTTCTTCACACTTACAACACCAAAAAAGTCTTCGGATTTTTTTTTACCAAACACGTCATTAAGCAATAGATTAATGAATTGCCTTCAGAATTTTATAGAAGAGTATATTACACACTTTCTAAATTATGCTGCTGCAAAAATTTTCGTTTTTATTGTGCCGTTGCCGAAACGGAAAAATATAGATTCCTCCTGTGCGTCTTTCTGTCCATCTGTATGTCACAGCCATTTTACTCCGAGACTGTCGGCACCACACAGTTGAATTTGGAGAGCGGGTGTTTTCTTAAGTCAATGGTTGAATAGATATTTGCTTCTAAGCCGTAAAAATTTGTGTCCGCCACCCCCCTCTAATTTCTAAAGTAAGAGGAGGAAAATTCAGAATTCTTCGTTTGATAACTTATAAGATTTTTGTGCCCTATTTATCCCATAGAACCATTTCAAACTTAATTCTTACAATAATAACTTAAAATTCTCAGGTGGCAGTAATAGCAGGCAACTTAGATCTGGCAGAAGTGATAAAAAACTACAAAGCAGACGAAGTCGGTGAGTCCAACCCCGGTTATGTACTGCATGGCTTTGATTGGAGCTTCATATACGCCTTATGTGTTTATTACATGGATTCTTAAATCAATATTAATGTAAGCAAAATGGGGATGGCAACTACAAAACTAATGGCGCCAGCATAGCTAGTTCCAAGCCAGTTGACATTCGACATTTCAAAATAGCTTGACCTTTTTGGGACTTAGCTATGGTCACGCCATCTACAATAAGCTTTGATAGTACTTCCCCATTGACATAAGATTCTTATGCAGAAAGCTTGAAAATGTTGCAAATGCCAATTAGGAACACCACTGCGTTTTTTTTATTTTAAAAAGCGATCTAAGAACCCATGTTGTCAAAAATCCAAAATTTAAGTACTTATTTTATGTGCAATGTTTTAGTATTTTTACCGCAATTACATATACCTACCTATACAAAATGACACACCATACTATTTATATTAAGTAGTATCTGTGTAAATATTTTATAATTAATATTATTGCATGCGTCATCCGTTCTATCTATTCTATTCCATTGCTTAATATCATAATGGTGATGGTTGTATTTTTGGATACCTACGCTAATATATGAAGATATCACTAACCGAACCTAGATTATATACCTACAAACATTAATATGTAAAGGGTTTAAATTATATATTATATTTACCACCTATAGATGTTATTTCCCAAATATTTTATCGCACTATTATTTTTTATACAAAACTTGTGTTCGTCAAAAATTATTTGATGTTTAATTATGTTGTTTTGACGCACGATTCCTTTATTAGTTTGTTCGGTTGCTAAATAAAATATTTCAGTGCCGTTTCGGGGTCCTCCTCGTTACAATCCGAAGAGGAGGTCTGCGGCGTGGGGGGGTTGGTGGAGTGCTGGGGACAGGTCCTCGCTGGCCTCCTCGACCAGGATACCAGCCGAGCTCGACACTCTGCTGCGCCGCCAGCCCGGGCCCGCGGCCTCGCCCTGCAGTCTAGAGAGACCCTTCTCCTCGGCTTCGTCCAGCATTAGTGACGCAAGCCATCCCAGCCATGAGGACGATGCCAGTATACTCACAGGTAAAATTAAGGAGGTTGAGTTGCGTTGGAAGAAAATAGTACAGATGTAGATACGACCACTATAAGACAGCAAAAACGAAAACTACCACACGCACTTAGTAGTAATAATTTATCCATAAAACCAGTTGGAGCCACGTAGTCGTCGTTTCTACACCGTTACATTCCAGCGCGTGGTCCAAGGTTGCGGAACATGGCACCACGGCCACCATGACAACTGACAACCATCACCATGCACCGACATCGCCCGTCCACTCGTTGCATGTTCTATGTGCCTTTATGTCATGTAGTTACCCATCGATCGCTTCTTCGCTTCCTTTTACGACAAAATTATGATTTTTCCACTTATACCCCTTTTAGATTTACCTAGGATGTACGGAAGTTGTGTTTTTAGTGAAATTATACGGTTATTTTTAAGATGATTGAAAGAAAATCTTGCCCTGCTGACAAACTCAGACCCAACTTTATTAACAACTTATGACCTAAACTCCAAAACTTGTATTTAGTGTTTCCTGTTCACAACACTACACGCTTTAAGTCCCCGTCTCCAATTCAAGTGTCCATCACTGTAAAGTTGGCACTAAACCCACACAGAACACTAACCCACTTCGTTCCTCTTGAAGCTCACTGAAAAAAGATACCAATTTTGGACCAAAAAGTACAGACAATATGACACAAATTCCAACCCCGACTGACCGTTGAGCGACGCTAACCCAACAGATAAAAGCGCGGGCGACACAAGCGACATCATATCGGACTCTAGCGGCGTCGGCACCAGCAACTCCGACACCACGTGCTCGCTGCCCGGCGGCGCCACCGTGGTGTGCCTGCAGCCCTACGAGCCCGCCGCGCCCGGCCACGTGCGCCTGCACCAGGGGGACATTGTTGAAGGTACAGTGTCAGGCACTACTGATATAAGCGTGTGACACTCGTGGTATTTGCTATGCTCTTAGGATTCCGCCAAGCCTGGACGCACCAGGGTGATGTCGTCAAGGGTACAGTGCCAGACACATAAGACTACAATAAAATTTTAATCCCTGCTCGTCTGATGGATAGGTACGTACATTTCAAGGAAGTCGATCAGGGATAACGCCAACGGTATAGGGTGCTCTTGGGTACCTACTATTTATTTTGCGGTATTACAACGCTCAAGAAACTTGACCTCAACAATGTCAGACGCTAGAGAGAATAAATTATAAACTTCTTTGATTAGTTCGAGTAGGTATCACACTTCATGAATATTTGATATTTAAGTCGAACCTTAGATAAGTACCTATTCCTAAATAAGTCCTTTCAAGAAGAAGTCATCAGTTCATCACACTTGGTTTCCATACAGAAGTTACAACACACTTACAATTCATTTTTAACTAATATCATTTGTCCTCACAAATCGTACTAAAATATGAATAATACAATATCATTGGTTGCACATTAACTGAAAACAATGTGAGTAACTGATATCATTCATAAGCATGATTCTAACTAAAATAAGCTAAAGTTTCAAAGTTTTGAGTAAAAGCTGTCAAAACCAATTTCAGTCCATGGAAAACTCCCTATTTTGGACATACAATAAGAAATCTTTATTAAGCAAATGTAGGTAGGTACTATCGAAAATTCTAACGTAACCCTATGGCAAACAGTGACGGGAGCCACAGATGATGGTCTACTGGAAGGCACAGTGCGAGGGTCTGGAGCCAGTGGACTGTTCCCTATGCAGTGCGTTCAAGAAGTGCGCCTTCGACAGAACACACAACATCTACATCAGGTATGTCCGAGAAAATAAATCCACAATCCAAAGTAGTCTTGATAACAGTCAGATCTAGGGATCCAGAATTGGTAGTTGGTAATTGATTTCCATTTGGAATAAAGCCAATTCAAATCAGTTTGCTACAGATATTATCATATCAGATAATTTTAGAGTTCCGTACCTCAAAAGGCATCACCCTTATAGGATCACTCGCGTGTCTCTCTGTCCGTCTGTCACAGCCAATTTACTCCCGAAACTACTGGACCGATTGAGGTAAAATTTGGTACACATATATACAAGTCGGTGACCCAAAGACGGATGTGTAACGTAAATTACTGAGTTTTAAACATGGGGGCCACTTTTGGGGTGTAAATTAGGAAAAAAAAAGTTTTGCAAACTATATCGTGTTACATATCAAATGAACGGGCTCATTGTGAGCATCTCAAATATATTTTTTTATAATTAAGATAGATAGTTTAGAAGTTATTTAAGAAAATAGGCGAAAATTTACCACCCCCCCCCCCCCCATTAACTCCAAAACTACAGCAACATTAATTAACTTCTAGCTATAGGTGCGTTGTTGTCCACGAACACTTGCAAACCTTTGCCAAGAAAAAGTAACTTCGGTGCTGTGGATGAAACCAATAATGATACTAAAATTAATAAAATGCAATGGCCAGAAAGATCTTTTTTCACCATAAGACTTTATTTTATTGCTATTCCTGGATTTCAACAGCTTACCTGCAAACATTGCAAAGATATATACTAATCTTACCGTTATTTGCCAGGTGTTAGCGTCGGGGCCAATCCACCACTCCAGGGTGACGGGCAGACGGGAGATGGCGCTCAGCAAGACTTACAGTGCCACTGCGCCTAGGATCAAAAAATCGTAAGTACACTCATTAAACCTTAATTAGATAATGGATGATTCTTAAGCTTTTCCAGATCTAAGTATCTAAGATTTTTTGCCTTTTTCGAAAAGAAATATCCCTCGAATATTTCATAAGCGAATGCAAAAAAGACCTTCAGCTCTACTGTAACAAAGAATTTGTAATAACCGTAATAAAGGTAACGAAATTTTTTCACGGGCAGTTTTAGGCCCGGACTCCATCAAAGCGGAGATGTGCGAATCGGAAAGGAGAGGAGATGCTTAGGAGCTAGGGTGGATACAACGAACGATGCTGTGCGGAGATATTTATTTATTCAGAAAATACATTCTAAGCATACAGCTAAGATACGTACTTGCTAGACCGGAGCAGATATGTGTTTATAGGCTAGAGGCTGCTCACACCAGTTAGCGACCGCCACACTCAACCCGGCACCCACCACACGCAGCTCACGTCTCTTCTTGTCTCCGTTGTGTGATATTGCCGCCTTGGCCTAAACAAATATGAGACATTTCCTCACCTCTCTGCTGAACCGTTTCCGTTTAAAGAAAAGCGGAGACGAGGAGTGGTGTAAATAACGGAATACGATTGGTGGTTTACAACACATTTATGCTCCTATCGTCACATCTCCGCCTTAGTAGAGTCCGGGCGTAACCATCATCATCATCATCAGCCTAGCCTTTTCTCAACTATGTTGGGGTCGGCTTCCAGTCTAATCGGATGCAGTTGAATACCCGTATTTTACATGGAGCGACTGTCTATCTGACCCCCACAACCCAGCTAGCACTGGGTAACACGATACCCTTGGTAAGACTGGTTGTCAGACTTTCGAGCCACTGACTACCTTAACGACTGTCAAAGATCTACAAATGACAGCCGGGACCAATGGCTTAACGTGCTTTCCGAGGCACGGAGGAAACTGTATGTAATGGGTGGTCACGCATCCACGGACCAACCTAGGCAAGCGCGGCTTAACCTAAAGATCGACCCGAGCGGCGTAACCGCCAGCCTCTAAATATCTTACGGTCAAAATCAAACAGTGCGACTGAAAACTAATACGAGACAACGGTTAACTGGTTCCTGTACTAACAAAATAACCACTGCCTATCTATTGTTGACAAATCCTACATAGTTACATCTAAGTGCAATGAAAACAGATGCAGATGGTGTCATCAGAGTATACAAACTTATAAACAGGTCAACAATAGACAATGCTTTAAACATTTCAAACAACAATATCGCATCAGTCGGCGAAGATTGATTTTATTTTGAGTAGTGAGATTGGCAATATAGAACATACAAGCCTGTGATGAATATAATCAGCTCGGTTCTGCACCAGTATTCGAATACTTTCGAAATAGATATGGTGTTTCGGTAATTGCAAATAAGTTTCATAGTGAAAAAGTGTTGTATCGTTCAGTATTTGGAGGGTTGATTAGTGTCACCCAGCAGGGTTTAATTTGATTAATTGCTGGGTGGCACAGAATCTAAGGGTCATGGGAATTTATAATTAGGAACCAAAAAAGATCTAAGCAAGCATTTTGTGTCTGATTGCTCTTTATATCAAAGTGTTTTTATCATCCCCATTATACGGATTCAGTTTGACGAGTTTTAATGCTCACGATGAAATTGAAAATATTTGGCTACTTATGGGCACAATTGAGTGGGTCAGTATTAAACTACATTACATTATACTTGCGTATTGTTCTCACTAATTAAGATCCAATCGATAACTGGTCTATTTTAGTACAGCTCTTGCGGCCCGAAAGCAGGCGCATGAACCCCAAAGGGGAGCCGGGGCCCCTTAAGGTTCTTACAGCCACATTTCATTTCCAGTGTAATCCCTATTATGCTCTGATACTGCTATTATGTAAGGTGTCTCACACTCAAGCTAGGTGTAACGACGATCATCACAGGATGGCTGGCATCAACTGAATGAGAGTTGCCGAGAACAAGAAAAATAATGACCACAGAAGCAGTAGACTGCTACATAATCCGGAGACGTACAAAGGTCTTCTAAATTGGGAATTGTGTTATGGAACTCAAATAGAGTAGGGCAGGATACCTAGCAAGGCGCGGTGGAGTAAAGCTGTGACCTAGTGGCGTCCAGAGAATGGAAAGAGAAGTGTTGGTCGTCTGGCGGCAAGATGGGCAGACGACATTGTTGCCATTGCGGGAATATCCTGGATGAGGCTGGCACAGGAGCGTGGAGCTTGGCAACAGCAAAGAGAGGCCTATACCCAGCAGTGGGTGAAGTCGGCTTTGGATGATGATGATGAGACTGCTATAATACTGATTTGCTGAGGAGTTGGTTCCGCTACTTATTCTGCCTAGCTAAAACAATAGGCGAAGAGTTGATGTTTTGTAAAACCTTTACTTCCGTTCAGAAATTGCTAGTTCTCAGGCGAATTTAAATAGTTTGATAGTTTAGAACAATTGTACGTATCCTCCCAGCTACGGCAACATGGAGACGCGCACGGTGGTGCTGCACCGCGCGCGCCGCGGGTTCGGTTTCGTGCTGCGCGGCGCCAAGGCGTCGTCGCCGCTCATGGAGCTGCGGCCCTCGGAGCGCTGCCCCGCGCTGCAGTACCTGGACGACGTGGACGCCGGCGGCGTGGCCGACCGCGCCGGGCTCAGGAAGGGAGACTTTCTTGTGGCGGTCAGTACTACTTTATTTAAAGAACACAGTAGAGTAATAGGTTAAGGTGGAAGCGGTAGGGTATCCTCCGATATTCAATTCTTCTTACGTTTTTTGCAATTTGCCGGTTAGTGTCAGACTGTTGAAAGAAATACGATTCGCGATCATAACATGTATGTATTTACAGAATTAATCATCATCAAATCAACCCTCTAAGTTCATTTCGGTTGATTAATTGCAAGAAACGGAAGAAAGTCTGAATTTCGCGGGCTACCCTGGCGATCTGACACAGTCTGTCCCCCCCTACTTGGAGGGAGAGCAGCAGCAACGTCTTAAGGCATACCCCACAAGGGGTATGGATACGGGAAGGCCCCTAAGCGTGTTAGTGTAATACCTTGCCCTTTTTTTTTCAACCTCACTAATCCTGGTCTATGTTGGAACTTCAATTTGCGGCAATTTACTCTAGTGCAGGAATTTCTTCATGAGAAATAGCAGCTGTTTTCTCGCTACACATTGCACTTGCATAATAAGCAAACTAGAACGCCAAATATTTACTACTGTTTGACAAACAACTCAATTAGGTAAACTATTCAGAAAATATTCAGTTTCTTGTCACTTTGTTTTGCAAAACACACAAACATAACGTGAATAGGCAAACAATAGTTTCCGCCGAAAATTGTCTCAGTAAAGTCTCGGCCACTCGGTGGCCGACATGGCTGTGCTCCTCAGCTATAGAAAAGTAACGTGATTTCTTTGAGATTGTTGTTTAGTGATAATATTGTTTTTTTTTTATTTTGTACTGGCACTGATTAGAACTTTAATAAACCACACTTTAAATTTACCATCGTTTTTGTTTCTTCTTCATATTTTTTTCTAATCTTTATACTTAGGAACCTCCTTTCAATCACCCTTTTGGACATGTTTAGCTTCGAAGTAGGTTTTCATTCGGTATATTTTTGTGTTTATGCTGTATATTTTTTCTTCCTTTTTTATACTACTTTTATACGGCTTGCGTTTGGCCGCAACTCGCCTGATGTGTAGCGATGACGCGGCCTAGGGTGGAGCCCGCTTGCCGAGAAGAAATAGATTCACTCGATCTTTGAAGAGATCTAGATTTAGCCATTTTTTTTTTATGTGTAGGTATTAGATACATCTCAGTCTTAACCTTCGAGCATTACAGTGAAGTGTTATTTATTTGTTTTATAATTCAAACTCTAAACACTACTCCATTGAATTCGCCACCAAGGACCATTTCGGCCACACTTCGTCCCCTGGTAGATTTTTATTGCTGTTCATCACACACTTCTATCTTCTTTCTCTGGCTCATATCTCGTATCTGTCTCACTCACAGATAAACGGCGAGGACGTGTCGTGCGCGTCGCACGAGCACGTGGTGGAGCTGATCCGCAGCTCCGGGGCACTCGTCTCCATGACTGTTGTCTCGTTGAACAATCATAATGGTAAGTTTTTTTTTACCATAACTTAATAAATCTGACCAGTACGCTGTGAGTGTGGAGCTGTGTTACAAACTATGTTTCCTGCCATCTGTATCCCAAAATATGCACTCAAAGTGACTCCCTGCTGCCACATACCATGCCGTAGCAGTGGCACAAAATTAAAAATGCTGTCGTGCCAGCGTCACGAAGAAGTAGACTAAATAATGCACTATAACTAAAAAAGGAGTTTCCTATTGTTTGAATGTGGTGACGGAGAAAACCTTGCACTCTCAATCCTGCGGATCTCAATACTTTATTTTTTCCAACACAGTCTACGCTCCGGTAGAAGACACAATGAAATATAACTTTACCTATTTTTTGTAGGTACCAACGAGAACAACACGTGTACGGTGCCCACAAGCAAGTCTCAGAACCAACTGTCAAGTTCTGGTCGCCCTTACGCTGCTACCCTACCCAGGAAGGGAGCTGGAGGTATAAAATGTCAAACAAGTACATATCATTAAACAATGTCTTAATATAACGGATGTATACATTTTTTTCTTGCAACAAGAAAAAAGATACATTAAAATGTTATGTCATTAATCGAATTTCACAATAAACACTTGGGTATTATTTCAAAAGAATGTTATAATTTTAGGTCGAGCGCCTGCGCCCGCGCCTCCACGTCGCGATCCACGCACTACGCTGAGTGTGGGACGAGCGAGAGCAAAGTCTATGGTCGCCGGACTTGGTATGTACACACTCAATAAAGAACACTCATTTAATAATTTTATATTTGCGAAGTTTGTCTTTTTTTCCTAAAGTAGTAAATAATTAAGGAAAAGCCGTCCAGGACATTAATTTCTTCTACTCGACATTATGTAATAATCCTTACTGGTGGATTTTGACATTTCAGAGAACGGTGGTGAAAAGGAAGAGAGTTGTGAACCTTTGGGCGTAGCAGGCAAGTCATCGTCAGCTGAATCAGTGCAGTTGCCGGGCGGCAGTAACAGTAAGTACTGTCTTGAAATTTGTCATGTGAAAGAAAACCAGTTCCCCTATTGTGTAACGCACTTGTCTAACGTATTACGAAGTATAAATTGTTAAAACATTGCTTCATATTTTTGAAAAAATAATCTTCTCCTATAAAATTACCTCGCTGATCTTTATACGTGATGCTACATCGATAGAGATCTTACGACCTTCTCAAAGTCTCAGATATTGTCTACTGTCGCAGACAAGATGCCTTAATTCGTTGGTATCATCGAGCATTGGTATCACAAGAATCAGCAGACTGAAGAATCTGTATGTTCTCCAGGCGGCACCCCGGTGTCGGGCACCCCGCTGGCGCCGCGCACGGCCTCCATCCGCGCGCGGCCCGCGTCCGGCCGCATCACCGCCGCCGAGCTGGAGGAGCTGTTCCAGAGGCAGGCGGATGCTGACACCATGTGAGTATATGTTCCCCAGGCGGCACCCCGCACGGCCTCCATCCGCGCGCGGCCCGCGTCCGGCCGCATCACCGCCGCCGAGCTGGAGGAGCTGTTCCAGAGGCAGGCGGATGCTGACACCATGTGAGTATATGTTCCCCAGGCGGCACCCCGCACGGCCTCCATCCGCGCGCGGCCCGCGTCCGGCCGCATCACCGCCGCCGAGCTGGAGGAGCTGTTCCAGAGGCAGGCGGATGCTGACACCATGTGAGTATATGTTCCCCAGGCGGCACCCCGCACGGCCTCCATCCGCGCGCGGCCCGCGTCCGGCCGCATCACCGCCGCCGAGCTGGAGGAGCTGTTCCAGAGGCAGGCGGATGCTGACACCATGTGAGTATATGTTCCCCAGGCGGCACCCCGCACGGCCTCCATCCGCGCGCGGCCCGCGTCCGGCCGCATCACCGCCGCCGAGCTGGAGGAGCTGTTCCAGAGGCAGGCGGATGCTGACACCATGTGAGTATATGTTCCCCAGGCGGCACCCCGCACGGCCTCCATCCGCGCGCGGCCCGCGTCCGGCCGCATCACCGCCGCCGAGCTGGAGGAGCTGTTCCAGAGGCAGGCGGATGCTGACACCATGTGAGTATATGTTCCCCAGGCGGCACCCCGCACGGCCTCCATCCGCGCGCGGCCCGCGTCCGGCCGCATCACCGCCGCCGAGCTGGAGGAGCTGTTCCAGAGGCAGGCGGATGCTGACACCATGTGAGTATATGTTCCCCAGGCGGCACCCCGCACGGCCTCCATCCGCGCGCGGCCCGCGTCCGGCCGCATCACCGCCGCCGAGCTGGAGGAGCTGTTCCAGAGGCAGGCGGATGCTGACACCATGTGAGTATATGTTCCCCAGGCGGCACCCCGCACGGCCTCCATCCGCGCGCGGCCCGCGTCCGGCCGCATCACCGCCGCCGAGCTGGAGGAGCTGTTCCAGAGGCAGGCGGATGCTGACACCATGTGAGTATATGTTCCCCAGGCGGCACCCCGCACGGCCTCCATCCGCGCGCGGCCCGCGTCCGGCCGCATCACCGCCGCCGAGCTGGAGGAGCTGTTCCAGAGGCAGGCGGATGCTGACACCATGTGAGTATATGTTCCCCAGGCGGCACCCCGCACGGCCTCCATCCGCGCGCGGCCCGCGTCCGGCCGCATCACCGCCGCCGAGCTGGAGGAGCTGTTCCAGAGGCAGGCGGATGCTGACACCATGTGAGTATATGTTCCCCAGGCGGCACCCCGCACGGCCTCCATCCGCGCGCGGCCCGCGTCCGGCCGCATCACCGCCGCCGAGCTGGAGGAGCTGTTCCAGAGGCAGGCGGATGCTGACACCATGTGAGTATATGTTCCCCAGGCGGCACCCCGCACGGCCTCCATCCGCGCGCGGCCCGCGTCCGGCCGCATCACCGCCGCCGAGCTGGAGGAGCTGTTCCAGAGGCAGGCGGATGCTGACACCATGTGAGTATATGTTCCCCAGGCGGCACCCCGCACGGCCTCCATCCGCGCGCGGCCCGCGTCCGGCCGCATCACCGCCGCCGAGCTGGAGGAGCTGTTCCAGAGGCAGGCGGATGCTGACACCATGTGAGTATATGTTCCCCAGGCGGCACCCCGCACGGCCTCCATCCGCGCGCGGCCCGCGTCCGGCCGCATCACCGCCGCCGAGCTGGAGGAGCTGTTCCAGAGGCAGGCGGATGCTGACACCATGTGAGTATATGTTCCCCAGGCGGCACCCCGCACGGCCTCCATCCGCGCGCGGCCCGCGTCCGGCCGCATCACCGCCGCCGAGCTGGAGGAGCTGTTCCAGAGGCAGGCGGATGCTGACACCATGTGAGTATATGTTCCCCAGGCGGCACCCCGCACGGCCTCCATCCGCGCGCGGCCCGCGTCCGGCCGCATCACCGCCGCCGAGCTGGAGGAGCTGTTCCAGAGGCAGGCGGATGCTGACACCATGTGAGTATATGTTCCCCAGGCGGCACCCCGCACGGCCTCCATCCGCGCGCGGCCCGCGTCCGGCCGCATCACCGCCGCCGAGCTGGAGGAGCTGTTCCAGAGGCAGGCGGATGCTGACACCATGTGAGTATATGTTCCCCAGGCGGCACCCCGCACGGCCTCCATCCGCGCGCGGCCCGCGTCCGGCCGCATCACCGCCGCCGAGCTGGAGGAGCTGTTCCAGAGGCAGGCGGATGCTGACACCATGTGAGTATATGTTCCCCAGGCGGCACCCCGCACGGCCTCCATCCGCGCGCGGCCCGCGTCCGGCCGCATCACCGCCGCCGAGCTGGAGGAGCTGTTCCAGAGGCAGGCGGATGCTGACACCATGTGAGTATATGTTCCCCAGGCGGCACCCCGCACGGCCTCCATCCGCGCGCGGCCCGCGTCCGGCCGCATCACCGCCGCCGAGCTGGAGGAGCTGTTCCAGAGGCAGGCGGATGCTGACACCATGTGAGTATATGTTCTCCAGGCGGCACCCCGCACGGCCTCCATCCGCGCGCGGCCCGCGTCCGGCCGCATCACCGCCGCCGAGCTGGAGGAGCTGTTCCAGAGGCAGGCGGATGCTGACACCATGTGAGTATATGTTCCCCAGGCGGCACCCCGCACGGCCTCCATCCGCGCGCGGCCCGCGTCCGGCCGCATCACCGCCGCCGAGCTGGAGGAGCTGTTCCAGAGGCAGGCGGATGCTGACACCATGTGAGTATATGTTCCCCAGGCGGCACCCCGCACGGCCTCCATCCGCGCGCGGCCCGCGTCCGGCCGCATCACCGCCGCCGAGCTGGAGGAGCTGTTCCAGAGGCAGGCGGATGCTGACACCATGTGAGTATATGTTCCCCAGGCGGCACCCCGCACGGCCTCCATCCGCGCGCGGCCCGCGTCCGGCCGCATCACCGCCGCCGAGCTGGAGGAGCTGTTCCAGAGGCAGGCGGATGCTGACACCATGTGAGTATATGTTCCCCAGGCGGCACCCCGCACGGCCTCCATCCGCGCGCGGCCCGCGTCCGGCCGCATCACCGCCGCCGAGCTGGAGGAGCTGTTCCAGAGGCAGGCGGATGCTGACACCATGTGAGTATATGTTCCCCAGGCGGCACCCCGCACGGCCTCCATCCGCGCGCGGCCCGCGTCCGGCCGCATCACCGCCGCCGAGCTGGAGGAGCTGTTCCAGAGGCAGGCGGATGCTGACACCATGTGAGTATATGTTCCCCAGGCGGCACCCCGCACGGCCTCCATCCGCGCGCGGCCCGCGTCCGGCCGCATCACCGCCGCCGAGCTGGAGGAGCTGTTCCAGAGGCAGGCGGATGCTGACACCATGTGAGTATATGTTCCCCAGGCGGCACCCCGCACGGCCTCCATCCGCGCGCGGCCCGCGTCCGGCCGCATCACCGCCGCCGAGCTGGAGGAGCTGTTCCAGAGGCAGGCGGATGCTGACACCATGTGAGTATATGTTCCCCAGGCGGCACCCCGCACGGCCTCCATCCGCGCGCGGCCCGCGTCCGGCCGCATCACCGCCGCCGAGCTGGAGGAGCTGTTCCAGAGGCAGGCGGATGCTGACACCATGTGAGTATATGTTCCCCAGGCGGCACCCCGCACGGCCTCCATCCGCGCGCGGCCCGCGTCCGGCCGCATCACCGCCGCCGAGCTGGAGGAGCTGTTCCAGAGGCAGGCGGATGCTGACACCATGTGAGTATATGTTCCCCAGGCGGCACCCCGCACGGCCTCCATCCGCGCGCGGCCCGCGTCCGGCCGCATCACCGCCGCCGAGCTGGAGGAGCTGTTCCAGAGGCAGGCGGATGCTGACACCATGTGAGTATATGTTCCCCAGGCGGCACCCCGCACGGCCTCCATCCGCGCGCGGCCCGCGTCCGGCCGCATCACCGCCGCCGAGCTGGAGGAGCTGTTCCAGAGGCAGGCGGATGCTGACACCATGTGAGTATATGTTCCCCAGGCGGCACCCCGCACGGCCTCCATCCGCGCGCGGCCCGCGTCCGGCCGCATCACCGCCGCCGAGCTGGAGGAGCTGTTCCAGAGGCAGGCGGATGCTGACACCATGTGAGTATATGTTCCCCAGGCGGCACCCCGCACGGCCTCCATCCGCGCGCGGCCCGCGTCCGGCCGCATCACCGCCGCCGAGCTGGAGGAGCTGTTCCAGAGGCAGGCGGATGCTGACACCATGTGAGTATATGTTCCCCAGGCGGCACCCCGCACGGCCTCCATCCGCGCGCGGCCCGCGTCCGGCCGCATCACCGCCGCCGAGCTGGAGGAGCTGTTCCAGAGGCAGGCGGATGCTGACACCATGTGAGTATATGTTCCCCAGGCGGCACCCCGCACGGCCTCCATCCGCGCGCGGCCCGCGTCCGGCCGCATCACCGCCGCCGAGCTGGAGGAGCTGTTCCAGAGGCAGGCGGATGCTGACACCATGTGAGTATATGTTCCCCAGGCGGCACCCCGCACGGCCTCCATCCGCGCGCGGCCCGCGTCCGGCCGCATCACCGCCGCCGAGCTGGAGGAGCTGTTCCAGAGGCAGGCGGATGCTGACACCATGTGAGTATATGTTCCCCAGGCGGCACCCCGCACGGCCTCCATCCGCGCGCGGCCCGCGTCCGGCCGCATCACCGCCGCCGAGCTGGAGGAGCTGTTCCAGAGGCAGGCGGATGCTGACACCATGTGAGTATATGTTCCCCAGGCGGCACCCCGCACGGCCTCCATCCGCGCGCGGCCCGCGTCCGGCCGCATCACCGCCGCCGAGCTGGAGGAGCTGTTCCAGAGGCAGGCGGATGCTGACACCATGTGAGTATATGTTCCCCAGGCGGCACCCCGCACGGCCTCCATCCGCGCGCGGCCCGCGTCCGGCCGCATCACCGCCGCCGAGCTGGAGGAGCTGTTCCAGAGGCAGGCGGATGCTGACACCATGTGAGTATATGTTCCCCAGGCGGCACCCCGCACGGCCTCCATCCGCGCGCGGCCCGCGTCCGGCCGCATCACCGCCGCCGAGCTGGAGGAGCTGTTCCAGAGGCAGGCGGATGCTGACACCATGTGAGTATATGTTCCCCAGGCGGCACCCCGCACGGCCTCCATCCGCGCGCGGCCCGCGTCCGGCCGCATCACCGCCGCCGAGCTGGAGGAGCTGTTCCAGAGGCAGGCGGATGCTGACACCATGTGAGTATATGTTCCCCAGGCGGCACCCCGCACGGCCTCCATCCGCGCGCGGCCCGCGTCCGGCCGCATCACCGCCGCCGAGCTGGAGGAGCTGTTCCAGAGGCAGGCGGATGCTGACACCATGTGAGTATATGTTCCCCAGGCGGCACCCCGCACGGCCTCCATCCGCGCGCGGCCCGCGTCCGGCCGCATCACCGCCGCCGAGCTGGAGGAGCTGTTCCAGAGGCAGGCGGATGCTGACACCATGTGAGTATATGTTCCCCAGGCGGCACCCCGCACGGCCTCCATCCGCGCGCGGCCCGCGTCCGGCCGCATCACCGCCGCCGAGCTGGA
This sequence comes from Eurois occulta, assembly GCA_950022335.1. Classification (NCBI taxonomy): domain Eukaryota; kingdom Metazoa; phylum Arthropoda; class Insecta; order Lepidoptera; family Noctuidae; genus Eurois; species Eurois occulta. Next base: position 16,656,162 of record OX465486.1, on the reverse strand, counting down.
GGAGCTGTTCCAGAGGCAGGCGGATGCTGACACCATGTGAGTATATGTTCCCCAGGCGGTACCCCGCACAAACAGACAACACCACATCAAACGTTCTCAAAACTCGATCACGTACTTGTGAAATAGCAGAGACAGCATGAGGGCAAATGAAAAAATCGGCTGAATGTGAAGTTATAAAGTTTTTACTGCGGGCTTCTTCAGTTCACACATACACGAAACAAATAATGTGGGCAAGGGAAGCTTATCAATAAAGCCTTTTATTAAATTCAGCATTATTACATTTCAGCCTTGGCAACAACGCGATGATGACTCGCTCGGCGTTCCAGGGCGGTTCTAACTCTCCCCCCTACTCCCCTGCGCGTGCGCCGAACAGGGTGTACGCGTCTGTGGCTGAGATGAAAAGGTCACGAGGCAAAGTAAGTTGTTTTTATACACTTGCACCTGTGAAGAAATGATGTTCTTAGTGCACGCAATAGAGACAAATTCATGTAAATTAAGAAGCATTTAAAGAAAATTAAGAATGTAACCCTATTCTTCTTAGTGCAGTATGCAACATTGAACTCAATGCAATTAACCCAGCTAAAAAACATTCAAGGGCTCTCGGTATACGGCCTAAACATTACTCATACTATGCGGTTTTCCTCAAGTCCCATTACAAAACGTCACTCTATATATGAAGCTTGCGCAATTAATTTTATCGTTATACCTACATCAGATTAGCCTTTTTCTTACTACTTTTTATTGAATTTACGATGAAGAGTTATCCTTCTTTCTTATAATTAAACTTTGTTCGTGTACAGCTATGGAGCAAGTCGAGTAGCAGCACGTTACGTCGTGACTTCCACTCGACGCCTGACTTAGCAGCCGAACACACTGCTCACCCACCGAGGACGCGCTCCAGCGAAGATGTGCACGGTATGAATGATCTTTTTACCACACCATCTCGGACGGGCGGTCTAGTAATTGGGTATTTTAACTATAACGAATCCAAAACGAGCCACAGCGTCCTGTGCCTATAGGTTCTGGGTCGGAGTGGTGCGAAGGCGTGCAAGAACTAACCAATCACAGCAGATACGAGAAATGTGATGTGGGATTTCAACCGATGTGATTGGTTGGTCGATTCGCACTTTGGTGGAAACTGGGCCTAAGGATGACTTTGAGAAGATAGTTGGAGTTAACAGCCATCAGCTGTAATGCATCGTATCTCATATTAAATGCCCGCCCCCCCTGCAGCCCCCGGGCGCGTGCCGCCCCCGGCTCACCCGCCGCCCCCGCCCCCCGCGCCGGGCGCCGCCCCCGCCTCCACGTTCCGCCCCGCCGACCAGGCCAAGCTGTACGCGTCGCCGCGGGACCTGGACAGCGTGGTCTACCGCAACACCAACAATGACAGCTCACACAACGTAAGTGTGCTAAAAGATATCTTAATTTTTCCTTGTCTCAATTACACCCAAAGCGATTATTTAAAAATAATGGTATGTTTCCTTTGAGTAAAATTTGCTATCTCTAGTATAAAGTACTGGAAAGTACTTTAAATAGCTCCAGATGAGGTTGAAACATTCCACCCTGTATAATCTAATGAGCATCGTTAATCCTCCAAAAACCAATTGTTTATGTGATGCTTGTTATTTCAGAATCGCAAATCGACATCGCTGCGGTCGTGGGCGGGCCCTAACCGGCCTCAGTCGGCCGACGAGCCCGGCAACCAGTACGCACAGCCCTTCAACACACAACACAAGGGCTTCGTTAGACAGGTATACGACAGAAGAATACGACTAGGTACTAGAGTTCACTGACGGTCTACCACTTTTCACCCTTATGCCCTCAGTAATAAGGTTCTAAAGTGGTGGCTGCGGGACTGTTCGAAAGAAATACCGCGGCTCTGGAACACAAAGGGCAAAAGAAGGAACATGGATGGGTTTTAGTCAGTAAAAGTCTCACACTCCCTTCCGCTCCGCCCAGAGCGGGACTGATTTGATGAATCCCCATCCCATAAAAAAAAGAAGTAGTCTACTGTCAGTGAACTCGGTAGTACATACATAGGTACGTGAGTCGTTTCCACATCCCTCGTCCTCCTCCTCGTCATACTTGGTCACAAATCATGAAGGTGTTCCAAAGATCTTTGGACATAACATACATAACACTGCACTGACACGTTTTTCCCATGTGAGGTAAGCAGAAATTACAGGACGACAGCTACTAGGGTCCTTACATAGTTCTTTTGCTTTGTCCACGCTCATAATCTGATTCCACACACGTCGATTGCGATTGCGAGTACTATGCACTCCACCTGTTTCCACATACTTGATGGAAATTGGAAATTACTATGAGGACTACGCTTTTAGCGGCTATAAAAATAAATCTATCATAAACTTTATTTGATAAGAATTGACATTCTTGTGCCCCAACTTTACTATTATTTTAAGATCTTGTAAAACACATGTGATATGCAATAAAGAATTGAATTAAATTGAAAATTGCTCAATCTGTCCAAGATATTATTAAAATGGAAAGTAAAAAAAGTTAAAATGTACAGTTTTAATGCGATTCCGCCTACTAACTTCATAACTGAATCTTCCAGAATTCAACTCCTGCGCCGCCAATCCCTGAGCCGGATTACAGTATGTCAGAATCAGACGATGAAGTGGATGCGAAGCCCAAAAGCGAACCCGCCGCTGTTGCCGAGACCAGCGCCAACAGCAACGCAAGGTGAGTCTAAAGATGAGGCTTGTAAAGTTTAGTTTTCATTGGGTTAAACGTCGAATGTTTGGGCAAATATTGGTGGTGCCAAATTAGGAGTTAATTGGGTGTTTCTTGGATTTTCGGTTGTTCAAAGACATAATAATGATTATAATGTTGTCTTCTTAAATAAATGTTTATTTGTAAATTATTCTTTCTGATGATCACTAACAGCTAGCCTTGTGGCGTAGGGTTTTATCAAAATATTGTTAACAAAGAGCATGAGAGAATGCATGTCCTAATATACCTTAACATTTTCAGGGTACCAATATACGCAACGATATTTGAGAATGATGCGGAATAAATGTTTAATTTTGAGCTTTGATTCTTAACAAATAAGGTATAGTCTGATTGTCAATGGATTACGCGTCGCTGGGAAAGCGCTTATGTGTTTGTAAACAGTCACTTTCACAAAACCCATTTGTCTCAACACAGATTCACATGTCCTACTTTATCACAGCAAATCATTACATTTTTGTCCATTGTTTTGCAGTTCTAAAACATTAAATGGATCAATCCAAGAGAGCAAAATCAGAGTATTAAAAAAAGTTCATTCCTTTCTGAGAAACTGGTGACTGGCGGTTGGGTTTGGTTAGTCCATACAATACAGTTCAAAATGAAAGTAAAAATAAAAACACATTGCACTAAATCCACAGACAGTAGAAAACATTATTCACAGGGTACCTACACAGTGATTAACTCTCTTCTCATTGTCATTTTACGAAATTATATGTTACACGTTTGTTTATTTGTGGGTGATGTTGACTTTTATGTGATCTTTTTTGTTTTAATTGTATTGTATTACAACGATTGAATTGAATATTCTTGGTTGGAATTTCATCAATGAAATTGAATGTGATTAGCATTATTTAACTGCGTTTAAAACTGTTAGTGTGAAGGTTCTGGAACAAAGATGACACTGAAAGCTTTTAAACACGGTTGAGGTGTACTGGTTGCGATCAATTTTAATGGCGGAATCGGCCCTTAATGTGTTGACTTTCGAGGTTTATTAGTTTGATTACGGTGACAGCTAAATTAAAAATAAAGCTCACTGATTGACATAATTAACGAAAATCTGTACAATTTCAGCGGCAGCAGTTCGGGTTCAAGTTCGATGCAGCATTCGTTCTCTGTGGACGAGATCCAGAAGATTCGCACTCGTCTCAAATCATCCAAATCGTGCGGCGACGAGCTGGGCGTGGAGCGCGACGACGGCGACAACTCGTCGTCCGGCGTGTCCTCCGACCAGGAGGCGCAGGCGCGGCCGCCGCCCCGCCGGGACAAAGTGTCCTTCTGCTCCTCCGTCACCGTCAAGTCTTCTAACGACGTCATCAGCACGGAGCCCGTGCACTCGTCCAGCGAGAGCCTGGCGCCGCCGCCGCCGCCCATGCAGCGACACAACTCGCTGACGCGCAAGCGCGCCACGGCCGCCCTGCTGCGCGGCAGCGCGGGCGGGCCGCGCGGACGCTCCGCGGCGGAGCGGCTGGGCGTGGACCCGTCGCGCGCGCCGGGGCGGCGCGGCGCGGCGCTGCTGGCGGCGCTGCCCCCGCCGGCCGAGGAGCCGGGCGCGGGCGGCGGGGGCGCGGAGCTGGCGCCGGCGCTGGAGCTGGCGCCGGTGCTGGCGCCGCCGCCGCAGTTCAGCGACCGCGTGCGCGTGGTGGGCGCGCTGCCCAAGCGGCTGGCGCACCTGCAGTAGCGCTCGACGCAGTCGGTCTTATGAACCCTAGGATAATAAATCTTCACTTTTCGTACCCTCGTCGTAGGCTTAAACCCGTAACGTCGTCGCCCGCGTCTCGTCGGCGACGAACGAGAAACGTTTTGTAATCGAGCGACTAAATGAAACCAAAGATTTATAGTATTTATTGTTGAGGAGTTAACATTGATATAGTTGAAACTAATTTTTATACATTCCCTTATTAAGCTAGTATTAACATGCGTTTCACGAAACATTATTATTGGTATTACTTTACTGTTATCCCGACGTAGCGGTTTTATTCTGTTCATTGTAGCAAATTTATTTAATTCTAATTCCTATGTTATAATTTCAACCCTTTTACAACGCAACCAAGTGCCATTCGTATGTATGATTTTAATATATTTTTATAATATATATCTGTAAATATTTTACGAGAGCTATTTTCGAGTTAAAAGAGTGGACCAGACGCGTAAATACAAAAGCATCCGGCCAACATATTATATATTTAAAAAAGCAGATTATTTATTAAACACTGGTATTTATGAACGTTGATATACATATTTATATGGAACATATTGTGCTGTGTTACTATCGATCGTTATCATTTTATTGTTTTCATTCGTCCATGGGTACGTCGGCATGGTCCACTCTTTTGACGACATATTATTGAATTATTATGTTTACAATGGCCGCGAAGGCGATTATTTGAATTGAATGTGTTCTCATAGAAGACTAGCGCTTGAACCAAACTCACTAGCGTTTCATCCGTTCCATGATATTGTAAAGATTTTATACTAATCGAAATACATCCGTGCGTCATTTAGATATAGTTTATATCGCAAAGAGAGTGTAACACCAATTTTATATTTCATTAATCGATTTTGTATCTTATTCTACTGTACTTTAGATATCATTTTTGCGAAAATGTAATTGTGACTCTTCGAAATTATCTTATAAAAATGAATAACTGAAAGAATCAACTCTCACCTATGTTTAAAATCACTTACCCTTTTGCTTTTATGAAAAGGGAAGAAGGATTTATTATATTATAGCCCCAATAAGAGGTGTATCGAAATCTTACCTGATATATTTATAATACCTGCCAATGTACAGACTTCAGCACATCTAGCTACCCGAAACTGTCAAACTTTCCCAATCAACCTTGAACCTAAAGCTTTAGCAATAAAGTTGAAAATCTATTAAAGAAATTTGACAGATTGTAGTCGCTTGATTTGCTGGCGTCTGTACGACAGAGTGAACTGAGGAATAACATTCCATATTGTCATGGTGTCTGTTTATATATAAGTAAACGACTTGCAAACACTACCTAAATAACGATCAGCCTAATACGAGAAGCCATTTTGGATCTTATTTCATTGACGTTAAGTTTTATATTGTTTGTTAATAGCAATAGAATTTTTACCGAAAGTTAAGTCCCCTGTTTCGCGACACCCAGAAACTAGAAACTATTTACCAGATAAAATAAAAATGTTAGATTTTATCGTTATCGGGGTAAGGAAACAGGAAGCGTTCAATGTTAAAATTAGCTGAATTATAGCAGAATTTTAAAATAGTAAGTCGCATATAGTCGGCTTTAGCCTCCACATGTATTATTAGCACAATCAATTAATTTGTTTATTAACGTTTGTATTATTTCGTTATAATCGTCTTGTCATTATTTTAAGTTGTATAAATGTATTGTCTACTTAAGGCATAGATAGGTAGTGGTAATTATTAGGGCAATACTTGATTGTAGAGTATCGGTCGGTAAGAGGGAGCGTCTCGATGGAACTTCCGCTCATTTGACTGCTCTTGAAAAATAGAAATTTGCAGCTCTTCGCACATTTAAAAAAATCCCTTTATAATTCTGCTACATACCATATACTTTTGTAAAATAAGTCTCATAGGTCAATTTTCAAATGCATTTGTTAAATACCCCACCTGAAAATACTTTGTATATACATTTAAATGCTCAATCTATTTCAAATTTTAATAAATAAGAGTAAAATCTGAAAATTTTAACCCACCTTAAAAAAATCTACAAATATCATACGAATATGTAATTGGACAGCGTGAATAAATAACGAATAAAGCGGCAGTGTTATGCAAAATGGATAATGAGCTTTAAAGTTTAGCGACTAGAATTCAAAACTCATTTTGTTAGGTCGCTTGATTATTTGTTTCGAACCGTCCTGATATATTATTCTTGATTAAAAAAACTAGGGTTAGTTAAATGAGCGACAGAACCCAACGTGCTGTGGTTTTGTATAATACAATTGTGTTTCGCGTTTCATTTGAATCTCAGTATCGGACGTGTAACTACAACTTGGTATACTTTCAAATGAAAAATTAAATGTTTCATCACTTATTTTTGAAGTTTTATTTACTTACACATTACATACATAACTAACGTCACATAACACAGATCACACAGACATTCCCTGAACAAGTCAACGTGTTCGTTAAAAAAATATAAATATTGCACTGTGGCAAGACAAAATTGTTCTCTAACAGAAATACACACATTTCAAATTAATTTCATGTTTTTGATAATAATTTAGATAAAGCCAATGGTTTAATGGCCAAGAGCCTCGAGCAATACCTGAGGAGGCTCTCGTTAGGCAGCTGGATCAAGCGCTTGATTCAGAAAGCAGTACTCCTGGACACGTATTGTTAGGAGGTTCCTCTCTGAAACCCTGAAAGCCGGTAGCTTGGACCCTGTTCCCGATACCGGTGGGCTACTATTTTTTTATATTCTTAAATGTTTTTGTTGTAATATTATTATAAAATAAATATTTAAAAATATAACAAAAGGGTATGGACATCAATTTAGAAAAAAAAAAACATATTTTCATATTCGATATCCTATTCTACTACAAGACCGAGATGATGAATGATGACGCACGGCGACCTATCTATCAATCTATGCAAAACCAGTTAAAATGGATTTCATTGTATTGAAAATCTATACAAAGCGAGGCCAAGTTATAATGGAAATGTATAGTTTGATGTATCGCCGTGTACTACCGCGCTCACTAACAGTGACCACTTTTCAATCCTTATGCCTTGAGCCATCATTATCTGTCTAGCCTTTTCCCAAATATGTTGGGGTCGGCTTCCAGTCTAACCGGATGCAGCTTAATACCAGTATTTTACGTGGAGCGACTGCCTATCTGACCTCCACAACCCAGTTAGTACGACGGTGGTAATACGATACCCTTTGGTAAGACTGGTTGTCAGGCTTCCCTGATGATCCTTATGCCTTGAGTAATAAGGTTGAAAAGTGGTTGACCGTCGTCAGTGAGCGCGGTAGTACCTTGGCTTGGCATTATACAGTCCGATCACAGTTTTTTTTCAGCAACATTATTATAACGAGATTAACCTTTTAAACGCCATCGTCACATAATATAATTGTGTGACAAGCAAGCACGTGCCCTGTACGCTAACAACCCAAATATGTAACAAAATGGTAGGTGAAATTGTGGCTTGGCGTGGAGGGCACGCGCGTGCGATATGCTCTGACGGTCAAAAGGTTAAAGATCATAGTGATTATTTTTCAGCAACATTATTATAACGAGATTAACCTTTTAAACGCCATCGTCACATAATATAATTGTGTGACAAGCAAGCACGTGCCCTGTACGCTAACAACCCAAATATGTAACAAAATGGTAGGTGAAATTGTGAGGGCACGCGCGTGCGATATGCTCTGACGGTCAAAAGGTTAAAGATCATAGTGATTATGTCACAGTTCTTGTTTACTTTTTAGTTTATCAATGTTGGTTTACAGTTAATCAATATTAGTCTAATTCTTTTGTTTCTATTATTGTACACCCTATTATGTGGTAGAGACTTTTTTTTAATTTTACCACCTACTACAATAATAAATGTATATTCTATACTTATAACATCACAGCTATAATCCCGGAAGGGTTAGGCAGAGGTACACCTAATAGTACACAAACATTTTGCCAGTTAATTTTTTTAAGTTCCATGTAATGAGGGCGAGCCTATTGCCATCAATCGAGCACTAATCTAGACTCCGTGACTGTTATTATGAAATTCTCGATTGAAAAGCCCAATAACACGTTGCCCGACGCGGGAATCGAACCCAGGACCCCATGCTCACCATTCACGCTTGTGATCACTTGAACAACAAAGTAGTCTTTCCTTATTAACAAAAAATTAAGTTCATTGTTCATTGACAGTCCTTTTCAGCAAATTCAGAGGTAAAATAACTTAGAACTATCACTGTAAAACAACTGCTATACTCCAATTGTAGAGTAAAGACGGGGACATGCAAAGCCAAGGATATGCCAAGTAAAGTTTATCATTCTTAGCTTATGAGAGCTCACATTAAAACTAACAATAGTAAATGCAAATTGGACGGACGATTACTTAATCAAAACATTATCACATACAACAATAATAAAACACTCCTCAAAGTGTTATCTCAAGGCGTTTCATCGAATTAACTAACCTTGAAGATAACGGCGGGATTTCGTAAAACTTATCGGTAATGGACGGAGCGAACTACTTTGAACTTTACTTAGTTTAAAGTAAGACTTAGTTTAGTATGACTTGTTTTAATAGACGAAGTGAATGAGTTTGTACTTTATCAGTATGTGTTAAGGTTCAGTTTTACGTGTTGTGTTGACTACTCGATTGTTTATTGCGACCTCGTGTGTCGAACACGTGTTGATGACGATAGTTCATACATTACAATCAAATCACAACACCAATTTACGTTTTAATCTCTTTTGTCTCTGCTAGACATAGACAGGGAACTTTTTATAACGTAACACCACTTTCTACGGGTTGATTTAGTGACCGCACTATGCTATTATGATTAGTTGTGGTCGCAACCAGAATTTCAGAAGAATTTTATTTAGACTACTCTGAAGTGTTAAGGTCCATGTAGGCCGCTACATCATCGATCTTGACGAGTCGGCGATAATCGACGTTCTCACCACACATTGGACACTTGCCTTCTTCTTGGAGAATTCTGTAAAATAACAAATTTAATTTTGAACTGCTGAAGGTAAGGGATTACCCTTTGAGCGCCATAATCACATATACGTGACAAGCAAGCGCGTGCCCTGTACGCCAAACGACACAAATATGTGATAAAATGGTAGGTGAAATTGTGGCTTGACGTGGAGGGCACGCGCGTGCGTTTATGCTCTGGCGGTCAAAAGGTTATTAATATTTTATTTATGCCAGGGACTTGGTTACTTAATTTATTGTAGGCAACATTTTAAATACTTACTCAACAAATTCTGATAGAATAGCTGGGAAGTCGCATTCTGGACACGCGGTCAGATCATCCTTCACAATGTGAAGTCCCTGTAAAGACATCAAATGAAAAGTTATAATTGTTTCAACTTTATCTTGAATTCCGTAGCCTAAACCTGAACGTTTTCCACCCTTTCTGTCTTTCAAACATACTTCTTTGCATAGGGGTTTTAACACGCTTTTATCAGCTTCAAACTTAACTAACTTAGTACATTTATGTAAAAAAAATCTTAGAAGTTAAATTTGACCCACTTCCCAGCATCCGATTGAACTGAAATTTTGCTTACATGTTTAGTTTGGATGACAATGCATGGTTAGCTAAGTGAAGTCATCCTAAATCCAATATGGCGGACTCGGAATGATGGCGGACTAGTTATTTTTTATGCATTCCCATGACACGAGTATCAAATGAAAGGGTTTTCTGAGAAGAATACGAGAATCGACTTTTTAAAAATATAATATAAATGCTTTTTGTTGGATAGAGGGAGAGGAAAAACAAAAAAAAGACGGACGGATTACGTGAGGAATGATATGGAAGAAAAAGGAGTAAATAATATCGGTGACGGTTTACAGAGGATATTGGAGTTGAACCGATCCCAAGTGTGACATTATACAAGAGCTGGAAGATGATGATGTCATCCAGTAGCACGCCTCAGACTGTTTGATATAATAACTAACGGTAGCTAAACAGAAGGGCACATCGACCTCGCAGTGCGCGCACGTGAGCTCGGCCACGGGCAGTGCGCGCGCGCAGTGCGGGCACGGCGCGGCGCGGGCGCAAGATGATGATGTCATCCAGTAGCACGCCTCAGACTGTTTGATATAATAACTCACGGTAGCTAAACAGAAGGGCACATCGACCTCGCAGTGCGCGCACGTGAGCTCGGCCACGGGCAGTGCGCGCGCGCAGTGCGGGCACGGCGCGGCGCGGGCGCAAGATGATGATGTCATCCAGTAGCACGCCTCAGACTGTTTGATATAATAACTCACGGTAGCTAAACAGAAGGGCACATCGACCTCGCAGTGCGCGCACGTGAGCTCGGCCACGGGCAGTGCGCGCGCGCAGTGCGGGCACGGCGCGGCGCGGGCGCAAGATGATGATGTCATCCAGTAGCACGCCTCAGACTGTTTGATATAATAACTCACGGTAGCTAAACAGAAGGGCACATCGACCTCGCAGTGCGCGCACGTGAGCTCGGCCACGGGCAGTGCGCGCGCGCAGTGCGGGCACGGCGCGGCGCGGGCGCAAGATGATGATGTCATCCAGTAGCACGCCTCAGACTGTTTGATATAATAACTCACGGTAGCTAAACAGAAGGGCACATCGACCTCGCAGTGCGCGCACGTGAGCTCGGCCACGGGCAGTGCGCGCGCGCAGTGCGGGCACGGCGCGGCGCGGGCGCAAGATGATGATGTCATCCAGTAGCACGCCTCAGACTGTTTGATATAATAACTCACGGTAGCTAAACAGAAGGGCACATCGACCTCGCAGTGCGCGCACGTGAGCTCGGCCACGGGCAGTGCGCGCGCGCAGTGCGGGCACGGCGCGGCGCGGGCGCAAGATGATGATGTCATCCAGTAGCACGCCTCAGACTGTTTGATATAATAACTCACGGTAGCTAAACAGAAGGGCACATCGACCTCGCAGTGCGCGCACGTGAGCTCGGCCACGGGCAGTGCGCGCGCGCAGTGCGGGCACGGCGCGGCGCTCGCGGCCGGGGGAGCTGCGCGCGCGCCGTGCCGCACCACGCTCTCTATCTTCTTCACGTACTTGGGGTCGATCTGGTGGAAGAAAATAGTACTTGTTGTGAGATTATTTCAAAAGGCCGTAGACCTGTGACATAGTGAGACAGGATTCAGCCATCAACGTAGCTCAGTACGAACACACACCATACGAACCTCGCGAACTGTACTTTTGATTTTGTGATTACTAACTCACCTCACCTTTTTTTTTTCTTTTTCGGGTGGGAAATCATCAAATGACTCCTCCCGCTCTGGGCGGAGCGGAAGGTATTGTCAGATTTTTACTGACTAAAAACCACCCATGTTCCTTCTTTTGCCCTTTATGTTCCAGGGCCGCGGTATCTCTTTCGAACAGTCCCGCAGCCCTAGCAGGCATCGGCCCTTGCGGGCCCCTCCTGTTAGCTGACATCTCTTTGAGGCGCGCGTGGAACACGAACGCGCCGTCGACACGGCCTGTCGTCATAAGACGGACGGACGGCGAGCTAGCCCATTACTCACCGTCCACAGGCCCGCGCCTACGGTGGCCGAGAGCCATCACGTGGCCCCCGACGCCCGGTGCTTCTCCCGCGGCGGCTGGGACGTGAGGTTCTCATAATTAAATACCTGAGATCGATATTCTGGCTGCATCAATACTCTGGCCCAATGGTAAGCTTGGTGCTTCAACCCAGCGCGACTGCACTCGATGACCGTTGATGTCAATATTGATACTTGATCTGTAATCATTACATAAAATCAGATTAATAAAAAAAAATACTTTAAATGCGATTTTTAGTAATAGTAAGACATTAGGCAATTAATAAGGGGTAAATAAAACTGATGGTTGACTACTTGGAACATACGTTGTGGCGTCGGGAAGAATGTAACATCGGCGGCAGTACGTAGCAGAAGTCTAGCGGCCAAGTCGTGACGACCACGCTTCACGTGTGTGCGGACCTAGAAAACAATAAAAAAACATTTCATTTTCTTGTCATCATTTTTTACAGCGGGAAAATGAATGTTTATGTAGGAATCCCCATGGGGACATCATTGGGCGCTGCTAGTGTTGAATTTTAAGTAGTTTTGGCAGCGTCTGAAACGATTTCTATTTTCAATGAGAAACATAAGCAGAACAAAAGTGGCAACACTGCCCGAGTGACATGTAAAATTTTTGTTCCGTATTTTAAAATTTAATTTAATTAGGAAATAAGTTATATTAAGGTGTAATTATTTATGTGAACGTATTATAAACGCGTAAATACTCAGGAAAATTGTTTTCTTGAGAATTAATAAAGATTTCGGTAGTACAGTCAGCATCAAAAGTCGATGACCACATTCAGATTTTCAAAATCACTGTACATTATATCACCCATAAATCGCTCAACAAGAAGGGCGCCAGTATTGAATGAACATCATTAAAGTTCAAAATTAACTGAACACTACTCGTCAAAGGTCACTGAACACCATTTTGTCAAAAATTGCTGATCGTTATAGTATCCGAAAACATCATAACATTCAGTTTTACAAAAGTCACTGAACAATATAGAATGCTTGTTTTGGTTATCTAGTGTAATCACGACAACGTCCAAAAATAACTTAACATCTTAAATAACAAAAGTTACTGAACATTAGTTTGTTTCGGATACGTAGCGTGTAAACTTATACTATCAAAAGTAGCTGAACTGCAAACTTAAAAAGTGCTCGTTACTATCATCAGAGTTATAAATATAATCTTGTCCTATCCAAACAAAATAATGTAAAAAAAAAAATATGGATGTAAATTTCGAATGTAACTTTCCAAAATAATTTTGTTTTTTTGTCATAGTATCAACGAGGAATATTAGAAGTGGGTGCATAAGCATATTCCGCTTAAAAATTATTCCATCGACGTCATCTAAGCTTTCTGTATTATGATTGATTAGCAACCTTATTTGTATAGCTATAAGACTCACAATCAAAAATCACGCAGATTCTGTTTGAATTTATACCATCGACGTAATTAATGATTCTTTTAGTTCGATTGAATTATAACCTTATTCGTAAAGCAATAAGACTCATTTTAAAAAATCTCGCAGATTCAGTTCAAATTCATACCGTCGACTTAGGCTGAGTTGCACCATAGAAGAAGTCAAAGTTAAGGTTTGTGTCAAATTTAACACTAACAGTAACGCTGACTTTAACGGGTATAGCAAAATGTGTTGCACCAGCGAATTCATTAGCTTTGTTAAAGTTAAAGGGGTTGCAAGTCAAATGAGGCGTGATTTACCCCAAATTCGATGCGGGTAACATTTTTAAATATGGCAACACTAAACATAACCGTAAAAACTCGTTTGTCTAGTGCTGTCATCAGTGTCACTTCATTTCATTTACGCGTCAGTTCGGCACAAAAATAAACTGTTTTTTTACCTGCTATTCATGATCCAATCACATAATGACACGTCATCATTTTGCTGCGCTCAATGGACGACCTAATGAGGGTCACCGCGCTAGTCTGTTATCTAAACAACGAAATTATTCAAGAAAGCTTTTTTTAATTTCTAATTTACTATACTTTTTCGGATTCCGGTGAGTTATATATTAGAAAATAAAAACATAGACGACAATTTTCTTGCAAACACTGACAAGATCATCGCTTTCGTCTTCAGAACTGGTTTCCGCGAGTATTTCTTGGAGCAGGGACATGATGTTTAGAGGTTATATTCAACGCGTTTGACAATTGACGGATAATTTAACACAAACAATAGCAATAACCAGCGGAAAGTGAGCGGTTACAGTTAGGGTTAAAGTTATGACGTCATTTAACTATTTGTCAAATGGTGCAACTCATTTTTGGCCTAACCCATACTTTAACTGAAGTTTCGATGTTTGTTATTGTTAAAGTAAGATGGTGCAACCCAGCCTTAGTTTACGATTTTTATAGTTACGATTGCATTAGAACCTAATCTGTATACATACATATAAGACTCATTTTCAAAATTCACATAAATTCCGTTTAAATTCAATTCTTAGGGAAACATAGTTGTGGGTATTTGAAAAACTGTTTACCCTTTAATGTAAAAATAATATTTCTACTTAATGGTTGCAATTATTTATCATCTACATCACATCATCACACGAATGTTTGCCCTAAGTAGGGGTGGGGTGGGTATGTAATGGGTAGTCGGCTTAACCTAAAGATTGACCATTTAATTTAATTTTGTTGATAATAAATAAAAGGGTGGCGATTTACATGTGCATGTGTCTACTTAATTTACCAAACACATATACCTACCGAAAAAAAATACACACACATATTAAATTCAAAAAACATTTCATATTATTCAGGGACTTTAGAGATAAACGATGGTATGCTATTTTTGTCAAAAATTTGTTCAGAGACTTTAGAGACGAAGAATGTTATGTTTTTTTTTACTATAACTTTGTTTAGCGACTTTTGAAAAGTGATGGTCACCTACTTATGCCCTTTTATTATAATCATTCATTTCTGGCGCTTGTCATGTTCAGCGATTTAGGTATAATACAGTGTACAGCGATTTTGAAAATCTAAATGTGGTCATCAACTTTTGATGCTGACTGTACAACGTTGCCGGTAACCTAAAAACAGCTGACGTTCTAACTACGGCTATATACGGATTATTCAGGGGAAGTATTGTTTACTTTTATTTAATAACAGCACACAAACTTCACTTTAACTCTAAAACACATCCATGCTAATTGCTAGTGTATTTTTTTTTGCCGATTTATTACGTTGTACCGGTTCTAAATCGCTTTGTTGACAAATCCATATGTCTGTAGATTCCCTTTTTTTTTAAATTCATCTTTTCAATATTAATTCATACATCTTTAATGATCATTATTGTGCATTATTGTCTTGTAGTGATATCTTAATAAACTAAGTTTAATTTTTATTTCATAAGCAAGCTACCCTCTTATGAAAAAGTAAAACCCTAAGACAATAAAACCAGTAAAATTTAATATTCAATTAGATACATTCAATATAAAGATAATCTTTTAAAGTTAATATAGCAGCCTACCTCACTTAATTTCATAACTGAAGGCTTTTCTCTGTTTTATATATTATTATTTTTTATTTTTTTCCTTTCACCGCTAACTTTTCTTTAATAGTCTATTCTATTAGTTCTCACCGTTTCTTTACTTCTAATTTTCAGTTACCAATCCTGAAACCATGCCTGTGATGACCCGTAAGGCTACTGCTCAAGATATGGAGCTAAAATTAAGAACGGCTCTCAATGAACTTAAAGAATCAAACCTCCAAGTCCAACAACTGTTACAGGAGAGAGAAGAGAGTGAAGTGGAAGTCTATAAAGTAAATAGCAAAATCTGTAGCTTAAAACGAGAGCTAGTAGACCTACATCAGCAATACTTGGACACTGTTGATGAACGGGATCAACTGAAGGTTGTCACAGCTGGTTTTACAAATTGTAGTAACTTGTATGAGGAGGCTTTAAATAAAATTAGGGACCTAGAAGATAAGTTAATTCAAGCCAATAATTGTATATTGAACTTACAAAAAGAAAAAGAAGTTACTCAGGTTAAAGAAACAAACCTCTTATATAATGAATTATTAAATAGTAATTGTATCCCACCTTCCTTAATAACAATTGATCTGACTGAAGATTCCTTTCATAAACAGAATTATTCAGTAAGCAATAATAAAATTAAAAAATATGCAAAACTGAATAGAATAATTAAAAAATGTAATCAATTTAGGAAACAGCATAAACGCTTTTCTAAATATATTCCAATGAGGAAAGAGCGTGTTGATTTAGTTAATAAGTTAGATAATTACCAAATAAAATTAGAAGACAGTATAAAAATTTATGAAATTGATACTCAGCATTTGCAGTCTGAAATACAGGTACTTCAAGACTCACTTAGTTCCCTTTCTAGTAGGTATGCGAGTTCTCAGAACCAAATAAGGGAACATATTCTTGCGGCAAGTGAGTTGGTACTGTGTCGATGTAGTTGTCAAACAGTTACCAACCATGATACTGTCCAGCCTGAGGTAATGGAGGACCCGTCCGAGGCTGAAAATTTATCTCAGGACTGTATACTCAACCAAGAAACAAATAATATTACACAAGATTATTTACATGTGGTACAGCCTGAGTTACATGATAGTCATGACTGTTCTAACTCAATAATGTTTTCAGATAGTATAGGAAGAGGTGTAGGTAAATTAGTAAGTAATAACCTGAGTTTTTCCAACCAAAATCATTGTATGCCAGGGTCAACATACCAACAGATAATGGCATCTGTAACTAGAAATGTTTATAATGTTAATACCGATATAACAATATTTATAGGAAACAGTTCAAAACTTACAAAACAAGATATCACAGACAGTGTAACGGAGTTGTTAAAGTTGAATTGTCGTAAAATAATATTGTGTGCTTTCCCATATTTTGAAAAGTTGTCAAGCAGGAAAAACAATTATATTCACATGCTGAATAAGCATGTTCATTTTCTAGTAGGTCACTATAGTGACAGGCTTATACAGGGTGTTTGGCGCATGGACCGACACAATTTTTCCAGGGATTTGGGAGGTCATTAGCTAGGTTCTACCCATAAACCCTTTGTCCCAAATGTCACGGTTGGTTCCATATGTTTTTTTTGTTTAAATGAAAAAAATGCCCAAAATGTTTCCTTTAATTCGAAATAACTTTTTTGTTTGTGGGCGTAGTGGCACAAAACAAATTTTGTTGCATTCTCCAAAGTCTTTTAAATCTAAAAACATCTTTGTTTTATACAACTGGTTTCAAGAAAATTCCTTACAAGCTTCCAAAGTAAATTTTTTTATTTAATGAATGAAATTTTACAACTTCTAAATTAATTATAAAAAAAAATAAAAGTCATTTTGAACTTAGCTTTATTTTAAAAAGTTCTTTAGTTGATACCCTTTCTAACGGTATGCTACATGTCATAGAAATTATTCATTATGTAGTCAAAATACTAGTTAGGAGAGTCAGGGTTAAGAAAAGACTTTTTAAGGTTATTTTGTTTTTAATAAACTAAAGTTATAAAAAGGAGGCAAAACACCGGGAGAGGTGGAAAGTAATGGGGAAGGCCTTTGCCCAGCAGTGGGACAGAATAGGCTAGTTAAAAAAAAAGTTATAAATCTTGTCCAAATTGACCTCCTCCATTTCGTATGCATGCACGTCATCGACATCTTCATTTAAACAAAAAAAAAACATATGTAACCAACCGTGACATTTGGGACAAAGGGTGTATGGGTAGAAACTAGCTAATGACCTCCCAAATCCCTGGAAAAATTGTGTCGGTCCATGCGCCAAACACCCTGTATATCTAGATATCAACAGTTTTGTTGGTAAACTTAAGTCGACACGGGGTAAAGTGTATCTACCTATGAGTTGTAGACACAAAATAGCTAGGCTATTAGTATATAATATTCACTCAGACATAAGTAGTATGTCAATGTTTACTTCAATTATTAACACTGCGACTATTAGTAATAATACTAATAATTCTTTTTTCAATTGTGTAACTATAGGAGATCCTGGAGTGGGGTCCACTAGTAGTAGGATCTCATTGCCTTGTGATGGCATAGGAGTCTTGGGGCTCACTCCGGATACTCATTTAAACTAGTTAGTAAGACAACAGAGGGTACCGGTAACATTGATGTTACACCGATCAACAACAATATACTTGTATCTTCTTGCTCTCAAATAGCTAAATGTAAAAAAGGGGCTAAGCAGAATTCCATGCAATTATTTCATCAAAACATTCAAGGTTTCTCTTCAAAGCAACTAGAAATTGAATTGTTTTTAGAAAAAACAAAGATTGAAATTGTTTGTTTCACTGAGCATTGGTTAAAAGATTATGAAATGCTAATTAATTACGCAAATTACAGTGTGGGGAGTTGCTTTAACCGGAAAGCTAAGATTCGTGGGGGTTCATTAATCTTAGTTAAAAATTGTATTAAATTTAAGACTCGTAGTGATATTGTTGATCTATCGGTTGAACATAATATTGAGCTGTCTTGTGTTGAGCTGGATAGGCATGTTATAGTGTGCGTTTACAGACCCCCAAATTATCAAAACTACTCTATTTTTGAATCGGTAATGGAAGATACTTTAGCAAAGCTTGCAACTGGTAATAAATCACTGGTAATCTGTGGTGACTTTAATGTTAATATTTTAGATCAAAATTCAAATAGCAGTAGATTATTACATCTTTTTAAATCATTTAATTTGTTAAACGTGTTTTCGGAACCAACCCGAATTACTACAAATACTGCAACATGTATTGATAATGTTTTTTGTTGCTGCGACTACTTGGATAAATCAATTGTAAATTACCTTCCTTCTGATCATAGCGGTCAAACCGTTGTTTTCGAGTCCTACACACCATTACAAAAAATTCAGATAAAGTCCAGACAAATGTCACCCAGTAATTTAAACAAATTTAATAATAACTTAATTAGTAATTTAGGTATTCCGGACCATATTATTGAAAATGTAAATCACTTTTATGAGGAATTCTTTTCGGTAGTTTACACCGAGTTTAATAATACATTAAAAATGAAAACTAAATCTATTTGCCCAAAGTTTATGTTCAGTGACTGGGCAACTAAGGGTATTAGGAAAAGTAGGGAGCGATTGTTTGAACTGTACGGCCTTAAGCCTTACATCAACTCAGAAACTTTTAATAAATATGTTGCAACTTACTCTAAAATTTTTAAAAACACTTGTAAGGTAGCTAAAGCCTTATTCATTAGCAACAAGATTAAATCCGCCGATAATAAAATAAAGACGGTTTGGAAAATTATCAATAGTGAAACTAATAGACACAAAAAATATAATAATGATATCACACTAGATACTTCACGTGGTCTTATAAGCTCTAAAAACGAAGTTGCTCAAGAATTTGTAGATTTCTTCACTAGTATCCCACTTAAAACTACTGAAACCTTAAATTCCTCACCCTTGGTTTCTATTGATTTGTTGAGAGCGAACGTTTCAGCCTGTCCGGTTGAGTTTCAATTTAAGCATATAAACCCCATCACAGTCATTAAAGCTTTTAAGGAAATCAAAATCAAATTAACTGAAGATCTATGGGGAATGTCCATTAAAGTTTGTCAAGCTATTATTGAGACTATAGCACCGTTCTTAGCCTTAATATTTAATTTATGTGTGGACCAAGGAGTCTTCCCGGACCTTATGAAATACAGCAAGGTAATACCACTTTTCAAATCCGGGGACAGTAAAGACATCAATAACTATAGACCCGTATCCGTCTTGCCGGTTTTCAGCAAGGTGTTTGAAAAGGTAATGCTTAATCAAATGCTCACACACTTTAACACCAATAAAATCTTACATGAGAAACAATATGGTTTCACCAAAGGACGTTGCACGACTGACGCCGGTGTCACCTTATTAAAACACATATTTACGGCGTGGGAAGAGGCACAAGATGCCATAGGAATCTTCTGTGACCTCTCGAAAGCATTTGATTGCGTAAACCACGAAACCCTACTCTTGAAACTTGAACATTACGGTTTAGGGAAACTTGCGCTCAGTTTAGTTAAATCGTATTTAAACGATAGACATCAGCAAGTACAAATAAATGGTGTCAATTCAATGGGTTTAAAAGTAAGTATGGGTGTACCGCAAGGTTCGATATTAGGTCCTTTCCTCTTTTTAGTCTATATAAATGATCTACCCCATTTATTTAAAAACCAACCACAAATGGTGTTGTTTGCTGACGATACCTCTTTAATATTTAAGACAAACCGACGTGCCACAAATCTTGACGACGTAAATAACGCCCTATTGCTGGTCCATAATTGGTTCACCGCGAATAATTTAGTATTAAATGGGAAAAAAACGAAGTGTATAAGATTTGCTCTACCGAATGTCAAAAGTAGTGATAGTGACATAGTATTGAATCAAGAGAAACTAGAATTCGTCGAAAAAACTGTTTTCTTGGGGATCACGCTCGATTCAAGGCTTCAATGGGGTCCGCATATAACTTCTCTTGCAGGACGGCTGAGTTCAGCAGCATATGCTGTTAGAAAAATCCGTCAATTTACTGATGTAGACACCGCGAGGCTAGTCTATTTTAGTTATTTTCATAGTATTATGTCATACGGTATTCTACTATGGGGACGGGCTGCAGACATTGAGTCTATATTTATTCTGCAGAAAAGAGCTATCAGAGCCTTATATGATCTACGTAGACGCGATTCTCTAAGAGAACTGTTTAAGGAAATTAACATCATGACAGTACCTTGTCAATACATCTATGAAAACATCATGTACGTTAGGAAAAATTTGCATTTATTTAGTAAAAGAGGTGACCGACACCACTATCATACTAGAAATAGGGACCAACTAACTCAACCAGGTTTCAGGCTAGCTAAAGTAGACTCATCTTTCATGGGGTACTGTTTAAAATGTTACAATAAAATACCTCCCCACATTCTACAACTGAATGAGACGAAATTTAAATCTTGTATAAAACGCACACTATGTAGGCAAGCATATTATAAGTTGGGGGATTACATTGATGATAAAAATGCTTGGCTCAATGCTGGTCCTGCTCCACAACCATAGGGGCAAACTAATTGATTACCATGTGAAGTTATTGTGGAAGCTGCAGAAGATTGTAAAACTATCTTTGAATTGTATAGATTCAATCTCTTAGTATTATATAATCGCATAGCACATGTGTGAGTACTATGTACTGTAAAGCTACCATTTACATTTAGTTATCTTCATTGACTTGAATGTGCCCTGGTGGCTGAGAGAATGTCATGCTCACACAAATGTCTCGCTGATGGTGGCGGGTGTGTCGGGTCATTTAGTTCCCTTCAATGTGGTTGAGTTGAATGGCGCTGATCCATGCGTCATGTTCGTGAACGGGCGCTGTCAGTTGGGACTGGTCATCTCTTAGCTGGCACGGTTTATTTTAATTACTTTATTTTTAAATTGTTAGTTTAATCTTTTACTCTGGACGCTCTTAATGTGCACGTCTTTGTACATCGTTCTCACATATATGTATAATCTCAACATGAATGATGTAACCAAGATTTTGTAACAATATTTTGATTAAAAAGAGTGTCCATGGAGTTTCTTGCCCATTCTTCTCCATAGAGATCTACGATTTGGAATGTGCAACTACAGTACTTTCGCAAGTTATTATGCCTTGTGAATGTGACTGTAGCTTAGCTTTTTTGTTTTTGACTTTCAAAAGTGCCTGTAATGGTCTAATTGAAATAAATGCTTTGAGTTTGAGTTTGAGTTTGAGTTTGAACGTTATTTTTCTTTTCTGTCCACTTCGCATCTACTTTTAGCTGACCAGCTCGTTCGTAGGGTTACTGCCAGTATTGATAGCACCTCTCAAGTCTATCCGCCATCTCCTTAGTGTCCTGCCACAAACCCGCACCACTGTCTCAGAGCACCAGTTCTATGCTATTTGGCCCACAATTTGTCCAACACGCGCCATACATGGCCTGCCCACTGCCATTTGAGTTGCGGATCTTTTAGAGATAAAATAACACGACCTAAGTGTTATTTTTAACTAGCCTATACTGTCCCTCTGTTGGGCAAAGGCCTCCCCCAAATCCTTCCAGGAGCTTTTACCTCGCGCGTCACCTGGAACCAGCCCTCTTAACAAATAACAGTCATTTAATTGCAAACCAAGTATATTTACATTCTTCTTACTTTGATTTAAGCGGTGTGTTTCCTGTGTTTGTGCTCACACCATAATTTTTTACTATGACTATACGTGAGGATTTGTAATTGGCTTTCTGGTGACTATTATTCCCTTTTTGTTTGTTTTTATTAGCTGTAAGTCCTCCATGTACTAAAATAAATAAAATAAATGTATATAGTGACCAGTATGTAGCTGTGCAGCAGCGCGATGGCGTGCCGCATGTCGCGCGGCACGGGCAGGCGCGACGCGCGCAGCGACACGCACATGGCGCGCAGCACGTCGCGCGCCTCGCGGTACTTGCCCGCGCGGCACTCCGCGCCCGCTATTATTACCTGGAAATAAATCATAAGCTTATTACGTTCGTCCCACTGCTGGGCTAATTCTTAAGTTTGTTGTAATGACAACATTTAATTGAATTGGTGCGTTTTCAAATAATCACTTTGCCAAATAGTTTTTTTACGCTTTGATAAACTGTAAAGTAGCAACAAATCGTTAATTTCATAATCGAACTCTAACTGTAAACTCGTTTTGCTCGTCAACTCGAACACGTCTATTCTTTGTACTAGTTAGAACGAGAATGTGTCTTTAAGCTGCGTCAGAGCATGCGCTCGCGGGCTTTGACTGCCTCACTTGCCAGCCCTGCAAAATCTGTACAGTGCTGTGCTGCGTCACCTGCGTCTCAGCATATACGCTTAGCCTTATTCTCCTGCTCTTATCCCAATTTATTTAGGTTCGGCGGAGCATGTCTTCTTCCATACGTTTATAATACTCGTCATCTCAGCAGTCACCTCCTTTCTAGCCATGTCATACGTACTTTTATGGCCATCTACATTCATACTCAAAACACTCCTTACGACGTTTTCCTTATTCCTCCGCATCACATGGCCATACTATGACAACCGATAAGATTCGTCTATGTCACGAATCTAAGCAAGCATTTCACGTTGTATAAATTGATTCAACACCACTCTTGCTCTCAACACAGTGAACGAAAACGTTGTGTGGAAACCGGCACCATGCCTTAGGAGCCAAAAATTTATCAACAGGCACTGGGCTTACGTAGTGGATTATGGCCATCACCCGTTTGCAGTGGATACCAGGCAACATTTAGGCTGATTTAGTACAATCAGCAACTTAAATACAATAACCGCAGTACGGTGATTTTCCTGTAGAAAAAGTAACTATAAAAACCCCAATGTTAACATTTTTTCCTGTTATATTTGAATTTTATAACCACATTATTGTATTTCCTGTTAATAGCTTTCAAACTACATGATAAGTATTAACTGAAGTAATAACTAAATTATACTCACCGCAGTTTTAGCAGCTTCAGAAAACTGTCTCTTGGCCATATACAGTCGGAACAAGTGGCGAGGTTCCCGCGGGGTACCATCGGTCTCACCCAGAAGGAACTCGATTAGCCTGCAAAATGGATGGGCGCTTATAAAAAATACAGTCTTCATTTATAAAACAATGGTAAGGGCCGGACTCCCCCCAAGCCGAGACGAGAAGACAGGAGAGGAGATGTGTTGTAAACCAAAAATAGAATATCGTTATTTACACTTATCGTCTCCGCTTAGCGTTAGTGGAAACGGTTCAGCAGAGAGGAGAGGAAATGTCATTGTTTAGGCCAAAACGGATGAATAACCGGATGAATGACGGGATGAAATGAGAAAGCTAAGGGGGATGTGTGGTGTAACGCGAATGGTTAGAATAAGAAATCAGTATAATTATGAGAGAAAGTCTGAAAGAGGCACCAGTGACTTCTTCTTAGCGTATCGATGGCAAAAAAAAAACAAATATATTTAGCCCAAAATTCAGCCACGCGAACCCCGCTCTCTGATGCAGTAATTAAATCATCAAGAGCGCAGGTGATAGCATGCGGTGCAAGATGGAAGGTGGGCCATTGTTTGTGGGGAGACACCACACATGCACTGACTGATGCGGAGGAATGAGGATGTTGCCGTGAGAGAAGTTTTGAGTATGAATGTCTATAACATTAGGGGGAAAACCAAAGATATGATGTTACTGGACTATATGAAATGGCTAGAAAGGGGGGTGAAGTCAATAAATTGGAATAAGTCCAGGGGAATGTGATTTTTACACAGTTTTCAGCATTGTTGACGTTTTTGAGTCTACTGATCATCATCTGCCTAGCCTTTTCCCAACCTTGTTGGGGTCGGCTTCCAGTCTAACCGGATGCAGCTGAATACCAGTATTTTACATGGAGCGACTGCCTATCTGACCTCCACAACCCAGTGAGTACTGGGTAATACGATAGCCCTTGGTAAGACTGGTTGTCAGACTTTTTGGGGCACTGACTTCCTGTAACGACTGTCAAAGATCTATAAATAACAGCCGGGACCAAAGGCTTAACGTGCGTTCTGAGGCACGGAGGAAACTCGGTATGTAATTGGTGGTCACCTATCCAGAGACCAACCTAGGCAAGCACGGCTTAACCTAAAACTCGATCTGAGCGGCTGTTATTATTTTGCCACGAGCCCCTCCCCCTCCTTTTTATGAGTCTACTGATACCATATTGAAAGATTTGATTGAAATAACAGATAACCCAACTCACCTCCTAGTCAATCTCTCATCATCACTCGCCGCCGCCGCATCAATAGCGATACCAATCGCCTCATTCTCCTCTTCCTCCGACCCCCCACTCCTCAACAAATGCGACATAGCCTTACTATGCTCTCCCGCATGAAAATAGAACTTTCCCGCAAGCAAATGATTCTTCTCCCCTTCAAAATGTAGCGCTAAACTTTTGAAATCCTCCGGTCTTGCTTGGGAAGTCTGTATCAATATTTCTCCATATAAATGCAGTTTTCCATTCTTCCTTGCCAATTGAAATGCCTCATCGTAACATAGAGACATCACTAAGAATTTAATAGCAGATGTAGGGTCGTCACTGTTTTGGAAATAGTTGGCGACCATTTTCGCTCCTTGTATAGATTTTGTTTCTTGTACTAAGTTGACAGCTTCATCAATATCATCCAATTTATCTAGATTGAGACGTATCGCTGCTTCGTAATCTTGTGCTTTTAGGTAGGACTTCAAAGCGTCATGATATCTGCCTTCAGCTTCTTTAGCTTTCGCGTACTGTATGTGTATACTTGGAGAGTTGATCTTCGGGAGTAAGGCCTCAACTTTGAGCCAGGATTTGAGTTTGATGTACAGGGACGCGGCTTTTTCTGTATTGCCGGCTTGGTCATATAATGCTGCTGCATGACTGTACTGTTTCTCTTCTTCAAGTAGTTGAGCACATTCTTTGACTAACATAATGTCGTGGGAATGTTTCATAGCAGTTGTCAAGCCTCTCATGACGTCCCCACATCGTATCGCCATTCGTGCGATCCCTGCTTCGCATTTGTCGTTGTGGTCTTTGATTTTAATGTCGTCTGGGTTTTCTGATATGAGGCTGTTTTCGTAGTTTGTTAGGGCTTCGTGGTAGTCGGCTCTGTTAGGAAATTAAAGGTTATTCAGTATTGTAAAGAACTGCTGGTAGTGAAAAGTTTTCAGGAGTCAGTGAGTATTAGAGTGTAAGTAAGCTAGGGTTTGGTATAAGTTCGTACAAAATTAAAATTAAGATATTAAAAAGTGTTAATATTTTAGTGTAATCAAGTGTAACCAATGTAAATATTCGAACACCGCGTCTAGCAGCGGATATGTCCTGAACCATGCTATTTTTATTAAACAACTTTGTACCTACCGTATTCTACGAATAAATGTCTTTGTTTTTGAGAAGTCAATTGGCGAAGATCAAGCAACCATTAGACCAATATCTGTCCTGAGTTTTTAGATGCCAGTCTGTGTATACCAATGAAAAGAATCACAGTCCAGCAACTTCCAACTTCGTACAGATGAATAACTGAGGGATTTTTACAAAGGATTTAGAGCATAAATTGGAGAAATCCCCAACTATTGTAACTACTATTTCTAGGTTCAATATATCTGGCAACTCTTGAAGTCCTGTATAATTGACTTTTTAGTGTTTGGCTCATTAGATTTCATAGTGAAAGCAATAGACCATTGTAAATAAGGAGTAGACTGGTCTAACAAGTACATACGTGAGCTCCAAGTGCTGCGCTCTATGCAGCGTGATGGCGGGCGCCTTGGCGGGGCAGCTGACGGCCGCGATGCCGGCCGCGCGCGCCCAGTCCCCGCGCGCCGCGTGCAGCTCCAGCGCCTGCAGCCTCTAACAAGTACATACGTGAGCTCCAAGTGCTGCGCTCTATGCAGCGTGATGGCGGGCGCCTTGGCGGGGCAGCTGACGGCCGCGATGCCGGCCGCGCGCGCCCAGTCCCCGCGCGCCGCGTGCAGCTCCAGCGCCTGCAGCCTCTAACAAGTACATACGTGAGCTCCAAGTGCTGCGCTCTATGCAGCGTGATGGCGGGCGCCTTGGCGGGGCAGCTGACGGCCGCGATGCCGGCCGCGCGCGCCCAGTCCCCGCGCGCCGCGTGCAGCTCCAGCGCCTGCAGCCTCTAACAAGTACATACGTGAGCTCCAAGTGCTGCGCTCTATGCAGCGTGATGGCGGGCGCCTTGGCGGGGCAGCTGACGGCCGCGATGCCGGCCGCGCGCGCCCAGTCCCCGCGCGCCGCGTGCAGCTCCAGCGCCTGCAGCCTCTAACAAGTACATACGTGAGCTCCAAGTGCTGCGCTCTATGCAGCGTGATGGCGGGCGCCTTGGCGGGGCAGCTGACGGCCGCGATGCCGGCCGCGCGCGCCCAGTCCCCGCGCGCCGCGTGCAGCTCCAGCGCCTGCAGCCTCTAACAAGTACATACGTGAGCTCCAAGTGCTGCGCTCTATGCAGCGTGATGGCGGGCGCCTTGGCGGGGCAGCTGACGGCCGCGATGCCGGCCGCGCGCGCCCAGTCCCCGCGCGCCGCGTGCAGCTCCAGCGCCTGCAGCCTCTAACAAGTACATACGTGAGCTCCAAGTGCTGCGCTCTATGCAGCGTGATGGCGGGCGCCTTGGCGGGGCAGCTGACGGCCGCGATGCCGGCCGCGCGCGCCCAGTCCCCGCGCGCCGCGTGCAGCTCCAGCGCCTGCAGCCTCTAACAAGTACATACGTGAGCTCCAAGTGCTGCGCTCTATGCAGCGTGATGGCGGGCGCCTTGGCGGGGCAGCTGACGGCCGCGATGCCGGCCGCGCGCGCCCAGTCCCCGCGCGCCGCGTGCAGCTCCAGCGCCTGCAGCCTCTAACAAGTACATACGTGAGCTCCAAGTGCTGCGCTCTATGCAGCGTGATGGCGGGCGCCTTGGCGGGGCAGCTGACGGCCGCGATGCCGGCCGCGCGCGCCCAGTCCCCGCGCGCCGCGTGCAGCTCCAGCGCCTGCAGCGCGCCGGCCGCGGAGCTCTCCAGCCAGCGCGCCGCCGCGTCGCCCTTACCCACACAGGCGCACAGCATGCCACTGACGGAAATCATATGGATTAAGGACAGCTCTTGAACACGAGAATGGCCCCATATATGACATATTCTTTCAATAAAATAAAGTTAAAAAGGAAACCGCTTTTAAAACAATTGTGTAAGCAAAGAAAAGATAAACAACGAACAGCATTTAAAAAGGATTATGTTGAAAAACTCACCACAATATGGACAAGTCTTCAATATGTGAAGCGTCTTCCAACGCCCAGACCATCGCGACGTCACTCAGTCTTGTGTAGACACGAATCGCTGTAAACCACACCGAATAATTAAAAGTAGGAGACAGACTTGATACAGATCTTAAAACGGTAACTGGTTACTATTCGGATAACAATACCAATAACAATAACTTTCCTTACTTTTGCATATGGTTAAAATTGGTAAATTGTCCTGAAATATTATTTGGGAAACTCACGAAGCGGTGTTGTTTATTTTGACTCTTATGGTGCATTCACAGTATTCACACCGAAGTTACTTTTGTTGCCCACTAACAGACAACAATAGATAGCAAAAAGTTATACCAAAAGCCGAAAAAATCATAGAAAAGTAACCAATGTTATCATATTGGTTTGGTTTTAGGCCTAAAATTTCAACTGCCGATGCGGTACATAATCTGACTGACTATCTAGCGCAAGAACTTGACAAGGGTAACCATACAGTAGGAATTTTCCTAGACCTCGCCAAAGCTTTTGACACAGTTTCCATTCCAATTCTGTTGCGCAAGCTTGAGATCATTGGTGTAAGAGGCACCCAGCTAAAAATATTCAAAAGTTATTTAGAAGATCGTTCCCAGTGCGTAAAGATCGGCAATGTTCTTAGCGCTGTTCAAAAAAATACATTTTTTAGTGTTCCTCAAGGAAGTATTCTAGGGCCCACTCTGTTTTTGATCTACATAAATGACCTTTGCAATTTAAAACTAGAGCATGGTACTATCGTAACTTACGCTGACGACACTGCTTTACTTTTTTCGGCTGACTCAGAAAATGAAGTCTACAATCTTGCGCAACACGGATTTAATATTGTAAGTAAATGGCTTAAAAATCACTCACTAACTCTAAATGCAGAGAAGACAAATTACATTAAGTTTTCGATGCGCAAGCAAATATCGACTATCCCCTCAGCGCTGCATGCTCATTGTTGCCCAGTCCCTACAGATAGCCAGTGTAAGTGTCCCAATATTAAGAAGACTGATAAAATAAAATATCTAGGTATTATAATAGATGAAACCCTTTCCTTCAAACAACATATTATTATGGAAGCTCTAAATAATAGAATTCGTAAGCTGATATTCGTATTCAAAAAGCTACGATTTATTACAGATACAAAAATACTTAGGCAAGTATATTTTGCTCTTTGTCAGTCACTTCTGACTTACTGTATTACTTCGTGGGGTGGGGCAAGTAAAACTCTGTTATTGCCCATTGAAAGAGCTCAAAGAGCTTTTCTCAAGGTGGCTACTTGCCGCCCTTTCCTTTTCCCCACTAACCTCCTGTATAAATCTTGTGAAGTACTAACAGTCCGACAGTTATTTATTATGAGCACTGTACTAAAACAACACGCGGCACTTCCATACAGCACTGAATTTACTAAAAAAAGACGGAAAGATATAGTTTGCCCTTAAAAAAGTACAAAACATGCTTTCATAGCCAAATTTTATATATACCTTGGACCGCTACTCTATAACAGGCTAAATGAAAAAGGAAACATCTACTCCTTAAATCATAGTAAATGCAAGAAAATCCTTAAAGCAGCCCTTCAGAATATGTCCTATGAAGATACATAGAAGTTATTACTTGTGCTAAAGTAAATATTGATCGTATTATTGATATTTTTTTAAATTAGTAAGCTAAGTTAAGATAATATAATTTTTATATAACTTTTTACCTATGTACCAATAAGATTAGTATGATATGTGATTATTGAATCAATTAATGTTACTTTCAATCGCCTGAAACACAGGATTACCTAGTTCAGGCACAAATCATGAGTGAACTTGATATAGATTTAAGAAAAACTGTAAAAGTTGTACTTTAGATTTTTGAATAAATTTTATTATTATTATTTATTATTGGTCAACAAAAAACCTAAGACAGAAGTATACACAACTCACCAAACTCCACATTCAGCTCCGCAATAGCGGCTTCTCCCATCTTCCTCCATAGATCCACTTCATCCACAGCGTCACAGAACAGCCAAGCTTCACTGAACCGTCTCAGAGCCAACAGCTTTTCAATATGGCGGCGTTGGTTCGCTAGACGCTTCTCTGTGTCAGCGTCGGCTAGGCCGCTCGTGTTGTGGGAGTCTAACGCCACTTTTATTACCCTATGGAGAAAAAACGACCTTTTATTATAGACCTGGAGTTGCATATTGGTGGACAAAAATGTATCTTAATCCCTATGGAGGAAATTAGACGTTATAATAACTTCAAAAATTTGAATACTGTTTGACAATATGTCTCAAAACAGCCAAGCTTCACTGAACGGTTTCAAGGCCAACACCGTTTCAATATGGCAGCTTTGGTTCGCGCTCTGTGTCTAATGTAGAGTAGACCGGCTATGCCATTCATTCTAACGCCACTTTTATTACCCTATGGTCGAAATAAGACCAAATGTAGAGAGAATAAAGTTGAATACCAAATAACAAGTATGTCTTGGGACAGACATATGTAGTTCAATTTAGTTCTAAGGCCGGGTAATTGTCACTTCAACTAACTTATTATGTGCCATTACTTATCCTGTGTCAGTTTAACTGATTGATTGAGCTCGTGGCTAAATATTAACCGCCGGATCGATTTTTAGGTTAAGCTGCGCTTGCCTAGGTTGGTCCGTGGATGGGTGACCACTGACCACCCACTACATACAGAGTTTCCTCCGTGCCTCGGAAAGCACGTTAAGTCGTTGGTCTCGGCTGTCATTTGTAGATTTTTGACAGTCGTTACAGGTAATCAGTACCGTGGCCCGAAAGTCTGACAATCAGTCTTACCAAAGGGTATCGTATTACCCAGAACAAACTGGGTTGTGGAGGTCAGATAGGTAGTCGGTTCACGTAAAATACTGGTATTCAGCTGTATCCGGTTTGACTGGAAGCCGACCCCAAAATAGTTGGGAAAAGGCTATGCAGATGATGAGTTAACCTTTTTTTTTGGGATGGGAAATCATCAAATGACTCCTCCCGCTCTGGGCGGAGCGGAAGGGAGTGTCAGACTTTTACTGACTAAAACCGATCCATGTTCCTTCTTTTGCCCTTTGTGTTCCAAGGCCGTGCTATCTCTTTTGAACAGTCACGCAGCCCCGGCAGGCATCGGCCCTTGCGGCCCCTCTGGTTTGCTGACATCTCTTTGAGGCGCGCGTGGAACACGAACGCGCCGTCGACACGGCCTGTCGTCATAAGATGGACGGACGGCGAGTTAGCCCATTACTCACCGTCCACAGGCCCGCGCCTACGGTGGCCGAGAGCCACCACGTGGCCCCCGACGCCCGGGGCATCTCCCGCGGCGGCTGGGACGTGAGGTTATCTCCCTCTCACGTTCCGCCACCTCCTTCGCTAACATGAGTGCTTCGTAGAAGGAGGTGACGGCTTCCCGTTCCCTCTCGCCCCGGACCATGGCTTGAACCAGAGCTGGACGCGAGAGCTCGCCGCCGCCAATATGATGAGTTTACCTGATTCCAAATTCGATTTCTCGATAGTAGTTGCGTTTGAGTGGCATTGACGACCGGTTTTTACTGAATCTTGGCGCATATTCAATTACCTGTATCTGAATGCGTCATGCGAGACGAGAGTACGGTCGAACACCAACCCCAAGTTATGTTGAATAGTGAAAATAGATCCAGAGACTCCTAGCATAACAAACTACCAAAAATGACGACGTTGGAACCAGAGTGATCTAGGGCAGTATGTAAGTGCACCCCATTACTTACATCAGTGTGGCATGGCCTTCATTTGCAGACCACACCAATTCTATGGTGACATGTTGTGATCCCTCAAGGAAGAAAGCACTTAATGGCACTTAGATCAGAGTGGCATGGAAGAATTATGATTTTTCTGTGCCATTGTGTAATAACCTCAGTATTGGTAAAAATGTCACTTAGATCACTGGTTCCAACGTCGTCTAATATCTGAAAATCACTCACGATCCTCCAGTAGCGTAGCAGTACACGTCTCCAGAGAACAGTATGAGCGGGATCTGGGAGGCCATGAGCGGCGTGGTGCGCACTAGATCTATATGTGATCCGTTGATAGAGTTGGCCGAGTAGTAGTACGTCTCTATCGCCTCGTCCGTGTAGATTATGAACACGTTGCGGTCTGAGAGACAGATGTCCCAGATTATTCCCCTGGAAGAGGAGATTTGAGTTTTAATGTTATTATTGAGATTTAGATTCGTGTTGCCCAACGGTTGTCCTTAAAGACTCAAGATTTTATGCTACCTGCAATAAGTTACAAGACGTTATCAAGTAGATTCGGCAGACTTGCAAAAGCCACCCTAATCGATGGCTAAATGGACTCACAAATAGTAGATTTTGAGTTTGAACTCACTGTTTTAACGTAAATACAGGCTTTTTACTTTGTGTAATTTATTTCATGACCTACTTCAATACTGTGAAGGGCAACATGAGGATGACGACATATCTTAGTAGAAGACGTGTGACATTCACCGACCCGTACTGCGCACGCACGTGGTGTATTTCGGCCCATTCCCTCTCACAGAGAAAAGGCGTGTGGCCCAGCAGTAGTTACGTTGTAAGCTATTACAGGGTTACTAGAATCAACAAAACTCGACATTTCTTTTTGTTTTGATATCATTACCCATCACGTCTGTGGAGTAGGTATTGCTAGCGAATTTAATTAGACCATGCACTTATGCCAAGTGTATCTGTTACCTGACGTCGGCAGTAGCAGTCCTAGTGAGCGCACACACATCGTCGGCCGCGGGACAGTACACGTGCACGCGGCGCCGCTCGTCCGCCACGCACGTGCGCGCGCCGCCGATGTCGCAGTACACGCCGCGCACGCCGCACACGTGCCGGTAGCGCGCGCACGTGCGCCACTCCTCTACGCCGAAGTATTCGATGTGGCCTTGCTGGTGGCGGGGTGGTCAAAACAAGTTATACGTTGTCGATCGAGCATGTGACTCAAGGTACAATTACGAATGCGACGGCAACCGTAAACCACAGTAATAAGGTTGGTTTCTATGTAACTCCATGAAAACGGCAACAAACGTAGTGGCAGTACTTTTATACAAGCCTAAAAGCTTGACTTGTTCTTATAAGGGGTTCTGAATAGTGCTCGCTTTATGGGCTTGCCTTATTGTTGACCACCCCATTGAGCCTTAATGCCTACAGCAAAACCATTAGTGGTCTACATAGAGTTACATAGAAAGCAGTCGGGCAGAGTCGGGGTCGAGCAGTCTGTCATGGCGATTATGCAGCTTTGTCGATGCAGTTGGCGGTTGTGGTATTTGTATCTTAAATAAAGACTTTTGCTCGGGCAAAACATCAGTGCCAAGAGTGGAAGATACATCAGATTAAGCACACATGAGATGGTCGGATTAACTCGGGTTCGATAACAAGGATCTAGACGCTTTTTCTTTTGCAAAAAAAAGAAAGCAAGATCGTTTGATAACCTTGCTTTGACAAATTAGGATACTTACTGTGTAATCCCATTAACCAAAATACCACCCTACGAGATGCAGCCACAACACTGGTCATATAATAATAATAAAAAAAACAGTTAATAAATCTAAAACAAAAAAGATTTACAATGAAATTAAGTCTGAGTTACCAATTTGACTAAAATCAGGACCCGTATCATATAGCAAACTTCGTGGTACTTACATCAGTGACGAATATAAAGAAATCGCTCGTGAGGTGTATGTCGACGATCTTGACTCCCTGCATGTGGGGTTCCGGAAACAACATAGCGTCTCTCTCCGGTTGGGCCGGCTCTACTTGATCGATCTGTGTGTAAATGGATAAAGAGTGTTACTTTGGTGATCTATTAGAAATTGTCGTTGGATAAATTCTATTTTTTTATTATTTACTAGCTGTTGCTCGCTAGCTACCTTCGCCCGCACGTATTATAAAATATTACTTCCCTATTTGAATTGGATTTTTTCAACGATTTTAAGGGTTTCATTTTTTTTTGTACATACCGCTAATCCTTTTTCTAAAGAGCCGTTACTCCTTATAACATCAGCTATCTACCAGTAAAAGTCCCGTCTAAATCGGTCTAACCGTTTCGGAGATTAGCCAGAACAAACAAACAGACAGACCGCAAAAAGACAAAAAAATAAAAATGATTTTTTTTTTTGTTTAACACACTTCAATGTTATTTATTTTTATAGATTTATTTTCAGCTTGTTCCGTCCCACTGTAGGGTGTCTTTACTTGAAAAAACGGCGTTTTAAATTACTTAGCACTTTTGCTAAGTAATTAAAAGCCATTTTTTTTTTTGCTTGTCCGCTACAAGTAAAAAAAAATGGCTTTTTTTTTGTTTAACACACTTCAATGTTATTTATTTTTATAGATTTATTTTCAGCTTGTTCCGTCCCACTGTAGGGTGTCTTTACTTGAAAAAACGGCGTTTTAAATTACTTAGCACTTTTGCTAAGTAATTAAAAGCCATTTTTTTTTTGCTTGTCCGCTACAAGTAAAAAAAAATGGCTTTTTTTTTTGTTTAACACACTTCAATGTTATTTATTTTTATAGATTTATTTTCAGCTTGTTCCGTCCCACTGTAGGGTGTCTTTACTTGAAAAAACGGCGTTTTAAATTACTTAGCACTTTTGCTAAGTAATTAAAAGCCATTTTTTTTTTTGCTTGTCCGCTACAAGTAAAAAAAAATGGCTTTTTTTTTTGTTTAACACACTTCAATGTTATTTATTTTTATAGATTTATTTTCAGCTTGTTCCGTCCCACTGTAGGGTGTCTTTACTTGAAAAAACGGCGTTTTAAATTACTTAGTACTTTTGCTAAGTAATTAAAAGCCTTTTTTTTTTTTTGCTTGTCCGCTACAAGTAAAAAAAAATGGCTTTTTTTTTTGTTTAACACACTTCAATGTTATTTATTTTTATAGATTTATTTTCAGCTTGTTCCGTCCCACTGTAGGGTGTCTTTACTTGAAAAAACGGCGTTTTAAATTACTTAGCACTTTTGCTAAGTAATTAAAAGCCATTTTTTTTTTTGCTTGTAGCGGTTCCGCACTGAGGTGGTCCTTTCTTCCAAATATTGATATTCGATTCCGATTATTTGTATATTATATTATTTTTAGGCCGAGATCTATAAAAGTTACTTGACAGGTACTTCGGCTAAGCGATATTCTAATCGGTGTCCTGCTACTGTCAAACTACAACTGCAAGATAGAAGCGGGAACATGTATAAGTCAAAGCACGTACGAAGTCAACTGTAGACTTCGCCAGGCTACGTCAGATGGGCCGCTAACTAAAACAAAAAATACTCCCGTCTCCACTCACCGCATGCAACATAGCCCGTCCCTGAAACATCGCAGCAGCATAGTCTCCGGCCAGCGAGATGACATCAATAGGCGCGGGATACTGTTTCCGAGCCGCGGCGCCGCCCGCCAGCGGGTAGAACCAGGCTATGGTGCCACTGGCACAGCACACGTGGGAACCGCCGAGAGCTATCACGCCTGGCTCTGTGGGGAGCGTGTACGTGGCTAGGGCTGTTGGTTCCGCTGAGTATTAGGAAATGTAATTTGTGTTTAAATGGTAAAAAAACTGCAAACCATTAGCAGAATTGCTCATGAGAAATCCTGACACGTAGAATTTTGAGACATCTGATTGTGATTATATATCTTTGCCTAGGAATGCTCTCCTTCATTGAACCTTTCATCATCATCTTCTTCTTCTTCTACTTCATCGTGTCGATGATTTCCCTTTTCTTAAATTAAATTTGTTTTGACCAGAACTCTGCCACCTCGACGGCGTTGGTGGTGGCCTCAGGCAGGTGCCTCAAAGTGCACGTGCAACCACACATAGTGTAGGACAGGAGGTGAGCCATAGTTTGCGTTGGTGTATGATACGCCCAGTTTCGCTTCAATTATTTAATATTACTTCAGCCTACTATGTGCCGCTGCTCGGCAAAGGCCTCCCACCCTTCTCTTTCCACTTCTCCTGGCTACCAAGTCTATTTTCTTAGACCCAAATCCAACAGTAACAGGACTGTATCATGTTCAAATCAGAGCACTCATCAGTAAAACTTACATTTATTAACAGTCTCCGGCTCATCGCCTACAGGAATACACTGATACACAGTGGCTTCAGTGAGACTTGTAAGCGTGATGACCCTGGTGCCGTACGCTGCGTGAAGAGGCGGCAAGGCAGTCACGTAGACGTTCAGATACGCGCGGCCGGCCGTCGCGAGCAGACGCCCGTCTGTGCTCCACGAACAACGCTCGGCGCCGCCCACGGGCATTACTGAGCCAGATACCTCGCCGTTGTTCCATATTGAAATTAGTTTTAGTCTGGAATTGGAGATGGTTTGTTTCTGATAAAGAATTTGGTAGAGAGAAATAATAATTAAAGTTTTTACTTTGGTAAGGCCCTGCAACTCTTTCTTGGCCAACCATTGAACTACAAAAAAGTTATCAGCAGCGGCCAGTGGTTTAATCTTTAAATAGTAACCTATGTTCATGACGGTCTCCTTCATGTTTGACTCTGAAATAATCTAGTCTTCCCTAAAAGCTAAGTGACTTTCGCAAAACAGAAAAACATTTAACCATAGCTCTTAGTCTGTCTTCCTTCAATTTGATTTCTTTTTCAATACATAATAGGCAAACACAACCCTTATCCATTATGGGAGAAACATAAAATTCTTGTAGACTCACTG
The DNA here is from genome assembly GCA_950022335.1 of Eurois occulta. Classification (NCBI taxonomy): domain Eukaryota; kingdom Metazoa; phylum Arthropoda; class Insecta; order Lepidoptera; family Noctuidae; genus Eurois; species Eurois occulta. Next base: position 16,619,746 of record OX465486.1, on the reverse strand, counting down.
TCCATCCCCACACGAAGCCGCCAGTCCATTACAAACCGCCACATCAGTCAGACTTTCCTTATGATTCTTCACCTGGAACAACTCATCACCGACCTCCTTGATATGTGTGGATATGGCGATGATGAACCCAGCACTAAATCCTATGAGGATATAGCCGTCTCCGTACCATTTGTATGAGACTATGGAGCCGTAACGCTGTTGAAAAGCTAGCTCTATTGGGTTTTCAGGGTTAAGAAGGTTGTATAGGTATAATGTTCTTTTGCCAACTACCAGGCTTATCTGGAAGAAAGAGGAAAAATGAGATTTAATAGAGAACTGTCATCGGAATGGACTAACAATTTAAAAGATATTCTTTGGGACATTGAGATTTCTAGGTACATAGGTGATTCTTATACTAAAAAATATATATTTAAAATTAGTATTATAAGTATCCAAAATTTGTATGCCTATTAGGCTAAACATAGCGATCCTGACATCAGAATTAGATCTTATTATATTACCCTATGTTTTACAAATAAATAATTAAAATTTGAATGCCAGAGCATAAACCCATGCGTCACCATTTTGTCACATATTTGAGTCGTTTGCCGACAGGGCACGCGTTTGCTTGTCACATATGTGTGACAATAGCGTTTAAAAGGTTAAACCCTGTTACGTGGTGTTCAAAAATCGTCCCTCTAGGCTGAATTTTGTTTTTTTAAGAAATCCTTTAGCAAAATGCGGCATCATTACCAGAACTGATCAATTACAACTGATTACTTCAAAAGCTTACCGTATTTTCCCCAGCCACTCTCTGATCAGTCTTCATCTCAGAGAACTGCAGATCATTGGGTGCATCCCTCAAAGATATCATCCTCAATGTGTCACCATCAGCATTGTTGATGGACAAACTCTTGTCTTCTGAAGCTAACACTAGAATGCTGTCCTTGTTCCATTCTGCACATGTGATCTTTTTGGTGTGTTTCCCTATTATTGGTATTCTCCTGAAATTAAAAAGTTTTAAATATGACAACTTAAAAATGAGAATTTTGAGTACCTAATTGTGGTGAAAAAATTAGTAAGCTAGACTCTGTGTAATCATGAGCTAATTTTCATCGTGCGTTAGGTGTTTGGATCAGAGTTTTAATGCTGCTTTAGGATACACAATTTGTATTGAAAACAAGAAATCGGTGGTTTGGGAACTATGGTGACTAAGTAATTGGAATAATACCAGTATAGCCGTAGTACCATACAAAACAAATTGTAGAAGCAGCTCCCTTTCATAAGTGTTAAGTAGCCTCATATAAGATAAAATATAACATAACATCACGCCTGCAATCCCCGAAGAGTTAAGCAGAGATGTAATTAATAGGACACCCACATTTCTTCAGTTATATTTAATTCCCATTTAATAGGGGGCGAGCCTATTGCCATCAACCAGGCACAAATCCAGACTCCGTTGTGGCTACTACTGAGAAATTCCTCTGATGGAAAAAACCAATAACAATTTGCCAGACATGGGAAACGAACCCAGGCCTCATTCTCAGCAGTTGGGATTCTCACCAATTAGGCAGTCAGACAAGATTAAATGAATAACATATTAAATAAATACAAACTTGGTTGTATGATGGTTATACAGCGCCAGATTTCCTTTCTGAGTTCCAACAGCTAACAGAGGCTCTCCATAAGCCCATGCAATGCTTGATGGCGGTTCACGGAGCCCTGTCTCAATGTTAATGCGCTTGTTAGCATGGCACTCCCATAACAAAACAGTGTTACTGTTCGGTGTTATGATTGCTAGGTAGTCACCGTCTTGATCCCATTCCATGCCTGCGCAGAGTCTGAAACAAGTTATAGTATGTTAGTCAGGGGATCCTTTACTGACTGAACAAAAGGCCTTGCACCAATCTCAAGTAAAAAGACCAGGGCAGGAAGATGATGACGACTTTAACCTTTTTTTTCTTGGGATTCTTGTTATTCTTTCAAAGCCAAAACACTGAGAAACAATATGAGGACATTTTTGGGATGCTGTATCCAATTATGAAACACTCAAGAACTAAGTCAAAATTAGTGAAACCACTTAGAGAAAAATAAAAATATTTGGCTAGTACTTTTTATTTATCTGCAAAATTCTCCAAAAAGGCCCCTTGTTTGAAGAATTTCTCATTATCAAGAATGAACAAAGCACAGAGAGGTTGTTTAAAACATAGAATTTTTATCTCACCCTTGCAGCTTCATTCTTTCCAAGAGCTGGCCAGTTCTGTCATGTATGGCCACCGTAGCATCTGTTCCAGTTGTGGCCAGCAACGAGTGTGACTCACCTTTCTGCCACTGGAAGTACAGCTCACCCATCCCATGGGGCTGTTCTATGGTGTAAAGCAACTGAAAAATGTTTTCAAATAATGTTTTTGGGAGTACAAGAACGCAACAAACTGTATTGGCCTCCCCATGTCACCAATCCCAGGAGTTTTTACAGTAACCATGAAGATGGCTTCATGGATATGTTCATGTATATGATTCTTCATGGCTATACAGTATTTCTTCGCAAAGTTTTTGTTTTCAATAATTTTAAGAAAGCCGAGAAAGATCTTAGGTAGGTCTGTACGTTATTGGAACTGAATACTTACTTTAGGGGAAGTCATTTTTGTATCCTCCAATCTTAATGGAATTTCAATCACTTGCTCAGTTATGAATATTGATAATTGTATGGGAATTCGATAGTAAATACATTTTTGTTGTTGTTATTATTTCGTTGCTTGGCAACTGTTATAAACGAACGTTCCTGAATTTCTGATGCTGTTTCCATGCGGTTTCATGTTTTACTTTGTTCCTTAAAATATTATTCCAGCTAAATTTTACATTTTGTATTATTTTAAGTAATAGATTGCTCAATAATTAAATTATTTATAAATAATGAAAAATAAATTATTTTATTGACTGGCCAAGGCCATGACCTTTTCGGGTTGCCAGTATATCGTCCAAGTTGTGTGGCTTTGCGAAGATTTCGTAAGATAAATAAATTACTCTGTCAGACTCTGCTGTAAAAACAAACTCTGACGGAGCGTATAATATTATCATCGAGTGTATAAATAATCATCAGCTGCCCTAGTCTTTTCCCAACTATGTTGGGGTCGGGTCCCAGTCTAAGCGGATACCTAAATATTTCAAAATGAAGTATCTTTTTAGACACAATAAGACTACATTTTTTCCCATACAACTAAAAAGAAAACATTTGCAAGCATACCAGGAAACACCTGCGAAAAAGGGCAGGTGGGTAATTATTCTTTTGGTTATATGTCTCAGTGAGTGTCACCGTTGTGCGTAGGATCCTTGTGAGTGCCGTATCTTGGTGATTGGGTTCCTGGATCACCCTCTATAAAATTATCAGACGTGTTTACAGTGTGTACAGCAGGACAAGGACAAGGCCTCCTTTCCCTCTTTCCGTTTTTCTCCGACAGTGGCTATTTGGGCCTCATTTATTTATTTATAACTTCAAGCACAAAGTACAGAGGTGGACTTAATGCCATAGGCATTTTCTACCAGTCAACCTTTGGGTGATGCAGAGACAAGCAGTGGTAGGTGTAAATCTGAAAATAATTTATAATTAATACTACGACAAACTCATCATTCATCCCTCATCATTTTGAAAAGAGTGTTTTTAAATTGTTATAATTCTAAAAGTTATTCCACTCAAAATGTAATAATTCAATTTTATTAAAATGATGTTATTGTTTTCCAATCCAACACCATCACCATCCACGCACGTAGAGTTTATCAATGACCATTTTCAATTACGGCAAACGGCACGGGCAACATGTTATACTTTAGTTAGACATTCCAAGTAATATGTTGGCAACATTACTTGGAATGTCAAACTAAATGTCACTCTCATGTTTAGTAATAGGTTGTTCATCAACTTTCTAAAATAAAATGAATTGAAACTACAACTTTCTATTATACCGCACTGTAATTACTAACCTTAATTAAAGTACTAAGCGGAATGAAACCAAAAATAATGTTACTTGACAAGGTTTGTCTGTTTGTCATAACAACATTTGCAACTAAAGTTAAAAATATTTATATAATGTTATTAATTTAGCTCTCAGTGCAAAAAATAGTAACATTTCATAATTTATTTACGTGTTGCAGATACTTCCACACAATGTCGATAAAAGCAATGTATTAAGAAACCTGAAAAATGTGAACATTTTTTATAAACACAATGAAAGTAAATACACTGTTAGTATCTTACATAGAACTGGCTCAAGTTACGAAGATACTGGACAAAATCTTAACAAAACGAATGACCTATCTTTTCAAGTAGAAAGAAATACATTCATACAAAATATACTAGAAAGTTTTAGATCACCAGAGGTGAGACAGCAAGTTAAACCAAAGAGAATAGTAATTGATTACAGTTCACCAAATATCGCCAAACCTTTCCACGCTGGTCATTTAAGATCTACAATTATAGGAAACTTTATTGCAAATATAAATACATACTTTGACAACAAAGTAACTAGACTAAATTACTTGGGAGACTGGGGAACACAGTTTGGGTTGCTGCAATATGGACTAAAATCAAAGAATATTGATGTAAAGGATTTACAAAATGATCCTATCAAAACTTTGTATGATGTTTATGTGTATGCTAACAAATTAGCCTCAAAAGATGACAGTGTACAAGATGAAGCCAGAAAGTACTTTTCAGACATAGAACAAGGCAGAATGAGTTTAGAAAACTGGAAAAGTATCCGTGAAGTAACTGTACAGGAATTGGAAAAAGTATATCAAAGGCTAGGAATACAATTTGATGCATACCACTGGGAATCAGATTACAATGGTGGTGCCATTAAACCTGTAATGGATTTATTAGAAAAACAGAACATCATTCAAACCGATGGATTGGGAAAGAAAGTCACAAAGATAAATGGTAAAGATGTTACTGTATTGAAAAGTGACAATACAACTTTATATCTCTCTAGAGACATTGCTGCTTTGTTGGACAGATACAAGAAATATGAATTTGATAAAATGCTGTATGTAGTAGATAATGCTCAGACAGATCATTTTGCAGCTGTATTTGAAGTTGTTAAACAAATTAATCAGAAATGTACTGATGGTTGTGAACACATCAAGTTTGGAAGGCTGAAAGGCATGAGTACCAGAACTGGAAATGTTGTTTTCTTGAATGATATCTTGGATGAAGCTAAGAGGAAAATGCATGATAAGCAAATTCTATCAAAGAGTAAGTTCACATAAATGTCGTTTAACAAATGATGTTCCACTTTTTACTTTAACACTCTCTCTCTAGGGTACTCCATCAAATGAGTAGGATACAGCAAATGATAATAATGTCTTGCAAAGGGATTACTGATTGTGGTCCGGTTATTCACAAGTTATAAATTGAGGCAGATGGATGCTATTGACCATCCATTTGATATCTACCATGATGGAATGTGAGGCATAATTTTACACCGCAATAAGTTAAAATACCTTCTTTCTTTACAGATACCAGAACCGGAGCAAAAAATGAAGAAACATGTGACATATTGGGCACTTCAGCAGTCTTAATCAACGATTTGAAGCAAAGAAGGCAAAAGGACTACTCATTTAACTGGGACAGGGTGCTCCAAACTGAAGGAGACAGTGCCATCAAACTACAGTATCTTCATTGCCGTCTTTGGAGCTTAGAACAGAATTGCGGTGTATCTATACCGGACACCTGCGACCCTACTCATTTGTGTGAAGAAGTAATAGGCGAGGTTATTGCAGAATTAGCCAGATTTGAAAATACGCTACACAAGTCATTAGAAGAATATGAAGCCTGTATTCTTGTTAGTTATTTATTCCGCCTAGCAAGACATGTCAACAGAATGTTCAATGAAGTAAGAGTGAAGGATGTTAGCCCGGATTTAGCAGCACAAAGACTATTTGTTTTCCATTGTGCTAGAACAGTAGTAAAAACTGGATTAGAGATATTGGGTATAAGACCTCTGAAAGAAATGTAAATAGCCACTAGGAAATTACTTTGAATAAAGTAGATGAAATTGGTTGATAACTGTTTTATTTCTGTATCCTAGCATTTTATTAAGGACGAATCTAGTAAACGGTAGATCTTTTACAAGGTTCCAAAGTCAACTAAAAACCTAACTCCTAAGCTCAACAATTATTATTTAGCATTTGAATGAAAATACGGATAAGAATGGTGAATAACTAAAATACATAATAATATTATTTTTGTTTTTTTTTTTATGTAAGGAAAGAAAGAAAATACATTTATTTGTGCTAAACACCTATAACAAAAAAAAAAAAATAGTACAAAAAGAAGGAGAAGGAAACATGCGTCACATTCACCCATTGATAACAGTGAATTATTAAATATTGTGATTCATTTTCTATAAAATGCACAATTTCTTCTACCTTTTGAATAATTCGAATAGGATCATCGATCAATGAAACATGCTATTTCCCTCCAATATTTTATCGATTGGCGAATGTGGTGTATCCGCATCGGAGAAGATCCGTATCCCTTTTAATCTTAATCACAGATAATAAAAAGATATTAAAACTAATTATCTATTGAAAACATTATATTTTTATTTTTTATTCGATATTCCTAGCCTCCCTGTAATTTATCGAAAATACTAAATACTTGTTTCGAGGGTCTATAAAAAATAATATCAGACAAAATAAGACTCGACAAATACTAACATTATTTCTTTTGCTTTTCATGATCATATAAATCTGCACAATAATTGTACCGCAAACATACAAGTGAACAGACTGAATAATTGATATAAAAAATGTAAAGAATTAATGTTGTTGAAAGTCCCGTCAGGCAACAAAAAACCACAAAACTTTTTGCAATCAAAATATCGTTAATGGTGCAGGTATCTGTCTCATGGGTAAGTTTTATTATTTTTCTTTGTAAAAATGGGAAACCATCAGGAAAAGATTAGGCCACTAATGTGTTATGTTTGATTATCAAGAAAAATGATCAAGACTGGTTTTTAAGTCATTCTATTTTTTTATGTCTCCATTTCAATAACATAAGGAAAAAATACCTAGCATTTTGGTATTAGGTTTTCGGCTAAAAAGTGTGTGTAGTAGAGCTTCATTTAAAACTTAAAAGTAAAAGAAATTACTTTATGGTCGTCTCTATATCATAGACAGTCTAGAGACACGTCGTATTGATGATGGCCACTCCCGATTTGGAGGGAATATTCAAAAAACAACATTTAAATCATTTTTTTCATCGTGCGTACAACAAGATTTTGTTATTTATTTCATAGAATAGTTACTTCATAACTTATTTTAGCTAGTTATATTCTCAAACTCACTCACTTTCATAGTTTTTTATGCAAAAAATGCTTTTACATGGAAAAAACATCTTCGGCTTTCTTCGGCCATGTTCGGCTTCGTACGCCTTGACGTCAGAATAATCGGACCGATCCTGCGTCAAATCGGTATTTCCGGCAGTCACGTGGTACGCGCGGCCCAATCAGAACGCTTTCCCGTACTCTATATAGGCCGACATTTTCTGACAAGCGTAGAAAAAGTTTTCATCAACAGCCGCCATTTTGCGCTGGAGAGACTGAGAAGAATTTCGGAATTTGTCGTGTAAATTTTCTGTTTTTTCTTACATCATTTTATCATAAACTTTACCATTCCGTGTATTTTAAAGTGTTAAGTGAAATCGTGTTATTCGATAGCGTAAATAAGTTCCATAAAGTAGCTAAAATCTGGTGATATTGTTTTCATTTATTGTGCTAGTTCCGACGGAAGATGGTGAGAGGGTCTGTGTAGCTCTTCGATTCGGAGCTTTGTAATGGCGAATACTTGAGTGAGAAATTATAATATGTGCCTTCAATGGTGCGAAGGACATCGAACGATCGCTATGTGGGTGAATTACATTATGATGAATGACAAATCGCTCTAAAATGTTATTTCTTGAAGATATAAGACATAAAAGTGTTTTTTAAATCGGCGGGCCGAAATATTCACGACGGCTTACGTTTAGTAAACAGAGCCATGGCCGATGAGCCGCCTAACAAGCGGCCTAAGATGATCCGGGACCCTTTTCAGGGTCCCTCGGACTCCGCGGGTGAGTATTTTATTGTTTTACACGGAGTTTGCAAAGTGTCGGAACAGTGTTCTGTCATATTATCTTTCTTTGATTTTTGACATTTTGCCTTCGTTCTTGTTAGCGCCTCGCAAGTTTTGCGTCGTATTATTGTGTATTAGCTCATGAAACGAGAAAATATTAGTTTTTATCGATATTTTGTGGTATTATTTTATTAAATTCTGATGTGTTTCTGTTACTTCATTTAATAAAATGAATAAAATGCAACTTTCATGACACTGTTTAAGGGTGTAAATTTTGTAATGTAGAGTAATTACTTATTAGATTTTATTTAGCAGTACACATTTTTATGAATCTTATATTATTTTAGTGTTGTTAAAATTAAGTTCTCGTTTTTATCATTGGTTTGCTTTGGCAGGCAAGTCAAGTAAAAATATATTTTGTGGAATATGAGAGTGAAATATTGCAAAATATTTGTAAAGAAGTAGCAAAAAGTTCACAAAATGTTCAAATTATCAGAAATGTTGGTTATTAATTCAAAACATTGCCTGACATACAATTACTATTGGTGACCCACATATAGTTAGTAACATAACATAGATTTATCATCCAACCTGAAAAAATGTAGACAGAATACCACATTTGATTGTATATCCACATGTAATATTTTATTGTGTGTTGTGTAAATTGATAAGAACATAACCTCTTTTTTACATGCTGACAAAATAAAGTGCAAGGCCAAAATATAAAAACAAAACTTATTCAACAATTTAAAAAGTAATTGTATGTACCAATAGCCAAATTTCATAGCACATCATATGCACAACAAAATTACCTTGAATTTTCAATGATATAGTTCTGAATATTGTAATAAAACTTTTTATGTTTTGTATTTTATTGTAATGAAAGGATTAGTACGGATACATTACTTTTAAACGTAGTTTTCATTAATTTATAAAATTATTTAGAAGCCTGTAAAAATGCAAGCTAAACCTTCAATGTGGAAGAAGAGTAAATACTACTTATCTGAAAAATCATGTAGACACTGTTCCTATCATGTTCTGTCTTAGTTTTGCCGCATAAATTTATGTTGTAGTACAAGATATTTCATTCTGTTTATTTATTATTTTATTTATAAGTTATTGTTTATTTAGTATATGATTGCTATCATAAATATCTGAAACCAAATCTTGATTATAGACTAAATAAATTGCTATTTTGTTTTAGTAACTTAATACAGTGTTTGAATGGTACAATTTTCCCTAATTTTCTACACAACTGCTAAGTAAAAATTATGCAATTGAAAATATCAAAGCAGCTAAAATTAATAAAACACATGAAAAAATTTAATACCCATTTTACTGTAAACCAAAAATTCTAAATATACATTCTGATAAAACCTGTTCTGGATTAAAACATTATTTATTTATTATTATCAGCCATTTATGTCACTGCAGGTCGAAGGCCTCCCTTCCCTCTTTCCACATATCCCTAAATTAATTAAGTTCTGGATTAAAACATAATACATATATAATAAATATACATATAAAGTAAATAAATGTTGCAGTACACATTTAAGTTTGGATTTGCATAAAAATCACTAACAACATATTTTTTCCTTTCCATTTCAAAAAACTTTTTTATTACAATTGACAAACTTTATCTATTCTTCCCTTTTCACAAACACTAGTATATAATCTCTAATTCACTAGCTTCTGATGTAAATAAGGCTAACAATGTCTATAGAAGCGATCAATGAAAAGTAAATATAACCAAAAAAAATGTGTATACAAGTTTAAAAATTTTGATATAAAATTTAGATAATATGGATTATTTCTCCTAATTTTTAAACCTGGTTGAAATAAATACGAAGACATAAAATCAAAACTAATACTGTAGAAGCTACTACCATCTGTAAAACTTCAAACTAGATTATCAACTTTATCACTAAAACTTTAGGTTCAAGGTTGATTGGGAAAATTTGTCAATTTTGGGTAGCTTGATGTGCTGGCGTCTGTACAAAATGGTAAACCTGACCCTAAAGTTACTAAAATTTTGTCCCACTTTTTTTGTTTCAGCAGATGGGTTTTCTAACCTTGACATGTTCGACCTTGAAAAGGACCTCCCAGATGAGTTGATGGGAGGTGCTTGGGGTGAACAGCCTGGGGTCACGGGCCCCAAGCCTCCTGCACAGGGGCCAGGTCCTGGGGGGCAAATGTCCCAACAGCAACAGCTTAACGGGGATGACCCGACGGCTGCTATGCACAGGCAAATCAACAATCACCTTATACAACAAGTGAGTACCTGGGACTGATGGAATTGTCATAAAATTACAAATTTTGATACTAGAGTATAGTATCAAAATTTGTAATATATATTCAAATCATTTAAATGCATAATTCAATCAAAGCTGACTAATAAAATCTAGTTTTATATTATTAAACTTAAAATAGGTAGAAATATAAAACATGGTGGTAGAAAAGATAATTAATTAACCATTTTTTTTTCCTTAATCAAATTTTTTGACTGCTGCCAGAAATAAAATACTATCCACAGGCTTATCTATACAAATAAATAAAATTTAAGAATCTGTGTGTAGTTTCAAAATAACAGCTTTTTTACTAAATGCATATGAAAGTTATATGGTACCTATAACAAACACATTTTTTTTTAAATTTTTCTATCTGTTTGTTCCGGCTAATCTCTGAAACGGCTGAACCGATTTTGTTAGGTACCTGATCTGAGGAGTAACTTAGGCTACTTTTATTTTAGAAAAAGGACTAGGGTTCCGTACAAAGAAAATAAAACCCTTGAAATTGTTAACAAATCGCTTTCAAATAGGGATATATAATAATTTCACACTGACAAAAGTCCCGGGGCATAACTAGTATCAAATAAAGCTTAATTTGTGGTTTATAAAATTAAATGCCCACGCTCACTATCATAACATCACTATTTGGTACCATCATAATATTATGGTTTGCTTGATTAAAGAGGTTAAATATATTCAATTTTGCATGCATTAGGATAATATGTAAAATAATTATCAATTTTATTAAAAGGCCATATTAATAGTGTTTTTCGTGTATTGGTCTTTTCACAGGGCAACAAAGGCTTAGTAGGCCACAACAATCCATTAGGGTTGAGTAATTTAGGTAGTAAAAGTCCAAACCTACAGTCGCCTCCAAATGTGTCTGTATCAAAGGACCTCATGGGTAGCATGCACCCACAACTAATGCCAAATACGAGTCATCCAAATCAGCTGCACTCCACAATGCCGATGAGTTCGATCCAAGGAGGAATGAACGTGGTCGGCGGGAACATGATAGTGACGAATAGCAATATGACGGGCGCTGGCATGCTCGGGAGCGGAATTATCAACAGTGTGAACAAACAGTTGCCCACGATGCTGGGCGCCAACCATCACGGGACGCCACCTCACCACCCGCATGCCCAAGTGAGTAGTCTCTGCCACAGTAGTGTTTGTAAAGGTTAGGGATGATCATATCTTTAGCGTACCTCAGAATAGTGTTCAAATGTTGTTGGTTGGATGGATTGACTTGTCTGTACATGTGCAGACGGTGGCTGCCCTTAACATGTTTTTTTTTTACGAGTAAGCACTTCATTTGTTTCATTAACATTATATTAGCCCCAAAGAAATTGTTTTCCCAAGACACAGGACAAAAGTAACACGTTGGCATGTTGCAGGCGATGCAAAACGGTCCGCTGAGCGGGCGCGTCGGTGTCGGTATGGGCACGCCCAACATGCGCACCGCGCTGCAGCACCACCCGCGCATGCCGGCGCCGGGCGGCGGGGGGCACCCGCTGGCGCCCTACCAGCCGCCCTACGCGCAGTCGGCGCAGGGGCCCGGGCCGCAAATGCAGCGCGCCGCAGCGCAGGCCGTGGGCGTGCGCTTCGGGCCCCCGGCAGACGCGGGCGGCGGCGCAGCGCAGGCCGTGCCTCCCGCGCCGTCGCCGCAGACGCCGGGCGCGCCAGCGGGCGGCCAGTCCCAGCCGCAGGCCGCCACGCAGGCGCCGTCCTCTCAGCCGCCCGCCGCCTCGCAGCCGCCCACCTCCGGCTCCATCGCCGACCCGGAGAAACGGAAACTTATCCAACAGCAGCTTGTGCTGTTATTACACGCACACAAGTGCCAGAGACGAGAGTCCCAATCCAACGGCGAGACGTGGCAGTGCACGCTACCGCACTGCAAGACTATGAAAGGTGTTCTCAACCATATGATGTCGTGCCAGGTATTGTATTTATTCGTAACAAATGCAATGAGTGAAAGAAATCCTTCCTGTAAGAAATTATCTAAATGTGTACCTTTTGCAGGCTGGCAAGAATTGTGCAGTACCGCACTGCTCGTCATCAAGACAAATAATTAACCATTGGAAACATTGTAATAAGAATGACTGTCCAGTTTGTTTGCCGCTAAAACAAGCCGATAGGACTAGAAACATGAACGGTATGTTATGTAAGAAACCCCTTTTTTTATCTAGATGATTATTTTTTTTGTTATCCTTAAAGGTACATACTAACGTGATTTTTATTATCTTAGCAGCGGCAGTGACACATACAGCAGCGGGAGTGAGTACGGGTAACGTCGGAAACATCGGCGGCGTGGGCCCCGTGCCCGGTGTCGGCAACGTCGGCGGCGTGAGCGGGGTAGGCTCTGCGGGCGTGCCCATGGGCGGCGTGAGCCAGCTGGGCGGGCCCGGGCCAGGCGCGGCGCCGCCCGCGGCCCCGGCGCCGGCGCCCGCGCCCAGCACGCAGGGCGCTGACATGAAGCGCGCGTACGAGGCGCTGGGCATCGCGTGCCCCACGTCCGTGTCCAACATGGTGGGCGGCTTCCCGCGCGCGCCCACGCGCCTGCCCGTGCCGCGCCCGGGCATGGCTGACGTGGGGCAGTCGCAGAGCATGCAGGCGCTGTTCGCGCAGCAGCCCGGCGACATGCAGCAGCAGCAACAGCAGCAGCAGTTGGTGAGTTACGGTGTCTATCACGAATATCGTCCTAGCATTTAAACCTAACTTGGCTTGAATATTTTTCTCATACCGAAAATCCTCCACCAGCTTGGTGGCGCACTACAACTACCGGGCGGAGCCGTAACCGCCAACCCAGTATCCGGCACCAAAGAGTGGCATCATTCTATTACGGCTGATCTCAGAAACCACCTTGTTCACAAACTGTAAGTCAAAATGACTTTGTAAATAATGACGCTGTTCTTGTGATTAGGGCGATTTTTTGACATTGTGTATTTTCACAGGGTGCAAGCGATATTTCCCACACCGGATCCCACTGCAATGTTAGATAAGCGAATGCATAATCTAGTCGCATACGCGAGGAAAGTCGAAGGCGATATGTACGAGATGGCGAGCACGCGATCCGAGTACTATCACCTGCTCGCCGAAAAGATATATAAAATACAGAAAGAACTCGAAGAAAAGAGACAAAAGCGAAAGGAGCAGCAACAGTTGCAACAGCAACAGGCGGCACAACAGCAGCAGCAACAACAACAACAGCAGCAACAAGTCGCACAGCTGCAACAGCAACAACAACAACAGCAGCAGCAACAACAGCAACAACAACAACAGCCTGTGAGCGTCATGTCCGGGGGCGGAGTTCTGGGTGGGGTGGGAGGTCCCAGACCCGGCGTGGGCGGGCCTCTGGCGCGGCCCACACTGCCCGCCATGGGTGCGCAGCCCGCCTTACCTGCCATGCGCATCCCGTCGCCCGGGATAGCACTGTCCATGCCCGCCAATCGCATGACCTTCCAGACCAACCTCGTGGGTCCGCCGGGTCCGAGTCCAAACCAAATGCCGCACACGCCGAACGGTGGCAGCGTGGGTGTCGGCAGCGTCGGCGCCCCGGGAATGTCACCCTTCGGCCAGCCGATGACTTCACCGGCACCGAATTACCCTTCGATGCAATCGAACGGGCCGGCGCCGCTCGCTTCGCCTGGCCATCCGGACGCAACGAAAGTTCGTTTAATGGGCAGCGCTGTGCAAAGTCCGTTCGTGAACCACGCGGCGTTCGGGCGCGCGGACGCTGCGGCGTCGTCGCCCGCGCCGGGCGCCCCGCCCTCCGTGCCCGGCGCCCCGCCCTCCGTGCCGGGCGGCGCCGCCCCGGGCACTCCCGCCACGCCGCTGGCGCACCCGTCGCCGGCGCCGGCGCGCGTGGCTCCCATGTCCTCACACCTCGCCGCCATCACTGCCTGCTCCTCTGCCGATGACAGGTGAGTTCAATTATAACAAATCCATTAATGCCAAATTTACCTAACTTGAAATCTATCTCGAAAAAAATAAAATTTCTCCATTTTGTAAAAGCATTCTTAGTCTTTTAAAGCTCACTTTTTATCTTGGTAATGTGAACAAAGATTTCATTTTCCGTGCAGTCCGCCGCCAGACGCCAAACAAGATCCTGATGACGTTCGGATCAAGGATGAACCGGACGAGGATTGCGGAGGCAAGGGCATGCGCGACGAAACACCTGACGCCGACGCAGAAAGACCAGATTTCAACGTTAAAACTGAAGTCAAGTCTGAGGTCAAACAAGAAGTGAAGGAAGAACCAGGGGAGACAAGTGTCGGGAGTGTAGGGGAATCAGCAGGCGGGGAAAGGGGGGCACGAAGAACCTTCGTGTTTAAACCCGAAGAGCTCCGAGTCGCACTTATGCCTACCTTAGAAAAATTGTTCCGACAAGACCCCGAGTCCTTACCTTTCAGACAGCCAGTCGACGCGCAAGCGCTCGGCATACCTGACTATTTCGACATTGTGACCAAACCTATTGACTTGTCAACCATCAAACTGAAGCTAGATCGCGGGGAATATAGAGACCCTTGGGAATATGTTGACGATGTCTGGCTCATGTTTGAAAATGCATGGCTTTACAATAGAAAGAACTCAAGGGTTTACAGATATTGTACTAAGGTTAGTTTCACACCTTTTACTATAGTTTTTCTTGTCCACTGTTTGAAAGAGAGCAACCACACGATTATAGTGTGATTATTGTATTACTGTAGTAAGATTTTGCAGTTATGACGTCAATCACGTCCGTAAATTTGCTTCGTGGATGAATTTTTACTTGTAGTGCAAAAAAGCAGTATTAGCGCTCAATGTACAGTGTTGCCTAAAAATACTGAAAATTTTGTAAACTGTGCCATCGTATTTTCTATGACTGCAATAAAGCTATAATAATTACTATATTAACCAGAAACGTATGTTGTTTTAGTTATCGGAAGTGTTCGAGCTAGAGATAGACCCTGTAATGCAAAGCCTAGGCTATTGCTGTGGTAGAAAGTACACATTCAATCCTCAAGTGCTATGCTGCTATGGCAAACAATTGTGTACAATACCACGGGACGCCAAGTACTTCAGTTACCAGAATAGGTAAGCACAACTTCCACAATATTTTTTATGAAAAATGATTCTGATTACACACTGATGATAGTTCAAATTTGTTTACAAGCAGTGTAATTTAATTGTCCTTTATACTCAGTTCATTTAAAGATACTTTATATGACACATAACATAATAGTCTTAAACTTTCATCATTGTAATTAAAAATCAATTATAGAATAACTGGATTTCAATTTATGCCATGCGACAAATCTCTAAATTAAATTTGGTGTGTCATGCAAACTATCTTTACCTGAATAGACAATAAAGAGATATTAATATTTAAAATTGGATGTTTGATCAAGATTCTATTGACACAGAGTAATTAAACAAATGGAGTTAGTCTCTTTGAGAGTGTGAACGAGACTGATGGTCTTTTATTGCAATTGTACTGGCCCATGTTGCATAACAAATCAAAACTTCAAACATCTATTCCAAAGATAAAAAGTTTTAGTATTTCATTTAGTACCCTTTTAGTACTCCATTATTTAGTACTCTGTGTTATGCAGCAAAATTAAATTCAATCTCATTATATTGACATATCTTTCCCCAAATTTTAAGTTGATGACTATAAATTTTGTTTTAATTTTTAAAGTCTCGATACATGATACACATACATAATACATGTCAGTCCAGCTTTATCCATACTCTGACTAACGCTTTCGCAAGCTTTATATGTTCTTACTTAGGGAACCCACATGAGCATGGGAAATGCCACTAAACTACCCTCTTATGTGTGTGTACTAAAAGTTACTAATGAGTGGTTGGACTTTTTGCTATCCAAAGAATAAAATAACTTTCTGAACAAAGTATAAAATTTATATATTCTTTACAATACACAGGAATTTGTGTACCAACTTATTCACACGAATACAAGAGGTACTACCGCAATGTGTTGTGTTGAAAACCTTAGACCATTGGTCAATATTGCAAGTTTCAAAAAGTACTTAAATATAGACCATTTTTACATGAAATTCATTGTATTATATTCATTCTGGATTTACCTTTGTAGCTAATTTCTAAAATATCTGCACCAAGTATAGCAGTATGTTACATCTTAATGTGGCGGCTACAAAAACTTAGGTGAACCACATAATTACTACAAAAAGTCCTAACCACTGCAGCTTGTAGTGTATATTTAACTTACCTGCTACAAGAACATTTTTAATGCAAAATCAAATCAAAATACTCTGTGTCTATGTAAATGTTGTAATAACTGCTATTCATATATCTCTAAATATTAACGTAAACTGCCATCATCAGTTTATCTCAACCAAAAGAAAGTCAAATAAGTATGAAATTAAATTAAACTATAAAAAAATATAAAAACGTCATGTCATCACTTGGTTGTGCGCATTATTCTGAAAATCCGACGCGTATTATATTGACGCCGAACTAATCTTCAATAACTGCAATAAAATGCATTGCTATCAATAAGTTCGCAAGAAGTTTCAACTCGGTGCAGTCGTCGTGGCATACTTCATAAAATGTTTGTATCTAGTTGATTTTGTAACTTGAGCGTTGCTTGCTATCCGTCGCGGAACAAAGGAATATGAGATCGGTATTCATCGGTTAATGAACAACCATTTAGACAGTGTAGGTGCTTACTAAAGTTTTACATTACATTTGAATTTGTTAAAATTACAAAAAAATACTGACAGAGAAAAAAATAATTCAAAATAAGCGACCCGCCGCGCGCCGCATCGTCACACGAAATTCTTAAAAACTTTTCGTAAATAAAATTATACTGTCACCTACTGGATCTTCCGTGATTGTTCATAATTTTGAGCTCCGGTTGACTCAAACGGGCGGGTTGCCGTAAGTGACACTACAAGTTTAGTTTTAAACCGCGAAAGCTTAAAGCAGTGTTTTTCTAAATAAATTATAAAACACAAAAATATTATGGTTTAGAAATAAATACACTTATTTGAAATTAAAATATGCCCATGAATCCTGAAAGAAGGATAACAAAATTGAAATAAAATTGTAAACCAATTTAATGATATCATAAGTGCAACCAAGAAAATACTATAACAACTGCCTGAAATATTATATTGTATCATAAGCACTAGCCGGCTTATTGGTCTGCATTGACCTCATAAAAATCAACTAGGAACATATAAACAGCTACAAATTCATTTGACATTGTTTAATATTTTACTACATAGTACATGCACTGCTTTGCAATGTCCTTGGCCATCAAACTGACGTGGTGTTACCATAACGCGATCACCATCGATTCTCAAATAAAAATAGGCATTTCTTTGAAAGATTAATGTGGGTTCTAAAGGGCACACACTACTAACTTAGTGGTACCATGACAAAATCGATTGACATTGCATTTGTTTCTATATTTATGAAATCACTGTGTTCGTTCACATCACAGCTTTTTGTAAAGTCCGAAAATTATTACCCATCTTTTATAGGTTCATAAAAACGGGCATTGGTTTCTTTTGATACTGGCTTGACCAGCCTGTAATAATATGCAGTGCGTCTAATGTTCTATAGAAGTGATTTCTTTCCTTCTTAGAGCTAAATCTTCATTATGTACTAGCTGTTTCCCACGATCTTCGTTCGCGTGAAATTATTGTAAAAATATTGCTTCCCTATTTGAATCGGATTTTGTTAACAATTTCGAGGGTTTTAATTTGTTTGCACAGAACTCTAATCCTTTTTCTAAAATAAAAGTAGCCTAAGTTACTCTTTATAAAATCAGTTATCTGTCAGTAAAACTCTCATCAAAATGTGTTCTGCCGTTTCGGAGATTAGCGGGACAAAAATTTAATGACTCTTTTGTTATAAGTAGCGTATATACGTTCATATGCATTCAGTAAAAACCTGTTATTTTGAAATTACAAACAGACACTTCAATTTTATTTATTTGTATAGACAAAAATCACTAAGTTCGTATACGCTAATCTCCAAAACCACTTATCCAATTTCAATGAAAAATTGTGTAAGGGTTCCAGCTTGAAAAATAGGATAGTTTTGGTCCCGATAAGTGGCGCGTTGCAAAGCCGGGGCGGGTTGCTAGTTAAATAATAAATCGAAACTAATTTCACTAGTGATTGGTTGAAACTAAAACGACGTGTACAAAAATAAATATTCAAATGTCGCGCAACTAATTATCTCTTAAATGTTCTGTGTCTCAGTAATGATTTGTTTTGGTTTAAACTGCCCGTTACTTTCAATGTTGCATCATTTAAATCCTAAAAAGTACAAAAAAAATGTTTTACGAAAGAAGTTCTCTTGTAGTGGTGTAAACTCGTATCCGTCCAAAATGACTGGTCGATTTATTGTTAGTGTGGTTAAAGTTTCATCTTTTTAAAACTCAAACAAACAATATTATTATGCAGTTGTAAAGAAACGTTGATAACTACGTTAATGCGCTGATAGGATCACTCGTAGTTTTAAAATTCACTTTGCATAAAAAAAAAAACAGAAATAGCGACCTCGCAAGAATCGTAGGCATATGGTAGGTGTTTGGCCATTAAACTAAAAGCTTCATATAAATAAGTACTTTTTAAGTGCCGCTTTATTATTTTACTTCGAACCTTTCTCTGTAATTGTGCAACACACTCGATAAATAACATCTATAGCACTATTTATGATTTCGAAAAATAATTAAATTCAAGATTTACGTAAATCTCAGTGATAGCAAAATTATGATGAAAAAATAGTTAAAAAAAAATTAAGTACTTTACTTTTACATTGTTCTTTAGTATTCTTCATTTTATAATTATTGAAGACACCACAAAATTCAGATAAAGCATTGTCTGCTACAAACTGCCATGCAATAAGTGTCCTATCTACTAAACAGACTAAAAACAATAAAATAATTGCTTGGTCCGGTATTTATCATTATTCCATTTATTAAAATGATCATACATTAGAGTCAATTACCTATTTATCGCTATCCATTGTATCTACTTTGTCGCCATGTTTACTTACTAGATGGGATACTTGTAGTACTAATTGTTCTCAATTACATGTATTACACTCATTCTGTGCTCTCTTCCTATTGTCTTTAAATGTCAATTTACCGCTGCTTAAACGATTGGATTGTATCATGTGTCTGAAACAATTATTTCTTTTCTATAAAATGTGTACTCAGAATTTTAAAACAAAAAGATGTAGTTGTTTCACTTCTAAATTTTGCTCATAGACATCTCAACAACGGTAGGTTTTATATATTCGGAATGAAGAAATCTACGTGCAACCGTTACTACACGTTTACTCGCGCACACGAGTTGGCGCAAGTAAGCGTGTGCATTTACAGGAAGGTGGTATTATAGGCTAAACTTTGGAACAAACTCTTGGATATTTGTGGACAGATTTAATTTTGAAAGTAAGCAATCAGTAAAGCTCCCAATTTTAATACAAAGTGGAAACAACCAAATAAGTTTAAAGAGAACTACCGGTTGATATGTCTATGTAAAGGGCCGCTGTCTCATGTCACGGGCTTTCGATAACCCGCCATGTGCGCTACGCCCACTGTCTAACTATTAACCCCTTTTATGTTCTCATTGCTTACTAAATTTTTTTCGCCCTGTCCACGCACGTCCTTGCCTGCACACAATGTTCCTGTACACGCTCGCTTCACATCACTACTGCTACATGGACGTTATGAAATACAGTCTAAAAGCGTATGGGGTTGTCTCCGATAGATACACCTTCTGCCAGAAATGCTTCAATGACATCCAAGGAGACACTGTCACGCTAGGAGATGACCCATTGCAGCCACAGACGTGAGTATCTCTATCTATCTGTGTTTCAATGAAATATCAATTTTGTATACCAAATAATCTAATACATGAAAATACCTTTGATTAAAGAACTTTCACGCGAAGAATGATATGCGGTGAATATTTCAGTGCAATCAAGAAGGATCAATTCAAAGAAATGAAGAATGATCACCTAGAACAAGAACCATTTGTTGTTTGCATGGATTGTGGTAGAAAGCAACACCAGATATGTGTATTGCACCACGACTCGATATGGCCTCAGGGCTTCTGCTGTGATAATTGTCTGAAAAAGAAA
The DNA here is from genome assembly GCA_950022335.1 of Eurois occulta. Classification (NCBI taxonomy): domain Eukaryota; kingdom Metazoa; phylum Arthropoda; class Insecta; order Lepidoptera; family Noctuidae; genus Eurois; species Eurois occulta. The sequence goes on along the minus strand of OX465486.1, from coordinate 16,599,245 downwards.
GCGGCTAAACGGAAAGAGAACAAATTCTCGGCTAAGAAACTTCCGCCTTCCAAACTTGGCATTTATATTGAAACAAGAGTAAATAATTTCCTTAAGAAAAAAGAGGCTGGCGCTGGCGAAGTGCATATCAGGGTGGTTGCATCGTCTGATAAGGTGAGGGATATCCGAAACGAAGACACAATTACTCTTACATATTGCTGAACCTTTCAAGTTATGTTTCACAATTCTAACTCTGACCTTTGCATCTTTGTTATGAAGCTTTTTCACATATCCTCCATTCTGCTGTTGTGATGAGTCTGGCTTAATCTTTCGCTGTTTGTTACCTATAATACTTTGTTCATGTCATATCATAAACCACAAAAAGCTTTTCCTGTGGATTCCATTAAATGTTATGTTTCTTCCCAAAAAAGTAGCTAATATTTTTGTTACATTGTAGGTGCAAATTGACACAAAATCACAACTCTCTCTATTGAACAGTGACTAAAACTATTCAACTTTTCAGATGGTGGAAGTAAAACCCGGAATGAGATCAAGATTCGTAGAATCTGGTGAACTGTGCGCCGAGTTCCCGTATCGGGCTAAAGCGTTGTTTGCATTTGAAGAGATTGACGGAACCGACATTTGTTTCTTTGGCATGCACGTGCAGGTGAGTCATCCACCTCATCAATGTTAGATAATTGCACAAGAATTACGCCTATTATATTGATTGATTCGATTTGTATCTGATGTTGGGGTTTTGGTCCTCTATGTATGGTTACTAAAATTGTGGATTTCCATTTTGCACTAGTATTTGTTTTTCGCAAATATTTGAATGATCAAAACTTGTTGCACATTTAAGAATACTTACTCTTTTTAAATTTCCAAAACCACAAAGATTTTTTTTTAGTGTCTGAAAACAATGACTGCTCAGGCCCAATACCTACTATACTATCTGGTTTTGCTATCGAGATTTTATCATACACATTTATATTCCAGGAATACGGCAGTGAGAGTCCGTCGCCTAACACGAGGCGTGTATACATAGCATATCTAGATTCTGTACATTTCTTCCAACCGCGGCAGTACAGAACTGCCGTCTACCACGAGATTTTATTAGGATACTTAGACTACGCCAAGCAACTGGGCTACACGATGGCCCACATCTGGGCGTGTCCACCCTCAGAAGGAGACGACTATATTTTCCACTGCCATCCACCCGAACAAAAAATTCCTAAGCCTAAAAGGTTACAAGAGTGGTATAAGAAAATGTTAGATAAGGGAATCATAGAGAGGATAATACTAGATTATAAAGACATACTCAAGCAAGCTATGGAGGACAATATCTCGTCAGCGGCGGAACTGCCTTACTTCGAGGGCGACTTCTGGCCCAACGTCCTTGAGGAGTCTATCAAGGAGTTGGATCAGGAGGAAGAAGAGAAGAGAAAGCAAGCCGAAGCCGCCGAGGCAGTGGTCAGTATCAAGTATATGAAAAACTGTTATGGTTTTTGCACGTTGTGAATAACACCAGGCCGTGTGGGTGGCCAAGTTTTGTTACTAATAGTCACGTGGCAATTTGTGTGTTTATACTTACGCCTGAAGTTAATAACGTATTTCAATCCTAATGTTGATCTGCGGTCACGTGATTCACCCTCTCAAAGATTGGCAAACTCGGCCCCTGATTGGTCTCAAAATTCGAGATCATGATTTGGATTGAATACATTATAATTATTAATTTCGGGCGTAAGTCACTAAAGTTTACCAAATGGTTAAAAACCAGTGATAAAAAAGCACAATTTTCTAACAAGCACGGAAGAGTTTTCGCACGACAAAATCAATTTAACTTGCACTGGTTTTGGTATCTAGGCTGTAATATAATTGCTTGGGTTTGGCATGAGACAATATTTTCTAACATGTTTTTTAGATATTCCAGTCCTCTGAGGAGAATGAGCAAGGTCCTGATGGCAAGAAGAAGGGGCAGAAAAAGGCGAAGAAGTCCAACAAGTCGAAGGCTGCGCAGCGTAAGAATAGTAAGAAGCAGAGTGACCAGCAGCAAGGCAGTGATCTCAGTGCAAAGATATTTGCCACCATGGAGAAGCACAAGGAGGTGTTCTTCGTTATTAGGCTACATTCCGCACAATCTGCTGCCAGCTTAGCGGTGAGTTTTTTATATGTACCACTATTATAAATTTATAGAAAGAAATATCTGAAAATATTAAATTGTAGAGTCAATTCCACAATTCTAAACATATTTTGCCGTATACTAAGTAGTAGTAAAATTATTTAAAATGTCCACTACTTTAGTATTTTTAAACATTTAACAAATTCTTCTTTACGCTCACGCTCGCATGACTAAAATAAAAAGTGCATCTTGAATTACTAATAAGGATGTTATAATTTCATGCCATGTGAACGCGTTTAGTACGATCTCCGTCAGTATAAACATAATATACTTATTTTCTTGACGTTAAACGTGTATGTATTCTTTGTTTAGCCGATCCAAGACCCGGACCCGCTGATCAACTGCGACTTAATGGACGGGCGTGACGCCTTCCTGACCATGGCGCGCGACCGACACTACGAGTTCTCGTCCACGAGGCGCGCGCGTTTCTCCACGCTGTGCATGCTGTACGAGCTGCACAACCAGGGCACCGATAAGTTCGTGTACACCTGCAACAGCTGCAAGTCGCACGTCGAGACGCGCTACCACTGTACCGTTTGCGACGACTTCGACCTGTGCGTGCCTTGCCACGAGAAGGAAGGTCACCCGCACAAGATGGAGAAGCTCGGCTTAGACATCGACGTGGGCTCTTCTCCTGGCGACATGAAGCAAGCCAACCCTCAGGAGGCGCGCAAACTGTCCATCCAGCGCTGCATTCAGTCCCTGGTGCACGCGTGCCAGTGCCGCGACGCCAATTGCCGCTTACCGTCCTGCCAGAAGATGAAGCGCGTCGTCACGCACACCAAGATCTGCCGCCGCAAGACCAAGGGCGACTGTCCTATCTGCAAGCAGCTCATCGCGTTGTGTTGCTACCATGCGAAACACTGCCAGGAGACCAAGTGTTCCGTGCCTTTCTGCAGCAGCATCAAGCAGAAGTTGAAGCAGCAGCAGGTGCAGCAGCGAGTGCAGCAAGCCAAGCTGCTGCGCAGACGTATGGCAGCCATGAACACACGAGGGGCGGCGCCGCCCTCGCCGCCGCCCACGGCCTCGCTGGCGTCCCCTCCGCCCTCCAAGCCTGCCACGCACGCGTTACCGCACAATGTGCAGAAAGCGTTGCAACAGGTATGTATTTTGACACTTGAAATACTATACGCATATTGTCTCCTAAATAATTTGTAAAATAATAAAAAAAAAAACATTTTTTGTCAATTTGAGGCACACAGAGACCAATCCTAAATTCGCATCTTTATTTTCATACCAATACGAAACTATACAGGAAATGACATACAGAAATATATGTGACATAATAATAATAGTACTCTTGACCGTTTTCGATCATGGCGGCTAATCTTAGGGCGACCAAAGAGAGAGACCAACGGCCACCGCGGCGGCCGGTTGTTCATAGACACACGGCTTAACACGCTCTCCAAACTCGAGGCTACTAGTGCTTTTTAAAACACTGCCCGACCTCGGTATCGAATGCCCCAAGTGCATTACGAGACTAATGTGATTTACTGAGCTAAGAGTCCGACCAATTATTGAATTAGCTAGGTAGGGTGTAAAGTTGTGTTTGTCAAATTCGCATATGACGGGTAACAGAAGGGTTCGTACCCGCAGGTGCAGGAGGAGGCGGCGCGGCAGCAGGCGCCGTCGTACGGCAAGCAGGCCGCCATGGGCCCGCCCGGCGGCGCCGTGGGGCCCGCGGCCGGCGTGCGCGCCGACTGGGCCGCGCGCTACCGGGCGCCGCCGCCGCTGCACCACCCGCCGCTGGCGCAGCACCACCCGCGGTTGCAGCACCACCCGCAGCCGCAGCAGCACCATCCGCACCCGCATGCGCCGCAACAGTTACAGGTAACTAACTTTTCTCCAATTCTTCCTCTATTAGGTTCAGAATGCAGTATATTTCACGCTCGTGGTTACTACTCAATCCAACGTGGTTCAATTCCTGTAGTAAGGAGCGAGTGTTTTTTTTTTTATCTCAGCTCTTAGAATATCATAAATAAACATTATTATTTATAAAATGATTTGCACAACAACAAATTAACATAATTTTTTTTCTACTTCTGTTGTAAATTCAAAAGTATTAGATTTTCTATTTTTAATATTTAGCTGTATTGCAGCTTCATACTTTTGCTTCTCCTTCAAAAGCAAATACATCCTATCTTCCTAATTATTAATTACATAAAAATTTTTCGTTCTACTATTTGATTTCTTCGTAAGTGTTTTGAAAAACGCCGTTTAAAACACGTTGGCATTTACCACTCCAGTTCTCGGCTCAATTCCGCCTCGGCTACAATGACGAAGTTTACCCACTTGTATCAAAATATACTATTGTTTCGCAAACAAAAATACAACGTACACTGATCTCGTAGTAACAAATTTGTAATTGTCATTTTGTCAAAAAACCTATAGTTGTTTTTTTTTAGTAAAGATAAATGTAACATTTTTATGAAAGTTGAAACCGGAAAATGATAATGACGAAATATGAAAATTAGAAGGGCAGTACTGAAAAAAATATTTAACTACTACTTTGCAGTTTGGAAATATACTGATAATTCTCATTCAAATTCAGAATTAGTACAAACGAAATCAATGTATTGGTATACAATTTTTTTGATTGGTCATAGTTTAATCGCGGACAGCACTCCTAAATACCACCGAAATGATAATCACAAGGAATATTTGCAATTTTTCTAAGGTTGCCGTTTTCAATTTAAATTTTATGTCTTTTTATCGCCATGAGACATTCATTCAATAATAAGGTTAATGACAATTTGATTTTAATCTAATTTTCGGCATCATTTCCTCCGAAATTGGTTTCACAATCACTTACAATTGGGTATTTAATTTTCTTAAACCAACCCCGTATTTTGTGCCAAACAAGTTGTGCAACCGGATATGTCACTGTGGCAAAACTGTATGCAATGTAACTAGCAACATATCACCCGCTTCATAAAAGCATAAAGGTCAAGTAAAGGCTTAGTACCAGCAATCGGCGTGCGTTGGGGGTCATGTATAATTGTATATATAAACGTAGACGAAGAAACACCGGCCAAGTACGAGTCGTACTCACACGCACCGAGGGTTCCGTAATTCCGTAGCACCAAACAATATAATTAAAATATTTTTAAGGCTCATTCGTATGAAAAACAAAAGTACTACTACTGCTCCAGTTTGATGAAAAAGTCCCATATCTCAAAAGTTAAACATCAAATCTTATCAAAACCAATTTTCGTTGAAAACTTTTTTTACGTTCTACAATCCTTGATTTTTTTTCTCCTTTTGCTTTAGAAATTAGAGGGGGGGGGGGGCACATTTTACCACTTTGGAAATGTCTATCTTTCAAACAACCGACTTTGAGAAGAATAAAAGGACAATGACCAAAGTTGGTACCAAAAAGTCTCGCGCCTCAAAACCAAAATATTATAGTAATTAGTTTCATATTTTTTTACGGCATTACGCGTCGGGGATTTGATTTTTGAACTGGAAATATACTTTTCGAGTTTAAAAGTACGAATATTGTTTTACTCCCTTTATATGACGTTCCGTTTCAACTGAATATAAATGACGTTCCGTTTCAATTGAACAAACCCTTGTCTGTCGAGCGGACTCTAAAATTAATTACAATTAAGTAAGATCAGTACACCAAATCGATTTAGTTTGGTTTATTGCTATTTGCAACAAAATAGATTTTCTCAGCCTAAAGATTTTGATTTATCGATTACATCCCTAAATCCCGACTAGTTTATAGCACTTACTATACTCTATGGTTTATAGTTATCTTATCTGTGGCATCTGACATTTGTACTGTACTGACTGAATATTGGCAATGTAAACTATGTAAAGGTCTAAAATAAAATCGAGTTTCAGTCAAGCATACTGTGGATGTTACTTTAACTCGTAATTCTTACTAATATTAGTGTATTACGCTGTTTTTAGAGCAATAATGTAATGTATGTGTGTTAAAATACGTCGTTGGTAGCGTCGAAAAAATAGACCTACTTTTTAGGTTAGTTTCGATTTTATAAAATAACTCTGAAACGCGGGTTTTTTTTTCAAAAATAATTTTTGTAGGAGTTAATACGATCAGTGTAGTCCATAAAAAACAAGGTTTGATTTTGATGCAGCATGGTACGGGATTCCATACTTCCATGAGCATTCTCTTTTTCCTCAAAGTCTTAAAGTTCTAGGTCATGTATAGGTTTGTTGATTTTTTTTTTTTGTATAAAATCGTAAACCGGTCCTCAGAATACATCTACCTACCAAGTTTCAACTGTGCAGTCCTAATAGTTTCGGAATAAAGTGGCTGTGACATACGGACGGACAGACATGACGAATCTAAAGGGTTCCGTTTTTTTTGTCATTCGGCTACGGAACCGTAAAAAGTAGTATGTAAGGATTTTAACAGGTGGCGTTCTGTACTTTCGGCCTGACCCCATGGCAAAACTGTATTAGATGTACATTTTACAAAAACATGGCGCAGACACTGTGCAATTTTCGATTTCCATGTACCTTAAGGCTTTGTACTTAATGAAAATTTTCCCCTCACAGCAAAGAGCACCCGCGCCACAGCAGCAACAAACGCAACCTCAAGTCCATCAGAAGGCGTTACAGCAGCTCATGGCGACGTTACGCTCGCCCACCAGTCACAACCAGCAGCAAGAGATCCTACAGATACTCAAGTCCAATCCACCGCTCATGGCCGCCTTCATCAAACAGAGACAAGTGAGTTATTGCTACTGATACTGTTAGCCTGCATTCCACTACTGGGTAAAGACCTCTCAGCATGACTTCCAGTTCCTTCGATTCAGGGTCAGCCACTGATTGTTGAGCTTTATCCAGCTTGTTATTGTTAATCAACTCTTTTTTGTGAACATCCGACAAAAGAGATACATTCTACATCCAGGCTTGGATGCAGAATGCAGCCTAAAGATGTTCACTGTTGGACATAGGCCTCCACACCAGTGAAAAAAGTTCAAAATTTGTCAGGGCAAGAAAAAAATAAGAATTGTAATTTTTACCTTATTTTCGTTATCACGTTATGCGACCCAGAAAACAACGAAAATGACACCCATGAAGAAAAAGCCGAAAATTTTCATCGGCACCATCTTGAATTTTCATTTTGATTTCATTTTAATTTATCAGCGACCTCGATAATCATGAAAATGACACCCATGAAGAAAAAGCCGAAAATTTTCATCGGCACCATCTTGAATTTTCATTTTGATTTCATTTTAATTTATCAGCGACCTCGATAACCATGAAAATGACACCCATGACGAGAAAACCGAAAAAAAAGAAAAGAATAAAATGCAGAGGAACTATAAAAAAGTGATTTAATCTTATGTAAATAATACGATATATCGACCATTACTCATTCTATCTCGTTCCCTCCTACATACTTTCTTTTTCTGCCCCTGTCCTAACTCGGACAATCTTCGGCTTACCTAGTTCCCTTCAAAACGGTACTGCCAGTTGCGAAGTCACGTGTGCGAGTACATACGATTTTAGTTCTGAATTCTGACACCCGAGCACCGGCTTATTTGGCGCTACCTGTTGCTATCTTCGTTGACATCAAAAATGTTGGCATTTTTGTAATATTTTCAATGCTTTGATGTATTAAAAATCTGTACTGTGATATGATCCCCACAGATGTGTATGTAATATACTATTTGACTACAGTAGACACCTATACACTACGTGCATAGAGTGCCTTGTTTCCGAAGGCAAGCAAGCAAGAATCGGCTTCTTAGATGCCTTCGGGCCTGCTTCACACCAGTTGTTATAGCAAAATTAATCATTATTACGTGCGTGATAAATGACTAAAAACGTAAGATACAATGAGAACGATAGTATGAAAGATGAACCGAACACATGCCTAAGATGTTTTAAATCAAATTTGTAGTAGTAAAGGTACATTCTTACCCATGTCACCAATGTTGGCAAAAACAAGTTCATTAAAAGTCAATTTCTTCCATGATATGATGTTCATGTCATCTTCCAATATGATACGTTAGGAACATAGTAGAAAGGCTGGTGATTTTTGAATGCGTTGTTGCGGCTCAGCAGAACTTAGTAACAAATTGTTCATGTCTATTCCAGAACGCCCAAAACCAACAACAAGCGGCAGGTGGTGTGGGCGGTGTTGGACCTGTGGGTGGCGTGGGTACCGTGAGTGGCGTGGGCGGCGTCTGCGGCGTGGGTGGCGTGGGCCTGCCGCAGCAGCAGCCGCAACTACAGCACATGATGCAGCCGCAGCAGCAGCAGCGGTTGCAGCAGATGCACCAGATGCTGCCGCAGCAGACACAAGTGAGTCCTACATGGTTTATTTAACATCGTCATATTATTTCAGCCTGTCACGTGATCAGCAAGATTATTTTCTTGAATTAATGTTAACGTAGTAGAGGACTATTCAACCTGTAAACATAATGAAAAAAGGTTTTATAAACCATGAAGATGCTGTGAACTATTTTCGATATCTTATGATGACAGGATATTGTGGTTATGTTGTTTTCAAATGTAAATTCAAATAGAATTGAATAGAACCAAATTATCCCGCTGATAATCGGTTTCAGCCAAGTTTTTTTTTTCTGGATTATGAAAATAACCTTAAAGCAATCTTGCACCGGTCCTTGGTTCTTCATCTTACTTAAATAAAAAACTATGTTGTGGATTTGTTGTTTTTCTATGTGAATAAGTTGTAACCAAAGTTTTTGTCCGGCAGGGCGTGTCTGGTGTCGGTGGCGTACCGGGAGTAGGGCTCGGCGGCGTGGGCTCCGGCGGCGCCGGCGTGGGCGTGGCGGGAGGCATGGCGCACGCCGGCGCAGGCTGGTTCAAGGGCGGCGTGGGCGGCGTCGGCGGCAACATGATGGGCATGCGCGGCGCGTACGGCGGTGCGGGAGGCGTGGGCGGCGTGGGCGCGCGGCTGGGCGCGGTGGGCGCGCGCTACGCGTTCGGCGGCGGCGGCGTGGGCGTGGTGTCGCGGTCGCCGCCCGCCACGCCGTCGCCGCGGCCGCCCACGCCGTCGGAGCTGCTGCTGCTGCGGCAGTCGCCCGCGCCGGCCGCGCCGCTGGCGCCGCCGGACGACCAGCTGCCGCCCATGACGCCGCAGGACCAGCTCACGAAGTTCGTGGAGCAGTTGTAGTGCACGACGCCAGTGCGCGCGGTCCCTGTACATATAGCGTAGCGACCGGCGCGGCGTCTCACTGCCCCTCGCGAGTGCCCTCCCCGCCCTATTTATTGATCGAGTTGTCGTTAGCGACGCGAGGGACGTAAATTAAGTATTACGATGACCGAAACGAGCGCTCAATGTACAAAATGTAAATATGAGAGGAGTATGTCCTGTCCGCTTCTGCGTAATGTAAGTTGTTTGTAGTGTAGGTACATTATGATACTTATTCTGTTTATTGTAATTAAATCATTTTATAATATAATTATGTGATCATTATAAACTGTTGTTTCTATTTACCAAAATACCTCGGATCCTCTGCTTTTACTTCCAATCAGTTAACATAAAGGTCTCCTGGCAATAAATGCCGATCCTAAAAAAAAATTAACGAAATATCGGAAATATCATGATCAGCCTCATCTCTTCGCAACTGTGCTAAGCCCAGAATCCACCAAAACGAAGACAAGAGGAGCGGTGCGGAGAAACGAAAGATTCAACCAATCTCAGGAAAGACGACATACGCAATGTGGATTTCAACGTATGTGATTGGCTGATTCCCGCTCTCCGCTCTGATCGTTGACATTCTCTGATCTGTCTGCGTCAATGTTCAAACAATATTGATCTTTATCTCGCTTACAATAATGAGTATTCAATGTCGTCAAAAAATCCTCTGCTCCACACTACTAGAGAGTGCACGGTCTTCTAGGGTCAGCGCATACTGAGCAGCAAAAGGCTCGAACAAATTACGAGTATTTATTGATTCGATACTATAGCGTGCAAGAATTAACTCCCTGTGGCAAATTTAATAAATATTTAAAACTTGACTGCAAATACTTAGTTTCTGCCTCACTATTTCCCAAGATTGGTAGTTTGACTAAACTCCATTATTATAGTAGGAGCGTGTTAAGGCGCGGTGTTATCTCAATATTCACAAAAATTGGTTTCTTAGATATCTAGTCGAGTATGACGTAATGCAATTAAATAATCTAACGCAAAAAATACAGTGGCCAAAGAAGGGTTTAAAGAAAATTTTAACCGAACAGAATAATAAATAATAGTTTGATATTCCCAATAAAAAATTGGGAAGTTGGGGCACAAAAATAAACTTTGGCGTCGAAGATCTTTGTATTTCCAGCGATAACATCAGTTTTAAGAATTTAAAACGTTATAAGACATCAATATTTATATTGTGCGAACATTATTTAAAAAATGTTCGTAAGTCAGTTATTCCCGCACCATACCTATTTACCTACCCGCGAATGCAGACCGCATCATTGCAGTCTAGTCCGGCGAAGCTTGTTTTATTTAAATTAAGAGGTCACTTTGCATTTCTTTTGGCCCGCTACGGTTACAAAAATACTAAACTTGGATTTTGGTGACCCCTGGACTAGATCATTTTATTGCTCAATGGCCCCATTTCTACAATGCCAATGGATGACAATCATTCTTCATTCAACCTGTACTGGAGACCAAGAAGCCGAACGGTTAAGGGTAGCTCTTTTTGAGTAGATTTTTTTTCTTTCTACATTGTGCTATAGAAGCAACAATAATGTACCCAGAACTGTGTAAGATCTTGTTAAATTGTGTAACGGGCTGGTGTCCGCAACTCCACTTCCGCGCTTATTTTGCGTACGGCATATTACGAGTATCTAATGTCTTACTTGATTTCTTTTTTTTTTGGATGGTCTTCTCCATGCAAAAAAAAAACAAATTAAGATCCATGACATCTACGCTTTCGAATCGGGAGTACAGTCTATTCACAGTTATTATACTTGTAGCTGGACTGTAAGTACTTTATTTTTGACTGTTCAAAAGTGCCTGCCCCGGTAGTTCTATTTGAAATAAATGCTTTGAGTTGCGATTTGAGCTCAGCCTCACAGATGTGCCAATAAAAATTGTTCTCAACTGGCAAGGAGTCTGATGCAGAAAGAGAGAACAAATATTTTTTCTCAATTAGGTACAAAGACAAGGAGTAAATGATCACTACTGTAATAAAACTATAGCCCCAGACAGCTTTATCATCACTGTGTAAAGTTTAAAATTGCATGTTTAATATCTACAAACATTAGGCCTGTAATCCCCGAAAGGTTAGGCAGAGCTGTAACCTAATAGTGTACCCACATTTCGCTATAGGATTGAGCCTGTTACCATCAGTCGGGCAAAAAATGATATTCCCAATAACGCTGCACGGCCTGGGAATTGAACCCGATACTCAAGCAGCACTAGCACTTGCTAGATAAACGAGGCAATTAGTCAGCAAACACACAAATATCTGATAATCCTACTCTTATCGTTTACACATGCAGCGCAGGCCACACCGCCAGCGAGCTGGCGGGCGAAGCGAGGCGAGGCAAACTATATAAACTAAGCGAAGCTTTGGCGAGCTAAACTACATGGGTTCACACCGAAAACACCGAAAATCTTTTAAGAGCAGGAAAAAAAAAAAAAAAAAAAGTGATACACTTGATCATGTAAAATACTGATATTCAGCTTCAGGTTAGACAAGAAGCTGGCCCCAACATGCTTATGAAAAGGCTAGGTAGATGATGATGACTAGACTTTTTCTGCAGTTTTCGTATTGTATCTATAAAGTTGATTTTTAACATGATTATACTTTCAACCGAAACTTTGGGTTTGGATAACAAAAATAAAAAGTTTTATTAATAAAACAAAAGAATTATGTAAAACGCTTTAATTAAATTCATGTGACAATGTTAAAATAAACATTTTAGATATTTTTAGTTATTAGTAACATCTTGCAGTGCTGAACATCATTAAACTCCACATTTTACTCTAAAACGATACAGGAATAACTTCCACCGATACAAAGATTTTAAACTAGCCGCAAAACGGTTCTTTTCACTTATCACTCATCGCTATATACTCTGACGTCTATATACTTTACAAGATTTGGGACCAATTTCATTACGACCGATTTCCCAATTTCTTATGTTCCACATTCATTCTTAAAATAAGGCCCAAAGACGCGGTAATTTTGAGCGTGTTGCTATCAGCTTTCACGGTTCAGCAACTGAACGGGCAGTCTTTCAGCGAGATCATATGCAATGCATTGTAAATGTTGTTAGCAACATGCCAAGTCATCTCGTTAGGCCTGAAGGCAGTTCGTAATTTAGATGCTAATCTTACGAGACTGTTCATAAACCAAGTAATATTATTTTTAAGTCAAGCTGATGCATGAAAATAAAAATAGGTGGCTAGTATAGGTGGTATAGGTCTCCACTGATGATGGCATATACATTACACACTTGCCTGAGTGTTCATTGACTGTTTTCTAATAACTCGTTACATATTTGGACAGAATATTGTAATATCTAGTTATATAAATATTTATAATCAAAACTGTCACATACACGTTTTTACAAAAATATACCTCTATTCCAAGGTTTATAAGCAGTCTCCTGTACAAATATATTTCTCCATTTATAGTCATAACTTCTTAAATGCAATCTCTAATTCATTCTCAGCACATACAGCTTCCAATTACAAATGATTGCTTAACAAATCATAGATAAAGCTTGTTCGGGTTTAAGTAGCAAAAAGTTCATTAAACTACTGCATATTTTAAAATAAACATTTTTTTAAATGCTCCGGAAAACTGATACTGTTATTCTTGTTAAACGCCGATTTATTAGCACTACCCTAAGCGTTACTGACGCGTGCTTTATTTTAAATTCTAAATTAGTTTCAATTGACGACGCATTACGCACGTTAAGATATAAAAATATACACATACGATTGGTGTTAATAATGAAAGCTTGTAATTAACATCTTTGGCAAAGCAAAATAAGCCGCACATTTTATTTTTTATTTAATTTCAACATCAGTTTTCCAAAGCATTTATTTTTCAAACACATAATTTTAACAAAAAATACCATAATCCCATTCCAATATAATTCATACACCAGATGATCTTAAAAACTAAAACAAAGTAATTAAAAAACAATGAACAAGTATGATTACAACAAAATAATTTAAAAGCGATAAAGATATTTGAGGCAAGCCATACTATTTGTACTTTATTAAAATAGACCGCAACGTAAATTCAACATGATGATTGCCAACGTAAAAAAATGCGACAGAAAAATAAAATGATGTTGCCTTAAATATCGCATCGCTCTCGAAACTAAAGGAACGAACTAATTATCACACACACAAGTCATTCTACCACAAATTAGTATTTCATTTATAGATCCTTAATTACACATATTATGCACATTTCCTTATTTATTTTTTGTATTTTTTCTTCGCTTGCAACACATAATTTATACCGTGTTACAATATATAAGTACCGAATATCAGGTGGGGTCCAGTAAGGATCGCAGTTGTCGCTGTAGCCAATGCTTCATGTGACGGTCCAATGACCACTCAACGCCAGTCAAGGCGAGTCTTTCTGTGTAGACAATTAAATTAAGTTCAGCCCTAAATCATATAAAGTCTTGGTGCATAAAAATATTGGACAAAACCCCAATTGGCGTAAGAGTCGTTGGACAGTCAACCTCAGGCACATTCTCTACAAAACATATAAATGCACAATCAATACAAATCATAAGAGAATAAATTATAACGAAATAAATCTTTAAAATTTTGAATATTATCGAACGTGATTAAATTGTATTACTAGTTAACCTTGAAAGATTTCCAAAATAATTATTTCAGTTGGTCTACAACAAAGAAAATCGATAAAGGACAGCATGTCGAAGTGCTAAAATGTAAGGTGCCTACTAACTGACTTGTTCTTTGATTGACCATTGTAAGTATTTTCGCTGTCGAGAGAGGTCGAGCAATATAATTGACGATCGAACATATTTATAGGCACCTTTTTGCCGTAAAACTTATAAATGTAAAATTGACAAGTACTAAAACCAATTTTATCAACTCATAAAACAAACTCGTCGTGGATGCACATAACGTACCCGACTATAATATTAATTTAAATACTAATGGCATAACTGTGCGCACGCAGCTTCAACATCGGTTGGCACAAAATAAAACAATTTGCTGTCCAAATAATGTTGGGAATGTGCAATAAACGATCAGTTTTCCTTTACATCATCCATTTAAATTAATATGCCATCACTCAGTCTTTCAATTCGTGAAACTGTAAATATATAATAATATATTCAAAAATCTGCAATAAGCAACAGTTATAAGTGAAAATGATACAATAGATTTCATATATACAGTAAAATCACTTTTTTCGTTCTCTACGGTTTCTTTGTTTAGTCACTGAAGCTACGAATTTTAATTCTTTAGGACTTTATATCTGGCTTTTTACATGTAAGCCTTATGGTCGAAAAGTTTCTTATATTTGAACAGGATTTAATTTAGTTAGTTAATTTCTCAACAGACCCAATTCGATCACATTCCACTATCATAGCTAAGTTTAAATAAGTATTACGTGCCGTCATATTAATTTATATGAAAGAATTAAAACGCGTAGCTCCATCGACTTAATCTGTAAGGTTCATTTGTTTGGCAGCAATTAAATGTATGCAGTGAATCAAAATTATTGCAAGTGCTGATAATTTGTGACTAGATTATTGAAGAATGATGATTACTTGGACAATTGATTATAGTATTACTTTTGGACGAGGCATCAATATGATGCAACACTATGCACTATGAGTATATTATTGACTTGACTTCATATCAGGCCCGAAGGCATCTAAGAAGCCGATTCCTGCCGGCTTCCCTTCGGGAACAAGGCACTCTACGTAGTGTCTAAGTGTCTACTGTAGTCAAATAGCATATTACATACACATCTGTAGGTATCACATCACTCATGCAATGTATGAGTGAAACTTTATGCCATAAAGTTTGGATAACCGAATTAATCAATAGCGAAATATGAAGTAAACTTAAGGCTATAGGTTTTTTCTCTGAGTAGAGCATTATTTGATCTGGAGTATTTTCATTCTTAATCTCTAATGTGATGTTCATCAGCAAGGGATCCAGTTAAAAAAAATATTATAATTCATCATGATATTTAAATAAAAAATTACAGGCTCCTAAACAAATAATGCCTGAGGTATGAGGCAAGCGAATACCTGGGGGTGTTAAATGGCCGCCTTATAATAGGATTATAAATAATAATATTAATTACGTTTCAATTCGTAAAATGTTTACAAACTGACAGTTCATAACATTAACTGCGTCTATGACCATTTTAATGTTTTTAACTAGATTTATATTTGGACTCTTTCTTGTCTGATCGGACAGAAAAGGCAAAACACCGGGAGAGGCAGGCCTTTGCCCAGCAGTGGGACAGAATAACATAAAAAAAAAATTATTATACTATTATATTTCTACTCAAGCGACCATTTTATCGCCCCCCGCGCACTGCACGGCTACCTCAGACAAAGACATCGTCCCAGTTAAACAGTAGGCCTGTTCATAACTAGCCCATATGTTTCTAAAAATCGATACAATGAAGTTAGAACCTAACGAAAGAAATGGTCGGAATGTGTCCAATACTTAAACATATACACTTTTGCGACACGAACTAAGTAGAGGTTTTAGAGATATTCTTGTTTTCTTTCAGTGGAAAGTAAAATTTATGCTAGATTTATTATCTATCAAAGACTTTCAAATATTTACGAGCGACAGACGGGACAAGACGATGAAAATCGTAATCCAATACTTGTTACTAATTGGTAACAAATCGTTCTGTCTAGTGTCATACGCCCGCTTGTCAGGTATCAAAATTTTTGTATGAATATTATTCCCAATGTCCGCTCTATGAAGACTCATATTAATTTAATCTCTTTGTTATAAATACAAATTGAAGTGTCTGTTTGTAATATCAAAATTATTTACTGAATGCATATGAAAATACGGCCCTTAAAACAAAAACAGTTTTTTTTTTTTTGAAATTTTTGTCTGTCTCTCTGTCTGTTTTATCCGGCTAATCTCCGAAACGGCTGTACCGATTTTGAAGGGACTTTTGCTGCTAGATAACTGATGTTATAAGGAGTAAGTAATGCTACTTTAAAAAAAAAAATAATTAGGGTTCCGTGTAATAATACTTTTTTATAATAATTTCACGCGAACGAAGGTCGCGAGGAACAGTTAGTTCCAATTAAATTCCTTGTCCAAGCGCACACACTTCAAAATCTCACTTCAACATTTGATTGCTGTCTAAACGGTTCGATAGCTAGTAAGTAGACCAAATTAATCAGTAATTCTATTGTTCCTTTTTATCTTCTGTAGGGGAGGGTATGGAGGTATCGGTATCTTCTTGTTCTTCGTCTGAGTAGTTTATAGGTTCTTCACCTGGCTTCAATAACCGTCCTACGAGGTCGTATTTCTCTGAAAAATAGAAAGAATCAAGTTTAACATTGGTTTCTACACTTTCCAATACAACAATCAAGTCAGCCTATCGCAGTCCACTGCTGAACATTGGCCTATTTTAAACTGCTGATTGGGAAATAGTTCATGAAAAATAATGCTATATTCAAATCTGTTTCTAATTCAAGTTATAACAGTACCTAAATATCAACTTCATAAAAGTGTCGATAAAGTTGATTTCAGAATGTAGTAGAACTATTGAAAAGTCTTGAATAACGTTGTAGCACAAACTGAACCTTGTGTGAGTTTTTAAAAATTTTCAAAAAATTCACTTTTATTAACTGTTTTGGAAATTCAAAATACGGATCCATAGGTCAAGTAGTTGTTCTTTGTGAATACGACCAATCTAGTATAAGCAATGAACCAAAAAGCTATCAAGCAATTGATTCGACCTGCCACAACATGAAAAGTTGTAGAAAATATTTACAATAAACCCTATCGATCGTACGAAATGAACCGTACCTGTATTGCAAGGTTGAATGTTGAATCATAGCACAAGAATGCGGTATCATACGTACTGATTTGTAAATTTGTTCATTATTAACCGGCACACTGCTTTAGTGTAAGTTAACATGCACAGACAGGGCTTGTCACGACTCTGTCATAAAGTAAATTGCTGGAATTTGGTTGAGGAATTTCAAGCACAGTATGAACTAACTAGTTCCTATAAGTAAGCAACGTGGCAGCTGGTATTCTGTACTTTTAGCTTGGCTTCATGGCGAAAAGGCTAGAGTTTATGTATGAGTCAATCCATATTGACATAGTATTAGTTGGCAGGGGCAGCTTAAAGTGTCATTACCAATACAGAATTATAGCATCTACTTCTGAATATCCTAAAGGGAATTAACACAATTTAGAAGTCAGGATCCTACGCTCAGCAGTCTCTACCGACCACCAGACCAACACAGAAGTCTAAAATCGGAGCAGGATTGCAGCAATATACGGCACGGTTGGCACAGTGGCTGAGCGATTGACTGCTGAGCTGTGTGTCGTTGGTTCGATCCCCGCACGGAACAAATATTTGTATGACCTACAGGTAGTTGTTCCGAGTCTGGCTGTTTGTGTATGTGAGTTTAAACGCAGCAACGATACAGGAGAAATTCAAAGTTCAGGGCGACGTTTCTCAAAAAAAAAAAAACTACAAAAAGAATGTTAATATTTCATTCAAGCTGCTTACAAAATGCGTGTCGGTCGATTTTCATGCCACTTAAGTGTTTTAGTGACCAAGTTCAGACGACTTGATTGTCTGAAGTGGCCAAAAGACATTTTGATCTTTGTTTTATTTATTAACTTTTAAAGTTGGTCAGTGAAACAGACATGAAATTGGAGGCATTAAAAATAATAATGTAACGGCAGCGATCATCTGTCAGTTCAGCAGTATTGTGTGTCTGCATTTTGGCCTTGCTCGTGGAAAAAAGCGCCCCCATTATAAAGGTATTAAACATCTATCATCTGCCTAGCCTTTTCTCTATATAACATGATGGAATCGGCTTCCAGTCTCACCTGTACCAGTATTTCACATGGAGCGAGTGCCTGTCGACCTCCACAACCGTTACTCGGTAACATGGTAAGACTGGTTCTCAGACTTTCGGGATGACAAACTTCTTAAACATTCCTGGCGAAATATGCGAGAATACAAGCGTTGATAAACGATTCCATTGTTATGCATTAAATCCACCCACAAGGCTTTCGTTCTATTTTCAGTAAGAATAATCGATTAAATATTCAAACAATGCGTTTGTGAATATAAATATTTTGCTCAGTTTTACAGTTTTCATATCTGGTTAGGATGTTTGGGAATGAAGTAGTATCAAACATGAAACATCCACCACACTTTTCAAGTAAATCATCTATTGATGTTGATTGATTGATTGATAGTAATTGATCTATTATTTTAACCACCGTTTTCTTTTTTTTTGTGACGTCATATATATAAGAATGTTTTTAGAAAACCATCGTCTTAAAAGATATTGCTCCTACCGTTACTCATATTTTATGATCTTTCGAGTTATAATAATAAACAGTTATGCATCTGCATTTTTAATGAATGAAAACCTTAATTTTTAACTAAGTACTCATAATAATGATGCTAAAAACAGTTTTTACACGAACCATAGCTAAGATACCTTACATTAATACCATTCACTCAAAACCATAGAGACGCTTTACTTTTGAAAGTGGAACACCAGTGTATTGTGGCATCGTTACCGTTACACTGCAGTGGACAGAACATGACCTACTGAAGCCGGCTTCCCATAAGCTTAGACTTGTAAATTTAATATAGCTGCACTCGTGTAAGAAACCACGTGCGATTAGTAAAACTAAACATTGTGGAATATAGCGCTAGGAGAAATTGAAACGAGTCTTTTTATTACTTTTATAATAGAGACTGGTGACGAGATTTCCGTTCTATAATTTGCCTAGAAGTCATGTGCTCGACGGGCATAAATGACGAACGTGCATCTAAAGTTTCAAACACTATTTAACCATTTCAGCGGAAGATTTGTAGGGAACCTTTCTTAGAACTCACATTCCTTTTATATTATTTTTATCCTTTATTCATCCTTTTTCTTATACATTACTTATACATTTTTAAATATTTTAAAAAACAAAACATTTAAAAAAATAAAAAAAATAGATGGCCCATCGGCATCAGGAACAAGGTCCAGGCTGCCGGTGGTCAGGGCTCCAGAGAAAGGAACCGCCTCACTATGCGTGCCGTGTCCAGGAGTACTGCTTTCTGAATCAAGCCCCAGCAATTTTTATTATTATTATTCCTTATTTGACCTCTTTTGCAAAGTTTCATGGTTGCAGACCTAACTGTTTAAGTCGTATGTTGGGTTATCTGTACTGTTCAATGAATTTAAGATTTGTATGCATTAGATAACCATTTCAGTTTTATTTTTAGCTAAATTAAATCGATTAAAATGAAGAAAAACGTGGATTCATTAAAGTATTTATTACAGGTATAACACACCTTACGAAAAATAATTAAAACAGTGCAGTACCGTAATCTTGTCTTAACGTTGCAATGTTACACTGAAATGCGCTTGAACGGTCTCATTTGCATCTTCATTTACAAAGATATCTCAAACGATGAGCAATTACTCAACAAAGTAAACACACGGTACTTGAGCAAGTTCATAATCATTAACAAAGCGACGGTTCTTGAGTTAACCTTATTGTTAAGGCCGGGCGAATGAATATACGTCATTAGAAGTTTATGGGACGAACTACGACCGCTCATGCGGGCCTATACCGCGGGCCGATGCGTCAGCAAGTTTTACGCAATATGCTACACCGCACTGCGATTAAGAACTTAGTGATTGAAGGCCTTCCCCCGCTGAATATTATTAGCAAAAAAATGTTACCAGAATTTAAACTTTCAAAGCAATGGATGTCACAGTGACGTGTGGGGTTAATCTTAAAGAATCATGGCAACAGGAGGAACAGCGGGAATTTGGTCAATAAGAGCTAACTCCTATTAACTAAAATCTTACGCTATTCCCGCAATTCGGTCTTGAGAGGCCATGTTTAAAAATTACTCTCCGTAGGTACCTACTTCCCAGGTGGAGGACCATCAACAAGAAGTTTATCGAGAGAGAAATAACGCTAGTAACTTTGTTCAATGATTGTGCCTTCTCTGTTTGAGATAAGGCTTTTGCCCGGCTTTGGTATAACAGAGGCAGACGTACAATCTCTAGCTAGACCGAATTATGGTATCGGTTGTAAATCTCAACAGAGACTAGTAATATTGCTACAGGCTCGCGATCGAGCTAAATCAGATTCAATATTGTATTCGGCTGCAATGCAGTACACAATAAAGAAGGAGGTTCATTTGTAAAAGCAATACAAGTGCTTCTGAAATCATGAAAATAATATCAGGTACGGCAGTCTTGTTTAAGGCTACGTCTGGTCAAGAAATCAGTTTTACACAAACAATCATGAAAGAGGTATTGAGGTGAAAGGTGCCAATTCGTTTTGATAAATAAAGATAAAATTTCCACATTATACAATGTAAAGATAGCGTTAAAATATACCTACCTAAATATTATGTATTGTTCATAAACTTATCGTTCAAGACCAGACTGATAACAGGCGCATAACAATACGCAATTAAATGGAAAAATTGCAAAAATTTACATACTACGTAATCAACATTACATAAAGCCCTTATGTCTGGCAAAGGTGTAGAAAACTCATTATGTACTACTGACCGAAATTGAGTTCAAGCAGTTCAATACTCTTTTGTATTATGGTCGACAGCACATTACTCATACAAAACGTAAATAACTTTTTGTTGACTATTTTTATCTCAAATGTTATTATGCGAAGCCTGTGGAGGCACGTGTACTTCAAGTCATTATCTGACAAAGTTTGACAAATGAGTGTGTGTTCGAAACTCGTTCTTCTTTGTATGATATATTTTGTTAGTACTTATCGCAATCGAAATATTCATTATCATCATAATAGGCTTGTAAATTAACACCTGGACCTGATTCGCCCCACATTTTTTTTCTGATTAAGTATGTTTATGATTCTCCAGTTCGAGAATGGTAGGATTCCGATCCTACCATATTCAAGGACATTGTGGAAGTGTTGGGCAAATAAAATTTAAAAAAGGAACTGTCGTGTCAGCGACACAAAGAAGAAGAATAATATAAAAGCTACGAAGTGTCTTGCTGGTTCTTCAAAACTGGAAGAAAGTAGATTGTGGTGAAATAGATCAAGGGATGCCTTTGCCCAAAAGTGACTAAACACCGATAGGTAATTAAGCTTATAGAAATAATGAGCCTTGACCGCCTCGTCTAATCTGAACTAAAAGCTATTAACTGACAAGTACGCAAAAAATAATATACTTACAACAGGATATATGCCACATGTTCGTCGCTATAAAACTGAGCTAAACCCGATGATCCCGTCACATTCACGATGAAATCTCACCGTTCTATATTTAGAGGGGCGCTTGTCAGCTGATAACGCACTGCACCTATCCAATATGCAGATAACGACTGTTATAATGGATATTTTGTGATAAATTATCACTTCGAAAGTGTAGGTTTTTGACAAGGTAACTTGGAATTCTGTATGGGCTAGAGTCATTGAGTGGTGGATGCTAGAGGACAGGTGTCGGGCGTCGCCAAGGCAAAGAAGCCTAGAAAACGCTGGCGTGTTGACTTACAGACGTTTCTGGGAGGGCCGGAAAAACCGCATATAGGAAAAGTGGAAGGCTACTATGGAGAAATTTGCCCAGCAGTGGGACAATACATGGTCAAAAATCAGCCGAGCCCCACGCTATTTGTGATGGATTGAGTGGTGCTTGATTTTGAGGTGTTTCAAAATGACTGGCAGCTGGCAGCCCATCTTTCACCGTAAAATATTCTATACAGTGGTCAGTGGCTTTTACAGTAGTTAGTATGGTCTACTGAAAACCTGTTCAGCTGGAGATTCATAGATGACTCTGCCCTGAAGCGTAGACTTGGCGTGTTCCACAAACCACGAGACACTTGATGACGTGTCCTGTTGTTTGCACATCACAGGAGCTGATGGACGGTATAGAAAGTGCCAAACTTTAGGCTGTCGGCACGCTAAGAAGAAGTATGGTCTACATCGACCGTCTCGAAGTAATACTCCTGCAAGGGTAGCAATATCAATGATGCCTCCCACAAAACATGGGTGTGTATGTGGAACATGACCAAATTTTACGAGAATGACCAATCTGCTGCAGTTTTTTGGTCTAGGAATGATATTATAGGCCCATAAAGCCAGCAAAAAAAAAAGCTTAAGATCTGCCGCTATAAGTGCTCATTCAGAAAAAATTAATTGTGCACCAGGGAACGAGAAGAAGCAAATATCAACCCATCAGAAAACATACGATTAGATTATCATAGATTACAATAATAAGAACAAAGTGCAAGAGATTCAATATCACTTGTTTATGAATGAGTAATTCTAACGTGAGGGGAGGGCGCCATGATGGCACTAACGAGAAGCGCTTAGCATTAACATAATCACGTCAACTACCTATACGTAACATTGATCTCTGATCTCTACTTGTTGCTACGCGTGATATCCAATTGCGCGTACGTATTATAGTTGAGGGAATAGATAATTCTGGTATGAAGCTATGAGACTTCATTGAAATAGCTATCTAGGTTTCAAAGGTAAGGCCAGATTGAGCAGATACTTCTACGCAAGCACTTAAAATTACGCTACATTACTGATGGTCTCTTGAGAGGAAGTTATGAAGTCTTTCAAAGGACAGACAATAATGCCCCGTTCACGGCTTTGGGTGCCGCGCGTCGCTGTGACTCGTGGTATGCTCTAAACAAATGCTATCATTTGTTTTCTCCGCAGTCGTTGCAGCTCGTGGGCCGGCCTCGGCCAAGAGGTAAAGGTATTTTTTTCGCGTGTTTGTGCCACGTCATGGTATATAGGTAGTCAGCATGTTGATAGCGTGACTTAATGTTTAGGGAGCGCCCCTAAATCCACCTTGTCTTTCGCTACTCAAGAGGGATTTGACTGGTTCTCTTCATGCATCAAAGCTTCAACTAAAATCTCGTTTTAAATAAATAATCCGTTACACCTTTTCAATCAGAATTCTTAATTGGAAGCAAACCGACTAGCCTATTACGACTCGCCAAGCTCTGACCTTCAACAAACCTATTGATTGTGAATTATTTGTTATTTTAGGTTCCTTTATCTGATTACTTCTAAGTATTTTAGTACACCTGAACACGCTACTGGCCCCGATTCGGCTGATCATCGCCTGAACAAAGCTGATTTTTTAGTCTTCTACGACAAAATTGAGGAAATATTTTTAACTTTTGAACTTGAAGAAGAGTCAGTATTTACTCGCCTTTGATAATAACGTTGCTTCAATCGTCGTTTTAAATAAAGGCAACAAAACAGATGGAATTTTCCACCAAAAGCCACTACTTTTATTTCTTGTCTAATTAATTCTTGAGAAGGTCGAGAATGATAGGTATCAAATTATTTTGTTTACTATTTTTAGTATTCAACTGCAACTGTTTGTGTGCATTTTGGTTGGGAGACTTCCTAGTTAGGGGTTAACCGATCGATTTCTACACAGACTGATAAAGTGATAACATAAATACTGCGATAACCTGATTCCTAATGGGTGTGGAGACCAAACGATAATCGCTCGGATCGTTTTGGTAACAAAACTGACTACCCTAGGCGGGAATAAATATGCATGTATGTGTATTTCTTATTTTGTTGAAAGACTTACACGGCATGAACATCGGTAAGTGAGTGACAGCAATGATCGACGGGATTGGATTGAGCCAATCACGTAATTCCCCTTTTTCGCACGCATTTAGTTCGGCGCGGTGTCGGGTCGCGACGCCCGACCTTTTGATCGCCAGAGCATGAACGCACGCGCATGCCCTCCACGCCAAGCCACAATTTCACCGCAAATACCTACAAAAGAATAGCGATTCCAAAACTATTTCGTGTTATAGTCTACCGCATTTTTTGTCACATATTTGTGTCGTTGGCGTACAGGGCACGCGCTTGCTAGTCACGTTTATATGTGACAATGGCGTTCAAAAGGCTAATAGAGGCGAATTTTTCGCTTTAATTGCAAGAAAATAAAGCTCTGATCGGCTGAAGCTGAATCGGAATCGGAATAAATATTTACTTTAGATATGAAGTCAGCGAAAACTCATACGATATCATTTAGTGTAGTGTAAACAAGAAAACTGTTTAGGGGCGATAAATAGATTAAAATTTATAGTTTGTTAATGAGGGAATTCAATGACGTATGGTGGATGAAGTAAAGAAGATGCGTCCTAATTGTACGTTCGCACTGGCGAAGGATTCACATAAACATAGTTGGAAAGTGTATCTCTATCTGACAACGTTAATGTTGTCTATCGAGTTCTGGGAATATTTCCGGACGCCCAGTACCTAAGTCAAGCATTCACTTTTCAGTTCTGGAACGCTCGGTTTAATGTACAGACGCCAGCACATTAAGCTACTACAATCTGTCAAATTTATTTAATAGATTTTCAACTTTATCGCTAAAGCATAGCGGGTAGCTTGAAGTGCTGGCGTTTGTATTTACAGCTTTCATATTTGTAACCGTATGTTTAATTCATTTCGCGGTGTGGATACACCTTATGGCAAAGTTAATTCAGCTCTTATTACGTTTAAGATACATCGGGATAGCGAAGATTCAGAACCGCGCATTACAAATGGACGGTAAGTACTCATCCTTAGTAAACAAATTCAGTTTACTCGTGCGAGTAATTCACGCTTCATTAGCTTTGTTTTTCCGTGAGGTGGGTGAATTAAGATCTATACACACAGTTTCGGGTCAGGGTCTTGCGGGCTCAGTGTTTGCTTACGTCAGAGCAGGCCCCAGAACACTGACGCCCAGATCTATAGAGCGAACATAGACTTGAAATGAACCTTATTTGCATAACGTTAATGTTCTTATTCGTATGATACGATTGGTCACAGTTGCTTGTAGGAATATTTATTTTCAGATGAACCGCGATAGGGACAAGCCCGCCACACTTTTCCCAATCCCAAACAAGTATACCTAACTCCTGAAAGCCAGAATCAACAGTGAAAAGAAATGCGCCGAGACAATGAAGCTCGACGAAATCCCATAGAAACAATATAACTGTCTTGGATCCCGCAACGAAATTAATCAGAAAAGTATAGCAGAGGAGTAGGAAAACCATAAATTCCACTTCCCTCCATATCAGCAGGAGATAGAACGAAACAAGGACAATACGCACAGTGGGACGCTTACAACTGGGATAAGCCCATACAAACAAGCTTAGAGGGCTGTCTGACGTCAAGACAATTCCGTAAGGCCTGGGTCCACTGGTGCTGTTGCAAAAGGCAGAGCGGCCCCCGGAGTCTCGGCGTATAGGCCGATTGTCTTGCTGGACGAGGCGGGGAACTCTCTCGTCACAGCCCATGTCAAACTCGTAAACCCACGTCTCTTCACCAGGAACAATGCGTTTCATGAATGTTGGCTCGGGATTGACTCGTTGAGGAGGGAACTACGAGGAAGCGGCACGCTCTGCTGTCGAGGGCGCGTCCCTCATCGTGGGCACTCGAGGCACCGGGCCTCAGGGTGGCCTTCGAAAAGACGGAGACCCTGGTATTTCATGCGCCCAGACGCTGACCACCAGCTGGCGCACATCTCATTATCGGTGGTGCAGCAATAGCGGTACGGGCATAAGCATGAAATACCTGGCCCTGGTTTTGGACCGGAGGTGGAACTGACGAGCACTTTGCTCAGCTTGCGCCAAAGCTGATCGGCAAGGCGTCCGCCCTCAGTGAACTGCCGGCTGTTGCCGAACCTAGGCGGACAAGAACGTGGTTTGCCAACGGCTGTCCCCGGGGGTGGTTCACTCGATGGCGCTCTACGAGGCCCCGGTGTGGGCGGAGTTCCTGTATACCCAAAACAAGGCTCTACTACGAGGGCTGCAAAGAGTCATGGCAGTCAGGGTTATACGCGGATACCGCACCGTATCTGCGGAAGCGGCGTGTGCTCTTTCGGGCACACCCCCGTGGGTTCTGGAGGCACAGGTACTCGCTGAAGTCTATCGGCGTGGCGCAGACCTGTCGGCGAAGAGTGGCAGGCGCCCGCCGCTTGAAGTGGTCACGAGATGGCGTAAGGAGGCCCAAACCCTGAGAGAATGGAGGGTGAGGCTGGAGACGTAAAGTACAGGTCACTGGACCGTGGGGCACCCAGCCGATCCTGGAAGAGTGGGCACGGAAGCGACACGGGACGTTGTCCTTTCGTCTGGTGCAGGTGTTGCTTTGGCAAATACCTGCACGAAGTGGCTAGATGTGAGGCGACTCCCGTATGTCACCAGTGCGGTTGCAACGAGGACACGGCACTTCACACCCTCGAGCATTGTCCTGCTTAGGTGGTGAAGCGCCGTGTTCTCGCAGGAGGAATCGAGGCAGACCTCTCTGCCGGCCGTAGCCAAGGCCATGGTCGAAATAAAAAATCTCAACGGAAGAAAGGCTTGTATAAACTTATTGCCATAGTAAAAAATACTCGAACTGACTTCCCCAACAATAGTGACACCTTTAGTTTCGTTGACTTTCGACTTTTGGGCCGAACTTTGTACGAACCATGAAGTTTTTATATTGTTTCTGAAATTTCATGACAACAAAATAAAAGTTGAACCTTATGCACAAAAAACTAGAAGTGAAATTGGAATAACAACATTTTTTATTAGAAACTGTGGTTCATGTACAGATAGTACACTCATTTGTGATTAAAATTTCAACTGTAAAGTTCCAAAATTTAATTGGAACTACAATCTACATACAAATAGGGTAAAAGGGAGAATAGCTATATGCAATTTGTTAATTAACTCAGCTTGTCCCCTTCTGTTACCAAAATATTGGCACTATTTATTTGAAATGCCATAAGGGACCATGCCATGTGCCATTGGATTTGCAATGTTAGGCTCAGTGTTGAAAGTGGAAAATCAAATAGCATGCATGTTTCAAAGTAGTTTTACAGATACTGACTTAATTCTAATTCAAACTTTCCATACTAGTTAAAATGAGAGACATATCCCTATGGATTATTCTACTGATGTTAACTATTAATTTTTTGTTTTTATTATAATAACAACGCAAAACCTGTTTTATTAAATTCCATGTAAGATTGAATTTTTAATAAAGATCCCAAAGAGACACCTTTTTGTATGACAATTTGTATTGTAGGTGGTATACACAATTGCCACACTGCACTCCTTTGATTTAGTATTGTCATCGCTGCAAAGACATGTTCCAAAATGAATGTATGGCGATGATGCAATTTATCAATGACAGTATGAAGAAGTTCCTGTGATTGGTCCATTCATTAATTTTTCTTAATTATCTTATATATAGTTACACATACCTCTGAACTGAGCTTCCCACTCCTTCACGGATTCCATTTCCATTGAGTTCAGGTCACTGAGGTCATCATATTCTTTGTCTGATGATGTCACTGAGAATGTGGCAAGACCTCTTGATGCATCCTTTCCTCCGAATGCTGCATATGGTCCACCTATGGAAAAAAATTGTTTTAGTTAATGATTTTTGGGAATTCATGTGTAGTAATTTATTTTATGAAAATTATTAATTTAGTTCTAAGGTAGGCTGAGTTTGTGTGTCCATACATTTTATTTAAATAAAAAATGCAAAACGCATATCTGATAGGTTGTGCCAGTATTTATAAACATTAAAAAAACTATGCAAGCAACACAGGTCTCAATGTTTTTATAATGCAAAAGGTTACTCAAGGTGCATAGTCTGCATTTTGAATGGATAATTAATGAGTCATGGTAATGTCAACTCTATTTATAAACAGCGGTGCGCCTGCACTCACCGGGCCCGTAGAAGCGCCGCCCTCGCGTCACGTCGAATATCCACCCGTTCACCGCCACCAGCACCCTGCCATCTGTCTGGTTTCCATCATATTGACGCAGTTCTGCAACTGTCATATCCTTACGAATTTTTGGCAACTCCACCGCCGGTGTTTCTTCAGGCACCCTTGTAAACTTTGCGTATATTTTGTACATCAACACAAAGATAATCACAATTATAATCAAATTTACGGGACTGTAAAACTCTTCTAAGAAACTAGAACCCGCCTCTGGGCTGTCGGTTTCCGGCAAATTTGTCTCCGGCGCTGATGCCATTTTCGATTGTACACAAAATTAATGCGGTGTCTCAAAGATAGGGGTTACTTGTATAAATTTTAGAAAACTATTTCCATTCGCAATTGTAAAATACTAAAATCACTGACG
Source organism: Eurois occulta (assembly GCA_950022335.1). Classification (NCBI taxonomy): domain Eukaryota; kingdom Metazoa; phylum Arthropoda; class Insecta; order Lepidoptera; family Noctuidae; genus Eurois; species Eurois occulta. Next base: position 16,570,771 of record OX465486.1, on the reverse strand, counting down.
TCAGCGTTCCGGCAACGAAGAGGCGACAACTTGAGTGTTGTCGTATACAAAAAGTAGAGAATTTGACATAATCAAACAATTGTATTATCTAAATAGCACTAAATAGAAATCTTATTGCAGTAAAAAATAATTTAACAAGATTAAGTAATAAATTAACACACAATTTCCTTACGTTTTGAAAATTAAACCTTAAAAGAAAAATTAATGTTTAAATCAGCAGTGAAATGTTATTTGCTGTTAACCCCGCAAGACAAATGTCAAAATAAAAAAAAACAATGTCCTTCTGTCTGATCAAAAAAGCTCTTATTTACTGGTAATAAGGCTTAAAATTTCTTAACACTTGAATTGTTTGACATTTGAAATTGCGTACCAGGTTCCTCATTTCTTGTTTCTTTGAAATATGAGCATAAATCGACTCTTTCATTTGTACACTTTTATATACAGAGATGTATGATATTTTGAGACAATCGAAAATGAGCTTTATATGACATAGCGAATCGTAAAGCGTTGGAACTACCACAAATAAAAAAAAAAGTTTAATTGCCAATGTCAGTTTGTTTGACACCAGTTTGACGTGACGTGCCTGACTGTTCACTTCAAAGTGTTCGTAAAATAGTAAATTCGCGTTCGTAAGTGGGCTGCTTCGCCTGCTTCTTTAGCATTTTTCGATAATTTGTCAACTTGTAACATGGTCTACAGGATAACAAAATAACATTTACAATAATTAGTCTCAATATTACTGCTGTTAAAATGAAGGACCAACGTTCGGATTTATGTTCGAGATACATTACCATTTTTACTGTGGTTTCTTGTTACTGGTTTGTATTCAAAATGATGATTTTTCTTTCCCAGCTACTTGTATACTGATTATTGATATTGTATTCTAAAGGATAATTGTAAACTAATTCAATGAGTTCACCGGCTGAACTTGCAAAAGGCTATGTATGCTTTCTTTATGTGACAAATTTGCCGGTCGTAAAATATTATGTATATTTTCTTGCCAAACAAATATTAAAATACATTTTGAAAAGTTCTTACAAAGAAATAATCCATTTGGGGTTTCTTTTTATTAGATATCTCATTCCCCTGTTCATCCCATAGGCATAGCCACATTAAAAATTCTTTGTTTTTCAGGGTTGTGTCAATAGCAACAGTATTCGTCAATAAATCCTTACTTAGCAGCCAGGAGGTTGCATTAGAAGCACCATTGTTTATAACTTGGTTCCAATGTATTGTGTCCTTCAGTATATGCTACACATTGAGTACATTTGGTGGAATACCACGTCTATTTACATTCCCGAGAGGTACACCATGGAATCTAGATGTAATGAGAAGGGTAAATATAAAACTTCATTCTTGTTAATGCATGTGATCTTTTAATACCTTATGAAACTGGCATAAAGCCTTCTGAAGCAAATTATTTTTACCATGCCTAGAAAACTTTTGATTTCTGAAAAATTTACATTACAATCTTGTTTAGTCATAATAGCTACATAGCATGTCTGTGGTAACAGTTGCACTAGCAAAACCTCCATTATTGGTACAACGTTTGTCAATGTTTTATTTTTACCACCAATGCGCATTTGAGTGTACATAAAATACAAAAGAGTTTATGTTCTTTGGTGATGAGGATTGTAAACAACTCAAATAACTAAGCTACAATCTTATCAGATTGTAGTTAATTTAACACTTATGTTATGTGCTTTTCTTAGATAAAATCAAGATTCCTATTTTGACATTAAATACTTCTATTGTATCATGACAGAAAAATAATGTAACCAATTATTGAAATAGTTTGATTTCATCAATTTGTACTAATGCTTTGTATTAATTAGTAAAAGATAACATATTTTTTTTAGATCTGTAGCTGATAATTTAAGGATATGGGTACACATACATAATTATCAACCAGCACTTGTATAAAGTATTATATAATTCAAATAAAAAAGTAAAACACTTATGAATTCCAATTCTCTTAAAAAATAATGATAATAATTGACTCCAAAAAGAACAAAAAAATGTGCAGCAACTTCAATGCCACATATGAACTATGTATCATACTGACAGAATTCACGGTGAGATTAGGATATGAATACAACAGACTGATGATAACCCTCAGGCAGCAGGCCATGAGATAAAATTATATGGGACACCTCATACTGACCTCACTATTGACTATTGATACAGACTACACCACTTCAATAATAATAATAATAATAATAATTTATTTGTATAGAATGCAGGTGTTACAATAATGGTGTTAGTTATATAATAGTATGTGCAAGTGCTGTTCTCATTTGCTAAGATTAAATATTCAACTTCTGTCAAAAAAAAAAAAACAGTCAGCTATCAAGGTCACTGTATAAACACATTTGGTTTGTGGTTTGTACAGTTGGTTAATTAAAAGTTCTCTTATCGGTGAAATTCATAATCATGAAATTTTTTATAAATTTTAAAAAGTTAAAAAGAAACAATTGCTGTCTGCCAGAGCAGGAAAAACCATGGTAAAAACTCATTTTGTAACTGAATTTTCCCTTTGTAAACGAATAATCAGTTAACATATAAACAGTTACAGCAGTACCTATATGTTTTTTCTCTGATAAGATTACCATAATAGGTACTCTTACTTACACATATTTTTATTTGCATTCCATAAAGTTAAACAAAATCTAACAACAATGACTTACAGCTGAGAGGCTGATTTATTAGTAATGATGCTGAAGAATATGAATCATGTTAATCAATGAGATTTCAAGCACTTTCCAGTATGCACTTGCAACCGCAAGTGTATACTGTGTGTGTGTGTGTATTATTGTACCTATGTTAAACAAATGAATAAATGAGTTAAGTGCTTTCCAGAATATCCCTATCTTAACCACGGAACCCACGTTGGAAATTAACCAAAAAAACCCATGATTATATATGTGTGTGTGTATTATTGTACCTATGTGAAACAAATGAATAAATGACTTAAGTGCTTTCCAGAATAACCCTATCTTAACCACAAACCCACGTTGGAAATTAATCAAAAAACCCATGATTATAAATACAATATTTAACAATGTATTTTTAATTTTCAGGTGATCCCACTATCAATAATGTTCACGTTAATGATAGCAACAAATAATCTATGTTTGAAGTATGTAGGAGTACCATTCTACTATGTAGGAAGATCTCTTACTACAGTATTTAATGTGGTATTCAGTTGGGTGCTACTGGGTCAAAAGACCTCTTCCAGGTGCATTTTGTGTTGCGGGTTCATCATATTTGGATTTTACCTTGGAGTAGATCAGGAGAGTTTGTTAGGTAAATATTTTTATTATCTTTTCATACACTGGCAGAGACCAAGGCTCAATGTGTTGCGATTTAAACTCTAGTTGAGTTTAAATCACAACACATGGAGCCACTTATAACGCACGCACTGAAAGAGCAGAGGAGATGAGCATTTCATGGAACATGCGTATATAAAACACCTTTTGGATAGGCCCTTAGATCCCATGACCCATCTGACATCAACTTGATTTCTCCCTAATGTTTTCTTTTAGGGCTGCCGAGGTCAGTAGCTTTTTCTCATAGAGACTATTAAAAAAATCCATGTAAAAACTTTGGAGGGTCAAATCGTGAGATCTTGCGGAAATTGATGATGAAACTTCCGTCAAGTTACTTAATAGGTAAAAAACAATTATTGAGTGTTCTTGTAAAGAAGGTCTGTATAGCGCTCAATGGCTTGTCGGCGTCTTACGTTTCTTTATTTTTACAAGTACCTACGTCATGTTCAGAGTCGCAGTGAAATGAAAAGGCATTTTCCGGTAGTGTGTAGGTACAACAATAAAATTCAATTAAACAAGGAAATTCGCATCCACATATTTTTTGTTAAGCAATGATTGTAAGTTTAAGTACGCAAGAACGGATAGCATAAAGTTATAGCTAATGCCACAAATGTAATAGAACGTTAGGTACTAAAGTTGCCAATTGTTGCGCAGCAAAAAGTGACTTTGTTGTGGATGCAACTGTAAGTAGGGTACAGACAGGGCCCTGAATGTATATCTTATCAATCTTCTTACATAGTCAAACATACCGCAGATGATATGCCTAAAATAATCAAGTCAAGGCTATGTTGAATTATGTGTTATTAACTTACTATAAGTATGGCTGCTTCGTTGGTCTAGTCGTCGCAAGCGCGACTGTTGAGCATGAGGTCCTGGGTTGGGTTCCCAGGTCAGGCAGTGTTATTTTATATATTCCTTCAGAAATTTCTCATAAGTAGCAGGTAGCGGCCGCGAAGTTTAGATTTTTGCCCGTTTGATGACAATAGGCTCGCCATCTATTACAAGGAAAGAAAGAAATGATGAATGAAGAAATGATGTTATGTTATGTTGATTCCGAACTTAAAAGGAAAATGGGAATCTATATGTATACTCTTACTTTCTTGTCTGTCTCTCATAGACTCGGTTGTTTTTCTCGAGATCCATGTGTAACACTTTATATAACATAGAATGTTATTGTTGGCATTGTTAGGTTTTTACCTCGCAAAGGCTAAAGAATATTTGTAAGGAAAAGCAGGACTAGCAATGGCAGTTTGACACTAACTCTCTCCTAAGTTGGCCCCACGTATCATGTTCTGCTCGCATTTACCGGCTTCGCGATAGGAAGCATCGATAGCAATTTACCTGCATCCGGTAATAAAAATAACTTTTCGCATTCTTTGAAAACTAATCTACCAAATTGCCAGCACGTGCGCGCAATGTGAGTGGATGTCGCTATGACCACGAAAGCTATATCAATTATCAACCAATACAATCTGTAGACGATTTTTCTTATGATTAATATACATATCATCATCAAATATAAAAGGGTGCTAAATTCCGCAGACCTGGTGGGTATATAGGGTTTATCAAAACAAGATAAAAAAATGATTTGATGATTTTTATGGAGTCAACGATTGCAGTTAGTTTATAATTATATTTTATTTTCTCCATCTTACGACTATCTTTACAGGGTTACCTAATGCGATAGTGTACACAATAACAATATTAAATTTGTGTAACTAATCACAAACAATGCATTTTTTGTGAACTCATTCAGAGAACAATGGATTATTCCATCAACGTCTTTTGAGATTAAGAGTGCGTAGTGCACGCGTCAGTGGCGTCTCACCTAACAGATTGGTCCGCGCGTGCGGCTCCGCCAGCAAGCATGGCTACCGACGCGACGTCGCCCCACGTACCTGTCCGGAGCACTCAAACCTATTTTCCCTAAAATGTCCGCACTATGTACCTTCCCTCTAAGTACCTTGAATATGTACGAGGTGAGTCTAAGATCCCTCCTGACCCTCGGCTCGTTATACCCAAAATAAATAAAGTTGGGTAGGTACATAAGCGGATAAAATGGGTATACACCATACAATTGCAAGTAGAAATACCTAAAAAACTTGTTTTGTACTTTCTCCAGCATGAACCTTATGATGTGATCACGAAACGTCAGCCCCGTGTTGAATTTCACCCCTAAGTCCCTAAGTTCCGTAGCCCTAGCCATTTTTAGAACTTTTTACCCGACTCCGGCGAAGCCAAAAGGAAGTGTTATGATTTTATGTAGGTATGTATGTTTGTCATCCGATTTTGATGAATAAGGTGTCAATTCGTTATTATGGCCCTGGAAACATAGGCTACATTTTAACCGACTTCAACAGTAGGAGATTTAGGGATAGTCAATAGGGATTTTAACATGGAAACCCCAGAGCGTGATTTTTCAGTACTTAGTCGGATTTTTTGTTGTAGTATTATACTACACAAATTCTTGTTATGAGGAACAAATTCGACATCCTACATGATTGTTGTCGCACTCAAAAGGAATACATTTTCCCTGTTTTTGCAACATTTTTCATTGATGTCCGTTCTCATTGGTCTTAGCGTGATGTTATGTATAATATAGCCTTCCTCGATAATTGGGCTATCCAACACTAAAATAATTTTTCAATTGGAATCAGTTGTTTCTGAGATAAGTGCGTTCAACCAAACAAACTCTTCAGCTTTATAATAAATGGTGTAAATAGGTAAACCCTTAACGAAGCCGAAAGACTCCAATTCTCCCCATCATTGCGATAATTTTATTGTTCTAGACCATACCTGGGAACCTTCCAGTTACTGAGATATTGGAGGTCCAAGTTTCAAGTTTTTCATAAATTTTAAAACTAGTTTTTAAGGCTATAACTTTAAATACCTCCATGACCCGTTTACTATTCAATGTTTTAAGTGCGTTAAGTTAAGTTTTATCGTTACCGTAAAACGTAAGTCACGTTTTCAGCTAGTCGTTTCCCAGTTACAATTTTTGCGTTGGGTTACTTAGCTTGATGTACAAAATCCTTGGTTGACGGCTTCGTGAAGACGTCGAGGGTCCGTTTATACATCGTATTAGAATAGATTTAAAAATAAAGACTTTAACCTATTTTTTTTTTCCAGGTTCATTTTCTCTAATAGGCACAGTTTACGGAGTAATCGGATCTCTAATGCTATCTCTATACTCCATTTACACAAAAAAGGTTTTGCCTTGCGTAAACCAAGAAGTTTGGTTGCTATCTTATTATAATAATGCTTATTCTATAATATTATTCTTGCCTTTAATTATAATTAATGGGGAACTGTCTGTATTGTGGAATTATACCAACTTTCATAGTTCGTATTTTTGGTTCCAAATGTTAATTGGAGGTGTGTGTGGATTTGCTATTGGGTACTTCACTTCATTACAGATAAAGGTGAGCTCTACTTAATGTGTTCCTTCTTATCTTCTCATTATTATGCAAACTTGTAACGTAACTAGTTACTTTCTAGAGTTTATTCTTATTTACTGCAAATTACTTAACCTTAAGAGCCCCAGTGGCACAAATTTGTGCCACCAAACCCCGACCGATTTAGAACTGTATTTGTAGTAAAGATAAGTCTTAAAATCGATTCTTTTGTTGGCACAAATTTGTGCCGCTGGGGCTCTAGAGAAAGAATATGAATAAAATGCTGTAATTACATCATCATCATTTATTTATGCGCAGCATATCTCCTTTTTCTATAATTTTGTATTAGCCTACTTAGCTTTCTAGCCATAATTATCATCTGTGACACAGTCTATCCATCTTTAATTAGGTCATTTAATTTAACAAAGGCTACCGTGCGGAAGGCCGCACGACAATGGTTGCAAACCCAGTATAAATTGACCTCTTCTATTGCAATTGCATACTAATCGTAGGGCAACTCAAGGCCAAAGTATTACCATCGACCGTAAGTACATGTAACCGATTCATAAACAGCAAATGCCATCAATTTCAGGTCACCTCGCCCCTCACCCACAACATCTCAGGCACAGCGAAAGCTTGCGCCCAGACAGTCATAGCTACTCAATGGTACAACGAAACCAAGAACATGCTCTGGTGGACATCAAACATCATCGTACTATCGAGCAGTTGCCTCTACGCCCGGTTCAAACAACAAGAAATGGAGGAGAACTCTCGGAAACCAGTGCCTGAAGAAAAGCGGAGCTTAGTATGATGTTTTCTCAAGTTATACCAAAGACTGTATCTGTATATATAGAGTTTTTAGTTGATGCTTTTTAGAACGGGGTTTGAATTATTTGGCGTGCCTAACTTCCGCCATTTTGTTTTATTTCTTATCGGTAAAACCTCACGTTTCAAACAAACAAGTTTTGTATGAGACAATCTTCTAAAGTTAGAAGATTGTCTCATACAAAACTTGTTTGTTTTGAGCTATTGATACAGGTTTTATAAGTGGCTGCCATTTTGAAAATAAAATATAATGTCGAATTTAGACAGCCCAGGCCCCTTTTTGTGTCTGTTATTGTTAGAGATTATGTTCCTATAGTAGGACATTATGCAGTAAAACTTAAGTGTTTTGTTAAGGATCTGATATGGATAACGATACTGATTATTTCAAAGGCCCCGCCAATAAGTTAACATGACGACCTATTGATTATATTTTATCTATTTCTCAGTCAGTTTTAAGTGCAAGTTAAAAGTTATACATAAAGTATTTATTTGTAATAATTTAAATATTTTTCGAATTAAGCTATTACTATTCAAGTATGTCTTCTGTGACTGCCTCATTGGTCTAGCGGGTGCAAGCGCGACTGCTGAGCATGAGGTCCTAGGTTCGATTCCTAGGTCGGGCAAAATGCTATCGGGTTTTTCCATCCAGGAATTTCTCAGTAGCAGCTTCGAAGTCTGGATTTGCCTGGTTGATGGTAATAGGCTGGCCCCTATTACATGGGACTTAAACATCGCTGACGAAATGTGGTTGTACTCCTCTGCTTAACCCTTCGGGAATAATAGGTGTGATGTTATGTGTTCAAGTATGTCTTCCTACTTAATTTAGTACGACTTATACGATAACAGTAAGGAAATATAAATAACATTCCATTATTAATTTTATTTCCTCAGGCCATCTTAAAGGTGAGAAAGGGTACATGTTATTAAGAAATTAACAATCAGAAAAATCTTGGGTCAGAATGCTGATCCAAGTAACATTACTCGGTTTCTGGAACGAAAATAATCAATTAATAATTCGCTTAGAAATGGTAAAGCGCTTAACAACTACTGTGATTGGTCAACTGAATTATCAACAGCCAATTGGAACATTTCATGCACAAGTCGTTAGTTTTCATTTCAAAGGTGTTAGTCTGTTGAATGGAAACTTGACAGCTTTAACGCATCGCAGTCATCGTATTTTATAAATCTTTAGACGAAAGCTATGTCGAGCACCTATCCGCGCCGAACGACCCCCATTTTCATATTCTACCAGCGCGCGCGGATGACCTCATCAAATTCAGCGCGCCGAACGATACGATACTGTTAAAATAATGGATGCGATTCGGCGTGTACGATGCGGGTAGGTGCGCGGGACCATCCGAAAATGCGATGACTGCGGCGCGTACTACTCCTGCGGCGCGTCCACTTTTAGAGTTAGATGTATATTGAGTTATTTACTTATAAAAAGTATATATTATTATTTAAGGTGAACGCAGACGAGCTGCAAAGTCCACTGGATACAAAGGGGTCTCAGGGAATAGAATCAATCCAGAACATATACGTACATCGTAAATGAAACTCGACGAAAATTAACTTTGTTTATAAGTAAATTATTATTTAACACCTATCTAGTTCATTTTATTTTTAATGTTGTTGGTCCTACGAATCCTTTCATATCTCGATGTTTTTATAAAACAGAAAAGTATTTCAAATCGAAGCATATCTGATGGTTTAATCTATCATAATGTATTCCAAGAATGCTAAGTATTAGTAAAGTAATGATAGTGAGACTAAAAGCAATTAGCGTTACAAGTGCTTTTAACACGATTTCTAAAAGGCCAATCTAATCTACATTCCAAATTAAATTCAACAAAAGTGATTTCATTGGCTGTTGTTAGTTCAGTCAGCCAATCACAGTAATTGACATTAGTTTGACAGTTGGTTAGCAAATTTTTGTGTTGGTAACACTTTTAGAAAACCGGGCGTTGGTGTGTGTTCACCTTTATGGTACCTCTACCTATTTGTGCAATTATTAATTTTATTTAAACTTAAGGTAGTGAATAATTTAATGTGTTAAGTTAGTTCGTATAATTTTTATTAACGTGTGATCTTAACAACCTAGAGAGATATTGTTTAATAAATGTATATTTATGTACCAAATATAGATTGTTTGATTCGTCAGGATCTATCAAGTGATCATATAGTTCTAAGCCATATAGTTTGTTCCAATCAATCGTAAATAATGTGTTATTAAATGAGATCCATTCTGTGTACCTGTATCTTTTTGTTCTCATACTGTAGCCCATTATTTTGATGTCTTTTAAACGAGGTTTATCAGAGTTCTTTTGAGGGTAAACACTTGGTCTTGGATACTGGCTTATGGCAAAATAGTTGCCAAATGATTTAGAATTGTCTGTCATTAATGGTTTTAAGCTTTTACCTTCAAAACATAGAACAGATTTATCTTTGTTCCCGCATTTAGGTATATTGTGTGACAAGCCACTAAGGTCTACCAATGTCGGGAAAAAATCTACCAACTCAACAGGAGTATGTATATTTTGTGAAGGGATTCCTGGCGCTGAGAATATAAGCGGTACTTTTAACGCTACGTCGAAGTTGCTGTATTTTGCCCACAATCCATTTTCGCCTAAAGACCACCCTGGAACCAAAATACGAAAATATTATTATTCAATGTGCACTCAGGATGCAGATAAAAAATTAGGCTAACATCATTTGAATTGGTACTTAGTCCTTTCGGAGCTTTTCGCCTTCTATTTTTCCAAAATCGCTGTTCTTTAAGCTCGTGATTATAAGGCTGATGTTGGGTTGTTGCTGCGGAAAGGACTATAGTTTATAGAAATACTTACCATGATCGCTCGTCAGTACTACAATAGTTTTTCTTCTATCAACGTAGCTCAATAATTCGCCGACCAAATCATCTACGTACAATGCGGCTGCATAGTAACTTTGCCTTATCTTAATTGACCAATCGTAAGACATAATGCCTAAAGGGAAGGATATATTGAGTCTGGCAATGTCGTCTCTACGCCGGACATCTGTCCAAGGATGCCAGGACACAAGCGGTATGTCAGCAGACATGTAGGGATGCTTTTGAGGCCTCACTTTGTTTATAGGTATCCTTTCTGAAATTAAAAAAAAAAAGGGTAACAGGCTTGCGCGTATGATGATGACCTTATTATAATATTATGTGGACGAAGCAAAAGGAGTATGTAAGGATAGCAGAAGGCGTTCTGTAGTTTCTACGTACGCTCTATGGGAAAAAACGTGAGTTTATATATTTTATTCAAAATAAGCTTATGCCCGCGGCTTCGCCCGCCTGTAGTTCGGTAATTGTCCCACGGGATCGTACTAACTGGGTGCCAAACTTCATCCAACCCGGTCAGTAGTTTTTGCGTGAAAGAGTTACAAACATCCATACATCCTCACGAACTTAAGCATTTATAATATAAGTAGGATATAGATACATTGGTTGGTAAAAATATAGCAACTGCACAAGAATGAAACCCATATCAAAAAACGAGTTTTGAATTAGGTCAAAAATATTTTAACAAAATTTCATGCTAAATTAAACCTTAAAACTGTTAACCGTTCAAGTAAAAATAATTCCAGGACTCACCAAGATACTGTTCAGGAAACTTAATCGGAATGTGTGGTTTATAAAATCCAACAGCAAGCAGGAATGGTTGACTGCTGTTCCGATTTAAAAGAAAACTCACAGCATGTTCTAAAGACTCTAAATCTGGCAATGTTCTGCCTGGTTGATCTTTAATATTAACTGGACATACAAGGTTTTTTCGAAGTTCCTTCGTCTCTTTATCTTTGCAGACAGCAGCATCCTTGAATTTCTCAGTCGGAGGATGAAAAGGATAATCAGACCAGCTATATGGATAATCATCTGTAAAGTTAGAACTTTTTCCAGGATGAAAGACTTTTCCGACAGAATACGTTTCGTAGCCGTTTTCTTTGAAAAATTGCGGGAGGGTAGTGAAATTGCCTATTGTATCCCGCCAGTAGTTGTAAAAATCGTATAGGCGGAGTGTGTCGGGCCGACGACCCGTCAGCATCGAGTTTCTGCTCGGGGCGCAGAGAGCTTGCTGAAACAAGTCAAGCAGGTAAAAATGTTAAAACATTTGTTTACGACTAACTGATAGTCTTACTTCTGCTCTATAATACGCTAATACAAGGGAAGTAAGCAAGGATACTGAAAACCACCGAATCACCACTATTGATAACAGTGGGGGTACAATTTCAATCTTTAGTGTGGGAAAGAGATGGAACTATGGAGTACATATAGCTGCTCCTCTTTCTCACACTTTAAGAGATGGTGGTAGGTCCCAGCTTTTCAGATTGTAACTCATTCATCAATCTGCATAAAAGCATACTCTAATTCCTATTCAATAAAGATAATGTTACCTGCGCAAAAGCATTTTTGAATTCAACTCCTTTGTCCGCCAGTGTTTTGATATTCGGTAAGTTGATCGTTTCGTCCGTAAGATGGCGCAAGTCATCGACGAAAATAATTAGAATGTTTTTCTTTGTTGAACTTGAGTATGATTGCGAACTTGTAAGTGAAATGAAAAAATGAAATGAAATGATTAAAGAAAACCGTGGAAATGACATGATAGATAAAATCTTACTGTGCAAACCTCAGTTTAGCAGTGAGTGTTCATTAAAATTTTATACATTGTACGTAGAACGGAATGTAAAAGTAGCGAAAATTTAACTTTTAGTGTAAATGTAATTTTTGATAATTTTATTAATAATATAACAAAGAAATATAAATAACGTAATTGAAACTTTCAAACATGAAGGTCAATTAATGATACATTTTAAACTCAACCTTAGTAATATTCTGCAAGAAACGAAACATTCCTTTCCAGTATTTGGTCAAAGAGTATGTATTTATTCCAGAAGGCAATATAATTTCAGTTCAACAGATCAATATTTAGATAATTCTAATCTTATATACTTTGTCTCTCCATATGTTAAACAAATAGTACTAATTTAACATGTAACTTTTGTTTAATATTCTGATTAATCGTGTTGTGTTTTGTATTACGCTATTTGGTTTAATTCGTTGAAAAACTGATGGTTTCCCAGTATCGCAATTGTTGTCGTATCTGTGAAGTGACATTGTGTTTGCCGTTGTGTTTTTCCACACAGTGACAATACGTCAATGTGTGCATTTTCTATACAGATAGAACGAATGCTTTGTCGTATGATGCACACACACATCTACAAACGAACAAGTGGGCGTTAGGGTATTGTCATTCAAATCATCTGTTCCGTAAATTGTTGTATATTTTGTACATAAAATCTAATTTATTTTTGATTAATTTATTAAATGAGAGTTGTATTAATGAAATAATTGTTTGAGTGCGCGAGTGAGTGATGTTTGTTTAGAGTTTTTGTTTTTATTCGTGTGACGTCATTGTTTTCGACTGCCAGTACGACGCAATAGCATTTTACTCGAAAATGGATTTAAAATGAGAATTGTTTTCATAAACCAGGTGAGTGTATTATGTAAGACGCATATTATATTCAAAATACGCATTAATATAGTCAGATTTGACCAGAACGTAGGGTGGATAGACTTCATCGATTTCCTTTGTCCTCGGTCCCCTTTTATGTTTGAAGTACATAGCTAGTGTGTACATAGTAGTGCTACCAGCTGTTTCGAAACAACATAAACATTTTAGTGTTATTATTTTGATGACTGAATAATATTAGTGATGTGATATTGTTTCGTTCTAACTTATGTAATCTCTATTCTCGATAGTTTTTTTTGATATAATCACGCGTTCTATCTTCAGATGATTGATCTGTTTCGTCTCTTTTTCTTTCGTGTACATACACTTGTTAATTTTATAAATAAAATATCGTTATTACTTTTTGTCTGAAGTTAATTAATTTATTCACTGTCAAACTATTCAAGTGTTAAAAATTTCATAAACCTGGTCATTACATTCAAAGTACATAAACAAAACATGTTTTTAGTATAAAAATGGTCAAGGCTACTTTACATTTAGTCTGCTAAGGTAAGTTTGTATTTAAATATAAAGTTTTCCTTATCTATTGCATCAACTCCTTTTGTATTGCAAGTGAACATTGCAAAGATTTGTCAGTATTACACATTGTTTTGCAAGAATTAATTATGCAGAGATTTTCTATAATAATAATAATATCTTGGGACAACCAACACACCGCCATCTGATCCCAAACTAGGCAGAGCCTGTACTATGGCAGCCAGACAACTGATAAACATACTTATATATTTCTAAATACATACATATTATAGATAAATTACACCCAGATACAGAACAAATAATCGTACTCATCGCACAAAGATTTGTCCTGTGTGGGAATCGAACCCACGACCTCCGTCCTAGCAGTCAGGGTCACTAACCACTAGGCCAACAGGCCTATCTATGATAATGTTATTGTTTTCTTTTACACAACCGTTTGTTTGTGGCATTATCATTTATCAGTTTTATTATCAGACAGTTTCCTTATCATGAATATTTCAAATATTCAATGTTAAGTCTTACATGGTACTCGCCGGCATCATGAGTCAGGTTTAATTTTGAATCTTTGACCTTTCTTTTTGCATAATTTATTACTGAATAAAATATAAGTACCTATTTAGTTTCATTAAAGTCAATTACCACTGTTACTTTTTTTACTTTTAATCATCACCTAAATTCGCACAAAATTATTCTGATACCTACACTACTTTTCAACAATTCATGATTAGCTAGAGAAGGTAGTATTGAATTAATTTTATATCTGTCGCTCAGTAATTTTTACAGTGTTGAAGTGTGACTTTAATTATTGACCATGGCTTAGCAAAATATTTAAAAAACATTACTAGTTGTAACTTAGGGTCTTTAATAGCCAGCAAAATATCACTTGGCTACCATATTTGACAACTTGCACTGGATCTGCGTGCTGGAATACTCCCACAGAGAGAAAACCTGTGCCCCAGCAGGGGGAACATTGCAGGTTGATTTAATGCTACTGTGCAGTAGGCAGTCTCTCAGTCTACCTTTGGGTTAAACAGGACAATATTGTGTAACATTGACTTATTTGCAGGCGACGCTCATTCAGCATGTCAGCGGAGTCGCCGCGGCACGTGCGGTCAGGGGGACCGCTCACCGTGCCGTCCCAGCCGCCGAGCGACCGCAGCATCATCGACGCGGTCTCGGGGTTCATTAACGACGTCACGCTCTCCTCCTCGTCGACCGTTGATCCTAAGGATATTATACAGTGGGCGAGGTAACATAAATTTTGTTGATTACTCTTACTCTAGAACAGTGGCTCTCAACACAAGAGGGACCATGTCACATAATTTTTAACCTCCTGAAAGATGTAATTATTCAAATGTACCAGTGATCTGCGGACCATTGCATAAGAAAAGTCCTCCTAAACAGGTGAGGTATCTTCTTAGGATCTTGATTCGTTGTAGATTTAAAACTAATCTCTACATGACTCTTAACTCCTATGTACTGTACAGTATCATTCAAGAACTAGTTTTTATGTTTAGTAAATGGCTTTCATATGTATTTTCATTGTAAAGAATCAAGAACCAATTGCCATGAGTGGTATGGTTTGTGTAGGTTATTGATTGTGTGTAATTGCTTGTGAATGCATGCAGGTGGATACTACCAACGTCAATCCTTTGCATTTTTTATAAGTGTAGGTAGGGTAGGTGAAGAGTTTGTAATGAATAACAAAAGAACCATTAGTGTCTCGGTAACCGTTATTTCTGTTTGCTGAGTCTGCATATTTTATTCTACATGACCCTTTTGCAAAGTCTCGCCATATAAAAATGTTTTATAATATATGAGTTTCCGAAATTCTCATTTAGGTATACGAAATCAAAAACCTACGGTTTCCAAACAGTACGATCCTTTGGGGGCTCTGAGTAATGCACATTTATTATACCTACATAAAAAGATAAATAACCTTACCAGTAACCTTTTATAACATTATTTAAACAGGTTTGAAACAGCGGACATAAACGAGCCAACACCAGAAGGAGACAGTGACAATGACGTGTCTCCTTTACTCCTAATCCTGGGCTATGGGTCTGGGGTCCAAGTATGGTTGATACCTCCTACCGGGGAGGCCCAAGAGGTGTTGTCATGGCGACAAGGCACAGTGAGGGTGCTCCGTATACTGCCTACTCCGCAGCACGGCGACTGCTTCGCATCGAAGAGGCCCCTCATCGCCTTGTGTGACTCTGTCAGCCCAGGCCCGTCGTTTTGCTCGCTCAGTTTTATTTCTATTAGGGGAGGTGAACAGGTGAGCTATATTTTAAAGTGTTAAAGATTAAGAGAACAGGCAGGTAGCTCTAGAGACATGTGTTACTTATTTCGATTCTAACAAAACCCCACTTCACAAAAATCGAATATTGATAAACGTAAAGGACTTAATATTTTAAATCTCGACGGCATGTCAAGTCAGGTTAGAGGCCCATTGGCGGCATAAAAACTCTGACACTAGGTTAGGGGCTGTCTCCACGAGCGAGAGAATCGCGACGATATTATCGTCGTTGCCACGTATTTCTATCTATACACTCTCTTAGAGGCCGTCTCCACGAGCGAGAGAATCGCGGCGATATTATCCGATACAAATAGGTAGGTACGTAATATCGCCGCGATTCTCTCGCTCGTGGAGACGCGAGACGGTCCCTTAGGCATTAACCACACGAAAAAGAAGGTAGAAGTGACTTGATATTTTTGCGTATACATATACTTCAGTTGGTTTATATTCTTCAGAGCTGTGTATTGTAGTTATTTATATCTATTGTTATGTTAAAAAACGATGTCGTAAGACTGACCTTCCAAAAAAATACCTACACTTTTATTTTTATTCTATTATCATGTAGGTAGGTATCATGAATTCATCATACTACCATTTGAAGAGATAGATTAGAACTATACTAAAATAAATTCTATGCACATTAAATCGATTTAATATTCAGTCTGAATAAATAGATAGTAAGATAAAAGGAGTCGCTTTGACCTAGATAGACTGTCATAGACTTACACGTGCAGGGTTCCGATATCGAAGTAGGTAGTCATAATATGCTGATTTACTGAATACTACGGGAAACAAAACATTATCGTTGCTACTACGGTTTCATTCGGGCAATAAACTGAACATGATACGTTTTTATCTGAAACAGGGGACAAACAAGCGAATCTACTTTTAATGACGTCATGATGGAGGCGTGTCTTAAAAATTGTCTTCTAAAAGAGTGATAGATCTAAGAGTCTTGATGTTTTTTGGTAGGTACATTATAATATCGAAGAACTCTGAAGAAGTCAAATTGTCTTCTGTTGTTCTCGTATCTTCTAGTGTCGTTTTATGACGTTTTAGAGCCATCATTGTTTCAATATCATAAGTATGGCGCCATCCATTCAGATTATAAGGAATAGATGCTGAGACCTTTAACACTTACAAAACTGCGTCTTTCATCCACACACAAAACAGAACTGTTAAAGCGTCAAAGACCCAATTTTGCCAGTGAATGTCTTATTGATTTTATCCCTTTTCCTTTTATAGAATTTGACCAAAACTTTTCTGTCAACAGGTAAAAAGCATAAAATTCAAGAATCCCATTCTCGATGTGTTGGCGAACAAGCGATCCGTGGTGGTTTCCTTCTCCGAACGATTTGCAATCTTCGACGCCGCGACTTTAGAAGACCGAATGGCCGTCACCACTTGCTACCCCTGCCCGTGTCCTTTAGGGGGCAGTCTGCCTATAAACCCGTTGGCTCTGGGTGACCGCTGGCTGGCGTACGCTGATAAGAAGCTTAATCAGTCGAAGAGAAGCAGTGGAGGGTGTGAAGGTAAGATCTAAGATTTATTTGGCAAACGTTATTCAATTGTGTGAAAGAAGATATTGACAGACACGGGGTGGAGGGCTGCGGGACAGATACCGCGGCCCTGGAACATAAAGGGCCAATGAAGGAACATGGGTGGTTTTTAGTCAGTAAGAGTCTGACACTCCCTTCCGCTCCGCCCAGAGCGGGAGGAGTCATTTGATGATTTCCCACCCCCCCCCAAAAAAAAAAAAAAAAGACACGGGGTGGAGTCTCACTTTCTCTTCTTTAGTGTAAGTCTCTTGCATTGCACTCCACTTTACTCGGTCTTGGGTCACCCACATCCAACTCTTATCTGCACCTGCACCTCTGACCAGGTCGTCAAAATGACATTGTCAGCTACAAATAGTAGTTCAAATATACAAAAGTACATAAACACACGCCTTTTTTCCATGGGGTAGGCAGAAACCACAGAACGCCACCTGCTACGATTCTTACATACTCCTTTTGCCTCGTCCACGTTCATACATCTGGTCATACACGCACACTGGTTGCGAGTAGTTCAAATATAAGATTGCCGAAACCCAACTTTTTAAGTGACAGACTGGTAGGTAATGACGGGAGTGCTATCTCACGCAGCAGCATCGTCAGCATCGTCGATGCGCTCGGCATACGCTCTGTTTCTCGCGCCAGCAAATGACGGGTCTGAGCGACAGAAAAGGATAGAAGCATGCAAAATGCGATTCCGTGCTGATTGATGTGGCGCAACCCTAAGGGTTGGACCTCATCTGGCAGCACGGAATCGCATTTGTTCCGCCTGTGCTACCACGTGCTGCAGTATGCTGCCGCATGCGAACGCGCGCTGTCGCATTCCGCAGACAAAAAAAGCGATCGCACGCGTCAGCATGCTGCAGCATGGGTGGCATACTGCCGCGTTCTTTCATGATCAGTTTAGTTTCAAGCGCGAGATGGATAGGACCACGGAAGAGAGAACAGTGATTATAGCGTGTATTTTGCAAGAAATGCAGAATCAAAATAATAAAAAGAAACGCATTCGCAAAATAAAACGGAGATACTGGGTTCATCCTTTTTGGAAGCAGAGAGCGGTTCATGGACAATATGTTACGCATTTTCCGGATTTAGTAACATATCCAGATAGTTTCGTAGATTATTATGGAATGACTTTAAATGATTTTAATGAATTAGTATTTTGCCATTGTACGATAGAGTGAGACAGCATGCGATAGCAAGTGATCGGCGGTGAAAGGATGCGTTAGCATGCTATCGCGCGCTTCAGCGTTCCGGAGTCTCCCTGCCGACCATTGCATTTTGTCCGTGATGCCGATCGCCTCGAGGATTCCGCCGCGTGCTATCGCATTATGCTTTCTGTCTCGGTCTAGCAAATGGCAGTTCTAAGCGACAGAAAGAGAAAGGGCGACGGAAAAAGGCGATTCCGTGCTGCCAGATGAGGTCCAACCCTAAACCTGCTTGCTACACCTGACGTTAACTAATTCCATTCACGTAATGAGTATGTTACTTATCAAGGAACACTAAAATTATTTTCTGAAAACAACAATTATGAGATGAATTAATTACACATCAACAAAATCGTACGATATCATTAAGTTCAGTGACACACACCTATTGTTGTTAGGAGATAACGTCGAACGATTGGTACATAATAGGTATACATACATTAGTCTATGTGTTGAAAAAATCCATACAAATATAATAGGTAATAAAATATCGCGTGATTGGGATTGCATAACTTTTCTACACGTGCCGAAAGTGAATTAATTTTATTATGACTTGACAACAACTTATCGACATAAATATCAACAATGAGCGTTTCTATTGATCCTATGCCGACAGAATTCTATTATAAGGCGTGCCATGGGTTTGCCAATTCTGCATTTAGATAGCAGTAAACGTAATTAAATTAAAAATACCCTTGGATTGTCATTAAGATAATTACAATAAATCTATTTTGTGTATTGGCTTTTTCGTTCAATATTTTTTACTGTCGCCGATTCTTCGAATAACAAATTGCATAATTATATAAATATAAAATTTTATATCCGTTAAACTTAGCCTATGTTTACAATTTTATAACAACACTAGCGACCCGCCACAGCTTCGCACGGGTGCATGTATTATACATATAAACCTTCCCCTTGAATCACTCTATCTATTAAAAAAACCGCATCAAAATACGTTGCGTAGTCTTAAAGATTTAAGCATAAGCATACATAGGGATATAGATAGGGACAGAGAAATCGACTTTGTTTTATACTATGTAGTGATGTATGTTTATGTCGCGTAGAAGAAAACAATTTTGCAATTGATGATGGTATTTGAAACATATTGGCTAGTTTTGTGACAAAACAAATTAGATAACTACCCTCCGTACTAGTTATAAACTGTGCGACGACGGCAGAGTAGTGCGGCCAGTTTGCTGTCTCCGATGTACAGACGCCAGCACATCAAGCTACTACAATCTGTCAAATTTCTTGAATAGATTTTCAACTTTATCTCTAAAGCATTAGGTTCAAGGTTGGTTGGGAAAATCTGACAGTTTCGGGTAGGTTGACCTGCTGGCGTCTGTACATACCTAGTATAAGCAAACTAAAAAGATTAACTGCATGTTATGTTTATAATATGCTGCAATAAGTTCACTAGACTTACATAGCTTACACAGTTAGACTCTGTTCCCTTTTTTGTTTTATTTTTCGGATGGGAAATCATCAAATGACTCCTCCCGTTCTGGGCGGAGCGGAAGGGAGTGTCAGACTTTTACTGACTAAAAACCATCCATGTTCCTTCCTTTGCCCTTTATGTTCCAGGGCCGCGGTATCTCTTTCGAACTGTCCCGCAGCCCGGGAAACTGTTCCCTGAGTAAAGATACTAAATAGTACATACCATAACATAATGTGTATTTTTCCTAGAAGGACTAGGCAGAGGTGTATGTGTATCTCTATATGTACTAGGTACACACACCCACATATCGCTAGTTATGTTTTAGTCCCATGTAATAGGGGAATAGCTCGTGGCTCAATAAAAACAACCGCTCGGGTCGATCTTTAGGTTAAGCCGCGCTTGCCTAGGTTGGCCCGTGGATGGGTAACCACCCATTACATACCGAGTTTCCTCCGTGCCTCGGAAAGCACGTTAAGCCGTTGGCCCCTCCTGTCCTTTGTAGATCTTTGACAGTAGTTAAGGTAGTTAGTGGCTCGAAAGTCTGACGACCAGTCTTACCAAAGGGTATCCTGTTACCCAGTACTAACTGGGTTGTGGAGGTCAGATAGGCAGTCGCTGCTAATCAAACCCAGCATCTAATGCTGCATGACTGTACTACTAACAAACATTAAAGTACCAGTATTCAAAGTATCAAATTACTAATACACTGACACAAAGGTTGACTGGTAGAAAATGCCTATGGCATTAAGTCCGCTTCTGTACTTTGTGCTTGAAGTGTTAATGTAAAATAAATAAACGAATCGTTCGAAGTATTATGAATATAGATAGTTTTGCAGCCAATCCACCTAGTTACTCATATCAACTCAATGTCACCGACAGAGGGGTACATAATTTATTAGCACGTTCACATTTATGCGCCGCGGTTGGGTGGGTTGCCAACTGCACTGTGCTTTGTATGATAGACTTTTCTAGAATAAAAGAAGCCTGTTAAAAGATAATTTAATTTTGTTCATAATATATTTTGGTTACCACAATTAGTGATATAACAGGGTGGATTGTTGAGAAGCCAAAAGCTATAGGAAAATGCGCTAAGGAGTCTGTCCTTAACTTTTTGACTAATTGCCAGTTGCATTCACGGATTTTAGAAAAATGGTGCAGTCCGCTAGAAAAACGTCAATTCTCATGTTTTGTGTTTTGATGCCAATTGATGCAGTTTTTTTTAGTTTTATAAGGATTAAAGTTTCTTCTGGACCAAATGTAATTAGAACATTGTATAAGGAAAAAAAAAAAAAAAAAACTGTATCAAACATTTCATATTGCAGCTTACTGAAAACAAAGGCGTAGTGTTGACTAACGCGTATGCATGCAGAAATTATTGACTTAGTAATCTGCAGGATCAGATCATTCCAAGCAAAGTTAAAAGTCAAAAGATTAATTGCTAATTAGCACACTATAAAGTTAGTTTATCTTTATAAATATAAACAAACGAGGTTCTCTTTACCTCCATTATAAGTAGATATTAACTCGTGCACGCGATACATAGCGTGACTAGGCTACTATGCCTTAATATTTATACAGAACTGACCTAGCACAAAGTCATAGTAGTACTTCCGTGTTTTAGTTTTAATAGAAATATAAAGAAAATACGTTCATATTTATATTTTGCTCCCTTGTGCTCCCAAATCCTACGGGAACGTCTACCGGGATAAATAAAATGTGTCTTATGTCTTTTGGATTAATATCTAACAAAATTGCGAAGCTTGAACAAAAACAAGAATAGAATTTTTGACGGCACGGTTGGCGCAGTGGCTGAGCGATTGACTGCTGTGCTTCGTGTTGCGGGTTCGATTCCCGCACGGAACGAATATTTGTATGACCTACAGATAGTTGTTCCGGGTCTGGCTGTTTGTGTATGTGAGTTTAAATGTTTGTAAACGCACCCACGATACAGGAGAAATTCCTAGTGTGGGGCAACGTTTTTTAAAAAAATAAAGAAAAGAAAGAAAGAATTCTATCGTGTTTTTTAAATAGTAATTTAGACAAGACAAGAGCTCTTGGATATATTTAGGGGAGCCTTTGCCCAGCCCTGGGACAGTATTGGCAATAGAAACTAAATCGTTATGGCGTAATGTGAGTGTATACTTACTAATCATCACCTGAAGCGGTATTTTCACACAAGCCTAAGAGCTTGGCTTGCCCTTACAATCTGCTTGCCATAAGGGCTTGCTGTATTGTTGGACTCTAGGCACGCCACTGAACACAATATCACTCCTTTATTCTTCAGGCTGAAGCATATAGGCGTAGTGATACTGTGTTATATTAATTATGTGTTTAATCAATTCGAAATGTATCTCTGTACCGTGAACCAGTGCACCATTACCCCAATAAGAATGAATACTGGTAATAATTATCTGTATTCTATAAATACTAACTATTGCGATAAACAAATACTACAAGCAAAAATATTAATCAACTTACTCTTGAACAAATATTAATTAAATTCTTTTGTTTATAACGCACGGCTGTTGACTTATGTGTAACGTATGTCTGTGTGTATTAATTTTGTTGACCTTAGCTACTGCATATCATTGTGTTATAAGCTCGTGCGTGACTAATCGGTATCGCATGTGTGTGTGCGGTCCTTTATGTCGATTGTGTGTAGCGGTTTTATTTGTAATTTATTTAAAAGAAAACGAATAAACACACAAAGGAGGCTAATACTTGTTTTCTTTATGTAATCTAGAATGTTTCTAAATATAGCCAAATATGTTTTATTTGTACACAAAAACCAAATAATACAATTTAGTGACATTATAGTAGTAGGTACAACAGAGACAATTAAACAAATATGTTGATTTCAAGTCAGTTAGTTGTCAGGTCACATTAGCTTTGGGAAAGTGAAATGTAGACCTTGTCAGTAATCCCAGAAAAGGCACAAAATCAGGACCATTGATTAATCTAATCTACTAATTTTCAGGTGAAGGTGTAACCAGCTACACAGCGACAGTGCTCCACGCTGCAAAGTCCCTTAGCAAAGGCCTACGAGGTCTCGGAGAGAGCGTAGCGCACAGTCTAGCTGGGGGGCGAAGCACCTCACAGTCTCCATCACCGCCCAACGCCGATATACAGCAGCCAGGAGTCGTTACCATATTGGATATTGAGGTATGTTCAAAGGAATAGACAATCTTAATAGGGCCTCACACGGTACTTTGCTGCTGTTATATCAATTTTAACCGTATGCATAATACACTAAAGTTGTGTTTTAGTTATTGCACTAAATTTGACGCAGAAAAGGTAAACCACAAAAGAACAAGTTCAGGTAAAATATGCGTCGCATCCACGCAAACCGCCATCGCTCAGCATAATGTTAAGTATGACACCAGTCACCGTGCGAGACAGGGACATAACACTAATGAGTCTCTTAGTAATTTATTTTATTCTGCTCTGGAAATCAAACTCCGAGACTTAACTGAGAGCCTAGCCGTCGTCACCGTAGCTCGTTTTGACAAAATCAACATTTATTGTAACAAATTTAAAGCTCTGTGGCTATGGATAAAGCTTATTTTTATGTTGACAAAAAATACTCCTAATATATTTTTGAACAAAACTGCGTTGATCACATACAATTTAGTCTTACATCCAGGGTAACGAGGAAGAAGACGGTCAAGACAACGAAGAGCCTTGCGATCCAATTGTGGCTCACTTCATAGCACACTCCGAAGCGATCATCGCCCTGAAGTTCGACGCAAGCGGCATGCTACTGATGACAGCTGACAGGCGAGGACACGATTTCCATGTGTTCAGGATCAACCCGCATCCCTGTGGGGCGAGCTTGGCGTCTGTGCATCATCTGTATATACTGCATAGGGGAGATACTACGGCTAAAGTGCAGGTAGGTTATTTCAGCTATTACTTGACCAATATAACTTGACACATCTGGGTAGCTCTTCTTGCTTATAACACCATCCATCTTTATTAAACGTAGTTCCAAATTCAACCGCGTCAAGTTATGTTGTTAATTGTAGCTCTCTTCATCATAGCCCGACTCGAAGCGGTCATCCGTATACAAGGTGATTTTGAAATTAACTGACGAAACTTCACAGTCGAGACGAGTCCGTATGCGATCCATATACAGGATGTTTTTTTTTATTAACTGACGAAACTATGTTTGAGTCTGAGTTCTAAAATAATTCTGTTTAATTTTTTCATTATTTCCAGGACATAGCAATATCCTGTGACTCCCGCTGGGCGGCCGTGTCCACACTGCGCGGCACGACTCATGTGTTCGCCATCAGCCCGTACGGAGGCGCCATCGGCGTGCGCACGCACACACAGCCGCGTGTCGTCAACCGCCTGTCGCGCTTCCACCGGTCCGCTGGCCTGCCCATACACACTGCTGCGCAAAAACGTGCTTCTGCTACTGCGGTAAGTGTAGTACAGTAACTACAAGGTCAAAATAAGCTAGCAAAACTCCGCAGACATAATCTGAACAAGGAAAAAAAAACAAAAAACCGTGTATACTGTGTTTTGTTAACATTTATTATATACCTTTTACTGGAAAACGTGCGTTCGAATTCATTTTAATAGCCTAATAACATAGTAAGATAACTTCTTTAAACAGGAATTAATTATAATAATTTCCCCCAGGTGAGTGACAACATGTCTCAAGGCGCTTGGTTCCCCAACCCGCGCCTGCCGCCCTACCCGCTGCCGACCACGCTGTCTCCGCTCGCTCAGCTGCGACCCACTGCCAACATACCCACGCATACCATCACTAGGAACAGTTCTGGTGAGTCTAAAAAAAATCGACGTCGACCTCAGTAGCCCTGGATGATATCCTACCTGGCCTACTGGGCACTTATAAAACGTCGACAAAAAGGTTGGTCGTTTCCTATAGAAAAAGAACCGGCAAAAAACTCTATGGTTGCTCTTTTAAAGTGATTTGGGTCTACAATATTATCATGTTACAGCATTTGTACTTAAGTATAGGAGGACAGCATAGGCCTGACAATAAGTCGTTGCTTACTTCACAAAAAACGTAAAACAAGATAAAAGTTAACAAGCATCTAGGAATCTACAAGGCCTACACTGTTCACACATTCACACACAATCGTTAAAAAGAATCTTTACAAAGCCAAGAAAATATTATAAAAAGACTAAATTAAACGTGTGACACAAATATTTTCAACAGAGCTGTAACTACTCTGAACCAGGCATGCATGACATCCATGACCATGCATGATCCTACACGATTTCCAGTTCTTTCGATCTTCTTCGTCCAACAGTTTAATGAAGTAGGTCAAGTAATCAGTAAACGAAAACGTTCGGCACGGTGCCGAAAGTTGCTCAATGTCGTCTATCCAAATATCCACTATTCACTATCCATGAAATACTGTGCTTGAAATAAAGTATTACTTCTGTACTCAATAATTTAAAATAACTAAAACACGGGGCAAGAACAGGAGAATCTTGGTTTCCAAGTGTCGTAATTTCCATTAAACCTTTTGAACGCGATTGTCACATATACGTGACAAGCAAGCGCGTGCCGTGTACGCCAATCGACACAAATATGTGACAAAATGGTAGGTGATATAGTGGCTTGGCGTTGAGGGCACGCGCGTGCGTTTATGCTCTAGCATTCAAAAGGTTAAACAATAATCAACTCATAGGAGTGTAAATTAAGTTGGTTTCTGAAGTACTATTGAAAATATTGTAAATTGACCTTTATGTGACAACAATTTTGTTTTACTCCAAAAATAATTAGTCAATTATTCATCTTAACAATAATCTTCTTCCACAGGTCGTCAACGCTTATCGTCTCTATCAGAGGACAATAACGCAGCTCCCCTACTAGCTCGCGCACGCTTCGGTCCCGCTATAGGAGGCCGGGCGCCTGCGCCTGTGGCCGCGCTCTACCTCATGGCGGCCAACGGGTCGCTCCTACATCTGCTGCTACATCCGAGACCGCTGTCTAGTAAGTCATACTACACGCTACTTTCTATATTGTGACACACTGTACACGATCGAGAGAAAGAAGGTTATAGAGGCCAATTTGAAGAAAAATATTTGCGGCTGGTTTCCGCCAAAGACAGGATACATGCTTTTAATTACTAATCGCGCAGTGGTTACGTAACCTGTGTGCGGCGGCTTCCGTGCTTCCCTTCGCACTACGTGCCGGCCGCGTCTCGCTAGCTAATCTATTCTTTTGCCTCAACACTCTCCAACTCATATCTCCACCCTGCATTGGTGAAAACATCTCTACAAGCCGCCCATATGAAAACCTCAGCCCATGAAACCCGTTACGCATACAATTTCCGAACATTACTTTTAAACATTAGCAATTTTTAAACACGTTTAAATATTGTTTATCCAGGTCTATCAAAGGAGAAAATCTGCGACGACTCAGCCATCGAGTTGGAAGTGGAGCCAGTGTCTCAATGGCCGCTACAGCGTCCTGCCGCGGCCGCCGACTTGTTAGCTCCGCTGCCGCCTTCCAACCCCCTGTTGCAGCCGCAGACTTGCAGGGTAACTAGCTGTTAGACATCCATTGCCAAAGTCCGAAGACATGTGACTCCACCAAGCCGCACTGGAACCGCGTAATAATTCCCCGATCAGATTCATCAAACCCTGTGCCCCAGCAGTTGGAACATTATAGGTGTCCGGACGAGGGCTCGTTGTCACGGAGCCAACCTTTCCGAACTGAAAATTATCACAGTAGATGTCATATTACGTATAAGTGCGACCACAAAATGAGTGCTGACCAGTATATAAACTTGGTCTTAACAACGTCCCTTACCCTGCCCTACTTAATTACCTTTTAACTCTTGACCACAAAAGAATAAAAGTTAAACTGTACTGTCATCGGAAGTCGAGAGTTTAAAACATTGTTTATTCCAGAGATACGCAGACATGTGTATGAGCGAAGAAGAGCGCTGGCTGTCCCAAGTGGAGATAGTGACGCACGCGGGCCCGCATCGACGACTGTGGATGGGGCCGCAGTTTGTCTTCAAGACTTATAACAGCACGGGGTGAGTTAGAAGTTCACAAATAAACGTACTTTTAATTAAACATTAAAAAAACTAAACAGTGAATCAGAAATTTTTCACGTCAAAACAGATTTTCACAGTGAACCCACGGCTGGCATAGATAGGCCTTTCTTTACTTGTGCCAAGTTCCCACGTTCTTGTGCCAGTCTCATCCAGGATATTCCCACGATGGCAACAATGTCGTCTGCCCATCTCTCTCTCAATAGTGATTTAGTGGTTTTAATTTGTGTTTTCATCCAACTGCGCGCGACAAGTAACTAGCGTATAAAGCGTGCTACACTGATGTTCGGAACGGCTTTATTCGGCACAGCCAGAACGACGCAAACGAGCCCCGAGACCCGCGCTGTAGGGCGCCTAATTGCGGTGGCATTTGTTATAATGAGCAGTGCTCATCAAAAACATTATTTTCCCTACAGCTCAAGCTCGTCCCTATCAGAGGCGGAGACGGTAGAGGTGGACACTAGCGCGGCACGCGGCGTGGCTCGCTCCAACCCGGTCAACATGCCGGCAGTGAGGCCCGTCGTGCCGGTACTCATCGATTCTGGGTCTGCCAGTAAGTAGCTATGTACTACACATCTTATTTTAATACTGACAGAAGCTCGTCCAAAGTGTAGATTTATAAGTCAATTCGAAATATAGCATCATATTCTTCTACAATGGCAGTCGCTCCATGTATTGGTATGGTTCTAGTATTCAGCTGCGTCAGTTTAAATTGGAAACCGACCTCAATATAGTCGAGAAACGGATGATGATTTTTACTAAAAATATCACCTCTATCCACGTTTGAAAACCATCCCCAGAAAATATATCTTAACTTCTCCGATTACTCTTGTAATTCTTGCAACACATTATAAGTTTTTTTACGCTTTCAAACTTTTCCCCCTAATAATATAAAGAGATACCATTCCCAGTGAAGATCTAACATTCACAAAAAAATCTACCTACCCTTTTCCCAACTATGTTAGGGTCGGCTTTCAACCTAACCCGGTACTGGGTAATACGATACCCCTTAGTAAGACCGGTTGTCGAATTCCGTAACGACTGTCAAAAATCTGGGACCAACGTGTTAACGTGCTTTGCGAGCCACAGAGGAGAGTATGTATTGGTTGGTCACCCATCCACGGACCAACCTAGGCAAGCGCGGCTTAACCTAAGATCGACCCGAGCGGCTATTGTTACTTGCTTCTCAGCTATAATGATACGTCATGTGCCTTAAATTGCATGAGCATAAAAGTCGAAACTCCAGCGACTCACATAAGCAACTACAACACAATTATTTTGTCCACAGGTTCTCTAGAACATTCTCCATCGGACAGTTTCCGTCGCAAGTCGTTACTGGCTGAGAGCGGGCGTGCGGCCTCTGTGTGTGACGTGCAACTTAGAGAGGACCTCGCAGAAGCCATGAAGGAAGATCACGGTATGTTTTCTGTTGAGTGTTGTTGTAGACGTGACAGTAATCAAGTTACAAAGTTGCTGCATATTATACAGGGTCAAATTTTATTAGCTAGCAAAACTCCAGTGAATTTTAGACAGTAACTACACGAATTACGTGAATGCAGGGTGAATTTTTCAAGTAGGCGTGGATGACCAAATCTGAAACTATGAGAAATAGCGAAAAATACTCAAGAGACCCGATTTTGACGGGACTTTTTTTAACGCCTACTGGCAGATAGCTGATGTTATAAGGTCTAACATAGGCTACTTTTATTTTAGAAAAATAATTAAGGTTCCAATTAAGGTGCAAAAAAATTAAAACCCTTGAAATTGGTGGTAACAAAATTTGATTTAAAACGGGAAGTAACATTTCATTCATTTTTTTTTTCATTTACATTTTTCATTTTTTTTTAAATTATAATTTTACATAATTTTACAAAGGTCGCGGGCAACAGCTAGTTGAATATATGACCTTATTAGAGCGATTATAATTATTTTAATTTTTCTTTTGTCATTACTTCCCAGAATTTGATCCTTATCTACTGAATCTATCGACCATCGAATGGTATAATAATACCGTGTATCTACTGAATCTATCGACCATCGAATGGTATAATAATACCGTGTATCTACCGAATCTGTCGACCATCGAATGGTGTAATGTGCCCGTTCTATTCCTGGCTAAGAATAATAATTTTTCAAAAATCCAGTGATGCAGTTTTAGTTTTCATCAAAATCGGGCCCGAGACTCTTTCAAGTATTTTTCGCTACTCCTCATAGTTTAAGATTTGGCCACCCATGCCGACTTGAAAAAATCATAGTATGTGTTAACGCTCTTAACGCGATAGCGTTAAGAGCGTTTATACAGAAAGTGGGCAACGTCGCAAATTGCTGTCAAATATATCGCTGTTTTGATAAATTTGGCAATATTACTGTATGGAAATAAGAAATATGGCTAACTAGTGAACTAAAATATTGATTATGAAATGCATTAATTAATATCGTAACACCGAATATTTAGTTTTCGATGTAAAAAAAATATTTGGAAACTTTCCAAATGCCTTTTTTATACCTAAAACGATGTTGTAACACATCAATTCAGTGTTTTAATTGCAATTCATTATTAATATTCTAGCTCACTAGTTAGCCATATTTCTTATTTCCATACAAGTAACATTGCCAAATTAATTAAAACAGGTAAATATTTTACAGCTAAATGCGACGTTGCCAATGTTCTGGATGAACGCTCTTAACATAAGAATTATATATGTTACTGTAAAAGCCTGATTATTGGTTAATCCTAGGTTTGACCAGTAAATCTTAGAATTTATCAACACGAGTTGGTAAATGTAAGAATTTATAGAAGCATTTTTTTAGGTCTTTACTACTAGAAATTAGTACATACTAGGTTTTACCAGTCTTACGATTTTGAGGAACGCGAACGTATTTTTTTAGAACTCGAATATAATACCTATATTTTATTGTATAGGGAATAAGTATGAGCTTACATACTGACTTGAAAATATTGAAAATGTATTAACGCGATAATGCATATTAAAATTTTGTCTCGCGAGTGTAACGTTTTTGGAATTCGTTTACCATCGAGTGAATATCCAAGAGCGAAGTTATCAAGCGGAGGAGCCGCCGGACGGACGCCGCGTCAGACGCCACCGGCGCCGGCCCTATACCGAAGCCAAAGGCATTCCGAGATAACATCCTCTATGGCCTCGCTGG
Source organism: Eurois occulta (assembly GCA_950022335.1). Taxonomy (NCBI): domain Eukaryota; kingdom Metazoa; phylum Arthropoda; class Insecta; order Lepidoptera; family Noctuidae; genus Eurois; species Eurois occulta. The sequence continues at coordinate 16,540,481 of OX465486.1, read as the reverse complement.
CCATCTCCTCTGACGCGCAGCCTCCGACCACACGATACGTAGGTACAGACGGCCGGCTCCATACGACCAGCAAAAACACGCCCACGCACACACATGTACGGTCATCTTAATCTACCTCAAATGCCTGTCGCGAGTGCGCACGCACTCACTGTACGTAAATGCGCATCTATGTGTGCGTGCGGTTTCGCTCAACGTATGGAGTCGACCTTCTGTGCTAATGTATCGGGTGCTCCGACCTCCTCCGCACATGTAGTAACGGTTGCCTTCGGTTTCGTATAGGGGCGGCGCGCGACAGCAGCTCGGAGCGCTCGGAGCGCTCGGAGCGCTCGCGCTCCCCGCGCCGCGGCGGCGTGGCGCGCGCTGTGGACCCGCTGGGCACCGTGGTGCAGCCGCCGCCGGCCTCGCCGCCCGCGGCCTGGCCCGAGCCCTACGCGGCGTCCAACTGCGACGAGGCCACGTTCCGGCCCGTGCTGCGCGCGCCCGCGCCGCCCGAGGCGCGGCCCGAGGACGCGGCGCGCCCGCTGCCGCGCACCACGACCATCCCCGTGCAGAGCCTGCGCAGCTCGCACGACGAGCCCGCGCCGCGCCTGCACGCGCTGTCCACGGCCGTCGTCATCCCGGCCGCGCTGTCCAGCGACGCCGGCCCGACTAGTTTTAACTTAGATAAGTATAGCGTAGAGGAGGCGACGCGAGAGACGACGGATGCCAGACCGAATGAGAGAAGCTCGGTCACCGAGCGAGCCTGCGAGGCGCCTCCCGACTCACTGCCAAAACGAAGGCAGTCGGGTGATATTCAGCCGGCCGCCCGACATAGAGTTAGGCGATCTCCCACCCCCAAGTCGGATAGCGAAAGATTCGCTAGCGACGATAGTTCTAGGGAAAGAAAATCTAGTAGGATTAGAGAGAGCCCTCAGCGCCGCGACAAGGACGCGAGGGCTTCCAAGTCAAACGAGGTACGACAGCGTAGGGAGTCTACTCCTAAAGTAGAGACAGTTATTAAGATGGAGCCTGTTCAGAGAGAATTTGTTCCCAAGGAGCATCTTCCAATAGAGCCTGTTCCCAAAGTGACCGGTTCAAGAGAATCTACACCAAAAGAATCTGTTCTGAAAGAACCTGTTCCAAAGAAGACAGTTTCAAAAGATTCTGTCCCTAAAGATGCTATTAAAAAAGAATCTGTTTCGAAGAAATCGGTTTCTAGGGGATCTGTTCCAAAGGAATCTGTCCCAAAGGAGCCCGTTGTTCCAGAACCAATTACTAAGGAGCCAAAAATGATGGAACTTTCTCCAAAGGATCCAATTCTGAAAGAGCCGGTCGCTACCGTGGACACTCAAGAGGAAGTGCCGTCAGTGGCCGTAACTTTAAAATTATCATCTAAGAAAAAATCATCTGAGTCAAAGTCTATGAAAGAAAAAGTTGTGGAACAAATTAAAACAGAAGAACAAGCTTGGGATATGCTTCTAAATGAGCCAGAGAAACCTGTATTGTACAATATTCCACCAGTTGAAGAAAAAACTGTTGAAGAAAAAACTGTTGAAGAACCTAAACCGAAGTCCAAGAAAAATCGTAGAGCCAAAAAGTCTCAAGATGAAGCTCAGATGAAAGATGAGGACACTTTTGTTGAAATACACGCGATCGAGGATAAACCCCAGCCTTCCAGTGGCGACCTAGTTTCAATTTCAACACCGTACGAAGATATCGAACCTATGCCATACGTGGCTAAAGCTAAAAAATCACGATCTGCTAAAAGTGTTACCCCAGAAAGAAATCTCTTTGATCCCAGAGATAACTGGTCTTTTGATGAACCAGAAATTCCTTCCGTACCTAAAGCTAAAAAGATTGACGATGATGTTGTAAAAGACGAGTTTATGCCTGGACCGATTCCAAAATTCAAACCTAAAGGATTGGTAACAGAAGTACCTAAAACAGAAACTCTTAAAGTCTTTGAAGGTACTGGCGAAAGTACATCGCCATTGAAAGAATCGCCGAGAACTAAGAAAACTAAATCTTTATCGCCTTATGCTGACCGAAAGTCTACAGAAAAACGTTATGAAACAGAAGTAACAGATGTCTATGTGATAGAAACGATGAAAGATGATTTCCCCGAAATTCAAATAACTACTAAAGGCACCAAAATACGTAAGAAGTCACCTCAACCTGAAAAGAAGATTGAAGAGGAAGAAGTAATTGAGAAACCTACTAAATCTTGGAGTTCTATTGCTGCTTCGAAAAATGTTAAAAAGGAGGAAAAGGTTGTTGAAGTTAAGGTGGAAATAGAAAAGAAAGAAAAAATAGAGAAAGTGACTGAAAGTAGAGATTTAGATGAAGAAGCAGGTTCTTCCACACAGGTGTCGTTGCAAGAGAAACTGATCCAGCTCTGCAAGAGAACTGATATAATGGTAGCTGAATGCGATGCCCCTACAGAATTAAACTTCGTTGAAGAACATCATTCTGTTCTTGACTTGCCGCCACTAGAACCTTTGGACTTCGGTTTGGACGATTTCAAACTCGAAGTGATGCGAGACAGCCTTCTAGAAATGAACGATGAAGATATCACAAGTCCTATATGCAAGATAAACATAGATAATATACTGTCGACCATTAAAGAAACCACAAACAAAGCAATAGAATCAAGCGCGTTCAACCTGATCGATTTAGAAAAAGTTCCATCAAAGAGAGAGAAAGGATTTAGCGTAGTTGAGAATGATAAAATAACAACTCAAGAAGTAAAGATTGAGGAAGATAAGTCTGAGGATAAGGAAATAGGGGTCATGGAGAAGTCCTCGGATGATGACATTACGTCACCGATAATGTCCACGGATAGCGACAAAGAGGATAAAAAATCAACTGGTGCTTCTAACGTAACCATGCCTTCGACAAAGCAATCGTCTAAGTCTAAAAAGTCCCGTAAGAAGAAAAAGTAATAAAATGTGTTCAGTGATATTAATGTTCAATGTTTCGATTTTTGCAATATTTATCGTAGTTTAAATTAAGGACATATTCAGCTCACGTTACGCCATTTCACAGCAACCTTTATCAGATTATTCTTTAGTACACTATTATATATTTAGTTTACTATTATTTTAAAGTAGTAAACAACTTAGCATTATATCGATTACTAAATACAGGTTTGTGCAGAATACTTACTTAAAATTTTATGTTATAATTACTGTAGTTCTAATTGTCTTGAGTGGTTTATATAATATATACCAGTGTGTAGTTTACTAACATTTAACCTGTATTGAAGCTTCATCATCATTCTTTTGCCCTTATCCCAATTCATTTGGGGTCGACGCAGCAGGTATTTTCTTCCATACTTCCCTATTACTCGTCATCTCATCAGACACCTCTTTTCGTGCCATATCATTCTTCACACAGTCCATCCATTTTTTCTTTGGTCTTCCTCAACTCTTATACCCATCCACATTCATACTCAAAACTTTCCTCACGACATTTTCCTCATTCCTCCGCATCACATGCCCATACCCCAATAACCGATTACCACACAACTTATCAGTCACCGGCGCCATTTTCAGACTTCCTCTTATGTACTCATTTCTTTGAAGCTTATAGTTTAATATAACCTTAAATGATGTTCTGGGGTAGCTCCGTAGGAAATAATAGGTCCTTAACTATGAAATTGCCGTTTTTTTTTTCTCACATTTTGTTCTGTTTGTAACTCTTACGCATAGTTATATTTGTTCCTAATTCCATTTTTATTGGATTATTTTTTTAATTAGTACCTGTTAGTGTTTAATAACCGTACTATTATTTGCATATTACCTCATAATGTGTCAAAACACCTGTTTAAATATGTCGTCGGTTTCACTACTTCAAGTAGGTATATTTTTGTCAATTGACTGTGTTTTGAGAATTTAAGATACGCAGTGCAGTGCAGCTTTTTACACTCTATAGTTTGCAATTGCATTATACATGATCGGTTTAGACGTTTCCAAGAAAAACAATAGTTTGGCAATATCACTATTCACGAAATCGTCCATACAAATCGGCAATTTCATACTTTAACCCTTATTATAACGTATAATCGAACGCAAGCTGAATGTGTCTAGTTTACGCGAATAGATTCAAACATTTGCTGCTGTTGTAGTAATTTTAGTTAAGTAAGGCAATTCATGTGATTAAGCACAGGTAAAAGACAAAAAAAACTTAAAATGTTTGTAAAAAAGTGATTTAAAAATATTTGCTACTAAAGCCTAACATTATTATTTAGGCAATGACCTTTTATCGTTCAGTAGCGGTATTTATGTCATATCAAAAAAATAAACATAAAAATGTAAAAACCTAGCAAAATACACAAAAAATATACCAAATGGGATTTTTTATGAAGATCCAAAATTACTACATACACGGAAAAGTATTCATTATTAATATTATATACTCGTAGCTTTAGTTTTTTGGCAAAATTTTGATATTATGGAATCCTGACTCGGTGCAGCGGTCTTCATAAAAAACCTCACATATTTTTTTGTAAAACAGTACTCCTTTTAGTACTTATCTCTTGTTTATTTAGTTATTAGGTGTAGATGAATAAAATTGCATACATTATGGAAACAAAAAAGCTTATAAAAAAAACTAAACACTGTTTTTTACGCGCCACGCAAGATCTTTTAAAAGGCCAGTATAATAACTTTTGCTTACCTGTCATATTATTGTAATAATTAAAGCTTGACCGTAATATAATATGGACACAGTTTATTATATATTTTGTGCAATCAGTTACATTAGAGGTCAATGCTTTTGGGTGTTAATATTGACCTTGATATAATTGAGGCTCATTTTAATTATTAAAATGTAATTATATTGCGATCGTACCTCAGTATTAATTTATTGTGTTGCTTTGCCTCAACAGCTGTTTCTGAATTCGACAAAATGGTTTTTCGATTCGATTTGAACACCAAAGAAACAATAAATATGAAAGTTACCAAAATTAATTTTTATTATGATGATAAGATGATAAATTCTTAACGTTAAAAATTAATTTGATGCATATTTTCGATTTGTCTAGCTACGTTAATTAAGGGCATTTTCCAAAAAACCTCTTTAAGGTTGGATTTGTCATGCTAAAAATTAGATCCCTATCTATTACAGTTCGACAAATAATGTTCTTAGTTGATTTTAGCAGTGCAAGGCAATCCTGTGCGGTGTAATTCAGAATCAGCTCAACGCTTATGACTTAGTCACCCTGGTATATGATACCTTCTCACATGTACGGCTGTCTTCGTGTACAAATATATCATAACTATCGACAAGTATTATTTATTAACCAATGTTTTATTCTAATTTTATTTAGCTTTAATATGTTGAATCATGACAAATATTTATTTTTTTATATAATTTACGCGTGATCATTTTATTTTTTATTTTGGTGAAATTATTTCGCTTAGTTTTAAGTGTAACATACGTAGTTGGTGCATAATACTATAAATTATTTGACGATGAATTTTAGTTTTTAAGGGTAACTTTTAGTTTCCATGGAAATATAAATAAGTTTTTTTGGTCGTATTTGCCCTCTATCAGAAATACTAATTCATTTTAGCAAATGAATGAAATTAAATTATGAAATTATTGTTGTGAATGAATTGGTTAAATTACGATCTCCAAAATTATAATGTAGGTGTTTTCGGAAAAGATCTAAATTAGAAACTTGTTCAAGTTGTAAGACTATTTATTGTCTGATAAAGTAAAATGCTCCAAATCAGAGACATCTGAGTAACTAGAGCATATTATTATGTATAATTGGTTTGATTCAAATCTGACCATGAAACGGGTGCGAATAAAAATAGTTAAATCTCTTTTCTAATAGGTAGTACTTATTTTGGTAATTTTGACTTATATTTGGATACTAAATTGTAATGTACCACTAATTTTGGTTGCTACGTAGTCTAATTACGTATGATTAATATTCTTTTTTATTTTAGACAATTACTAACGGCAGCTTATGAACTTTAGATCGCTGCAAATCAAATAATATTGACGATTAAAACATGTATTTGTTTGAGAAGAAAAAATGTTCCTTTTTTTCGGATGTTATGTTTTATTGCGGGATTTTAAGCTTCGTAGTCAAAATTATGTTCTCATCGTCTTCAGCTTGGCTTTAATTTACACGCGGAATTAATATTTCCTTCCTAGTTTTTAATACATTTTGAATGTTTCTTTCTATTAATATTGACCAAATCATGTATCTACTAAAATGTTAAACTACACTGTGACTTTTTAGTCGTCTTACAAAGATGGTACACTCAATGTATCCGACATAAAATACCTATAGGCGCGATTTTTTTTAACCTTTAATAATTATGACATTAGGTATAAAGAAAAATAAATAATACTTACATTAGAATTATGAAACATCCTGTTAATAATGTGTGTGTCAAACGGTAGAACATACCTACCCAGCACTGAGGACACGAGTCGAGTAGATCATCGCTCGCAACAGGGTGTTTCAACAACGTCATGCGTCATAATACTGAATAATATTTTTATTTTTAAATTATTAAAATCACATAAATACGAATTTTTTTTTTCATTAATGTTTAGTAGTCATTGGTTACATGAAGTGGGCTGCCGTTGTAAGACGACTAAAAAGTCACGGTGTATAAATCAATGTAAATAAATAGTTCAATCTAATAATTCTATAGACTTTGTATTTCATAAAGATTTGCATTGTCAACTTTTTTCTTCAGTAATAATTAGAAGCAGTTGAAATGTTGTAATTCAAGCAGAATAATAACTACTTAAATAATAAATATTTGTATAACGTGGAGGAAAAATTGTATGGATGCTATTGATATAGTAAGCCGAAAAGAAATTTGTCATTGAAAAGCATAATATCTAAAGTACAGTCGCGGTCGTAAATGAAGTCATCATACGCGTACGCTACCAAAAATTTACCTTAGAACAATAAAACGCAAGAACAGGGTCATTCGCGCACATAATAACATTAAATTAACGGTCATAAAGTGACGTATGGATGTATTCCTTGACCAATGTAACTTGACAAGCGGCATTATTTGGAACTACGTTTGAAATGTACCGAATTTGACAGGTGGGTGACGCTTTTCTTAGCAAGCAGCGCCAATAATGAAATTATCCGATGCGGAGATTTGCTTGGCTCAGAGATAAAAGTTTCGTAAAGATAAAGACTACACACGTAAGCCAAAGTGTATGAACTGCACTTATTAGCGTGACTGTACCTAGCATAAGTTAATTCGATTTTTATTTGAATACATACCATTCTTTTTTTTTTAATATTTTCGTTTCTTTAAATCTTAAAAAAACAACGTTCTATTTATAATATTATAATTATGACAAATGAAATGTAAAAATAAAAAGAGTACCTTCAGTCAGGCTTGAAATGTGATCGTATTTTTAAATAACAATGGGATGTATGAGGCGGGTCAAAATGACCAAGGCTGTCATATAACGTATGCTAAATATGTCTTCGGCTTAAATGTTCGCGCGTGTAATGTACCTTTACTTTGGCTGTATGGTTTTGTTGATAATGTTATGGAGTGTTTTAAAAAGCAAGATAGTATCATACATAATAAAGATGAGAATTCAAAAACAGCATTTTTGCAGTTTTCTTTAACCATTTTTTATTTTGTCAAATATGGTCAAATATTCTATTGTCTAAAGTATTAGGCCACAAGTTCGGGGAAGCGTGCAGTGGGGCGTTACATGGGCCATTAAACGCCCTGCACGCTGCAGGAAACGCTTCTCAGATTTTTTTTTTACACGTTGTTGGTTTGAGTAAAATAAGTAGGTACTTACTAAACAAGAAACCAATATTTCCTAATATACACGATCCAATGGATGTTTCAATAGGTAAATGAAATAACTTTCAGTAATATGTAATCCTTAGGGGCGTCCATTATTGGTGAAATGTGAGATTTGATTTGATCCCCTCCCATTAGATTTTTCAAAATGGATGTTTTGGTTTAAATACGTGTAATCTGTGTTTGATTGCGTTGGATATATATTTCAATAAATATTTATTATTAAATGTACAATAGTATAGAATTCAGCCATATTTTAGTAGAGAAATATTAGGACACAGTTTACTTAATTAATACCAGTTTTCTGCCATTTTTTTTGTTCTTGCGGAAAAAAAATCGGGATATTTGCCGAGACCCTCTCTCCCTCGTGAGATTGGGTGAGATTCGGCTCGACTCCCTTCGCCCTTAAATGCCTCACGTAATTAATGGACGTCCCCTTACGGGTGCTATACACAGGTTTAGATCCGCTTGATTCAGTATGATACGGTCCAGTTCTTGCGGAAAATCGATAATATATTTTGCCGCCCGACTGCGCCGAGTCTTGCCTAATCTGGGCGACCCGAACGTGTGTCACAACTAAGTTTATAGAACAGTTTAAAAAAAGATTCTACATGTTTCAGTTTTCTTTATCCTTAAATTCCAGTTGTCACGACAACCAGCCGTTACGAGGTGGAGCAGGAAGAGCTTAGCTCGAGCAGTTTCAGCTCAACTTCGCGCGCTTCGCTCGACCCGCCCTCGTCGCCGACGCCTAGCTGTGGTGGCGACATCCAGCTTCATTTCCCGGGGGACTCGAGTAGCTCTGTATAGAAGGACTGAGCTTGTGGGAAAATTGTTTAGTGATTGCAAAAACGACCTTATAGAACGATATTTTGTAATTGAACACTGAAAATCCAAAGAGGTAATTTTTCAGTAGTGTTCCAATCAATGACAAGACAAAATCCTTAGCGCCATCTCGCGGCAAAGTTTTATAGCAGCGTAATTTGAGTTACAAACTTTGCACACCGCCATCTACGCGGAACCAACTTATGAGTTCTTTTCTACACTAACCCTTAATTAGTCGCGTGGGGTGTTACACACCCCAGCGGATCCTTAAAGGTTTAGAACTTTTTAAATTCTGAATTTTGAGCGCTTAAGTTCCCGTTAGCTCCATAAAATCAAGTATCGAGTAGAATCGTGACTGCATGTATTTCGTATTTGATTTGTATGATTGGGGTGTCACGCACCCCACGTGACCGTTTACGTAACTTTTTAGGCGCGCCCAATTAAGGGTATTAGCCAGAAGATCCCGTGTCTTTTCTCGTGTCTGAAGAAAAGAGCCCATGGGAAAGAGCCGCTGGAAATTAGGTCGTTCCTATCACTAAATAATCTTCCCATTTAGATGAGTTTTATGAGGACCGCACAGGGAAGAACTGAATTAGTAGCAGCACTTTAGCTTGATCTTCAAACTCTCCATATGATACGAAAACTTGTGATGAGTATAGCCGTCGCATTTCAAGAGGACATGAGGAACATTGTAATCTGAACTTTATGTCATAGTGTTAAAGGCCACATGAATCGTATAAGGTAGGGTGTGTTCCTACGGATTTTTTATACTTTGGACATAATGCTAACGGCTCAGAAATGTTATATTGGAATGAAAATGATATAATTACTTATGACGTGACTATATCGAGAGAACGATGATTTTTTTTAATGTGGGGACTAACTGTGTATGCTATTATCAACCTTGTACCTTTGCAAAAAGGTTGATATTCGTAGACACGTTTAGAGGGGTAAGTTGTTGACAATATATTGATTTGTTTACGAGATTATGAATAGGAACGAATAGAGAAGTCTTTAGATTTGGCTTAAGCGTGCTAGAAATTGGCTAGAAATTAAAAGTTAAATAATCACAAAGTTAGAATTATTTAGCAATTTTTTATGATCTTCATACTTAAATCAATATGTTATTTATATTATTAATGTTTGATGTAATTTAGAGTTAAGTTTAAATTTTTCACACTTAATGTTAGTTTTAAGTGTAGTTGTCTGAATGTATCAGTTTTTAAAGTGTTTAGTGAATCATAAAATCTTTTTATATGCTTTTTGTTATACAAATTAAATGATTCAGAAATCTTAAGATATTTACATCGTCTGTTCATGGAAGTATATAATTCGCATCTCAATAACAATGTATTGTATTTTTATTAAAACATGCAGTTGAAGATTGGATTAAATTGTAGTTTACTAATCGAGTTCGCAAAAAAACTATTGATTGTCTGTACAAAGATCTTTAGGCGCGTGGGCAAAATTGACACTAAAGCCGCCCAAAAGATCCTGTTAGCACTGTACCTATCATTTCAGCGTCTACGAAGTGTAATTCTTCAACTGCATACTAGAATAATCATTCATTAACTTCAATATTTGGGATCGTGTGATTCAACATTATTGCATTTGTTTACCGTGACTGTGATAAGTAGAAATTATAGAGCTTGCATAGAGTAACCATTTCAAACATATTCTGTTATGAGCAGACATCGGAATAGGCACAGTTTATTTGCCTAAAATTCAAGGAAGTAAGTGCTACCGCCGTACCGCGCTCACTGACGGTCGACCATTTTCAATCTTATTACTCAGGGCATAACGGTGAAAAGTAGTTGACCGTCAGTGAGCGCAGTACTACAGTCACGAGCACCAATATGTAAACACTAACAACTTATAAAGTGTTTTTCTCCTACTGTATTTTGGAACTCGTATTTTTATGAAAAAGATATCCAAGTTACAATCATTATTTCTCGCGAAAATTGCTTTTATATTTAGGAAAGTGTATACATATTGGTGCTCGTGACTGTACATGCGGTTAATAAATTCTACTAGGTTATATTAACAGCTTTATTTCAGAACTTACATTCTCTCTATCTCTCATAATGGGATTTTATGGGGAGGTATTATCAACATGTCACTTCTTTGAAGTTAAGCAAATAAATTCTACATAATCTGATCTCTGGTTACGAGTCTGAAGACTCCTTACACTCGCACATTGTGTTATTTATACATTCCATGGGGCCTTAAAATGAGCTTCAATAGCCAAACAGTTGTTGGGCCAAAGGTTTTTCATCTGTCTGGACTTTTCCCAACTATGTTGGGGTCGGCTCCCAGTCTGTAACAGTGTACCAGTATTTTGCATGGAGCGCCTGTCTATCTGACTTCTAAAACGCAGTTACTGGGTAATATGATAATTATTGGTAAGACTTAAGCTGTTACACAGCAAAATTAATGCTTGTGGCCAGCAATTCATTTCAAATGAGAGCTCATATTAAGGCCTCAGATTCATGAAATAGTTTGACATTTTAAAACTGATTTGGAAGATAATTCTTTGATGTCAGACTAAATATGAAATCGAATAAATATGATACACGGTGTTTTTTTAGAGATGGAGCTTTAAAACTGAAATAAAACACAGAATAATAGAATGTGTGCAAAATGGACGTTCAGGTAACGCAAGTAAGTACCTACGTGCCAGCCGCGGTGGCCAGATGCCCGAAATCATATTCAAACATAAATGGCATAAAATTATCGTTCAAATAAAGTCAATATCATGGATATTAAAAACATTATCAATTTAAAGTTCTCCGCCTCTAAAAAACCCACCGGTTTGTCAGAATAGTCATCATTTCCTCCCAGAGAGTGAGCTCGAGAGTTTTATTCATCACTTAAACAAAATCCATTTTAGTCCTTTACGTTTACACTAACTTGTAATTAAATCTGATGGTATTTCTTACGTTATTAATTTTAAGGTCTAGATTTGTCTGTGTGAATTAGTAAAGTCTGATGTCAAAGAAGTAACCCACCCAAAGAAGCTCATCATCACAAAAACTAAGTATCGGATTAGAGTAGGATCGAATCGCTTCCGTCAAACGTCTTCCTTATTTATTGATTCCTTGTTAACAAAACTTTCCATTCGGCTTAATGGATGTATAAATGTATTTATTTAATTTATGCCGTTTTCATGCTGTATTTGAAACATTTAATTTTATGAAATTAACTTCAGTGCCCACCATCGAAGGGAACAGTGAAAATCAATCTTAAAGCATGCAGTTGAAATTATAATAATAAAAAAATCCGGTGGTTTGGGCCAGTACTATCTAACGTTTTTGATAAGAATTTTTGCTAATTAAGTGACTAAATATTAGTAATAACTAATAATAGACAAAATTCGAAAAAGCAGTGTAAGACGTATATTTGAACAAATATAGCAGAAAAACGGTTTTTGTATGATGTTGGTTATTTAATTTAATACAGGTTCTGATACCTAAAGAAAAAGAAACAGAATAGCATAAAAAATGCTATACAAGTAAACTTTATTTTATTTGGCATTCTAGGGGCCTACCCTCATCTGAGTAAAGGCGCTTCTACCCCGGAAGCATTCGCTTGTAATGTGACAATCCAAGATTCGATTTTGTACAGAAACAAGTGAATCTGAACTGTTACATTACAGGCAAATGCTCCCGATGGAGCATCGTAAGAGATGGAGCTATGCGGGACGTATAGCTTTCTCTGTCCCACACTGAAAATAAACATAATACCCACATGCTTGAAGAGGTGGTAGGCCTCTGATATTCAGAACCAAGCGCGAGTGTATTATTTATTGTTAATTATTATAACTTCAAAATTGTAATTGGATAACGATTAACATCTTAGTACTTATCTACTTATATTGCTGTTTTATGTAGTAGTGTAGTCAGTGGGATTATATTATACAGCTGATATTTCTATGGACCTGTTGGAGAGACAGAAATACCTATAATCAACAAAGGAGATCCTTACAAAACAAGTTGTTAAAAGACCTGCGCCGGTAGTTCCTTTTCACGTGCTGCGATTACCCGATACCCAGTGCCCCGGGAAGGCCGTCACCGCAATTCGCGTCACCGACGCGGCTTGACCTGGCCAAAAAGAGCTTTGTCTATGCAATCAATGTGATATTCGCCACGATTCGACAGCGCGTCAGACCATTCGCTGAATAATAACGCTGTGATTCAGCAAAGCCTGACGCGGTGTCGAGTAGCCTGAGTGTAAAGCTGTGTCACTCCCTACTGCTAGGGCCACATTGGCAGGATTCGGTGAACTGTTTCAGTGTGGAAAGTGATGGAGCTAGACGTCTTGTGTAGCTCCAACTCTCTCCCACATCGAAGTGATTCGCCGAATACCGTCAATGTGGCCCTAGCATTAGCCAGTGGCGGTACGTGTATTTTTTTTATCATACGCTTCTTCACCGGGTACCCCGGGTAGGTGAAAGGTCCATAGATTTTTTAGCTGTGTTACAATATTATTTTGTTAGAATAGCTTAATGGGTAGGTTGAAATAAAAATTTTTTTTATATGAAATTATCTAAAATTAGCGAATGCGTGTGCGGTTATGAAACTCTCAAAAATTTGACTGACATTAAAAGTTTTGAATTCCATCGGGTTAGATTTTGTTCATCTGAAACTTTAATGGACACTAGTTATTCTTGGGTTTTCATCTGGGTATTTGTTTTCAATATGATTCGATGGGTATTTGTTATGAATATTATTCGTATAATTAATATTTCTTACAGAAATAATCACATATTTACACTTCGAATTGCGTTTTACTTAATAGTACTATTGATACAATAAACACTTAATATCTCGATTATCATAATTACAAAATAAAGTTTAGAATATTTTTTTTTGTCGTTAATAGTTGCCTAGAAACTTGCATACAAAATGCTTAACACGCATATTAAAATAGGAACATTTTATACAGGAGATAGGAAGCACATTTATATTGATAAAAATGACTTCGATCGTGTTAATAAAGCGAATATTGTTTTCACAGTTTGATGTTATTTTGATTTCTGTTAACTAAAAAAAAAAACTTGAAGATTAGCTCAAGTTACCATACAGTGTGATAGATTCTTGAACGCACTAGAGGCTACAGGACCGAAGTTTTCATTGTAAACTACATTGCAAAAAATCGACCACAAAATCCTATTCTAACCGTTTCTGACGTAAGACTTTTTCTACAATGATTATGTTTAAAATACCTTTTTTGAACAAGACTTTCGAGGTTTATCAAAGAAATATGTGTTCGTATTTTTTGCACCGCAGTGTATTTTCGGTAATCATAAGAACTTAATTCTTACGCACTTGTTTGTCGTTAACGTTTTTTTTATAAATTGATATGTGAAAGGTACAGTTCGATACAATACAAAGAGAGAGTTTTATAAAATATAAATAAAACTAAATAAATAAACTACTAAACTGCATTTTTAGATTGAACTAAGTTGTTATTTATTCTATATTTTGTGACTTTATTATTTTATACATGTAAATTTAAAATCCCTTTTGTATCTAATTGTACCTTGAAAACTATTAGAGTTTTTTTTATAAATGTGAGTTGAAATTATTTTCTTTTCGATTGTGGGTAGTCTTGTGTTCAGGCCATAACATGGTAGTCAATACTGTAAAATATTGTAGGTATTTGGTATACACTATAACATAGGGTGTCAAAATTATTTTTTCAAATTACGGTGATGATTCAATACCGATTCGGCCAAGTTAATACAAGTTACTGACAGGATTTTTGTAAAAATTTACTAACATCCGGTTTCTGGAACTAAAACCATAGACGCGTCAATTATGCGCAAGTTAGTGATGCGATTAGCGAGTGGATAAAATAATAAAATCAATTCAACGAATCACAGCAGTTTACATTTGCTAGTAATTTTTTGTTGGTTTTTGTTCTAGAAACCTGATGTTGGCCCGAAATAAATTAATAAGAGCAGGCGAATGATGAAACCTGTGTTAAATATCAATAATGAAGTTTATTCCAGTCAGTAACTATCTTAAAACCAGAGCGGATATTGCCAAAATTATAAAAAAAATGAGTGAATTCACTAAAGTGACAAATTAATGTTTTTGTGAGAGAATTATTGTGATGGTTGGATGTGATAAGGCTTTGTTAGCTAGCCGTAGACATATTTACAAATGTAAGCTAAATTCCTATATTTTATTAAGACAATTAGCATGTAAAAGTTTACGTTTGTAAGACATGAATACCAATAAATTGATTCTCAAATAATGGTATGGCTTTTATTTCTCTATCTATAAGAACCAACGAATTACTTTGACGGGGTTTCTATATTGATCTTTACTACACTTACAATAAGGTGTTGCTGCCACTGATACGTCTGTCAATACTACTGACTTTTATTATCATTACAATAAGGATGATTTTAGGTAACGAGTCTGAAAATTTGTGATCTTTGACTGGGATTGATGCTGTCACAGGTAAAATATCTGAAACGTGAAAGGAATGTAGTGATAGGGCTATACTTTTTGCTTGAGGCCTTTTCCAACTAGAGTCGAAATACTATCTTCGGAAGTGTGATTCGCTCAAGTGTTCCATAGAAATGTAACTAAAAGATTTTGAACTTTTTAATGCATTTTTTATTAATAACAAACAAAATTTAATACAATAAGTACATTAAGGCACCAGTCTCAAAATGAATATGTACAATAAAAGTATACAATATTAATATTTATAAAGTCGCTCATTTTATCACAATTATGTGGAATGTAAATAAATATGTAAAAATACTGATTATTCGAACTGATTGATATGCTTAATTCTTATAAGAACGATTTTTAAGTATTAATGAAATTGAGTGAAAACGTCAATAAAGTGTCTATATTTAACTACTATTGGCTACAATTAAATATTATCTGGGGCTTGGACGGAATAAATCTATTTATTCTAAATACGTTTTTGTATAAAATCTAATATTTAAGTACATCTTAACCTTTTGAACGTCATTGTCACATATACGTGACAAGCAAGCGCGTGCCCTGTACGCCCAACGACAAAAATATGTGACAAAATGGTGGTAGTTGCAATTGTGGTTTGGCGTGGAGGGCACGCGCGTGTGTTTATGCCCTGGCGCTCAAATTCTGTAAAACTAACACTACTAGTACTTTCTTTAAAATTGCATTAACCATAGAGATTCTCGTTGGTTTCTTAGATTTATAATAAAGTTAAAAAATATTGATTTCCATTAAATACTGAATCGAATCTTATATCACTGGAAGTGTTAAGGACGGAATGCAGAAGTAAAAAGATTCACAAATAAATTAAAAACTTAAAAATACTACATTTACAACTTTTTGAGCTGCTACAGATTCATATGTAACTTTTGAAAGTACTTTTAATACAATAAGTACATAATCGAGCTATTTCCATTTCTTTCCTCATTCCTCAAAACATTCTTGATCTGTGCAAAATGCCCAATGTTATGGCATTCTTAGGCCCGTATTACAGAACGTCACTCAATACTCAAGCATCATTTAAAACTAGATTCAAGCCATTTGATTGGTTGAAACTAGTTTTAAATGATGCTTGAGTATTGAGTGACGTTCTGTAATACGGGCCTTAGACTGTTGAGAATCGATACAGATAGACTGATAGAATACAGAAAATGCTTAGAGACACGGGAACAAAGTATAGCAATTTACCGTCCTGAAGAAAGTAAAAAAAAAACAAACTTTGATTTGGACATTTTGCACAGAAGTAAAAAAAAAAAACATAACTGTCACTTACGGGATATCTTTTGTGATTAACCATTATTCTTAGCTCCCGATATTTCGACGCTGTTGTAAGCGCAATGATCACAAAAGATTTTACATAAGAATGGCTACAAAACAAAGATATCCCGTAAGTGACAGTATAAGTTTAGTTATAAACCGTGAAAGGTTAAGTGTTATTTTTTTTAAAAAAAACGTAACGAAAAACCTACTCCTCCTGTCATACACACCGAATACTGACTCTCACAATAAGCACATCATCTTTTACAAACCCGTTCCTTATGACCTCACTGACAACCGCATACTCCGTATACCCAAACCCTCGTACGCAAATCTCTGCTGACGGCTTCCTGAAGGCTATTAGCGAGGAGTTTGACATCATTGTGTCCTTCTGGGTTAACTCTGGATTGTACTGGTTTATCATGGAGAAGGATATGCGTCCATTGAACGGCCAGTCGAGGCAGTCATCGTTTTCTGTCTTCATGAGATGCACGTGGAGGGCGAAGCAGTGAGGGTTTTGTGGGGAAATGTTGAGACGGACGCAGAATCTGTGGAACGAGATGTTTTTTGACATTAACTGTTTTATACCCTTGCTTGTTTTCTTTTAAATCATCATCTTCCTAGGCTTTTTCCCAACTATGTAGTATGAGACTTCAAATCTAACTGGATGCAGCAAGCAACCTGCAATTTACCCGGAGCTACTGCCTATCTGACTTTCAAAACTCAGTACTATTGTATTGTATAACGGGCTGGTGTCCGCAACTCCACGTCCAATGCGCGTATTTTGCGTGTAAACTCAAACTACTCAGTACTAGGCAACAAGATGCGCCTAGGCAAGACTGGTTGTCAGACTTTCGGCCTGTCTATGATCTACGAACGAAAAACTGCTTAAAGTGATTTGCGAAGCACGGAGGCCCGAGGCATCTTGGTATGTAATGGATTTTTACCCATCCCACCACGGCCACTGCTTAACCTTGAAGAACAGCCGGTATTATTGAGCCACTAGCCCGATTTATACATACTAAGTAAGTGACCTGCGCATCTCCAAAAGGTCAAAATGTCTCTACATTTCCCCGAATAACTACTTCATGTATTGGGACAATAATAGCGTATTCAATTAAATACGTAAAGTATCGAATCTCACCTGTATCCATTAGGCGACGTGTAAAACCCAGGACTATACAGCATCTTGTAGTGATCTCTCAACATCGCATCCAGTCTCGCTTTAAAATTATCAATCTTCCACACATAGTTGCCCATACAGTACCGGAGCAACATGTCATTGTTCTGCTTCATCTTGGCTACGGCGAAGGCTGACAGTTGTTTGGACATGTTCGCTATTACTATGTCTTGTTCGCGGTTCCTTTGTTCTAGAACTACTACTCGCTCGTATAGCGCTCTGGAATGGAAGAAGTTGGGGTTAGTTGGATTATTATTTTAACTTTGTCTATAAGGTTGATTACTGTCTTTCTGAATGTTATGATGGCCCAGAGGTTAAGGCCTCGCCTTATGCATGAGATTGTGGGTTCAGATCTGGGCAAGTACCAATGTGACTTTTTCAGATCATATGTACTAAGTTTATTTTAGACATTACAGACATCGGTGAAGGAAACCGTCGTGAGGAAACCTGGACTTATAATTAATTTAAGTCTGAAATCGCCAACCCGTCTTGAGCAAGCGTGGCGATCAATGCTCGTGCCTTCTCTGTATGAGAAGAGGTATTTGCCCAGCAGTGGGACAGTAATAGGCTGGTATTATTACTCTCTGTCGGGTGTCTAGCAGTGTTGGCCCAAAGGTAATGGCCTCAATTTCCCTTTATCCAATCTAGACATTGCCAGACAAGCACTCTACTTAGTGTAATTTATTTTACCCCACTGCTCTCATTTCTCAAAACGGTGAAAGCATTGTGAGGAAATGGAATGATGCCTTAGAACCGAAAATTCGACTGTGTCTCCTATGTTCCTGTAGCTGCAGTGGGAACGATATAGGCTGATTATGTTCTTCTCTTCATCTATTTCGCCATCACTTTGCACGAGTGAACCGCTATGGCTCCAGAACGGGAGAGACCGCTGAAATCGCAGAACTGTTTTACTTCTGCTAATTTCAAGCCCATTCTCCAGCTTCTGTTGCCATTTCTCCAATCTGCTCTGGATCACAGACTCAATTTCTAAAACTACATTAATAACTACCTTATTAAAGCACTAGTGTTATTAAGCGGCGCAGACGCAGCCTGGTTGCCGTCCTTGTCAGGCGCCTCCCACAGCGTCATTGCCTCTTGTTCCTTAGCGTCGATGCTCGCGTTTGACATGTCGTTATTGATCTTCATCTCTGAGTACGCATTCATTAGGAGCTGGAAATATTAATGTATATTTAATAGTTGGATGATGGATGCACAGAATCGAGAAGTACGGCTGAAGAAGGGGGAGGCCTATACCTAACAGTGGAGCCAGCATGGGAGGCCCATACTTCCCTGCTCCCCTTGAACTTTGACATGATACTTAATGTTATGCTTGGCAAAGTTCAAATTCCATTACAACCGAAAAATTTAGGATCTTTATATATAACAAACAGTCAACCAAAATTCACTTACATCAAGGTGACTATGTGGTAAGTAAATGTAAATTAAACAACTTTTTTTTTTCCTGTTAGCAGAGATACCAGTTGAGCAACTAGAACTATTAAAAATTAGCTTTCATTCATTGTTGTCATTAATTAATTCTACATAATCTAACTGTGGCCTTTTGTGACACGCGAGGCCAACGAACAAGCATTACAAAAGGATGTTCAAAACTTGCATTACTACTTAAGTTTAACAAAATGAGAAAAATGGCAACTCGGAGCAAGCAAAGCAAACTAACTCACACTCATATGTTTCTGCACATCAGTCTGTGCATGTTGGTTCATCTCCTCCTGGCTGTCAAAGGTTTCCTTACAGCCAACAGCTTGGAAAGAACATGGCACTTTTATCTCCGGCTGCGAGGATGTTTCCGGTTGGTTGAACTGGCATGATGCTATGTGTGCGTCCAGGTCTAAGGGTGTTACTTTGACTGAGCAACCTGGAAACATATTTAATTATTAAATAAGATACATTGGTTGAACTGGGACTTTGTTAACCAAACACAATTTTGATCCTAGAATTGTTTTTAAGTTTAAATATTTGTGTTTATGATACTTTTTTTTTTATGCTGACAAGGCCTACGGTGGAGCACGCAAACTTTGAAGACATCTAGATTATAATGATTGGGCAACAGTTTTAAATAAAATACTTGGCTCAATGCTGGTCCTGCTCTACAACCATAGGGGCAAACTAATTGATTACCATGTGAAGTTATTGTGGAAGCAGAAGATTCTAAAAATATCTTTGCATTGTATAGATTCAATCTCTTAGTATTATATAATTAAATTACATAGCACATGTGTGAGTACTATGTACAGTAAAGCTACCATTTACATTTAGTTATCTTTCATTCACTTGAATGTGCCCTAGTGGCTGAGAGAATGTTATGCTCACTCAAATGTTTCGCTGATGGTGGCGGGTGTGTCGGGTCATTTAGTTCCCGTCAATATGGTTGAGCTGAATGGGGCTGATCCATGCGTCATGTTCGTGAACGGGCGCAGTCAGTTGGGACTGGTTATTCCTTAGCTGCCACGGTTTCCACTTTGTTACTAAATTATTGATATAATCTTTTACTCTGGATGCGCATGTCTATATCTACATCGTTCTCACTTAAATGTATAATCTGGACATGAATGATGTAACCAAGATCTTGTAACAATATTTTGATTGAAAAGAGTGTCCATGGAGTTTCTTGCCATTTTTCTCCATAGAGATACGCTTTGGATTGGGCAACTACAGTACTTTCACAAGTTATTATGTCTTGTGTCTGTGACTGTAGCTCCGGCTTCTTTGTTTTTCTGAGGTTCAAAACGCCTGTTATGGTCTAATTGAAATAAATACTTTGAATTTAGAGTTTTTTTTTGAGTTTTTTAATTAAAAATAAAAATATGGAGACTAGTATAAACTTACCTTTAGTAGAGAATGGGCAGTTCATCCTCTGTTCCTGTATCTCCCGTTTGGTGTAGTTGTCAGGGAATATATCCACCTTCATGCTCAGGTTTATATTGTCTATGGGGCAGTGACCACTGTTCCTGAAATATAATAAAGAGCCAATTAATTATTGAGAACTATTCCTGAAGAAATTATTGGAGTAACATTTTCATAGCAAAAAAAGGTATAAAAATAACTGTTTGTAGTACAGACGCCAGCAGGTCAACCTACCCGAAACTGTCAGGTTTTCCCAACCAATCTTGAACCTAATGTTTTAGAGATAAAGTTGAAAGTCTATTAAAGAAATTTGACAGATTGTAGTGCGTCTGTACATTGACTACTTCAAACAATTAGGTAGGTAACACTTTCACGGTACTGTTTGTAACTCTGTAAACAACGTGGGAAATATTGTTTACATGTTTGAGTGTTTTCACGATCACTAGGTAAAACCTAAGAAACGCAGTGTTTGATTAAAATTATCAACATTTGGCTCTGTAAAATTGTTGGGCCTTCATTTAAGTGTTGTTTAATGTTGGTAAAAACCAGAATTGCAATTCTAATTCACCCCAGTAATGGTTGAATGCTTGATTCTGCACATTCCTTCACAAAAAAGGAAACATTGGCAAAGAGCCAGCTCCTACAGGCACTTGTCAAGTAATATGATGACAAATACACAATACAGTTACACAATGTAAGTGTTTCGGTTCACATAAATTTACTTTCATTGTTATATTGATAAAACAACATTAATGTTATATCATTATATTATGTTATACATATTATAAAATGTTATGATTGAACAGCTGTAGTGTGCGGTGTGCCATATCTTAATTGTGATATAAGTTTATTTATAAGTTTAAGTCACTAACATTATCTTTCTCTTTTCTTTTATTGAGTTCCCGGTTTTCAGTGTAAACATGGTTAATATCCCGTTTGCAGTGTTAATGATAACCTTAATTGTGTACCATAAAAAAAAAATCACTCTTTTTCTTTGAAGACTGAACAAGTTCAGCAGGAAAACTGTGTATTTGAATTATAATTAAAATATTTGAAATTTGAATTTGATCCTTAGCAGGAAGTAAAAATAGATTAATTTCTCATAACTGGTACAAAAATGATTCACAGTGAAATTCTATCATAAAAAGTGAATAAGTATAGAGTTTAAAAGAGTTCTATCTAGTGGTACACATTAGTAGCAAGAGTTTTAGAGAGGAAAATGAGAGTTGTCAGTCTTTACAGGCAGTTTTGAAGCTGGGGTAATGAAAGCTGAAAGTGTTAAATATTGCTCTTCACTTAGCAGAACCTGCCTATAAGATTCTTGCTTTAAAGATTCTTGTCTCTTCTAAGATAAAGCCTGTACTTATTTGCCAGTCATTAAGTAAAGTACTTACTGCAACCATGAAGTTATACAGCCTTTGCAGAACTTATGTCCACAGGTAGTGATCACAGGGTCACGCAACCAGTTGAGACACACAGGACATTCATAGCGTGACTCAGGCTGATTACTGAGCACTGTCTCGTTCAATGCTTGTATGCCCATTGGCTGTTGAAAAGAACAAAATATGTTGAGTAAAATATTTTGTTGTTAAACATGGAATTTAGTTGACTTAGTTTCATAATAAAATTCACATAGATTTTTGTTGACTAAGTCACAGTAAAAAAAGTCTCATAAATGTATTTAGACAATGCGGATCTAGTAATCGATACACCCAAACATCAAAATTCAAATTGTTAATGGATTGAACGGTTCAAACTTGACCTTGATCCTATACACAAACCTCAATAACAAATTGCTGACCATGAAAAAGTTTCAGTTGTGTTTGTAAAGTTAAATTACAGGATAATTATATACGTTGTACTTACCGCAATTCCTTCAGAAGCATCTTTACTCCTATCGCGATCCATTGTCACATTTAAACTTAATAATAACGTTTATTTAAACAGTTTTTATTAAAAAATCACTTCCAACAAGCAAGTGCTCAACTGCCAAAACATCATGTAAATGTAAAAATGACTTAAGCAACGACACATGACACTGATGGATGACACATTACGTTTTGACAGCACTTTATTAACAGATGAAAAAAAACATGTCGCCAAACAAAAAAAATGGTATTTTTTTATTATGGTTTTTATAATTTTGGAAAGGCCTTTTCCCTAGTGTTATACCAATTAGACTATTCTATTTACATTTACAGAGATCTGCAGGAAGTTCCTGCCTCTGTTTTAAGCATTCCCAAAACTTCTGGTGTGAGGTGGATTGGCCTGGCCACCAATGTAGCAATGGCGCGAAATAACTCCTGTTTAAGCATCCCGACTATAAGGGGTCCTGTGCATTTCACATTCAGCGATTTCCATGACCTACACGTCGCCAGTCCAGGCTTACACTGCCCACCATACACTAAAGTGCAGTAACAGCAAAATCACGATTTCGAGTAAAACGCATTTAAAGTTAAGAATTGATTTTAAAAAATCAACAGAATGTATAAGCAAAAAAATTTGAATGCAGAAAGGTTGTAAAGGCATAGGTTCACACGTTAAAGCAATAAAAAAAAAAATATCTTAATAACTGAATTTATTATGGCCATTTATTCTTTTTGGTGCCTATTACTGCATAGCCTTTTTTGTAAAAAATACCATTTTAAACTTAGTAAAATGCAGCAAAAAGCCCTATTACTGCGTTTGGATCAGTTATTTTGTCAAGAAACCCAACTAACATGCAGTAAGGTCAAAAAAATACTGCATTTTAGTTAGTTTTTTAAGAAAAAAGTGTTCAATTTACTAGTGCAGTAAGAAAAATAGCTAGTTCACATTTTAAAGACCGTTTATTTCTTATTATTTAATCACAATAATTCAACTCACTTATGTAAAATTTACATATCAAAAATAAAAAAAAACATCTAATTAATAAAGGACCCTGCGCAGAATGCACAACCTCCTTTGACAGTTTTCTCTTAATATTAACATATATAAAACATTAACTGCACTTTAGCTAGGAATAATCATATCTGTGTCATTATGCTATCCAAACTAATCTGCAGTAATGCTGTATTTTACTGCGTGTTAGTCAGTTTATAATGATAAAAGAATGTTAAGTATTCACAACTAAAATGCGACAAGCTTTGATTTTACTGCATTTTAGTTGGGAGTTCGTGACAATAAATTGTATTTTCTTAATTTGCAGTAAAAATAGCTTGTATGGCGGTAAATTTTACTGCGTATTAATTTTTTTTTTAATTTTTTTCCAGAAATATAAAACTATCTAAAGAACTGTAAAATTATATTGCTTACTGCATTTTAGTTATGAAACCTTAAAATTTAATCTGCAGTATAATTTATACTGTATTTTAGTTGGGAAATCACGCCAAATTGTTAATTTTTTTCGTTTGCAGTAAGTGAAAACTGTTAAATAAAAACCATTCTAATAGTCTTAGAAATAAGTAAGTTAATTCAATAGAAAGCTTAAGAAACCCGCTTTCAGAATCACTACATATTATAAAACAAAGTCGCTTTTCTGTCCCTATTTCCCTTTGACCGCTTAAATCTTTAAAACTACGCAACGGATTTTGATGCGGTTTTTTTTAGTAGATAGAGTGATTCAAGAGGAAGGTTTATATGTATAATAACATGCTTAATATATTAGAGAACCACTGATAATTTCAAGATTTCTATTGTGAAGTCGTAAATAATTTCATTTTTTTCCGCTTACATTGCAAACGCAGGCTGAACCCTACGAGATTTATCAAAATAATGTACTAAGTATTGTACACATTAAAAAGGTCTACAGAAAACTCCGCGATGGTATATGTCTATCTCTTATGGATATCCCACAATAACATGTTTTTGTCATTTACTTTTTACGCCAAATAATGGCTAATTTCCGAAGCGATTTTAACCAATACGGCATTAATCCTTATCCAATTAAATACCTTAAATACATTGTTGATTTAATATAGATCTATATGGCCCTTTACAGCATATGATTTAAATGAATATTTTCGAAGATATTACAGATTTAAAAATTGCGGGACGTAGCGTTTGCGCCGGCACCGGCCGGCGCGGCGAGGCGTGCGGGCCACGGGCAGTAATGAATGAATCAAAACTACTGGATCAATTTTAATCATTTTTTCAGTGAGTGACAGGCTATATATTTTACACCCGAAGCCGAAGTGGGCCGCTATGTTTTTATATACAACGTTCACAGTTTTTCTGTAGTGTATTTAGTATCAGCATTGCACCCGTGCGAAGCCGGGGCGGGTCGCTAGTCACTAATAAAACGAAAAATCACAAAAGGGCTGTTACTGCTCTTTAGTCTCTGGTGGGCAGTACAGGCTTGACCTCGTTTGTGTGTTGGCGCCGTTGAAGTTCAATTTACTATTCATGGTGCCGATAGACACAATATAAATACAAAATTGATTCCCCAAAAACATAAAATTGTGGAAATCAGACGTGATATAATAACCATCAAAACGTGCATTGAACTTTTAAACATGGTACAGACTCCAGCAGGTCAACCTACCCGACACTGTCAGATTTTCCCAACTAACCTTGAACCTAATGCTTTAGAGATAAAGTTGAATACCTATTAAAGAAACTTGACAGATTCTAGTAGCTTGATGTGTTGGTGTCTGTACATTCCGATCCGTCACCTAGAATATATATTAGTTGGTTAACGATTTCATTGTATGCTAATGTGCTTGAAGAGGCGAGACCGCTGTTGCTCAGATATCTATCTTCCGATAGTGTTGCGACTTGCGATGTCTTTAACGGCGTTTTAGTGCATAGGTAACTGTTGCCTTCAGATTTTGCAAAGGCGCTTTTAGGCACTCTAAGTACCTGATTTTCATGAGATTATATTAGTACGTAGAGTTGGACGTATGTTCTTGTCGAAATAGTGTTTAAGTATTAACATAATTATCAGACGTGTGATTTATGTACCGAATAATACAATTGAAAGTAAGTATGATGTAATAATACTTCAGCTTTGATTAAAATTAACTTACCTATCCCTATTATTAACTTGTCCGTCTATAATTTACAGTTATACACCTAATTGTACATATTTAGAGGTGATATAATTAATGCATACAGTTGTTTTATTACGGCACGTTACATGTTGAAAGTAATTAAAAATGGAACATTTTGGCGTAATGTTTTATAAATGCGAAGAATGTGTAATAAGATCGTAGGTAGTTGTTTTGTAAAATCCGTCTTAATACCTATAATTCCTTTGTGAAGACACTTTTGTATCATTATCATCAATGATATCGAATAGCGTCCACTATTGGGCGCAGTTAAAGTACCTACCTATTACATATATGTTTATGTAACAGATACTTCATCAGCTAAGTCTTCTCCCAACTAAGTATGTTGTGGTCGGTTTCCAATGAAAACCGGATGCAGTTGAATTCCAGATTTATCTTTGAAGTGACTGACTATTTGACTTCCACAAGACCACAACCCAGTAATTGAGTAACATGACATCCCTTGGTAAGATTGCTTGTCAGAATTTCGGGCCTCTGCGGGCCTCTGACTATCCTCATTGTCAAAGATCCATACATGGCGGCTACGATAAAATATTGACACTGGCAGGCATTTATGAGTATAAAGTTTCACATAATAAGACCAATGATGTAGTGGATTAGGTACTTTAACCAAGAGTTGAGTGTGATAAAATCTCGTTAGGTACCGGTCTGAGGCACGTAGGACCAATACTAAAAGTGTTTTAAAGGACCACAAGTCTATTATTCGTATCTGATGAAAGGTTACCAGCTTAGGTAACGATACACTTACGAGTGTTTACAATCATCATCATTTCAGCCAAAATATGTCCACTGCTGGACATAGACCTTCCAAGTGTCGCCACATTGGCCGGCGTTTACAATAAAACATAATACTAAGTCAAGTTCATGGTAATACTCTGAATTCAGAAAAAAGATTCCTTTGTACAGGAGACCGTATCCCTCCATGATCGGTAGAGGTTACCGATGTTCCAATTTCTTATTCTTTTGTTGTTAGTCTTCACATTAACTTCGATTACTTACCTTGTGTGGTCATAAACGTTTGATGCTGAGGAAAAAGTCATTCTTGAGATTGTGTTTGACTTCCAGGGCACATACTTACTATAGGCAAATTTTTCAGGATATGGTATGAGCTGCCTTGTCCCATTTTTGTCGTTTAAATTCGCAAGTCCGAAGTTTATATCTGATTTGCAATACAATGCTAGACACCGCAGCTCACATCAATGGACCTAAGCATGCCACCAGTTTTATAAACAAAACGGTACACGTTCAGAAAGACAACCAACCAAGTTCAACACAATAAACCTTAAGTTTAGTACATAAAGAGCAAATTCCATTGAGCAATATCTCGGATCATTATTGCCAAATCGGTCGCATATCAAATTCACAGCGGTTAGCGTTGAGCAAGTTGTCATAGCCTTACATAAGGGTATAGTCGGACTATTATAATTCCAAAGATAACGCTTAAAGAGGTGCCAACGATTTGTGTGACAATATTTGGTGATTGGTCTGCTACATTGAGGTTACAGACGTTTGAGCGTGTTTTCCGATAATGAGATGCGCCGTCAATTTTGGTAGGAAAGAAGTGGTACTTAAGTGAAAAGTTTTCAAATCATCGATGAAGTAATGGTTAAGGGTTTGTTTAGCATAATCAGCCTATAATTTTCCCACTGCTGCACTATGGTTCAAAAGGTCGATTTAGCAAGACAAAAAGTGTTACTAAAATTCTATAATAATACTCGCAAAATCGATAAGTAACAGATAATCCCAAAGTTACGATTCCAGA
Organism: Eurois occulta; assembly: GCA_950022335.1. NCBI lineage: Eukaryota > Metazoa > Arthropoda > Insecta > Lepidoptera > Noctuidae > Eurois > Eurois occulta. Next base: position 16,513,251 of record OX465486.1, on the reverse strand, counting down.
GATAATTTTGTGCAAGTACCATCCAACGAAAATATTTTAAATTCACTGTTTTAAGCTTTCACGGTTTAAAACTAAACAAACAAAATAAATCAAACCGGCTACCGGGTACCGGTTTAAACTAATATAGGGAGCTTGTTCAAAGAAACTGAACTTTGTTAGAAAAATACGCCATGAAGATACTCGTAGACTCGTAGTTTGGGGAAAATTTGTTTGGCAAGTTTTAAATGATTCCGACACTGAAGATATGAGTTTGTATTTATAGGATAGGTACGTTTTTTTCATAACAAAATTCTAAAAACTCTCATTTTGTATTTTTATTTCAGCCACTTTTAAATTTATTTAAATTTCCATAAGGAAATCGAATCTGATTTTCTTCATATAAACGACATATTTTAAGCTGGCTTCTTTTCACGTAGTGAACCTTCTAAGCAAGGGTCAACTTATACTGGATTTGTATTTTACTGTTAAATGTAGCAAAAATAAATGTAGGTACTTAATTATTATAATTTTTGCTATATTTTGACAAAACATCTATAGATTCAAACCTTAGAGCTAGTTGAATAATATTCTCCAACTAGATCAGCCTTTTGAACCATAGTGAGCTGGGACACAGGCTTCCTAGTTCCTCTCTATGAGAGGGAATGGGCCATAATCCACCACGCGGGCCCAGTGCGGGTTGGTAGGTGTCACATGTCTTCTAATTTTGGTTCTAGGACATTCCGGTATCCTCACGATGTCTTTCCTTCATCGTTTTGAGAGCAGTGGTGATGAAATAAATTACACAAAGTAATGCGCCTGCCTGAGTTCGAAACCACAACTTACTGCTCGGGGCCGCCACCACTGGGCCAACGCTGCTTTCAGGGTTTACTTGCATGGATTTAATTGTAGGCCCTAAGAACCCGAGGTGAGAGGAGAGAGGAGGGACAGGATAGGCTGGGACACATTTTTGTCTGTTTTAGATTTGTTATTCGAGTTGGAAATCGTCATTTTCCTATCTGCTGTAAACTCCAATCATGGGTGTCACTAATTTGTCTACAAGGGTATTATTGGTGCAGGCCTGTAGACTTTGAGTAATGGGCTAGCTCGCCGTTCGTCCGTCTTATAACAATAGGCCGTGTCGACGGCGCGTTCGTGGTCCATGCATGCCTCAAGGAGCATGTCAGCAATCAGGAAGGGATCGGAAGGGCCGATGCCTGCCGGAGCTGCGGGACTGTTCGAAAGAGATACCGCTGCCCTGGAACACAAAGGACAAAGAAGGAACATGGATGGGTTTTAGTCACAGTACAAATCTGACACTCCTTTCCGCTCCGCCGCGATCATTTAATGATTTCTCACCCGAAAAAAGAAAGGGTAATATACCTACTTAGAAATTGATGGTAGAGTCTTAGAAAACAGTCAGGCAATGTCGGCCGATCCCTTGTACTGTTCGAATAGATTAGTATGCTCCACGCCATGCAAACTTAAATTAAACGTCTAAAAGGATTATAACGACAAGTTACCGTTAAAATCGGTGAAGATACCGATAAAATTATGCTGAGTGACCACCGTTCTGCATTGCAGTGCACATTTACGGCTCGCATAGAAGGCGGCAAGTTTCTTACATTAGTTACTAAGCGTTTAGAACTACCCACAAGATGCCAATAGCAAGTAAAGATGTTTACGATGATGATTCTTATAATGGTTTCCTCAATAGCAATTCCAGCCATTACACCTGGACTAAGTGAGGCATGACTGATGTAGACCTGTTTTTGTGAAGATCTAGTTATCTGCCTCTCATGCATAAATCATAGTTTTAAATGTAAATCGTGCTAGTAAATTGTATAAATTACTGGCTGATGTGAGAACGAAGAGGATTATATTATTTATGTTTATAAATAAATACAGGTAAGTACAGATTCGAAGTGTTGTGTTTACATAATTTTGGAACGTGTTCTGTAATTTGAAGATCAACTGTTTAATTAGATACGTGGCTTTATTATAACTTATTACCTAAGTACCTGCGTACCTAACTAAATGCTTCCTGAAAATTAATAATTCATTCTTTATAGTTTCACAGCTGCGTAACTACAGGTATCGGTAGATGACCTCTACTTTAAGCAAATCTTTTTGGTCCACAAAAGGTGGTGATTTTTATGACGCTAGAACTAAAAGGATAATTTGATATGTGAATAACCTGGAACTAGTCTTAATATTCAAAGTAAAGGCGTGTGTAACACATACCTTAATATTTTAAAGCACCTACCTATGTTGAGTAAGTACAGTGCTGGCGTAAGAGCCACTGACACCCCGGGCGAAAATATTGTGGCGCCCACTTGAGGGAAGCAATATCAAGTGTTAGTTTTTTGCTGATCCCAAACCCTTAAAAAATCCATCTCAAAAAATCTCAATAAAAAATATGCATATGCACAGAGCGTAGAGCACAGTTTTGAGGGTTTGCACCAGGGGAGGCCAAAGACTCCAACTCCAGACCTTGGCGCCCCCCAGAATTTGTCGCCCTGGGCCGTCGCCCCATCGCGCCCCCCCCTAACGCCGGCACTGAGTAAGTATGTAAGTTCCAAACATTTTATCTATTTTCAATCATGTAATTACTACCACATTTTAATTTAAAATTCAAATATAGGCCCTAATTCACAGTTTTTATGTAACTTTACTACAGAATGCATATTCTACTACAAAATAATTATATAACACTAACACAAGTAAATAAAAACAGCGGTCTCGTCGCATGATACCATAAAATCTGTTCTAACTTAAGAATACAAAATTGTTTACTTACTTACTATTTGAATTCGAATAATTATCGTGCCCTGTAAGATGCGTCTGATTATTATCATTTTGTAAATTAATGATTAACAGAGAGTTGATACATCTGAAGAAAGGATTGTGTGAGGAATGAGGACTGGGGAGAAAAGCACGGGTTGCGCCGAACCCAAGTAACATACCTGGGGCCCGATTCTGCTATTAAAATAGTGTCAGAATGGTCTGTCATTGATTTCATAATTGTTGATTTTGACAAGTTTGGTAATCTACTAATATAATGGCGTCATTATGACTTTCCAATGGTCAACCACTGACAGTCCATTGAAAGAAATGGCATAGAATGGTAATCTTGTACATAATGACAAATGAATGACTGACTTAGGCGGTAATCTGCTAAAATTTTGACAGTTCCTTTGATCACTGACCTACCATTAGAACGTCATCGTGCAGTCATTGCTTTTATTTAGTTACGAGTAAAGTGTTTGTGGAATATTGAATGGAGACAATGTATTCTCGAGCTAGCCAACGCAGTGGATGTTAGATAAAGAAGATGGGTGGAATGCAGAAGACGTTGTCGACCCCATAACTTGACGAGAATGAATACGAACCCATGATATACCCGAGGCGGAATTTGTAAAAACTTTTCGCCTTTGAAAGGATTCAGTAAGGGGGTTAATTAAAGAACTCATTCCCCTTATGGCCAGACCGCGCCGAAACGATAGCGTAACGGCAGAAATGAAGGTGAGAAAACTGAATTTGACATTGATTTATTATTCTATAGCTATATACACGAAATAGGTTGATTAATGTTGATATTTTTTATTGCAGATTCTAATAGCACTTGCATTTTATGCATCAGGGTCCTACCAAAATTTGATTGGACAGATTGCCCTCCATAATGTTTCACAAATTACTGTATCAGGAGCAATTAATGAAGTAACAGGCATTAGAGAGGTATTGAATGAATTTCTTGTTATAGAACTTTAGATGCAACAGTTCTTGTACCTATATGTCAAGAACAGTGAGTATATAAAAGTAATAAGACGTTCAGTAAAATGGGGTTGTATAAAAGTAAATTTATTTTTTGCAGGTGTTTGCTTGCAGCGTTGCAGCACATGCTTTACGTTATAGTCCAACAACTGCAGGCAAGATTGTGAATGCATGTTGCATATTGCACAATATTGCAAACATGGCAAGAACACCGTTGCCACCTGCCTGATGAAGTTTATGCAGAAGCACTTGGCTTGCAATAGGTATGTGATTTCTATTTCATTATTTTGGAATATAATGAAGTTGGAATTTTAAATGATACTATCATACTACTACTATGTTAAAAAATCAACATTTAAATTACTTTTTATTTATCATAAACTAAATATTTATTTAACAATATTTAAGTTGACTTTCAAGCCAATTGAAAAATGTGAAAATCATTTAAATAATAAAACAAATCCAAGTTAAATTATCATAATATTTTAATCATCATTTCAAAAACAAATAACAAATTTTACCATATATAATGAAAATAATAACAGTCATGTCATTAATCACTAATCAGTCTTTTAATTTAGGAGGAAAATAATTAAGCAGCACCTAATCATCAAGACCATCAAAGGGTGAATCGGGATCTTCTTGAAGGTCGGGCACTGCAGCAGGCTCTTGTTGACAGACTGTGGAGAAATACATAAATTAAATTAGCAGATATGTAATGTAAACCCACCTCAATATTCTAGTGAAGTGCGAAAATGCTCTAATTATTATTAAAATGATTTAATTCTTTTTTACAGATCCACAGTATTGTACTAAATATGATTTAAAATAAATTAATACTATTTTTATAAACACTGTTTCATTTAATCATTTATCATTACAGCCATTTGGAATCCACTGCTGGACATAGACTCCTCCTTAAATAGATTTCATTTATCTTTTAATAATCTGACAAAACCTCTTGCATACTTTAGAAAACATTAGTCAGACTCAGAATCTGATGACATTATAATTCTGCGGAGTTTCTATGAAAACAAATTTAGCTTTAATACAATAGTTACAACACTTCAATAGGATGTGTAACCTAGCGCTCAGTATCTGATCTGAGTTACAATCAAGATGTCAAATTCTGCCCAATGTACTACCACTGATGTGAGTCTACACCTAACAAAGGTTTTAAGCTTAGCTGGAGGGGTTATATTAATTTTTATTGTATTGTTTTCAATGCTCCTTAATACTTATTGTGGGTATGTTTGTAGGTACATACAATGAGTAACCTGTTGCACTTATGTGACTCTTCTGTGATTTAATTTTCTTTAACATTTTACTCTTATATTCATTGTACTTAGAACTAAAAAAAGTGTAAATATTACAATAATGATACATTTTATAATGCATACCTAATTATACTGTATTTAGGTACTTAGGTACTGTGCGCCACTCTGCCGGCGTTTTATTGGGGCAGTCCACCGATACCCAATTTAAAAATTGGGCGCACTTCATACAATATCGTTTCGATGAACTTCGCCCTCCAAGAGTCGAAATTTGCTCAATTAGCACCATTTTGTATAAAATCATTAAATATAGGCTTCTCTGTAAAGGGAATTTAAATATACAAACAAAAATCTAATAAAAACACTTAAATGTAAAAACATAACAAAACACCGGCTGCTAGAAATAAATAAACAGATAAACGTCAAAGTAATGTCACATTTGACTTTGACAGCTAAACATGACATAAATTTAATGTTTTTTTGCTATTTACGAACTTCTTACTACTTCAGATTGCTTATAATACTAATAAATAATATGTAAAAATATATATAAATAAAATCTCACATGAATAGATGTTCAAATTTAGTAGTAGTTTTTCGAAAATCATTTCTACCAAGGAATTTTATAATAATGGCAATACTACAATGTCATTATAACACAATTCTATTACGAGACCACTGACCGACCAATGATCGACCATTATGAATTTAGCAGATTACGAACTTTAAGCAAAATGACAATGGGATCGTGTTGGAATGTCGAATTTTATAAAAATAGCAGAATTGAGGCCGGGCCCGATTCTGCTATTAAAATAGTGTCAGAATGGTCTGTCATTGATTTCATAATTGTTGATTTTGACAAGTTTGGTAATCTACTAATATAATGGCGTCATTATGACTTTCCAATGGTCAACCACTGACAGTCCATTGAAAGAAATGGCATAGAATGGTAATCTTGTACATAATGACAAATGAATGACTGACTTAGGCGGTAATCTGCTAAAATTTTGACAGTTCCTTTGATCACTGACCTACCATTAGAACGTCATCGTGCAGTCATTGCTTTTATTTAGTTACGAGTAAAGTGTTTGTGGAATATTGAATGGAGACAATGTATTCTCGAGCTAGCCAACGCAGTGGATGTTAGATAAAGAAGATGGGTGGAATGCAGAAGACGTCGTCGAGCCCATAACTTGACGAGAATGAATACGAACCCATGATATACCCGAGGCGGAATTTGTAAAAACTTTTCGCCTTTGAAAGGATTCAGTAAGGGGGTTAATTAAAGAACTCATTCCCCTTATGGCCAGACCGCGCCGAAACGATAGCGTAACGGCAGAAATGAAGGTGAGAAAACTGAATTTGACATTGATTTATTATTCTATAGCTATATACACGAAATAGGTTGATTAATGTTATATTTTTTATTGCAGATTCTAATAGCACTTGCATTTTATGCATCAGGGTCCTACCAAAATTTGATTGGACAGATTGCCGTCCATAATGTTTCACAAATTACTGTATCAGGAGCAATTAATGAAGTAACAGGCATTAGAGAGGTATTGAATGAATTTCTTGTTATAGAACTTTAGATGCAACAGTTCTTGCACCTATATGTCAAGAACAGTGAGTATAAAAAGTAATAAGACGTTCAGTAAAAGGGGTTGTATAAAAGTAAATTTATTTTTTGCAGGTGTTTGCTTGCAGCGTTGCAGCACATGCTTTACGTTATAGTCCAACAACTGCAGGCAAGATTGTGAATGCATGTTGCATATTGCACAATATTGCAAACATGGCAAGAGCACCGTTGCCACCTGCCTGATGAAGTTTATGCAGAAGCACTTGAGCTTGCAATAGGTATGTGATTTCTATTTCATTATTTTGGAATATAATGAAGTTGGAATTTTAAATGATACTACTACTATGTTAAAAAATCAACATTTAAATTACTTTTTATTTATCATAACTAAATATTTATTTAACAATATTTAAGTTGACTTTCAAGCCAATTGAAAAATGTGAAAATCATTTAAATAATAAAACAAATCCAAGTTAAATTATCATAGTATTTTAATCATCATTTCAAAAACAAATAACAAATTTTACCATATATAATGAAAATAATAACAGTCATGTCATTAATCACTAATCAGTCTTTTAATTTAGGAGGAAAATAATTAAGCAGCACCTAATCATCAAGACCATCAAAGGGTGAATCGGGATCTTCTTGAAGGTCGGGCACTGCAGCAGGCTCTTGTTGACAGACTGTGGAGAAATACATAAATTAAATTAGCAGATATGTAATGTAAACCCACCTCAATATTCTAGTGAAGTGCGAAAATGCTCTAATTATTATTAAAATGATTTAATTCTTTTTTACAGATCCACAGTATTGTACTAAATATGATTTAAAATAAATTAATACTATTTTTATAAACACTGTTTCATTTAATCATTTATCATTACAGCCATTTGGAATCCACTGCTGGACATAGACTCCTCCTTAAATAGATTTCATTTATCTTTTAATAATCTGACAAAACCTCTTGCATACTTTAGAAAACATTAGTCAGACTCAGAATCTGATGACATTATAATTCTGCGGAGTTTCTATGAAAACAAATTTAACTTTAATACAATAGTTACAACACTTCAATAGGATGGGTAACCTAGCGCTCAGTATCTGATCTGAGTTATAAGAAAGAATAAGATATTGTACAATCAAGATGTCAAATTCTGCCCAATGTACTACCACTGATGTGAGTCTACACCTAACAAAGGTTTTAAGCTTAGCTGGAGGGGTTATATTAATTTTTATTGTATTGTTTTCAATGCTCCTTAATACTTATTGTGGGTATGTTTGTAGGTACATACAATGAGTAACCTGTTGCACTTATGTGACTCTTCTGTGATTTAATTTTCTTTAACATTTTACTCTTATATTCATTGTACTTAGAACTAAAAAAAGTGTAAATATTACAATAATGATACATTTTATAATGCATACCTAATTATACTGTATTTAGGTACTTAACTGTGCGCCACTCTGCCGGCGTTTTATTGGGGCAGTCCACCGATACCCAATTTAAAAATTGGGCACACTTCATACAATATCATTTCGATGAACTTCGCCCTTCATTGGTGCGGCTGCAGGGGCCAAGAGTCGAAATTGGCTCAATTAGCACCATTTTGTATAAAATCATTAAATATAGGCTTCTCTGTAAAGGGAATTTAAATATACAAACAAAAATCTAATAAAAACACTTAAATGTAAAAACATAACAAAACACCGGCTGCTAGAAATAAATAAACAGATAAACGTCAAAGTAATGTCACATTTGACTTTGACAGCTAAACATAACTTATATTTAATGTTTTTTTGCTATTTACGAACTTCTTACTACTTCAGATTGCTTATAATACTAATAAATAATATGTAAAAATATATATAAATAAAATCTCACATGAATAGATGTTCAAATTTAGTAGTAGTTTTTCGAAAATCATTTCTACCAAGGAATTTTATAATAATGGCAATACTACAATGTCATTATAACACAATTCTATTACGAGACCACTGACCGACCAATGATCGACCATTATGAATTTAGCAGATTACGAACTTTAAGCAAAATGACAATGGGATCGTGTTGGAATGTCGAATTTTATAAAAATAGCAGAATTGAGGCCCTGGGGCCCGATTCTGCTATTACAATAGTGTCAGAATGGTCCGTCATTGATTTCATAATTGTTGATTTTGACAAGTTTGGTAATCTACTAATATAATGGCGTCATTATGACTTTCCAATGGTCAACCACTGACAGTCCATTGAAAGAAATGGCATAGAATGGTAATCTTGTACATAATGACAAATGAATGACTGACTTAGGCGGTAATCTGCTAAAATTTTGACAGTTCCTTTGATCACTGACCTACCATTAGAACGTCATCGTGCAGTCATTGCTTTTATTTAGTTACGAGTAAAGTGTTTGTGGAATATTGAATGGAGAAAATGTATTCTCGAGCTAGCCAACGCAGTGGATGTTAGATAAAGAAGATGGGTGGAATGCAGAAGACGTTGTCGACCCCATAACTTGACGAGAATGAATACGAACCCATGATATACCCGAGGCGGAATTTGTAAAAACTTTTCGCCTTTGAAAGGATTCAGTAAGGGGGTTAATTAAAGAACTCATTCCCCTTATGGCCAGACCGCGCCGAAACGATAGCGTAACGGCAGAAATGAAGGTGAGAAAACTGAATTTGACATTGATTTATTATTCTATAGCTATATACACGAAATAGGTTGATTAATGTTGATATTTTTTATTGCAGATTCTAATAGCACTTGCATTTTATGCATCAGGGTCCTACCAAAATTTGATTGGACAGATTGCCCTCCATAATGTTTCACAAATTACTGTATCAGGAGCAATTAATGAAGTAACAGGCATTAGAGAGGTATTGAATGAATTTCTTGTTATAGAACTTTAGATGCAACAGTTCTTGTACCTATATGTCAAGAACAGTGAGTATATAAAAGTAATAAGACGTTCAGTAAAATGGGGTTGTATAAAAGTAAATTTATTTTTTGCAGGTGTTTGCTTGCAGCGTTGCAGCACATGCTTTACGTTATAGTCCAACAACTGCAGGCAAGATTGTGAATGCATGTTGCATATTGCACAATATTGCAAACATGGCAAGAACACCGTTGCCACCTGCCTGATGAAGTTTATGCAGAAGCACTTGGCTTGCAATAGGTATGTGATTTCTATTTCATTATTTTGGAATATAATGAAGTTGGAATTTTAAATGATACTATCATACTACTACTATGTTAAAAAATCAACATTTAAATTACTTTTTATTTATCATAAACTAAATATTTATTTAACAATATTTAAGTTGACTTTCAAGCCAATTGAAAAATGTGAAAATCATTTAAATAATAAAACAAATCCAAGTTAAATTATCATAATATTTTAATCATCATTTCAAAAACAAATAACAAATTTTACCATATATAATGAAAATAATAACAGTCATGTCATTAATCACTAATCAGTCTTTTAATTTAGGAGGAAAATAATTAAGCAGCACCTAATCATCAAGACCATCAAAGGGTGAATCGGGATCTTCTTGAAGGTCGGGCACTGCAGCAGGCTCTTGTTGACAGACTGTGGAGAAATACATAAATTAAATTAGCAGATATGTAATGTAAACCCACCTCAATATTCTAGTGAAGTGCGAAAATGCTCTAATTATTATTAAAATGATTTAATTCTTTTTTACAGATCCACAGTATTGTACTAAATATGATTTAAAATAAATTAATACTATTTTTATAAACACTGTTTCATTTAATCATTTATCATTACAGCCATTTGGAATCCACTGCTGGACATAGACTCCTCCTTAAATAGATTTCATTTATCTTTTAATAATCTGACAAAACCTCTTGCATACTTTAGAAAACATTAGTCAGACTCAGAATCTGATGACATTATAATTCTGCGGAGTTTCTATGAAAACAAATTTAGCTTTAATACAATAGTTACAACACTTCAATAGGATGTGTAACCTAGCGCTCAGTATCTGATCTGAGTTACAATCAAGATGTCAAATTCTGCCCAATGTACTACCACTGATGTGAGTCTACACCTAACAAAGGTTTTAAGCTTAGCTGGAGGGGTTATATTAATTTTTATTGTATTGTTTTCAATGCTCCTTAATACTTATTGTGGGTATGTTTGTAGGTACATACAATGAGTAACCTGTTGCACTTATGTGACTCTTCTGTGATTTAATTTTCTTTAACATTTTACTCTTATATTCATTGTACTTAGAACTAAAAAAAGTGTAAATATTACAATAATGATACATTTTATAATGCATACCTAATTATACTGTATTTAGGTACTTAGGTACTGTGCGCCACTCTGCCGGCGTTTTATTGGGGCAGTCCACCGATACCCAATTTAAAAATTGGGCGCACTTCATACAATATCGTTTCGATGAACTTCGCCCTCCAAGAGTCGAAATTTGCTCAATTAGCACCATTTTGTATAAAATCAATAAATATAGGCTTCTCTGTAAAGGGAATTTAAATATACAAACAAAAATCTAATAAAAACACTTAAATGTAAAAACATAACAAAACACCGGCTGCTAGAAATAAATAAACAGATAAACGTCAAAGTAATGTCACATTTGACTTTGACAGCTAAACATGACATAAATTTAATGTTTTTTTGCTATTTACGAACTTCTTACTACTTCAGATTGCTTATAATACTAATAAATAATATGTAAAAATATATATAAATAAAATCTCACATGAATAGATGTTCAAATTTAGTAGTAGTTTTTCGAAAATCATTTCTACCAAGGAATTTTATAATAATGGCAATACTACAATGTCATTATAACACAATTCTATTACGAGACCACTGACCGACCAATGATCGACCATTATGAATTTAGCAGATTACGAACTTTAAGCAAAATGACAATGGGATCGTGTTGGAATGTCGAATTTTATAAAAATAGCAGAATTGAGGCCCTGATCTAAAAACCTGTGTCGTTCGTCCATAAGGGTGACTTAGAGATTCAAAATAAATGACCAGCAGTGTTCAGCTGTTGTCATTTATTTTTGGAGAGCAGGCTGTATTAAAAAAAAAAAGATTTTGATGGAATTAACATCCTGAGTATTCCTAAGCTAGAGACACTTTATTATATTCACAAATTAGTAATTAACAGACATGAGTGTCTCTAAAATAATAAAATAACGAGCGCTAATCAGTATCACTAAGAATGTATACCGATTACATTTTGGAATTTTCATTAACGATATTCTCCTTCCGCAACTCGGTATCGGAAACTCATCATCATCATCCACAGTTCGACTTCACCCACTGCTGGATATAGGCCTCTCTTTGCTTGTGCCAAGCTCCATGTTCCTCATCCAGGGTATTGCCGCGATGCCATCTCGCGGCCGTGCGACCAACATTTGCCGTCGTACAGTATTAACAAGTACGGAGGGTAGCTATCTCATTTTTTTGTCATAAAACTATAGCCAATAAGTTTCAAATACCTACCATCATCAATTGCAAAATTGTTTTTTTTTCTACGCGACATAAACATACATGTTGTTATAAAATTGTAAACATAGGCTAAGTTTAACCGCGGGTCTGTCGACGGTGAGTAATGGGCTAGCTCGCCGTCCGTCCGTCTTATGACGACAGGCCGTGTCGACGGCGCGTTCGTGTTCCACGCGCGCCTCAAAGAGATGTCAGCAAACATGAGGGGCCCGCAAGGGCCGATGCCTGCCAGGGCCGCGGGACTGTTCGAAAGAGATACCGCGGCCCTGGAACATAAAGGGCAAAAGAAGGAACATGGGTGGTTTTTAGTCAGTAAAAGTCTGACACTCCCTTCCGCTCCGCCCAGAGCGGGAGGAGTTATTTGATGATTTCCCATCCGAAAAATAAAAAAAAAGGCTAAGTTTAACGGAAATAAATAAAGATTATTATTATTATTTCTCTTTCCAGTTCTTGGACGTCACTCGGCCACAGCCACAGCTTTACACCATCTGCCAACAGTATCTACCTAAGATTTATTTAGAAGATATCTAAAGCCTAAATTGCTCCAGGTTAACACACCGCAACTCTAGATGTGGTATCATAAACCTTCACGACTGTTAAATTAATGATTTCTATCTCAACACCGCAAAGTTTACGAGCATCTTTGACATTATCTATGTCATAATGTCAGTCTGTAGAGACTGTAGAAACACAAGCACAGGTAGAAACGCGTTACGGAAACGGAGGTAACATTAAACTAATCGCATAATAAACAAAGTGTGTAACTGAGTTTGTGTTGACTCTAAGTTTTAAGTATTCTCTCCGCAATTTGAACGTAGGCGATAAACGGGCGGTGTTTGAAATTTTAATGGAAAGTTTTGTTATTTAATCGGGTGACGGAAAAAGGCCTTACCTGTATTTTTTACGTTGTTGTAAATAGGATAGGTAGTCTTTGTGCAACTTAACCTGCCCTTTGCAGCCACTGTTAACTCTGACGAAGTGTTGACTTAAATGCGGGGGCGATCTACAGGACGAAAAAGACGCTGGCAGTTATTTTTTTGGATAAAATCCCATTAAATAATGTATAAATTCATTTGAGAAAAAATGGGCCTTTGAGCAAACTTTGTTTCGATATTTCTGGTCTTTTTAAAATTACCTTATTAATAAACTCAGACATCACTATGTATTGTGATTAAATTTGTAGGAAATAGTCTTCACTATCGTATCGAATCTCCGAGTCGAATCGAGTCGATACATCTCCCGATTCATATCGATTCTAAATCGAGTTACCATAGTAGCGGAGCATGGTAGTAGTAGTTTTTATATGATAGCGGTCGATCAACTTGGTTTAACGGTAAACCAAGTCATGGGCACCATGCACTACAAACTGGCTTACATCATTCTTGATAACCGGAAACTGATACAGCTAAAGGTTTTTTGTAGTTACGGTTTTTTCTTGATAAGTATTAGTTCTGCTCTAGTTAGTCTGTCTATAGGGAAATATTTGATAGTTTTTCTTGAGTGTAATGATCTGTGAACTGCCTAGATTTGGTGTGTCCTAAGTTTTACAGGCAATGTTCTGGTATCGATAATATTAGAAGCTAAAAAGTGCATTTGCTTGACCCCGACAATAGTGCAATTAAAATAAATAATTCATTTTGTAATTATTAAAAAATAAAATGTAGTGGAAAGTCTGTACTTTGGTTGCTAGCCAAAAAAAAAAAAAAACAATTACTTTGATTTTAAGTAAATATGCTATGATAGTTTTTTTTTCTAAAAAAGTATATCTCCTAGTCGGATCGACTTTTTGTTCAAGAAAAATATGTCCACGGAGATGTCAAGGAGAGTTACAAAAAAAAGTTAAACATTGATTTAAGGTGTGTTAATCCAAAAAAATACTATGGAGCCAAAACTAACAAAGTTCAAAATTACAAGATACGAGTATGTTCAAAACCAAAGAAGATATCATTGTTTGTTTAAAAACCGCTCAACTCATGTACCTATTACGTATTCGCTTAACGCTATTAGAAGCGAATTTATTGCTAAGGATAATATGTCAATTTATCAAACTAGGTAATGTATTTTTTGACAGTTTTGTGATTAATTTATCTTCGAGTCGTTTTTGAAACTTAATATAATTATTAGGTGCCTAATAAGGAAGAGACAATAATTTATTGCATTTACTATTGAATACCTACATTAGATTTTCCCCCTATTATATAAAAAAGACAACTACTGAAGTGAGGGTGTACTAATGGGTATATCTTAATCTGAATTAGAGATTATCCCATCCCCATTCTATCATTGGACGAGCAGAGATACGGCGAAGCGTTTCGTTATATGGCTCAAGTTCCACGACACATTTATTGTGCGAACCGCCAGTCTATGGAGTTCACTACCGGCTTCTCTGTTTCCCGATTATTTTAAAATTCGAGTGAATCGGTTTCTTCTAGGCATGCAAGCGTGCTCCACCCTAGGCTACATCATCGCTACTCATCATTATTATATACATTATTTTAAAAATATATATATCCACCCAAACTTTCGGTTATTACGGGCGTTGTTATTATTACGATTTTATTTATTAACTAGCTTTTGCCCGCGACTTCGTCCGCGTTTCCGTCGTTTTTCGAAAAAAAATTAGCAGATGTCCTCCCTCATAGTTTTGAAAAAGTACCTACGCTTTTACCTACTCAATACAAAAAAAATAAACATGAATGACCCAAAACTAACCTATCAGTACTTATCTAAAAGTCTATGAGTACTACTTCTACTTCTATTCTACCTACTACTACTTCACTTAAAAAAAAATAGCAACTATTAATAGTTTACAATTTAAACAAAACTAAACCTAATTCATAAAATAACAACAAAAGAAATTAAAATAAACTATTTAAAGACTAAAAGTCGCGCTGATAAGCACGGTTTATAAAATAACAATTATTGTCTGTCAATAAAGTCCAACACTCTGAACGCATCAACAGCCAAATATTGAATGAAGCTTGCGCTTTTTTTTTTTTTTTTGGTAGGGCATCTCGCAGTTCAACCTAGGAGGTTGGCTACTGCTTAACCGGGCAAGTCCTGTGGATGCCTTGAGTGTAAGGCCTCCAGCCAGGGGCAAAAACTTAAAAACTTCGCCTCCCGCCCCTTTTATACTCTGCCGCCGCGAGCCGTGTCGAGCGCGGCAACCGTTACGCAAAAATGATCCTTACAGCTTGCTTCTCTATTCACGCGCGATGGCTTGTTAGCGTAGGTATTTCATGTATAAGTTTGGTGTTTTTGTACCGATTTCTATGATTCTTTTTTTATTAAATAGGTACTAATATTCATTAAAAAAATAAGGATGATGGTGAGTGTTATTGGTATTATATTATACGTAATAGTAAACAAATATAATAACAAATCTCTGAACTGCTAAGCTATCGGGAGTTACACGTGTTATTGTGAGTCAACTATAAAAGATAGACATATGCTGTCTTGGGATATTTTTTATATAATTTTATGTGGAATATTTCCGTTATACATGATTTCTATGTAGCTTTAATGATGTGTATGCGTACTCACACATAGTTATACAGTGTAAATGTTCTGTGTAACCCCTTCCCAAGCCAGTAATAAACTAGCGATCAAGGACGACACTCGTTTCATTATCTCCGTACTCCTACCCACAACTATATACATATCATTGGCGACGAGGTGTAAGAACGAGTACCTACACGTATTTTAAAATGAATTCTTATCTCGGAAATCTATCTTCATTTGACCATAAAAGTAATGAATGGCAAATATACAAAGGAAAATTAACGCAGTTTTTGAAGATTAATGGCGTTAAGGACGAGGTGAAGAGTGGGATACTACTGTGCCATCTGACGGAGGAGACGTATCGTCTAGTATTTAACCTAGCTTTCCCAAAGGAGTTGGAAGCGTTGAGTTATGAAGATCTAGTGGAATTACTCGACAGTCATTTCAAGGCGAAAACTTGCTCGTTTGTGGACAAGGCGAAATTTTTTGGCGCCAGCAGAACAATAGGCGAATCCGTTAGAGGATGGGCGGCGCGATTAAGAGGTTTGGCAGTTTATTGCGACTTCGGCACCGCTCTCGAGATGAACCTAAGAGATCGTTTCGTCCTCGGCCTGAGTGCAGGTCCAGAACGTGAGAAGCTGTTTGAGCAAAACCCGTCGACTCTCACGTTGTCGCGGGCAATTGAATTTTTATTTTTTTTTTCTCGTTTCATTATCTCCGTACTCCTACCCACAACTATATACATATCATTTAACCATTAAGGCTGCACACGCGACGGAAGCTAAAAAAACCAAGTAACTTCTCCCGTTTTCCCAACATTTCCTTTCACTGCTCTGCTCCTATTAATGGTAGCGTGATGAAAAGTATACTATTACCTGCTCAGGAGTATGTAGAATAATTGTACCAATTTTCGTTAAAATCCGTCGAGTAGTTTTTTTTTCTATAAATAGCATACAGACAGACAGACAGACAGACAGACAGAAAGACAGACAGACAGACAAAAATTTTACTGATTGCATTTTTGGCATCAGTATCGATCACTAATCACCCCCCGATAGTTATTTTGTAAATATATTTCATGTACAGAATTGACCTCTCTACAGATTTATTATAAGTATAGAAGATAGATAAAACACTTCGTTATGTTACTAACGGGAAACCATTTTATTTTCCACTAAAGCGTACCTAATTATTTTAAGACAAAACTTATTAATGTCAATAAATAAGGGCTCAATAAACTAGTAATAGCATAACAATTTCCTATCAGCATACGTAGTGGCGCCAAGGCTGTATCGAGTCGGAAAGCTCTCAACCTCAAGCCTTTCAGTTGTTATCGAGCCGGGATAGCGCGCGGACACCCGTCGTAACGTTAACGCGCGAGTTCGCGTTCGCGGTCTAACTCACGAATGTTCAGTGTTTTCTTAGGATTTGTAACTTAAACATTATGGTTTGCGTTTTTATATTGTCTTTAGATAGGAGACTAGGTATTATTTCAGCTGTTTTGTTATGTTTCAGGGAATTTAAAAGTTATATATAAAGTTGGTTAGATACACACGTTAATTTTCAGCAATCATTCGTCATATTTAATATGAAACTTATAATAATTACGATTAATTGTTTCTAATTATTACGATAAATAATGGATTTAGATGAATCTGTCAATCCGTCCAACCTTTTTGGGAATATAAGTGCTTATTTGGTCATTAATATTTATACAGTCAGAAAATATCAAGAAGTAAGTAGAAAGTTTTCAGTTAAAAACGAACCTTCAATAAGCCGCGTTTTACTTTTTATACATAAAAATAAAAAAAACAGTTTTACGTAAATGCAAAATGTTTACTCTCGGAACAAAATTGTGTTACAGCATGCATTTGTACAGCCTCTGACGTTGCACTTCTCGTATTTTATACAGCATGCTAACATTTAAATCTTCTCGAGACATTAGATTGGCATATTATTTAAGCTCTATCTGTACACCAAGACTCATTTAAATATTTTC
Organism: Eurois occulta; assembly: GCA_950022335.1. Lineage (NCBI taxonomy): Eukaryota > Metazoa > Arthropoda > Insecta > Lepidoptera > Noctuidae > Eurois > Eurois occulta. The sequence continues at coordinate 16,495,626 of OX465486.1, read as the reverse complement.
ACCGGCTTTACGGAAAATAGATTTAAACGGTTCTCTCTGGTGCTTTACTTGAATAACTAACGAAATCAATGACAGTGATTTATCGAAGTTTCGAAAGGCAAATTAACTCTAATGTTATCAACAAATAAACCCCATAAGTGTTAGCAAAACGCGTAATCTATGTATAACATTACAATAGCAACAAGAGCGGTCAGAGAAAAATGTAATGTGCTGTACCCGTACCTATCTAATTTATATTTAAATAAACAAGCCCTGTGCCCTAATTTCCCTTCACCAAAAATCATGAATTTCTATACAAACTTTCCTTCAAGGGAGGATTTTTCAAAAAATCTTCCTTATTGCTCACCTTCATTATAAAAGTATCTAACTCTTATGCTAAATTTTATGTTTCTAAAAATAAAATCTGTGATGAAATTTATTATAAGAGTTTTTGGTACCTGGGTACTATAAAGTCCACAGTTTCCTAATTTAGATACCTGTAAACATCAGTGGCGAAAGGGTCAATTTTTGTAAGAGGTAAGCCGGACTACATATTTTTAATGTGATTATATTATTTGTCTATAGAATACTGAATGTGCCATTTTTCAAAGGGAAGCCGGTAGGAATCGAGTTGTATGGAACCTTCGCCACTGGTAAACATTATCATTAACACAAAAAACGGGATATTTACCATGTTTAGTTCCCAATATTTCGGCGCAAAACTTATACAAAAAACTTTTACCTGTAAACAGTTAAACACACGTTTGCGGCATTCACAAACTCAAAACCTAAGCAAGCCTCAATCAATAATTGCAAAACCACAAACTCATTTCAATCTCCAACTGCACACATTTCGTTAAAATCTGGTGCATCAAGGCGCCACGGTGTTACACAACAAATAATTTCAAAAGCAATTTGTCTGTCAACTTAGATGTAGGCTTTTCCTAAATCATGCTGTAATGCTCTTCCGTCTTCCTAGATAATCTCTACCGGCATCCATCTTCAGGTTCCTAGGGTTGAACAAAATAAGAAGCATGTTTTTGGTTGAGAAAGCCAACATTTAAGAGAAGTTACATGGAAGAAGAAGACATGTCAAACCCCAAATCAATTGGGATACCTATGGGCTGCAGGAGAATAAAGTCCCGTCACGTATTATATGTTGGGCGATTTCAGAGTCGTTCCCTCAGTAAAAGTTGTCCATAATAATCAGTACAATCGCAGGTTTAAGTAACTAATTACCAGTCATCCAATAAAGAGTGTCTGGATCAAGGCAATCTTTAAAAAAACCGTAGAAGTTAAAGATTATATTTTACCTCGATGATGTTTTTGTCTCAATTGGCTTTGGGTTTTCAATTACGTAACGGACGGGAAGAAGAATATTGCAGATCGGCACTGACATTCAATATTGCATGAGTATTATGCAACAAGATGCCCCTGAATGTCAAATGTGCAGTAACTATCTTCTAAAAGAGATTAGTATTTGAAAAATTGAATGTCTTTGGTTATCTCGTGTTGACTCAACAATAGCTCATGTCGTGCTAGTGAGATAAGCTAGTTGTAGCAAAATTGTTTGTGGAACTGATTATCTAGCGGCTAGAGTGCGTTGGGCAATACATTTCTGTTTTGTGGACAGAGCTTAAGTAGAAATAAACTATCGTATATTTATTTTTTTTGAGACATTTTGCTGACTACTTTTTTAATATAAAAACCATTTCGAAGTAAATAGATTAAAATGCTAAGTACACGAACCATAACTTCGAAGACATGGGACATAAACGCAATGGCCTCGCGTGGTAGAATTTATGGGTCACACCATCTCATGGAGAAGAAGCCAGTGTCCCACGTGTGGGAATTTTACAGGCTGATTCCGATAACTACAAATTATCATCGTACCCAAAAAGAGTTGCCATAAAAGCTTGAATGTTTAAAAAGTAGAGCAAGTTCTACAGTAGCACAATCTATTTACCCACATTTCGCCAGAAACTTGAACCTTACATAATACTCACATTGTTTTGAATAGGTATCTCGCGCTCTTTGCATAATGGAATTTGCAAAAGAAACTAGCTTTAGGCTTTTGAAACTTGTGAATAACTAAGAATTAAGTATTCCGTGTCGTTGGAAATGACCCTCACTGTTACGTATAAAAGGACATTGTTGGGAAGGTCACTCTGAATTAGCTCAAGAACAGATCAACCTCGGAATACAAAATTGCCCATGTTTCCGCGCCTTTTAAAAACCATATTATGCGATACGCTAGGATCTTATTTAGTTTAAAATTAGGCACGCATGAGATAAACTTTTTGTCTCGGAATTGGAATTGAACAGAAAAACAGTAATAAGTTTAGTACGTAAGTCCTGAGCACCTTGAGCATTTAAACTATCTCCAATACTTACTGACTTATTTACAGCATGACAATAAATTCTCGTCGAAACGATAGAAGATTAATACCATTATTTCTTTAAACCAATATTGTTTACTATTATACCTCTATTTTCGAGACCTCAATTTAAAACCCACTAGTGCAAAAGTGCACAACAAAGGAGATTATCCAACATTAATTTGTTTAGCAACTGTCCAACTATGCAACCATTATTAAATCTGCCACACAAAAAGGTCTAATTAGAAGATGGAGCTCGCTTACAAGTTTGAAAAAGGCTTTTTTCTGAGACTGCTTTGTTACCTTGAATGAGAACTGGAAACACTAATGACCTTTTCATTTAAATAGTTTGTGGACATTATCTTAAACGGTTCTAGTTTGGAGATAGTTTAAGTGACTATTTACGTAAGGTTGATAATTTTGTTAGTGTTGACATTTCTTAACTGAACGTGTAATGTAGGTCAAGCTATTTCCGAGTATTTTTGGTCCTTTGTATTCTGGTCCTCTGGACCAAATTGTAACATAGTGGTTACTAGTTATCTACTATTAGTTTCGTGTATAATGTAAATAAAGCTAATAGCCAGGATTATTAGTCTTTGCAATATGCTAAAAGTGGTTTATGGTTATTCTTCTTAATTTTGGATTTTCAAACAATCACGTTATTAACTTATGTAACCAGGTAAAACTGAGGAAGATGGTATCGAAATAATAAGGTTTTATTTGATGTGTCAGTGTGTTACTTAATTTTTTACTTCTTTTTTTTCTCATTGTTTTTAATTTAGGATGCGGCCTTAGTCACTTATAAAACTGGGTGGAGGTGGCCCCATTAAGCCCTTGTTACTCTGCTAGGTAGATTGAATTATGAAGTTTTATGATTAATTAGGCATTGTAATAGTAATGTATGATAAATCAGTCTTACATTTTGCAAGCAACACATTGACCCGATTTCCTTAGTCGGCTCATACCTGACGCAAAGAAATAAACAACTGAAACATTCGTCTTTTGTCATTCTCTATTAGCAATAGCCTAATTTTTTTTATAGTTGCAACACTCATTTCAGTTTGAGGTTTAAAGTTTATAGGATCAGTATTTTTTAAGTGCTAAAGATACTTGCACACTACGCCTATTGTGTTGTGTGTAGGAATCTTTAGCAGATCTTCCTTCGGAGCTTTTGTAGGTGTTAAAGACTCCGTCAATGAACGTTGCTCATTATGTAATATGTCCATCAGAGATGTTACATACAATCCTTTATTTGATGCTTTAAAACAATTTTAATTCATGTCAATACACTTCCTCAAATCACTTTTGGTGGTTTACAGTTGATGTGATCCGTGGTTGTAACATCGATTCGGCAGATACAGAAATTCGATTTAGCTTTAGTGGTACATCTTAGTCTAGTCTTTGTAACACAAAAAATAACTTCATTGCTTCTTTTATGCAAGAAGTCTACACAAATTAGACAAATGGCGTGGTCCTTAGTGTTGAGTCAGAATAAAACGAGAAAATAATTATAAACGAACACTACAGGATCGATGAATGGACTGTGTGAAAGATGATATGGCTAGAAAGGGGATAAATACTAAGATGACCACTAATAGAAAATAATGGATGAAGAAGACTTACTGACCCCCAAATAAATTGGGCAGGAGAATTAAAAAGAAAAGAACCTACCCAAGAACCAAGAAAGAAACCAAGAAATTCTAAAATACTGATCCTATGAGTTTGTTGATGAGTATCGAAATAAGTTTTGTTATATTCATACGGCGATTTGACCACGGGATCAAAAAGAACAAGACTGACTGAACAATGAAGAGCGGAGTGTCATTTTTGCATAGGCCGAGATCTTTATCTTAAGCTTATATGACTAGGCAATAGGTTTGTCCTTTATGTCGAATAGTTACCCAATAGTAATCTACAATATTGCAAGGTCAGCTGGAAGAGATAACAGCTTAACTTAAATCTTTACTATTGTTAAATTGTCGAAAGGTTTGAGGAGGAGGTTGAGGAAGATTACTTATGCAGATATGGTGGTAGGTTTCGAAATATTAATTGATTATGGGAAAGGTACAAATTTTATTATATTTTATTTTTATTTTACTTTCTTGTTTACTTCTGTGCGATGGATTTCTATCACTCGGTATGCACTTTGCAGTATAGTCTCAAACATTCACCCATAATTTAAGGTAAGTGCATCATTTCTGCTTTAACTGGTTTTCTGACACTACTGTGTACTAATAGGTTTCATCATGGTTTTTCCAAATCATCTTTATCGTATCTTAATTAATTTTAATCTTTCGTCTGCCTTCCTTAATGCAATTGGTCTTACGTATCGAAAGCATTAGTAAGTATGAAATCTATATCTGAAAGACAGCCTCCGATGTTTCTAGGTCTTATTCAACTTAGACTACCTACTCTAAATTTCAACTTTAATGTTTGTCGACTTCTTAGATTACATTAGGAATATTACCGTTAAATACACATCATTGCTTTTCACGTTAAGCAAGAAGCAGATTAGCATTCGCTTAAGATAGTAATTCGCAATCTAATTAGTGATTCAGAATATTATGGGAATCGTATCACGTTGGTTAGGGATCCGTTTGCATAACTTTGTAGTCTCTCTTTCTCTTAATCGTGGTCGTCGTCTCGTTTAATAGCGATATCGGTAAAAGAATTATCATTAATTTTTTTATTATTATCTTTTTATATTAAACGTATCTTTACTTTTTTTCTTTGGTCAATGCTGCGTCTTTATAAAATAAGTATTTTATGCTAAATATAAATAGTTTTATAATTACTTAAATTTTTCGTCCACATTACATTTTTCCCAGGAGTTCAGCAGTGTAGCTGCGGTATCATAGTATCTATCTTTTTTTTAGATTTTGTCTATCAATTTTGGGCTACAATTAAAGGATTTAAACAGAACTCCCCGATTATATGATGATAACTCTGGCTCTGATCTGATAATACTTCGACCAATAATAGGAAGTTGTCTTCCTGTCATTGGTCAAAGTATAACGAGTTTTAGTTCTAAAACAATAATGTTCGACGGAACTCGCAGGCTTTATAGCAAGTTACCTTTGCTCTCGTTTTTTATTCTCATCGCCATGCTTGTTAGTTTTTTGCTATCAGTCTCACGACTAACGGTTGACGTAACAGCATTTTGTATCAATACCTTTGCCTGCTAGTGGTGTACTCGACTTCAAATGATCTTATTAGGGCTGTGACTTGAATTAGGATAATTTGTTGTTAGGTATCTTGCAATAGGGCACTGCATTATAGCGCCTTTTAGAAGATGTCGTGAGGAAAGTTTTGTGTTCAGAGGATAGACAGGAAAACCTCAGAATCAAAAGAAAGTTGATGTGAATGAGGATCGTGCTAAAAGGGATGAATTATGGAGAAGAATGAGCAGCGCAACAAAATGTGAAGAACTTCAAGATAATCGTAGTCAAAATCAAGATCAAAAGTAATTAAGCGGAAAATCAGATATAGTATTTTATCAGACAGTTCCCCAAAACTCTCGGGCTTTGTAGTTACCTCACTACAAAACATTACATGTATTAGGTTCCTTTGAAACCCAAATATGTATTTAAGAAGCCTATCCAGAGAGCATTTCTTGTCTAAAAAATACACAATTTTAGTATTGGTGTTACTTATGTATCTCTTATGGAATGTCAGTAGGTGCAAGTACTAAGCTTAAAAAGGCTTGTAAAAGCCTTTATTGTTTTTTAAGCAATTTATTGCTTAGTACTCAGGACAAATACAGCTTGTACCCATAACCCAAGACAAATATTGAATGAAGTAATCAGATACATTGCCGGATGAACATTATGTTTTTACTTACTGTCAGTTATTTTATGTGTACCGCATAAACTCCTTATCTACATAAGGAATTCATTGCGAATCGGTTTCATAATTTAATACTATTCATATAAGTGGGGTACGTAACCTAAGGACCGTTATTTTATTACGTGTATTAGGACCAAACTATAATTTACGTGGGCGGGTTATATGAAACTAATTATTATGTACCTATGTAAAAGATTTAAATTACTATAACGGTTATCAATCAATCAGGCGTGGACCTACCTTTGTATATTTTACTATTGGTAATGAAATAGTCGTAGTCAAAAGATTCCTCACTTTTTATATAGAGAGTCTGATGATATCGGAAGGTATGAGCAGTTTTGTTTTAAAAGACAATGACTTCTTGTAATAATCATTTAAACTCACACCATGATATCATTGGGTGCATTCAATAAGCGCAAGCGGGCAACTCTTTGCTGAAATCATAAGCTTAGAGATGATAGCCATGTTACCTACAAAGGTGGATTATTTTGAATTACCAAGATGTTCTCTTAGATTTCTCAGCGCAGCAGCTAGCATGTAGCTTTAGAACTTTTAAGAAAAAGACTTTCTGTAAAATTATGAATAATTATTGTTTCATAGCTTAACTAGTATTGTATGTCCTCCTTATTTTCTCTGATAATTTACAAAGTAACCGGTCTACCATAATCATCATCAGACTTTTCGCAACTATGTAAAAGTCGGCCAATAATCAACAACTTTTCTCAATTATATTGAGGTCGGCTTCCAGTCTAACCGGATGCAGCTGAATATCAGTAGTTTACACGGAGCGACTGCCTATCGGAGTTCTACAACTTACCTTAGGTACTAAGTATTACGATACCCCGTGGTAAGATGGTGGTCAGGCTTTCGGCTTTTGCTTAACGACTGTGGCTGTTCAAACGGTCTATCAGACGGCCATCTCTATTGAATCATTTCTCGCTTCCGCTTATCACTTACACCCTACATTACAAGACGTAATCTCAGGCGGTAAGTGGGTTAAAAATTATAGTACGTAGGTAGTTGTTTCGACATTTCGGCGCAGGCGCAGACACATCGAACGGTAACAAAGACCGTTACTTCGATCCCAGTTGTGGTAAGATTACGATGTAATGGCCGGCCGCCCGTTATCGTGTAATGGAAATAACTGATATAAAGAATTGTGTACAAATTGTGATGATTTTTAGAATTTGATTGTTTTATTGCTCTGTAAATATGAACTTGTTTCTTGTTGATATGTCTTAGGTAAAATAAAAACCTATGTGGACAGGATGGTTAACGTGTACCTTACCGTTCTTCTGCCGAAGGGACGTCTACTCAAATTACTTAAGCTTGAAGTTGAAGCAGTGACAGCCTTGTGGTGTGACCGTCGGACTGCCAAGTCATAGGTCTCAAGTTCGAACCCATGACACGCACCTCTGATTTTTCGGATTCATATGCGTATTGTATAATTTATCACTTGCTTCAGTGCAGGAAAACATCGTGAGAAAACCAGCCTGCCTGAGAGATATTTCTCGACGGCATGTAAAGTCAAGTCCGAGGCCCATGGGCGGCATAAAGACTCTGACACCAAGTTAGGCACTGACCTCACGATAAACATTTATATAAACAGTAAATACTTGGTCCCTGTAGATGATCACGTTAATCGCGGCGTCAATAGCCTTTTATCAGTCGTATAAAGGGGGACACTTTGGACACTACGAAGTGGGCCCTATGTTAAAATGTTCCCTATATTAGGTATGGCCGATTAGTCTGTACTAGTCGGCCATACTTATTATAGGGAATATTCTTTCCTAATTTTGTTGGACGTAGGCATTTTCTATATCTAAGGTTTGCCAAAATCAAAGAGAGAAAATTGGTCACGCTGAAGACTTAAAAATTTACCAAAGTAGATAAGATTATTATTGTTATACCTTACTTCAATATAACTGCCTCGTTGGTCGCAAGCGCGGTGAGGTCTTGGGTTTGATTCTCGGGTCGGGCTGTGCTTTTGGGTTTTTCCATCAGGAATTTCTAAGTAGCAGTCACGGAGTCTAGATTTGTGCCCGGTTGATGGCAATAGGATCGTCCCCTATTACATGGGACTTAAACATAACTGGCGAAACATGGGTGTACTATTAGGTACACCTCTGCCTAACCCTACGGAGATTACAGGCGTGATGTTATGCTTACTTAAATATAAACAGGCGCTACCAGTTAATTTCGCATTATACAACAAATTCCATAACAGATTTGCCTAAACTAATAAAATCACGCTTTAAAAAACAAATATGGTCTACTCTAAATTCCGGTGTTATTAATATTCACGAGTTTACAATTCAATGCTTTTACGGCTTAGATCTAGTTTCCTTCGAATTTTAAATTACTTATAACATTTATTTATAGTACATCACTAAACTGTTTATAATCCATTTATTTATGAGGTTTAGGGTTCCGTAGTAAAGAAACAAGGAACCCTTATAGTTTCGCCATGTCCGTCTGTCTGAAAGCAATTTTTTTTTAGGGTATCTCCCAAAGACTATATAACCAATTGACTGCGCATGCAGTGCCCCCGCGCTCGAAAACTATTTGTGCATTTGCACCTATGTATAGGCTACGGTATTAGTAACCATTTTAGTTGTGTCCAATTGTTAGACCTGTGTACACGCAAAATTTTTAAAAATAGGTATAACTTTTTACGCAATTTTAACGCATCAAAATGCCTTCATGCGCGGTGAAGTGGTGTGGGAAAACTTCAAGGACATCGAATTACAAAAAGGATGGTATAACTTTTCATCGGTAAGTAAACAGTAAAGAAAATTATGTTTGATTTAATCAGATTATGAGCCACCGCAGGGGTCTAGTTAAAATGGTGGCTGTGTGAAAGAGCACAAAATTTGAGTATCTCGTTGATGTCTTTTGTAACTGTCTTCTTCTTTCATCAGGCAATTCTAATACGTCTATCCCTTTCTTTCCCTTTGTATGTTTATCGTAAAAAATAGTACCTTTAATAGCTGAAGTCGATATCGAAAATAGTAAAATTAAAATAATATTTATTTAATTCAAATACTGCAATAAAATACCTATCAACTTGTAACCGAATTGAATTTGATAATGTTCTATTTCTTGTTTTGTGTAGCTATTTTTCACTTTATAGTTTTGAGGGCGACGGTCTTTGATGTAAAAAAGTTCTTTTTCATCTGTGTGCTTGACATAGGTACATGTTGTTTCATTTTAGATTTTCGAAGATTCCGGAACTAAAAGAAAAGTGGATAAATAAGGTTAATAGGGAAAATTGGTTTCCAACAGAAAACAGCGCTGTTTGTTCAAGGCACTTCACCCCCGATTGTTTTAAATATTTGAAACAACGCCACCGTTTATTTAGTTCAGCGATACCAACGATGTTTTTGCCTATTTTGGTAGGTATGATTGGTTTGTGAGTACTATGTACTGTAAAGCTACCATTTATATTTTATTATCTTTCATTGACTTGAATGTGTTCTGGTGGCTGAGAGAATGTCATGCTCACTCAAATGTCTCACTGATGGTGGCGGGTGTGTCGGGTCATTTAGTTCCCTTCAATATGGTTGAGTTGAATGGCGCTGATCCATGCGTCATGTTCGTGAACGGGCGCTGTCAGTTGAGACTGGTCATCTCTTAGTTGCCACTGTTTATTTTAATTACTTTATTTTAAATTGTTGGACCTTTTTATTGATTCATTTTTTGTTATTTTGTGTGCAATAAAGAATAAGAATAAGTATTGATTGATTAAATATGACAATTTTAATTTGAGTAGTTTTCATTATGTTAAAATCCATTTTATCGATATCGACTATTTTCTCCATATCAAGTAGAGCAGCCCTAACGATATGCATACCTACGCAAATTGACCAATTGCAGCCGCGCATTCTTCCCCGTCCCCCGGCCCGCGATGGTGAGTCGTGTTCTTAGAAGAAATCGGCCTATAAGCTCTCTAGTGGTTATATTCTCTATGGTATCTCCAGTACCTACACGTAAAGGGAGTATTTTTTTTTCTCGCGTACCCCATTGTGTGGGATATCGTTAGATAGCAAATTAAAAAATATTGCGAGTTTGTTCGAATAATTTTTCGATTAAGGGATTCGTTTGTGAAGTATTAAGCTTTAAAGCGTAAATTTTTGTTAGACTGAAGTGTCTCCCCCCCTTTTACCAGCTAAACGGTTGTGTTTGGGTGCGTGAAAACATTCACGATGATAGTATAATATATACAACGAAATTAAAAGGAAAACTATCAAAGCTAACTAGGCTTTACAAGTTGACGACTAATAGTCGACCAACTTAGAAATGTACTTGGATAACATATTTTCCTAAACATAATGTATTACTTTGTTTTTATAATAAACGTGAAGAAGAAAGAAGTGTCCGCATATTTTGATGGGCGACTTACGGAACCCTACATTATGTGTGGCCCGACACGCACTTGGCTGGTTTTTAATATCATATTTACCGTTTAACTAATTTGCCTCAGGAATCAGCTCAAAATCTTTGATTTATTAGTTTATTGGGCAGATTAATCATGCAATATATTATGTATGTTAAGACGTTAAGGTAATATTTATAAAAAAAAATAAAAAATGTTAGTTTTGACGATGCACAATGACGATTAGCGGAGCGCAGAGTCCTCTTGCTAAAAATGCATATTTGCATGCACATAGGAAATGATGTTGTCTTGCAAAAGTGTCGTTAAAAAATGAACACACATAACCATAAATCATTTATCAAAAATGGTATGTCGATGCCAGTAATAATGACACAATATCATTGTAATTTATTATAACACAACGATTCCGTGACCGTATTCCGTATTGATGGCTCTTCCGAGGATTATAAAATAAGGAAGTAGAGAACCTGACCTATAGCGACTTTGTCCTAGTGACTGAGTCAAAGTGTCCTAACTCCTAACACTATTATAGAAGCACTAAATTTTAGATTTGACCAGTTCAAAGGTCAAGCCTTATTGGATTTGTAATAGAGTTGACTGGTCGCAAGCGCAACTGCTGTGCGGTTGGATTCCCAAGTCGGGCCAAGTTGTATTAAGTTTTTTCCATCAAGACTTTCTCAGTAGTAGCCACGGAGACTGGGTCTGTGCTCGGTTGATGGCAATAGACTCGACTCGTGTAACATGGGACTTAAACATAGCTGGTGGACTGTGGGTGTACTAATGGGTACACCTCTGTCTAGCCTTTCGGGGATTACAGGCGTGATGTTATGTTATGTTGACAATAATTTAGTGCCTAATTTAGTTGCCTTGAGTGTCACACATTTTATCCTAGAGGAGCAACTTTCATCATGATCAAGTTAGAGGAGGGAAAATAGTAGCGATACTGGAGAAATTAATGAACACATGGGAATAGGTAGAACTCGAGTAGTCAAAAGGAGTCTTAAGAAAAAAAAAAAAACTAGTTGTGGTCGACCATGAAAACATTACCAACATAATATGCAGTTCAATGCAATAACAGCAATCAAGACTATCATAGTTTTTTTCTCAAAAAACTATCTGTTCCTGTAAAACATTCCATCTTTCATACGGATCATACCCCAATAAAAACCAGCGTAAAACACAGCTATTAAGCAGAACTAATAATAGACAGAACAGCAAACAACGACTAGTTATCACAAAATAACGTAACATCTTCAGATTTGAACGCACGACTGCACATTGTACTCCGGAGTCTAACCGACTAAGCACGAAAAAATATAATTTATCGGAACAGAATATCTCGTACAGTTACATTGAAACGAAAAAACTGTGTCACACTGAAAGTTATGAGACAATTATGTAATTTTTAAATAACTTTTTTGATATAAAACTGTAGTAACTGCTGCTACAGTTTCGCGACTAGCAAAATTTAAGCGGTTTAGTGTCTATAGAGTAGTTACAAGCAATCAGGGTAATGCTAATGTGTGTATCTAATCGAATCATCATCAGTTCTTATAGCCATCATCTTTAACGATGTGAAAAAAACACAATAGTGTGTGTAACAGACTAATTTCTTGCCGCCAAACCAAAAAAAAATTGTTCGTAAAAATGTTTCATCACGATGTTCATTAATTAAGTGAACCGTTCATGTTTTAGTTAGTTAAAAGCTTCAGTGGTTATTAAAAATAACTGAGTTTTTGTCTTACTGGACTAAGGCAGACTAAATACAGTTAAGGTTATGGAACAATGTTTAACCGTACAAAAAAGTGTGAGTGATAAAAAACTACAATGAAAACTAGGTTGAATGGAGAAAAGAATTGTAACTGCCAGTGAATAAAAAATGAAAAGATTTAAAAAGTGTTAAAATTGAATTTGGAGTGTTCTAAAATGGCGGCGTGGGTGTGGTTGGCAGCGTTGCTGTGTGGATCTCAGGCCGCCGTGCTACCACCACCATGGGCTGATGTGAAGAGGAATCCTTGCGCGGCATTGCCCAGAGGATGGCTCATGCTGTACTGGCCTAAGGATGGAAAATGTTACACTATTTATAAGGTTAGTAAATTACCATTAACACTAGAAACGGGATATTTACCATGCCCACTGTTTGTTTTGAAATAACAATTAAGTAATAATAATTTTTAGTTAACGCTTTAGAAATTCTGTATTTTTACCGCGTGAATGTTTTTGATGATATCTTCTATCTGCACGACGACAGCTACTATTTTAAACGACTTCTAAATACTCGTGAATTCAATAATTCATTCGTGAATTAATTTCAAAAATTCAAAAATAGAAGTAAATTAAACAGTTAATTAAGCTTCGTTTTTTCAATGAATCGTCAAAGTTTAGTTCAAGGGAACTTAGACACAGTCCTCTTTATCAATTTTGGGGATCTCCAATCCCCAGTGGGGCACCTACCGGACGTTGGTGTGTGACTGAAATCTAACATTTGTACTTACAAAAAGAATTAGACACGACACGACATAACATTTAACGGTTTCGACACACTTGCTCCACAGGTCAGTACATACATTGTTCTTTGGAAAACATACTAAGACCGCTCAGCAAAAGATGTCGAAAGAAAAACGGTATTCAAACCTTAATAGTTTTTTAACTACGAGTCCAAGAACGACTGTAATGTAATGTAATGACCGATAATTTACTAAAATGTGTAAAAATTTGAAACCATAGAGTACCGTTCGAAATGCTAGTTTTTGACACGGAGTAACGAAGTAGTAACAGAAGGTTAATGGTATGCCAATGAGCTGTTAGTTTTAGGATTGTACGTCTTGTTTCAGGATAGACTAAAACCAATTTGCACTTAATAGAGTTTGAAAAGTAAAAGAAACCCCATTAGATCTAAAAAACATCTTGTCAGAGAGACATAAGTTAAAATTCACATTCCTTCCTTCCTCAGAGCATTTATTTCAATTAGACCATTACAGGCACTTCTGAATGTAAAAAAAAAAAATCAAAAACAAAGCGAACAGTCACAACTTCGAGAAAAACCTCTGTGACAGACGGTCAATAAAATGATCTTTAATAGGTTCTATTTTCCTTTTAAACTCTACAAATGACCAATTTACACGGATTTCTAAAGATCTAAGTCAAAAGAAGACGTGACTAGAACCCAAAAATCTACAAAGACACAATGTACCGTATGGCGTTATCTTGATCCGACGCTATGGGACTTCTGATCCCATCTATTCCGGGTACTCTATCATTGCGCAACCTCACCGCCAGTGCTATGACCCCAAGAGATCTCGCTCATGTCAACCGCTTGGCCACGACCTACTCGATACAGCGACACGCGTGTTGCGACAGTTACTGCGAAGAAAAAAAAAAAAAAAAAGAAGTCGGTTAACTGTTGAATGAAAAAAAATTACTTACAGTCCTTGCAGCCTCAAAACCCTAATGTTACGAAGATAAAGATCGCCGTAATTTTGACATGGTTGTCAATGTTACCAATCGAATAGAAAGTCCAAGTAACAATACAGTTCAACCAACTTATCTGTGCAGGCGGGAAAACACAGAATACATAAGCCACACAACTTCACAAATCGCATCCCATGAGGTCTTGAACGAGGTCTAGAGCGACTTAATTTTGGAAATACTTCGTAGTTACATAATACGTGAAGCTTTTAGTGCCCATGTTGAATACACAATTAAGCTGATCTGTGGACAAGTTCCCATGGAACAGTCCCGTTGTGTAAACTTGGCGCATAGCCTGAAGAAGATTAAATGAGTCGGAGGATGAATGTAGATATTGAACTTGAAATATCTTATATTGCCGTGTAATATAATGAGGTAGGTAATCGTAACTGCGTTCTGCGGTGGGCTGGATAGATCTTCCGGCAAGTGAATAATTCTTCAATTGGATAAGTAACAATACAGCCTTTTATACTGAACTATTCTATATAAGTATTATTTATATTATAATTCCGGATATCATGTCAAATGTATTTTGTAGTCATCATCTGCCTAGCCAGTTCCCAACTATATTGAGGTCGGCTTCCAGTCTAACCCGATGCAGCTGAACCTGACCTCTCTCCTCTTTGGTAAGACTGGTTGTCAGAGTTTTGGGCCACTGACTAGTAGCGACTGTCAAAGATCTACAAATGACAGCCGGGACCAACGGCTTAACGTGCTTTCCAAGCCACAGAAGAAACTGAGTACGTTATGGGTGGTCACCCATCCGCGGACCAACCTAGGCAAGCGCGGCTGAAGATCGACCCGAGCGGCTGTTTTTATTTAAACCGTCATAAATGGCAGTCAGCTCTAACTTCAAATTCAAGCAGGCATTTTCATCACTACATACATTACAGCAGTAAGAACATTGTAGGCTGATTATAATAGATGGACAAATGTTTAACACAGCATTCAGTACCAAAGATATCCAAGCAAAAAAAAGAGATTTTATTTTGACCTCAAATAATAAATTGCCACGCAGTCCCACTACCAAAGAGTTGAGTTTTTATTTTATTTATTAGGTCTACCAACAATTTTTACACTAATTTATAAACAAAAAATAAAACATGCGTTTAGACTCTACACAGTGCAACAATTACTTAAAGGTAAACACCACATGAACAATCAAAAAACAATAATAAGTAATTATATTAGTTATAAGCTACATATTGTACAAGCAAACTAATAAAAGTAGATTTATCCACATTAGGGATAATCGCAGAGGTCAACCTAACCGATGTAAAAGAAAACTGAAAGGAACATTCATATGTTAATTCAATTATATTGTTTAGGCACTCTAGAATAAACACATCCACAAAACGGTCAAAACAAAATCACTTTAATCAGTGTTTTTTTTTTGCTTGGATATCTTTGGTTAGACGTACTGAACGCTGTTTTAAAATTTGTCCATCTGTTTTAATAGGGCCTTACTCATTGCTATTTGTCATACCGAATTAAAGCCCTAGTACACTTCAGTGACGCTAACCACGATACCGTGACCACTTCAAGAAGCCAACTAATTAACAGTCTAGACGCATTCTTAAATCGTTTGAGATAAAATCGTATAAATGCCTGATGTTCGACATGTCCGTATTGCGTAGCGTACTGATTAATGGGCTATGTGTCTGTGGCACGACGTAGCACAACGTTTTGTAGGAATATGTGAACAGGATTTTAGGATTGGATCATTTCCTTCAGAGTTTGAAAGTTGAGGACTTATTGGCTCACTTTATTGGAGAATTTATCGTCCCTCCTTATCGCCGACGATCTGGTGAAGTTTGCGAGAATCTGCTCCATGCAAGAAGTAAAGGATTGGTTGCTGTCGCGACACTTGGGAGAGGCCAGCATAAAACATAATACACTATTCATTTATTTTGAGGCAACTTTGGCCCGTAGATTACTAACAAACTAAAGTAATCTATGGGCCAAAGTGGCCCTCTGCATGTACAGATGATAAAATACAAATTATGGTAGTAACACTTCACTCGTGCACTATATCATTGTGCGTGAACGCACAATGATATAGTCACTCACTCACTGCGACTAAAAGCCAAATGTAGCCAAATTGTCTTCTTTTGGCTGAAATGTGATGATAATTTTCTTGGAGAGATTTTTCGTACTTCTTTCCGTCCATGTCTCTTCAATTACCAATCAGAAATGAGACTCTCCAAAAGTTGCAAATTCATTCGTAACTACTGGCGCCAACTACAGTTTTTTATCACGCTAAAAAACTCAAGGCCATTCAGAATCAATTATTCAATAAATAGTGACGAATCACTGTGAAATGGCGAAATGTACGAATATACGAATAAAACGCTAGTGGGTCGGAGTGTGTGGCATAACAAGATCGATCGGTCACGGTCTTTCACCAATACAGTCGAAACCACGAACCGGAATACACAATGTTTAACACTGATTGTTGTTGAACTGAAGTAGTATAATAACGATTTGGAGGCGTTTAAAGATGTAGTGGTGTCTTTTAAGAGAGTTTTGGATGGGATTTGTGTTCTTGGATGTACGAGAGTGAGTAAACCAGAACATTTGCTAGAGGTTGTTCGGGAGCAGTTGCAATGTACTCCTGTTGAGATGTTACTCTTAAAGACTAAAGTAACGATGGATGATCTGTGTGAAGGATGATCTGACTCAAAAGGAGGTAACTGCTGAGAAGACGAGTGATAGATAAGTATGGAAGAAGGAGACAAGCTGCGCCGATCTCGGAGAATGATGAATGATGATGATGATGTTACTCTTACAATCAGAAGCTCGGGCTGCGGGACTGTTCGAAACAGATACCGCGGCCCTGGAACACAAAGGGCAAAACAAGGAACATGGATGGGTTTTAGTCAGTACAAGTCTGACACTTTCCGCTTCGCCCAGAGCCGGAGGAGTCATTTGATAATTTCCCATCCCAAACAAAAAAAAAGTATCAAAAGCTCGTCCAGCCATTATCGTTATTAGGATGATGCAATGAGCGGTTCTTCATCACTATCCGTTAACTGGCAGTATTCATTTCGTTATTAGGGTGCACATAATACTGAAATGAAGGTGAATGCAATAATCGATGGTGAAGCTGGGAGTAGTCTCCCTATTCCATTGTTGTTGACCATTGTTTTGACAAAACGTATGATAGAAAATACATATAAAATTGATTCAAAATTAAACCTAATATCCAAATGAATAAATCAGTTAACTTCACCACTGTCCAATATCGAAAACGCTAGAACAATCAATAATCACGTAACGGCAATCGGATTCATATAGCATTTGGAACCGAATGTCATACGAGACCGATCGGCGTGAAAATCGAATGATTTGGTGAACATTGACCGATGCAATGTTTGTTTAGCTATCAATAATACCACGCTATCATTTGTTTTGTGGTAAAACCGAACTTTAGTGTTTCCTCCACGTTTGGTAAAGGAAAATTATCATCTTCCTGCCTCTGTCACATGTTAATTGGAGTGAGCGCAACACGTTTTTTTTCCATCGTGAGGAATCCGGTAGTTCCTAAAACCAAAAATTCGAAGACGTGCCATCCTCCAACCTGCTCTGGGCCCGCGTAGTGGATAACAGCCAACTCCCTTTCACAGTGAGGAGGCCTGTATCCCAGGAGTGGGAATATTATAACATGATTATCACATTCTTCCTCGCCTAGGATAGGTCCTTGCACAGGGTGTGTTTGCCAACCTCTTTCAATATTTTTAGAGGATCTAATGCGATGATATTGAACTTTCTTTAGCGTGAATATGTTTCGTTGCGTACGTGCGCTAATAGATAGTCGAAATGTTAGCAAAATCACAGTATTCCTCGAAGTATGACGAATGAAAGTCATTACAAAAACATAGGTAAACGGTGCTAAATGCTTCTGCATTTCAAAAAGATCTGTGTTTTCTATCACGACTTCCTCAAGGCCTTATGTATGATTGAGAAACTTGCAATTATTCACATGCGTATATTTTGCAAATGATATACGTTTGTCAGTATCGGTCACGACTCTTCAAAATCGTGATTTTCTAGCTGCATGTTCATCTTGTACCTGTTTTTAACGTTTGTTCCTTTTTGTTTCAATCTTATTTGAATCATCTATTGATAACCATGTAATTATTGTTACATTTCTCACTTCATCATCATCTGCCTAGCCTTTTCCCAACTGTATTGGGGTCGGCTTCCAGTCATGCCGGATTTAGCTGAATACCAGTATTTTACGCAGAGCGGCTGCCTACCAGACCTCCACAACCCATCAACTGGGTAACACGGTATTTCATGGCAAGACTGGAGTCAGATTTACTGGCTTCTGACTATCCGTAACGACTGCCAAAGATCAACCAATGACAGCCGGGACCAATGGCTTAACGTGCTTTCCGAGGCACGGAATCATCTTTTTATCAGACAATCAGGTGATTCAAGCCTGCAATGTCCTAACCAAACTGGAAACAACTTCACAAAGTATGCTTCCCGTAGGAATCGAACCCACGACCACCGGGTCACAAGGCAAACGCCTAAACCACTCGACCACGGAGGCAGTTACATTTCTCACTTATGCATTGTAAATGTAAACCGGAACAGCAGAAGTACCTAACACAAGCAATTTTTTTGCTTAAAAGGTTCTTCCTATCATTTGATTATTATTTACTTAAGTCTTAGAAATAAAAAGTATTTGTTAATGTATTGTATTGTATAACGGGCTGGTGTCCACAACTCCACGTCCAATGCGCGTATTTTGCGTGCGGGTGGGAAATTTTTTCGATCCACCCCAGCTCCCCGAATTTGTTAATGTAATCTATGCACTATTGCTTTTTCTGTGGTCATTTCTCTAAAGATTTAGGAGGGCTGATCGATAACCGTGCCTCCATTTTAAATATTTTGTCAACCTCTCAGCTCTAAACCGCGGTAAAACCACGATATGATTAGGTTCTTTAGTTACAAATGTCGACCTAGTTAAATATTATCAACATAGCTGACATGACTGACATAGAAATGGCAATTAACAGTAGCTTGTCCGATCTTGACCCGTTTAAAAAGAAACTTATAATCTTTCTCATCATTATGTATATGTACTATACTTATGTCAGTAATTTGAATAATAACATTTAATTATTCATAATGTACGTTATATAACGTGTTAGTGGGTCACAGTAACAGTTTCCCATGATAACATAATTACTACTAGTACATGTGAGACGCGAGATGACGGGGTTGACAGTAATTTGTGGTTAGTACGTTTGTTAGATGATGTTAGATCACGTTACGAAAAGGAGAGTAAAGTGTTTTAGAGTGTAAGATGATATCCTTTTAGATGGATTTAGGCCCGGCGCCCACTATCGGCATCGTCACGGCTGAGGATTTTAGGTGATAAAAAGCATTATACCTACATTAACTTCATGGCAATAAAGTAGAAATTTCCATGATATATGATCGTAGTAACAAAAATACTTAAAAGTCTACTAAAAAATGGGGTTGACACCTTCCTTTGTGATTTTTTTTTCTAGTAAGTTTTGTAATTTTCTAAATTATCTTTTTGTTGAATTCAGAAATGAAAAGTGATTTCTACCATTTTATTATTCTTGCCTATTTATACGCTTTTTACGAAAGGACATCGTCCGGCAAAAAGTAACTAAAATAAAATCGAACTAAATCAAAACGTTCGAAAGAACTATAACCATTTAATTTGTATTCATTAGACCGAATTTAACGACGGCGCCTCGTCTGGGCGCCACTTATCCAATTAGACTCAATCGATTTCGTAAAAGTTAGACAGCCGTATTTTTTTATTATTTTCAAGATTATTAATATCTTGTTGAAACGGTTTGACTCTAGTGACCTCTATTTCTTTTAATTGTTATACATGAATAACTAAGCTGATCAGTATTTTGGGATGAATTTAGATTGTCATCATTGTCAATGTCATCATCGGCGTTTCTTCGTGATGATTATTCAAGTAGGTTATCCGCGACCTCAAATCGTAATCAGCTCATGGTAAGGCTGCTCCAAGATGAAAGGTCGATTAGTGGAAGGGATAGTCGAAGAATTCCAGAATATGCACAGTTTCTCAATGGACTCGAACTATTAGCCTTGTACGCACTAGAGACATGTATCGCAACTTGTCTTTAGAAATATCTCCGTCCCTATGAATGGGATCATAGCGAACAGAAGTTTTTGAGTTCCATGTAAATGTTTTTATCCATAATGATCTGTTACGAAGGGAAAAGGAGAAACCACTGGCTAATACCATTATACGCAAGGGTCGAAAGCCAAAAGAATAAGGCCTACGTGCTAACTGGCATTGTCATTCAAAAGTAGACCATATCCTCTAAGGCAGAGATTAATAAGTTGGCAATGCAACTGACTCACAAAGACACAACCTCCTTTATATCAGGTCGGGGAAAGCGCCAGACAATATTTAGGTAATGACGTCACGTGACATGCATACCCACTTCTCACTCGAATTGAAGTCACCAGCATAATTTAACATATATAAAATTGATAATACGGAATTTGTAATTCAGTTTATTTAAATGACATCTAACTTTGGCCACGAAAGCCTTCATGCTTTACAAATTTATACCTTGACTTTTGAAGTTTAAGGTTTGAAATGTTCGATGGGTGGTTTAGGTTACGTGTTTCCCTAGCTAGTTCAAGGGTCACGAGGGAAGTTATCCAACGCTTTGGATGCGTTCAGAGTTAATAATAAAGGGTGTTTACTATGTGTTTGCGGAAGAATACATAAATACACTTGATGTATTGTTGTTTACGTCAAATATACAACAAGATAGTACAATGGCAAGTGATAAAGAAAAGCTGGGCGAGCCTGTCTTGACACTGAAGTTGATTGGAGTAGCTTATTTATCTATTAAAACTTCATGTACAGTAGTTTTACACAGGCGGGTTAGGAGCCCCGCGCAGCGGGGATCCGTCGACCTGCTGACGGATACGCTAACCCTAGACGGTCGACGTCAGGGGCACCCCGAGGTTCGGTTAGGTTAGGTTAGAATGCCACAAGACATTCTCTACAAGTCAACCTTTGGATTAAATAGGACAACATTGTGAGTTTGTGAAAGGGTACTAAAATAACACAAAACAATAAACACGGAAACTGATCCCGAATAGGCTAGGCAGAGGATGACTTATACATATTGTTAAAATACTGCAGAAGTACTTATTCCACATTAATTTACGCGGATGAATAAGTAACCTGCCACTAACGTCGACAGTTTTTTGGGTATAACCTTAGCATAAGCATAACATAATCAGCCTATAATGTTCCCACTGCTGGGACACACGGCCTCCTGTCTAGGGGAAGGAATGGGCTATATACCACGCGGGTCCAGTGCGGGTCACATGTCTTCGATTTTTTTTTGGTTCTAAGACATGCCGGTTTCCTCACGATGTTTTCCTTCACCGTTTTGAGAGCAGTGGTGATGAAATAAATTACACAAAGTAATGCGCCTGCCTGGCTTCGAACCTACGATTTAGTGTTCGTAAGTCGGAGCCGCTACCACTGGGCCACCGCTGCTCTCCGGTATTACCTTATTATAGTAGATCTAAATTTCCTGTTATGTGTGTGAATGTTTATCCCAAATGGGAAATTGGTCGCACGAACAAAAATTATAACAAAAGCTGGTCAAATTAAAGCCATGTTCTGGTGCTAGAGGTAAGGCTCATCTGGCTCATACATAAGTCAAGACACGTCTTATTTTACACGTAGATAAATATCTCTTTTACGGTAATCAAGTTTAATGTACGTAACCGTCAGGTTTTCACGCTACTCCTGCCGTTAGTGGATGTAATGGTGTAGAAGCAGTAATGGTTAATGGCGACACTTGACACGAACGTGACTTCTGGTGGAAGAGAACATTATTGAACAGTAGGCAGACTTGGCAGGCTTCACGTAGAGCACATAACAAGAAGTTTGAAAGTGGCAACTGTCACAAAAAATGAAAGGGAGCCGTTTGTCTTGGTATGGACATGACATGTGATGAAAAGGGATCATACGCAAGTGACTAAAAGAGTGATATATCTACATCTACACTAATAATATAGAAAGGAAAAATTTGTATTTTTGTGTGTGTGTATGTTTGTAATGAATAAACTCAAAAACTACTGTGCCGATTTCAAAAATTCTTTCACCATTGGAAAGCTACATTCACCCTGAGTAACATAGGCACCCGTGGAAAGCCGGGACAAGCCGCTAGTATAAAATAATGTGAAAGAATATCAAGGGAGATTTTTTTAAATGGGTGTGGATTAGGGCCCAACGATTTCCCGGGAATTCTCGGCTCGAGAATTCCCGGGAAATCGTTGGGCTTTGTTCCCGGGAAATCAAGCTCGAGAAAAGTCGAAAACTCGAGAAATCATGTACCTATATAGAAATTAAATCGCCATTTGTTGTGTTGCGTGGCGGCGTGGGCCAAAGCGCAGCGGCACCCTTTGATCTCGCTGCAAGCGCTCTGCGGCATCGTTTTGACACGTTTATTCGTGTTTCGAATCTAGCCAAGTATAGTTTACGTAGTGAGTGTTTCACAGATTACGTGATAAATTGAAATCAAACAGGTAAGTCTTTTCACTTTTATTGACACGTCATGGCTTTATTATTCATATTATTTTTATCAAAAATATAATCTAAAAATAATCTTAAATTTTACTAGGTACAAGTACGCATCTGTTCTTTTCTATTATTTTTAGTCAAACTTTAATACATAAAATAACTAACGATACATTAATTATACTACTTAGTCTAATTATATTTCCTTTTTTTTTGTAAAACAACAACACAAGCTTAGTTTTTAATTATTCTGATATGTTTTTCTTATGTAAGTAATTTGAAATTAATTAATGTGTCATTTTAAATTTGTGAGAAGAATATTGCCAGTTATATTGTGTGTGTGTGTACCACATATTACTCCAAGGGCTTATTATTAATTTAAATTGCGTTTGTTATAGATTTTACCGAAATGTCACTATAAGATGGATGGATTTTTTTTATAAATAACCAGCCAAAAATGCTGCTGTGATTATAATTTAATTATAAGTTAAGATATTAACGTTTTCTTTCATGTTGATTTTTTGTTTAATTAAGAAGCTACTTTTGTTTATAAGTTCTAAATAACCAGCCAAAAATGGTGCTGTCATTATAATTATGAGTCTGAATAATATTATTTCTGTATTTTTTAAAAATTTTAATTAGATTATTCATAAGATTTATGTTTTTGAATATAATCAATAAAAGTTTTATAATTAATTTGATATTTTTATTTGAGACGAAAACCACTAAATTTAATGACGTTATTGGAACCAAATAATATGAGAAAACGTACGTAAATTTAAATTTCTCGACAACCCGAGAAGACCCGAGAAATTAGCCTCGAGAATTCTCGAGACCCGAGAAATTAAAAAGCTCGAGAAATCATGAACCCTAGTGTGGATGGCCAAATGCAAAACCATGAAATACTATGGAACTATGGAATAGCGAAAAATACTCAAAGGAGACTCGAGCCTAATTTTGATGAAAACTGAAACTACTACATTGGTATTTTGAAAAATAAATATTTATAGACAGGAATCGAATCCATTGATTTTGAAAAAATAAAAACACTGTATTATTACCAGTGATCGGATAATCGGGCGCTCATATACCTAAACCCACCACCGTAGGCTACTTTTTCTTCGATGCATGCTTGCTTGAATCTTTCCCCTGGTCTTCGATACACTCTGTGTCTTCCATCGTGCTTGTAGAGCATAAATTTTGATTCGTCGGAGAACATAACTTTTGACCAATCTTCAATACTCCAATTTACGTGGCTCTGGGCATATCTTAGTCTTGAAATACGATGCCCACGCTCCAGTTTAGGGCCGTTTGCAGGTCTAAGGGGTTTTAAGTTAGATTCAGCAAGCCGACGTCTTACTGTCCATGCACTTGGGTTACTTCCTCCGAGGCGTCGAAACTGATTTGTGAGTTCAGTTCCTGTGAGAAAGCGATTTCGAAGCATGGTGTTCACCAAGTATCGGTCTTCTCGTGCTGTGGTACACCTGGTTCTGCCCGTTCCTGGTCTGCGTAGGTTAGAACCAGTTTCTTCGTAACGTCGGAGAACTCTTTGTACTGTTGACAGCGACACACCGACAGTCCTGGCTGTATCGCGCTGACTCCGGCAGGTTTCCAGCATTGTAAGTATTCTGGTGCATTCTTCAGGCGTAAGCGACATAGTTTCAGCTTGAATAATGAATATAGAGCACTATCAACATGGTTTATGTACCCACATAAATGACAGATTACAAACAAAAGCAAAACCAAATGCTGTAATTTCGTAGTTCCATCTTCGAAAGTGGCCCTTTTTCAAATTTGATTTTTTTATGATATAACTTTACAATAACTAAGAAGTTTTAATACCTTCATTTAAGGAGTATTACATTGTCTATTAAATACAATTTATTGCATTAACCTAGCATTTTTAGTTTCCGAGATTTTTAGGATTCTTTAAGTGACCCGGATTCATTGCTCTCGAGTGTATTATACTTTCGTGGGAATAAAAGTGAAGTTTAGGTATATTAGCGCCTGATTGTCCATCACAGATTATTACACCATTCCTTAGCGTCGCTATAAGGGATCAAATTCTGGGAAGTCATGACATGACTGTATATGAAAGAAAAAGGAGTAAATGATACGGCAAAATGGAAGACGAAAGCGTACCCAAGTAATTTGGGACAAAAGCTGAAAGATAATAAGGCTGCTTCTCTATCTATTGAAACTCCATACTACTAAGTCAGACCGAGGTCAGTCTTACCGACGCACGTGCGGTTGACTGTACTGGTTATTGAAAGTTTTAATGTGGTTTAGTAGTCAGAGCAATGTTAGAAAATGAAGTGAATATGGAAGGCCATAAACGCGAGCGTGTCTCTTGAAGCAAGTTGCGTCCCCGTTTTTTTTTTGGGAGTGTCAGACTTTTACTGACTAAAACCCATCCATGTTCCTTCTTTTGCCCTTTGTGTTCCAGGGCCGTGGTATCTCTTTCGAACAGTCCCGCAGCCCTGGCAGGCATCGACCCTTGCGGGCCCCTCCTGTTTGCTGACATCTCTTTGAGGCGCGCGTGGAACACGAACGCGCCGTCGACACGGCCTGTCGTCATAAGACGGCCGGACGGCGAGCTAGCCTATTACTCACCGTCCAAAGTTGCGTCCCCTGAGGTCGTGATCGGGCGGTAAATGTGGCTTCAGTTTAGATCAATTCTATGTCCCACATTTGATACCAACATCTTTCTCCTGCAGTTGCCTAAGTATTTTACTACTTGACATTTGTCGTAAATAAAGTTACATTAACTAGTCGCTTGACATTGTTGATTTACAAAGTCATATTATGTATTTCTTTAAGGTTTATGTAATGTATTGGGTTGTGCAATATGGTTTCTGTATTAGGAATCTGTATAATTGATTAATTATTTGATTCTAGCTTTTGCCGGCCGCTTTGCCCGCGTTGATTTAGAATTTGGCAATCAATTCGGGTTGTACTCTGCTTGTACTAGTAATAATATAATTCAATCTTGATTCGAAAGACACGTGGCACCATCTATTATCATAAGAGCGTTATTGTTGTTTTCCTCGGGAACAGTACTTTTTTTCGGGATGAAAGGTACTCTTTCTCGAGTTCTGTACACCTGACAACGTATAATAATATGCAAAATTTTAGGATGATCGGTTCAGTACCGTGGTTTAGGCGTGAAAAGGTAACAAACAAACAAACTTACTTTCGCATTTATAATACGAGTATTAAGTATGGATTTCAAGTTTTTTTTCATTTGAAGAAGGAAGTTGGCTTACGTTATGTTATACCTACCTATTCCAAATATCTTGGACATCGTTTTATGTGAGTAGGTATTGAGATGTCTGATAGAGAAGTTGGAAAGGATTAGAGATACTGTGAATTAGGATAAGGGAGAATGATGGTGATAATGACGTTTAGACAAAAATTTAAGATTGTCCAAAAATCTGGTAAATATGAGAAAGATGAGATGAGTGAGAGATGAGAGCAGTTAGCTACTTCTGGAACATGTGTTGGTGAATTAAAATATTCACTGAAAGAAGCAATGTCGTTATTATTCTTGATCAAATATGCGGATGACGCAAATTATTACCCAAAGTTATGAAATAATTGCTGAATTATGTCGTAAAATTCGTTTTAAATTGCTGTCAGTTATTTTCAGACGCTCGTAAAATACTAATGAATTCACATATTTTGGTTTTAACATTCATTTAATTAGCATGTAAAATAAAAGAATTTGGACTATAAAATAGTTGATGGCTTGACAAAAAAATGTATTGCATAATGTACTCGTATCTATTGTAGGTGCTAAATTAATTACGTCTTGAACTCTAGAACTATGAAGATCAAGACCTACAAAAACAGTCAAGTTTAAAATGTTCGGGGGACAGACGCCTTGTGTACCTATAACACTACTTCCACTAGCCTAACTATCTATATAATAACAATAATATAAGTTTATTCAATAATTTCACAGAATTATACAAATATATCTTAGGCTATATTTTACATCCGGCCCTGGATCAAGCCATGGTCCGTAGCGAGAGGGAATGGGAGGCCGCCACCTCCTTCTGCGAAGCAGGCATGCTAGCGAAGGAGGTGGCGGAACGTGAGAGGGAGAGAACCTCACGTCCCAGCTACCGCGGGAAAAGCACCGGGCGTCGGGGGCCACGTGGTGGCTCTCGGCCACCGTAGGCGCGGGCCTGTGGACGGTGAGTAATGGGCTAGCTCGCCGTCCGTCCGTCTTATGACGACATGCCGTGTCGATGGCGCGTTCGTGTTCCACGCGCGTCTCAAAGAGATGTCAGCAAACAAGAGGGGCCCGCAAGGGCCGATGCCTGCCAGGGCTGCGGGACTGTTCGAAAGAGATACCGCGGCCCTGGAACATAAAGGGCAAAAGAAGGAACATGGATGGTTTTTAGTCAGTAAAAGTCTGATACTCCCTCCCGCTCCGCCCAGAGCGGGCGGAATCATTTGATGATTTCCCATCCCAAAAAAAAGGGTATATTTTACACTATGCAAAAGAGTTTAACATCTGTAGTTGAACTAGGCAAGAGCCTGTATTTCGGCTATCAGCGCCAATCCCCTCAAATAATTAATAATTAATGGCAGCCATCAAGCAGAAAGCAGATCTGTAATCTGATCTGCATCTCTAAAGAAGAAATTCTCGATAGAGGACTGCTTCGTTGGTCTAGTGACCGCACGCGTAACTGCTGAGCATGAGGTCCCGTTCGATTTCAGGTCGGGCAAAAGTGTTATTGGGTTTTTCCATCAGGAATTTCTCAGTAGCAGCCATGGCTCTAGATTTGTTCACGGGTGGTGGCAATAGGTTCGCCCCCTTAACATGAGACTTAAAAAAAACAGAAATTCCGAAATGTGAGTGTACAATTAGGTACACCTCTGCCTAACCCTTCGGGGATTACAGGTGTGATGTTAAAAGACTTCAATGAGAAACCGAGCGACTTTGAATTGGAGACAGCAGCACCTATCTTGTCTTCGCAAGCTTTTGTTTTCTGACAAAAGAGTGTCCTGCAGGAACCCAACCATGTGGAGTAGCCGGTGAGGTCGTGAGTTCATGAGCATATTTAAGCCAATTGAAGAAGAAATATTGGATTTTGATCCCTAACCTTCATTAATTTAAGAGGAGAGAGAAGAACGAGGGGCGATCAGGAACACCAGTGATGTGGAACTAGAAATGTCTTCCGTATTGTCTTTTTCTTTTTCGTATCGATGATTTCTATAGTTATTTAATTAAATTTGTTTCAACTAAAACTCAGCCATATTGACGGCGTTGGTAGTGCCTTCGGACAGGTCCCCTTAAGTGCAGGTGGAGTTGCACAAAGAGCAGGTCAGGAGGTGGGCCATGGTTTGGGATCAAACACCGAGCGTATTGTTTTTGCATAACTAGCTAAGCACTATCAAAAACAGCGAGAGACACTTCCAAAGTGGCAAAATGTGTGTCCCCCTGTAACTTCTAAAATAAGAGAATGATAAAACTAAAAAAAATATATGATGTACATTACCGGCCATGCAAACTTCCACCGAAAATTGGTTTGAACGAGATCTAGTAAGTAGATTTTTTTAATACGTCATAAATCGTAAACCGCAATTTACCTTTCATTCAATCAACTCAAATGTAAAAAAAACACCGATCAAAGTTACAACGAACTACAAGAACTTTTATATTATGTTACTTGCTGCTACGGAACCCTTCATGGGCGAGTCCGACTCGCACTTGGCCGCTTTTTTATCATTTGAAGAAGGAAGTTGCTTACGTTATGTTGTACCTACCTATTGCAAATATTTTGGACATCGTTTTATGTGAGTTTTTGCACAACTAACTAAGCACTATCAAAAACGGCTGCTATCAAAAAAATTCTACCATACTTGCTAAGCAACTGTCTTCCACAAGTTACAAAAAGCTGACACAGATACATCAAACTGTCATGTTGGTACAAATAGCTGACAAGAACTGGTTATCGTTAATGTTCCCACATAGATCATGATACCAAGTCGGTTAAGTAAAAATGGGGCTGCTGTCATCATCATCATAGTCACTGAATAATTGGTACTTGCATTGTTAGCTTGTCTGTAAAAAAGTATTAGTGAATGCTGGTCGGTAAATTTTCGTTATTGAAGCCTTATAACCGGCTGGTTCTGGCGGCTGGAACTAGTCAAATCTCCTGATGAGATGGTTCGTGACGAACCTCGAGAACTCCTTGTACACGTGGCTCAAAAGTGAGATGGAGTTTCTGGTTCTTTAACAAGGCCTTATCATATCTTTTGGAGAGCAATGCACCTTTGCTCCATGCCTCCGGCGTTGTACCTCTGTAGATAATTATAAGTAAGGAAAACAAAAAATTCAAACTATTTATTTCCACATGCATTCATAAAATTACTACTTAAAAAATAAAGCTCAAATTGAAATTACATGTAGCCTATTTACATGATAATAATTACGGGGCTCTTTAAGAATCCTGTCACTGAAGTAATATTTTAGATCCAACAAGGAGTCCACTCTCATGCAAGTCGGAACAATCAGTCCAAGAGTCCTACTCCTTAAATATTTGACCATCTTCTGTGTTTTCAATTTTGCTCCCGATTATACCACAGACTCGTATTTTTTTTGTTTAAGAACAAAATTGCTTTAACCTTGCAATTAACAGGTTTTAGCTTCAGTTAAACACTATTAACGTTTTTTGATTAATTATGAACATGCAAATTAAGTGTAAAAGAATAAGTTTCGTGATGCAAGATGATAAATAACAGGTTTTCATATTGTTCGTAGTTAGGATAAGCTTAGAAGGTGTTGAAAACAAAGGGCTTGTGAAAAAACTAACATTGTAATACAGGTTTAATCACGGTTTCGCTGATCTTCGTCTGAGATTGAATCTCTTTATTGTTTTCACATTACTTAATCTGCTGCTCCTTTCAAGCTAATCTTAATTTGTCACGGAGGTGGCTGTTTAAAGAGCTTGCAAACAATGTTTGATATGATCTTTACAGTTGGTAATGTCTACTGTTTTTACATGACTGCCCAAAAAAAGGAGTGTTATTTACCCTTCCTTATTGGTCTTCTGGAAAAGATCTCTTTGATTGCAACTAGCCCTTATGCACCAGTCCCTTGTACACATACAATGCACCAAGGAATCGACCTGAGTTTTTGGATTCGCAGATACGCATTTTTTACTACCGTTAGAATGTATGAATGGATTGGGGTCTAGAAATAGATAGAGAAGTCTCTAGGTTGAATTAATTAACCTTTTAAACTTCACAACCAATTGATCATCAACGTTTTTATATTTCCAGAAAGGTCATCCATGCGCAGACACTCAAGAGCTAAGTCCAGGTCGCTGGGGTGGCCGTACCATCGCAGAGTGCAAATGTCCCCCTGGTACTGCCCAGCTCCCCCACACCAACACCTGCCACAAACTCTTCGAGCGAGGACCCTGCCGTACAGGGGAGTACTTCGCGCCCGTCGAGGAGTCTTTCAACAAGAGAGGGTAGGTAAGCATCTTGACGGCTCATCTTTAAGCTGAAAAGTTGGATATTTTCTTATAATTAGTGTGTGTGTGTGTGTGTTTATGACTTTATGAGCAGTTTAAGTTGGATAGATTTCTGCTAAGAGTAAAATAATTAACCACTAGCTGGTATTTTGCACAGTGCATATACATTTAATTCTTTGGAAATCTTTATTCACAATAATTTTTGTGTTGTACTTAATTACTCGTTCCTCGTAATCTCTTCGCGCTCGACCTGACTGTGATGCATCAACATCACAAGTCAGGTTTAGAGTCTTCCAATCGTGATGGCGACGCGGTAGACCATGCAGGAGTTAGCAGGACGAGGTGCACAGAACTAACGACCAGTGGTCCACATTGGCTTGGATCGAAGGATTTGGAAGTCATGGTGAGACGCCTTTGCCCAGCAGTGGGATGACACAGGCAATCAGTAACAATAACTCCTAATGGAGTGGAAAAAATCAACTCCAGACATACTGACATGATCGTCATCATGTCAGTATGTCTGGAGTTGAATTTTTCGTAAAATTATACTTATCTTGAAGCTATGTAATTGGCGAATAGGGTAAGGGGATAAGAAATACATAGTAAATTTAATTTTGTAGTCTATGGACCTAACAACAACAGAATGTTCTATTCGGTCTCAATTAGTTTTTCACCAATATCGTAATTTATCAAGTTTTTGGATTGAAATCTTATATTTCACTCAGAGTTTTAATTTCAATTGCAGATAATTGTATATCATTATATTACAGACACACAAATCTGGGCCTATTAACCCCTCAGATTTCGGTCATTATTTAAACTTCCTCTTCATTAGTACACCTAGACGCCATAAAAGTCGTTAAAACTAACTGGACCCTTTAGTACGACTTCCACTAACAAAATACAGTTAAAATAAATTTAACTTTGATAGTTTAGGGTTAACTAAACACGGGTTTGTTG
This sequence comes from Eurois occulta, assembly GCA_950022335.1. Lineage (NCBI taxonomy): Eukaryota > Metazoa > Arthropoda > Insecta > Lepidoptera > Noctuidae > Eurois > Eurois occulta. Next base: position 16,464,528 of record OX465486.1, on the reverse strand, counting down.
TGGAATGTCGTAAAAGCCCGGAGGTTTAAGACCTAGTTCCCTCAGTATTAAGTTGCAGTTGCAAAACAAGCTTAGACGAAGTAACCTTTTTGTGACAACGAAGTTGGAAGAGTCGAAAATGTATTGGTTTGACGTAAGCTATCGAAAACCTTAGGTCAAACCTGTAAAAATCGTTCTAAAATATGAAACGCTTTAAAACGCCCCTCTCATAATTATCAGTTGAGCTGAAAAACTTCAATTATACAAGGTGTAAATGGACCCGTCACGATATATGATTGAAACGTCATCATCATCTTCCTGCCCTTGTCCCATTCTATTTGGGGTCGGCGCAACACGTTTACTTCTTCCATTCTCCCTTGTGAGACGTCACGGCATCATTTACTCTTTTCTCTTTCATATCAGGTTCCCACAATCCATCCATCTTTTCTTTGGCCTTCCTCTCCCTCTTCATCCATCATCATTCATGTCCATCAGTCTTACATGATTGATTTATGCCCTTTTTAATTTGTTTGTTACGGTCCAGTTTTAAATACTTTGTATTAGTTAAGATTGTTCTGGGTACATCGTCGTCACATATACAAAAAGAAAAGTTAAACATTATAAAAGAGGAACGATGGAAGATTCTTGCCCATTCTTCTCTGTTGTGAATGGGTGTAGATTGAGTAGAATCAATTCCTTTGACGTTCAAAAGTGCCTTTTGACGGCCTAATTAAATATAAATGGTTTCACTTTAACTTTGCAAATAATTTCTGAGAGTCGAAGTTAATTTTCTCAATATCTACATATAAAATACATAAATATACATCATCATCATTCCTGCCCTTATCCCAAGTTATTTGGAGTCTATTAGTCTCTATTACTCGTCATCACACATAAATATACATATATTATCCCACTAATACTAATGCAATCTTCCATTACCTAACAAATTTCTAATTTCGAAACACCACCCCATTTCTCAGGCTTTTAGGAAACCATTAACGTCCCATAAAACTCCATCGATTTCCACGAACAAAGGTTGATGTGTACACGATATAAAATATTCAAGCAGGCCAGTGTTAAACATTCCTATTCAAATGAAGTATATAATATTCTAGGAAATAACTGTTACCTAGATTGCAGCATCTTGGAATCTCAAATGTGGTTCTTATGTTTGTATGTAACAATCAAGGTATAACATTGGGTATTAACATGATCATGATTAGGACTTGGAGTGTGTTAAACCAGCTTTTTCTCGCAGCTTCGCTTGCGTGGAGGTCTGATGTTCTATGTTAGGGATTTTGGTTTCGGCACTTAGTCCCTAAAGTGGACCATTGTGTGTGAGCCATGGTGGTCGTTACTCCAACCAGCCCACCTCCCTCCAGATGCAAATCAGACTTCCCAGTCTTCTCAGGGTATCCGCAAGAGATCTTGGTGTTCCAAGAGTCTCCTCGCTTATCTGGGTGACGCCAGTACACTCAAGGAGTACGTGCGCTATCGTTTCCTCCGCCTCCATGCACGCCCTGCACAGGCTGAGACTGTTGGTGATACATAGGGTGTGGAAATGTTTGTTTAGTGAGCAGTGTCCAGTGATGGTCCCCGCCACCAGTCGCAGGCTATCTCTATCCAGGCGCAGAAGGCTTGGTCAGCTTTCTATCCAGGAAGTGGAGGTCTGATATTGTTCCACGGGAACGTATTAACGGGGTAGAAATCTTATGACCCAGATCATGGTCTATCCGTATGGCACATCGAAATCTGTTCAGCTGTTGAGGCGTGGGTTTGTAACAAACAAACTCAATTTCAGATTTATATAAAGCACTACCTTATGCCCGCGGCTTCTCCCGCGCGAAGTTCGGTGATTATCCCCCGGGATCATTATACTACCAGGATAAAAAGTATCCTATATGTTAATCCAGGTTATAAAGAATCTATGTGCCAAATTTCACCTAAATCCATTTAACCATTTTTGCGTGAAAGAGTAACAAACAGCCATTCCATCCATCTTCACAAACTTTCGCATTCATAATATTAAGAAGGATTAGTTGGATTTTAAAGGTAGTAAAGGAGTATAGCTTGCCAGTTGCAACAGGCCTAGAAGGTAATATGTCTTAGGTTGTAAAACCAGGTGATAAACTAATGGCCAATAGGATCTGCCAGCTTATTTCCATCATTTTCGAACTTCGGCATCGGATTCAGGTCGATAATTCCATTAAATTAAAATTCCATTTTGTTTTTTTTTGTGTAATCATGTCTACATTTCAATTGCTTAAAAAAAACAAGTGGAAGTGCGGAGTCTCCTAATACAAGCAATTCCTTGCTTAAAAGGTGATCTCCAGAAATATGTATCGAAATGCCAATTGTAATTGAAATAAACGTTATTTTTTTTCATTTTTTTTTTTTTTATTAAAATATGATTCAACTCAGAATTCTGAAATGTCGACGTTCGAGTATGGGCACGTATGGGTTTGATTAATAAGTGTTGACTCAATTCTGATTCATTCTTCATTTTATTCATCCTAGGTATTTTTATGTACATGAGAAGAATATTAATTAAAACATACACTCGTATGTACCTATTACTGACGATGACTTACTGAACGTTATAAAGAACTTCATATTACTAAACCTTCGCTTTCCGTCCGTCTGTCTGTCTGTGAAAGGGCTGTATCTCATGATCCGTAATAGGTAGATAGTTGAATCACAGAATGTGTATTTCTGTTGCCACTATAAAGGCGCGATTCCATAGGCAAGTCTTGCATGCAAGTATGACGTCACATTTGCATACAAGTTGCTTGCATTGGAAACATGTTTTCAAGAATGTGCAAATTGCATTCAGGTTTTACTTGCATACAAGTGGAGATGTTCAACAATTGAGTAGGACACGCCACTCGTTCGCAATTCGAAACGTGCAACTAACGTTTGCGCGTTCAATTTGCACGTCACTTGAATAAAAAATGTACAAGTTCAAACTACGTCATACAAGTTGTAGCTTGTATGCAGGTTTGTTCAAGTTGTATGCAATTTGCAACTTGCATACAAGTAACTTGCCTAATGAATCGCGCCTTAAAAACACAATCATAATAATTTAATTAAAACTTAAAGTGGGTTCCCCCTACTACCTACGATGGTATGGAACTGTTCATGGGCGAGTCCGACTAGCACTTGGCCGGTTTTTTGCATATCGTGCTCTCCAACTCTTCAAATTGTGTCATAATAAGCAACATCTTCTCAAAAACACCCATTTATGTCTCAACGCCAATATTTTCCGACCACGAACGTTACAAAATCGAGAAACCCCAAGCGTAGCTGCTACTAAGAAACCCATTACTAATTCCAGTGAACGCCAAGGCATGTGCGTGAGACCTCAGCAATGTGCCGATGAGACCTTGATCTACTGGCCAGCGGATGGCAAGTGCTACTACAGAAATACTCAGGGACCTTGCTATCCTGGATCAATATTGGATGCTGGAGAGGATGGGATCGCGAATTGTTCGGTAAGTTTTACTTTTTAACTGTATGGACCTCTTTTTGAATTCAGTTAAGGAGGATGCGCTTAGGTAGCCTGTGAAATTTAAATTTTCTAATACATTCATTTAATCCTATTGAATGACTACTTCGTAAAAAAATTCATTGAATTACCAATGGGATTAAATGAAATTCGAGAGTTGTATTGATGAATTTAATGATATAACTCAGTAAAGCCATGTTTGTTACGGTCGCGAATTATATTTAGTTCAACATACAGCCTGGCACTGAACTGAATATAATATAATAGAATTTCGCGCCCTACCCTGGATATTTTGACGCCGCCATGAAGTTTATTCAATACATTTCACAACACAGTCTCAACACTATTTATAACAATATGTGTAACCTCCTCTGATAACGTCAAGCGAGCGCCAAATTATCCTTGCAGCCTTCTTGACTTCCAGTTGTCAATAAGATTACAATCATTTTTGATGCAGCTATCAGAGACAGCCCTTTATAAGGTTTGACATGTGCGTGCGCTATCATATAAGGCTGGTCTTTTGAGTCCACTGATGGTATGTTCTTGAACTAATATCTTGGCACAGTTGTTTGCGAAATTATAACATCAATTTGGTCTGTAATTGGTTGACCAAAGTACGCTAGAAGATTGAACACTATTGATGAGATCTGAGAAAACTAAGATCATAAAAGTCTTCACGTAGCTTACATAGATTTATACTCACGGCTCTATCCCATGGGGTTAGGCAGAAACTACATAACGTCACCTGTTACGATTCCTACATACTAGTTTCTTTATCCACGTTCATACATCTACGAGTTGCAAGGTTTTTCTTTGACTACCCTACCTTCTAAAACTGTAATTTTTATTTTTCCAGTGCGCGATCTCAGGTCCTAACTACTGGTCTGCAGACGGCAGCTGCTACCCACACTACACACGAGGTCCCTGTGAGAAAGGCGAACTGTTCCTCCCTGGTCCGAAGTGTGGCTGCGAGAGCCATCTTCCTCATTATCATAATGAGACTGGAGCGTGCTATGAATTAGGTAAGGAGTTAGGACTTATTTGATACGAAGGCCGAGATCCATACACGTTACTTGGCGCGTGCTTTAGCTTATATAATTTATATAACTGATAACTGTGTGATAGTGATATAACACTTAGCCAGAGTTAGTGCTAAATGACGTTTTTAGATTTCGGTCTATGTACCTAGCTAATACTGCTGGATATTACCTGAAGATCGTGTTTGTAACATTGTGAACACGACATCAATTCTGGTAAGATAGGGATGGACTTCTCATTAAACTCGGAGTATCCCGATGTTATGGGTTTCAGTAAACCTTCCACAGCTACAGCTACAGTTTATCGCAGTCATCTTTGAGTGTGGTTTGAAAGCGTAGGTACATATTTTTTCGGTCCGACTACAAGTTCTTGATAATCTTTTATTACACAAACATTTTATTGTGTACCTAACTAATCTAATTATGTGTAGTTTACTGATTGATTGGCAAATGGGCCTAACTAAACTAGTAATTCTACAAATTGGTGAAATTACACCGAAAAGCATGTATTTTTTCGCTCCAAATAGCAGATTGGTTGATTTGTACATAAACGTTTATTAGCTAGGATTAAGTACAAACAGAGGTGTGCAATGTATTAATTGGTGCTAGATCGCTTGTTTCGAATGGGTATTTTAGGCTAAGAAAATGCCGTTTTTTTCTCTTGTGTTCTTGTGTAAATAAAGAATCACTATCTGTTGATATTATCAATATTAGCTATGAATCCAATGCAGTCGTTACAGGTAGGTCGCCCGAAAGTCTGAAAACCAGTCTTACCAAGGGGTTTCAGATTACCCAATACTAAGAGGTTTCTGGAGGTCAGATAGGCAGTCGCTCCATGTAAAATACTGGTATTCAGCTGCATCCGGTTAGACTGGAAGTCAACTACAACATAGTTGGGAAAAGGCTAGGCCGATGATGATTAGCTTTAGATTCTTGTGTTGACTTAAATAAGAGCAGTGCTAGCTGGGGGTAAGGGCCCAGACTTACTAGTTGTAAAGCCGTGTATACGAACCCAGGTAGGCACTTTTCTTTGTGTCATTTATTTTATCAATACTGCTCCTAAAATACCGATCGAAAACATCGTGAGGAAACCGGCATGTCTTAGAACTGATAATTCGAAGATATGTGTATGATATTCGCCCCGCATGGCCGCTCGGCCCGCATGGTGGATTACGACGAACTGGGATCTCGTCCCAGCAGTGGGATTATGTGATTAGTGTTATTATCGGCTGATTAATAGTAGTAGTTAAATTTACGAAATGATCTGTCTAATATCTATGTATATTTGTATTTCAATTTCCAGATTCGCTGGGCCCGTGTCCTCGAGGTCACACATTCACCATCGCTGAGGTGGCTCCTCATGGCTCCCGAGCTGAGTGTAGATGCAAGTCGTTCCATGCGCGAGCTGCTGATGGTGTCTGTTACAGGCTATACACTAGAGGACCTTGTGGCCACGATGAGATGATCGCTAGAGGTGGAAGATGTACTAAGGTGAGGGTTTAGATTTAGCAACTGTTTAGTAATGGGCTTGATGACACAATTAAATACAATGAGGACATAGCTGGAATGGATTGGAAATTAATAAACATAACGTATAGGTACAGCTATAGCATTGAGTTAGTATCTACTAATTCAATGCTATAGCTGTACACGGATCTTTTGGCGCGTGGCTAAAACCGAAACTAAAGCAGACATCTTGTTTTTCAATACATTTCAATGACACTTCAAAAAATAGTTTCCAATTGCGTCCCCTGATAAAAATCCTATCAGAACTGAAGATCTTGTATTTTATGACAGACACATCCAATAAACTTTTGGACTGAAATAGTAGTAGGTAGTAAGTAACTAGAAACTATGCGATTTTAACAAGGCACCAGGGTCAGCTTTTTCATACCTGTTACTAGTAGCGGGAAGGTGGTTAGCGATAACTTGAAGTGAAACGGGACAATTTGACTGGCTCTTAAACGAAAAATAAATAGTCTATTACATTTCATCCTAGTTAAACATTGTGAGGAAGACAGGAGGTTCTCGTTACAGTACGTAGTATTATTTATGATCTTCTGTGCAGTACGTGATCAGCACGCATAGCATGACCACCAAATTAAAGATTTCTTATGTTTATCTGACATTTTGTCGATTCTTCCGTCGACAAAACCCGTTGCTACGTTAGTCATGCTACGCGTGCACCTCTATATTGTTAAGAAAGTCACTCTATACATTTTTTCATCCATATTCCAGGTACCATGTGCAAGAGGTCGCCTGTACGTGCCGGAACGTCGTCGTTGCTACCGGCCCGGCACCGCGGAGCCGTGTCCTGTGGGTGAGGTGGTGGCCTTCGACTTCGAAGCCAGACCAGCCATCGACGGGCTCAGTCATAACGGAGTCTGTGCCTGTGGGAACGGCGCTTGTAGTAGACGAGAGGTATGTTAAAAACACCTAACAAAGGGGCTGTCTCCACGAGCGAGAGAATCGCGACGATATTATCGTCGTTGCCACGTATTTCTATACACTCTCGTAGAGGCCGTCTCCACGAGCGAGAGAATCATTTATTAAACTAAAAACCTAACTAAGAATTGTCTACTTAAACACATCCATAAATCCAGATTATTCATGTGTTTGGGAGTACTCCGATACTATAGGATATCGTTCCCTCATTTAGTCGCGAAAAGAGTTCTTTATTTGACCTGTTCCATCTATCTCCACAATCAACCATGCTTATTAGGGCATGAAAGTAATACCCCTTTTTTTTTTTTTTTTTTTTCCGGGTGGGAAATTATCAAATGACTCCTCCCGCTCTGGGCGGAGCGGAAGGGAGTGTCAGACTTTTACTGACTAAAAACCACCCATGTTCCTTCTTTTGCCCTTAATGTTCCAGGGCCGCGGTATCTCTTTCGAACAGTCCCGCAGCCCTGGAAAGTCATACCCCTTTGTTTACCTTCGACCATCCATAAAAATATGTCTTGCTAATCGTTTTTAAAAGGCGTTGGTAAAGTATAGGAAGCCAAACGACATTTTTGAGCCAGATTCGTGGATAAGATGGTCTCTACTTCAGACGTAGGACCTAAAACAAATGAAATTCAATGTATTGCAACTTAATTGCACAGCCTGAATTCACCCATTGCTGGGTATAGGCCTCTTTTGTCTTCTGTCAATCTCCACGTTCCTGTGCCAGCCTCGTCCAGTCAGCGACGAGTGGTAGCTTTTCAATTTATGTGTGCTGACGTAATTGACGATTTTTACTTTCAATTCTCGCTGGATTACGGATTAGCCGATTACTTCAATAAGTTTATGGTAAACCATTTCCCAATTCCAGGTGGAAGCCTGCATCACTCGCAGGGGCACAGCTCCATATAACGGCACTTGCCACATCCTGAACACGCAGGGCCCCTGTCCCGAACACTCCTGGCTCATGAGGGACAGCACCAACAACATCAGGTGTCAGTGTAGACCGGGGAGGGAAGCAGAGGACTGTGAGGACGATGTAAGGGTGGAGGCGAAGAGTTGATGCACTGAAGTGGTGGTTGATGGACAGTAAAGTGACTTTAAGTGTTGAAATGATTAAATGAGATAAAAGTGTAACACGAGCAGCATTCTACTGAAGGTGCCAAAATTTTACCTAAATTCTGGGCCGACTTAACTGAGATTGCCATCGACAGGTAAGAAGAAGAGAGCGTAATTGCTTAAGACACTCGCATTCCTTAAACATATCTGGCCAAATGTGGATGTAACTACTGCGGTACACCTCTTCGGCACTGCCTAACCGTTGAGGATTCTAGCACGGTTCCTTACATCGGCATATGCCGCATCGCAGGGCTGCGAATAATCCTGTCTAGCTCATGACCAACAACATCAGGTGCCAGTAACTTAGCACGAGGAGGATTAATTGAAATAATTGTAGTTGATGAACAATGAAAAGACTAAGTGTAATTAATCACGAATTTCACTTATGACATTGGACTCAGATGAGCACATCGATGAGCTGTTAGTGTCATCATTACCTATGACATCTTATTGAAACTGGTAGCTCTTGAAACTCGTTTAGATGTGCTGATCGAGATCAGTTCAATGGTGAAGTCGGCCCTAAAAGTTTTGAAAAATCATGTTTGGTGCATATTTTCATCTAAAACTCTAAGTAAGCTAAACTTATACTGTCACTTGCGGGATATCTTCCGTGATTGTTCATTATTTTGAGCTCCCGGTATTTCGACGCTGTTGCAAGCGCCATGATCGCGGATTGACTCAGTCATTTCAGTCAACATGCGATCACGGAAGATATCCCGTAAGTGACAGTATAAGTTTAGTTTTAAACCGTGAACGCTTACAATAGTCTAAGTAAGCTGTTATTAGCCAATCAGATGTAGTTGACGTGTTACATCTTGCTGCATGCGATTGGCTGTAGTAGTTTAACTGTCACGGAATAATTGTTATTTAAACATTATTTAATTTTTATAAAAGTCGTGTTCAGTGGTACGACTGATGATACATGAAGGTTTATTAATTTGTACATATTAATTATGTAGATAAAAAATAAATTATACGAATAGAACATAATGTTCATGTTCGAAAAAATACGATAAACTTAAGATAGATAGGTAGATATTAAATTAAATAAAGAGGTTTTAATTTGTACTTAAAACTTTTTTTGTGAATAAGTAATATTGTTATGCATTTACGACTGGCATTCTTTTTTATTTTTTCTTCTTTTTGCAAACAAAACGAAAACGCAAAGAAATACTAAACATGTATATTGTACAGGGAGGAATGAATAAAAGATTAAAATTATATTTTATACACATTGGATTTTATTTTAATAACTTATCGTTTATATTTCCTTACATTTAATTTATCATAACAGTACAAAAATAGTCAAAAGTTTCTATCTAATTGCGTGATGTCCGACTAAAACTAAATAATTATACACAACTATAGCACAGCACTAGTCTTTGTCTTGGATCATTTGTCTTTTAATTTCTTCTGTGATTGTCCTGTGAACAAAGAAAATAAAACGATTAATTTAAATCTGGTGTACCTACTGTAGGCACACTTCTGCCTGACTCTTCGGGTAAAAACGCCGTGATGTTATGTTGCAAATACACAAATATGCTGATTTGTTGGTCTAGAACACACAACTACTGAAAATCGGGTCCTAGGTTCGATTTCCAGGGCCAACAGCGGTACTAGGTTTTTCAATAGCAACTGGGGTTTGGATTCATGCCTGGTATATAGCAATAGGGTCACACCTTGTAACTTTGAGGTCCCAAGTAGGCGAACCTGACGTGAAGTTATGATTTCTTGGTCGCTGTTTATTTTAGTTTTCCTATCTATCGTTATAACTCGATACAAATTGTTCTAATGAATAGTTAACTCCACACAGTTACTTACCAAAATATATCCTATACACTTGGTTGAAAGGCATCTCGATGGCGACTGTCGCCAGTATTGATATCACTGTCACTACAAACAGTTCTGGGACGTGCACCTGGAAAACCGGAAACAATAATATTAAAAACCAGAAAAGATGGTCAGTTACGGCGGATATGATGTAACAATAATTTATCAGCCTTAAGAAACGGAGACGTATTCGGGATGTTGTGCTCTTATAGGATGCCCCGGAGCAGGTGAAATATTGAGAGGACTGGAAAAATATGGGGGAGACCTTTGCCCAGCAGTGGTGCAACATAGGTTTCCAAAAAATGCAGTAATTCACTAGGAGGTTCGTCTACTCATGTATGAGTTAATTTTTTATGATATACAGCTGAGGTTAATTTACTTATAACCATGCTACTCATATGCTAGACGTATTTCATTTGGTTAGTGCTTCAGGATTACAGACCAACCCAGCCGTTGGCGTGGCCAATTTCGCTGACCGACCGACAAAAGAATGCTCATTCCGAGGATATACCTCGGAATGAGCATTCTTTTAGGACTCCTACCAGTTAATATTTAACAATTAAGCTTAATGAGGAGGGATGAAATGCATGTGACTAAAAGCGTGAGGACATGAATGTTGATGGATGGAGAGAGAGAGGAAGGCCAAAGAAAGGATGGATGGATTGAGTGAGGAATGATAAGAAAGAGAAAGGAGTAAATGATGCCGTGACTTCACGACAGACCCTGAGCCTTTTGACACTTCGTCAGACTTCTGACCCCAAATAGAATAGGATAAGGGCAGGAAGATGATGACCAGTTAAGATTTAACTAAGGATACTTACAAGAAGTAAAGGCGAGTAGTACTCTGGATTTCTCTGCACTCCCACATTGTAGAAGAAGATGGGGAACTGGGTCAGATATACACTGTAGGCGATCTTGTTAAAGAACTTGAACACTCGCGATTCGATGAATATGGTTCCTATGCCTGTGGAAATAAAGGTTTTTATTGAATATTAAAATTATTAGGTTTAAACTTTTCAAGTTTTGTATAATGTTCTTGGTAACCACAAGTGGTCGAGAAAGTTTTCTTCTTGAATTGGCACTGCATGCCTTTCGTCTTAATTTTAGGCGACTTTCTAAGTCACCCAATATCAAACGCTTAATTATTCCTTTATGACGTCAACGCTATTTGAAGCTTCATCTATTAAATCGCCACGACACCTAATTATTACAGAAAGACTAATAGGACTTCAGCGTCACAATCTAGACAGAGCATAGACAATCTCTGCAGACGTCCATGAACCCCCAGTTCATGGACGCGTATGCGGCGTCTCGCCACAGACAATGGCCCACCTTCCATCTTCCACCGCATGCCCTGTCACCTGCGCACTTGATGATCTATCTACTTCATCAGTGAGCGGACTTCGCGTGGCTCAGTTTTGGACTAAACACGCTTGAACTTTTTGCTACCGATACGCTAAGAAGAAGAAGCATCACCCAAAATGGAGGATAAAGAAACTTAGAAATTCCTATTTGCTGAAAAGGAACTATTGAGCATTTCCATTTTATGGTCCAGGAATTTAATCAAACCCTGTAAATCAGTTACATATTGGATCATAAACTTCACTTACCAGCATAGTCATTAGCAATCGCCCAATGTGCGACACACATGAACACCCCCCACAGTATAGGCGTCAGTGCTGAGAATATCGCCGCGCCGAAGTTCTCATACTTGTACCCCTCAAGACCCCACTTGTAAGGGGTCGCAATGGTGGCCGTCATCAGTGCCAGGCAGAAAGCCCAGAGAAGTCTTGTTTGTGCCTGGAATTAAGAAGAATGTCCTTTAGTTCCCTGTTACTTTATGGAAGTGCTCCGTTGGGCTCCCGGTCGGACCTGCTGAGCGTGGGGCAGGACCCCAACTTCTAAACTGGGGCCGGGGTTCTATTGAAAAATTTCTGATGGTAAAACCCAATAACACTTTGCACGACCTGGCAATCGAACCCAGGACCTCATGCTCAGCAGTCGCGCTTGCGACCACTAGACCAACGAGGCAGTCATATGATAAGAAAGGAAAATAAATTAGGAAGTAATAATTATGTTCCAGATTCTTAATGCCCAATTCCGTGATCGACTTCTAGTGAAAACATTCGATAATAAAATTAACGCTCAGGATAATAAGCCCTATGATCTGAAGGCGAATAAAAATACTTACGGTTGATAGTGTGAAGTTTAACTTTTTGGTTTTTATGAGATACGCCATGACGACTCCTATTAAATAGATGGTGGCTCTGTGTGTCGGTAGGATATAGGAGTAACGCGCCGCGTCTAGTAGTTTTTGTACTCTGTAAAGAAAATAAAACAATATTGAGAATTTGAACTCTGAAATGCATAAAACTAAAGTGTGCTTCCAAGATTGATTATAAGCAGAAATCACACACACACACACACCATACTACCACATTTTTTATTGAATTAAGTTGGTATACAATCCAGGCACTCAAACAGGACACTCTTAACTCCTAGTGAGATTGCTTTCCACCCTGCGCCTACGATACACCTCAAGCAATGCAGCAACAGTAATATTGTTTGCTGTTGCAATCCGTCATCTTTGATGTACGAGCTCTGGGTTAGCTTCGAACAGGAGCTTATAATATATCGGCTGTGTGGACAGCGGCATCTATCTTAACACTTAATAAATCACCGGTGTCTTGGGTTGAATTCTGGGCGATTGGATGGTGTCTCTTAACACCAATATATAAAGCAAATCTTGGAGTAACGATGTCAGGTTCGATCAGATAAGAATGACCCTTAATAGTCGGTAATATTGATTCATATTTCAACGTAGTATCAAGAGATACTAAGACTAGTAAGACTATGTCTACATCTCTTTTTTTGTATCTCCTTACGGTATACTGGAAGAGATTTCTTTAGAAATAACTATCACCTTTGTACCAATTTTTCTGTTCCTTTCATCTTTCCTGTATTTAGTGTGTACATAAATTGTTAAATAAATAAATAAAATAAATAGTCAGTTGCCATAACTGGGACACATCATACCTCCTCTCTTTAAGAGGTCGTGTTGTAAATCACCACGCGGGCCCAATTCGGGTTGGGATAGACATGTCTCTTAATTGTTAGTTCTAAGATATGCCAGTTTCCTCACGATGACTGCCATCAGGGATTTGAGAGCAGTTGTGATGAAATTAATTACACCAGTCGCTGAGGGCCAAAATAACCATGATGTGGAGCCCTGACACAGCCAGAAGGCGACGCGATAGACCTCGCAGGAGATGGCGCTAGGAACTGGGCAGAACCACAACCAGTGGTCCGCATTAGCCTTAGGTCGAAAGATTTTGAAGTCATGGGAGAGGCCCTTGCCCAGCAGTGGGATGACACAGGGCCACAGGCTAACAGTAAAGTGCCAGTCTGGGTTTGAACTTACAACCTACAACTCATAATAACGATAACACTATAAAAGTTCAGGTACTCGTTACGTAAAGAAACAATACACTTAAGACATATCAAGTTTCAAAACATTTACAAGATCTCAACAAGTGACTAAGATGACATTACACAAGTGTCTAAAGTAGCTACTTTTCAAGTGTCTTCATTAGTTACTAATGTGAATACTTAAAAACTTAAACAATGTCGGTATACAAGTTCTTTTAAGTACCTAAGTAGGTACTGTGTTGTGTTAAGTAATGGATTGTCAAGTGCCTATCCTTATATTATAGTGCCTAGGTGATGCTTTTACGAGCAGGTACCATGGGTACTCGTGTTATGTTAAGCATGCCTAAGTAAGTGTCTATGACATGTTCGAGGAGTCAAGGGCAAGTAGTATTTGCTTCTGGAAAATTCTATCCAAGGACTTTGAGTTTCCTCATTCCTCCGTTTAGTGGGATTTGCAAATATTGTTCAAAGGCTCCAACACTGTGAGCGTTGTGTCCGTTTTATTTTATTGTCTGTCAGCAAAGATTTAAATTGTAAGATGTACCCTCAAAGTACTTTGGTCATTCGTAAAAGTATTTAAATTATTTTAAACTCAGAAGGGTGCGGCAGCTACCATTTTTTTACCCGACTGCGTCAGAATAATGCGTAATGTTTTTAGGGAAAGTTAATCAGCGTTGGTGTCTTAGGGATTCCTAAGTTACGAGAATGTGTTACTGACATAAATTTTACCTTTTCTAACATATTCTGTTTATTTTCATATATTTCTAATTACGTTTCTACGTAGTTGCCCTAAAAAAATAAACGGGAAACGACAGAAAAACGTAGGAAGATGTAGTAAATCTTTAATGTTTAATGAGTGATAATGATATTATTTATAGTAAACAGTAGTAAGACCCTGTATGTAGGTACAGTCACGAGCACCAATATGTTAACACTTGTCAACATTTTAAACTGATTGGATCGCTGGATTGATAGCAATTTCATGTTGTTACGAATGTTTTTTCGACACATATTATAATGAAAAAGGTTTTATCTTAATGTCAGTCAATCATTGTTTAACGAAAAAATACGCTTTTTAGTTAAGGTTACATAACATCACGCCTGTAAACCCCGAAAGCTTAGGCAGAAGTGTACCTAAAAGTACACCCACATTTCGCCAGTTATGTTCTATTGCCATTAACCGGGCACAATACACGCTCTGTGGCTGCTACTGACATCTTCCTGATGGAAAAACCCAATTGCACTTTGCGAACCTAACCCAGGACCTCGTCTCAGTAGTCCACCACTCGACCAACGAGGCAGTTAAGGTAAGCGTTTAGATATTTGTGCTCGTGACTGTACATGCTCGGGTTTTTGACCAGATGTTGTCAACCACATGATTATTTAATTACTGATACAATCATTGACATTGACACACTTAGATACTACTCTCTGTTTTATCGTTTAATTTACCCGTTTTATCATGAACATCATGCTTTATTTCAAAATTTGGAATACTAAAAAAAAACATGATTTTTACACTTTTGAAAAGAAAAGATTATTCAATTATAGGTACATCCGAATTCTTCATCTACCTACCATTACATTGTTATTTTTGTCATTTTATTTGCTTTTATTTGGCCTTGCATCGAAGTTAAAGACTTGATAAACCAGAGATTTTAATTTAAATAATTGTAAATAGTTTATGCTCAAACAATTTCAACAAAACAGGAAAAGCCATTAGGAAGCCAAGGGCGTCTTGCAACGGTAAGAGAAAAACATCAGGAAAATATAAAGGGAGTTTTCGAAGGTTGTCTCAAGAACACCCTTCCTTTCTTCGTTTCATAATATTTAAGTTAATTGAAGGTCCTAACACTAGAAGAAGTTCGTTTATGGTCACGAGTCTTCTAATTTTTTGGTTCTTGGAAATTTCAATTTCTTCAAATTGTTTTCTACCAGCGTTTTGTATGTGTTTTGTTTTGTTCCGTTTTGTTTGGTGCTGAAGAAATTAACACAAAAAGAACACAACATTCAAACACGAAGGTGTTATAAAATTCTGTCTGTCTCTATTGTTTGTGTGTGTCTGTTCTGGGTTTGAAAGAACCCACGACTTACACGTAAGTCGGGATTGCTACCACTACTGGGCTATCATTACTCTGCACTGCTGCTATTCCGCGGATTCGTTCACGTGGAAATTTGATGTGTTTTTCTGCGATAAAAAGTAGACTATGTGCTATTCCAGACTATAATCTATCTCTGTGCCAAATTTCATTCAGATCAATTCAACCGTTCTGGCGTGATTGAGTAACCAGCATTCATCCATCCAAACTTTCGCATTTATAAGAGTAGTAAGATTAATTAAAATGGTAGATGTTCCAATCAATGTACCGTGGTAAAGGTTACTTTGGATAAAAGGTATCTAATTATGAGTTTTTAACTGACAAAAAAAGTGTAAGGTCCTCAAGTCGACGATGTACGATGCCCTTCGTAACTTCCTAATAAGTTAAACGAAGCTTCAAACATCGGAAATGAATAAATAAAAACAAACAAAAAATTCAAGATCATTCAAGTTCAATGCATGATAAAGGCCATGTTCCGACAATCTCATCTATTGTCTGGACATGGATATGGACTTTGGAATACAAAAAAAACAGTGTTTAAAAACTTCATGTGCGCCTTAACTGTCCAATTTCAGTAAACGTGTACACACAGCGGTACATAAAGCTGTACATTTTCAGTATAACTTGGCTTCGTTTTGTATAGATTTTATGTACAATGAGAGATCCGCATAAACTGGTTTCGTATAGCTTGGTTGGCCGTCGTACGTACATTTTGTAAGGTCAAAATGTGGTTAACATGGATGGAGTTTCCTAGTTGTAAATAAACAATAGTTAGTAACAGACGCCCCCCTATACGGCTTATAGGCAGTTTTGGTAACTAGGATTACCAAGCAGAACCACTAAACGATTAATTGACACCTTGATTCCAATCTGAGGATTAGTTTTATGTGTGTATTTGACTGTGCTCAACTACGTTTTGGTAATTGTCAAGTTTCATATAGGTAAGGTAATATAACTTTGACAAAAGTTTTAAATAAAGGCTAAAGTTAAAGCATTATTGGACTCAATTTTGACTATTTCTAGACTTCCATTTTTCAATTTGTTTGTAGCCAATAGCCAACTAATAACCATAAAAGAGAATGACCAAAGTTGGTACCAAAAAGTCTCGCGCCTCAAAACCAAAATATTATAGTAATTAGTTTCATATTTTTTTACGGCATTACGCGTCGGGGATTTGATTTTTGAACTGGAAATATACTTTTCGAGTTTAAAAGTATGAATATTGTTTTACTCCCTTTATATGACGTTCCGTTTCAACTGAATATAAATGACGTTCCGTTTCAATTGAACAAACCCTTGTCTGTCGAGCGGACTCTAAAATTAATTACAATTAAGTAAGATCAGTACACCAAATCGATTTAGTTTGGTTTATTGCTATTTGCAACAAAATAGATTTTCTCAGCCTAAAGATTTTGATTTATCGATTACATCCCTAAATCCCGACTAGTTTATAGCACTTACTATACTCTATGGTTTATAGTTATCTTATCTGTGGCATCTGACATTTGTACTGTACTGACTGACTATTGGCAATATAAAGGTCTAAAATAAAATCGAGTTTCAGTCAAGCATACTGTGGATGTTACTTTAACTCGTAATTCTTACTAATATTAGTGTATTACGCTGTTTTTAGAGCAATAATGTAATGTATGTGTGTTAAAATACGTCGTTGGTAGCGTCGAAAAAATAGACCTACTTTTTAGGTTAGTTTCGATTTTATAAAATAACTCTGAAACGCGGGTTTTTTTTTCAAAAATAAATTTTGTAGGAGTTAATACGATCAGTGTAGTCTATAAAAAACAAGGTTTGATTTTGATGCAGCATGGTACGGGATTCCATACTTCCATGAGCATTCTCCTTTACATAAAAAGGGTAGATATTATTACTCTTTTTTTTGTTAGCCTGAACTGTCCCACTCCTGGGCAAAGACCTCCCCCATACTCCTTGCACTTTTCTCGATGTTGAGCCTCTTCTCGCCATTTAACGAGGAAGCCATCCAAGGCCTCTCACCATCTTTCCTTCGGTCTCTTATCTCTATTTATCTTCTCTTATCTCTATTATTTCTCTACTAGATAAAAATACGATGCCAGCCTTCACAATAAAGAAAAGAAAGTAAAATAAAGTAAAAAATAATACTTACGAAATTCCATAATACACGAACATGCTGATATCGTGCCAGTAGATGGCTAGGTATCTCAAAGCTGTGGAGGCTACTGCGATCAGAGCCAGGAGGGACCACCCTAGGGTCTTGTACTTCCAGATAAGCAGCATCAGCGGTAGGGTAGCCACGTAGAGTTGCATGTCCATTCCGATTTGATGCGTGTGGGTTAGGCACTGGAACAAAATGGCGTTTGGGTTGTAGTTATCAAGGTCAAGCAGAGGACCTAGACAAAGTGTCATTCTCAGCTATAAAATAACGTCACGCCATCAGGTAATGATGAACTTTCTGATAGATTATGGTTACAGTTATAACGATGCATGACTGCAGAAAAGATATCGTGCCCCCTCCATCCCCTTCCTTCTTTGAAACATGGGTCTGATAATGCGGAGCACTGAACCTCCCCAGATTTTTTGCGTCTAATATTAATCTGGTAATTGAGAACTCGAGACAAATTATCATGAAATATGGATAAGAGAAGTAAACATTGACTGAACACAATTTGTCTAATATTTACTTCAAAACCAATTAAACAGAACTTAGCAGCGAGATCGTACAAAATGAGAAATCCTTCAAAATTAAATTAGATTGACATTAAATGTTCAATTGCTTTAAAAGTTAAAATAATATAATTTGGTGATTATCCTTCATTTCAGATTACAATGTTGTTAATGGGATTTTGACTTATTTTTGTGAAAGTAGATTAGAATTAAGAGTACATAAAGGTATTACATAACATCAACAAAATCAAACTATGTTTTTTTATGTTTAATGAGCCTACTCTTGACCTCAATATAGTCCTGAGGACAGAGATGAGGTCGACGATGGAACGAGCTAACCCAAAAGAAGCCTATTAACTCGCGACTTAAATAGATTGGGGTCATATGAACTTGGTTCCAAAATTGTACCTTTTTGAGAGAAATTAATTACTATTGTATTGTATTGTATTATCATCACCACGCCTCTAATTCCCGACGGGTTAGGTAGAGGTGTACCTAATAGTACACCAACATTTCTCCAGTTACCTTTAAGTCCGATGTAATAGGGGGCGAGCCTATTGCCATCGACCGGCTCAAATCCAGACTCCGTGGGTTACTGAGAAATTCCTGATAGAAAAACTGAATAATACTGCCTGACCTGGGAACCGAACCCAGGGTCTCATGACCATAACGAGGCAGTCAAAGGTACTAAAAGTAATATTATTTCATGGGGACTCATTATTTGTAGATCTCTGCTTAACCCTTCAGGGATTACAGGCGTAATGTTTATGGTATAAATAAAGGCTTTTCAGCAAAGAATAACGTCATGAGAATCCTCAAAAAAAAACCAAAACGTTCCTAAAGTGTAGTGTCGTAGTATCTTTAGTGTGAACTTATTGATTTAAGATAAAAAAAAACTACAAGGATTTTTAGTAACCATGCTCTTTGTGCAACTCCGCAACGCACTTTAAGGGACCTGTCCGAAGCCACTACCAACGCCGTCGATGTGGCTGAGTTCTGGTCAAAACTAATTTAAAAACTATGGGAATCATCGACACGAAGAAGAAGTAACCATAATAGTACGAAAATAGAGATATTGATGTTTATCTACTTTAAAGAATCTACATAATAATCATCTGCCTAACCTTTTCCCAACTCATCTTGGGGTCGGCGGATGCAGCTAAATACCAGTATTTTACATGGAGCGACTGCCTATCTGACCTCCACAACCCAGTTAGTACTGGGTAATACGATATCCATGGTAAGACTGGTTGTCCTGACCTGTAACGACTGTCAAAGATCTAAAAATGACAGCCGGGACCAACGGCTTAATGTGCTTTCCGAGGCACGGCGGAATCTACATAATAATCCAGACAAATATGAAGGCACTGCTAGTTTTCAACAAAGCGAACGATAAAAATCGATGTAACCTCATAACCCGCGTTTAGTAATGTAGGTAACAGTTATATAAGAATCATGGGAAACTGAATTACTAGATTACCGTGTCACCTCGTATATTGCCTCCATTCATTGTTAGTAATATCACAGGTAATAATTATATTACTAGCAATAGTAAGCACGTACTACCTAGTTCACTGATGGTACGCCTTTTCACCTTTATAGCCTAAGTAATAAGTTTGAAAAGTGGCACCAGCAGCGAAGGGTAAATTTTTGTAAGATGTAAGCCGGAATACATACCTTAAATGTTATTATAGTCTAATGAATACTGACTATGCCATTTTTCAAAGAGAAGCCGGTAGGAATCGAGTTGTATGGAAGCTTCGCTACTGTTACCTACCTTGTACTAATTTACGAGATATTAAGGAGTTAGTACTGGGTTAGATAGACACTTTAGTCAGCTTTACAAACTATCACAGAGTGGTGAACTAATTTGGTTAGTGGTTTACTCCTGCCTAACTCTTTGATTACACGCGTGATGATTTTACGTTACATTTTTAAAGGATGCGGAGTTAATGGCGGAGTTAATGTAAAATATGTTATCATTACAACGATTGCGATGACGCGATAGTGGTTGAACATTAGCCTCTGGGAGTTTGCCATATTTATCACACCAGGGAAAAACAAAGGTTGATTATTGCTGATTGCCATTTAGTTTTCCTCCGTTCCTCGGAAAGCACGTTAAAATGTTGGTCTCGGCTGTCATTTGTAGATCTTTGACAGTTATTTCAGGTCGTCAGTGGCCCGAAAGTCTGACAACCAGTCTTACCAAGGGGTGTCGAATTACCCAGTGCTAACTAGGTTGTGGAAGTTAGATAGGCAGTCGCTCCTTGTAAAATACTGATATTCAGCTGCATCCGGTTAGACTGGAAGCCGAACCCAACATAGTTGGGAAAAGGCTAGGCAGATGATGATGCGCTTTGTTTTTCAGTAGCACACAGGTTGACAATAAGTAAATGGCCAGTCAAACTGGCCATCCTGTTGATGAAATTCTTTATTTTATTATTACATTCTTTATTTATTTACATTTCATAACATTTTATGGAGATGACATCAACTAACGATGACTGCCTCGTTGGTCTAGTTGTCGTAAGCGAGACTGCTGAGTATGAGGTCTAGAGTTCGATTCCCCGATCGGACAAAGTGTTATTGGGGTTGCCGACATGTGGGTGTACTACTCGTATTTATTAGGTACACCAGCTCTGCTTAGCCCTTCGGTGATTACAGGCGTGATGTTATGCTATGAAAATGAGATGAAAAAGGAAAACTGTTTCTCAGAATATAACATATTTTTAAAGGTTTTTGTATTGAAAGCACTCTTTCATAGTTCCCATGGGTATAATAACGTCCATTATATACGCCTATAAAATCAACATGTTTACCGTCATCCGTTGATTACCGCGTGTCAAGTAATAAATGAACGATCAAACAATATTTATTTGTAGTTAAACAGTTACTGTTAATGGAGTCATGATGTATCAATATAATTAAAAAATGTCAACTTCCCAAAGATTTTTACTATGCGAGTGTATTTGCAGATGATGGTTGCAGATCTTACATAACAGAACATCACGCCTGTAATATACGAAGGGTTAGGCAGAGGTGTAGCTAATAGTACACCCACATTTTACCAGTTATCCCGTACGCAAGATACGCGCTTTGGACGTAGAGTTGCGGACATGTAATAGGGGGCGAGCCTATTGGCATCAACTGGGCCCAAATCCAGACTCCGTGACTGCTACTGATTCGAATCAAGCTCACAGCTATCCATGGTATAATATGTTCAATTCAACGATACGCCAAGCCTGACGATTCCTACTTTGAATCTTGTAAGTACTAAAAAAAAAAACGGCGAAGTGCGAGTCGGAGTCGCGCACGAAAGGTTCCGTACCATTATCCAAAAAACAGCAAAAACAATCATGTCTGTTGTATGGGAGATCCACTTAAATATTTTTTTATTCTGTTTTTTAATACTTATGTGTGAAAATTTCAACTGTCTAACTATCACGGTTCATGAGATACAGCCTGGTGACAGACGGACAGACAGACAGCGGAGTCTTAGTAATAGGGTCCCGTTTTACCCTCTGGGTACGGAACCCTAAAAAAAATATAAACTTCTTGATGGATACATAGAATTTACAGGCAAAGGTAATAAAATTTTAAGAAGAAAACTTTAAGGCTACACAAAGAAACTGTTGATGTCACCGTTTTAGCAATAGATAGCTTTAGCGACAGATACTCGAAGAAGATGCACTAAAACTAAATTGAATTCGATACTTTTGACTTTAGTTTTGAACCGAATAAACTAAAATGTTTAAAAGCTGAATTCAGTGAGGCTTTTCAATTTACCTAGCTATTTTATAGTTGAAATAAAAAAGAGTTTTCATTGACGTCATCTGAAACCGGTGTTATAGTAAAAAGCTGAAAATACGTTAAATAAGTATTGGAAAAATACGAATATTGGTTTTGTTTTCTAGGCTTAAATACGTTAACTACCAAATGATGCACACAGTCACGTAAAAGACGGGATGGTAACATCACTCCGCCACATTTCTCGATTTTAACAAGCCTCATCTACGTTGAAGCAGCGCAGCTTTAATTAATAAAACCGATAGGGTAAAGCCCTACAATTTTTCAAGTTATTTTCATATTTTTTTTTGTTTTATCAGGTACTTGGCCGTATGTAGAAAATGTTTTGCACAAATCTCCAAGTTTGCCAAACGAAGTAGCCTATACCGCAGACGATAACGCAACAATATTTTCCTTTGTAAGTAGTTTTAAAAGAAAACACTGCTGCCAATTCGTTCGCAGCGTTCCTCTGTCATTGATAGGGTTGCGAATCGTAACACGACCTTTTTTTTCGGATGGGAAATCATCAAATGACTCCTCCCGCTCTGGGCGCAGCGGAAGGGAGTGTCAGACTTTTACTGACTAAAAACCATCCATGTTCCTTCTTTTGCCCTTTATGTTCCAGGGCCGCGGTATCTCTTTCGAACAGTCCCACAGCCCTGGCAGGCATCGGCCCTTGCGGGCCCCTCCTGTTTGCTGACATCTCTTTGAGGCGCGCGTGGAACACGAACGCGCCGTCGACACGGCCTGTCGTCATAAGACGGACGGACGGCGAGCTAGCCCATTACTCACCATCCACAGGCCCTTAACATGATACCACATAAACGTTTCAAGAGTATCAAAATACATACCATATCTTCAAACCCGAAGTAGTTATGTATGAACAGGAAGCTCTTCCACATGTTCTTCTCGCAGACCCTGCTGTGCTCCTCCACGACCAGGTTCCACTGGGGCCCGTTGTTCAGGTCCGGTAGGATGTAGGTGCAGAACAACATGAGACTCACGAACAGAGGGAACAGTCTGGAAGAGAAGAAGGATTATAATATGGAAGAGGAATGGTCTGTTTTCTTTACCGTGTGATTAGTGCCTAACCTGAAGTCAGTTTTTATACCACCCATGAGCCTCTGACTTGGCTTTAAACGCCGTCGAGTAATATCTCTCAGGCATGCTGGTTTTCTCACGATGTTTTCCCTCACCGAAGCAAGTGATAATTATACAATACCCACATGAATCCGAAAAATCAGAGGTGCGTGTCTTAGGTTCGAACTGGAGACCTATGACTTGGCAGTCCGACGGTCACACTACTAGGCTATTTGGTTACAAAATGATATGAAATCGCAGATGTTTTAGAATTTTGTGCATTTGAAAACTTTTGCAAAGGTATCAAGGGTTATGTAGATTAACTTGCTGTTCTTAGATTGTTAAATCTCACTCCTACTACGACAACAGTACCCCGTTTCTACGACACAAGATTAACAAAGACCCAAGTCATCAATCTGAAACACTTGTTGCATTTCGTTTTTTTGCCTGGATGACGATGAAGAATTTTGTGCTCAGACTTTATGCCTAGAGTTGCTGACAACAACCGTCTAACAGACACGAACCAACTGACAGACATCTATGTCTACTGTCTAGGAAACAAGTGTTTCCCCGCGAGATTTGGCATTTTAGGTCATCTTATATGAGATCACAACAACAATTCAGGGATTTCCATTTGACTCACTTCTTAAACCTACTCCAAAAAGGGTCTTTTCGAAACCTTATCTAATATAACTACAGACTACTAAATTCCCGGAACATTAAACATCGATTTAATATTAGGCTTACAAACAAGAGGGCTTAGCCTATCTGTCAAAGATAATCGCTTCGTAACGACCTCCCTCGTAAACTCGTAATGCTCACTTTTGACACGTGGGTGTCCTAGATACAAATCCACGCGCAACTTGATTATGTTTTAAGTGTTGAGGTCATTAAGAATTTTATTAGTTTTTATTAGAGAGGGTACGTGACCTTTGACACGTAGAAAGATACTATTCCATGGTTTGGCACCAATAATAGAGAAAGGGCGAAAGAAAGACCAATTTTTATTTTTTATTTAAACGTTGCCCCACATTAGGAATTTCTCTTGTATCGTGGGTGCGTTAACAAACATTTACACAACACAAAGAATCAGACCCAAAGGAACAACTACCTGTAGGCCATACAAATATTTGTTCCGTGCGGGAATCGAACCCGCGACGCAGCCAATCGCTCAGCCACTGCGCCAACCGTGCCGTTAATAGTGCCATAAAATCATCTAATTCGAAAAAATCTGTTACATTTATGCCGTGGATTCTTACTGCTTTGTTTGGACATTAAACCATAAAAACTTAGTCCAGTTATAATGTTTCCATGGCCTGGACTCATCTGTATGTTTTCTTCACCGTCAATACAGTCGAGTAAATGGAACACTATCACAATATAACTCTACTTACAACTTAAACTAAAAACAAAAGCGAAGACAGAATATTTTTCAATTCCGCTACAAATCTAGATTAATGACGAAAAGGGGGATTTAATGAATGGACCCCTTTAGAACAAAGGAAATATATTTTCTGCACTTCAAAGTGTAATCAATCTCTTAGTTAATGATGATGGCATCGATAAATGTTTCAACTTGAAGCTCTTACCTAAACCATCTGGCGATAAGACGATCCTTAAGGTTGATGGTGCCTTTCTTCTCGAGGTCTGTTAGTAGATTGTGGGCGTTTAAGAACCCGCTCAGATATAGGAAGCTGTCGGTGTAGAGAATCGCGGAGCGTCCTACGACGGCCCATGGCATACCGAATACCTGGAAGAAAATTGGAATTTAATATTTTTTTAAACATTTTTTTTTAACATTTTTTTTTACAATTATATGTCGTCCATTATTTAGTGAGATCGGGTACTGAAAAAATGTAGGGAATGTGACAAGAAACTGTTACTATTTTTTCCCGGCACGATTATATTTTGTGGGATCTTTTATTTAAAATGGCACTATGCCTAAAATATCGTTCTTGTGGCCCAAGGCAAAATTTCTGTGTAGCAATGACTCCTTCCAAAATCGAGTTTAATTAATTTAATTAAAAAAAAGTGACTAATCAAGTTAATATGTACCTATAAGTCACAACAGTAAACATGAGTAACCAAACAAATTGCCTAATAATTACTTCACTAATTCAATTCATTACTTGTAAATACCAAACAAATTACAAAGTCAACTCATTACTTAAATTGTCTTCAAAATCCTTGTAAGTACTAAGTATGTTCTCCTCAATACAACCGGATGTTAATGAGTTAGACGGAGTCTTATAAAGTCTAAAGTATTTAATAAAGTGTAAGACCCCGTTCACGACTTTGGACGATACAACTTGCGACGCTGCTTGTGGCAAGAAATAAGCACGTGCGTAATTACCGCGTGAAGACAAACTAACATGACTACTATGCTCTTTAGAACGTATCAATAGCGTATCATACCCGTTGTAGCAGGCTTAGAACGTCACACGCGGTTATAACGGGTTTAGAACGGTCTTCACACGCGATTACAACGGTCATCATACGCGTTCAAAACCCTATATTCTTTGTATTGAAAAGTATGAGACTATGGTCACTAGACCGTTTCGTCACCGTCGCCGTCGTCGCGTGCAATGCACGAAGAGTCAAAAATTGTCGGCGAAAATATTTTGCCCGTGCTGATACGAAACGTGCATGGCACGTGACGATAGTCTAGTGGGCATAGTCTCATACTTTTCAATACAAAGAATATTTTTTTGCCTGATACGTTCATAGCACGGTCATGGTATGGTACGGTGTGGTGGGCAGAATCCTTAACTCGTGGCCAAGAGGTAGGTAAAGTATTAAAGAAAGTGTTACGCGCTGACATAAAATGTTTCAATACACATAAAGTGACTTTATTGAATTATCAAGAGACTTCGGAGGGAGGTGTAAATTTCAATATAAAGTTTACTTTGTTAAATAATTTGATACCTACTTATTAAGTCAAAGAAGTCGTTATTGGATTGGCTGGGAATTGTATAGGTAAGTCTATTTAAGTCCCGAGTTCTAACCACTAAGGATGTGTACGAGTTACCAAAGTTCATGAATTTTGTTTGTAAGTCTGTCTAAGTAGCAATATATCAGTGAAAGTAAAATCGAATTCTTCAAATGTTAGTATTACCTACTTCAAACAACTTTTGCTAATAGTACAAGTAATTGCAGTTTCCCGTGCTTATATCAGCATGTTATTTGCAGAAAGGAAGATTGTTAGTTGGTTGCATAGTTCCTGAGATCTACCCGACATAATGCACATGCACAGAATAATTTCACGATTAGCAACCGTCCGGAGCCTGAAAAAACTGTTTTACCTTATTTATAGACAACGCGCACGTATACGAGTAGGTTTGATGATGATTTTTTTTTTTAGTTTCAGTTCCGTGTATGGGGAGCCCCCCTTAATCTTTTAATTTTTGTTAAAAAATCGCAAAACGGTATACAGAATACTTCTACCTACCAAGTTTCAACAGCGTAGTCCTAATAGTTTCTCAATAAAGTGGCTGTAACATTTGGACGGACAGACAGACATGACGAATCTATAAGAGTTCCGTTTTTTGCCATTCGGCTACAGAACCCTAAAAAACAGATGCTGGTGGAATACGTAACCTCCTCCTTTATTAGAAATCGGTTAAAAATATAATGTTGGTTAAGCAATAGATAGGATTTCAATACTTACAGCAGAAAAGCTAACTTTATTGACATAAGGGTTGTGCGCCATAGCCATCGACTTGTGCGCTATCAGCAGAGCAAACGCGTTCATACCCCGAAACGCATCCACCCCTTTCACCCTGGTAGGAGAGTCCGATAGATCGAAGACTTTCCTCAGATTCCTCTTCAAGGAGAACGCGTTGAGAAGCTTCTCGAAGTTTGTGACTCCTTCCTTGTCGTCGTCTAGGATTGTGCCTAGACTGAGAAGCAGGATTACTGCTAGGAAGAATGTGCTGTAAAGTAAAGAGAAGCTTGTTAAATTTGGTGTGTTACAACTTAAAGCGGTTATACAGGGTTTAATTGGAGACGAATTTAACATAACATGACATCACGCCTCTAATCCCCGAAGGGTTAGGCAGAGGTGTACCTAATAGTACACCCACATTTCGCCAGTTAATAGGGCGCGAGCTTGTTGCCATCAACCGGACACAAACCTAGACTCCGTGGCTGCTACTGATAAATTGCTAATGGAAAAACAAAATAACACTGCACTAACCTGGGAATTGAACCCTGGACCTCATGGTCAGATATGTTCGTCTACCAAAAGCCGGCTTCTCCTAGTTCATATGTATACAAGTAGCAGGCTGTGAAAGTCCACGCGGACGAAGTCGCGGGCACAGCTAGTAAGTATATATAGCCCAATTTCAGCATTTATGGTTTTAATGCATTCAATTCCAGTTTAAAGATGATTCGAAAAAATTTTTTTATAGGCTAGTTTATGGGCTCGATTTTTTAAACCATAGTTAGCAGCGGCTACATTGATAAGATCTGCCAGTACGACGACTTATCCAGGAAAATATTTTGGTAGACAGTAATAATAATGTTTGCGCATCACCTTTAAATGCCACACTAGCAGCTATCTGTCTAAATTCAAATAGTTGTTGTTGAAACTGCTTCCCGCTTAGATATTACAAATGTAAGTCTATTCAATTTATCAGAATATCTTAGAAACTATTAGATAGTTAGATTGGAACTGAATACAGTTTGTAACTGGACTAAGGCTCAACTTAGACTGACTGTCCATTGGAGCGAGAAGTGAAACAGGAGATATTATAAAAGGTATCATTCTTGGGCAGTTAATTATCGAAATGGTCTAATAACGATGAACAGAAGAAAAACTATTCATATTTTTGCTAAGTTCCGCTGTTCCACAACAGAATGGCGGTAGTTTTAAACATGAAAACCAAGGATACAGTTTCCTTGCGAATAATTTTGGAAAAACGCTTTCGTGTCGCTTCCCATCATCGGATATGGACAAAACGTTACGCTGACTCACTCCTATGGACAGTCAATCTTATACAGGTTTCCGATAGTCATATTATACAACTAATCGAAACGTTTACGTTAAATTACATACCGTTTACCATTATCTATATAATATTGTAATAGCCTTCTCCCATTACGTCCGTAAAACGAAAAATTGAATAAAAATCAGGCAAATGCTCAAAAATATTAATAATATTTTAATATAATATTATTAAACGAGAACATTTCACCTGTTTTTGAAATATAATACCAGTTCACCTGTGGATGCTACGAATAGCTGAGTCTGCTCTTCAACATTCGCAGCGTCTATGATTCAGTTAACAAGTCGTAGGTCTAACCACTGAACGTCTGTAGAATATGGGAATCCAAAATAAGAATAAACTAAACTAAACGTTCAGTCTCAAAACGTTCAAGTTGCAAAATACATAGTCAAATCTCCAAACATCCATGTCTCATATACAAAATATGCAAAATAATTATCCGATAAAATTTCATTTAATAACGTATTATTTGACAAACAATTCGTTATTTTTTAATTTTAATCCATAAATAACGTTTGGAATGAAGTCATTACACAAATTGACTTAATATAACGTAATTGAAATTTAACAGATGCTGACAGAAACCCTAAACCTAGACGGTCGATTTCAGGGGCACCCCGAGGTTCGGTTAGTTAGGTTCCTGTAAACCCTGCAGACAGAAATACAGCGGGGCTCCGTCGACCTGCTGACGGAAACGATAAGCCTAGACGGTCGACATCACGGGGAGTTAGGTTCGGTTAGGTTTCTTTAAACCCTCGAGGTTTCGAAATGTATTGTAATTAAATGATATTTAGTAGAAACGTGATTTATCCTAATGAATCTCAATGAGAAATGAGAAATGTTTAAATGATTAAATATCATCTGATGCATTTGTAATAATAAATGTTTGCCAAATAAATGTTTGTAAAACGGGTGTTTATAAAATAATACATTTGCGGAATAAGTTGTTTTTGAAATAAATAGTATACGAAACGTTGGTTGTAAAATGAAAATTTGTCAATGGAGTTTTGGTGAAACTTTAGTGAACCTAAATATAGACTATATAATAATAACAACATTAAATAACATTGTTGTATTTTACTTACATTTACAAGCTCCAACTAATTGACTTTGATACTAACATGAATGTTTTATTTTGATTCTGATCCACTTAAATAACAAATGTATATTATGAGACATGGATGTTTGGAGACTTGACTATTTTGCAACTAGAACGTTTTGAGATGTAGATCTTTTGCAACTTGGAGGTTTCGAGATTTGAACTTTTTGCTACCATATGTTATTTTGCAACTTGAACGTTACGAGACTGAACCAACTAAACAACCCAACATAGCATCAAAAATTTCCTCCTCAACGCTATCAACCGGTGATGTGTCTATTAATTGCCACGCTGTATGGCAATATTTATAAAAAAACTTCTAGAAGTTGTGATCTGATTATGTTATCCCCTCGTATCTGTTTGTACATGCATGGCGTCCCCACTACGCA
This sequence comes from Eurois occulta, assembly GCA_950022335.1. Classification (NCBI taxonomy): domain Eukaryota; kingdom Metazoa; phylum Arthropoda; class Insecta; order Lepidoptera; family Noctuidae; genus Eurois; species Eurois occulta. The sequence continues at coordinate 16,435,067 of OX465486.1, read as the reverse complement.
ACACATAGTCTTAGGTTAGAGAGGATCCAGAAAAGATTTTTAAACCATCTTGCCTATTCCGCGGGATTAGACAAAAAAATTAGGAGCTACGCAAAACGTCTTCAAAAATTTAGCATAACTTCACTCGAGAAACGAAGAAATAATATAGATTTAATTTTTCTTTTTAAAATACTTCAGAGTAAAATAGACTGCCCCCAGTTATTAAGTAAGTTTAATTTTAACCTACCCCACAACTATCCGCGTCGCCCTATAAAACTATTACGTCCCCCATTCCGCAAAACTGTATCAGGATCCAACTCCCCCATCCCCAGAATTTGCAGGCTTCTTAATAATTGCGATGAATCAATAGATATTTTTTCCACAACACTTCAAAAATTCAAGCGCCAAGTCCATCAAAACCTACCACCATATTGACTTTGACTTTTTCTTTTATTTTCTGTCATCCTTGTATTCTTAAAGCTACCCACTGTTGTTGAAAGTGTTATTTCTGCACTATTATTGTATTTTTTTTTATGTTATAAATTAGTTTTTTTTTGCATGCTGTGTCTATCGCTTCATATTGTACACTATGCTTGTATAATATTGCTTGTATTATTAGGATAAAAAGTGTAACAATTGTAGATAGGCCAATAAATAAATAAATAAATAAATAAATAAATAAATAAATAAATAAATAAATACATATTTACTTAAGCTATTTAAGTAATTTGATTATACTTATAGTTTTTGTTGTTATGTTGTTGTAGGTGTGTTGTGTTGTGTGTGCTAGTTGTTGTAGATTAATTTTATTTTATAAGTTTACTGTCCTAATTATATTGTGTTTGTAAAGTGATGACCTGATACACAGGATTAAATAAACCTAGATGGGGCAAAGATCTGAATTGAACTATCATAACTGCAACTGTTGAATATATTTTAGTTTTAGTTGATTTATCTACTAATTATACCATTGTATGAGAAATAATTCTACTGCACCTAAATGTACACATTTTGTAATACTTTTCTTTTTAAATAAATTTATTTTCTATTTCTTTTGCCTTGGTAAGGTAAAAGCCAGCCCTAGGGTCACGGGAAGCGTCAACTAAACGTTTGGTTATTTCATTGAAAAGGCTGTGAGCACTCGGACCCCACGGCCTGAGGGTTTCAACCCCAAACGGCTCGAAATATAGTTACCCGCTAGGGTTCTATTTTTACGCCAACAACAGCATGATGCATCTAGACAAAGAGACTTAGATATCTTTCCTTATGATGTCAATACTTATAATTCTCACAGTGTTTATAGATGTTTATCTATACAGGTACCTAAACTGAGTAAGGCCGTCACTCGTATCGGTATTGCATCAAGTATGACATAAAACTATTAATCATCTTAATACTGGTCTATAATATTAATAGCTGATGTTGTCTGCATGTTTATGTATTGTAGACAGGTGCTGATGGGATTTCCCAAGACAAAAATATTATCTAACTTTCATACAAAATTAGTTACTCCTTTAAGGGACTAATTTTCAAAAACCCTCTCTTAGCTCACATTGTTATCCAAGAAACTTCTGATGTTAGACCTTCGGCTGTGCGTTGTCTGTCAGTGAAACAATTTATTTAAGATATTTATAAGATAGTTTGCTTTGAGAACCTAAAGGAGCCCTGTCTATTAATATCCAAAATTATAAGCCTGCTATTATTTTGTCATAAAACTCCTCCCAAACGCTTTTCATAATATAAATATGAAAAATTGTTTATTTATTCAAGTGATACACACAGACACAGTTCGAAACAAGGTGACAGAAATACAATAAGCTTACAAGTCCATTTTATGTGCATCGAAGATTTAAATCTACTAAAAGTCTATGCATACAAAAATAATAATGAACCCTGTCTCTTAAACTAGAAGACAAGTATCTTATGAGACACTGATCGGTCAAAATAGGAATAATGAGAGTCCTCAGCGTATAAAATAGATGTTGATAGCTGTAGGGCCTTGTAATTAATTGTCAAGTATAGTTTAAAATAAAAATAAGTAGACGTCAAGGTGTCTAGCAGCCTAACTATTTTAAATAAATAATAATATATATTGGGACAACCAACACACCGCCATCTGATCCCAAACTAGGCAGAACCTCTATGGCAACCAGACAACTGATAAACATACTTATATATTTCTAAATACATACATATTATAAATAACACACCCAGATACAGAACAAATAATCATACTCATCGCACAATTTAAAGATTTGTCCTGTGTGGGAATCGAACCCACGACCTCCGTCCTAGCAGTCAGGGTCACTAACCACTAGACCAACAGGCCAATCAAGCAAGTATAATAATAAAAATAAATAATATATTATAAATATTATAAATAAACCACAGGGCTGACAGCAGCCTTACCACCTATTCTTGTTCTTCATAGAGCTTATAAATAACTAGCTGTATCCCGCGGTTTCACCCGGATCTCTGCTCTGGTCGTGGCATGATGTTAAATAGTATCTAATCTTCCTCAAGAATTAAGGTTTAAAATGAAAAAAGTGTTTTCAAATCTAATTCGTAGTTCCAGAGATTATTTGCGCTCAAACCAACAAACAAAAAGTATTTTTTAAATATGAGATCTCAATAAGGTAACGACAACATTTTAAGGACATCGGTTTTTTAACAATCAGAAGCGATGATTATAAGACGTCATACAAATTAATATGCAACTTGAGAACGTCCGATGCTTCACAGACAATGATTTAAGATCATTAAAAACCCTAATAAAAATGCATACAATTTTCAAGAAGCACAACTTTAAGATTCCATGCATGCCTCAAACGCACACACGAGGCGTTTGCATCTACTAGGTACTCATCAAATGACTAGTTTTTTCCAACCGAGGCCGAGGGTCCGCTTCCAGTCTAACCGGATGCAGCTGAATACCAGCGACTGGCTTTCTGGCCTCTCCAATTCAGTTAGTACTGGTAAAATACCCCTTGGTAAGACTGCTTGTCAGACTTTTGAGCCTCTTCACGGACTAGAGCAACTATTAAATAATAATTAAACATACATGCACCAGAGCAGCGGTGGCCCAGTGGTGGCGGCCCCGACTTACGAACAGTAACTTGTGGGTTCGAACCCAGGCTGGCGCATTTCTTTGTGTAATTTATTTCATCACCACTGCTCTCAAAACGGTGAAGGAAAACATCGTGAAGAAACCGGCATGTACTAGAACCGAAAATTCGAAGACATGTGACATCTACCAACCCGCACAGGGCCCGCGTGGTGGATTATAGCCCATTCCCTCTCTTAGAGAGGAGGCCGTGTGTCCCAGCAGTGGGAACATTTAGGCTGATTATGCTTATACATGCATCTCATATGACATCATCAAACCATGCCTTAAGGTCATTATGTGCAATTATGTGCACTGAATATGTAAATCATGCTTTAATAATAACTTAATCTGCTCAATCATTTCGCTTCATTACACTTAGTGTTAGCAGTAATTAGTCCTAAGTTATGGTGTGTAACAAATTACTGTGGTTTAATTGAATAATTAATATTATAATCTACACATGGATCTCACAGAGAAGGGCTTTTTGTCTCAGCCGTAGGAATGCAATAGGCGTATTAACTAAACTATATTGAATATGCTTAACCTTATTTTTATTTAGGAAACTAGCAACGACGCCACCTATCGGGTCCAAAACAATATCCAATGTAGCCTATATTTTAAGCTAAGCATCTAGCAGTAGAGCGGTGAAAACTGCGTTCAAATCCATGTAGTAGTTTTTGCGTGATGCGCGTACAAACATACTGATGGAAAAATAGACAAAAATTCTATGTATATATATTTAGATATCTTCAATGTATAGACATCAGCCTGTTACAATTTTATTACATGTATAGATTACGAAGAAGCTCTAGAAGAAATAATTGCAGCTTGTATATCTTATTCAAGAATTGACGAAGAAAAGTATAACTTTGTGAGAAATACAAGAAAAGGAAGTGTTTGTTTTCACAACACAGTCTAATAATATCCATAGTAACATCTTTGAAACACTGTCATCTTAATTATTAGATTCCAAAATTATATTAGTTTCCTTGAAACTTACAAAATACCGTAAAAAAACCTACTTCAAACAGTTACAATATCAATAGAGTGGACTAAATTAACCGTTTAATGTTTGCTTGGCTAAGAAACCGTTTAAGGAAAACTATTTGCAAGCATTTTTGTCGTTCCTCGTGACAAAATTGTTCCAAATGTAGACAGTTCTTATATGCCTAGCAGGATAATTGAAAAAAAAAAACGTATTTCGTTTCCAATGATGTAGTCTTTTAGAAAATTCCTACAATATTTCAATCACCCTCCGACATAAAGCGTCCATTAACTACATCATAAGCTAGTTATTAAAATACTTACGTGGAAAGGGTTTTCCCAAAAGAATAAGGTCGTTTAAAGCTCTTCACTGAACACATATTATTGTGCACTTTGACATCTATCCCAAGACCTGTCAGTCTCTGAGACAACTCCTCTTCCAAGTCATAGCTGCTGCAAGAACTGGGGATGCAGACTCCCCACAGCAAGCTTGAGTATCTGGGGACTCGGTGACCCATCTGGAACAAAATAATATCTAGGTTACTTATGGATGTTTGGTGGGACGTGTTCTTGAGCGGAGATGGCGAATCGGCAACCGTACGAGCGACGATCTCTTAGGGTGGCTGGTAGCAACTGGGTAACTGGCAACTACAGTACTTTCACAAGTTATTATGCCTTGTGACTGTGACTGTAGCTTCGCTTTTTTTTGACATTCAAAAGTACCTGTAATAGTCTAATTGAAATAAATTCTTTGAGTTTGAGTTTGATAAGAGTTTCCGAGAATCGAACGGAGTGACGTGTAATTGCATAGGCCTAAGTCCAGCAGTGGGCTTGTGATGATGATGATTGATAAAGAGACCACGTCATCATCGTCATCCGTAGTCCGATTTTACTCTGCTTCTGACAATCTCTACGATCATTTGCCAGTCCATGCGCGAGGTGGGTCTTCTACATCATCTTCGTAATATATGACTTACTGACAACGTCAAGAAATTGAGTAACATTTTAAACACGACATCAAGCCTGTAATCCCTGAAGGACTAGGCAGATATACTTAAGTAAATGGTACACCCATATTTAGTCAGTTATATTTAAGTCCTATGCTATAGTGACAAGTCAGCACTAACCGGTAAAAAATCCAGACTCCGTGGCTGCTATTGAGCAATTCCTGATGGGAAATCCCAGCAATGCTATGTGCAGCCAGAGAATCGAACCCAGTGACACTTAAGACCACCAGACCTACGAGATCAGTACAATACGATAACGATTCCGTCTACTGAGTTATTAAGCTAATTTATATTTTGATTGTTCATTCATAATTTTTTGCGGTTATGAAACTACTAAACATGGACCTCATGTTTAGGAGTGGGCATTTATGGACTAACATGATTGATTCCCAGCTTAAGTTGTTCGGCCTTTATTATGAATAGAACCCAGAAAGGTGAAAGAAGACCACATATTATCCACCGACATAGATAATATCAAATTCACCCAGAGCCTAAGAAGGTATCAGATCAATACAGTTGACTTAATACGGTAAAATACATGCATTTCCCTTCGAAGAGGAGTGAGCAAACCAATGTCATGTTTATTTCATTGTATCACAGTTTGAGTACAAAACACGAATTGAATGTAAATGTTACAATAAAAACTGTGCCAGTAGGTATCTTAAACCTTTTACCAACATTACCTACTCGTGTTACTCATATTGCAATCAAAGGAAATAATGCAATGATTTCTGCATCCGAAAGTGCATTAAGTACTCAAAAAATTACTTAGTAGAGTGATTTCGTAATGTCGTAAGGCAACATCAAAGTTTTAAGTTCCAGGCAATGTTTTTTTTTTTAATTTGTTAATTATAAGTTAATAACTTAAGGCAAAGAAGATTGGTCGCAGAACCACACAGAAGAAAGGGTTGAAGGCTTTTGTGGTGACCTTTGCCCAGCAGTGGGACAAAACAGTTAAAAAAAACAATAACACAAAGAGGGTGCTGCTAATAAATAAACTATTAACACAACGTAATAATCATCTAGATCACGAATGCGAAACAATCCAAGGTTTACAACTAGTTAATATTCCGAGAGGACAGCACCCGTCTACAATGTACGCTTATTTGGTCCCACACTTGATTTTGAATCTCAATTGTGTTGAGCAACACAATAGCCCTTGACCAAGACAGACTTTGCTGAAAATATACAAAGAATGTGGTATTGATATCAACCCTTTGTGAAGACAATGGTATCCAATTTTGGTTCGGTATTGTTCTGCACCCAAGTTATCGTGATATCTAGTGCGGTGCGAGCTGTGTTGTGAACATGTGCTTTTGATGTGTATTGTTCTTCTTTTTGTCTTTGATTACACACAACATGGGCTAGGCAGAGGTGTACCTATAAATTTAGTCACCATAAGACCCGGCGCTCATTATCGGCATCGGCAAGAAAAGGGATCCTTCGGCATTCCTACATGCAAGCGCACACTGTCGGAAACTATGTCTTGGCATGCTGCAACGTTCTTAGGGATTGCAAGCTACCCCCGAGTGTTGCATCGGCGCCGGCGGCGCGGCGGGCGACGGCGTATCGAAGGATCCCGAAGTATCCCGAAGCAGCCTCAAAGCTGCCGATGCAGTAGCCTCAAGCATACCGAAACGGTATTTTTGTTAGTATGATCATATATCATGGAAATTTCTACTTTATTGCCATGAATTGATTTTAGGTAGGGGATTTTAGGTCACAAAAAGCTTAACGCTTTTTGTCACCTAAAATCCTCAGCCGTGCCGATGCCGATAGTGGGCGCCGGGACTAATATGGTACGTAATAGGAAGTGAGACTGTTCCTATGAACCGGGTATGCTACTGGAAAATCCAAAGAATATTTTGCCCGATTTGGGAATCGAGAAAAGGCCTTTGCGCCCTCTAGACCAAATAGTCAGTATTTGAGTACAATGTTAAAGAAATTGATGTTCATTGTGACAGATTTATTCGCTAACTTGATTTACATAAAAAGCGAAAAACCCAATACGAAAGTTATCGGGTTCTATATGATTCGTCAATAGGTTTGGCGATTTAAAAAAAAAACCCACAAAAAATTATGTCGTTGAATTTATGACTTTGGAATATCCTCAAGTTATTTGAAACTAGGAAATTGAATACGTTAGTCCACTTTTACCATTCATATTTATGGGACATGACAACATACATAGTTAAGTTTTTTGTTACATACTTTATTACCTTCTGTTTGTTTTATGTTTGAATAATATATTTTTTGTTATCACGATGATGTAGGAGTGAGATATTGGATTCGTGACATGAATTTATAATAACTTAAAACGTCTCCTATGCAAAAATTGGCTTGTTCCACAGAAAATGGGATTTTTATGTTTACTCGCATCTGTGTAGAAAAAACAAAACAGATTTTTTCACTATCCTATGTCCTTCCACCTTCCATCTTCCGCCTTCTCTCTTGCACAACTAATTGCACCCTCCAGGACTTGAATGAGGCAAACGACAGAGCTGTTCAGGTACGTACTAAAGAAGAAGCCAAAAATCAATCTGGAACCACAATAATTATAATTATTGTGGTTCCAGATTGATTTTTGGCTTCTTGTGTTATGCTATGATTAGATAATTATCTAATCATAGCATAACACAAGATACTATGTACTGCAAACTATGTTCCAATCTGTCCTGTGCTCTGCACCCCAAACATGCAGTTAAACTGACCATTTGAGCTGCCACCAATGACGGCGTGGAATTGGTTAAAGTTAGGGTCAATAAAATTCAAGTTCTTAAAGATAATTTGCCAGAGACACGAAGACGAAGAAATTACCATAAGATCGTGCTTTTTCAATGTAAAGGTTAAGCAGAGGAACTCTGCAATCGCAATAATACCTATCCGTGTACCAAATGTTGACTATGACAATATAATTTTTACCGTTCAGAGTTAACGTTTGTTTCGTTTGGTAATTAATGTAATCCAATCCCATTAGAATCCGGATTAACAGTTGTATTGTTTTTAATTTTCTTGTCATCATAATAAATGCAGTACCTTTGTGCTCTTCTATGTTAATATATTGTCCTGTTAAGTATCTGTGTGTACATAAATAAATAAATAAATGCAATTTACATTAACTAAAATCAATTATTATGCTAATGTGAGATAATGTGTACCTACACACATACATGTATGTATGTGTATTATATCTGAATTTATTGTCAATTACCATAAAAATGGAGTGCAACATATTACCTTAACAGGTTTACCTTGTAAATTTTTAATGTATTAATCACGTACTGGTAATAAGGAGAATGGGCTATCCCAATCGGATAGTCATAGTTAATGGTCCTAGAGAACTTTGTACATATACATACAGCACCGAAAACCAGCATAAAATTGGAAAATAACAGGAGCATGGGTTCTGATGTTTTTCCACTTCGACAGTAGTGCTGAAGTTAAGTGATTTCTAGTTACTGGTACTTCCGTTACTCCTTTACTTCACCGACCTTAAATCTTAGCCACTCCATCTGAATACGTGGACAAGTGTTTATAAACTTCCAAAAAAACATTGTTTGTAGAAATAGTCTTTGGATTTTTTCTTTTATTTTTCTTAATTTTGTGCGTACGTATGTTGAATAATTCTGGTCTATGTAAGTAGTAGGTACTTAGATCTAGTGTATAAGAGGTCAGTGAGGTGACTGAGGGGCCCAAAAAGGTTGATATGATGTGAATTGAAGACTAGTAGACCGCTAGCCATCATCAGCCTAGCTTTTTCCCAAACTATGTTGGGGTCGGCTTCCAGTGTGACTGCCTATCTGACATCCACAACACAGCAACTGGTTAATACGATACCCCTCGGTAAGACTGGATGTCACACTTTCGGCTTCTGACCACTCGTCACGTTAAAAATGCGTTTGTCGTTAGATCCTTGATCAAATGCTAGCAGCTAGACTTGAAGTTTAGAAATATTTTGGTACTTAATCGTTTTCCGGAGTTTGTTCAACGTTGGTTGGTTATTGATTATAGTTCTTTTGAAGCCCGTAGGCGCTAGTTTATCATGAGGTTTTAACGAGTACCTGTCAGGGATTGTTTTCGAGGTTGAATTTTATTAGAAGGAATTCACTACCGGTGCAGGTTTTGGGTGAGACTGAAGAGCGCCTTAGGAGAGGTATGATAGGATTCAATGGGTTTTTTGGGAAAATTTTCCTGACAATCACGATTGTAAGGAGTAAGCTAGTAACACATTCATCATCCATATTAGACGATTTAGAAGATTCTTCTTTCTTCTCAATTTCTTCCTGAATTAGAGCAGTGGACTAATGATCTAATTCTAGATTTCTAAATTAACTTTACATATTATACTTATACAAGATGGAAACATCGACGCTCAAACGTATCCCACGTATTTAGTACATAAAAAAACTGCTGTTTGACCTACACGGCCAAATGTATGGAAAAGATTTTTTTTTTAATTACAAAATTCGTTGTTCCATACATTCGGTTCGGAATAATGTACCCTGTATATTTAGAAAAATACAGTAGCTCTTCCCGGACAAATAAATAAAATTGAAGTGTCTGTTTGTAATATCAAAATAGCAGCTTTTTACTGATTCCATAAGACAGTATTGTCTGTTATTCTTTTGTTAAGACGTGGATATTGGTGTGGGTTACATGTTTGTGATCTTTAGCTTTTAAGGATTTTTTTTTGTATTTTCTGTAGAATGTAACTGTTTTATGTCCCTAATAAATAAAATAAAATAAAATACGGCACTTATAACAAAACCCCATTTTTTTAGTTTTTGTCTGTCTGTCTGTTTGTTCCAGTTCCAATCTCCGAAACGGCAGGACTGATTTTGACGGGACTTTTGCTGGCAGACAGCTGATGTTATAAGGTCTAACATAGGCTATTTTTATTTTAGAATAATAATTAGGGTTTCGTGCGAAAAAATCAAAACCCTTGAAATTTAGTAACCAAAAATTCGATTAAAAAAGGGAAGTAATATGTTTTTATAATAATTTCACCCACGTCCTATTACCTCCAAGTATATGTCAGATAGGCTCAAATAAAAAGATTAAGCCTGCTCACCCCAAAACAAAATACAAGCGTTAATTTCACCTGTGACAGACAAACGTCGTGTCGCCTAAAAACGAATTACTATATAATGCTAATTAATGTGTATTTATGTTCACAAAGAGACAATAAATCAAACTGGATTAAGAAATGATGTCGTTCTTGAACTTGATACCTGTCATTGCGAAACATATCATTGTGTCGATAAGGTGGGCTGCACGCGAAAAAACTGTTTAATAAAAGATAACTTTTAAATATGTGATAGCCTGTCGTGACGTATCTTGGTGGTAACTGGGGCACTGCAGTTAGCAGTGGTATACTTTTAAACTTCATTTTTCCAAATTTTATATTATTATCTTTTGAAAATAACGTGGGTATGAATATGGATTGTATGAAGCGTCTCATGAGCTCACGAGTCATAGAGAAGTATGAAGTAGCCATGCTGCGCCGATCCCGAATAAATTGGGATAAGGGCTAGAGAATGATGATGATATCTTTGGAAAATGTTATCCTACTTCATACTAACTTTGCCAAACTTTTAATACTTCTAATTTCATTACGTATTTTTCTAAGGGGCCGTCTCCACGAGCGAGAGAATCGCGGCGATATTTTCGCATACAAATACATGGGACGACGACGATAATATCGCCGCGATTCTCTCGCTCGTGGAGACGGCCCCACAACACAAGCCGTGCATTCGATGGTATTTTTGTTTTTTTTTAACCTTTATGAATGAATTTCCAGGACTAGCATTTTCTCAACTATGTTGGGGTCGGCTTCCAGACAACCGGATGAAGCTGAATACCAGTATTTTACATGGAGCGACTGCCTATCTGACCTTCACAACACAGTTCGTACTGGGTAAAACGATACCCTTTGGTAAGACTGGTTGTCAGACATTCGGGCCAGAGATTGCCTGTAACGACTGTCACAGATCTACAAATGACAGCATGGAGGAAACTCCGAGGCATGGAGGAAACTCGGTAACTATGTAATGGGTGGTCACCCATCCACGGACCAACCTATGCAGGCGCGGCTTAGCCTGCAGATCGACCCGAGCGGCTGTTATTGTTTTGGGTTGTCGAACTAATAATAAAATATATTCATACGATTATAAATTATTATTGGTGCTTCAAGGTCGGTTTCTAATGCTTATAGCGTACTTATATGCGTAGAATTTCCTAATTCTACGATAATAATTTTTGGTTTGTAGCGAGCCTTAATTTTAGTTACTTAATCCTAATTCTATTGTGAATGTTGATAGTTCTCTATTGTTAACATATCAATTTTATTCACCTTTGGTGGGTTAATAGTTCGAGTTCAATGTGAAGTGTGGAAATTAAGAGTAATAATTTTTTTTTTAATTGCCTCGTTGTTCGAGTGGTCGCAAGTGCGACTGCTGAGCATGAGGTCCTGGGTTCGATTCCCGGGTCAGGTAAAGTTTTATTTTGTTTTTCCAACAGGAAATTCTCAGTAGCAGCCACGGAGTTTGTTTTGTGCCCGGTCAGATAGGCTTGCCCTCATATGGGACTTAAAACAGACCTGACGAAATGTAGGCGTACCATAGGTACACCTCTGCCTAACCCGTCGGGGATTACAGGTGTGATGTTATGTTGCGTTCTTTTCTTAATTAGGAATTTGCCTAATGCCTAGGATTGCCAACACACACAGATATAGTGTATTTTCTGGAGAATGATACAGAAGTTTGGAGTTATTTCGACTCTTGTAGGAATACCACACCTAGTACTTCTCCGTTTTGCAATCTGCTGTTATGTTTAAAACCTACCTCACTCCTCTTTATGAACCTAGCACGTTCATTGAAACCTAAGCCATGTCTGCAGGTCATAATTCGTTTAGTTAAAAAAAACTAGACTAACCTAGCTAAGTTTCAAGATCACTACTGTTTTTAGACACATTAAATTAGGTATGTATTTACTTTAAAATTAAATATTTAGTTAACTATGTTGCGTGTTTGTCTGCAACAAGTTTGTCACAGAAGGTCAGATGGTTACTATTACGATCGGGTTCTGTCTGTGAATTTATTTATTGAGCTTTTATTAGTTCGTAACTATGGAACTCTTATAACCGATAAGGTTGCCGTTTTTGGCGACCAAGGCGATGTGTTCAAAATTCCTGGTATTAATTTACTAGCTGCTACTCGCGACCTTTGTTTGCGTGAAATTATTATAAAAATATTAATTTTCCAGTTTTTGCAACATTTTTAATTGATGATCCGCTCCTTTTGGTTGTAGCGTGGTGTTATATAGCCTTCCTCAATAAATGGGCTATCAAACACTAAAAGAATTTTCAATTCGAACCAGTAGTTACTGAGATTCAACCAAACAAATTCAGCTTTATAATATTAAAGTATAGATTTGCTAAAATTTGATTGCAATAAGTAAAATCAGAAATTCAAATTCAGTGATTAATTATTAAAACAGAGTTAAAAACATGACAGGGGCAAAAGTCTTCAGCTAGCTGTGGTCAAGCAAATCCTGGCTTTTTTTTCACGTTCTTGAAGTGATTTGATAACAAGACGATCGCCACCAACCTCACGGAACTCCAAAAACCCGAAAAATGAGCCATTGTATGCAACGCATGTTTAATTTATTTTGTTAATAAAAGATGTCTCGTAACTTGAATGTTACGTGATCAGACTATAAAACAGTTAACTCAACCTTGAATCTTTAAGTTCCGTTCGCGAATTTGACTGTAACATTATGGCACATTAAAAAGATAACCAGTGAACCGTTTTTGTGAAATTAAACGCGGGTGTTATGGTTATAAACGAATGTTTAGTTATATATTTGAACTTGCAATTGGCTCGCCCCTTATTTCTTATATAGGACTTAAACAAAACTGAGGAAATGTGGCTGTATATACTATTAGGTACACCTCTGCCTAACCCTTGGGGAATTACTGGCTTGAGGTTATGTTATTACTTGTTCAGTAGTGGTATAGAATACACAATAGTACAATACTGAAATGGCACATAGGTGGACCTACTGCCATAAGGCATCCTCTACCAGTCAACCTGTTATGCTGCACTACACATAAAACCAACCACTTAGGTATTTAGATACGACAGCTAAACTTACTCCCACTCAAGTAACCTGTTACACTAAAAGAAAATTAAGGAAAAAGTATTTATTCGAGTCGCACAGGACAAAACAATAATACAAAATTGAATAAAAAAAACATTAAAAAAAATAAGACACTTAAATTCAGTGAGCAAGCCTTGAGGTTGGACTTTTGAAGAGATTGAAGTCAAAACATCAACAAGTACAACAGATCGGAGTGAATGGTGAAGAATTGCAATATGTCCATGGATATATATCTTCTTGGGCGAGTTAGTTTCTTTCCAGTCGCGACAAGACAAGGAAGTCATAAGACGAATCGAAAATGCCTGGAAGAGCTACTGGTCCATGAAAGAGGTTTTGAAAGGAAATCTTACATACCTGAAGCATGCTTAGAATTTGTGCAACGATTTGTATGTGTGTTTAAACCGACTCCGGCTATTTGTTTCTAGTTGAAATACTGTGTGTTAAAAAAGGGTAAAATAAAAACATTTTTGCAAAAAGAACCGACTTCCAAAAACTTTGCTTTTGGGAGGTGACTTTTGTTTGTTACATTGACTTTTTTGCCACCGACTGTTATTTTTTTTGCAAAAAAGTTTTTATTTTGCCCTTTTTAGTTGTGGTGTCTCACGCAAATCCTTGTCAAGTATTTATTTTACACTAGCTTTTGCCCGCGACTTCGTTCGCGTTTCCGTCGTTTTTCGAAAAAAAATTAGCAGATGTCCTCCCTCATAGTTTTGAAAAAGTACCTACGCTTTTACCTACTCAATACAAAAAAAATAAACATGAATGACCCAAAACTAACCTATCAGTAGTTATCTAAAAGTCTATGAGTACTACTTCTACTTCTATTCTACCTACTACTACTTCACTTAAAAAAAAATAGCAACTATTAATAGTTTACAATTTAAACAAAACTAAACCTAATTCATAAAATAACAACAAAAGAAATTAAAATAAACTATTTAAAGACTAAAAGTCGCGCTGATAAGCACGGTTTATAAAATAACAATTATTGTCTGTCAATAAAGTCCAACACTCTGAACGCATCAACAGCCAAATATTTTATACTCTGCCGCCGCGAGCCGTGTCGAGCGCGGCAACCGTTACGCAAAAATGATCCTTACAGCTTGCTTCTCTATTCACGCGCGATGGCTTGTTAGCGTAGGTATTTCATGTATAAGTTTGGTGTTTTTGTACCGATTTCTATGATTCTTTTTTTTATTAAATAGGTACTAATATTCATTAAAAAAATAAGGATGATGGTGAGTGTTATTGGTATTATATTATACGTAATAGTAAACAAATATAATAACAAATCTCTGAACTGCTAAGCTATCGGGAGTTACACGTGTTATTGTGAGTCAACTATAAAAGATAGATATATGCTGTCTTGGGATATTTTTTATATAATTTTATGTTGAATATTTCCGTTATACATGATTTCTATGTAGCTTTAACCATTAAGGCTGCACACGCGACGGAAGCTTAAAAAATCAAGTAACTTCTCCCGTTTTCCCAACATTTCCTTACACTGCTCTGCTCCTATTCATTGTAGTGTGATGAAAAGTATACTATAACCTGCCCAGGAGTTCGAAGAATAACTGATGTTTTTTTTTTTAATTGGGGTTGAGTGAGAATATTATAAACGTAAGAGTAAACAAATATAATAATAACAAATCTCCGAACTGCTAAGCTATCGGGAGTTACACGTGTTATTGTGAGTCAACTATAAAAGATAGACATATGCTGTCTTGGGATATTTTTTATATAATTTTATGTGGAATATTTCCGTTATACATGATTTCTATGTAGCTTTAACCATTAAGGCTGCACACGCGACGGAAGCTAAAAAAACCAAGTAACTTCTCCCGTTTTCCCAACATTTCCTTTCACTGCTCTGCTCCTATTAATGGTAGCGTGATGAAAAGTATACTATTACCTGCTCAGGAGTATGTAGAATAATTGTACCAAGTTTCGTTAAAATCCGTCGAGTAGTTTTTTTTTCTATAAATAACATACAGACAGACAGACAGACAGACAGAAAGACAGACAGACAGACAAAAATTTTACTGATTGCATTTTTGGCATCAGTATCGATCACTAATCACCCCCCGATAGTTATTTTGTAAATATATTTCATGTACAGAATTGACCTCTCTACAGATTTATTATAAGTATAGATTGTAACTAGAAAATATCAGCACATCATCCACGTAGACGAAGAAGAAAAATTGCATATTATAGAGGATAACTCATAATATTTAAACAAAGTTAGTAAAATTTTTATGGGACCACCACGCAACGTCTTCTACCAAATGAAAAAAGAATCACTTAAATGGGACCGGTAATTACGGAGAAATCGGTGAAGATAAATGAAAAAAAAAGATCCTGGTGCAATACATAACCTTCTCCCTTTTGGGAAGTCGGTTAAAAACTAATACATAATGTCAGCTGCGATTATGGTGTATGAACACCGTAATGACGTCATAGTTCTGTATACAGTATTGGTTGATATTGTGCACATAGATAAGTAGTTACTTAAATGTAATGATGACGTGAAGTTTAATGTTTGAATTAATTTGAAGCTGTTTTGTGATTGTTTATCGTTTTTATGGTCGGTTTAAAGACTTCACGCTTTGAATGTAGGTATGAATGAGTCATAAATTGATTATGTAAAAATGATAATTATTGCAGGGCAAAGGCCTTTTGGCATAGAGTAATGGGACCTTGGAACTGACCATTGACTATAGCAGTTGTATTATAAAAATATTAGTTTCCTATTTGGATCGGATTTTGTTAACAATTTCAAGGGTTTTAATTCTTTTGCACGAAATCCATATCCTTTTCTAAAATAAAAGTAAGCCAGTAAAAGTCCCGTCAAAATCGGTACAGCCGTTTCGGAGATTAGCTGGTAAAAACAGACAGACAGACAAAAATTTAAAACAAAAGTTTTTTTTTGTTATAAGTACCGTTTAATACTTTTATATGCATTCAGTAAGAAGTAGTTAGTTTGAAATTAGCAAAAGTCATTTCAATTTTATTTATTTGTATAAATAGAACTGGCCTTTCTCAAGGTATTGTCTGGCGATGCACTAAGTTTAATGTAATATCACTTCACGCCTATTATCTCCGAAGGGTCAGGCAGAGAGGTGTAGCTATTGTACATCCACATTTTGCTAGTAACGATTAAGTCCCATGTAAAAGGAGGCCAGCTTATTGCCATCAACCGAGTCTACATCCAAACTCCGGTTTGCTACGAAAAATCGTGATGAAAAAAGTAAAAAACAAACGTAATCGAATATCTAACATATTCGAGTACGTTTAAAAAAATAAAAATCGTTTATTTCAGACAAGTAAAAAACAAACGTAATCGAATATTTACCATATTCAAGTACGTTTAAAAAAATAAATATAATAAAAATCATTTATTTCAGACAAGTAAAAAACAAACGTAATAGAATATTTAACATATTCGAGTACGTTTAAAAAAATAAATATAATAAAAATCATTTATTTCAGACAAGTAAAAAACAAACGTAATAGAATATTTAACATATTCGAGTACGTTTAAAAAAAAAGACCATAGGGAAAGCAAAGTTGTTAGTAACAAGAATTTTGCTTATTTTGCGTTTGTTTTTTAATTATTTATATATAATATAAATTTTGCTTTTGTCTGGAGCCTCGGCTGCGTGGAGGTGGTAATCAAGTATCTAACATATTCCATTACGTTTGTTTTTTACTTTAGCAAACCGGAGTTTGGATGTAGACTTTCACTTTTTTAGTTTTCATTTTATTCCTCAAACAGGCCCTCAATTTAGTTTTAATTGAATTGACTCAACATAATTTTTCGCCTTCGTATATTTGATATTTAAATAACTTTTTCTAGAAAGACTAGTTTAGTTAGTTAATTAAAATTACAATATTTTCACAACTAATTGTTAATCAAAAAGTTCTATTTTCGTATTTCATTTGTAAGTGACTCGCTAGACTGTGATAACCGAATTTCAAGAGTTTTATCTTAATTGTCTACTCAACGTCGTCGTAGACTGGCTCGTTGGTATAATGGTCGTAACCGCGACTGCTGAGCAATAGGTCTTGGGTTCCAATCCCGGGTGGGGCAAAGTATAATTGAGTTTTCCATCAGGAATTTCTCAGTAGTGGCCACGGAGCCTGGATTTGTGTCCGGTTGATGGAAATAGGCTTGCCTCCTATAACATGGGACTTAAGACATAATTGGCGAAATGTGGGTGGGTATACTTTTAGGTACACCTCTGCATAAGCCTTCGGGAATTACAGGAGTGATGTTATGTCTTAAGAAATGTTTTTATTTATGCTTTTGCCTGGAGCCTCGGCCGCGTGGAGGTTGGAAATTATCTCATGGGAACATACTTAACATACTACCGGGATTAAAAGTATTGTCGTGTAGTGTCCTAATTCAGGTCATGGATTATCGGTATGCCAATCACCGTCATACCGGCTGTTCAGCCGGTATGACGGTGGTGGACGGTACTTTAAGCCTACAAAGCAGTTGCATCTTCTTCTTCAATGCATCTTTATTAGTGGTCATATCAGTATGAAATGTAATGAAAGGAGAAGGGGACTTTTGGGCCCAGCAGTTAACTAGCTGAAATGTGTATTAAAAAAACCGTCATATTTTTCTAAGGAAATTCACAAAATATGGTACCTGGTTTCTATCTAGGAAGCGAGAAAACTTAAATTAAGTTATGAAACTAAATAATCGATTAAATAATGCCTGAAATGTTAGTACCTAATCGATTACGAATAAATCGGTAAAATCTCAGAAAATGTATGAAAATCGAGTAACGAGTATTTTTTTGCGGAATTGATTCATAGCGAATCGATTTCCTTTAGTTTCTCTGCTGGCAATATTCCTGTCTGACATCAGTCTGTCACCGATTGACAGATGGCACTCGTGCGTCGTCGTTTTTCGTTCTGAGTGCGTACGTATTTTCCTTGTTTTATTGTTTAACCCCACGACCTCGGCTTTAAATAGGACTTTTGACGGATCTTGCATTTCTTAATTACCTGGCTCTCTATTTTGGACAAATGTTTACGCCTATCGATCGGATATTGACGACATGGATCGCTGTGTAAACTGTATGATTGCGACTGGTCGCAGTAACTCTATTGGCAGAAGAGTCTTGGAAGATGAGGCGATTTTATCAGTTATTCGTCGGTGGCGTGCATCTCAGCCTGTAAGTTGGTTACTGCGGGGTCGAATACAATCCCGCCATATAAGTTGCAAAACATATTTTGTTTACATTTTAGTTGACAGCTGTCGAAGAGGACGAGATTCAATATTGGGGTATTATTGTAATTGCATTGTAGGTAGAAGGAGTGTAGGCTGCTGTGCCCATGTAATGTGCATAATATGGTATCTCAGTTGGGCAAGATACCAAGAAAATATCGTACCCCCTGCACAATTCTTAGACGATATTCTCCTAATTATTGAAGATGAATAATATATATTTTAGTCATATATTGGTGTTTTATTTTATATCCCCCTGTCCCTTTTTTAGTTTTTAAAAGGTAGGTGCCTACTGCTTCTAAGTGCAAGATATTGAATGAAGAAACTTGTCTTCGACTGTAGCGACTGTCCGGGGCGCGAGAGAGCCAAACGTGTCAGATCTTTGACTCTTTACACACGCTCAATGCATAAAACCATAACACAACCAAAGCCATTCAAAAGTATTTCGTAAAAAACATAAAAACTGCAATGTTATAATATAACCTCACTTTTACTATATTTCATATAACTTGATTCCTGGATAGCCAAATTTCACCAAATTTTCAGTGAGGCCTTGTTATTATATTCTCTTACAAATAAGACCAGTTTGATTCAGTTAACACCTGGGCCCAGGAATGTATGGAGTAGTTCCCTTCTCCTTTATTTATTTGCTAGAATATAGGTACAAAATAAAAACATGGCAAAATAATTTTAGTCTCACTATATTCGACTTATCAGTCGTGCAACTATTTGTAGTACATGCATAATCAATAAAACAATCATATGAACCATCGTGAAATTACATCAATGTGTATGCACAACCTTTACTCCTATTAAACATGCTTTTACTAGTTTCACCGGTAACTAAACATCTACGTAAAAAGACGTAAAATTTGACCCACTTCCCGGTTTCCGATTAATCTGAAATTTTGCAGACATATTTAGTTTGGATGACAATGCATGGTAAACTAAGTGACGTCGTTCTAAATTCAAAATGGCAGACTCCAAAAGATGGCGGAATGGTTATTTTTATGCACTCCCATGATATGAGTATCAATTAAAAAGGTTTGCTGAGCAGAATACAAAAAACCGGCCAAGTGCGAGTCGGACTCGCGCACGAAGGGTTCCGTACCATTATCTATAAAAACGGCAAAAAAATCATATCTGTTGTATGGGAGCCCCCCTTAGTATGTATTCTTTTTAAATTTTAGTATTTGTTGTTATAGCGGCAATAGTAATACATCATTTGTGAAAATTTCAGCTTTCTAGCTATCACGGTTTATGAGATACAGCCTGGAGACAGACAGACAGACAGACAGACAGCGAAGTCTTAGTAATAGGGTCCCGTTTTACCCTTTGGGTACGGAACCTTAAAAATGACGTCACACCTACATTTAAAAGCTTGTAATTTTTTTTACAGCCTCTACGCTTGTTTTTACGATTAACTTTTAGAATCTAAGTACTTTCCACTCAGAATCCAGTTTTATCTTGACATTCATCAATATACCTTACACCTGTTACTTAAGGCCTACGTGCCATTTGTCACTTCGTTAAATATATCAACAGTGAGAACAGTAATGAGGATAAACTGTAATAAAATAAAAGGTCAATGAATCTTTTGTCTGCTCCGGAAAATGACACATATCGACTTTATGCATTTTACTAATGGCTAGTATTACAGTGACTTTCAACAAGATTTACAGAAGTTTGGCGTAGAATAAGTCAATGAAAATCATTTTTGACCATCCCGTATCAGATAAAATAAACTTCTTATAATGTGGTTTTGCTGTAGTGGCTTCTGTTCGTAAATAAATAAATAATATGTTACCTAAGCCCTCAGATGTTACATTATGGTAATCTCGAAACTGAACAGAACAACAGATTCATGCATTTAAAGCCAAATCTTGGAAGCGAAAGCTAGACCATGGCCCACTTGTTGGAACGTCCTATGTCGTACGTGACACCTGCACGTAAAATATGTTACAGACGCCGCGATTAACGTTCAGTCATCTATTGGACCCAAGAAATTTAATAACTCGTACCATAGACACGAAAGAAAGAGAAGCTAACTCGATACAGCATCACCCACGTTACGTGGTTGCGTTCCAATGGTCCTAGAATAAAGCCATAAGATTAGAAGGAACTCCTCGATGATTACGGGAAATTTGACCCACTAAAAGCACATACAGGCAGAGCTAATGACAGTCACATGATAAACAAGCAAACTCTTAACCTACAGAGCCGCTTAAAAACAATTCCAATTAAAACAGCTGGGCTACGAATCAGCCCCAAACCTGTACGATGTCGCAACCGGCCAAGGCTTTAGTCGAAAAGCAGGCTTTCGTCCAAGGTCATGGTTATGCAGCCCGGGCCCAACTTGAGTGCATTCTCGCAACAGAAAGTTGCGAAATCACCCCACCTACTGAAGTGCAGTTTTTGGGATAAAAGCTGATATTGGTAAATATTGTTTTAGTGTTTTTTTATTGTAACAGTTTGATCGAAAATAGTAATAAACGCTGTTGACAAATATAATAATCCATTTTGGCTTATAAGTGGTTGGTAGTTGATTTTGAAATTATGCTAAATTTGGTAGGTTATACAAACGAAATAATTTCAAACGATAAGTTTGTGTGGTAGCAGTTTGGCATTGAAAATGTGCCCGAACATATTAATGGGTTGGGCAATTTTCTACGGTATTTATGAAGATACAATGGCAATTAAGGGCGCAATGGTCAGGAACAGTTACTACTTGGAAAAAGCTACCGACTAAAATTATTCAGATTTTTGTAGTACTATTTCTATTTGACTTTTTAAGTTGTTCGAAAAAAATAATGAAGTTTTTAACTTCTACAAATGTCTAAAAGAACATGCTACGATTTTAAGTAAACATCGATTACAAAACTTTGCATATATTGATACTACTATAACAAGCCACGAGCTAGTGTTGCCATTTACTTAGCGTTGTTAGCACTGAATTTTATTTGACCATGACCTAGCACACGTCGTCAAGGTCTTACTGAAAATCAGTGAAAGTAGCTCGTGAACTAGAAAACCAGAAAGAAATAAAAGCTTGCCAGTATAACTAGGGGAGTTAGGAATGAGTAATTAGTGCACCCATAACCCATTTCCAATGGGATAACCTACGGGCAAGATTTTATATTTATGTTTGTTTCGGTCAAATCTTGCAACTGAATTTTAGAACAGTTACCCTCAACCGATTGAGCTGAAATTTTGCATACATGTTTAGTCTGGATGACAATGCATGGTTAGCTGACGTCATTCTAAATCCAATATGGCGGGCTCCCAAAGATGGCGGACTAGTTATTTTTTATGTATCCCTATGATATGGGTATCAATTTAAAAGGGTTTGCTGGGAAGAATACAAAATCTTATTTAAATGCTTGTTTTTTTGTGGCTTGTTTTGAGGAAAATTTCATGTAATCTTTGCCTGACCCACGGGTTTAACTCATGAGGGGCCTTTGGACAGTCATCAGCAGCTTTGGTGGTTCTAAGTTCCATCTCAGAGAAGAGTCGTAAACATGATCTGTAAAATATAACGCTGCACCTACTGTGTTTCCTCTCTGCTGCAATCTAAGGTAGACTGGTAGAAAAAGGTCAAAGGCATTAAGACCGCCTTTATACAGTGTTTTATTTACATGTGTATAAGGTTTAATAAATTAAGTAAAAAAAAAACCGGCCAAGTGCGAGTCGGAGTCGCGCATGAAGGGTAGAGTATCGTAGTCTACTACGATGGTACGGAACCCTTCATGCGCGAGCCCCCTTTATTTTTTTATTATTTGTTGTTATAGCGGCAACAGAAATACACATTCCGTGAAAATTTCAATTGTCTACCTATTACGGATCATGAGATATATACGACAGGACCCGTTGGGTTCCCTACGGGTACGGAACCGCTAGGCATCAAAAGAGCTAGATTTTCTTTGCTAGACTTTGTAAAGTAAACAATCACAATAAAGAACGAATAACGCCTACGCAATTACTCCATCCTTAACGTAAAATTAAATTGTTTGTTGTTTTTATAATAAAACTGTAAAATAATTGTCGTCGTCATCGATTGTTTTCCTAAAATTCCAAAGTTGTTTTTAAAGTTACTTTTTATATCTTAGTGTTATTTTGAATTAAACATTGTTCCAATTCGGACTAAAGTCTATGGTAGTATAAAAATAGTTTGTTACACTAGCGCCACCTGCCATTGTATGTGTCAACCTGAGTTTGAAATAAAAAACGTTCAGTCTCTGCAAAACCGCCACACGAGTTTTATTAGGTTATGGGCCCAGTCCCGCGTAAAGTAAAAAATAGTTAGTGATCTTTGTACAGCACAGTGAAAATGGCAGGAAATTATTCTATGAATGTCCCAAAGCTCAAGGGAAGGGACAATTACGATGATTGGGCGTTCGCAGTGGAAAATTTCCTCATCCTCGAAGGCATCGACATCAGCAACAGCGAAGGATTAAGCGCGCAAGATGACAAGAAGGCTAAAGCTAAGATGGTGATGACCATTGATCCATCACTATATGTACACATTAAGAATGAAACTACGGTGCATAGCTTATGGAAAAAGTTGAAGTCGTTATTCGACGATACTGGCTTCACCCGCCGCATCAGCCTACTCAGAAGCTTGATCTCCATTCGTCTTGAAAGTTGCGACTCAATGACCGCGTACGTGTCACAGTTAGTGGATACGGCACAAAAGCTAAAGGGCACAGGCTTTGAAATCAACGATGAGTGGATAGGGTCTCTCCTGTTGGCCGGATTGCCAGAAAAGTACGCGCCTATGATTATGGCCATTGAGCACTCGGGGATGAACATTAGTGCAGACGCTATAAAGACGAAACTATTGGATATGAGTGCAGATTCTGAAATTACAAAGTCCGAGGGTGCTTTTATTGCCAAAAATGCATATCATCAAAACGCGCGCCATAAGAGCAAAGAAAAAGCAAATGGCGGCGGTCAAGGTTACGTCAGTGAAACTAACAAGCCGGGAAAAAATGTCAAGTGTTATAGGTGCAAAAGAACTGGACACTATAAAAATCAGTGCCGATCTTATAATACGAATGCGAGTACACATAACGAAAAACAAATAAACGCATTCAGTGCAATGTTTTTGACTGGTGAATTTAGTGACAAAGACTGGTATGTGGACTCGGGCGCGAGCACTCATTTGATATCCGAATCAAACAAAAGTTTGTTGACAAATATTTCGTACAATACAGAAACTCGAGACATTGTAGTGGCAAATAAAGAAAGAGTGCCGGTTTTATGTTCTGGAGATCTGCAGATAACAACATGTGTTGGAGATTCAGAGTTTAACATAAAAGTAAACAATGTTTTGTGCATACATAACCTAACTACAAACCTGCTATCCGTGAGCAAGATCATAGCCAGTGGCAACAGAGTCATTTTCAACAAAAATGTGTGCCACATTTACAATCAGCAAAATGATTGTATTGGAGAAGCAAACCAAGTGAATGGTGTGTACAAGTTAAACATTGTAAAGTCGGGAGGGCTTCTAGTAGCAATGGCAGTAACTTCCAGCAAGACTTGGCATCGGCGTCTTGGCCACATTAACAAAAGTGACCTGAACGCCATGAGAAATGGTGCTGTGGAGGGCTTAAATTTCCAAGATAAGGCAGAATTTGACAAAAGTAATTGTACAGTTTGCTGCGAGGGAAAGCAAACTAGACTCCCCTTTCCCACCAGCTTGTCGAGAAGCAAGGAGGTTTTGAATCTGGTACATGCAGACCTGTGTGGGCCTATGGAAACTAAGTCGCTCGGTATGGCCAAATACTTTCTATTATTTGTGGATGATTACAGTCGAATGGCACACGTGTACTTTCTCAAATCTAAAGATGAGACATTCACCTACTTCAAGCAGTACAAAAACTTAGTGGAAAATCAGAAATCAACAAAAATAAAGATTTTAAGAACTGATAACGGAGGTGAATTTTGTTCAGCAGTTATGGAGAATTATATGAAGCAGTGTGGCATAGTACATCAGAAAACAAACCCATATACCCCTCAACAAAATGGGCTTTGTGAAAGATACAATAGATCTGTAGTAGAAAAAGCCAGATGCCTGCTATCAGATGCCCAATTTAAAAAAGGGTTATGGGCAGAGGCAGTTCATACTGCCGTATACTTAAAAAACAGATCTCCTGCAGCAGGAATTCATCAGAAAACTCCATTTGAATTATGGATGGGATATAAGCCAGATGTGAGCCATATCCGAGTCTTCGGCAGCATAGCCATGACACACATCCCGAAGGAAAGACGTCTTAAATGGGATAAGAAGGCAAAGAAACTTTTTCTTGTTGGTTATGCTGACAACACTAAAGGCTATAGGCTATATGATCCCATAACAAAAACAGTGACAGTTGCAAGGGACGTCATAATAATGGAAAAAGAGTGTGACAGTATGACATCTCAGATTACTATACAAGACAAGAGTGACATACAGGATTCAGTGGGGGAAAAACAGTCAGAAAATGTTCAGGATTTATCAAGTCAAGAAGCTGAAAGTGATGAGCAGATTGATGAACATGACGAAACCTATATTCCAGTAGAAGAGTTGAGTGACTCGGAGGACAGCTACCATGAGTCAATGACATTGACGTCAGAAGACAGGGAGGTTAGTTCTCAGCAACAAAACACTGAAATGTCACAGAAACGTACTCGAAAGAAACCAGATTATTATGGCTATGCAAACTTGTGTGTTATGGAGGACTTCTCTGAAGAAGAAATAACCCTGAATGACGCCGTGAATGGACCAGAAAAGGAGCAGTGGCAGAAAGCAATCAGAGAAGAATTGCAATCATTCAGTGACCGAGATGCGTGGGAGTTAGTGGACAGACCAGTGAATAAGACAGTTGTGAAGTGCAAGTGGGTGTTTAAAAGAAAGCTCAATTGTGAAAGTGAAGTGCGGTACAGAGCGAGGCTAGTTGCGAAGGGATTCAGTCAGAAGAAAGGTACAGACTTTAAAGAAACCTTCTCACCAGTTCTCAGGTATTCCACTTTGAGGTTATTATTTGCACTAAGTGTCGACCAAAACTTAGATATTGTTCACCTTGATGTCCCTACTGCATTTCTGAATGGTCTGTTAAATGAGACTATTTTCATGGAATTACCAGCTTGTTCAAACTTTGCAAATTGTGAGAATAAAGTTTTGAAACTAAAAAGGGCAATATATGGTCTAAAACAGTCTGCTAGAGCTTGGTACCAAAGAGTTGAGGAATTATTGCTAGAATTAGGGTATACCAAGTCTCAGTATGAACCATGTTTATTTATGAAATGTGATGGAAATATCAAAGTTTATATTGCTCTGTTTGTTGATGATTTTTTTGTCTTTTATAACAGTAAGGAAACTTGTGAGAACTTAAAAAGTGAATTAAAAGCAAAATTTAACATAAAAGATCTAGGCCAAATAAAAAAATGTCTTGGTATGAATGTAACAGTGAATAATGACTCTATTTCTATTGATCAGAAGGACTTTGTTGATACAATTTTGAAAAGATTTAATATGTATAACAGTAAGAGTTCAGACACTCCGATGGAAAATAATTTAAAGTTAGAAAAGGCTTCAACTATTTCTCAGCAATATCCTTACCAACAATTGTTAGGTGCTTTAATGTACTTATGTGTACTCACAAGACCAGATATTGCTTTTGCAGTTAGTTTTCTAAGTCAATATAATAATTGTTACAGTGAGATTCATTGGAAACATTTAAAACGGGTCTTGAAATATTTAAATAAAACTAAACATTATGGATTAAAATATGTCAAAAGTAATTGTAATTTAATAGGGTATGTTGATGCTGATTGGGCATCATGCTCAATTGACAGAAGGTCATATACGGGTTTTGTTTTTAAGATGTCTGGATGTGCAATATCATATGAGTGTAGGAAACAAAAAACAGTTGCCTTGTCCAGCACCGAGGCTGAGTACATGGCCCTGTCAGAAGCATGCAAGGAAGCAATTTACTTAAAAAATCTTGTTTGTGAAATAATGAAAACAAAAATTGAAAATGTACCAATTACTTTATTAAGCGATAACCAAAGTTCACAAAAATTAGCATCTAATCCTTTATACCATAGAAGAACAAAACACATTGATGTTCGGCATCATTTCATTAGAGAATGTGTCACTAATAATTTAGTACAAATATCTTATTTGCCTACTAACGACATGCCAGCTGATGTGTTAACCAAAAGTCTTTGTCATGTAAAACATTATAAATTCATAAATGGTATAGGGTTGACACAAATAAAATAAGTATAAATATATGTTTATGAAAATAGTAAAATATAATTTTATGTATTGTTCTAAAACTGTGTAACTTTAATGTAGATATTATTTTTATAAGTGGGGGTGTTATTTTGAATTAAACATTGTTCCAATTCGGACTAAAGTCTATGGTAGTATAAAAATAGTTTGTTACACTAGCGCCACCTGCCATTGTATGTGTCAACCTGAGTTTGAAATAAAAAACGTTCAGTCTCTGCAAAACCGCCACACGAGTTTTATTACTTAGCAGGTCAATGAAGCCTGTTTTATTTTAAACTGTCTATTTTGGTAAAACTAGTTCCGCAAGAGAGGAAGAATGCTGAACCTCAACTTTTTATAGAAGTCGGTTTACAACCGATTGAATAAAGTTCACAAGTCCGAGCAATAAAATGCATTCAGTTTCCTCAATAATAAATCAAGTTTTTTTTAGACGGACTTATTGGTCAACATTCCAATGGTTGAGATTGCGTGGGTTTTTCTTACTAGCCGATTAAATAGAACTAGTTTTCTTTGTTTTTGAGCTGTGAGTAGCGTAAAATGAGTCGTGGAATTTACGCTGCATTTGGTTTCATACTAAAGCACTGTTTGTACCACACGGCGACGCGACGCGACTCATTTTACGCGACTCACAGCTCAAAAAATTACGCTCGATTGGACTCACACTTAGAGGCCCATATCATACTAATGCATCACTGACAATTTAAATATCTGTTTAGATTTAGTACTGTTCAAGTTTATAACTACTCTAAAGTTTAAAAGAAGGAGCTGTTCATTCCATTTATAAAAGACATAATAATATTTAAATGAAAGAAATGTGGGTGTACTATTAGATACACCTCTGTCTAACCCTCCGCGGAATACAGGCGTGATCTCATGTTCTGTAATATTTTCAACGTGATAGCAGTAAAAGAAAAGGAGTCCAAGTTGAAGTCATTAAGTGCGAGTCGGACTCGCGCACGAAGAATTCCGTACCATTATCTATAAAAACGGCAAAAAAATCATGTCTGTTGTATGGGAGCCCCACTGAAATATTTGTTTATTCTGTTTTTTAGTATTTATTGTTATAGCGGCAACAGAAATACATCATCTGTGAAATTTTTAACTGTCTAACTATCACGGTTCATGAGATGCAGCCTGGTGACAGACGGACAGACAGACAGCGGAGTCTAAGTAATAGGGTCCCGTTTTACCCTTTGGGTACGGATCCCTAAAAAGAAGAATTTAAATAGAAGCGAAATTATAAAATATCCCTTTTTCTTTTATACAGACAATTTCCAGTTATAAGCACTGCACAAGAGTATCATAGCCATAACTAGAGCCGTTCAGGATTTTTTCAATAAAACTCCGTATAAGCATCGTGACTTCATTGCCTCGGATCGCGATAATGACGTGTGGTCCGGTGCAGTCCTAATAGGTGTGTCATAGTCGGAACCACTGACTACCTGCACCGACTGCCACAGATCTACAAATCGCCTCGCACTTAACGTGCTTTTCCAGTGATAGCCTAGTGGTGTGACCTTCGGACTGCCAAGTCATAGGTCTCAAATTCGAACTCAAGACACGCACCTCTGATTTTTCGGATTACTGGGCGTATTGTATAATTATCACTTGCTTCGGTGAAGGAAAACATCGTGACGAAACCAACATGCCTGAGTGATGTTTCTCGACAGCATGTAAAGCCAAGTCAGAGGCCCATGGGCGGCATAAAATCCTGACACCAGGTTAGGTCCTAACCGCACGATAAAGAAGAACATGCTTTCCGAGGCATGGAGGAGTGTAATTTGGCTGTTATTACAGTAGCCACGAGCTCACTCCATATAGAATAGTTGTAATAACTATAAATAATAATTCCACTTACATCAGTAATATTACTCCGTATGTAATGTCCGCTGTGTATTAAAGTGTCGATTTCGTCCATATTCTTGTCTCCACTGAGGCTTATCTGGAGTGAGGCGAGGCAGTACTTCCCTCGGACCGCGCCATCGATGCTGAGGCATTCATCATAGTCGCCATATTGGTTTCCGTTGCCGCTGAGGATGCCTGCCGGGGGTTTTGCAGTTGCGTCGAACACTGAAACGAAATTGAACCTTTGTAGTGGTGAAAGTGAAGTTCGAGTGAAAAATTGTGTAATCCTCATTCCTCAGCGTTGTTCAGGTATATTCATATTAAGAGAACAGCACCCCTGTAACCCCAAAGGGTTAGGCAGATGTGTGCCTTTAGTATATTTCATAGATTTCGCCAGTTATGTTCATTTCCTATCAAAAAGGGGCACGCCTATTGTGTAAAGTGAAATACGTATTTTGAAAACATGTGAACATGAGTAAAATTACAAGTTAAGCAAATAATTACGTACGTTTTATTAAAACCAGTACAATGGACTTAGAGTATCAAGTTTCATCGGTCGTTCAATTCATTGATTTCAGCTTAAAATTACGGCTTTGGTAGTAAGACATTATTATATTTTTTTTTATGTCAAGTACACAATTAATGTCAATAACCCCAATATCAGTCTATGATTACGTCACAGGTGTGTCACGGGTCTGTGAGAGGGAGTGATCCTGGGCAGTACTCCACCATAAGGGCCCACTGCTGATGGGCTGCGGGACTGTTCGAAAGAGATACCGCGGCCCTGGAACATAAAGGGCCAATGAAGGAACATGGGTGTTTTTTAGTCAGTAAGAGTCTGACACTCCCTGCCGCTCCGCCCAGAGCGGGAGGAGTCATTTGATGATTTCTCACCCCCCAAAAAAAAAAAAAAAAAAAAAAAAAAAAAGGGCCCACTGCTGATTGGTGAATGTCTCATCATGTCTTCGGATTTTCTGTTCTAGAACATGCCGGTTTCCCCACGATGTACAACTCATCTATACTAATATCATAAAGTAAAAAGAATTGTTTAAAAGTTTGCAAGTTAGTGAGTCTATGTCTAGGGGGTAATCTCCGGAGCTGATAATTCAATTCTAAAAATTCTTTCAGTGGCAGAAAGCTACATTATTCGTGGGTGCTATAGGCACTATTTTATTTATTATATCATGTATATTAACCAACCTATCACAATTTTTGCGGACGAAGTCGCCGGCGAAGTACTAGTTAGTCATAATATTTAAAGATGTGTTTTAGTACTTAATCATTTTCATTTATTGGTTTCAAAATGTCAATTTAGCTACGACCTTTATACAATTTTCTCGTCACATAACCCTCAAACGCCACGAGGGCTTTTCCGAACAGATTTCAATCGAATGCCTTACACACTCCAATCTCGTTCGTTGAACCTTGTATGTCAAATGTCACTGGTGAAATGACTGTGGGTAGTGAATACGAAATGTCGCAGCGTACGATTCAAGGATGCCATTGGCGTGACTCGAATGCACGTGCAGAAACGGCGAAAAAAATAAACGTTAGATCGCAGACTGACGGACAGCCCGCAGTTGCAGGGTTGTTTTTGTTTTAAATCTCTTTTTGAGGGTTGGGTATTGCGTCGATTGATGTGAGCCAATTTGAATGTTTTTTTTTTCGAAGAATATATGGCGAATAATATAAGAATGTATGGCGATGTAAGCATAGTTGTTTGTTGTTGGTTAAAGTGTTGTTAGTTGTTAGTGTAAGCAACAGTTGCAAGTAAACTTGTTGCCACACTTGCCACACGATAAACATAATACAACGTCACGCCTGTAATCCCCGAAGGGTAAGGCAGAGGTGTAGCTTATGGTACACTTACATTTCACAAGTTCTGTCTAAGTCCCATGTAATAGGGGGCGAGCCTATTGCCATTAACCGGGCCCAAATCCAGAATATGGCTAAGTTACTTAGAATTTCCCGTAAAACACAAGAACACTCGACAAACGAGACGGGTACCACTAAACTAAAAAACAATAACAAAATGAAATACAACATTCAACTACTACTGATTGTTTATTTCCTCATTGAAAAATCTAAAGATGATCTTCGTGACTCCACTGTTAAAGCATTAATCAAGCAAATCATGCAATGATGACTAGCAGACAAGATCCCTGCATTAAACTGCATATTACTAGTACTACCTAATGTGTATAACTTTAATAAATTGTTTCATAATATTTTTTAGCTTTGCTGTGCATTTAAGAGCTAAATAATAACAGCCACACACATCGCATGGTACGGTCAGTTGAAGGTTAAGCTGCGCTTGCGAAGGTCGGCCTGTGGATGGGTGACCATCCATTACATACCGAGTTTTCTCGTGTCTCGTAAAATAGATGATGATGATTATAATGATGTACGCACTTGTAGACCTAATCATTGCGATCATTTATTTGTATTGGACTACATATACTTATGAAGAGGGAACCTTCCGGCTACGGAGATATTGAAGGTCCAACTTTTTCCCGCGTTTTTTTTTGTAAGAATACAAGATTATAATATTATTAGTTAATTTTTTAGACACCCATGACAACGGTACCGTTGCAGCCATATGAAAACGCAATAATTTAATGTAATAATGTGCAATAATGATATTTAAATAATAATACCGTTTATGTGAAATCGTGCTCTGTCGTCTCGTGAGCAACAGAATGACTAACACAGCACGTGTTGCATTAAATAGCGTAGTTCTATGCAGTATTTCTTTAGTTTTAAATGGTTAGGTAAATTGGTAGGTAGTTTTGGGTATCACGGGGTTTTATTGAGTACTAATTAATGAATTAATTAAAGGACAATGCTCATGGAAGTATGGAATCCCGTACCATGCTGCATCAAAATCAAACCTTGTTTTTTATAGACTACACTGATCGTATTAACTCCTACAAAAATTATTTTTGAAAAAAAAACCCGCGTTTCAGAGTTATTTTATAAAATCGAAACTAACCTAAAAAGTAGGTCTATTTTTTCGACGCTACCAACG
The DNA here is from genome assembly GCA_950022335.1 of Eurois occulta. Classification (NCBI taxonomy): domain Eukaryota; kingdom Metazoa; phylum Arthropoda; class Insecta; order Lepidoptera; family Noctuidae; genus Eurois; species Eurois occulta. The sequence continues at coordinate 16,403,432 of OX465486.1, read as the reverse complement.
ACGTATTTTAACACACATACATTACATTATTGCTCTAAAAACAGCGTAATACACTAATATTAGTAAGAATTACGAGTTAAAGTAACATCCACAGTATGCTTGACTGAAACTCGATTTTATTTTAGACCTTTACATTGCCAATAGTCAGTCAGTACAGTACAAATGTCAGATGCCACAGATAAGATACCCATAAACCATAGAGTATAGTAAGTGCTATAAACTAGTCGGGATTTAGGGATGTAATCGATAAATCAAAATCTTTAGGCTGAGAAAATCTATTTTGTTGCAAATAGCAATAAACCAAACTAAATCGATTTGGTGTACTGATCTTACTTAATTGTAATTAATTTTAGAGTCCGCTCGACAGACAAGGGTTTGTTCAATTGAAACGGAACGTCATTTATATTCAGTTGAAACGGAACGTCATATAAAGGGAGTAAAACAATATTCATACTTTTAAACTCGAAAAGTATATTTCCAGTTCAAAAATCAAATCCCCGACGCGTAATGCCGTAAAAAAATATGAAACTAATTACTATAATATTTTGGTTTTGAGGCGCGAGACTTTTTGGTACCAACTTTGGTCATTCTCTTTTGCTGAGCATTAAAAAAAGTTAACCATAGCTGAGTTTATGGAGGACACCAGTGACATTTAGATTATTATATTTGACATTTAATTTAATGATTTTATTCTCTTCATTGGTTCAGATAATTATTATTAAAAAATGGTGGTTGTTTTTTGTGTTTTCAATGTAGATTTAAGTATGTTCTAAGTTACACTGTCTTAGGTTATTGTTATTTTGACATTGGTAATTGCTTGTTAGTATGTAAAGAATTGTGTGTTAGTATGTAAGTATTTGATTTATTTAATTTTAAATTTGTGTCTGTTTGTTCGACACAACGAAATATATTATTATTTGTATGCTCTCGAGTAAAATGTAGGTAGCGAACTGACCATCTTATTATAACATCCTATTGTAACGAAACCTACATTTACGAATAAATTTGATTTGATTTGATGAGGTCCTGGGTTCGATTCCCGGGTCGGGCAAAGTGATACTGGGTTTTTTCATCAGGAATTTCTCAGTAATAGCCACGGAGTCTGGATTTGCGCTCAATTGGTGGCAATAGGGTCGCCCCCTATTACATAGGACTTAAACATAACTGGCGAAATGTGGATGTACTATTAGGTACACCTCTGCCTAACCCTTCTGGGATTACAGGCGTGATGTTATGTTATATAGTAAATGTTTTTTTTCTGATACTTTGCTTTTGCCTGCAGCTTCGGCTGCATGGAGGTCAGAATATATCCCACGCCCAAGGGAACATACCACCGAGATTAAAAGTATCGTCTTGTAGTGTCCTAGGCAAGGTCATGGTTTATCCATATGCAAATCCGTTCAGCCAGTATAGCGTTATTCATTTGCGCATTTATAAGAAGTGGATATTATGTTTTTGCTAATCCTCCGCTTTTCTTTTCTGATTATTTTCTATGCGGGATCCAAGACAGTTAAACTGTATCTCTGGGACTTCATCAAGCTTCATTGTATCAGCGCTTTTCTGGTGGCCGCCACTGCACTGTTGATTCTGGCTTTCAGGAGTTGCCGTGGTTTGGGAATAGTGTGGCATGTTCACATTTATAGTTTTAGCTGTTGGATTAGGATGTTGTGAGGTATACAAATTAGCATGCAGCCAACGCCATCTAGCATCTGTATCAGTAAAATTCAAGGTTTCTAAGACATCACCGTCTAAATTCTAGAGGACTAGTGTTGGGTAACGGATGTTTGGTTCAAACCGGGGGATTTTGGGAGGATTTTGTTCAGAATTTACCTTAAGAACCGTTTTGTACGCGATGTGCGCGTGCGCCGCTGTTTAGACTACTGATCGACACCAGCTTTGTGTCAATGACACTATGTGATCTAATCTTGTTTAATGGTAAGTTTGCGGTTAAGAAAAAAAGAAACGGTAAACGAGTGAGTTTTTATCCGCTGTGCTTAAACTGTGAAGGAAAACATCGTAAGGAAACTAGACTGTTCTAGAACCAAAAATTCAAAGATATACTAGGTGTAAACGGACCCTTCACGAAGCTGGCAACCAAGCATTCTGTACGTCAAACTAAGTAACACTACACAAAAATTATTGCTGGGAAACGACTTGTTTTTTTTGGGGTGAAATATCATGTTTTACTTATAGTAAAGTTACACATTAAAAAAGTATTAAAAAAAAACTTGCGAGAAAATTGGAACTTTGACCCTCAATATCTCTTTAACTAGACGGTTTCCAGACACGGTTTAGAACAAAAAATTATCGCAATAAAGGGGAGAACAAGTGCTTTTTGGCTTCGTTAAGGGTATTTTTACACCCATTGTATTTTTACATACATTCATGCACCAACCAACATTGCGCCCGCGTGGTGGATTATGGCCCATCCTCTGACAGCGGCTTGTTTATTTAGTTTTTTTTGAGTGAATTTTTGGGAGATTGTCATCTGGTAGTGTACTCGTAGATCATACCATTGTTTTACTGTTCCATAGTTATAATTAACACTAGAAACGGGATATTTACCATGTCCACTGTTTGTTTCGAGTTTCCGATATTTCGGCGCTAAATAATGGGTAATAATGGGTTAAATATAATGTTAGTGTTTGACCAAATTGTTAAACTTTTGGGCCGATAGATGGCGTTGTTCATTTGTGGGCGTTTTCTGAATCTCGATGTTAAGATTCTCCGCGAGTTGACTAGGTCGAAAATGTTGTCAAGCAAAAAGGAACTTAATACACGGTTGTAAATCAAATTAAGTGGTTTTACTATAAATAACTATCTTCATCCCTGCTAAGTTAAAGAGTGCTGCAGAAGTGTCTTTCTGTGAAAGTTTGTGACGCCTAGTAAACGGGTTGTTCATATGGTCCTTCGAGTCGGACGGAAGTGTTTTGTGTATCAACCTTGGTCAAGCAAGTGGATCGCTTGCGATAATTGACCAAGTCCACAGCATCAGTAAAGTGCTAGTGGCAGTAGCATCAGTGCGGCGGCGGTGACAGTCAGCAGCAACTCCTGGGAGCATCAGCAGCATCGCGAGAAGCGAGCTACTGCAGACGGTGCCGGGTGAACGACATCGTCAGGAATCAGCAGCAGGGTGACCTCTTGACCTGGAGGAGGTGTGGGACGTGCGTGACGTTACGCAACGTCAATCTACCTGTGGACGGCTCATCAGATCATCAGGTGGTATCAAACGAAGTTCAAAACCGTGAGTGACCTTTCAATATAACTTAGTGCAATTTGTGATTTGGATCTTCATCAATTCGGAGTTTGGGACTTTATTACTTCGGATTTTAAAACTATTATTTTGGGACTTTAAGTTGTGTGTTTATGTTTAGTGTATAGTCGTGTTTTGAAGACTTGCAATTTTAAGACATTAATTATCAGTAATAATTAGTTATAATTATGGAATCGTTAAGTTATAAATTAGAAGACAACTGTTCAAGAATAGTCAAAGCTTATGGTAACTTTAAGAAATCTCCTAAGGATCGAATTACACGTCCATATGTTAAAGTAAGATTAGAAAATTTAGATAAGTTGTGGCAACAATTAACAGACGGTCATAGTCAATTATATGAAGCATATGATCCGCAGGAGTTAAAAACTTGTACTTATGTTAAACAAGATTGTTATGATCAGACCGAAGAGCTTTACATTCAATATAAAACTGAGTTAGAAACTATTTTAGAGTCATTTGAGGTTAAAGAGGAAAGTCACATAGAATATTCTAAACATGCACAAAGCAATGTAAAACAGTGTCAGGTTAAATTACCTAAAATTGTTATCCCAACATTTTCGGGAAAATATACTGAGTGGGTAACCTTTCGAGATTTGTTCCTATCACTCATTCACCACAATAAGTCTATAGATAACGTACAACGGATGCAATATTTAAAGGGGTATTTATCTGGGGAAGCGGAACAACTTCTTAGACATATTCCTATATCAGAGTCCAATTATGAACGGTGCTGGGAACAACTTAACGCGCGATACAATAATAAGAGATACTTGTCACATTTTATACTCAAAGGGTTACTTAGTCAGAAGAATATTAATAACGAATCAGCTGTTTGTCTCAAAGAACTAATTGATAAAACTTCTGACTGTTTAAATGCCTTAGCTAATCTTGGTATAGATGTCGGTAATTGGGACCTTATCGTTGTTCATATAATTTCTTTAAAGTTGGATCCAGAATCACGAAAACAATGGGAATTAAACGTTACTAGTGACAAATCGTGCAGCGATGAGATTCCAACTTTCGAGCAATTTAAAAGTTTTTTGACCAGCCGATATCGCGCTTTGGAATTTTTGACCGCGGGCTCTAATGCGGGTAGAGGTAAAAATACAGAGACGCCAAAAGCTTTCCATGCGGCGACTAACAATGTATCGGAATGTAAATGCTGTAAAGAAAACCATAAAATTATGCATTGTAAGAATTTTATAAAAATGGATGTAAACACCAAACGGGAGTTCGTTAGACAAAACGGTTTATGTTTCAACTGTTTGGGGAACAACCATTCGGCTAAGCAGTGTCTGAGTTCATCTGTATGTCGTGTTTGTAGACGCAAACATCATTCTTTGCTTCATCCCGCGGGTTCAGTTCATACCGATGACAGTTCGGATCGTAAAAATACTAACGTATCTCAAAACGAGAATGAGAGAGACGCGGCGCAAAATGCTAAACCATCCGGATCGACAGACTCGGACACAGTAGCAACGTTCTTCTCGGCTAACCAGTTACATAGGACAAATCAAGTTTTATTGGCCACGGTTCTAGTTAACGCCACAGCCAACAATGGTAGTTATCGTACTGTAAGGGCGTTGCTAGACCAAGGATCTCAAGCCTCATTTGTAACAGAGGCCACAGCACAGTATTTAGGTCTTAAAAAGACGCCAGTAAGGGGACATATTTCAGGATTGGAAGGGAACAACAAAATTATATCGAAGTTTATGGTGGAAGTTACTCTGAAGTCCATACACAACCCCAACGTTCAGCTTAAGGTGGCGGCGTATATACTTAAGAGTATAACCACCTTTTTGCCTGGTAAACAAGTTGTACCTGTAGATTGGGTATGTGACTTCCCGTTAGCTGATCCACATTATCACACACCAAACAGAATCGACATATTGCTGGGGGCAGAAATCTATGGGCAAGTTATTCAGGAAGGAGTTAGGAAGGGACCTCAAGGTAATCTGGTTGCGCAAGCGACTTCATTGGGTTGGATTATATCGGGTGTGGTGGACAAATCACACCAACCACATGACAATGTTTTGGTTATGCATTCGCATGTGGAGGAAAGTGACCTAATGAAGCGCTTCTGGGAACTGGAGGACAATGTTATGAACGACCATAACATATTATCCGAGGAAGATAAACAGTGCGAACGGTTCTTCGCCGAAACAACGCGAAGAGACAATAACGGGCGCTATATAGTAAGGTTGCCATTTAAAACTCAAGATGCAATACCTGCAGTGGGAAATTCTAAAAGGATCGCTGAAAAGAGATTGTCTTTATTAGTCACAAAGTTACGTAAAAATACGGACATGGAAGTAAAGTATCAAGAGGTGTTGGAAGAATACTTACTGCTGGGACACATGGAGAAGATACCTGAAAAAGAAATAAATAACTGTAAAGGAATTTACTTACCTCATTTTGCAGTTGTTAGGGAGGATAAGGATACCACGCAAGTAAGAATAGTATTCGATGCTTCCTGTAAAGGTGAAAACGGTGTTTCATTAAATGACCTGTTAATGATAGGCCCTACTTTACAGCCAACGTTAAGGCATATTTTAATGAAATGGAGAACGTATCCAATATGTTTATCTGCGGACATAGTAAAAATGTATCGTCAAATCAAGGTTGATGAACATGACGTGAACTTTCAGAGAATTTTATGGAAAGGAACAACAGATAATCAAATTCATGAATATCGTTTATTGCGGGTTACTTTTGGTACAGCATGTGCCCCATATCTTGCCGTTAAGGTGCTCCAACAGGTGGCCATAGACGAGAAGGAGAAGTACCCTACAGCTGCTGTAAAGGTTAAAGAAGACTTTTACATGGATGACTTACTTACGGGCGTGGATACAGTTGAAGAAGGGGCCAAGCTGTATTCTGAAATGAATCAATTAGTAGAAAAAGGAGGGTTTTCCTTGCAGAAATGGTCAAGCAATAGTGAGGAACTGTTGAGAAGTTTGAAAACTACAGAAAAAGATACTACAGAAGAAGGAAGAAAAATTAAAATAGATGAAGTGATGAAATTATTGGGACTTACCTGGGATCGAACAGTAGATGCGTTCCGCTACACAGTAACACTCCCACCGACGAAGAAACCTGTAACAAAAAGAATAATTATATCGGACATATCACGGTTATTTGATCCACTTGGATGGGTTTCATCAAGCGTCATAGTTGCAAAAATACTCATACAAAAGCTGTGGTTATCAGGTATAGACTGGGATGATGAAGTTCCAGAAACAATATTAAATGAGTGGCTTACTTACCGTGACGACTTGTGCCAGTTGTCGGAGTTACAAATACCTCGCTGGATCAATACAAAACGTCGTAACACACTCGTTGAATTGCATGGATTTAGCGACGCGTCCAAGATGGCTTATGCTGCCGTGGTTTATCTTCGATCAATCAACGATCAGGGTCAGGTGTCTGTTAACTTGATAACATCAAGAACAAAAGTAGCACCCATCAAACAAATATCGATTCCACGTTTGGAGCTCTGTGGAGCAGTTCTTCTGAGTAGGTTATTGGTTGAGGTAGCTCACACATTGAGTATTCCGAAGGAGAAAATTCATGCCTGGTGTGACTCCACCGTCGTGCTAGCCTGGCTCAATAGTCATCCAAATCGGTGGCAAACATTTGTAGCGAATAGGGTATCTGAGATCTTAACCACTTTAGACGCACAACAATGGTCTCATGTACGGTCCGGTGTAAATCCGGCTGATTATGCGTCAAGAGGACTCAATCCGTCCGATCTCAAGAAACAAACATCATGGTTTAATGGTCCTGCCTTTTTATGTTCAGAAAATATAGTATATAACAAACCTAAAGACATGGATACAGATTTAGAGGCTATAAAAAGCGTACACTTCTCGAGCACGGAAACAAATTTATGGGATCGGTTTTCAAATTTAACAAAATTAATAAGAGTGGTAGCGTATTGTCGACGTATGTGGATAAAGCGAAAGAAGGATCAAGGTGAAAGTACAGGGTTATCAGCGCAAGAATTAGCAGAAGCGTTACGTGTTTGTATCCAACAGTGTCAAGCAGAAAGTTTTGGAGAAGAAATAGAAAAGGTATCAAAGGACGGTTTATCAGCTAAATTAAAAGGACCCTTAAAATCGTTAAATCCATTCGTCGACGGAAACAGAATATTACGAGTAGGAGGGAGGTTACAGAAGTCGGAACTAAATGAAGATAGGAAACACCCAATATTATTACCAAAAAAGTCTAATTTAACTAACTTAGTCGTGGCAGACGCTCATAATAAAACCTTGCACGGGGGGCCTCAACTCATGTTAGCGTATTTGAGGACTAAATATTGGATATTGGGGGCCAAGGAACTGGTCAAATCACACATTCGGAAGTGCGTTAAATGTGTTAGACATTCGGCAGCTATATCAAAACAATTGATGGGGCAATTACCGGCTGCGAGGGTAACGCCTACAAGACCCTTTAAATGTACTGGGATAGATTACGCGGGTCCCATAAACATAAGAACTTCCAAAGGTCGTGGTCATCATGCTTACAAAGGCTACATTTGCTTGTTTATCTGTATGGCCACAAAAGCCGTACACATCGAAGCTGTGAGTGATATGACCACCCAAGGTTTTTTAGCAGCATACAGGAGATTTGTCTCTCGCAGAGGCCATTGTTCGGACATTTGGTCAGATAATGGCACTAACTTCGTAGGAGCATCAAGGGAGTTAAAGAAGTTATTCTCTGCGGAGCAAGCTAATTTAACAAAGGAACTTGCTGACGGTCTAGCGTCTCAGGGAACCAAGTGGCACTTTATACCTCCATACTCGCCTAACTTTGGTGGTCTTTGGGAGGCTGGAATCAAGTCGATAAAATTCCACCTTCGGCGAGTGGTTGCAGATTCAACCCTTACCTACGAGGAGTTGTCAACAGTCCTGACACAAATTGAGGCTTGCCTCAACTCGCGACCACTGTCGAGGATGGGTGATGATACGGATGGTTTAGATCCATTGACGCCAAGTCATTTTCTTGTAGGTGAGCCGTTGGTGGCCGTGCCGGAATATAATTTCGAAACTGCCACTTTAGGAAGTCTACGCCGGTGGCAACTGACTCAACGGATGATGCAACAATTTTGGCGACGATGGTCGCAGGAGTATTTAGTACTGTTTTTAAATCGTTATAAATGGAGTCATCAAACTCCTGAACCATCTGTCGGTACGTTAGTTTTGGTGAAGGAAGATGATTTGCCACCTTCTCGATGGCTCCTTGGTCGTGTGGTTGCAAAACACCCTGGTCATGACAACATAACTCGAGTTGTATCTCTACGCACAAAAAATGGTGTCATAAAAAGGTCAATATCAAAACTATGCATTTTACCTGTAATGTCCACGTAGACAAACAGATGCATTATTTAGGATGGTAAGATTTATTATTATTTATTAAGTTAATTTAAGGTTTTATCTTTAACTACTTTATTTTAAACTTCTGTTATTTTAGTTTTAACTAATGTTTAATGGTGGGCGGAATTTATCTGAAAATAAACAAAATGTAACGGAAGGCCAAATTTTAAATTTGTCCTTGGTGGGCGGAATGTTTGACCAAATTGTTAAACTTTTGGGCCGATAGATGGCGTTGTTCATTTGTGGGCGTTTTCTGAATCTCGATGTTAAGATTCTCCGCGAGTTGACTAGGTCGAAAATGTTGTCAAGCAAAAAGGAACTTAATACACGGTTGTAAATCAAATTAAGTGGTTTTACTATAAATAACTATCTTCATCCCTGCTAAGTTAAAGAGTGCTGCAGAAGTGTCTTTCTGTGAAAGTTTGTGACGCCTAGTAAACGGGTTGTTCAGTTAGTGACCATGACAGTTTAAAAACTTGTTCCACAGTTGCTTTGTTGGTTTTTCCATACTAAACTAGGCTTTGTTGTTTAGCTTGGTTTTTGTTTTAATAAAAACATGGAACTTTTTTATTATTGTATTTAAACAGGCAAAATCTACAAGATATTAAATATGTATGTTATTTAAATAGTTAGTCATTTGTTTATAATTTTTGACCACGTGTCTTTTTTAAATAAATTTTGTAGAAAAATTTTGTACACAACCAATATTAATTTATTGACGCCTTGCAGTGTATTATACTTTTTGATACTTGTACATATTTTTATTATTACTAAAAGTCTATGTATAATTTATAAATAATGTACGTACGCATGCATAGTAAATAAAAAAAAAAACAACTGCAGAAGTCAATTGACTAGGTACTTAGACATACGGGGAGCCACGTTTAACAATTACACATTAATGTATTATTTATCATTTATCATTACATATATTAAAAAAAACACACACGATAATTTAATCAGTTCCGTTTATTAGTGGGTTGTATAAATTGCTATAGTCATTAAGCAATCTGTATATTAGCTGATGATTTCTGAATCATTTCTAGGTTTACTTATGATGTCAGTTCCGTGATATATTAATGACAGATTTATCACTAATGATAAATGATGAATGAGGAGTAATCCTCATTTTATATATGCAAAATAAACACAAAATTAAATAAAAAAAAAAACGGATATTGGGTTGTCACGGTTAACTTTTTTATTTTTTAATGGTAGGTGAATTATAACCGTGACAAGATATGAGGTGTTTACAGCTATTTACAAAAATATCATATCATCCACATTGATGAAGAAAGAAAAATGCCTATTAAAGAGAATAACTCATAAAGTATCCCAACAAAGATCGATAAAAAAAAATACAAAAAATTAATTTATACGTTATTTTTTTTTTTATATATTTTTTTTATTTGAAATTTATACGAGACCACCGCGCATGTTTCTTCTATCATGAAAAAGAATCACTTAAATCGGACAAGTATCATGGAGAAATCGGTGAACACACATGAAAAATGCATGGAACACATAACCTCTTCCTGTTTTAGAAGTCGGTAACATGACAACGTCACGACTGTAATCTCCGAAGAGTTTGGTTACAGAACCCATACCCACCCATACCCATAGTGACCCACCCACCCACCATACCCACCCATACCCATACACCACACCCACTACCCATAGTGATATAAGAAAGGAATTTTCTTACATTTATATGGCATCAACCGGGCACAAATGTAGACTCCGTAGCTGATATTGAGAAATTCCTCGAATTTTTTTTTTGCCGAACCTGGGAATCCGACCCAGTACCTCATGCTCAACATTCACAACCAATAGATCAACGCCTACTACTACTATTCGTTATAGGATTATCATAATTAAACTCTTTTTATATCCCGTTACAATATGCCTAACAGTTAATTTATTAAAATTTTAATTTATAAAAAAAGTTAGAAATGACATTTATGTTTCTATAAATTAGATTTTGAGAATTATGTGAAAAAAAATCTAACCAGTCTTGTCTATGTCAACAGAGGGCAGTAGGTATAAATATATCTAGTACAGTTTACCTGAACATGTCTTTTTCTTTTAACAAAATTTGTTTTTCTAAAATAATTATTATCGGCTGCAATTCGTGGCCAAAAGAAATCATCATCTTCATCTGCCTAGCCTTTCCCAACTATGTTGGGGTCGGCTTCCAGTCTAACCAGATGCAGGTGAATACCAGTATATTACATGGAGCGACTGCGTATCTGACCTCCACAACCCAGCTAGCACTGGGTAACATGATACCCTTTGGTAAGACTGGTTGTGAGACTTTCGAGCCACTGACTACCTTAACGACTGTCAAAGATCTACAAATGACACCCGGGACCAACGGCTTAAAGTGCTTTTCGAGGCACGGAGGAAACTCGGTATGTAATGGGTGGTCACTCATCCACGGACCAACCAAGGCAAGCGCGGCTTTACCTGAAGATCGACTCGAGCGGCTGCTATTATTTAGCCATGAGCTCCCGAGCGGCTGCTATTATTTAGCCATGAGCTCCCGAGCGGCTGCTATTATTTAGCACGAAAATACGTTAATTTAAAGTTTTGTCCGTCATCTTTTTTGTCTGTTTTTTATTTATAAAATCCAGTTGAGGTAGCTTTATGTTCTTTACCTGCAGTTAATAGCAGTAAAGTGTTTAGAACTTTAGATGATAGACTATTATTTTTAACCGACAAAAAAAACCGGAGGCGGTTCTCGAGCTAGCGTGTTTTTTTTATTGATTTTAATACATTTTCGATTAACAATTCTAGTTTCCGTTGTTGAAGTAAAATAATAAAACTTATAAACAATAATTTCTGGTCTCAATAACTGGTTCTCTATTATTTAAATTTTCCGGAAAAGTCATGGAAAAATCAATGTGTTGTTTTTTTGACATAACGAATGGTGATTTTTCTTTATTAACATAATAAATGCGCAGATAGTCCTTTAAATATTTAATTATGTATTGATCTTGATCCGAATAAAATACCGGTATTTTAAAGAACTGAGTGACGTGGTTGTTGAACTAGTAAACTTAAACTAAACCATGCCAAGTTAATTTATCAATAAAATACGGTATAGTTCGAGACATAGGCTTTTAATTAATTGATATATAAAAAAAAACTGGCTTTTGCGGAACGTACTAACGGGATTAAAAAGTCAGGTTATCAGTATAGGTTAATCTAGGTTACGGTAACAAACATAGTTTACCTTCATCCTCCTTTTTAATTAATTATCAATCGTCAGCCTAAACACAAAATTTTAAGATCCAAACTGACAAACTTTCATACATACTTCTATCGCCTAATTTACCCCTTTAGGGATGGAATTCTCAAAAATCTTTCCTAGTGGATACATACTCTTCACGAAGAACACACCCTCCAAGTTTCATTGCTCTATGGCCAGCGGTTTCGGCTGTGTGTTGATATATCACCCAGTCAGTCAGTTTACCATAATAATTTTATATAGATTTATTAGATAACAGCGGTTTCACACATTTTGACCGTGTCGATTCTAATTTTAATTTAATTTTTTTTGTCCTGTCCGAGACTAATAAACACTTTTTCTTTTTTTATGATTTTTCAAGATTTTTCAACTCTGGGAGTCTAAAACCATGTACTTCAGTAGGTATCAGTCCATGGTGAATGTTTGTGTCATGGTGTGTCACACCCTGTACGTAGTTCATAAAGTACAGTGAAACCTCAATACAATTAAAAAGAAAAAGCTTAAGTCAATAATGTTGAAATGTATGAATGCAAAAAGTTTTTAAGCAATCGTGGCCCGACATTCTTTCAACGATAACAATGTATTGAATTGACATAAGCTACGGAATAATTTAGTCATCATTTTATATTATTTTATTGGTCATGTTTATTTCAATTATAGAACTTTCTCTCGTGATTTCTAGGTTATTTTGTTTTGATAAATTTAACTGTTTTAGCTAAAAATATTTCTATGGGATGTAGGCCTTGATAATTATTCAAAATACTAGCCGTGTTCAATGGGATTTCCGTTTTCCGTTTCTCTCTTCTCGTTAGAAAGAAAGAAAGAAAACATGTTTATTTGACACATGCCACAAAAACACAATATGCAATAAAAAAATGACTTTTTAGAAATGTATAATTTTTTTTTAGTTTTACCATGCATGCTCAACTTTTTTTTTAGAACCTAAGTTGATAACATAACAACACACATAACACAACAACATAGTTTTAAGCCTTATTTATTAAACTCGTCCTGTATTTCCTTTATATACGTATGTTAGTTTATAAGGTAAATATCGATGGTCCATTGTAGCCTGAAATAAACGATGTAGTTGTTGTTATTATGTTACGCCTTTTATAGATACAAGAAACTGCTCAGTCCGATGAATTAATAAATTTTAAGATTTTTATTTAGTAAGTTGGACATAATTTTTGATGGTCAAAAATAATTTATCTACGACTGAGATCAAACCGCAAACTGCTCTGCCATTTGTTGCATACTAAAACTAATGTCAGTCAACTCCAAGACTCATATACATCAACGGCAATTACTCTTAAATCACAAATTCACACTCCTTTCCTTCCACATTTCAAGAAGAATTTACATACCCTTTTTTTTCGGTTGGGTAATCATCAAATGACCCCCCCACTCTGGGCGGAGCGGAATGTGTCAGACTTATACTGACTAAACCCATCCATATTCCTTCTTTGCCTTTCTGTCAAAGCAATTTGACAGCTGCGAATCTAGAGCACACACCAGTGCAGCGCCTTGTTTTTCTTTGAGTTCCTGGGCCGCGGTATCTCTTTCGAACAGTCCTGCGGCCCGTCATTCATAACCTTATGGCTGATTACGCATTATTACAGTAACGAACATGATAATATCGGAGTAAGCAAATAAAACGTAGTGCTGTTCTCAGTCCACATGTCAAGGGAATGACAGTTCATTGCACTTTTGCATTATTTCCATGTGTTTGTTCCGAGACTGTAAATGATTTACCTGTAAGATGTTTCAGTTAGCTGGAGGGTATTGGAAATTCCAAATTCAAGTAAACTGTCGACTTGAACTGTATTTCTTTCCATCATCTACATCATCTTCCTGCCCTTGTCCCATTCTATTTGGGGTCGGCGTAACACGTTTTCTTCTTCCATTATCCCCTGTCAGAGGTCACGGCATCATTTACTCCTTTCTCTTTCATATCATTCTACTTCATATTCAACTGTATTTATTTCCATTCCTACATATTATTTATTAAGCCTTTCTGTTATACATGATTAAATTTCATATTTCATTATTTACCATGCAATTAATTGTATTTACATGACATATAACATTAAATTGACATTAACATCACGTTCAATATTATTATTACAATCACAATTATTATTAACAATATTATTGCAAAACGAAAAAAAAACAAAACAATATCTACATAGCCACTCATTTTTTTTTTTTCGGATCGGAACTCATCAAATGACCCCTCCCGCTCTAGGCGGAGCGGAGGGAGTGTCAGATTTTTACTGACTAAAACCCATCCATGTTCCTTCTTTTGCCCTTTGTGTTCCAGGACCGCGGTATCTCTTTCGAACAGTCCCGCAGCCCTGGCAGGCATCAGCCGGTTTGCCGACATCTCTTTGACCCCTACATAACCCTAAACACACTTTCATTTAGGACGACAGAAAACTTATCGAATTAGAGATAGCTTTGTGTAAAAAAATATATTAAATGGCATGTTCCTACATATTATTATTATTGTATTAAATCAGGTCCATCTAACCTAACAGACAGATTTGTTGCTGGGGAGTTTGTTCTGCCAAGATGTGGTGAAGTAGCCTGGCGGGCGGCTTGGTAGACTGGAGACTGTCTCTTGTAAACCTTGACGTTAAAAAAATAAGTGTTTCATTATCTACATCTTTGATTTGAATAAATGACTTTTGATTTTTATTTTGGTGCAAACGATTGTCTAGAATACTAATGCAGTTTTATAGAAAAGCTTGGGAGCCGAAGCTCTAGCACGAGTGCGCGGTGTGAACGTAACGTAAAATGTTGATTTTTGGGGTATTCCTCAAAGTGCAACTATTTTTAAGCGCAACCAACTAAGCACAACTAAATTAGTCCTCAAAGCGCAACCATTAGTTGCGCTCACAAATTCAAATTAAAAACATTATAGTTGATTTATACTGTCTATCGATATCATTAATGAATCCATCATACCCCTCTCTAAATTTCATCATGATTGCACTTTGAGGAATAAACATATAATATTTTTAATTTATTCTTATTCTATATTGCACACAAAATAACAAATTTGGATACATATTGCAATAATATAGCTTATGTGCAATGGCGAGCTTAACCCAGAATTGGGGTTTCTTACAGCAAACCAAATTTTGACTGCGAGCAGAAGAGGGTATACTTGGTGCAATAACATTTACAAATTAATTAATTTTATAAACTAAACTACTAGACTACTATTTAAAAGAATACTCCGTTTTTTGAATCGAAAATACAATTCTCCTATAGCATTTTAGTTAAATTGTTGGAACAAGTACCAATCAGTAACATCTATTAGATATGAATACATTATTAAAATTATGAAAATATTACTTGTTAAACGAGTATTTTTTACTTTTCTGATAAGCGGAGTTCGCTTCTAATTCAGAATCAAGTCTGTTACTAATTTAGGGAATTAAAACAAAACTAAATCAAAATTCTGTCGCACATTCAAAATGGCAGAGGTTTAAATTAACAAATGACAAACGTTTTGTAAAGTGCGAACAGAGCACATATTTCAAGAATTAATTCATTTGTCACCTATTAGATTGTTACTAGGTAGTAACAAACCCGGCCAAGTGCGAGTCGGACTCGTGCACGAAGGGTTCCGTACCATTATCTATAAAAACGGCAAAAAAATCATATCTGTTGTATGGGAGCCCCCTTAATATTTTTTTTTTAATTTTTAGTATTTGTTGTTATAGCGGCAATAGTAATACATCATTTGTGAAAATTTCAGCTTTCTAGCTATCACGGTTTATGAGATACAGCCTGGAGACAGACAGACAGACAGACAGACAGACAGCGAAGTCTTAGTAATAGGGTCCCGTTTTACCCTTTGGGTACGGAACCCTAAAAATGAAATATGACCGTAGGTGATCGTTTTGAAACAGATGTAGGTCAGCGGAACTTGAATTTTGCTGATTTTATTAAAACATACGTTTTTAATGAATAAATAAATAATTATGAATTTTTCGAACGGTTAAGAACGTATGCACTTATTTAACCAGTTCGCCAAATGTTGTAATTATGATATCAAATACTATAAGTCATAGTATAGTGCTGATTTTCAGCAGTGACTGAATCATTCAGTACTTAGGTATCCTCTTTGAATCTACTACAACTACTACTTTTGAATCCAGCATATAATATTTTTCAGGGACATTTTATAGTTTCTCATTTTCATTTTTTTTTCTTCAAAGTTCTACCACTTTTCTAGGTCATGCCGCCTTCGATTTATACGTTTGAATCTCGAAGTATTCTGTGTTTTGTTTATTGTAAATATTGTTCGTGTTATTGATTTTTTTTGGTTAGCTAAGTTAAGATACTATATTTTTATACACCTTTGTTATGACATGTGATTATTTAATCAATTAATGTTACCTCGCAATCGTCAGAAACACAGGATTACCTAGTTCAGGCACAAATCATGGGTGAAATTGACATAGATTTAAGAGAAACTGTATTAACGTTACCTAGTATTTTTTAAATAATATTTTTTATCATTATTATTCCATATTCCTGATGTTTTAGACTTGCTCCTCTACATAGTACAACTTTAAATAACTCTAGATACATACATGCCTTGCCATTACCTTGCTATTACCTTTCAATCATCCCTTTTGCGACCCTAAATCTAGATAAAAATTATTAGAGCTAAATCATCATCATCATCATCCTGCCCCTACTCCAATTCATTTGAGGTCGGCGCAGCCCGTCTTCTTCTTCCATACTTCTCTATTACTCGTCATCTCATCAGTCACTTCTATTCTAGCCATATCATCCTTCACACACGTCCATCCATCATTTGTTTGGTCTTCCTCTACTCTTATAGCCATCCACTTACTCAAAACTTTTCTCACGACATATTCCTCATTATTCCGTATCACACGTCCATATTATATGTTCATACCATATTAAGGGCTAACTAAGGAACTAAATTCAAAACACATCATCTGTGTAGCCTTTTCCCAAGTATATTGGGGTCGGCTTCCAGTCTAACCGGATGCAGCTGAATACCAGTATTTTACATGGAGCAACTGCCTATCTGACCTCCACATCCCGTTAGTACTGGGTAATACGATACCCCTTGGTAAGACTGGTTGTCAGACTTTTTGGGCCACTGACTACCTGTAACGACTGTCAAAGATAAACAAATGACAGCCGGGACCAACTGCTTAATGTGCTTTCCGAGGCACGGAGAAAACTCGGTATGTAAGGGGTGGTAGGCAAGCACGGCTTAACCTAAAGATCGACCCTAGTGGCTGTTATTATTTAGCAACGAGCTCCTCAAAACACGTGTATTTTCTCCAAATAAATATCTAAGGCTTTGACCTAAACATTCAACAGTCAATTATGTTTATATTTGAAAATCTGAAGTATTACGAAACTCCTTTGAATAGTAATCCACTTTCATTCATGACGAGTGTCCTTGCAGTTATTCCGAGTGACCTTTCTTTGAGAACGAAAGTTTAGTCAAATGTTACTGTTTGTATAATTTCGTATATTTTTAGAAAAATGTGGTTAATTATTTCTTTTTCATCTTATTAATATCACACGTGTTATCCTAGGAGGGCTAGGGAGAGATTAACTTAATTGAACATAAACTTATTTTATTTTCTAAAGTTATGAGAGATTTTATTAAATGGGACTGTTAAAGAGTTAATGTATTTATTTATTTCACATTGGATTTTTTATCAAAACTATATTTTTGCGAATAAACACGCGTCGCTGTGATGAATTTGTTAACAAATGTTGTCATAATTATACGATTCAAGAACAATCGGACCTTATTTATAACAATTTACTAATCATAAAATGTAGGTAAAATATTCTTAATCGGAAAATGTAAAAGAAAAATGGAACCGCTATCAACCAGCGGATGCACCGGCCGACATAATTTCACATGCGGATATAATTTTCGGATATGGATTAAATTATTTCCAATCATTAGATACTATTCCGGAAGTCTATAATAATAATCACCCCATTAATATTACATTATGCTTTTTTTTGTTTATGAATAAATTACCTTTAATTATTAAAATCTACCCTATATTTTTTTTTTAACAAAAATAAGTAAATATTTACTTTTCAGGGCCCACAGCTCCAGCCGGTCCAAACTGTCGAGATACTGCTGGCTATCCCGTCGGCACTGGTCGCTCGTCCCGTTGCTGGGCACCACAATTTTAGGGAACCTCTCCCACATTTCCACAATATTAAAACGTCCACTTTCATCGTAACTTTCATTTTTCGCGGCTAATTTTAGTATAGTCCCATTTAGAATTGACTCTGTGAGTAAACTTTTGTCTGGAAGTGTCAATTCGATGCACTCCCGCGCAGTGACGGTTGCGATCGCGAGGAGCAAGACAGCGCATGCGCGCGGCGCCATGTTGTTACACTGTATGACGGGCGGCGCTCAATAATTCGCGGGTATATCTGAACCGATCTGAACGAACGTACTTGTCACTATAACCCAGTGGATCGGACAATAGCGTTGAGTAATTTTTTTAGAAATATATCACTAATTAACTTGGGATTTTATTTGTTAGGTCACTTTGTGACCTAATAATGTGCGATGTCAATTGTTTGTGTTTATGACGTGTGTTGGTAGTGGGTGGGTCGGAGATATTGCTGTCGTCACTTGACGGCTCGTAAGTCCGTTTACGGCACATCGTGACGTAACGATGATAAAGAACATGACATTGAAATGTTGGTACTTACATAAGGTGTGGCGATGGTGGTCAAAACAAAAGTTCTGTTGATGTTTAAGGTAGGTAGGTGATAGCACTTATGATCGCCTCGAAAACTCTGGAGGTCGTTTTCTGTTTATGCCTCATGGGATAAGATATCATTAGATATAATAATTACTTAAACGGCGTTTAAAAATAACTTCTCACGTAAATTAATTTGCTAAAGGCAATTTATAACGTTGTCCAATTGTAGGGCAGATCCCTCCCTACATTGGTTTCGTCTTCTTGTAAATAACAAAAGTAGTTTAGTTGCAAAAAAAAGCATAGTTGATCTGACTAAATAAATAGTGGCAACTCTTTGACTAAAGGTATTTCTGAACTGCCAGTGATCAACATGAGTTAGTGACGAAAAACATTTGTGAGTCATATAATTATTTAATACAACTTGATGCACCCAAGACAGTACTGTCCAAAGCCCGAGGCATTTTCTACCAGTCGACCTTAAGGCGATTCAGATACAGGACAAGGCACGTTTATATTTATATACATATAGATAACTACGAAAATAATGATAAAATATGATAATACTAACGTAAGAGTTTATTTATTAAAACTGTATGCACTAATACCTACTCTATTAAAATAATCGATCAAAGCCTTGGGCATTTTTATCAGTTTGTATCAGTTTGTCTCTGCATGACCCAAAGGTCACCTTTGGGTCCAAACAGAGACAAACCGCCATATATGTTTACTAACACAAGTGTAGTAAAGTATTTGACATTGATGTTAATATTATAACAAGTGATTAGCATGGAGTTACGATGTTCGAGGACTTTCTCACAATTTTGTTTGTTTAAGTTTAGTACACCACTGTAAACATAGCAGTTATTTCATGGTTCAAATTTGGATTAGGCTCTTCGTAGGTCGTAAAAATAAGTAAACATTGCGAGCTTCGGGGCATACCCTTACTTAACCTGTTTATTAAAATTATTGCCCGACAGAAGTTAAACTTCGAGACCTGCACAAGTATACAGCGTGCAATTTTATGGAGGATATCATTGTGAGGAATACAGCATGCCCGATTGTTAGTACTAAATACAAGAGCTTCGCAATTGCGTTTAAATCGTGCAATTTTATGAGGTGAGGAATTTAGCATATTCTAGAAACAAAAAATCGAAGACGAAGAATGTGGCATAGAGAGGAAGCTTGTGTCCCAGCGCTGGGGACGTTTTTATCGAATATATTGTTATAATTGTCTAGAATCCGTTGGTCTTGTGGGCGCAAGCACGACTGCTGAGCATGAGGTCAGGTCGATTCCCAGCTCGTGCATAATGTTATTGGGTCTTTCCATCAGGAATATCGCAGTAGTAGCCACGGAGTCTATATTGTACCCGGTTGATGGCAATTGGCTCGCCCTTTATAACATGTGATTTAAAACATAACTGGCGAAATGTCGGTTTATTAATAGCTAATATATTTCGGAATCTTAAGCATGATGTTATGTTATGTCTAGGGTTCGAGTATGCATTGCACAACTCTCGAATCATCCGAAAAGTGCTAATGACTCATTTCTATCATCATGATGTAGCTAAATCATCACAAGTTCGATGACTTACTCGTAGTTTTCTTATAAACTTTTTTGTCAAAATATCTCATACGAATTTTTTCTTCACAAAATCATTGATGCCTTGAAAATCGTACTAATATTTATAATGATAGTATTGCGAGATAGGTGTAAATTTTTACGTCAATATTTACTTTGCTTGACCGAGACCTGAAAAACTATTTGATAATTTATCAGTACCGGTACATGTATCGTTATTTTGTAGGGATAGATTGCGGGCTGTTTAGATTAAAAAAACCGGCCAAGTGCGAGTCGGACTCGCGCACGAAGGGTTCCGTACCATTATCTATAAAAACGGCAAAAAAATCATATCTGTTGTATGGGAGCCCCCCTTAATATTTTTTTTTTAATTTTTAGTATTTGCTGTTATAGCGGCAATAGTAATACATCATTTGTGAAAATTTCAACTTTCTAGCTATCACGGTTTATGAGATACAGCCTGGAGACAGACAGACAGACAGCGAAGTCTTAGTAATAGGGTCCCGTTTTACCCTTTGGGTACGGAACCCTAAAAAGAATAGAACAATCGTATAATCATTTGATAAAAAAATAATGGGCCTAGCACGAACGCATGGAGTAAATGACTATATCCCGTTTGGTAACTTTCCCGTTTCACCAACTAGGCAAAATGCCATCGCAAAAGTGCCGTTTCGTAACTATTTTGATCTTCATAGATTAAGTCTCGTTTCGTCAACTTTTGAGTATGCGTGTATTCATTCAAATTTGGTAAACTTTTAGTTCGGCAAGTACAGTAAGGACTCAGGAGAACTACTTAGAAATACTACAATTTATATTCTGTACGATCTTAATCTCGCTATGAGAAAGCAAAAAACATCAATACAACTTGTAACCAAGTAAACAAATAGTTTCAAAAATACTTGAACTAACTAAACTTACATATTTAAAAAATTATAACATTGAAGTAAAACGTCAGAAATTGGAACAGAACAGCCATCTTAATTTTATAAAAGCCTAGTACATTTATCATAAGTAGGTCCTTCGCCAAGGAAAGAAAGGGCTAGCCAGATGATGATACTGCATGACTTGCTGAAATTTGAATGAACTGGAACTAAAAGTAAAACGAATTAACTAATTTCATCAACATCTCAAGTAATAAGCTAATCTTCTTCACCTACTATGTTAATTAATGACAAGACAATTTAATAGCAATAAGCGATAATATTCCACAGTTGATTGTTGATCAAGCGGTCGTGTTTGGTAACGGTTAATTTACTCCTACTTAACGCGTTATTAGCTTACGCTGCAAATAGAGTTATACCAGAAAATAATGAACTATTAAGCCAATAGAATCGCAACAATTTCGTAACCTGATACTCGACTTCTTGGTAGACTTCAAAGAAGACGAGGCAAGAATCAAAAGACATTTATTCAAAATAGAACGAGAATCAGAACTTTTTGAACGTCAATATTATACTGGGTGATTATATTATTTGTCTGTATAAACTGACAGTGCCATTGTTCAAAGAGAAGCCGCTGCAATACTATACGGTCAAAATGTATGGAATAGCTGATTTTATTTTAAATCACCGATGAATAATTTCTATGTGGGGGAGCGGGGGGGGGGTTCAAATGATGTACTGACTACGTGGTAACCGTTTTAGTGTTGGTGCCCCTTCCGTCTTGTACATGACAATCCCCAGAAACCTAGTCTAGTCCATACAAGCGTGTCTGGTGAGCATGAAACCCTGGGTGGTTTCAGGTCCTGTCGCCGGGATATGCTATCAGGTATTTCTCAATACACTCAACTGATTTCTTCGCTAAATTATTTGTAATCACGTTCTCGCAAACGGCTATAACGATTTCGATGGAAATGAAGGAGTTTACGGAGGCGAAAAATCGATCTAGCTAGGTCTCTTCTGGGTTATTTCGTTTTATCTATATTCACCCGAGAAGAGCTCGGTCGCCCAGGTCCTGAATAAAATAAGTCAAACACAAGTTTTTCAAAAATCACAACAGCTTCTTTCACAAGTTTTCAAAAATCAGAATAGCACACACCGGAAAAGGAAAAACCACACGTTTCTCCGATATCAAACCTTTCACTTAAGGTCCAAAATCGAGGCAAAAAAGGCAACATTATTCGGAAATTAATCTCATTTTATTACCACTACAACCAATTCTTATTCAATAAACAAAACATTCCCTAAACAAAAATCCGGGGTTTATTATTCCGGTTAAATGGACAGTTGGGTGGAGGGCAGAGGAGAATCGGCACTTTAAGGCCAATGTGTCTTTTATAGATAGCCATTTAGGCCCAGAGTGGAATCTATATAGTGGTGATTACGGTAGGGAAGAGCTTAGCCATTATGAGCTAGGGATGGGCGGACTTATTCGGAATCGATTTGGTTGGAAAAATCGGTTTGCTGTTGTATAAAATTTTATTTTCGATAAATTATGTTTTTTTTTGTTTTTAATTTTCCCAGCAAACTATTAATTCTTTGACTTCTTTGACTATCTTGTTGGTCTAGTGGTCGCAAGCGTGGTCGAATTTAGCAATTGTTTTTTTTTTTAAGTGTGCGTCCTTTGCAAATTTCTCGCCGGGCGGTTGGATGACACTTCGCGTGATCAGAGGGCTGGCTGTTTCTTTGGTCAAAGAACCATTAAACGTGGCAATGATGCTGTCTGTCTTTTGGGTACGTTTAATTATTCCGTTAGAAACTTCAATTAATTGATGTATCTATTTATTAACTACATTTTTTAAAGAAAAATCCCGAAAATGTACCTATTTGATATCGATTTTTAAATTTGTTCTTTTCTGATTTGAAATCGGTTGGACTCACATCACTAATATAGGCGACCCTAATATTTTTGGCTATTGTGTGGACAAATATCAAGGGCTCAGATGTTATCGTACTCATAAAAATATATTTTTATATCCTATCAATATTATTATGGCTCCTGTAATGGGCAATACTAATTAATTCCCTTAGGAATATTTATGTATTGTCGATTTGACCTTGCTTTTTCATATTTTTTCGTAGAGTTTTTCCTACTTTCAATGGATTTCCAATTTTACTTGCTGCTTACCCATGACACTTAAATTACTTATGAATGGATGCTTATCCTGTGATTATTTATTGTTTTTTTTTAATAATAAAGATTTTATTGTCGAACTAGAACTAGATTACATGGCAAAGTTTTATAAAATAACGCACAAGCAAATAGTTTCTTAATCAAGTTAGTGGGTGCCGTACTGCTCTCCTAGATAGGATAATAACCTGTGTTTAGGAGAAACAGTTCCGATCCCCGTCATAAATGGTTGATTCACGAGAGCACGTGTTAACTATGATGGTACATTGTAATCATTCGAAAGCTAAAAAATGTGTGAAAAAATTAGGTTCTTAAACAAAGGCAAAATAGAAAAACTTAGAATCTAGAAACATCAATTTTAGAAAAGCCAGCTTTATAAGATGTTTAATTGTTCCTTTTGCCCGCGGTTTGATTCATCTGTTTGGACTAAAAAGTATCTATATCTGTCTGACTGACTGAGGTAATTTTGCATAATTTTATAGGTATTTATAATATAGAAAGTATGGATGGATGTATTGTAGGTCTTGAAATCGGGAAACGTATTTTTCAGCTTAACGAATATCTACCTACGGAGACTTCAGCTTCATTGTAATGAAAACAATTAGATTACAATACAAAAATGTCGGAGTTCAAGATCCAGACGACAATTGCTTTGGCATTGACTGTGTGTTTCGAAAGAAATACCTGTATCAATTAACATATCCATAGGTAGATGTAGGTATGAGGTGTACCTGCCTAGTAACACTAATCTGTGAAAATTGAGTTTAATTTCGTTTTTTTAGGGTTCCGTACCCAAAGGGTAAAACGGGACGCTATTACTAAGACTTCGCTGTCTGTCTGTCTCCAGGCTGTATCTCATAAACCGTGATAGCTAGAAAGCTGAAATTTTCACAAATGATGTATTACTATTGCCGCTATAACAACAAATACTAAAAATTAAAAAAAAAATATTAAGGGGGGCTCCCATACAACAGATATGATTTTATTGCCGTTTTTATAGATAATGGTACGGAACCCTTCGTGCGCGAGTCCGACTCGCACTTGGCCGGTTTTATAGATAATGGTACGGAACCCTTCGTGCGCAGGTCCGACTCGCACTTGGCCGGTTTTTTGCGATATGGCATCACGCAGGTCAACCTATGATGCAGGGTGCCTTGAGTGTGAGGCCTGCAGCCAGGGGCAAATAGCCTAGGTTTTTGGGAGATATAAATATGTACTGGCCTTTATCCGTGGCTTCGGCCAGCGTGGCTGTTGATAATTATCTCTCGAGAGCATCCACCGGGATAAAAAGTAAATACTTTAATATTGATATGGGAGTGTGGATTATTTATTCGTCCGCGCGAAATTATTACAAAATATTACTACCCTATTTGAATCGGATTTTGTTAACAATTTCAAGTGATTTTTTTTTGGGGGTTTTTTAAACGTAACTCTAATTATTTTTCCTAAAATAAAAGTAGTCTAGTTTACTCCTTATTATAAAACCAAATAGGTATCTGCCTGTAAAAGTCTTGTCACAATCGGTCCAGCTGTTTCGGAGATAAACCGGAACAAACCGACTACGACTGTCAGACAGACAGACAAAATTGTTTTTTTTTTGTTATCAATACCGTAAGTATGTACTTTCATATGCATTCAGTAAAAATTTGTTATTTTGAAATTACAAACCGACACTTCAATTTTATTTATTTTTATAGATAGATAATTTAGTTAGCCTTAGTCGGTTTTCTTATGAATTTTGACGGATGGAGAGGGAGATGAAGGCCAAAGAAAAGATGGATGGATTGTGTGAAGACTGATATGAAAGAGAAAGGAGTAAATGATGCCGTGACGTCTGACAGGTGAGAATGGAAGAAGAAAACGTTTTACGCCGACCCCAAATAGAATGGGACAAGGGCAGGAAGACGATGGTGAGTCTGTTTTTTTTTTGCGTTTGGTACGTTCAGCTTCTCATCTTATTTTCATCAGATTCCCTGGTCCGAAAAAGTGGAATACAGTATTCATCTGTTTTAATTTTATCTACTGTTAATTTAACCGGGGTACTTTGATGTTAATGTCGAGAAAAAACAAAAACTAGTTTTGAATATTTTAGGGGACGGGCTCATATATTTTTGCCGTTCAAAAATGCTGAATAACAGCCTAATTTGAATACATTTTGATTTTGATTATTTGCATATATATATATATATACGTCGTCTACCAGTAAACATCGTAACGAATCGCTCCGTGAAAATAGTGATAATTTAACAGATAACAACCATAAAACCACGTTAAAAGGCAATCACTGTGAACTTAGAAGTGTTGTGCAACGTTATCATATTCCTAAATCTATATTGAGAAGCAGAAAAAACAAAAGAACTGTTTTAAGTACATTGGAACTTTGAGGTTAGTTGTCAAAACTTGAAAAATAACAACCAAAGTCAGGGAACTATACCAACACCATATATTTCAAACCACAGACAATCTAGAACAACAGTGAACGAGTAAAGTGAAGTAAACAATACTACCAACCAAACGACTCGAACTGGTGTTCGGATAAACCACGCGAAGGACACTTATAATTCAGCGTTTCGTTTCAAGCAGTTTCACTAAGATATACTTATAGGATTTTCCAATAATTTAATTATAACAAAAATGGAACAACAATTTCAAATATTTTTTGATAAAATTAAAATGGAAATGGACAAGCAAACCACAATGATTACGAACAGTCTTCTAGAAAAGATGGATGAAAAGTTACAGCCGTTATTAGAGGAAAATAAAAACCTTCAAGAGAAAGTTGAAGTACTGGAAAAAAGAATATACAAGCTGGAAAGCGAAAAGAAAAGGAACAATGTACTGCTCTTTAAACTAGAAGAGACCGAGAAAAATTCATTAGACCTGCTCAAAGCAGTAAAAGAAATAATGGAAAAGGATCTTAATATTTTAATTGAAGATAGTGATATTCAGAACATCTATAGAATTGGAAACAAAAACGAAGAGAAAATTAGACCTCTTTTGATCTCGTTCTCAAACTATTGGAAAAAAGTAGACATTCTAAAAAACAAAAAAAGATTACAAGATGTTTACATAGTAGAAGACTATCCAAAAGCGGTATTAGAAAAACGTAAATTACTACAGCAACAACTAAAGGAAGAAAGAGCCAAAGGAAAATATGCTTACATTAAATACGATAAGCTGATAGTGAAGGAAGACAACGCATTTAACATAGAAAAAAGGAAAAGAGAAGAATCTACGTCCCCTGGACCACACGCAAATCCTAAAAAGCAAATTAATATGGCTACAAACATCAAGACAAATAGAACGAATGCGTTCGATCTGATGAGAGCTAGATCAAACTCGATGTCTTCCGCACCATCAACTAGCAAAACTAACTAGCCATTAAACATCAGCTACCGGAAGCGGAACAACCCCAATCCGGCTGGTCCCCGTGGGGTTGACAGACCACTACCCTCAAAAACCTCCCCCTCCCTATCTACCCAAAATAAGACGAACAAAATACATATAGCAACACTAAATACAAGAACACTAAGAACAGAAGAAAGGATTATTGAACTTGAAGAAGCACTGAAAGATATTAAATGGGATATAATTGGACTCAGTGAAGTAAGAAGATCCGGAGAAGAAATAAAAGAATATAAAGATTACATATTCTACTACAAAGGAGAAATACAGGGGAAATACGGAGTAGGATTTCTTGTTAAAAAAGAATTTAAAAAATACATAGAAGAGTTCAAAGGCATATCGGATAGAATCGGAATTTTAAACATTAATTTACCTGACTTCAAGAACCCGTTCTCAATTCTACAGATATATGCCCCAACAGATCAATCAACAGACAGCGAAAAAGATGCATTTTATTATAGTCTCAACGAAACAATGCAAAAAGTAAATAAGAACACAATATTGATGGGGGACTTCAATGGCCAAATAGGAACAAAATCGGACACAGGAGAGTATATAGTAGGTAAATATGGCCAGGGAAAGAGGAACGACAATGGGCAACGATTGATAAACTTCTGCTTCGAACAGAACTTGAGAGTAATGAACACCTTTTTTCTCAAGAAACATGAAAGGAAATGGACATGGATGTCTCCAAATGGTAGAGATAAAAACGAAATAGATTTCATAATTACTAATATACCAAAGATTTTCAACAACGTCAGTGTGGTGTCAAATCTAAATTTCAATTCTGACCACAGAATGGTAAGAGGGACTATCGTGGGAAAGGACTTAAAAGCACAGAGACGAAAATTCCATGGAATGAATTCCAAGGCCATAACATATATACCAGAAGAAAACCTTAAGGACTTAAAACTATCATTAAATATGGTCGCGAATCGGAGTAATGTTCAAGAAAAATATAACATCTTAGAAAAAGCGCTATCAAAAATAAACAAATGTAAAATAAGAGATACAAGTGACAAACTCGGAGAGGAAGCCCGTTTAAAAATAAACGAGAGAAAAGAAATGATAAGAAACAGAAAAGAAAATCGTGAACAAATAGCTAAGATAAGTAAAGAAATTTCAAAAGCAATTAGAACCCATAGAAAAACAAACCGGCTTCATATAATAAGGGAACAAATAAATAAAACAGGAGGGATTAAAAGTGCTTTAAAACAACTCAAAGAATATTCAACATGGATACCGAAGACGATAAAGAAAGATAAAAACAACAAAATACAAACTGCAACTAAACGTCGACATATTTTACAAACGGCAACAGATTTTTACAAAGATTTATATACGGATAACATAAACGAATATGCGGACAAAAAAACACCAGAAGACTCAAATCTAGAACCAGTCCCAAATATTATGCAAAGTGAAGTAAGAAGAGCCATCCTAACACAGAAATCAGGGAAATCACCTGGAGATGATAAGATAACCAATGAGTTACTAAAAAGTACCATAGAAGAGATAATACAACCATTTACACACATATGCAATGAAATTCTGGATACAGAACAAATTCCTTCTCAATGGACATCATCAACAATAATACTGTTACACAAGAAAGGAGATAAAAATGAGATCAACAATTACAGACCCATCAGTTTGATGCCAAACTTGTATAAAGTATTCAGCAAAATAATATTACACCGCATTACTAAAAATCTAGACAGTAATCAACCCAAAGAACAAGCGGGATTCCGCTCAGATTTTTCAACAATTGATCACATACATACTGTCAAACAAATAATTGAGAAATGCAATGAATACGACCGCCCATACTACCTGTCTTTCGTCGATTACAATAAAGCATTCGACTCCTTGAAACATAATTATATATGGGATTCATTAAAAAACCAAGGAGTGGAAAGTAAATTTATTAAGATCATTAAGAAAATATATGTCAACAGCACAGCAAAAGTGAAACTCGAAAACATTGGAGATCAATTTAAAATACAAAAGGGCGTGAGACAGGGAGACCCGTTGTCACCAAAAATATTTAATGCCGTTTTGGAAAATATCTTTAGGCAACTCAACTGGGATACCCTTGGCATTAATATAAACGGGGAAAAATTACACCACCTAAGGTTCGCAGACGATCTCATTTTGTTCGCCGAAGATCCCATCACATTACGAACAATGCTACAACAACTAGCATCAGAGAGTAAAAAGGCGGGATTATCAATGAATACAAGCAAAACTAAATTGATGACAAATAAGACCGAAGTCAAAATTAAGGTGGGCGAAGATGAGATCGAATACGTTAACGAATATGTATACCTGGGTCAAGTCATTTCGGTGAAAGACTTATCGACGAAAGAAGTAGAAAGACGAGTAAACAACACCTGGCAAAGGTACTGGTCACTCAGGGAAATCATGAAAAATAAATATGTGCCCATCTCGGAAAAGAGAACCGTATACAACACCTGCATACTTCCATGCCTTACATACGGCTGCCAGACCTGGCCACTAACTCAGAAGATAGAACACAAACTCGGTGTATGCCAAAGAGGAATGGAAAGGAGCATGATGGGTTTAAGATTGAAAGACAAATGGAAAGCTACAACAATTAGGAACACCACAAAAGTAGCGGATGTTAAAGTAAAAACACGAACCCTAAAATGGAAATGGACAGGTCACATGATGAGGACACAAACAGAGAAGTGGACTAACAAAGTTACAGAATGGTACCCAAGGGACGGAAAAAGACGTAGAGGAAGGCAGATTAAAAGATGGGAGGATGATCTGCCTAAGGGTTGGAGGAATGTAGCAAGGGATCGACAAATGTGGAGGGAACTTGAGGAGGCCTATGTCTCAAGACAGCCTGACCTGGTAGCTGATAGAACGAACAAACAAAAATAAAAATTATAATTTAAGTTTAATTTAAGTAATAATTTAAGATTAGTTATTGTTATAATTTAAGTTTAGATATAGCAAACAATTAAGTGTAGTACTAAAATAATGTGAATACGAAGGTCAGAGTAAATAAAGGCTATTTTTATTTATTATTTATTTATTTTTATATATATACTTCAGTTCAAGTGCGAGTCGGACTCGCGTATGAAGGGCTCCGTACCATTGTAGTAGGTTATTATTTTTTTTATTTGTTGTTATAGCGGCAACAGAAATACACATCCTGTGACAGTGTGAACTGTCTACCTATTACAGATTATGAGATACAGCTCGCTGACAGATAGACGGACGAACGGGCAGCGGAGGCTTAGTAATAGGGTCCCGTTGGTGACTCTTCGGATACGGAACCTTAAAAATAGTGTCTAAAAAATTTGAGCTTATGAATTATGCAGTGATATAAAAATGGATGAAACGCAGTTGAAAATCTAGTATATTATCGTAAGAACCAGAATCTAAGTGGAAATAACTATTTAGTAGTAGTAGAGTATTGTTTAATAGCCTTTTTATATAAGAGTTGGCCTTCAACTCCAATCATATTTTAAAGATACTACACGAATCGGTGGCATTTCTCACTATAGATTTTATTACTAGAGTATTTTCTTATCTGAGTAGACATTCGATCAAATAAAACATGTGCGTTTGAACTGAAAGGCCAGACATTTATCAAGCATCTAGATGATGATTAAGCTTATATTAATGCTTTTCAGGTTATTTATTAAGCTTATGTACATCGACCAGGACTCAGTCACATCGACGGCGTTGGCACTGGTTTTGGACAGGTCCCTTAAAGTGTGGGAGTTGCAAAAAGGTTTGGGATTAGGCTTGGCCATCGCACCCTGCTTCATCGGAATACCCCCGCCGGATCAAGTTATACTTACATTGGCCCCTGTCAGCCCCGCATGATGGCCAGGTTCTGTTGACTGAGCGGCACTCACACGTGCCTAAAATTTTTGGAACGAAGTTCCTTATCGCGCGTTGCGAAAGGGGATTAGACGGAAAAAATTCAGACGAAAAGTTGTAACGACACTTTTTACCCGACTGCGCGACGCAAAGGAGGGTAATGTGTTTTTGCTATAGTAAGCTATTGTAAGCCGTGCGGCGTGCGCATGTTTCTCTGTCTGTCTCTCTCTCTCTTATAGAAAGCAAGCCCGATATTTTCGTTTCGTCTTTGGTCTGTGGATGGGTGATCAAGGTTAAGCAACGACTGCCAAGGTCTGTCTGTGGATGGGTGATCCAAGTTAAGCAACGGTTGCCGAGGTCTGTCTGTGGATGGGTGATGAAGGTTAAGCAACGACTGCCAAGGTCTGTCTGTGGATGGGTGATCCAGGTTAAGCAACGGTTGCCAAGGTTGGTCTGTGGATGAGTGATCAAGGTAAAGCAGTGGTTGCTGAGGTCTGTCTGTGGATGGGTGATCAAGGTTAAGCAACGACTGCCAAGGTTGGTCTGTGGTTGGGTGTTCAAGGTTAAGCAACGACTGCCAAGGTCTGTCTGTGGATGGGTGATCCAAGTTAAGCAACGGTTGCCAAGGTTGGTCTGTGGATGGGTGATCAAGGTTAAGCAACGACTGCCAAGGTCTGTCTGTGGATGGGTGATCCAAGTTAAGCAACGGTTGCCGAGGTCTGTCTGTGGATGGGTGATCAAGGATAAGCAATGACTGCCAAGGTCTGTCTGTGGATGGGTGATCCAAGTTAAGCAACGGTTGCCAAGGTTGGTCTGTAGATGGGTGATCAAGGTTAAGCAACGACTGCCAAGGTTTTTTTTTTTTCACTAATTAATCGAAATGAACTTCGTTCCATCCGGGTGTCCCTTGACACCTCTCAATTTTTTACATCGCGTGCTTATATCACGTGGAGTCAAGTTCGGTATGTTAAGATATAACTTGTTTCAACTTTCAACTGTGTACCTATTACGGATCATGAGATACAGCCAGTTGACAGACAGCGGACAGACGGACGGACAGCGGAGGCTTAATAATAGGGTACCGTTCACCATCGTTCGGGGACCCTTCAGATACGGAACCCTAAAAAGTAATTGATGATTTTCATCATTTTAATTTAAGAGTATGTATGCCAATTTTGGATTCAATCAACCCAGAGAATAAAAAGTTTCACAAAAATTTCAATCCCCATTTTCCCCTCATAAAGGTAGAATTTCTTAAAACCCTTTCTTAGTGGATACCTACTCTTCACAAAGAATACACCCTCCAAATTTCATGTCTGTAGAACCAGCGGTTTGAGCTGTGCGTTGATATATCAGTCAGTCAGTCAGTCAGGACTTTGAATTGTATATGTAGGTAGATATAGATTTGAATAGTTTATAAATGTATTGTTTTTTGTATTTATTTTAAGAGTTGGGCTTAATTGCCTGATGAATATGGTTATTTTCTGTTTTTTTTTTCCGTGAATGTCGTAGCGATAAAATGTGTTAATTATTATTTTTCTATGGAGCTTTTTCCGGGTTCATGATTTTTTTCGTAGCCACCTGTTCATCTATTTTGTTAGCCTACAAAGTGAAAATTAATGTTAATTTTAACTCGATGTTTATTTGTTATGGACTTATGTTTTAAACTTTTTATGAAAAAATAACTGCCACTCGGGTCGATCTTTAGGTTAAGCTTGCCTGGGTTGGTCCGTGGATGTCTCGGAAAGCACGTTAAGCCGTTGGTCCCGGCTGCCATTTGTAGATCTTTGACAGTCGTTACAGGTAGTCAGTGGCCCGAAAGTCTTACCAAAGGGTATCTTATTACCCAGAACTAACTGGGTTGTGGAAGTCAGATAGGCAGTCGCTCCATGTAAAATAATGGTATTCAGCTGCATCCGGTTAGACTGGAAGCCGACCCCAAAATAATTGGGAAAAGGCTAGGCAGATGATGATGAAAAAAAAAATGAAAACGGTTACTAATAAATGAACCTCGTACCTTTACAAACATTGTTTCAGTTTCAGTTCAGTCTAGTAAACTGCGGGTGTAATGTGAAAACCAAATTATTCCCCCTATAATTTGATGAAATTATTATAATTTGCGGTATCAATACCTCTTACGAAGATGAGTAAGTGTTCATACACACTTATCCAAATAAGCGGTGTACCATTGAACGAACAGTTCAATGGTACACTACTTATTTATAAATTTAATTTATTTTAATACTGACATTAGGCTAAGTTATACTAAGTACTACTAACAATATATGGATGTAATTCTGAAATAAAATATTTGAATTTGAATTTGAATACGCTGAAAGCCATATTTAATATAGAATATAATAACAACTGACTTAATTATGAGAGTAAATGTATTGTAATAATATGTCCATATTGTATTATTTTTGTCACTGAAATATGGGAAATGACAGCGTTTTTAGGCCTACTGGTATAAATACCCAGGGTTTATTTATTATGATTGAAAGCCAATTGATGATTTTTATTATATGGTCATTTTTCACGATGCGTTGGCACAAGCGAGTTTTACTATCTTTCATTAAAATAGTCGATATCTTGGGCTAGCAGGCCCAGAGACGGAGGGGCCGGGATGAGCTGGACTCCTTCATAGGAACTGGTTCTAATGTAGCTTGAAGTGCAAAGAGTGTAGAGAGTCCTTTGTCCCATAGTAGAACATCCCAGATATTTTAACTTATCTTGGAACTGTCCAAGGTAAATTAGTCGTATTTTAATCAACCTGACAAAACAACACGCCCCTATCCCCCGAAGGGTTAGGCAGAGGTGTACCCACTAGCACACACACATTTTGCCCGTTATGTTTAAGTCCCATGTAATAGTGGACGAGCCTATTGCCATCAATTGGGCACAAATCCAGACTCCGTGGCTGCTAATGAGAAATTCCTGATAGAAAAACCCAATAACTCCTTGCCTGACCTGAGAATCAAACACAGGATCTCATGGTCTGCAGTCGCGCTTGCGACCACTTAGACCAACGAAGTAGATACCAGTCATTGACTAACTACCTGACACTGACCTGCAAATTTCGCGGGCTACCTTAGCGCATCCTCCTTAAAATTTTGAAT
The DNA here is from genome assembly GCA_950022335.1 of Eurois occulta. Taxonomy (NCBI): domain Eukaryota; kingdom Metazoa; phylum Arthropoda; class Insecta; order Lepidoptera; family Noctuidae; genus Eurois; species Eurois occulta. Next base: position 16,369,754 of record OX465486.1, on the reverse strand, counting down.
TCTTATTCCCGTTGTCACTAAAACTATGTGATATTAAAATGAATGTCTAAATGGGTGCTCCAAATCGAGAAATGGCTAAGTCCACTTTTTCAGTTTTTGGTAATAAAAAAAATAAACATATTAAATTTTTTTGAAAACAAACCACAGGATATGTTGAAATTAAAATACCATTCAGTTATAGTACACAATATACTCTTTATTTTAGTATATAAAACAAAACATAAAAAGCATTTATAATAACTTTAATTAAAAAAAAATAGTTTTGGACTTATCATAAATCAACAGGACTTAGGGTTATCTTTCCCTCTTTTTAAGGACTAAGGAATTTAACAAAACAAAATTAGCATCTTTAACAGTATTCTATTAATCAAAAATGAGTAATAACTATTAGCCTTTAAAAATAACTAGGCCAGTTACTCTATTTCGTCATCCAATTCCTCAACAATTTGACTTTCATTTAATTTAGCCTGTTCCATAATCAAAGTTTCATAGAATTTTCTTGTGGTACAAATCGAATAAGTTTTAAATGTCATTAATTTTATTTTGTCATTCATTTTTTTTTATTTTAACTTACGGACTAAGGGATTTATAGGACTTAGGGATTTTCGGAACTGAAAGTATCGTCAATTTTAATTTTTATAGTTTTCAAAAACCCACTTAGGGATATCATAACAAAAAAATTGTTGGACGTATCGATAGAGAAAAAACGGCCGATCAACCTGTGTTACTAGTTTAAAAAATCCCTAAGTAGGACTTGGGGATTTTTCGAATTGGGGCACCCAATTTACACTATTTGTAAATTCAACTCTCGACGTGAAGCCCAGCGTTGAAAATCCAACAGTGAACTTCCATTTAGGCATTGATTTAGGTGTCGTATAGTGTAGGGAGGCCTCTATGCAAACGAGACCGTAACTAAATAAAAATTTGTATTTACCTTCCAATAGAAATAAATATTTGGTAAAATGTAAGGAATGAAATGTTAAATGCAATTTTAAAAGAAATGTTAAATTAAGTATTAAATAAAATGAAATGTCAAATGTTGTGTAGGTACTAATGTTTGTCCAATGTTAAAAATATTTTAAATGAAATGGAATATTAAATGAAATGTAAATGTTTGATGAAATGTTAAATGAAATGAAATGACAAACGATATGAAATGTTAAACGAACTGAAATGTTAAATGTAATGTTTAATGAAATGTTAAACGTATTTTTAGGTAGGTAACAATACATTTCATTTAACAGAACATACCGTATGTTCTGTTAAATGAAATGTTTTGTTAGGAATGTAATGTTAAGGCAAATAAAAGCTAAATAAATAAATAGTGTAGGGAAACCGGGGTTTATTTTGTTTGATAGGTAACTACCTAGCCCTTCGTGGAACTCAAACGTGTCGATGTAATAAGAAATGTCAAGAACACTCAATGGTAAGCAATTGAGTCATTGTTCACCAAAATAATGGATTTAAAGGTTTCGTTTGATCTACTAGTTCACCTTCGGAGTTCTAAAGGATTAATCATGGTAGGTACTCGGCAGGTGTTAGGATGGAGACCTATAAAAGGGTTAGACTCTAAGTAGTATAACTGTTTAGCAATCTCCAAAAACGTATCTCAAATCAAAGCTATCCTGGTACGCTTTAGAGTATTGTATCTCAAAACAAAGCTATACTGGTACGCTTTAGAGTATTGTATCTCAAAACATTTTTTTTTATTATTTTTACGGAGTGGTAAGACCTTAAATAATTTACCAGTTTATAAATGAAAGTAAGTAAAACTGTTTCTATCATCAGTTCATCACAGTTGTCTGAGCTGGGAGTCGAACGGTACGGCGGGTTCGTGTTCCACGCGCGCCTCAAAAAGATGTCAGCAAACAGGAGGGGCCCGTAAGGGCCGATGCCTGCCAGGGCTGCGGTACTGTTCGTAAGAGATACCGCTGCCCTGGAACATAAAGGGCAAAAGAAGGAACATGGATGGTTTTTAGTCAGTAAAAGTCTGACACTCCCTTCCGCTCCACCCAGAGCGGGAGGAGTCATTTGATGATTTCAAATCCGAAGAAAAGAAAAAAAAAAAGCTGGCAGTCGTACAGGTACTTTCATTTCATTGGTCTAGTGGTCGCAAGCGCGACTGCTGAACATTAGGTCCTGGGTTCGATTCACAGGTCGGGCAAAGTGTTATTGGGTTTTTCCATCCGGAATTTTTCAGTAGCAGCCACGCAATCTGGATTTGGGGCGGCAATAGCCTCGCCTGCCCTTTTTGAACATAACTGGCGAAATGTGGGTGTAATATTAGGTACACCTCTGCCTAACCCTTCGGGGATTACAGGAGTGATGTGTTACATATGTGTATATTTATTAAGCCCTCATAAAAATATGGTAACGCATTTAAGAATAAAGTATGTATTTTGGTCCTCTTCAATTTTGTTGTACAGCGATGACTTGTCAAAAATAATAAATCATGATAAAAGTCATTAATAAACCATCAAATCAATGGTCCAAGTAGTTCGTGATAACGAACTATTAGTGAATGACTGATGACTGGCCGCGCCACCATGACTAGCAACTCAAAAATGGATGAGTAAGTCCCGGTACGTATCTTATAAAATCTACTCAAACATTACCCTGATATTTCGTCAGATCTTGATAAGTTCCTGGTGCAAGCTGTTACAAGCTGGTGCTTGTGGGCCGGCTAGGTACGTTTGTCGAAGGACTGGTCAATATTCGATGGAGCGGACGAGTCCTGGAGTGGAGACCGTGTATCGGCTTCGCCAAGCGTAGTGTGCGACGCCGCGATAGGCCTACGACCTTAAAAGGCGGCCGGGTCGACGGAGGTCAAGGGTGTTATGCCGCAGATTGGGAGAGACTATGTCTAGCAGTAGACTGGTTAGGCTGATCTGCTGATTTGTTTCATAACAATAACATCACGCCTGTAATCTCCGAAGGGGCAGGCAGAGTACCTAAGAGTACACCCACGTTTCGCCTAACAGGGGGCTCGCCTATAGCCACCAACCGACCAACACATTTAGTTTATAGGTACCTAGTGATGACATGCAATCGAAATAATTGTGAAACCGAAAAGATATTTTCGGTTTTACAATAATTTCGATTGCAAGTTGTATAAAAACATATTTTATGCTAGTCCTCATAATGTGCACGTATGAATTTTCGATTCGGTAGATATTGCAGTCGGAAATTAAATAAATACACTTATGAGCTGCACCCATTTTAGCATGCTAATAAAAATAAAATTGTTAGCCTTTCCTTCAAACCACTATTTCCTTATGATTTTCAGACACTGTATATTTTTTTTTGTCATAGGTCAAAGAACTTTTTACGACAGTTTGAGCAAAAGATAAATAGCTCTTATAAGAATAGTTATTACTTCTAAGGTTTGCGATGATAACATAAACATTAAAATTAACAGTTCTCAAACTAAGATATTAAATGTGCATAGTTTGAACAAAATAAATGTTTTGAATGACTTACAGACGTCTTTGGGTTTCTCGTTTTTAGGGTTCCGTACCCAAAGGGTAAAACGGGGTATATTACTAAGACTCCGCTGTCTGTCCGTCTGTCACCAGGCTGTATCTAATGAACCGTGGTAGTTAGACAGTTGAAAATTTCACAGATAATGTATTTCTGTTGCCGCTATAACAACAAATACAAAAAAATAGAATTAAAAAAAAATAAGTGGGGCTCCCATACAACAGACATGATTTTTTTTTGGGTTTTTATAGATAATGGTACGGAACCCTTCGTGCGCGAGTCCGACTCGCACTTAGCCGTTTTTTTAAGTTTTGATTTGAATATGATAACGATAGTTTTGATCCCTAGTGATTTGTTACCAAATTTCAAAGTGACTGTTGTTCAAAATGTGGGTGTAGGTACTATTAGCGACACCTCTGCCCAAACCTTCACGGATTACAGGCATGTTATGTTGTTGTTAAGGAATGATTTGAGATTGTTTGAGAAAACCCACGTATTTCCGAACTACGAAAAATTGCATAGTATCATGACACCTGTTTTATTGCAGGGATAGTATACATATTACACCATGTTTTGCAAAAGGGGGGCAAACTTATAGGTAAGCATTAAAATTAGTTTTGACACTGACTTGGACTCTGCTTCTCTGACAGTCAGTTTCTTCATCAACAACTAAAGTTATCAGTAAAAGTATTAACTTTTACTTGACCATAGCTGGTATAATACCAAATGTGTTTCTTCGTCCAAGTAACAGCTAAACTAAAAGTAAATAGAGTTGCCATAACGTGTTATGATCTTTATTGAAAATAATAAAATACGTGTTTTTTACTACTACTAGTACTAAAATATTAAGATATAGCATCGGTTAGTTGCCCAAAAAAAGTAAATCCTGTTGACAGCGATGCGGACGAATTTTTGGACGCCCTGTAACCCTTTTCTACTTGTACATATTTATTACTATTATAGTTTTGTAGTTTGTAAATAATTTAATTATCTTTGAAATAAAAACGAGTTAAAAAGTAAATGTTTGTGAACATTATGCGCTGCGTCGAACTCTGACCGCACTACTCGCACGCCTGTCCCCACCCCCAAACATCGATAACAATCAAAACATAAGTTGCAAATTTTCCCTTCCCGTCACCATGCAAAATTGAAATTCCGGATAGAATATATTTTATTTTGAAAATTTCACATACCTACTTTTTTCAAAAATGGTGTCTTTGAAAGAAACCTAATTCGTAGAAAAAAATTGGAACGTGATAAAAAAGTCTTCCTGTATATCTCTGACAAGTCGTGCGAAAGTCAAATGTGTCTTTAAAAATAGGTTAAATCATTAAGTACGGACGGCACTTACTTTCGTAAAAACTCTAAGTCAATGACTATTTAATCCGATAACTTTGACAGTACAGATGCAATTTTATTAAACAAGGTATAACATAATAAACGCAAGACCTCTCATGTGATGATTCGGACCATGAAACTGAATAACTTTTGTTCTAAGGGGCTGTCTCCACGACCGAGAGAATCGCGACGATATTATCGTTGTTGCCACGTAGTTTCTATACACTCTCTGAGAGGCCGTCTCCACGAGCGAGAGAATCGCGGCGATCGATATTATCCCATACAAATACGTAATATCGCCGCGATTCTCTCGCTAGTGGGGACGGCCCCTAAGAGTTCTTAAAATTCGCAAAAAAAGTCGTTTTTTTTTTAATTTTTTTTTTTTAATTTTACTCTTTTTAGTTACGATTATTTAAATTAAAATATGGTCATGATAAGGATTTTAAAATCCTCATGATGAGCCCTTTAATTTGATACCCATTTTTATTTTTTATTTTTTTGGAGGGGGGGAAATCATCAAATGACCCCTCCCGCTCTGGGCGGAGCGGAAGGGAGTGTCAGACTCTTACTGACTAAAAACCACCCATGTTCCTTCTTTGGCCCTTTATGTTCCAGGGCCGCGGTATCTCTTTCGAACAGTCCCGCAGCCCTGGCAGGCATCGGCCCTTGCGGGCCCCTCCCGTTTGCTGACATCTCTTTGAGGCGCGCGTGGAAAACGAACGCGCCGTCGATACGGCCTGTCGTCATACGACGGACGGACGGCGAGCTAGCCCATTACTTACCGTCCACAGGCCCGCGCCTACGGTGGCCGAGAGCCATCACGGCCCGGTGCTTCTCCTCCCGCGGCGGCTGGGACGTGAGGCTCTCTCCCTCTCACGTTCCGCCGCCCCCTTCGCTAGCATGACTGCTTCGCAGAAGGAGGCGACGGCTTCCCATTCCCTCTCGCCTCGGACCATGGCTTGAACCAGGGCCGGACGCGAGAGGTTGCCGCCGCCAATCGCCGCTACGAGGACACGGCGGTGTTCCGCCCAATCGGAGCAGACCTCCACGATGTGCTCCACCGTCCTCCGGGCGATCCTCGCAATGATAGCACCCGGGCGTTTCCTTAATACCCATACTGTAGTATCAAATTTTTAAGCTGTATTTTAAAATTACTAATAGCAGACACTTCAATTTTATTTATTTGTAATTAATTCATTAAGTGTTATTATAGAATGTAATTAGTGGTAATTTTTGTAATAATATGATTTTTTGTAATGCCTGGGATCTCCCAGTCCCTGAAGGACAGAGGAAAAGCAGAAGTAATACACAAAGGTTAGCCATATTATTTATTTATTTAAAAATTTATTCGCTAGTTAAATTTGAGTTCCATAGAACAAGGGCATTCAAACGGGGACAAACTAAAACTGCGAAGTTCCTGATGGAAAAACCCAATAACACATTGTCCGACATGGTATTCGAACCCAATACCGCATACTCAACAGTAGAGGTAGCCTATGGATCTCGTTAATAACATTATCAAAAAACCTGCAACCAAACAAGTGGCATTTATTATTTAAATTGATAAATTATTATTATTTAACTGGTTTTACAAATTGATTCCATAGGTTTGTAGATCCTATTGTCACAAAAGAATCACACCATACCAAAAATTAAAGTTCAAGGAAAAATCTTTCCGGTGCTGGAGATAAAGCGGTATAATTATTCGATATAATTTACGCTATATTGCCGTGCCTTAAACATGAGTATTTTGTATGCAATAAATGGTTATTAATGCATTATCATTAACACTAGAAATGGGATATTTACCATGTTTACTGTTTGTTTTGAGTTCCCGATACTTATTTCGGCGGCGGTTTTGTTATTAGTACAATTTTATTATATTAACAAAATAACATTTTTAGGACATCTTCACTTAGCTTCCATTTATGGTGACTAAGGTATTTTATATGTTTGCGACGCATTTCGACCTCGCGGCGTAATTAAATCTGGGAAACACTATGTAAATAAACGATCATAATGATTTTGTCTAAAAAATACCTACTAGGTTTGTCGAATATCCTTGGAAGCTTTCGTTTGGCAGACTTAATAAATTATTTAAATAATGATGACGAAGCAAAATTATTTAAATGGCTACAATTGCCATAACTTAATTTATTCAAGACCTCGATCTTGCCACCTCATCGTATGGAGGAACGAACTCCTTGCAATAGGTACAAACTGTTTCCAGGACAACCCTTTAAGAACTTTTCTACATAGCACTCGTACCAGTAAGCGGAGAGGAGCTCGTTGCTTTCACTAGCTGATCATGAATCAGTGCCGTTATTATGATTAAAGTGTGCGTTACAGTGTGGAGTTCCAAAGAATGATGAACAGCTCGAGTTGACGCGATGCTGATGCGAATTTCTCTTAGGTGTTTGAGCCTTAACCTGATCGCCTAAAGACTTGGTATTCTCTGAAGAACTGCTTCCATAAACAAGTGAAATTCTTTCACTTGTTTTTTTTCCGCAGTCGTTGGAGTAAGTCGCATGTCGCTTGAGTGTCGAGCTTGTGGCCAAGAGTTTATGAGTAGCTTCTTCAAGTGCGCATCAAAGTTCTTGGCCAAAAGACCGTCGGCCGTAAAACGTAGTACAATGTTTGCTGAATCAACATCCGACAAGCTACAGTGGACGTCTAGACGTTTAATTAAAAAAGCATATTTTTAATTATTATTTATGAAACTTAAGGAAACAATAATAATGGCGATAATTTTGATAATGTATTTCTGTCTTAAGAAGATTATCGGAGACAGTTATAAATGAAATTCCTGTTTATTTTGGCAGTCTGCGTAAACTCTTCAGAGTTGACGGCCAAAAATTATTAATAAAAAATTGACATTTTAATAGGTTTTCTGTTTTAACTTTGTTAATAAAAATGTAATTATAATATGTGTCTAATAATAGAATGTCTTGTGTTTTTATTTTCATTGGGCTCAAAAACCTTAAATGTTTTAAAGTTTTAGAGGAGGGTTGCATAAAGTCGGATATGATAACATTAGTACTAATATGTTCAAACAAAATATTACATAATTAATTTATCTTTGTAAAAGGGTATATTCTCCGACAAATTAAAATTTTCTGTTGTAACACCCATTCACAAAAAAGGACCTACATAGATCTAAGTCAAATAATTATGCGGCGGAAACCTCTCGCGTCCGGCCCTGGTTTAATCAATGGTCAGGTGCGAGAGGGAATTGGAATCCGATGATGGGAAATCATCGGCTGCACCTGAAAAAAAGGCAAATATATAATTATAGACCGATTACTTTTGTTCCCATACTTTAAAAAATATTTGAGAAGGTAATGAGCAAAAGGCTTACTTACACATTTCTGAGAAACGTGATGTATTATGTAGTCAACATAACGGTTTCATTAAGCAAAAATCTACAACTTTTGCATGTTATAAACTAGTAAAAGAAATTATGGATGCTGTCAATAAAAAAGAAATCCCGGTAGCAGTATTTTTGGATATGGGTAAGGCGTTTGAAATAGTATGTCATGAAACCTTATTGTGTAAACTTGAGCAATATGGTATACGAAGCGATGCTTATAGTTGGTTCGAAAGCTACTGAAGAGGCCGACAACATTACACGGAGATTAAAGAATGTCTTTAGAAACTAACACCCAGAAAACCTTTAGGTCGCCGTACTAAGCAAATTACTGTGGTGTACCACAGGGAAGTGTCCTTGCCCCTTATTGTTTATAATGTATATACATAAACAAACTGTCCAACTCCACGAACCAATATACTATATTATTTAGATGATACTACCGTGTTGACAAAAGAGAAAACTCTGGATAACAGACAAATAGTTACGAATAAAGCATTGACAGATTTAATCTATTAGCTAGATAGAAATAACTTTAAAATAAACACAAATAAAAGTAAATGTATCACATTTTTGCCATACAATAACAACAAAAAAATTAGAAATGAAATGATACAATAATAATGACATAGAAGAAGTTAATAATATAAATTTTTGGGGGTACTTATGGACAGATGTTGCAATTGGAAAGCTCAAGTATGTAATGTATGTAAGAAAATAAACAAACTCTTATTAACACTTAGAAGGATCAAAAATTTAACAGACATTCATACAGCCTTATTGGTGTACCATAGCCATGTTTGTTCTATTTTAAGGTATGGAATTACATGAACTTGCCAGAGGGCATTCATAGTCCAAAAAAAAGTGTTTAAGGTAAATTTTCAATCTTAAGTGGACAGACTCTTGTAAACCTGTATTTATCAAACAAAAGCTGCTTACCCTACTGTCTCTATAAATGTTTGAAACCTGCAAATTTGTAAGAAACAACTACTCGCTTTTTGAAAAAGATGAAATGGGCATGTCGAAGAGGAAAATAGCACAAAAGCCACTACTAGACTCACTTAATAGACTAACAGAATGCGACAAAAATGTTTATACCATGGCGGTAAAAATATATAACCATTTAGCCCAAGAATTGGGAAGTGCTACTGATTTAGAATTTAATAGATGTTTTTATTCCATCAATGAATATTTTAAGTGTAAAATGATTAACCATGATCATGATCAACATATTGACATTACTTAAATAAACATTGAAACATTTTCATTATTCTTGCTAGTTTTTATTGACATGACATCATTATTTTTGATCGTTATTTTTAATATAATTTTTTTTTTAAATATATATAATTGTATTTAATTTTATCAATTGCATTGTAATTTTAATTTAACTTTAAAAATATTATTATTAGTACTTTTATGTTATTTCTAATTACTAAATGTATACTGCATGCTCTAGGTCAAGATGTAAAATCTAAATATTTGTACGGCTGAAATGCTGAATATAGTGAAACCCACAGATCTTAAGAACTTATGTTAGCTACGTATATTATTATTCTTGCAAAATAAACGTTTCATTCATTCATTAGTATTTAATTATTTCTTTATAAAACCAATTTCTGTATCAAACTCCTAAAATATGAATTTCACGTAGATTATCACCCAGTGCTGCTAAAATCGGCGATTGTATTGATCTTTCATACAAAACCGATATAAGATCGTCTATAGGTCCATTTTCGAAGTTAGATTAGTTTATTTTAGTGCCAAATAGTTATCTCATAAGCATAAAAATTATAAAAAGGTTTTATAGTTTTTATCCTCCACGCAAACATAACATGCCATGATATTATGCTAACACCTAGGTATCTTTAATACGTTGTAAGCTCAAAACCTGTAGTTTATCCTGTTCTTAGGTTAGTAAACTTGCGGGAATGTGGTAATGGCCTTGACCAGCCCTGCCTCCTGGGAACCTGTTGGTAATGGATGAAGGGAATATTAATAGACAAGTACTGACTGGAATGGAGGTCGTTGAACGCCGTGCACCTTTTTGACCGGGAATCGAACCCAGGACCTCAATCTCAGCAGTCGGGCTTTCAAACACTCGATCAACGAGGTATTTAATAAATCGTTTCAGTATTTACACAGGATTCAGAAAACTTCAATGAAAGTAGGTCTAACATATGAAAGGTTAAAAATTAATTCAATATAGGATAAAAAATTGTTGACAGCAGCAAGCTAATGCATATTATGTGGCGTCCAGCAGAACTTTCAAAAAGAAAAAAAGTCAGCCAGTTAGTGAAATGGCTGGGTGTATTAGGAGTGTAGCAAAGCATGTCTTAGGAGAAACGAAAGGAAGGGGTACGATAGATAGGGATACATGGTGGTGGTCGACAGAAATCCAGAATGTGTTGAAGGAAAAAAAGAAGGAAATTCAAGGAATGGCAGAGTCTTGAAGTTGCAAGTGTTAGTAGAAGAGTCAGTATGATGCTCTTAAGAAAAAAGCAAAGAAAGCTGTGGCCATGGCTAGACCAAGGCCCAAGACAAGCTTTATGTCACTTTGGATAGCACAGCAGGCCAAAAACAACGATATCCTGCTAGAGCTAGAGAGGGAAACGCGAGGGATGTATGTCAGATTAAATGCGTAAAAGATGAAGCTGGAATGGTTCTTTCGGATGATGAGGAAATTATGTATAGGTGGAAACGATGGATGGATTGTGTGAGGAATGATATGACAGCTAAAGAAGTAAATGATTGCGTGACTTCACAGAGGAAAATGGAAGAAAAAACGTGTTGCGCCGACTCCAAATAACATGGGACAAGGGCAGGAATATGATTAAGTCAGCCAGTTAGTGAGTTGAAGTTAGGTGCCCGTTGCAAAACGTAGATCTCTATGGAGAAGATCGGGCAGAAAAACTCCTTTAAGAGACGTGAACTGACGTTGTCATCGTCAGCGTGCTTACTAAAATATTTATATTTATTGACACACACAAGTTAGGTAACATACAAACATAGACAAACAAGATACATGAGCAAAGTTAAATGAGTACAAAAGATGAAGTAGCCGTGGGCCCAAAACTAGGCACAGCCTGTATCTTGGTGGCCCAATTTCAGCAGTGCTCCAAGATACAGGCTGAAAAGTATGACTTGATTTTTTCTCAAGTTAAAAACCTAAATCGCCTAAACCCTGTATCGGATTTAAAAACTAACTAAGCAGAACTAGCTGTACCGTCAAGTTTAATAATGTCAAAGAAGCATTATTAATTATTAAAAACCTTAACGTGTAGACCAGTTTTTCTTGTTACTTAAAGCAGGTTCTACATATCTATATACATATAATAAAACTGTAGAAAAGTCGTTTTTGTACATCGAAAAAAATTCCAAAAAAAATAGCCAGGGTGTTAAAGGACAACCAATAGAACCCATTTCCAGCATTTTTAGAATTTTTGTCTGTTTGTCTGTTTGTCTGTTTGTCTGTGTATTTGTTCGGGCATCACGTAAAATGTACAAAAGCAATGTAGATAACTTTTATACACAACGATTGAGCGTAACTTGGAGTAACATTTAGTTTTTGTTGCATTGCAATCGGTTCAGTCTATCAAAAGATATTTGAATTTAAAGTGTTACAGAAGTAAAATTAGGGTTATGTGCAGTTGGTCTCACAACTTCCCGTAACTTTTATACACAACAATATGTGCGTAAATTGAAGTAATTGAACATTAAGTTTTTTGATTCATCGTAATCAGTTCACACCTTATAAATAGAAAGAAAGAAAAATGAAAATTAATAAAATTATAATAGTGTTTCCGAAGTAAAATATTAAAACAGCGCCATCTATCGAACTCAGACTGGACTATATCTAGATAACAACTGCGTGCAGCACTGAATATAGATATTCAATAGATGGCATTGTGCGTGTGACGTTATTTTCTGATTGAGGCATGTTTAACTAAATACTGATGGAGAAATTCCTGACCTATAGGGTACGTGAAATTTGTCACAACAGGTCCTTATTGACTATTAAAGAGATAGTTATAAGTATACCAGGGAACCCGATCAGTCAATACGGTTTGCCCACACCGACAGTCGATGGGGAACGTATTAACAGAGAGTACGTATCAGAAATTAGTTATCATCCCGTGGAACTCACAGTAATTTTACAAAATGGCTGCGCAAAGACAGAGAATCAGCGCCAGACGTTTGATAGGGTATGCTGCAGTGTAGAAAACGCCTCGGGTGAAATCCTGTTTTTAGACGCACCGGGCGGAACAGGTAAAACTTTGGGAGTATGAAGAACAGAGTGTAAAGCTCTTCAACCCCCATTGAAAAGGGAGGATCCTCCGACCAGACGGGTGTTATATCTGGTGGGCTACTGCCCTACAGTTGTTGTCGGGTTCTTCTATATAGTCTTAAGTCGCGAATAACTTTACTTGCGCGATGCAGAATTTAGATATATTTAGATTTTTAGTTTATCCTCTGCGTCATAGATGGCGCTGTAGTACTTTTTGTAGTGCCGCTACATCACTCCCCCGCGGAGACTAGGGTTGGTAGTAGAATGAGTCGTTGATTGCCAGGCCAGTGGAAAGTCGTTGCCGCATTGTTCACGGTGAGTCGGAACTGTCTGCGGCGGTAGTGCGAACCCCTTTAGTCGGGGTCACCACTGCATGTGCTCCGTTGCGTCGGACGTGGTACAGCGCCGCGATGTGGCTGACTGCTCGCATCGACCGGGAGGTACAGCTCTCAACCGGCCGAAAGTGCAGTGCCAAGGTAGCTTTATGAGGCTGAGGGTGCTGACCAGGAATTTGCTTCCGCTGCATGCTGGTGGTCAGGAATACCCATTTTGAAGCTGGCTGGCTATATGACTCGCTGCTCGAAAACTTGAGGAAGTTTGAGGAAGCTTGAGGAAGTGATGTTGATGACGTCACATTGCTCGAAGGCTGCGCTGACGTCCATTTCGGGGTCACCAATTTGGGGGTATGGAGAACAGGGTGTAAAGCTCTTCAACCACCATTGAAAAGGGAGGATCCTCCGATCAGACGGGTGTTATGTCTGGTGGGCTACTGCCCAACAGTTGTTGTCGGGTTCTTCTGTATAGTCTTAAGTTACAAATAACTTTACTTGCGCGGTGCAGAATTTAGATATATTTCGAGTTTTAGTTCATCCTCTGCGTCATAGATGGCGCTGTAGTACTTTTTGTTCTATGTTGCTGAAGTACTTTTTGTAGTGCCGCTACAGAACCAAAATAAAATTTCCCTTGCCGTCGCCTCTTCAGGGATAGCATCCACATTATTGCCTGGAGGAAAAACGGCAGACACGACATTTATAATTCCTATCGACTTAGACCGCACGGAAAGCCCGGTTTGCAACATATCGCGAAATAGCGATAAAGCAAGGGTTTTATGCGATTGTGTTTTAATTTTTTGGGACGAGTGCACTATGGCAAACCGCAAAGCTGTAGAAGCAGTGAATAGAACTTTACAGGTCATAAAGCAAAATGACCGGCCGATGGGAGCCATCACGGTGCTGTTCTGCGGTGATTTTCGGCAGACACTCCCGATAGTACCCCGAGGAACGAGAGCCGGAGAAATTGCTGCCTGTCTGAAGAGTTCTGTTTTATGGCGCAATATATCATCTACACACCTGAGTGTACATACACAGGCTGCACTAAAAGTATCGGGAATGGAATATTTCCACTGTTCCTGTCATATTAAAATCTTTTTAATTGAAAACTCCTTGGTTTTAAAAATCGAATACCATTTATTTATTTTAAAAAAAGATTCTCGGTCTTGTCACAAGGCTTTGTCAAACTTGTTTAGTCGTTGAGAAAATGGAATTGACTCGAGAAAATTCAAGAGCGATGATTTATTATGACTTTCGAAGTGGTTTAACACAAAAACAGTGTGTTCACCGGATGATTTCTGCATTTGGTGATGAAGCCCCATCCAAAACCACCATTTACCGCTGGTTTGCTGAATTTCAACGTGGACGTGTCAAACTCAGTGATGATCCCCGTCAAGGTCGTCCAAAAACTGCAGTCACCCAAGAAAACGTTGATGCTGTGCGTAAGCTGATTCAGGAAGATCGACATGTGACATACCGCGAAATTCAGGCAACTTTAGACATTGGCATGAGTCAAATACAAATAATCTTGCATGAACAATTAGGTGTAAAAAAGTTGTTTTCCCGATGGATACCGCATTCGCTCTGTGAAGAGCAAAAAGCGGCTCGCGTTACTTGGTGCGTCAGAACTCTCAAAAGATTCCACGCAGGATCCTCAAATGCTGTATACAACATCGTATCAGGTGACGAATCCTGGATATACGCGTACGAACCCGAAACAAAAAACCAGTCACGAGTTTGGGTGTTCGAAAATGAGTTAAAGCCAACAAAAATTGTTCGTTCACGGAGTGTTACAAAAAAAATGGTGGCCACGTTTGTCTCCAAAACCGGCCATGTTGCGACTATTCCTCTTGAGGGACAAAGAACGATTAATGCAGAATGGTATGCTAGCATTTGTTTGCCACAGGTCGTTTCTGAACTCCGTAAAGAGAACTGCAACCGCCGCATCATCCTCCATCACGACAATGCGAGTTCTCACACCGCGCACAGAACAAAAGAGTTTTTAGAGCATGAAAACATAGAATTATTAGACCATCCGCCGTACAGCCCCGACCTAAGCCCTAATGATTTCTATACTTTCCCTAAAATAAAGAATAAATTGCGTGGTCAGAGATTTTCATCACCTGAAGACGCTGTGGACGCCTACAAAACGGCCATTTTGGAGACCCCAACTTCCGAATGGAATGATTGCTTCAATAATTGGTTCCATCGTATGGAAAAATGTGTCAAATTTCGCGGAAAATACTTCGAAAAGCAATAAATACATTTTTAAATAGTAATGTTGTGTCACTTCCTTGATTCCCGAAATTTTCAGTGCAGCCCTCGTATGCGTGCACAGTTGCGAGGCTGCGAAAATGCACAGGAGTTTCCCAATTTATTGTTACAAATAGGCGATGGCACATGCCCCGTACAAGAAGATGGCAAAGTTATTTTGGTTGATAATCTCTGTTCTTGCGTTACATCACAACAGGAGCTAATTTCTTCTGTGTACGGAGATTCCACAAACATGGGAAATCAAGCCGGTTCTTGGCTATGTCAGCGAGCTATTTTGACTCCTCGCAATGTCCAAGCTACGGCAATTAATTTAAAAATATTGATTCATGTGTCCGGGAATAGTAGAGAATACACCTCTATAAATACAGTTATGGAAGAAGATGACGCCACGCACTACCCGGTAGAATTTTTGGATTCCCTCAACACACCCGGACTTCCAGCCCACAAAATAGTTTTAAAAATCGGTGTACCAATAATTCTCCTCAGAAATTGATGTCCTCCAAACTTTGTAACGGCACGGCTCAAAGTCACAAATCTGCAGCAAAACATAATCGCAGCTGAAATATTAACCGGTAGTGGCGCTGGTGATATTGTTTTTATTCCAAGAATACCTATAATTCCTAACAACTTTCCTTTCTCTTTCAAACGAGTGCAATTCCCAGCCAGTCTCTGTTATGCCATGACGATTAATAAAGCTCAGGGCCAGACATTATCCGTTGCGGGGGTGGACCTAAGTATTGGATGCTTTTCCCATGGTCAACTATACGTAGCTCTTTCTCGCGTAAACAACCCCAATAACCTTTTTGTGTACGCTCCAGATGGTTCCACAGCTAATGTTGTTTATAAAGAAGCACTAGCATAAATAAAAAAAAAAATGATTTGTATCGGAATCCTCCAACAGCGCTTCGCACAAAAAAATACATTGTTAAGTTCCGACATCCACGCGAACGAAGTCGCGGGCACAGCTAGTTAGGTAATATATATATATATAATACATAGAAATATTAATGAGAAACGAAGGCCCCCCCCCCTTCGTTTCTCTATGGAAAATAAAGTTTCGTGGCTATAGGAAAATAAAGTTTTGTATACAATACTACTAATTTTCGAATTCGAAGACATAACTTTTGAAACTTTAGCATTACGGGCAGGCCCCTCTTCCCCACTGGGCACTATGGGCACGTGCCCAGGGCCCCGCGATCGAATGGGGCCCCCTAGTTCCTTTTTTTTTTTTTTTTTTTTTATTCGTATTGGATAGGCATTTGTCTCCCATCTCACCTGATGTTAAGTGACGATGAAGACGAGGATCCTACATGCGTATCCAAGAGACACCTGTTTATTCTGCTTTTGAAAGTTCCGGGACTGTACTTGTCTGGGAATACAGACGCAGGCAGTGCATTCCACATCTTAGCCACGCGAACCAAAAATGAATCGCTAAAGCGTTTGGTTCGACTCTATGGTATTTCTACGACATAGGGGTGAAACCCCTGTCCGCGTCGTGTAGTCCGGTGAAGAAATGGTGAGGGTCCTACAAGCTCAAAGAGCGCCTTCGCACACTCTCCAAAATGTATCTTATAAAAGACTGAAAGGCAAGCTACCTTGCGACGATGTTCCAGGGATTGTAATTTGCTATTCGAAAGCATGTCATTGTTTACAATCCTGCGGGCTCTTCTGTTAACAGAGTCTAATGCTTCAAGCTGGTATTTGGCTGAGCTGTCCCAGAGATGGCTGCAGTACTCCATGCAAGAGCGAACTTGGGCTGTATAAAGATTGAGCAGCCGTTCAGAGCTGAAGTACCGCCGAACCTTTGAGATGATGCCCAGCTTTCTGGAAGCAGTTAGTGCCATCGATTCAATCTGTTGGCCGAAATTGAGTTTGGACGTGATGGTTATGCCCAAAAGCTCAAGGTGGTCAATCACAGCTAAGGAAACACCCTGGAAAATGGGTGCCAGTTGGAAGGCACTCTTTTTTGCGGAGAAGAGACACGCCTGGGTTTTAGACGGGTTAAACTTGACAAGATTGGCGTCACCCCAATCGGACACCCACTGTAACTTTGAGTTAACCCGTTGAACCATTGACTTTCTCAGAGACTGTATTTCTTGTTGGCTTGCACGGACATTGGACATATATCTCTCTACAACGGTGCTGTCATCGGCATAACCAATAATGCCAGATGTAAGAAGGTCATTAATGTGCAGGCTGCACATTAATGACCTTCTTATGTATTCAATAAAAGAAATAAAAATTTTATTTCTTTTATTGAATACATAATTATTTACGATTTCTGAACGCACGCTCTTTTAAACGTCAAAATCGTGAAATGTCACTGTCAACATGGCGAAAAGGACGGAAATTCATGAGGAAATTCATCATTCCGCGGTGTCAAAGTCAAATCAAATGTCATCCTCGCAACGTAAATATGGCGGATCGTGTTGCCTGTGTTATGAATATTTAATGCTTTTGAACAAATTTTCTACGCCAAAATGGGCTAAATTGTTAGTTAAAACATCATTATTTATTAATGGACTTTCCAAATTATAGGTGTACAATGTCCAGGCCAGAGCTCCATACATTCGTGAAACGTCTCCTTTGAACCTAGTGATTTATTGATTTGCAACCATAGAAATTTTGAAAACTGTCTTAAGTGACATTGACATCTGATGTTGTTTACTTGTTTGTGATCGGGTTGTTAATTTTATTATCGTTATATTTTGAGTGTGTTTTTTCGAGATTTCTAAGTGAATCATGAATCATGAACAAAACGATCTCGTGAACGAAACGATCTCATGAACATAGACAGATTAACTTTTGCCTTAATCCGTCTATGTTGATGTACCCTAGAATATGCTCAGATATATAAATACATAAGACGGCATAATGACACTGCTGGGGGGAGGTTTAACCCTCAACCCCCCCTCGATTACGCACATGATAGGTAATTTAATTTATCTCATAAAAAAACAATTAAATAATAAAGCATCAAAACCGTTTTTTCCTACTATAGTCAGTGATACCTCATCGAGATTTTTTAAATTTGCCGCGTTTTGCTGGGTTCAACATTCGGTAGCCAGACTCTATTCGAACGTCATTCGTAATACCAAAGACAAAAAAGGGGAATTCCCGACTCCCGATCGTCGTTTGGCTTGACGAACGGGAATTCCCTTCAAGTATTTGTCTGCGATGTTGTGGCGTTTGTTTTGTTTGTAGTTGTTAGTTTGTTACTGACTGTGCTCGAGCTCTGATAAAAAAAATAGTATTGTTTGATTAAATCGTCGTTTTGTCTGTTTTGTGTTAGCGAATATTTTCGTTATAAAATTAATTAAATAGTGAATTATAATATAAAATGTCGAAACGGTCATATCCTAGTGGATCTGAAAAAAGGAAAAAAGCTCTACATCAGAAAGAAGTAATTGAAAAGTTACCAAAATTAACATCATATTTTACTACTACTACTGGAGAAACTTCTGTAAGTAGCAATCAACTCATAAATGTTCCACATGATGACTCAGCTCAATTACAAATTGCGGGAATTTCTAAACCTTCATGTTCCAATTTTGAAAAAGAGATTGAATCAGAAAGCGACTATTCCTACGACGAAAGTGCAACGACTTCAGTGACTTCACTAAAACCGACAACTCCAACTGTGTCAATTGAACAGCAGTTTTCCAACACAGAAGAATTAATATCGCACGATCCCGCCGATTATTTTCACGAAAAGTTTGTTGAAATAAATCGCGAAATTTTAATTCGTAAGGGACCAGTATATTTTCAAAATAAAGATTCTGACTTTTCCGAGGCATCCAGAACATACAAAGATGGTAATAAATTAGTAACGAGATATTTCAACAAAGCATTATTTATTCGCAAATTAAAGAACAATGAAAGCGTCGAAAGAAAATGGTTGCTGTATTCGCCTTCCAAATGCTCTGTATTTTGTTTTTCATGCTGCTTATTTAACCCAACTGATGTTAATCTTTGCTCTCGGAATGGATGTAATGATTGGAAGCATATTAATCACATAATTTTAACACATGAAAATAGCCCAGCGCATAAGCAATCTATGATGACTTATCTGGCACGAAGTAAAGCGGTTGGTAGAGTAGATATAGACTTATTATCTCAACATCAAAAGGAAGTGGATTACTGGAGAAACGTACTTAAACGGATTGTAGCTGTTGTAAAATTTTTGGCATCGAGAGGGCTTCCATTTCGCGGCGACAATGAAATCCTAGGATCTCCAAACAATGGAAATTATTTGGGTTGTGTGGAATTATTGAGTGAATTTGATCCATTTCTTGCAGATCACTTAAAAAAATTTGGGAATCCTGGAAAGGGTAACATTTCTTATTTATCAGCAAATATCTGTAATGAGTTTATTGAAGTAATGGGAAAACAGGTTCTAAAAAAAATTATAAATGAAGTTAAATCAGCAAAATATTTTTCCATAAGCGTTGACAGTACGCCCGATCTGTCTCATATTGACCAGCTAACTTTCATCATTCGATACTTAAAAGACTGTGTTCCTGTTGAAAGGTTTTTGAAATTTATACCTATTAAAGAACATAAATCTAAGTATTTAGCGGAGACCATCTTAAATTTTTTAGAGATACATAATATTCCCATAAAAGATTGCAGAGGACAAAGCTACGACAATGCTTCAAATATGTCGGGAAAGTATAGTGGTCTACAAACAAGAATCAAGGAAAAATGTGAATTTGCCACCTTTATACCATGTGCAGGACATTCACTAAACTTGGTAGGTGTCCATGCTGCTGGGTGTGTACCGGAGGCATCACAGTTTTTTGAAATAGTTCAGAAAGTGTACAACTTTTTTTCGGGCTCTACCCACAGATGGAATATGTTAACAGAACATTTAGGTTCAAAAAAAGTTGTTAAGAGTCTTTCACAAACCAGATGGTCAGCCCGAGCTGATGCAGTAAGTGCTTTGCATGGGGGTTATAAAAGAATATTAGAAGCTTTAATCACCATCGCAAACGATACTGAACAGGCACGAGAAACAAGAGACGAAGCCCTTAGTCTGTCTAGAAAAATGGGAAATCTAGAATTTATTATACTGACGGAAATCTGGAGCACTATATTGGAAAGAATAGACAAAACAAGTAATTATCTTCAGAAAGAAACAATAACACTGGACGTTGCAACCAATTTGTTGACTTCACTTTATGATTTTATTACTAACCTCAGGGATAAATTTGATAACTTCGAATCATCTGCCAAAGAAAATAACCCAGAATCTGACTACAAGGATCTATCTCAAAGAACAAGACGTAGAAGCTCACGGCAGAGTTTTTTTGATGGCTCTGCGCCATCAGTCCAATTGAATGGAAAAGAGCGATTCAACGTAGAAACCTTTCTCCCAATAATCGATACCTTGAGTGTTCATCTAAAACAGCGACAAAGTTCATATGAGATCGTCAGTCAACGTTTTAGTTTATTTTTTCACTTAAAAACTCTGAATTCCGAAGAGATACGACAAGGATGCAAAGAATTTTCTCAAATCTATCACGAAGATGTAAATGAAAAAGAGTTAGAAATAGAATGTCAACATTTAAAAGAATACTTAATAAATGTTAAGAGTGAAAATGAAGCATCTAACAGTGTACAGGAAGTATATAATCTATTAAAGCAAAACAAAATTGAAGACACATTTCCTAACGTAGAAATTGCATTGAGAATATTTTTAAGCATGATGGTAACTAACTGCAGCGGAGAACGCTCCTTCTCCAAATTGAAACGAATAAAAAATGAATTAAGAAGTACAATGCTTCAAGAGAGATTAAATAGTTTGTCGCTGATGTCCATAGAATGTGATATTCTCAATACCATAGATTTTGAAGAAGTGATTAACGATTTTGCTCATCTTAAATCTAGAAGGGTACCTTTGCAATCTACATAGAATTAATCTAAGGATTTTAAGTTAAGCGAGTTACTTTTGTAGATTATTTTTTATATTTCCTATTTTTTATAGCTAGTAACTAAATAAAAATAAATTTAGAACCTTGTTTGTCTTTCTTTATCTATTGTAACTAAATAGTGTTTTCTCAAGGTCATAGGGGCCCCATGATCCTAATGTGCCCAGGGCCTCAAATAGTTTAAAGACGGCCCTGTACGGGCTAGGTAAACTTGCACTTAGTTTCGTAAAATCTTATTTGTATAAGATATAATATAATTATATTCTTTATTTAACATGTTCAAAAAAATGGTGTTAATTCATAGGGTATAAAAGTAAAAATGGGGGATCCGCAAGGTTCAATATTCGGGTCCTTTCGTCTTTCTAGTATGTATAAAATAATGATCTACCCTATTTATTGAACAACCAACCACAAAATATGGTGTTATTTGCTGAATATATTTCTCGAACTCCGAAGCTGAATAGAATGAATAAATAAATTGGTTCAAAGCAAACAATTTAGTATTAAATAAAAAAAATAAAAAAAAAAACTAAATGCATTTGCTTTACCGAACGTTAAAAGTATTGATTGTGATGATGTGTGATGTAGTATTGGTTTTCCTGGGGATTACGCTTGATTCAAGTCTACAATAGGGTTCTCATTTAACATCTCTTGCGGGGCGACTAAGTTCAGCAGCATATGCTGTTCGAAAATCCGTCAATTTACTGATGTACATAACGCTAGTCTGGTCTATTATAGTTATTTTCATAGTCTAATGTCTTATGGCATTTTGTTATGGGGACGGGCTTCAGACATTGAGTCTATATTTATTCTGCGAAAAAGGGCCATCACAGCCATATAATTATATCTTCGTAGGCGCGATTCTCTAAGGGAACTGTTTAAGGACATTAACACGTGACATGACATGACGGTATATTGTCAATACATCTACGAAAACAAGAAAAAATCTGCATCTTTTTAGTGAAAGAGGTGAAAACACAATTACAGTACTAGAAATAGGGAACAATTAGTTCAGTCAGGCTTCAGACTCGCTAAAGTAGACTCATCTTTCATGGGGTACTTCTATTTGAGATGCTTTTAAAAAATTCCACAAAGTAGTCTTGAACTAAATGAGACGAAATTTAAAACATCCATTAAATGCACAATATAAGTAAGTATATTAAGAAAAGAAAGAAAGAAAAAATATTTAACATTATTTTTTTTTTTTTCACAAGGACAGGGGCGCACAAATTGATAGCATTGAATAGTATTGTCGGAGCTGCGGAAGATTGTACAACTATCTTTGCATTGTACAAATTCAATCTCTTTAGTATTATCTGTGGTATTATATACTCGCATAGCCCATATTGTGTGAGTGTATGTACTAGAAAGTTATCAATCACTGGGATGAATATGAATTAAAATAATTCTTAAAATTACATTGGAAAATAAATCGGCTCTTAACACTGGGTGAATTTTTAAGCAGAAAATTATACAATTCATCTTAATGGACCAAGACCAAGAATCAGCATTGCCATCCAACGTGGCAAAAAGTGCACTTTTTCCTATTGACTACAATGTGGACGATTTTTTTGACGTTCTGTAATTCATTTCTCCTTTTGATAAGATATACATGTAGTTTGTGTAAATAATGTTCATACTGAATTCAAATAAATGTTAATAATATCTTCTATGGACCACGTTATTTTTTAACTTTAGGTTAAAGAATTCTGTTTTTACTTTACACTGTTAAAAATCAAAGAGGCTTAGAGGTTTCTATTATTGATAGAACTGTGTCACGAACCTCGTATAAAAAATAATCAATCATCAAAATCTGCTGGCAATATTTTTCATATTAAAACGGCTTTCTTTCGATTAAAGGTTGACAGTAGGTAAGGTATTTCTTGCGGTATATTTACCGCTACTTTTATAAGGAAAAGATGCAAATATTTAGATAGTGTCATAGATAGCTCTATTTGTCCTCACGTCTAGGTTTGTGACACAATATTAAGTGGCATTTGCACCATTGCACAATAGGTGCTGATTGTAGCAGGCTAGATGTAGCTGTCAGCTTACTATGCTTATTCATGAAAGTTGTGATCGCAATATAGAATTTCATTTTTTACTTGCAATTTGCATCCTAACTTGGCTGCTAAACAACATGTGTAATCAGTACTTTTCGTATAGGGATATTTGTTTGGTTAAAGTTTAAAAATAATGCTAATTCTATTAAATTCTTAAAAAAATAACGGTTGCTGTCACTGGAAATACAGAGATCTTTGACGCTAACGTTTAAGGCGAGGTATTCCTGCAAAAGTAGGCATTTAGCGCTGTAGGCTGCGCGCAAAATACTTCTCGTGACACAGCGCGTTCGTGAACTCGCGTGACCTTGCCTAGCGACACAGCATAGAAATATGCAGTTGGATAAGTAATATTACTTGACTTTTATGAAATATTTTTTCTATGATCAAAATTTGTTACTATCTAGTAGCGATAAATTAGAGCTTTGTTAATAAATGAAATAATTGTCTATAAAATATAAGAATATAAAATAATCATAATTGGGCAGTTTGAGTAACTAATTGAAAATAAACAGCCAGTTCGCTATTAGTAGGTTCGAGAACTGTAAAGATAAAATTTTGATTTGTTTATGTGTTTTTGTGTAAATTGCAATAAGTGTATTTTTATTGAACCTTCCTATTTCATTCAAACAAATTTCATTTTTTTTAATAAAAATATAACATTAACAATCACAAAACTAGAAAGAAACTCAACTAAGTAGATGAAATTAAAATATTTACTATAGGCCCGGCGCAGCCCTATCGCGTACGTACCACCCGGCTGTAGGTAATCATTTCAAAGACAGGGCCGAGTCACAATACTGTATATATTTGTACTGTGACATATCTTTGGAGTGCATTCTTTTTATGTTACTTTTATTGCTTTACACGACTTTTTTCGCTTGCTTTGTTTATTGCCCATTATAACTTGCAACAATTATAATAAACTTGGTCAAAAACAGACGGTATGGTACGCGAAATTGTCGCGGAAAAAACTGACACAGGTCCGTCGTCGGTAAGCGCCAGCGCGCGACTAATCGGGCCTGTCCGAGCCGCCGCGAACGCTTTTAATTCATTTTAAAACATAGTAATTAAGAAAACAATGTTATCAAGTCAAACTCTGCCACTTTGTCTAGAACTAATTAGTTTCTTTAATTTAGTATAAAAATTAAATGTAAAACATCAGTAATTTAGTCATAATATTGAAAAAAAGTTACAAAAAGGGGTAACTTTGCGATTTTTTTCTATCGAGTGAAGTTCATCAGGTCTTGCGACTGAATGCGATTGTGACTAGATAAGATCCTTAACTATAACATATATTTTTTTTTAATTTTTAAACACTATATTCTTTGTCTCAGATGGTTTTAAAAAACTCAAATGTGCGCCTACCTCGCCTTAACGCTAATTTTTTAATGGGAATATCAAACTATTATTTATTATTATGTTCGGTTAAAATTTTTCTTTAAGGCGAGGTGGGCGCAGATTTGAGTTTTTTAAAACCATCTGAGACAAAGAATATAGTGTTTAAAAATTAAAAAAAAAAATATGTTATAGTTAAGGATCTTATCTAGTCACAGTCGCATTCAGTTGCAAGACCTGATGAACTTCACTCGATAGAAAAAAATCGCAAAGTTACCCCTTTTTGTAACTTTTTTTCAATATTATGACTAAATTACTGATGTTTTACATTTAATTTTTATACTAAATTAAAGAAACTAATTAGTTCTAGACAAAGTGGCAGAGTTTGACTTGATAACATTATTTTCTTAATTACTATGTTTTAAAATGAATTAAAAGCGTTCGCGGCGGCTCGGACAGGCCCGATTAGTCGCGCGCTGGCGCTTACCGACGACGGACCTGTGTCAGTTTTTTCCGCGACAATTTCGCGTACCATACCGTCTGTTTTTGACCAAGTTTATTATAATTGTTGCAAGTTATAATGGGCAATAAACAACGCAAGCGAAAAAAGTCGTGTAAAGCAATAAAAGTAACAAATAAAAAGAATGCACACCAAAGATATGTCACAGTACAAATATATACAGTATTGTGACTCGGCCCTGTCTTTGAAATAATTACCTACAGCCGGGTGGTACCGCCTATAGTAAATATTTTAATTTCATCTACTTAGTTGAGTTTCTTTCTAGTTTTGTGATTGTTAATATTATATTTTTATTAAAAAAAAATGAAATTTGTTTGAATGAAATAGGAAGGTTCAATAAAAATACACTTATTGCAATTTACACAAAAACACATAAACAAATCAAAATTTTATCTTTACAGTTCTCGAACCTACTAATAGCGAACTGGCTGTTTATTTTCAATTATTTACTCAAACTGCCCAATTATGATTATTTTATATTCTTATATTTTATAGACAATTATTTCATTTATTAACAAAGCTCTAATTTATCGCTACTAGATAGTAACTTTGATCATAGAAAAAATATTTCATAAAAGTCAAGTTATATTACTTATCCAACTGCATATTTCTATGTTGTGTCGCTAGGCAAGGTCACGCGAGTTCACGAACGCGCTGTGTCCACGAGAAGTATTTTGCGCGCAGCCTACAGCGCTACATGCCTACTTTTGCAGGAATACCTCGCCTTAAACCTTTCTCTGCCCGCTGTATTTTTTTGCGTTAGGTATTTTCATTGCAATACGTCATACTCGACTTTCTAACAAACCAATTTTTGGGAATATTGAGGTAACACCGCGCCTTAATTCTTATTTTGTAAAAGCGCCCACGGCAGGAGACCTGTTTCACCGTAGGGGGACAATATCCAGCCCTCATAATTTGTTTGTGATATTCCCGAAGCCTGATGGGTGCCCTCAGGTTGCGATGGTTTTCTTTCCGTAACAGATCCTATCGGACAGCTAATTATGGCAATGTTCATAATTATGTGGAAGTGACCCATAAAATGTAATTAGACGAGCAACCTCTTATGATTTATCATCATTATTCTCATGCCCTTATTTCAATGTATTTTGGGTTATCGCAGCATGTCTTCTTCTTCCATACTTTTCTATTACTCGTCATCTCAGCGGACAACTCCTTTCTAACAACATCGAATAATTATTAGAAAAAAAAACCGCAATGTTCTTTTGTTAGTTAATCCAAGCTGTCTATAATCTGGGATTAACAAACCATACATCAGTGAAATAAAAAATAATCGAACCAATGTATCCAGTTCAATGTTAGACCTTGTGCTGATTCGTCGATGTAAACATCAGGTGCATACCTAAGGTTCAATGTCCTAATCAGCTTCGACAATACGATTGATTAGTATGTTCCCCGATTCTTCGGTCAGCTTCAAGGTTGCTAAGTGACGAGCAGGTGACAGCAGGCACGTTTACAAGCTTTGTTTGGTCATGGTTAAGATGGAAGTCTAAGCCATGACCATGTTCGGTTTGAGGTTTTGTTTTTGAGTCACAAGTGTCCAATTTTAGTTGTACCTAATATTTTAATCATATGGGACAAGTGTGCATGCTATATTTATATGTAACTCTTCTGTCTTTTTCGTGGGGTTAGTGCCTAACCAGGTGTCAAAGTTTTATGCCACCCATGGGCCTCTGACTTGGCTTTACATGCCGTTGAGAAATATCTCTCAGGCATCCTGGTTTCCTCATGAAGTTTTACTTTACCGAATCAAGTGATATAATTATAAAATACGCACATGAATCCGAAAAATCAGTGGTGCATTGTCATAGGTTCGAACTTGAGACCTATGCCGTGGCTCTTTGGCAGTCCGACGGTCACACAATTAGGATATCACTGCCTATTTGTAACAACAGGCATGATTGTCGTAGTAGACAACGAGATTTGTGTGTCAAAAATACAAATCATCATCATCTGCCTAGCCTTTTCCCAACTATGTTGGAATCAGCTTCCAGTCTAACCGGATGCAGCTGAATACCAGTATTTTACATGGCGCGACTGCCTATCTGACCTCCACAACCCAACTAGCACTGTGTAACACGATACCGTTTGGTAAGACTGGTTGTCAGACTTTCGAGCCACTGACTACCTTAACGGCTGTCAAAGATCTACAAATGACAGCCGGGACCAACGGCTTAACGTGCTTTCCGAGGCACGGAGGAAACTCGCTAAGTACCTAATGGGTGGTCACCCATCCACGGACCAACCTAAGCAAGCGCGGCTTAACCTGAAGATCGACCCGAGCGGCTGTTATTATTTAGCCACGAGCGTCAAAAATACAAAATGCACCCAAAATTACAGGAGAAATTTCAGTAGACGCAGTGGTTTTTTATTTCTATTAAATAGTTTAACCCGCTTGCGTTCAAAAAATTAAACACCGCACGAGCATAGCTACGAAGAATAGGTACATAAAAATGTACATGAATAAAACAGGTCATCCAGTTAATTAAATTAGCTCATTGCTTCAGCCACACAATTGTGCCTAGGTATGAGCAACCACTGCAAAACGTAGTCAGTTAAAACAATGCTTTAATAAACATACAAAACGCTTTGTTGTCTACAATACCAATAAGTAGTGTGGCCCAGAACCACTATTTTTCTAACTAGCCGTTACATGTCTCACTCTGTAGGGCCTTCCAGATAGTCTTTTCGCGTGCTGTATTGAACTAGTACTTAGGGTATACGTCCAACGCGGGCCTGTGGACGGTGAGCAATGGGCTAGCTCGCCGTCCGTCAGTCTTATGACGACAGGCCGTGTTGACGGCGCGTTCGTGTTCCACGCGCGCCTCAAAGAGATGTCAGCAAACCAGAGGGGCCCGCAAGGGCCGATACCTGCCAGGCGTCCCAACACCTGCGGGACTGTTCGAAAGAGCGGCCCTGGAACATAAAGGGCAAAAGAAGGAACATGGATGATTTTTAGTCAGTAAAAGTCTGACACTCCCTTCCGCTCCGCCCAGAGCGGGAGGAGTCAATTGATGATTGCCCATCCCAAAAAAAAAAGGGTAGGTATACGTCCAAGTCATCTCGCTACTTCTTTCGGCCGGCCTCGACGGCACCATCCATCTACAGAACCACAATGCATGGAGACTTTCTTGGGATTGCTTTGCGGTTACTGACTAACGTAGACCGGCTACTGGCTAGTCCCGTTTGAGCCTGGCCTCCTGTTTACCTACATCAACAACATCCACGCACACGTTATAATTGAAGTGGTAGATTATTATGGATTTTTGAAATTCTAGTAGAAAAATGTTTATTGATCCGTGGTAAACCACCATAAATCATATTTATTTCTGTAAATTGGTTTTACGAAACACTTTCATGTCACATCATGTATGTTTTAAAACTAGATGACGCCGATGTTTCGTACCTGACTACTCTGAGAAGAAACAGCCGAAACAAACTCAGAGGTCCATAGTCTCTTTTAAAGTCCAGACATTGGTCAAGTCATATGAGGAGCACGCAGATTAGTATCTGAGATGGTATGTTGAAAATACACAGATTTGAGTGGACCTGTCCAGTCAGTGCAAGCATTTGTCAGTGATCATGTAGCTCCACTCATATCCCAAGGAGCTCAACGACGAACAATACCGAAAAATGGACATTTGAGTTGGCCAACCTGGGGTGGTACCTATTATGTAACAAATCTAAAAACTAGGGGTCACTATAAACCCCAACTAATAGGCACAAGGGTAAATTACGATAAGATCATAAGGTCTAGTTCACAACGCACTTGATATTCAATGCAGTGAGTACTCCTCATTATAATACAATGATTAGTCATGTCTTTGGTTAATTCTGATCGTTACTTACAGTCAGGGTTGACTTGCGAAATGTATCGGTCATAAATCAGTTGAAGTCGTCTGGCGTGGTTGTTATTGTTCAATTAATAAAATTAAACTGTTACGAATGAATAGATTTGCCAGTTTTTTTTTAGTTTTGAGTTTTTCCATTAATTTTGTTAAAATGTTTTATTTATGACATCGTAAAGTAGTAGGCTTGCTCTTCCTAAGAAAGTATATGTCGGTCCAAAGTCGGTTGATATCTATGCAGAATTTTTGTATCGAGTAACCAAGGGACATAACATAACATCACGCCTGTAATCTCCGAAGGGTTAGGCAGAGGTGTAGGTACCTAATAGTATACCCACATTTCGCCAGTTATGTTTAAGTCGCATGTAATAGGGGGCGAGCCATCAACCGGGCACAAATCCAGACTCCGTGGCTGCTAGTGAGAAATTCCTGATGGAAAAACCCGGTAACACTGCCCGACCCGGGAATCGAACCCAGGACCCGTCGTCGTCACGACGGACATTTCACGGTGTAACACAACTTATCCCAATTACTACAACAGGGACACCACGATACCGTTTATTAAAATTTCATTTCCTATCATATAATAAGATCTCGGCTGGTCAAGATATCGGGATGAAGTCGATAGGTTTTGTCCAAACTGGAAAGGGGTGGGAAGAAGTTGATGAAGAACTTTTCCCAGAAGTGGGGTAGTCTAGGCATTGGATTGACAAATAAGAGATAGTGAGTTCGAACCCAAATCTGACATGAGCCGGTTTTTATTTTGGAATATACGTAGAAGGAAAACTTAAAGATATAACTTACCTACATCTTTTTGATTTTTTATCAATGTCTATTTTCTGTTAACAACTTTGCCCCAATTTGGTACATATTGGGCAATTACAACCTTCAGGAAATTACAGCGAAAGTAAACTTTGTTAAAAGTAGTTTATGCATCGTGTTGCCCTTGTATGAGCAGAGATAAGCTGTCTTCGTGGTGAATGTTTGATCCTTTTTGTTTTAAGGCTTTGTATTTTGACTTTAAAATGCGAGTACCTACCAACATACTTATTATGTGATTAAGCTTTAAAACATAGGGGTCTAAACACTGTGGTAAATAGGCTACATCGCCAATTATACAAAAGAAGTGCATTACAAGTGAAACAAGAATTTGTGTGGTATACTACAACTAAAAACCCGACTACTGAAAAATCACGCTCTAATTAAAATCGGGGTTACAAGTTAAAATCGAGTCCTCCTATTGTCAAGTCTATTGTTAAAATGTAGCCTATGTAACGCGGGCAATAGCAACGAATCGATTGACACATTATTCATCAAAATCGGGTGAATAGTTTAGGCGCTACGGATGAACATACGTAAATACAAAGATATATACATAGACTGCGAAAATCATAACCCCGCCTTTTGGTTTCGCCGTAGTCGGGTAAAAAGGGCTTTTTCGTAACTATTTAAATCTTCATACATTGAGTCCTGTTTCGCCAACTATTTTCAACTGTTTTTGTACGGTACTGTCAGCCCCAAACTTACGAGGAAACTAATTCTCGTGTGGCTGGTGCAGTGGCCGTAATCTAAAGTGCGGCTGCTAAGCGCAGGGTTTGATCCCCGGATAAGTTTTACATTTTTTTTAAACAGAAAGATCTTTGTTCTGTGTTTCTTCGCTTTATTTTACGCTAAGCTTGCTTTTTAATAAGTACACGAGAAGACATAAGTAAAGAAATCTCAATGTAGGTAACATAAATGCCACTAAACCTTCTGCTTATACCATCGCGGATAACAAGCATGACGAGAGACAGGTAGGTACTAGTCATAAAACGAATTCAGCTTTAATATTTATTTTTATTTTTTATTTTTTTTATTTTTAAAAATTGGCCAACCAACAATTGTTTACACTGATAACATTTAAAGTAAGTATATAATATCCGAGGTTAGTGTAACAATTAATTACAGGTTAGCACCGCATGCCCCATAAACAAATAAGATGTGCCACAAGCACTTACTTTATGTTCTTTACTACAAAACTTATTTAACCAAAAAAAAAACAAACTATCTACCTGTTATAATTTACAGAAAATAAATAACATTAAACACAACAAACAAAAGTTAAGCAAACAACGCCTAGTAAAAAATGAATAGCACTGTGACATGAATGCTAACTCCCCACAAAAGTACGTAGGCGCTTATAAAACAAAATGTATATAATTTTAAAGAAGAACAGTATAATTGAGTAGCTCAGATTACTAATAATTTAGTACTTAAAATGATAGCTACATAGGTAGCTAAGCATAGGTGGTGTTATAATTAATAAGAATTAAAACAAGTCCTATAGTTAATTTTCGAGGACGATTTAACTTCCGAAATAAGTTTATGGACACATGAAACAGTTAAAACAACGTTATTCTAAATTAATTTACATGGTTGGATTGACGTGTATTCAGTAAAATTAACACAAGGCATGACAACATATGCGAAACTTGCGGGTGCTGTTGATTTTAAATAACTAATTAGCAGATTCTAATTAGAAATGTGTTTTTTAATGTAGAAGTGAAGGTGAAGGAAAATATCGTGAGGAATCCAATACGCATGAGAGATATATCTCGACGGCATGTAAAGCCAAGTCAGAGGCCCATGGGCGGCATTAAAAACCCTGACACCAGGTTAGGCACTAACCACGCGATAAAGAAAGAAAGAATGTAGAAGTGTGTAAAGAGGATAATGAAAGAGAATTTGTGGTATTTTAATTCAGTTTAACATTTATCTTCAAGCCCTTGTCCCATGTTACTTGGGGACGGCGAGCAAGTTTTGTTTTACAGGTCTATTTTATACTGCCCGCATACGCAACCATAAACACCGCTATAATAGTAGTGATACTGACAAATCAACGAATGTCTGAATTCATTATTTCTTCATACTAAACGGCAGCGCCTAGCCGAATTATTTCAGCAGATATTGCAACAGATGAGTTAAAAACCGTAGGCTAAAATTAATGATCATTATCTCATTTTTATACTTCTTAATAATGTCAGTAGTTAAGATTCTCATTTTTTATGCTTGTTAAACATTAAAAAATAAAATGAACATTTAACTCGATCCCTAGCAACAATAATGCTGATCTATCACAATACAGTCAATCTTATCGGCTGCGCCGCGCGACCGCCGGACAATTGCCTTTGCAACACTATTTTTACTCTGATCTTGGACGAGAGCCATCAGCTGAGCTAATGCCAGTTCACTAGTACTAACCCCACAGATATACGTACCCGCTCCCACAAAATTTCTAAAATACTCTTACTAACCCATAACCTCGACCAAGAACCATCAATGAGCACCCGTTTCAATGAGATACGTTTTAATCCGTGCGTTACAAATACACGCCAAGGTTCGTGATCGTTTCAGTTCGAGAGTATGGCGACGTGAGCGCGCAACGCGTCGGCCATGGCGCGCCAACGATGGACGCTAGCTCTAATTTTAATCTGCCTGCCTATCCTTGCCACAGTGATAACCGCATTCCGTGTACGCGATTTACCCAAAGCCGAAAGTGTGAAACACGATATTAAAAAGCAAAAGTGTGAAGACTGTGATGTGAAGGTCGGTCATAAGTTGCCTAGTGTTAAAATCGAAAGTGAAAAACATGTGTCTGAAGATTTGAAGAAGGTGGGACGAGACAAACAACAAGTACACCAGAAGGCTGAAACCAAACCTGCTCATAAATTCGATATAAGAAGCGACGAAGACGACGACGAGGATGACGGAAAGGATATTTTGAACATTAAAACAGGATTTAAACAGGAAGTACCCGCTAGTAAAGTGAAATTAGAGGCAAGTAGCAAAAAATCTTTAAACTTAGATAATGACGACGACGTTGATGATGACGATGACATTAAACCAAGTTTATTGAAAAAGCCCAAAGTAGTTGACGTTAAAAAAAGTGATCAGAAACCGAAACAAGACATTAAGAGCTCAAAAGTCAAGGAATCGCCTTCAAAGACTGTAAAACACGATGATGACGACGATGATAAAGCACGTGTTTTGTCGAAACCAAAGGCATTTGAAGTAAAAAGGCCTGATCTGAAATTTAAACAAGACATTAAACGGCCTGAGTTTAAAACGCTATCGAAGTCAAAAGAACTTGATGATGATGATTATGATGAAGATGACGACAAAATCAAGCGAAAGCCATTTGAAAAGAAACCTGATCTGAAAACTAAAGAAACTAAAAGGCCAGAGTTCAAACTCACGCCAAAGCCAAAAGCAGTCGATGATGATGATGATGATGACGACGACGATGATGATGATGATAAGCAAAGTGCTTTCTCAGAACCAAAAGCCTTGGAAAAGAAAATTGATCACAAAGTTAAACAAGATTCTAAGAGCTCAGAAATCGCAGACTCAACATCCAAGTCTAGAGAAGTTGTAGATGATGATGATGATGACGACGATGACGACGACGACGACGACGACAGCGACGACGACGATGATGATGATTTCTATAGCAATACATTGTCAAGCATCATGGAAACATTTAGTATGCTCGGTTTAAAAATTGATCCAAGCCTCGAACCTACACCTAAAGTTCACGAAACTAAAAAAACAGAACACAAAGTTAAAGATAAAAAACATGACGATAATCACGAAGTCAAAGAAAAGCAAAAACATGAAGTCACATCAAAATCGACTACTACTAAGAGTGATGTTAAACCAGATACACAAAAAGAAAAAGAAGTGGTTACACCCTTTTTCAAGATATTATTTGGTAGCCATGACGATGACGATGATGACGATGACGACGAGGCTGATGATGATGATGATGATGATGAAGATGACGACGATGATGATGACAAAATTAAAGGAAAGAAATATAAAGTAAAAAAACTTGATCCGCAACCTAGACAAGACACTAACAGGCCAGACTTTAAACTTACACCACCAAAATCAAAAGTAGTGGTCGATGATGATGACGATGACAAGCCAAGTACTTTCTCGAAGTCGAAAGTTTTGGAGAAGAAAGCTGATCACAAAGTGAAGCAAGATACTAAGAGCTCAGAAAGTGCTCACTCGGCATCGAAATCAAAAGAAGTTAATGATGATGATGACGACGACGACGATGATGATGAAGAAAATATGGCGTTAAAAAAACTAAAACCTAAAATGGACGTTAAAGAAAAGGATAAACCAGATAAAAAACCTCCAGAACCCAAGAAAGAAGTTAAAGTGAAAATAGAACCGCCGAAGAAAACTTTAAAAGAAGACTTAAAAAATAAACCTGAAGATAAAAAACCCGACATAAAACCCAAAACTGAAGTTAAAAAGGTAGAACCAGTTCAAAAAGAAATAAAGGAGGGTAAGAGTAAAGCTAAGGAAGGTGATCTCAAAGCTGATAAACCAGTCTCAAAAGATAAACCTAAAGATGCCATTGAGAAACCAGCTCCTAAAAAAGAAGACAAAAAAGAAAAAGAACCAAAACACGTAGAAGATAAACCAAAGCAAGAAGTGGTAAAGAAAGAACATGAAAAAGACACCGCCAAAACAAAATCCAGTCAAGAAAAGAATGAAAAAGATTCCAGTCACGAAGACAAAATGACTGAAAAAATTGTTCCCGAACATAAGAAAAAATATCCAATCAAAGACACTTACAATATGCACGACTTTAAAAAAGACACCAAATCCGAATTTATAAAAAAATCTGATAAATCGTCAAAAGAGAAGTTTGATGATGGCCCAGAAATGTCTTCGTCAACTGAGAGCCATTTAAAACACGTTACGGACGCTTTGCACAGACGAAATTTGCTCAAAAGTGAATTTGAAGACTTCTATGCATTCTTTCCTACGTTTGCGCCAAATTTTTCTCGAATCCATAACCCGGAATGCAGGCGTCACGGACAGATTGTGTTGAGGCAATTACGAGGAACCAAACTGTGGGCACTGAATAGTAAGTTTCTATAATTTCTAATATTTCATTCCCAGCACGATCCGACAATCATGGTTTAGAAATTCAATACTCGTATTTTGAGATTTATATCCGTTAACCGAAATAATTACTTTACCTTACAACTATTTATATTGGCAATGTTTCAGAGATTTCTACAACAGATGTTGCGCGAAAAAAAAACCATAAAAAACGACTTATTGCAGTTCATTAATCAAGGGTTTTACTGTTTTTAATTGAAGGACATTTTTTGTCACTATAACAACGAAGTGTTTATTCTGTGTAGTTTCATAGTGTTGGCCTATAATTTATAATACACAAAGGGATTACAAAGAGCAGTAAACATTGGTGTGGCCTTGACACGTCTGCGTAGCCTCAGGTGCTCCCAAGGGCCTTGCATAGTTTAACGAAACAGGAATTTTTCATTACAGTGCTCGACGCTACGGCGAAGATTCCCTCGGGTATCTTGCAAGGCAATGGAATCCAGCTTGGTGACTTCGACCAGTGTGTGGGGAGCCGTGCCCGGGTGCAGTTGGAGAGTGGCAGCGTGGTGAAGGTCCAGGGGAAGTACTGCTTGGCTCGGCTCGACGTGAAGGCGGAACATCCAGAACTGGAGGCTCCAGTACATTTGGCGCAAGCCAAGAACTTGATCAGGAGTCGGATCGATGATGTGAGTTTCAGTTATAAACAAATCAATGGTTTACATTCTAGCCACGTTAGATGCCATAACAAACAAATGGTGCGCCTAAACTACGAACTCGGGAGCTCATTGTTTGCATTATTCGTACGAATCCAAACTTATATTCGTAAATACTCATGTTATTTATATTTACGAGCAACGTGCGTGTTTTGACTTCGTTATTTCAATTTTCATTTTAGAAAACGTTATATTTTTTGTATGCCAAAGAATTTAATAATAGCTTACTAGTTCAAAGTTGCAATGCAAGTTTTAGTAACCGTAAAAAGTACTTCAAATGTTCGTTCGTTTCAAAACTAAGCTACGTGGTGAAATAACTGCATTGAAAGAAATCAAACACCAATTTAGCTTTCGAAGGCTGCATTTCTGAAAGCGATTAGACAATAATTGCTTTGCTATGACCAGCCGCTAGTGTCTTTGAGACAACTTTGATCCAAGTCGGCACCCACCTAAAAGCCAGACATGATACTAAGACAGTGTAGGCCAAATTAGATAAGAAAGCTTAGACAAAATAACACGTCTTGATCAGCGATAACTAAGATGTAAAGTTTAAAGATATGCCGATATCTTTAAATTTTATCGACTTAATTTAGCAACCGAAATGCTTATGAAATAATAATATCTTGGGATAACCAACATACCGCCATCTGATCCCAAACTAGGCAGAGCCTGTACTATGGCAACCAGACAACTGATAAACATACTTATATATTTCTAAATACATACATATTATAGATAAATTACACCCAGATGCAGAACAAATAATCATACTCATCGCACAAATTCCTGTGTGGGAATCGAACCCACGACCTCCGTCCTAGCAGTCAGGGTCACTAACCACTAGACCAACAGGCCAATCAAATAACATCAACCCCCAACCATTAGGCAGAGGTGTTACTAGTACACCCACATTTCGCCAGTTATTTTTCAGTCCAATGCAATAGGGGGGAGAGCCTATTGCCATCATAACTTATGTCGTATTGTCTATCCTATTGTAAGTTGTTGTAGGAATTATTTGAAGTGCACTTGCATCTGTCGAGGCTTCAATGAGCCTTCTAAACGCATGACCATGTGGTTGTCGACATTTGCATCATTTGTCTGTCAAAGTACGCGTACACGTCGCATCGTACATGCATCGGGTGCCAACGTAGACAGAGTATCCTATAGACACCGGCAAAGCGTGTCGCAAAAAGAGACAAAAAATAAATACGTCACGAATTTAGGGTTACCGGGTGAGGAAAAATTTACCCCACAATTTATGAGAATTGGAAATTAGTACGTAAGACAAAGCCTGAATATGCCAATGACATATTCGTTACCATCGGTACGCAAAGGCATGCGATGCGGAGAAGACATGCTGCCGAACTCAAATTAATTGCGATGAGGGCAGGAGTGACGATGGATGATGATGATGTGGTTCTAAATTACTGCCATTTCTGATGTGATAGTAGGTTCTGGGTTTGTGGGTAAATAATAGAACATGTTTATTTTTAATAAGCTTTTATTGATTTAACACATTATTGTCCTTTAAATAAAACAAGCTTCGTATGTTTCTAATTTTTTGCTTAGGTTCAAATCCTTTTGTTGCGTGATGTATACGCAGTTCAAAATAGTGCATGGCAATTGCCTTAATAAGTAAAACTTTGTGGTTTCCAATAAAAGGTTGACTTTCAAAATGATTACCTATTTATGAATTCTTCTTTCTAATTAACTTATATTCTTCTTTTTAATTCTCAAAATGTTTACTGCAAATTTTTGATGACGGTTTTGGTGTCCAATCTGTTCGTCCTGTAGCTACAATCCAATTCTGACGTAAATTATCAGGTTCAGGGAAACTGCAAAAAGTCATTAAATATTTCAGATATTTAATTAATACTCACTGCAGAAGCCATCATATTATTATTTCCCATAATAGTGGGTAATAATTTATAGAAAAGTTGGCAACACCAACGTTTTTAGGTTAGAATTTATAATTGAATAATAATTGTTATTTTTGTGCTTTTTAAGGATGAATCGTACGTCTAGCGTACATTATACACAATATATGAACATAATAAAATGTTACTGAATGCCTAGAACTGATAAAGAGTGGCATACTTACGAATGAAAAGACAATCCTGGGATTTTCGTTCCACTATCACTTTTACACCCTTTAACGCTACACCACACCATTTTTTTTGTATAAATGGTTGAAATAGTAAGTCTAAATTGTTCAAAACAAAATATAACATAAATTACTTAACATATAACACGTAAAAACTGTATTTTAAAGGTAGACGATGGCTAGCTGCACGTCAGCTGTCAAACTTTGTTTAGCAAACTAGTGTGCTAACCTTGAAAAAACGTGGCACGCTCGATGAAACAAAAAATTTTATCGTTCTGTTTCATTTCTTTACACGACATCGGCATAAGTTGTTCTTTTTCTTGTGTGAATGCGACAAAACATATCAATTAGTCTATAGCATTCTCTGTCTACGGGTGCCAACCAAGCTAGACGAGTGAGTGACGTTTGACCGCCTGCTTATCAAATGTGACGAAAGTAAACGTGACAATATTTTTTTGATGTAGAATTGTAGACAGAAATTCAATGTCATTGATCTTTTTCTTCTATACATACAAATAAATACAATTTAAGTGTCTTTAAGCAATTTCAAAATTACTGCTATTTACTGAATGCAATTATGAAATAATATACGATACGATAATAATATACTAATAACATTTTTATTAATTTATTTTTTTCTCTATCTTCCTGATTTTTTTTTATTTTAGAAAAATGATGATGGTTCCGTGCAAAAACATAAAATAACACCCTTGATATTGTTAAGAAAATCCGATTAAAATAGGGAAGAAATACTTTTTTTTAAATAATAATTCACGCGGACGAAGATCGCCGGAAACAGCCACTATTTAATAAATCTGTGGTGTGTTTCAGAGGGGTAATAAGTTGCAATCACTTTCAAAGGGTTTCGTATTCCTACTAAGACTTCCCGGGAACAAAACACAGGATTACTCGTAACATAAACCTATCGGTACCTTATGTAAATGCAAATAAAATCGTCTGCGAAATCTTTCACGTCACTAAAATACTAAAAAACTGGAAAGTTGGAAGCAGGCGGGACCCATTCCATTTTCTTATTTTTATTTAAAAAAAAAACCGGCCACGCACAATGTAGGGTTCCGTAGTGTTACAACGTTAATTTAATCCACTCCCTACGGTCCGATTTGTCTCCGATGATGTTTGGGAAAATATGTTATCCAAGTACATTAAAGCATACCTACTTAGCTGTGATAGTTTTCCTTTTAATGACCTTATCGGCGTAACTAAACTGTATATTCGTGCCAAATTACAGTTTTCTAGTACTAGTCTTTGAGATAAGCTGCGGACAGACAGACAGACGGACATGGCGAAACTAGAAGGGTTCCTTGTTTGTTGACTACGGAACCCTAAAAAAGGATCTCGCCCAACTTTTATTTAATTTAAAATGTACTTGTTTTTTGATTTTCAGTTTTTTGTTGGGTTTTTAAGTTTTTTTTAATAACTTTTTTATTGAATTTTCCGGCATCGTTATTTCTGATATAATGCTGCTATGTATAAGCACTCTGGTGTCTACAAGTTTTCGTCTATAAAATCGTTACGGATTTCATCAAAATCTACAAGATTACGTTGAATGGTTACTGTAAGATTGAAATATGTCTCCAGATCCGTTTAACCTAAGTATATAAGCACCTTAGATTGATGAATCCGATACAAATTGAAGTCTTTATTGAAAATCTCATTATAAAAACCTTGATACTTTGAAACTTTAATACCTAGATTATTTGAGATATTATTTGGTGTATTAACAAAATGAAATGCGTAAGTTTAATCATTAGGAGTGATGGGTCTTTCAATTACAATAGTGGAATGATTATAATATTCTATTTCATTCATTCCGGTCCTTTTCGTAATTCTCTTACATTTCATTGTTGGAAAACCAGAAGTCTTCAAAAATGAGTATAATATTTTCTGCCTTTCAACTAGCTAGGGGAGGAAATGTCTATTTAATCCTCTGACAACAGCACTGTAGTGTAGTAATATTCCTTTTTATACACTTTCATTTTATGAGCTTTATAAATAGGATATGATGCTTGCGTATTTTGAATTCCATTGCCCCTAAAATTAATATCTTTAGTCATTTTATTAGAAAATTATGTCAGAAGCGACACACCTAGGAGATTAGATTAGTTCCTTTGTGGTGGCTAGTTTAGTCGGAAGAGTAGTTCGAAGATGATGCTCAACGCGCTCGTGGAGATCAACCCTGGATTGGACTTGTTTGCCGATGAATGGAAGACGATCATGTTTGAATGTTTGTGGTTTTGTGAAAAGATCGAGTAAAAGGATTACTTAACTTAATTTTGTATTAATGGCTTATGTTGTACTAAATGTAATAAACAAATTTCATTTATTTATTTATGTACACACAAAATTTCAAAATTCCAATTTTTCATATTATATGGCACCAAGCATCATGGTGGGCATTGCAATAGTAAATCCATGCGTTGTTTTGCGAGAGCCAGCACCCAGTGTAGCAGAAAATCACTAGTTTAGTATTAAGACTGGTCCGCTGTTGGATTTTCGACTTTCACTGCTGAGTCGAGCGCTGAAAACGGTATTAAAAGAATCCAAAAGGCTCTGCAGAACTATAAACACTAAGCGTCCCCGTGCTTTGTTTAGCCAGGTCACTTTGTGCCGCGATTTTCAACGTTGAGTTGGGGAGTCTGCGTGCCAGCTGCCTGCAACCCTGAGGATGTGGAGGTGGTCATCAAGGATGCCGTCAAGCATTACCAGCACACCAGTGGGGTGGTTGTGCGAGTCAAGGTGGACGAGGAAGACTGTCATGTGGAAGAAGGGGAATGGTGGCAGGATTGGAATGAAGTGCCTACTCTCTTGACACTGTGAGTTTTTTGTGTGTTTTTCCTACTCCTCCACTATTCTTTTCTGATTAATTTCGTTGCGGGATCCAAGACGGTTAAATTGTCTCTCTGGGACTTCGTCGAGCTTCATTGTCTTGGCACTTTTCTGGTAGTCGCCGACATGTCCCAAACACTGTGAGTTTCGGTTTCGTTTTTTATTTAAACAGCTACCAGCAAGAAAATTGAAAAATGAGTGGTAAATAATCGCACTGAACTTGTTATGATTGGTGGCAAACATCATTGATTGGTGGTGGTGGTATCATTCATTTACTAATCGACGAACCCCAAACCACTCAGTCTAGAAGCTTGTATTTTTGCAGTCGAGTTCCTTTTATTTACCGATTTTTAAGAAAGGAAACCATGTATTCCACCAGCATCTTTTTTTGCAAAAAAACATAAACAACTTCCAAAAAAAAAACTAAAAAGTTGTAAATAAAAAGTCAAGGAAACAAACGGCGACGGCACGGTTGGCGCAGTTGGTTGAGCGATTGACTGCAACGCTGCGTGTCGCGGGTTCGATTCAGAACAAACATTTTTTTGTATGGCCTACAAATAGTTGTTCCGGGTCTGGCTGTTTGTATATGTGAGTTTAAATGTTTGTAAACGCAACCACGGGTACAGGAGAAATTCCTAGTGTGGGGCAAATATTTTTTTTTAAAAAAAAAGGTCACCGACTTCCAAAAATAAATAAATTTTCAACTTTTTAGTGTTTTTGTTTTAGAAGTCGGTATTTTTACTGAAAGTGAGCACTTAAGAAGGATTTAAGAAGAAATAGGGGTAAAATTAGGGATGAAAATTTATATTGAAGTACCTACGTAATTTTTTTTTGTCGCTCGGAAATACCATTTGGCTGGTTTAAATTAAATCTACGGAGGCAAAGTATATTATAGTATGGAGTAGGTAACTAGTGCAAGTTGCTGAGATTATAAGGATGGAGAATATTATTTTTAATGAGCAGCCCCTTACCAACTGGTTAATGAGTTTAAAATTAGTTTAGTTTTAAATAATGATGACCCTGGTCTTAATTTGAAAAAAAAAAGAAATAGGATAAGATTACGAAGAGTTTCAGATCAAAATGTAATGTTTGCTTTGGAAATAGCCGAAACACAGATACTAAAAACCTTGTCATATATTTTCCAGATCGTTCTATGGTGTCATCCTTTTGCTGGTACTTGTGGCGACGCTTCAAGACTTTTTTGCTCGAGGACGAGAAGATCAGGGCAAAGACTCTGATGAAAAGGCGGAAGACAATGAAGAAGAAGAAAAAAAAACGAGAGGCGGCAAGAAATCAGGTAACACAGTTGGTTTATCCAAACGTGTTAATTATTTTCAACTCAGGCTATCATAGTTTAGTACTGGTCTAAATGGTTCTGAACTGATTCATTATCATCATCCAAAGCCGACTTCACCCACTGCTGGGTATAGGCCTCTCTTTGCTTGTGCCAAGCTCCACGCTCTTGTGCCATTCTCATCCAGGATATTCCCGCAATTTCAACAATGTCGTCTGCCCATCTCGCCGCCGGACGACCAACACTCCTCTTTCCATTTCTTGTATACCACTCGGTCACCGCTTTACTCCACCTGCCATCACCGCGCCTTGCTAGATGTCCTGCCCAACTCCATATAAATTAGAACTGAACTGATTAGGTCTTTCCTGAATGGCATCACAAATTTCGCCTTTTCCATCTGGTTTGGGCCTTCCCAATTGATCCCTGAAACGAGAGCAAATGAAAATTGTACAGTCACGGAAACTAAGTAATTGTCTCTACCAACTTAACGTTGGATAACATCAAATCACAAAAGACTGTCATTCTTGTACGAAATACACGTCAAATTGACATACCCATTGTATCAATCAGATAAACAACTAATTTCCTTGACCGTACATCAGCCATTCCCAAAGTGGACGATAACGCCTCCTTGTGGGCGCTGCAGGCCTAAAAGGGGGCGTTATCGCCCACACTTAGTGTTTAATCTCCGCTAATATGGCTCACAATAATTAATTTAATTTGAAGTTATAGTGGTTTTTTACTTAAAAACCACTATAAATTCAAATTAAATTAGCGAAATTAGGTGAAAAAATGGGGGCGCTAAAAATAATTTATTCTCAAAGTGGGCAGTAGACAAAATAAGTTTGGGAACCCCTGCCGTACATGAATGCTCAAGTCATCGAAATCAGCATAAACGCACTGTTGAAAAGGTGCTGTTAAAAATAAAATGGCCTGATTAATATTACAAAAGTCAGGCAAGATTTATTCAGCACATCTGTTTAGTTCATAAAATCTTTATGTGGTATTCCCGACAGTGATATATCAAGGTTAAGTCCAGATATTTTTGCTCGTGCTTATGAATATTATTGACTTAGTCAAAGATAAAGGGTTTTGTTTTATTTCGGAAGCAGAAATCTCTCCCGCACTGTCTATGATGTTTTAAATTCAACCAGATAGTTTTCAATAATTTATAATTAGGATCTCCTAATTTTATATGCCATTGACAGTGCGCCGCACTAACGGTTTCGATTCTGGCCCAACTCAATGTCAATGCCTGTCTGTCAGCAATGTGCAGGCGGCGATTTCTCCAATATTTCGGTCGTGTGGCCAGAGAATTTGGAAAAGCTCATCCTAGTCAGCCAGGTGGAACGTAAAAGGAGTCTTCAACTGTCACCAACCTGCAAACCACTCTGCGAATGTCTTTTAGGATGGCGGAAAACAGAGCGAGTTGGAGAGCTCTGGTGCACAAACTGACGACCCGAAGAATTTGATAGAATGCTGGGACTTAAATTATGACATATTCCCTCTCTTTCCTCCACAGAAGGATTCCTAAGCTGCTTCTCCCTCTACTACACGATGGGCAAGCTGACGGCTCCGGGCACAATCGACGAGATCTCCTGCATCCACGGCGTCAGAGGCCTCGCCACCATCGCTCTGCTGATCGCGCACAAGTTTCTACCCGTCGCCGTGATGCCGTATACTAATCGGTTGAGGATTACTGAGGTAAGGACTTTTACCACAGTCATGTTAGTTACTTGAAGACAGTCTCTTAAATTCCAGTGCCACAGCTATGTGTCATGGTATAGGCATGTAATTGGATTCGAAATACATAAATTGGGTTGTTAAGCGAGTCAATGGCAGTATTTAATTCAATTCATTTTAATTTCAGATAAATTACAGTTAATTCATCCATACATGTTTTTTTTTTTAACAAATAGATACACAGTTACACACCTATGGAAACATTGGATTAGGACCGCACTACTCGTACATGGAGTTTTGTCCAGTGCTCCATAAAGGAGCACTCCATGTCTATTCCTTGTCTATGTTCCACACATTCGCACGAAGCGCTTTGCTACATCGTTTATTATGCGCACAGCCAAGGAGTGTTCCCAAGTTCATATGACCCCAATCTATTTAAGTCGCGAGTTAATAGGCTTCTTCTGGGTCGTTCCATCGTTGACCTCATCTCTGTCCTCAGGACTAGATTGAGGTCAAGAGTAGGCCCATTAAAAAAAAATCTCCCAACAATGCCGTTTTATTGATAGTCTATGACGAGAGACACATTTCTGTAGTGGACTTTT
This sequence comes from Eurois occulta, assembly GCA_950022335.1. Classification (NCBI taxonomy): domain Eukaryota; kingdom Metazoa; phylum Arthropoda; class Insecta; order Lepidoptera; family Noctuidae; genus Eurois; species Eurois occulta. The sequence goes on along the minus strand of OX465486.1, from coordinate 16,325,814 downwards.
AGGGAAATACTAAAACGAAAAATACAACTGCCTCATAGCACATATTAACGTTAAGTCCTAGTGTAAAAAGATATAAAACTACTGGATCATCAACAAATCCAGTATGAGTAGTATGACCCACAACAGTCTTGTACACAACACGTTTGAGTACCATTGTAGTTTACGTTTATGTACATTTTCGTACAGTAGGTACACAAACGTTTTGAGCCTGCAGTGTTAACTACTTGATCAGAGAATTTCATACATAATGTCACGCCTGTAAGCTCCGAAAGCTTATGCAGATATATCTTAATAGTACTCTCAGAACACTCACATTTCGTTAGTTATGCTCAAGTCCCATGTAATAGAGGACGAGCCTATTGCCACCGACGGGGCACAAATTCAGACTCCGTGGCTGCTACTGAGAAATTCCTGATGGTGAAGCCATAACACTTTGCCCGACCTGGGAATCGAACCCACGATCTCGTGCTCAGCAGTCGCGCTTGTGACGCAGTTAAATAAGTAACAAATGTCAAATTAATGATCTGATTTTTAAATGTTTTTGATGAATATTCATAATCATTAAATATATGTGAAATCAAACCCAGGACGGGTTCGATTCCCAGGTCGGTCATGTTCACCAGTCATGCTTGCGACTACTAGCCCAACGAGGCCGTGTGAGCAGTCTGGCAGTCAATCTGAGAATTTCGTCGAATGAAAATGCTGTTTAATTCTCTCAACGTACTAATTTTGCGCAATTAATCAATTTGACAGGTGCCCAAGATCACGCACCTAAAATTCGTGTAAAACATCAGGCACCAACAATTGGCACATACCTATTGCCTCACATTACGTTATTGTCATGCGGCCGCCAAGGTGCTTAACCTTAGCCGTGGAATCTTATTCGGAGCATCTGCGTGAAAAGCATGCTGTAAAATAAATAGGCGTAGTGATGGGACATGTCGATACATGTGTCGCAACGTATCGATGGCTAGCGAAAGATGTGACCGTTTTTTTTTAAGAAGAGGTAGGTAGAGGCACAGATAATATAATACTAATAGAGGTGTGTAATGGGGTCCTAAGTACAAGTCACTGGTCGGGGGCTTAGTACTATTAAGTTTTTCCATCAGGAATGTCTTAGTATCTTTGATCTGTGCCCGATTGACGGCAAGAGGTTCGAGCTGCTTATTACTTGAGGCATAAGCTACACACTGTACTGCTACTACTTGCGAACTGTAGATGTGTGAATGTATTGAGGTACTCCTCTGACTATTAAAACTAAAAATTAAAAAAATGGTTAAGCGTCTTTATTACCCCAGAAAAGATCAAACAATATTCTAAAAATTAAATTTATCCCTATTGAAGTCTGGTACTATATAAGTGAATTATACTTGTGTGATGCTTGTGAGTTTATAACTTTACTGTATATCTGAGTCTAACATGTATTTTTAACAACAATGACTAAACATAATACTACCCGATTCAGAAACTGATTCATCACTATCAGGTAGGTATATTTATAAAATCCTAATCGTAATAAACACAGCACTAAACAGTTAAACAGCAGGACGTTTATAAATCACATTGTTTATTATTAAATCAATCAGCAAACGTACAAAATCAACATATCGATCTTCAAATCGACTTACACTTTCCCAACACTATTTCTCTTTCGTAATTCTTATTAGTAAGGCAGAGGGGTTATATTCGCGTAACAGCTAGTCGTATGAAGCATGTTATCGTTGGCGAGTTGCCATATTTCGTTGCTAGTTTGTCCGTCCGGTGTAGAATCTGAATCACGAGGTAATACTTCGGGCAAGCCGGTTGCGAAATGTGCAGACGTAGGTACTAATTAAACGATTAACTCATTAGTATGATTGTGGAGATTAAACGTGAACTTAATTGATTGGTGTACGGTTTCTGAGGTCCTGAGATAAACCCACTATGGTAGATGTGACCACAGACACCGTACAGCTCAGAAATATGAACTGTTTTTTCATTAACTGCTTTTACGTAAGCACTCTGAAATTCATCTCAGGGTACATATTCACCTGCCAGGGCTGCGGGACTGTTCGAAAGAGATACCGCGGCCCTGGAACATAAAGGGCCAAAGAAGGAACATGGGTGGTTTTTAGTCAGTAAGAGTCTGACACTCCCATTCCGCTCCGCCCAGAGCGGGAGGGGTCATTTGATGATTTCCCACCCTCCAAAAAAAAAAAAAGGTACATATTCAGCTGCATTATATACTCATAATACAGCTACAGCGTGTTGCTTCATTCTAGGGATGGTTCACAGAATAACAAAAACCGGCCAAGTGCAAGTCGGAACCCTACAAGCGCGAGCCCCCTTTATTTTGAAGTAATTTTTATTATTTGTTGTTATAACGGCAACAGAAATACACATTCTGTGAAAATTTCAACTGTCTACCTATTACGGATTATGAGATACACCCCGTTGACTGACAGACGGACGGACGAACCGCGGAGGGTTAGTAATCGTTTAGGGTCCCTTCGAGTACAGAACCCTAAAAACGAAACCAAGAAGCTCTTATCGATCTGATTACTTACTACGCTAGAATTGCCCTCCGTAGTTTAGTTTTGTGGTGCAATATAATATCAGTTATTTATTAGTTGCGCTTAGGTGTTTAGCCGATACTGTCCCATTGCTGGGCAAAAATCTTCCCCATAAGTTACCAGGTATGTATTCTTTTCCTGACCTACCTGAAGTCGAACTAGCTATTGCAGTACGTGTCTAGGGCGTTTAACACGTAAATAATCAGCTTATTAGTCCCACAGCTGGAACACAGGCCTCTCTGTGAGAAGGTGAAGAGTTCATCATTATGATCTTCCTGCCCTTTTCTTATCCTGTCAGACATCAAGGCATCATTACTCCTTTCTCTTTCATATCATTCCTCAGCACACACAATTCATTCATCTTTTCTTTGGCCTTCCTCTCCCTCTCCATCCATCAAGATTTATACCCATCACTCTTTTGAGTCATATGCGTTTCATCCCTCCTCATTATTTGTTCATACCCAGACAAACGACCTCCTTTCAAGGTGAGGAGTTACTGCTGATAAATCCCTTACCCTTGATCGCATTTTAAATCGCATTAGGTACTATATGTACTGATTAATTTATTTCAAAACGTGCTCAACATAATTCAGCTAATTTACGTAACAACCTTGGGTATAACAGCTGTAATTTAAAGACATTATGGATTAGGAAGATTAAGAAGTCGCGTGTAATGTCTCATTTACATTATAGGTAGGTACTTAGCAGATGTGCGAGTGTCTAAATTGTGAGACAAATTGGAAATTCGTGGTCGAGACGGATCATTCGACATTACTCGTTGTTTTAGTGGTGGAAGCTATTAGTCAATATTGATCGACCTGCTATCATAAATTGTAGAATGAAAAATAGTTCCGTCGTGTCCTCAAATATTTTCAAGATACCAAAAAAGTCAAAGTCGTCACTATAGGACCCATTAAAGAGAATAATTCATGTCTGCCAAACAATTACACTCCTAAAAAAATTAATGGATAATTACCTGTATGGATGGCAGGACTCCATGCTGTCTGTGTTTTGTATTTAGAGTGGGGTGTATAAAAATGCTAAATAATTTGACTTCAATGTCAAAATAAGATAAAAGGTAATCCCAGCATTTTTTAACGTTGTTTTTAAAGAGCAACGGAATCTCCGTTTATACTGACCTCGTGACAGTAAATAAAAAGTTTAATAAGCTGCAAGCAGGTACTGCATTAGACGCAAAGTAAACTTTAATTGCTTCAAAAATGTAGATAATTTCACAGTTAAATGTTTCTAAAAACCAACGATGTAATGCAATTCGTTTGGATTTTCCACTGCCCGAACTTTCGACTTATGATGAAAATTTCCCACTTCCAGTTAGCCAGTTCTCCTCTCTGGTCGTGGTGCCGAGCTGGCTGGATGTTCACCGACTGCTTTCTACTACTGAGCGGCGCACTGACGGCTCACAGGATCTCTGAAAACGACACTGGAGCTCTTAGGAGGCTATTCTCAAGATATTTAAGGTACCTATTTCATCTACATCTGCCTCGTATAAGCATAAATATAATCAGCAGTTTTTTTTAAGTAATCATGCCTAGTGAATTTAGAGTATTACAAAGTTTATGGTAAAAAAAATGATAATATCAGGCGAACGAACAAGTTATGTCGAAACAAGCGCCTACAAGAAAAATAATAGTAAAAGCAAAATGCGCGACTGGTTGCTATCATTAATTGGCAGGCATTTTTCCTCTTTGTCATCATGAAATGTTTCATACAAGTTTACTATAATATCGCTAGAGACCCGCCCCTGCTTCGCACGACCCATCCACAACATTTCAATAAAATCAATTAAATCGTTTCGGAGATTAGCAAGTAAGAACATAGTGAAACAACTAGTAATTAAGCTATTTTTGTTTCATTAGCCTTGTATGTCCCATTGCTGGGCAAAGGCCTCCCCCATATCCTCAGGTACTCTTCTCCTGCACCACCTCGAACCAGCCTTCGTGATGCGCGTCTAGATCATCATCACCACCTCCACCACCTAACATTAGCTTAGTAAATTGCTGCGAGTTAATTTTGCAATTCAGTGAATACCGTTAATATTTAATGGAATTTCCCTTAAGCTGTATTTGAAAAGAAAAAAAATGTTTAAAGATATTTTTTTTCTAGTATCTTCATTCATAAAAACAAAAACATGCCAGTGTTTTTCCTACGTATTTTACGTAACACACAAAGAGAGAAAAACACAACAATTTACGTCAGACCATACAAAACAAAATCTTGACCTTCACAATACAAAAAAACCCTTTTAAAACTAATCGTTGGATACTATTTAATTAAACCGCGTATAACCCCAAAAAAACAAATGCTAATAATATTCGGTTTCGTGGGAATTAAAAAAACTAACTACCGTATGGATTACTATAAATAATAACTTTGACTCATTGATTATTTACTCGTTTTTAATTAGGATTCCGTACCCAACAAAACACTAATCTTTTAAACTTTTATCAATTTTATTTTTTATTCTTTATCAAGTTAGGATGCACATACCTAATCTTTTGAAACTACATCAGCTAACTTGATTATGCATCGAAAACTGTATTTTATTCCATAGAATAACAAAAGCCCCTAAGCCAAGCCGGGTTTCTGTCACAGAGATATTCTTCATGAAGATCTTTTATGTAAAGGATATTTCTGCTTCTTTGGCCTAGTGGTCGCAAGCGCGACTGCTGAGGATGAGGTCCTGAATTCGATTCTTGGGTCGGGTAAAGTGTTATTCAGTTTTTCTATCAGGAATGTCTCAGTAGCAGCCACGGAGTCTGGATTTCCCAGTTGATGGCAATAGGCTCGCCCCATATTTCATTATAATAATTAGCATTGTTTTGGTAGAACCTGGGTGCTAAATTAACAAATACATGTGTTATTGTTATTGCACTTACTTATTGGGTATTTTGACACGTCTTTTGTCTTATTTATAAACAGTTAAATGTGTTAAATATGTCAGTAATATTGAAGAATTGGTAAGTAGTAGTAATGTAGCATGCGCATCAGTCGAAATGGGTTGATGGCTTGCTGCTACTCTGGGGAGACCGTTTAAGCGGTCTTACGAATACGTTAAGATGAGGTTCACAATAGTTCTGTGCAGACAGCAGTAAAGATATGTGCAGCGTACGTACCTTAGACTACGACCTACACTCGTTGACCTCCCAGCTGCCGTTCCTGATGATGATGATGACGATGGTGTCGGATGACGATGAATCTAATGGCTTAATCAAAGTTCACTCGAGATGCGCGTTGGTCGGAGGTAGGACACGAAGTAGTAGACTTTAGGAGTATGAGAAAATAGGTGTAAAGTAGGAACTGTTGTAAAGAAACCCTTTGCGGAATACTGGCGTGATGTTATGTTAAGTTTCTGTGTCGTCACATTGACATCTGAAACGTAGTGTCCCGAATATTGCATGTTGTATTTTTCATTCCATGCTGGCTATGTCTGGTGACATCATTATTTTCAGTGTGGACACTTTACACACATTATACATAGCAAAAGCATAATCAGCCTATAATGTTCCCACAGCTGGGACACACGGCCTCCGCTCTATGAGAGGGAATAGGCCATAATCCACCACGCGGGCCCTGTGCGGGTTGGTAGATGTCACATGTCTTCGAATTTTTGGTTCTAGTACATGCCGGTTGCCTCACGATGATTTCCTTCACCGTGCGAGCAGTGGTGATGAAATAAATTACACAAAGTAATTCGAACCCACGACTTATATATAGGTAACGGCTTAATTCGTACTTATATTTAGTCTGAAGTTCTTTTTTTACCATAAAGCGCTCTCCATGGTTAAAAAAGAACGTAAAGTTTTCAGCCTCTGGTTCGACGCCCCTGTTGCCGTTGGCTCGAGGCCTGAAGCGGCCGCTCCATTCGCTTTATAGAAAAACTGGCCCTAGTTAATGGCAAATTCGGTAATCGAATTTTATTAGTTAAATTTATTTTCAGTCTATTTTGTACTGTTTGTAAGTCGGGGCCGCCACGACTGGGCCGCCGCTCTCTACACACATTATACGAAAATTTTCAAATCATCATCAAAAGATGTTTTTGTGCCTATTAAGTTACGTAAACATGAGACATCTAGACTTTGTACTATTTATTTAGGTACAGTAAAGTGTCCTATGTATTTGCATGTTTGTCATTTAATATTAACTTGGATAATGTTCTTACATTATATTACACTAGCATACGTCCGCGTGGACATAGATCTTTCTCAGCCTGTTACTAACACAGGCACTTTGTTACGGGTCTATTTTTTTACTTTTATAATACGAGTATTAGTATTGATTTGTAGTATATTTACACATTAAGGAAGTTTCCCAATCCATATTTTATCCGTAAAAAACCGCAAACGTCATCGAATACTTTAAAATACTGTTGTTTTGGCTCATAAAAGTCTTAAATTAGATTGGGATTTTTGACGGAATCTTGTGGAAAACCCCAAGATAAAATTAGAACGAAAACAACAAGGGCTTTATTTGAAAACTAGCTGTTGGCCGCGACCTTCATTAGCATGAAATTATTATATAAAATATTACCTACTTCCCTTTTTGAATCGAATATTGTTATCAATTTCAAGGGTTTTAATTTTTTTGCACGGAACTCTAGTTATTATTCTAAAATAAAAGTAGCTTTAGTTACTCCAACCAAAACCCAAAACCTCCCAGCAAACCTCCCACCTCCCAGTAAAAGTCCCGTCAAAATCGGTCCAGACGTATCGGAGATTAGCTGAAACAGACAGACAGACAAAAATTTAAAAAAATGTGTTTTTGTTATAAGTACCATAAATACTTTCATATGTATTTAGTAAAAAGCTGTTATTTTGATATTACAAACAGACACTTCAATTTTATTTATTTGTAGAGATATTCAGTTATACCAGCTATTGACGTCATGTCTACGCTAATATTACCCTGTAGTTTAGTGTTTCTGTTTGGTTTATAAGACTAAATCATTAAATTTAATTAATTTTAATTTGGTCTAAACTATAACTACTACTTTCGACGCTGAGTCGAACGTTGAAGACCATTGCACTGTGTACTTTTCAGGTATTCACTTAGATTTTGCTTTGTGTTACTAAAAACAAGCATTAGTCAACCAAACTTACTTGCATTGGAGCTACACGAGCTGAACTTCTCATAATATTATTTTTAACGAAATGTTGATGGCTTCCATTTTTGAAAAACGGTTTGCTATCGAAATAAAAACAATGACATCAAAAATATTGTGTTGTGTCATTTGGATGGGTCTTGTCTTAATATGTTTGTATGCCAGTCAAGAACTTATCATTGAACTCATTTGCTGTTTTGGATGGGGCATAATTTGTATGGAAACAAACAACGATTTATTATATTTTGTGGATCAGAAGTTTTTTTTTTTTAATTTTCAGAGGTTAAAAGGCAATTCAAAACTCCATTTCATTATTTGCTTTGAATCCAAATTTACCTTTACAGAGATACTCTTGGCATATGTTTGAATCACTGGCAAAGCCACGAATACATTCAGCTTTACTCTGGCCTAAGGTACATAAAAGGACGGCAAAACACAAGAAATGCATTTTCTCTACTAACAGTGGTACCGGCTGTCAGTAATAGATCTTTGACAGTCGTTAAGGGTAGTCAATATCCCGAATATCTTTTTTTTTTTAATAAATAGGTTTGCGTTTGGCCGAAACTAGCCTGATTTAATCTAACTTTGACGACCAATCTTACCAGTCTTACTATATGGTATCGTACAACCCAGTAACTGAGCTCAGTAAGTCAATTCGGCTGTCGCTTCATGTAAATGTTCCATTTCACAGCACCCGGTTAGACTAGGAGTAAACTCTAGCACAGTTGGGGTAAGGCTAGGCAGATTACGCATTGCCCTTTCTACTAAACCACCTAAGGCAATAAAATGACCTTTAAGTATAAAAGCAAATTATGAAGTTCAACTACCTCGCATTAATATTTAATCACAGTTATATTCTCTTAGCCCAGAAACTTTCGATACACTATAATAATACTCATGGGTACATGAGGTCATTGACTCCTAGTAATAAGCTACAATCGTTTTCAAAATCAATATTTTTATTAATATCTAATGGCCGCGGCCTTATCTGCTTGGAGTTCAGTAATTGTCCCACTGAATCGTACTATCGGAACAAAAAGTATACTATATGTGTTAATCCAGGTTATAAACTATCTCTGTGCTAAATTTCATCCAAATCCGCTGAGTAGTTTATGCGTAAAAGATCCATCCAATCAATCCATCCTTACAAACTTAGTAGTAAGATAAAATTTCATTAACCTGTATTATAATGAAAAAACATCGGATGATAATACAAATCAGATTAGCGAGATTATCATTGGGGCAGCTAGACTAATAAAAATTGCTAGAATGCAACATAAAATAAATGTCAAAATCAAAATCAAAGCATTTATTTCAAGTAGGCCAGTTACAGGCACTTTTGAATTGTCGACACAAAAACAACAATGAAATGTGGCTACAGTCCCAGTCACAAGGCATAAAAACTGTGAAAGTACTGTAGTTGCCCATTCCCTAACATAGATCTCTATGGAGAAGAACGGGCAAGAAACTCCATGGACACTCTTTTAAATCAGAATATTTTTGCAAACCTTAGTTATATCATTCATGTTGAGATGGTACATTATTTGAGAACGATGTAGCAAATGCGTTAAAAGTGTCCATAGTAAAAACAAAAAAAAACAAACATGTCGAAATGAGAAGCTTATTTTTTTTTAGATATTCAATGTATTCTTCCAATTACATATGGATAAAGTTGATTTGATACTAGTTTTTGGTCTAATAAAAAAATCCGGCCCGTAAAATAAAAGAACCAGATTTTGGAATGTATACGCCAATAACCTCAACATAGTTGGGAGCACAACTGACTATGTAAATTCTAAGCTTTTTTAAAAAAAAAAAACGTGGCCTCTTTACATTTTTCGATTTCTAAGCCATAAAAAAAAACCGACTCTTTAGGAACCATTTTTTACATCCCCAGGTTAACACCAGCTTTGCTGGCTGTAGTGCTGTTTTACGCATACATCTGGGACAACATTTCCAGCGGTCCCATGTGGGGCACCTTCGTCACCAAGAATGCAGAAGTCTGCCAAGAAAGCTGGTGGTGGAACCTTCTGTATGTGCAGAACTACTTCGGCTTTGAAGATATGGTACGTATAGTTTTGTATTGTACTTAGGCTTTGATACATGTACGAAATAATAATACTATCTGGAGATCTAATTTCTTCCATTTTATAGGGCTAATCAAAAGCCTTTCGTATTTGTAGAACATCTCTTTCAAGAGTCAAAATCAAAATCAAAGCATTTATTTCAAGTAGGCCCGTTACAGGCACTTTTGAACTGTCGAAACAAAGACAACAATGAAGCTACAGTCCCAGACACAAGGCATAAAAACTGTGAAAGTACTGTAGTTGCCCATTCCCTAACGTAGATCTCTATGGAGAAGAACGGGCAAGAAACTCCATGGGCACTCTTTTAAATCAGAATATTTTTACAAAACCTTGTATACCAGTATTGACATAATTAAGTTATTTGGTAGCTTATGCCAGTCAAATACATATACAGTAAGATATCATACAGTAAGACCATGGAAACGATGGATGGATTGTGTGAGGAATAATACGAAACAAAAAGGTGTAAATTATTGCGTGACGGTTGACAGGGAAGTTGAAGTTGAATTGGAAGAAAAAAACGTGTTGTGCCGACCTCAAGTAACATGGAGCAGGGGCAGGAAGATGATGATGGTGTTAGTCAAATAAATCTTTGACTTTTCGATGGCATGGCTATCCCTGATTTTCCCACAGGATGTTCCCACATGGTTTTTTTTAACCCAAAATCTTTAGTACTCTCCAGAGCGCATAACCTTCAAGGTGAAGAGCTGTAGATAGTAGCCTAATCAATCTTCATTTCACCATCATTTTTCACAGAAAAATTATTGAAAGTTGACAAAAACTTTTCAATTCCAGTGTGCACCTCAAACTCATCAGCTAGCTCTAGACATGCAGCTTACCATCCTCGGCTGCATCCTAGTATGGCTGATGCAAGCCAAGCCGGGACTAAACAAGCTCCTCATACCAGGACTGCATGTCTTTGCAGCGTACTCAAGATACACCACCGTTCGAGACCATCGGTTGACCATGCTGGCTTATCATGGTGTCAGGTGAATATGTATATACGTTTTACTGAATACATTTTGTTTTTTCTGGGAGATTTCTTCAAAAAGACACCGGTCGCAGGGGAAAAGACCGGCGAATGTGAGAGTATTACCTCACCAAGACCACCCCAGTGGTAACAATCCTCACATGGAATGAGAAGTTCATTCCTCTTAAAAGACCTTAATAGGACTACCTAAGATTTAATATTGAACGTAAGGAAGTAAAACTATGAAAAGACTTAGTGGAAGAGCTTTCATACAATTTTAAAAGATAAAGTAGAAGAACACATTAGAATGAACAAAATTATAGTCGAAACTCCAAAAGTTATTTTTCCAAGCCTATTGTCCGATTTCACTTAACCTAAGCGACACCTAAATGAATGCCTATAACATAACATCACGCCTGAAAAATCTAATAACACTTTGTCCGACACGGGAATCGAATCCAGGACTTCATCCCCAGCAGTTACGCTTGGAACGGCTAGACCAACAAGGCACTCTAATGCCTATTACTAAAAGAGAAAATTGGTAAATGGCTTACAGAAAAATTTAGAGTTGTAAATTTAGATCACTAATAAAAAAAAACAATAATAATTATAAAGAATTTATTGTGATGTTCAGTTTTACGATGTAACACAACATAATAGCTTATCATTATTGACCATCTAGACCTGTCATTATGTATTTTACGTAGGTACCTAGTCATGCAGTTGAGTGTTATATTGATTGACTCTTGACGTCAGTAATTTATCCTACAACACTTAGCCTCCATTTATTACAAACCTATCTACAATAAGGTATCTATCTTGATGACATAATTAATTATAAATACCACATCACGACTGTTATCCCCAAAGGGTTAAGCAGAAACTTACCGATAGTACACCCATATTTCCATACTAATATTCAGGTTCCATGTGATTGGACGAACCTGTTAAAATGAACTTGGCAAGAATCCGGGTTCTGGGATGCTACTGGTAAATTCCTGATGGAAAAACCCAATAACACTTCGTCCGATCTGGTAAGCCAAGACTGCTAAGCTGCAGCGCTTTCTTACCACTGGATCATCGAGGCTGTTAACTCTCAATACTGACACTGTTAACCTGCGTCATACCACTGCTGTGCAAAGACCTCTTAATAAAATAAAATGAGAATTTATTGCTGTTATACAATTATTACAGTATAATACATTTATTGCTGACGATCGGTTTTTTCAATAAGAGCTTCTCCCTCGACAAAGGCCTCCAAAGATTTTCTATCTCTGTCTCTTGCAATACTGATCTCTAGAACGGCAACTCCTACGAGATCATTATCCCAGAGTTTCATTTGTCAATCTTTACTTTTTTTTACCATGCGTAAACTTTTCATTACTACATTATTGTTTAAAAAATTATTTTCATGCCTGGCGTGGCAATTTTAGTTTTATTCATTAATGTATTTGTATGTGTAAATTCACAAATTATCCGTATTTACGCTAATTTGGACGACTAAACATCGACATAATTATTTGTTTTGTACATTTTGAGTTGCAACGAGTATCAATACACTATTTACTTATGTCACATTAATTCCATTGGCAAATGTTTGTATAATGGAACATAGACACGTAAATGCTAAAATCACGAAACTGTTAGATCCATGGTGACAATTTCAATAGATATTCGGTCTTTTACAGCTGCTTTGTGGTTATAGTGAGATATTAACATTAAGCAAAGGGCCTGTCGCTCCAAATAAGATTAAGTTCCCGATCACTTACTTGGCAGATATTCATTCGGTTACATTTTTTAATTTATTTATTAGGTAGTAGTGGCTATTCGGACATCGTGAAATAGGCACTAATGCTAATAATTGTATGGATTTTTGTACGTCTGAGTACCATAAAAGTTTCAGGCTGTCTTGGTCTCTCTATCATCCATTGCAATAAGTCAATCTTTGGCTTGATAAATTTTTTCGATGTATGTAACTTTAATACAACAGACAGATATATTTCAGGGGAGTCTGGTCCGTCACTTCTTACCATTTAAAGCACTACGAAGTGGCGGAGGGCGACCATTTTAATAAGACACGGTCAGACTGTTATGTAATCTGAACGTTCAAAAAGTGATGAAACACAGACTAATAAAAAAAGACAGATTTTTCTTCGATTTCATATATTCAAACGACTGCCTCGTTGGTCGAGTGGTTGGAAGCGCTACTGCTGATCACTTACTTGGCAGATATTCATTCGGTTACATTTTTTAATTTATTTATTAGGTAGTAGTGGCTATTCGGACATCGTGAAATAGGCACTAATGCTAATAATTGTATGGATTTTTGTACGTCTGAGTACCATAAAAGTTTCAGGCTGTCTTGGTCTCTCTATCATCCATTGCAATAAGTCAATCTTTGGCTTGATAAAATTTTTCGATGTATGTAACTTTAATACAACAGACAGATATATTTCAGGGGAGTCTGGTCCGTCACTTCTTACCATTTAAAGCACTACGAAGTGGCGGAGGGCGACCATTTTAATAAGACACGGTCAGACTGTTATGTAATCTGAACGTTCAAAAAGTGATGAAACACAGACTAATAAAAAAAGACAGATTTTTCTTCGATTTCATATATTCAAACGACTGCCTCGTTGGTCGAGTGGTTGGAAGCGCTACTGCTGAACATGAGTTCCTGGGTTCGATTCTTGGGTCAGACAAAGTGTTATTGCGTTTTACTTTCTGGAATTTCTCAGTAGCAGCCTCGGGATGTGTGCTCGGTGGACGGCAATAGGCTCGCCAACTATTAAATGGGACTTAAAACATAACTGGCGAAAGGTGGGTTTACGAGTAGCTACACCGTTGCCTAACCTTTCGGCAATTACTGGCGTGTTGTTATATGATGTTATGTTACTTTCCAACAATATATAATCTTCTGACTTTAAGTACCTATACTATTAAATTCACCTATAAATTCGATGAACTAGGTTAAACAAAACGCCTCAAGATTTTCCCCACATAATACCTTAGTTAAAACTCAAGCCTGTTAAACTTCTGAACTCTTCCTTCAACTTGTTTACAAAACCCTGATACTTTAACATGAACACTTTACAAGTTATAGCAACTTAGGGACTTGTCAGTTTGGAATTTTAATTCTGTCATGTTTTCAGTGTGAGTCAGCTGTACAGGACGGCTCGTCTGAGCTATACGTCGGTGCTTCATCGTTCTACGCCGTATCTGGTCGGTCTAAGTTTGGGCCTGGCTTTGAAGAAACCTGTAGAACATGGCAAGGTGAGATGCTTGTAGAATTTAGTGTGAACGTACTGAGAAATAAACTTTGAATTGATTGAGAAGTTTCCCTCGGGGAAAGGTTTTAGGAAGCTGTACGAAAGTTGTATTTCATGACCTTATTGTCAGCCGATCAAGATAATAGTTATGTTTTCACTGATTAGTTTTTTTTAATGTACAGCACCATGCTTAGATAGGGACCTTTTGGCCTCATATAGTATCAATTTCATTTGATTTTTTTCTCTTATGTTTACTTTTTACATTTATTTTTGTTTTACTGTTAATATAACCATTTTTTTTTGTTTTGTCCTATGCGTTTCTTTTTTTCTAAGTAAAAATAGCCTGGTGAACTGGTGTACAATGGTTGATCTTATCGCTAAACGTGATCTCTTCAATATAATAATAGTCAAAATCATAAACTACGATGACAAAACACTAACACCTTACCCATTTGGAGCTAGTAATAATAGAGACTATTTTAATAATGAACTTTGTTTTTTCTCTTGGTCTTGTTCACACGGCGACACTTCAAGATCGGTTCCAAAGAATTAGATAATTCTACAAAAACTGTAAAAAGGATTACGTCAATATTAATATTATGTCAAACTCGATTCTTAAGGCTATTATATATTTATAATTTCTGATGACCCCACATAAGTATTATACACAACTGTTAAAAAGTCAAAGTGCAGCTCTTGTAAACTAAATTGCACAAATAAAAACTATTAATTGCACACTTGATGCTAATGGTAATGATAGCCATGATGTGTAGCAAGCCAACAGTGTATTATTAAGAACCAGCAATTTTAGTTTTAAATGCAACAATAAATGCAGAATATAATAAACAGCTATTAATATAAAACTTGACACGTGGAAGCTCCTGCATAATTAAATGTACCGGAAGAACTAGTTTTGGAAATACATTGAGAGGTTATATAGGTACCTAGCCTAAAATGGTAGCTTTTGATAAGAAACTTCTTATATTATCAACTTCACTTCTCTGATTCGAAAAAACGGGACAGCCGGGCGTCAACAATTCGTTTAATTTTGCCCCTCGGCCTGTGTAGCAACCACCCCTTAACTATTTATTACGGAAATCTTGGACAAAGGATTTTTTATTCTTTCTATTGGTATCCTGTAACCCTTTTCTACTTGTACATATTTATTAATATTATAGTTTGTAAATAATTGAATAATCTTTGAAATAAATTATTTCCCACTGTCTTAATTAACATCTATTGGTATTGTTCTTTATCAGAACAGTTCAGTTTCACTGTCATTTCAAATGAATTTTTCTTTTTACAGTTCATCCTTACCGTCGGTTGGCTGTCCAGCACTGCTCTATGGTGCCTCGTCTGGTGGGCCGGCATCGACTCCGGCTATCTCCAGTATCGGTACAGCACCTCATTCGCTGCCCAGTACGCTTCGCTTGCACCTATCGCGTCTGCCCTTGCTATTGCATGGGTGATTTATGCTGTGCATAGCAGCAACGGTAAGATTTTGAAGTAATTTTAGTATTAAGTTTAGATTACAGTACTAACGTTAGGGTGTATTTACACCGGAGTTACTTTTTGTACAGAAACATTTTACGATATGATAAGATTGATTGTGAAGCTTTCTGTAACTTTAGAGGCTTTTGCTATATTTTTTTGTTATACGTTGTTGGGTAATATTAATAGTTGCACACATTGCTCTACAAAATTAAACTTTACTGCGGATGTGAAGTTTATTTTGTCCGTAGCGAATACTAGTCGTAATGATGATATTTGACTTTGAGGAATTTAATATAACTCTGCATCAACCTTACTTAATGCTCATTTTTTTTTACAGGTTTCCTGGCGCGTTTCTTGTGCTGCGGTCCCTTGGTGATGATCAGTCGTCTCTCTTACGCCATCTACCTCACCCAGTTCATCGTCTTCATCACAAACGTCGCTACAGTCAAGACTTCTAGGGAATTCACTTTGATTTCTATGGTATGTAAATTTTAGATACACAAACGGCACACGTTAGCTCACCTATACAACATACACATAGAAAAGAAGTCACAAAATTATTCATGTTTTATTCTATTGGTCAATTTCTATTACAGATTGACGTCCAAGAAATATCAGCCATACTGCTTTCATCAATCCTTCTGACGGTTACATTCGTCTTACCGATGCAAAACCTTCATAAGATTTTCACTTTCCCATCAAGATCCGCTAGTACAAACAACACTAAAGATTCAGAAGATGCTGAACCAGGAAAGGAAGAAAAACATGAGAAAGAAAAAGAAGAAGCACCACAGATAAGGAGCAGACAACACTTTATAGTTCACAGAGAAGTACTAGAAGAAATTCCTGAAGCAGAAGTAGAGTATGAAGCACAGAGAGACAATGAAGGACTTGGAGAAATTCTAGAAGAAGAAGAAGATGATGAAATCGGCGAAGAATCTGTTGGAAATAATGACGATGACCTGGAAATTATCGAGGAAGAAGGAGGAGAAGACGAGGAAGATGAAGCATGGTTGGAAAGAGAACACTATGTACAAAGGAGATCACCATCTAGAGGGGATGACCACGATCTTGATGAATGGGAGTGGACTGCTAATGGTAATCGTAATGGAGCTCAATATTATCGATACTCAAGGTAGCACTGTTATCTGTTAAATTAAATTATCTTTTTGAGTTTTTTTTCTTGTTTCATTTCATGTTACAATAGCTTAGATTGGACAGTATCAAACAAAGAAAGGGATCTTACTATGGTATCTTGTCTAGAAAATTAAAACCCTTAAAGTTCTAAAGAAAACACTGAAAGAAAAAAGAGAGAACTATTATTTTGGTAATAAAAGGAAGAACATGAAGGGTTAGGTAATAAGCCCATACGAATGCGTCCACAAGATTTAAGTAAAATTACCAGGTTTTTTTAAGGTCAGGTTTTTTGATAAATATTTTATTATAATTCACTTAAATGTATTAAGAATTTCGACACAGGTATCAAACATTGTTAATAGGATTCAAGGATCCGGTTAACAAAATATTTCAAGGCTAGATCCGTAACGTAGCTAATTATTGAAAAATGGCCGAACTAGTCTTAATGGTTCCAATAACTTTTCAGCATTTTCAATGCATAAGCTGTCCATCTGTGTAGTAAACGACTTCGTTTCTTCTATTGTATGACTAAATAATAAGTAGCAGATTTGCTGCGAAATCTGGTAACATGTGTTATTGATCAATTAATTATTCAATTCAATTCAATTTATTTACTTCAGACTCAACGATCCATAATTTTGTTAGTAGGTACACTTAAAAATAATGTTAGTTATTAAATAATCAAAGAAAAATACACACCACACAATACTATTACGTCTAAATAATCTGTAAAAAATAAATAAAATAAATATACTGAATCATAATTTATAGAGCCTATAGGGACTCCAACACAATATACATACATGTATAACATATTATGTAAAGCGAACCAATTGCGATCAAGCAAATATGTAATGCTATGTGTTAATGTTAATGAACGTACCAAAAACTGGTCATGTCATCCTAAATTAAAACCTGAATAAAATTACCCATGACCCAAAATAAAAGTCAAATCGAACCATCCAGAATCCAAAGCTAATCAACCACCGATCAGAAACAATGAAGTTATTATAATATTAAAAAGGCGTCAGAACCCGAAGCGAGGACTCACTTCAATTCAATGATCGAAGGATCGACGCCTCAGTATTGCTAGAGCCAGCGCGCGCGCACGTCATGTTTTCCGCAGCGATTTTCCTAATCGCGTGCGCGGCAACCGCCGCCATCGATACGAAATCTTTTAACACTACATTATTGAACAAGGAAGTGCTACAGAAATTATCACCGATATTAAATTCTAATAGAACTTTGAATGACAGGGAATTAGCTCTGCTTAACAGGACTGTTCACAATTTGGGTGTGGATAAGGATGTAGTGGCGAAGTTGACTGACTTTGTTAGGAATAATACGGTTCAGAAAGTTGCTGAATCGAAGAATCATAGAGAAGCAAAAACTTCTTCTTACGATCCTTATGGTGATGAGATAGGCAATAGAGATGGATCTGTCAGACATGTTGAGGAGTCTCCCGATTACGCGTCCTCAGTAGTGTTGGCGAGTGATCTGCTGTCCCTTACTAGTGCTGTAGCTAGCGTGAAGGAGACGGCATGCAGGGAGCATGGATACAAGTTCCTGGATGGATTGATTATGAACAAGAGATGGGCGCTGAAAAGTAAGTACCTACTGCATTATTTTAATTTTATTTATTACGCATACTGCATGTTTTGTATAAATTTAAACGGTGCACAGTTACGTTATTTATAGCTGTGTCAGCATTTACAAGAATGCGACATTTTTATTACGAGTATGTGTGCAGTTTAGTCGTGTATTATTTTTATTTGAATTTTTTATATTGTTATGCTTTCCAATTATTTCAAACAGTAGTGTTTTAGAGGTTAAAGGATAAACCTTCTACGTTGGAATACTACTACGCACGATCTTGGGAATCTCATTATTGTTTTCCTTAATAAACAAAATCGCCTTGTAATTATGTAATTAAATTGAATCACTGTTTTACCTAAACTATAAAAATTAACGTGAGGGTACCTTAATTTTTATAGTTGAATAAATAAATATTTTATGTCAGTTTTGCCTCTTGATTTGTTTGCAATAATAACACGTTTTTCTACGATTGTTACTTTATTGTTATGTTACCGGTTTTTTTTAATATTAATTTAATGTTGATAGGAAGCAACTGGCTGGTAATATTTAAGGTACACCCTCTATAATAAGGTTGGTATTATTATATCAGAGATTCCTATCTGTGGCTTGTTCATAACTGAGTTTTTAGGGGCAATATATTAAAAATGGATCTAAAAAATATTAGTCAAACATTTTTAAGTTTAAGGTTGAAGTGCCGGGGTAGCCAGGGTAAATTCAAATTTTCTCACGTTTCTTGCAATTCGTAGGTCAGAGTCAGGTTGCATGTGGATGAAAAATGAGTCGCGCTAGTAACAAGTATCTATAGTTACAGATTTATAATGATTATAATCATGAATACGGGTTGCATTGATGATTTTAATCATAAGTTCATTTAACTTAATTGACTGACTTTTTCATGAAATGGTTATTGAATGGGGTTAAATAAGCTTAGAGGGTTGAGTTCAAGATTATAATGATTATAATTCTTTTACTGCAGACTTATTACTGGCGCGACTGAATTTTCATCACCATACAACCTGACGCTGACCTACAAATTATAAAAAACCAAAGAAAATTTGAATTTCGCGGGCTACCCTGGAGCTTCCACCATAAGACTAAAAATGTTTCATGGCTGGGGGCCTTAAAGTAATTTTTGGCCACCACAGGATTGACCGGGAGCAGCTTCAACCTTAGTAGAGTTGTTGCGCTGCGAGAGGCCATTAAAAAAAAAACTATTATTTTTTAGATCCATTATAAAAAGCCACAAAAAACTCGGCTAAGAACAGAAACAGATTGAGCTTAAAGGAATCTGTGATATAATAATACCAACCTTATTACAGAGGGTGTTAAGGTCGCAGATCACACTGTGAGCGAACTTAGAATTAAATCGTATCGTTATTCCTCTGGCAAATATGAAGAAGACTACTGTGAGTAGTTGATTCTTTAGTAAAAATCACAGTTATACAACAAGGAGTAATTGACATTCTATCAGCAATAACGATGATAGAAAAGTAAATTGCAATGATTTTGATTTTTGATTTTGTATCCTCAAATAGGGACTATCTAGGGGGATTTCCCACACCGCAAAATAGCTCATGCAAGCATTAACGTTCATTTTCAAAATGTATCCTAACAGAACACAAAAAAAGTCATTTATAATCATTGCAATGCGTATTTAAATCCAGATCCATTGTGCTATTCTTGTACTGACATTGCAACGCATACATTAGATTTACTTGAAGGTGTCAGCAGTGATTCCTATAAGTAATGCATCACACATAGCTGGTTAAAAATACCAGACATGGTTTATAAGTGACGTCATCAGTATCAGTACGAGAACCTCTTCATGGATCTGACTAAGGTAATGTCTGGACTTGAAAAGAGACTGTGATCCGAGTTTGTTTCAGTGTTGCCTCTCAGAATAGTCTGATACGCAGAAAACTCCCATCTCGCTTGTAAAATATTTCAAAAATACATTATATCATTTCATAACATAAAATCACGGCTGTTATCCCCGAAGGGTTAGGCAGAGGTGTACCTAGTAGTACACCCACATTTCTCCATTTATGCTAAAGACCCATGTAATAGGGGCGAGCCTACTGCCATCAGTCAGGCACAGATCCAGACTCAGTGGCTGCTACTGAGAAATTCCTGATAGAAAAATCCATAACACTTTTCCCAACCCGGGAATCTAACCAAAGACCTGTTGCTCAGCAGTCGCGCTTGCGGCCACTAGACCAATATTATATTATATTTATTGTTATTAAATCATTTCATTTCATTAAAGCACAAACTTGACATTGTACCCATAGAAATCGTCTAACAAAACACGTCACAATATCGATTTGTATGTTAAATTGATGGCAGTTACCAGGATTGGTCAAAGGGGACGGACACGTGTCATGGTAATAGTTAATTTGGAATGGAGCGTCCATCTGTCGGTTACTACGAGACGATACGATATGATAAGCTACGATACGATAGTCTACCCGTGGTCACGTGGTTGCAAACGCGACTGTTATCATTGAGTCCTGGGATCGTTTCCCAGGTCGGGAAAAATGTTGTTAGGTTTTTCAGTAGCGGCCTGAAATTTGGAATTTGGTAAAGCAGATTTATGATACGAGTAACTAAAAGAATTTCAGTAGTCCATTTATCGGTAGCAATTTGCATTTACATTTGGCAAATGGTCTGCGAATTTCAAAATCACCACGATTTTTGGACTACATGATCTGAATTACAAGATGTGTATCAGGATATTATGGTTTCAAGCTTGAAAACAAACTAGCGAATACTATCAATATAATATACGAGTCTATATTTTAACCAATAAAGGTCGGAATGCCTTAATCTGTTTACTTTATTTCAAAAGCTTATCTAAAGGTTTGCTTCTGAAATAAAAATAGTCTGCTCAGCTATTTTAAGCCTTACCGAAAAAGGTTCCTTTCACCGGATCAATCATTTTGGCAAGTTAATTTAGGCCAGGATTAAAGATAAATTGGTCGTCTTCTTTAGACCGGTTAGCCGTTGACGTCACTAACCTTTTAAGGTCCCTGCTGCATGCAACATGTTTCAAAACGTTGCTTTTAGGTAAGTATTCCGTAGTTTTTTATTGCTTTTGGAGTGCCTTTCGCTAGTTTTCACTAACACTAAGCGCTGCCTAATTGGATCCTAAGTAAAACGGCATGATAACACGGTTGGATTTTCAACGACCTCGAGAGTCACAATTCCAGCACTGCAGTAATATTTAGGCGTTGTGGTGACCTGTTTCTTATCAGAGAAAGCACGTTAAGCTGTTGCTCACGGCTGTCATTTCTAGATCTTTGACAGTCGTTGCAGGTAGTCAGTGACCCGAAAGTCTGACAACCAGTCTTACCAAGGGGTATCGTATTACCTAGCACTAAATGGGTTGTGGAGGTCCGACAGGCAGTCGCTCCATGTAAAATATTGGTATTCAGCTGCATCCGGTTAGACAGGAAGCCGACCCCAACATAGCTGGGAAAAGGCTAGGCAGGTGATGATGGTCGAAGGTATATTGGAATGAGAGATGTGCACACGAGATGTCACTTATTTTAACTTGAGTTCATTTTGCAAAGTTCATCGTTCAGTTGTAGGGTTGAACCCTGGGGCCCAATTCTGCTATTACAATAGACGAAGAATGGTCTGTCATTGATTTCATAATTGTTGATTTTGACTTGTCAAAATCACACAGACCATTCTTATGGTAATTCTAATGGTCTGTCATTGATTTCATAATTGTTGATTTTGACAAGTTTTGACAAGTCAAAATCAACAATTATGAAATCAATGACAGACCATTCTGACACTATTGTAATAGCAGAATTGGGCCCCTGATCGCTTTAAAAGTTGATACATGTGGATAATAATTCTATGAAAAGTTATCGCACTTTGAACGCCTACAGTGCAAATAATTTTAGAGGAAGGCACTATTCATGTGTTACTTACTACTTTCTTGAAATTTAGGTAAATATAGATGAATATACTCTACCTATTCTAACTTCGATTTGTGATTATATGATACGTAACGATCGAGCTATGACACATCAACTTAAAATACCCAAATCTGTGCCTCAATGAAATACTTTATCATGACGTCTCTGTGAATTATGATACTCGATTATTTATTAAGTTTTTGTATGTGATAATTGATTTCCGTTTGTGACGAACAGGTGTTAAATTCGAGTCGCCATAGAAACACGATAGAGATTGATTAGTTTATTGGCACTAGCTTGAGATCGTCTAAAATTAACATATTTAAGGTATATTGCCATAAAATGGAGGGCGTATGTTAAAGTAACTTTAATTTTCACGTCCCATTAAGGTTGTTCAATAACTAGGACCAGGGTATATTAATTCATAATGTTGCCTCGTTTAGTGGTCGTAAGCACAACTGCAGTAGCAGCCACGGAACCTGGATTTATGCCCGGTTGATGGCAATAGGCTCACCCCCTATTACATGGGACTTAAACATAACTGGCGCAATCTAGGTGTCACTATATACTCCATAAACTAGAGATAGTCTGTCATGGCGTCGCTCGCTATTACTTACTTACACGATTTCAATATGTTAAAGTTGTTTTCTATTAATAAACAAATTTAATACGACCACCGCCCTAATTTACTGATATCCACCAATTCCAACTTTTCCAACAACAATAACTAAATTCTCGTACACACTCATACAGACAAAGCAAGTCTAAACGCCGGAACGGAACGGCATGCATGATCGACATTTTGCATTTATTTGTTGACTCACATTGCGACGACGATCATTCTGCTAAAGGGACGTGACTATTCAGTAAATACTACCTCCCTTGTGTCAATATGACGTTTGTGCATTTCGGTGGCAACCTATTGATTCTCAATTTCCATGGTCATTTAAACTGATGGGGTTACGCTTGTAACTGGCGAACTGTATATCTCCGCTTAACTCTTTGGGGAATTATACGCATGATGTTTCGTTATGTACGAGTATGTTATAGATTGTGGCTAAGTTTGAATTATTTTATTGTCATGCGAAGCCATCAGTACGTTATCATCAATATGTAGTTGTCTAGGAGTTTCTTGTGTCCCACGTGTTGAAGTTTTTGATAGTAATAGACTCTTTTTTACAAAGGATGAGCCCATATCAATAAAAACAAAACCATAACTTGTCCCACCTTCCTTTCCAATTTCATGCTTATTTTTCACCGCAAGTAGTGTATTTAGAAGCTATTGAGGGTCTACAAAATTCTCTAATACCGCATGAGAACATTTTGATAATTTCCCTTATTTAAAAACGTGAACACTGTCTGAAGTTAAACGCTTTATCAATTACCTTTCGAGTTTATAGCCCTTTACAAATTCCTTTAAACTCGCGATAACAGTAAAAGTTTAAATTCGTTTAAATTGTGGCTCCAGACACAGAATCGAATAAAATTAAACGGTTTTGTTTGATACAGAAACTCTTTTGTTGAGGTTTTAAAATCGCTGATATTGCTAGAGCGCAATGAAACGAAATAATCGTAAATTGTACACGTAAAAGACTTAATCTTAACGTTTTTAAGATTTATTGTAAAGTATTTAATACCTTTTGGATAAAAAAATCCTTTTTAATTTATCAAAAAAAGCGTTGAACATCGCTTTTCCCTGTCGAGGTCAGAGAGAGGGGCCAAATTAAAATGGGGTAACTTTTCGTTGTAATAAAGACATTTTAAAAGACGAGTCTTTTTTCGATGTTCAAGACACGAAGTAAGTGGATTCTTCCACTTGTTATAAAATTGGATCCGTTTTGAATCTAATGGCGAGATGAATGCGATTCCGACGAAAAATGTTAACATTCCCTCATTTTCACAACGTTTTGATGCTGCCATCAAAAATTTACAGCTTATTCGCAAAAATGTTATTACAGTACAAGGGCGGTATTTGCAAAAATGTTATAACAGTACAAGGGCGTAAAAAAACTTTTTTCGTGTAAGTCACGACCTTTTGCAGCAGTTGGCTCCACAAAACCTTTCCAATTATGTCAAGATACCAAAAAAGATCACGTTAATTGTTATATACAGTTGGTAATATAATGACCGAAGGGTTAAGTAATTGCCGTCAAAAGTATCATGCACCACAATTATTTTGAAGATCGGTTGCCAAACCAGTTTGAGCGTGATAAAAAAACTGCGTAGACGACCGAAATTTTTTAAAGTTCAAAATATATGATTTTGAGATGATCCTCCCTTTTTGGAACTGGTTGAATTTGTTTTTTTTTTATGTAGGAATGCAAAGGCATTAATATAATGGATGTGGCTTGTGAGTAATATTTCATATTAATCAGCATCTAAATGCAAAGATTTAAATCCTTAGATGTGCTCTCGCCTCACTTAGGTCACGTGAAATTGTACACACTGAGAGGAGTGAGCTTACACATTCCGCATGAAATGATAGATATGAAATTTAGTATGAGTGAGAGAAATAATAGCATTCAAACGTCAACGGGACAGAAACGCGACCATCTTCTGACGTGGTGAGTTTTGTGATATAAAAATATTAGCTTGTGTAAAGAAATAGTTTGTCTCTTATTAGTTCACCACTAAGTAAACACACCATTTATTATGGTAAAAAGTTGGATTATAAGGTAATTAAATATTTTATTTAAATCATGCCACTTAGATACAAAACTAGTTTTTTTTAAGTATTCGAATAGGACTTCATTTGTGTATTTACATTTATTTAAACAGGATTTCTGTATTATATAATACCAACCAGTTTAGACTGGTTTTGAAAGGTATATGACCATACGGATGGCAGGTGGTCCAAAAAATTAACTTAATAGTACAAGAAAATCTGTGGATTTACTATAGTTTGGGGAGTTTAGAATTTTATTTTGGAAACCTGTTAATTTGAATAAAAACGATACTTGGTTCAAGGTTATAGCAGAAGAGTAGTGTCCTCTCATGAAGACACACGTGAGCAAGTCACATTGCTCGCAGAGGTACCAACAAGATGGGACGAACATAGAGGGCAACCTTGAGGGGAACCTTGAGTGTGAAGAGGTGGTTTAATCAGATCCAAGCAACTCGATACACCATCAGGCCACTGATCGTAATTGATAAAAAAACATACATACTTAGGCTGCTAAAATCATAATCTTTTTCAGTTTGGCCGTAGTCGGGTAAAATCTGGTAACAATTTGAAACAGTCACAATTCCCAACAGTTAAAGAGCGCCTTAGAAGAGTGTAACTACACTGAAATATGAGCAGATGTTTAATAGGAAAAATTATAATATTAAACATAACATTACTACATTCATTAAATTAGACAGTAAATTACATTAGCTAGCTATTACAAACTTAAATAATATGATAAAGAAATGGCGATGTTTTGTCAAGTTCTAAAAACCGTAAAAAGAAGGTGAAAATTTATAAAGATTTTTCTATTAATATTAGATCGCTGACATTATTTCATGTTTCGTATAATCCGCGGGAAACACCTGGATAAGGGACGCACAGAACCGGGAAGTGTGGCAGCCCAGCAGTGGGTGATTCCGGGCTTATATGATGATGATGATGAAGACAATTCGAACGAATTTGAACTTCAGACGAAACAGTTCGATGATCAAATAATATCCATAAATAAACACGTAACCAAAAGTATACGAAACCTATAAAGTATGTAAAGTTTAAGATACGCAATAAGAAGTTTCTATAATCGGATTCATTTTATTGATTTCTATCGCGGCTGCATTTACGGAAGTGTTTTTCTAAGAGACGGATTGAAGTGAATTGGTAACATTCATTTTGTCAGTAACCGACGAAGTGTTCTTTATTGAATAGGGGTAAAACTATATTCGTTTTTCATAGTTCTTATGGTGTTGGAAACAACACCAGAAGAACACTAGAAGGGCTATGGAAGAATGAAGAAGATTATGCAGCGGTGAAGAGCCAATCAGCAAGAGTTGAGTACTCAACGAATATCACCAATGATACTGAACTGTACTGATCTGAACTCCGTTCAAGAGCTATCAAACACATTCTGCAACAATGTTGATCTCGTTCAGTTTTATTATTGAACTTTGCCCTAAGTGTGTGCCACTTTGAACAGAGAAAAGGTTAAGTTAAAATTAATCGTAAACATCAATTGAACGCGTACCTAGCCATTTATGGAAACCCTTTCTTCAGTCTTCGGGTGGTTATTAAAAACTTGAACGAAACCCTAATTACATCATGTATGACCTCGGAATCTGATAATTTGGCTTTACTTTTTGCGACCTCGCGAACATCATTTAAGGCAGTATGTCAATGTATTGGCGAAAAAAACTACTTATCGTTAATTATTTACTTACCTAACCTTGTCATACCGTTACGGCTTAACCTCTTTTTATCGTGGGTTTGAATTTATCATCGGAAGTATCGCATCTAATATGCCGAAAATATGTACAGCTAAATACGGAACATTGCATCTCATTTCCGTTTCAATTATTTATTGTTTGACTTAATTTTGGCAAAAGGTCAAAGTCGAGTTATTGGCTTGTCTATATTTTTGTCAACTTATAAATAATGTCGGCCGTTATTGATTGTTTACGGTTTTTGAATTGCTTCTGCGTCTCGTGGAACTGGTAAAGGCTATGTCCACGCTTACGCATGGTTCCGTGTTAGGTTTTTCCGATTATTTTTTATTAAGTCTATGAACATGTTTCTGAATACGTAGGGCCTGGAATCTGGCCAGCCCTGACCATGATTATTAGTGAATAGACTTTTAAAACTTTATAGAGGGTGGAAGGGACACCAACGCACAAGCGTTTACCACGTATTCAGTACATCATTTCGACCCCCAGAAATTTTTCATGGGTAGGTACTTTAAAAAAAAAACAGTCTGTTCCTACAAAAGTGCAATACTGATAAATTACTCATGAGAAATTTGTTTGTTCCACCCTATTTAAGATTATTTCCAACCTCAAAAACCATTTTAACTGTCCCTCTATTCAAGGTACGCAATGCGTCCCTTTGTAACGCCCGCAGCAGATGACCACACTCGCAGTGGTCATCATGAGTCTCTTATATGCTCATGTACGTGCCAGCTTCGTAACGTGAATGCAGGGTATGTGTCGTCCGTGTCGACGGCGCGTTCGTGTTCCACGCGCGCCTGCGGGACTGTTCGAAAGAGATACTGCGGCCCTGGAACACAAAGGGCAAAAGAAGGAACATGGATGGGTTTTAGTCAGTAAAAGTCTGACACTCCCTTCCGCTCCGCCCAGAGCGGGAGGAGTCATTTGATGATTTCCCATCCCAAAAAAAAAAGGTATGTGTCGCGGATGTTACAGTAGTCTAAATGTTATAAGGTGGCGTAAACTACTTTCTCCTTAGACATCAGATCATTCGTCATCCTTGTTCAAACACAATATGACCAGTCGTAATGACTATCATCCAATCGTGACCCTTATCTACAATGGATTAGTCATCTTCCACTTTGTCCATCGATGGAGTTTCACAACCGGAAGCTACTCGGCCATCTTGTAAACGGTCACACAAAAGTTCAATGTCAGTGTTACCATATTTTATCTGATGTCCTCTAAAATAAACAATGTATATTTTTATTGAGTAAATTACGTAATCGATCAAAGGAAGGATTGCACTTTTACTTGATTTTTTAACCGACTTCAAAAACACAGAGGGTTATCAGTTCCAGGGCTGTGGGAGCATTCGAAAGAGATACCGCGGCCCCGGAACATAAAGGGCAAAAGAAGGAACATGGATGGTTTTTAGTCAGTAAAAGTCTGACACTCCCTTCCGCTCCGCCCAGAGCGGGAGTAGTCATTGATGATTTCCCATCCCCAAAAAAAAGGGGGTTATCAATTCGTTTTTTTTTATGTTTGTTACCTCATTTATAACTCAGTCATTTAAGAACCGATTTATAAAAATATTTTTTTTATGTGGTAAGGTATACTTTCCGATCGGTCCCATAGAAATTTCATCGAAATGTTGACATGGTGGTCCTTAATAACCTCTGGTTATAATGTGAAATTGATTCATGACAAGAATTTGTGTGGTATACTACAACTAAAAAGGGCAAAATAAAAAATATTTGCAAGAAAAACTGAAATACAAGACTTTCGGAATTCGGTGGCAAAAAAGTCAATAAACAAACAAAGTCACCGACTTCCGAAAGTAAAGTTATGTTGGAGTTTTTTAGTGTTTTATTTCGAAGTCATTCAGGGTTGGTCATTTGGTCATCTTAGAGCCCGGCTTATAATAATTACCTCTCTAATAGGTTTTTTAAAATTATTTTGTTTTGCATGCGGAGTGTACCAAGTGTGGAGTTAGTGGAGTGTGTGTGCCGTGTACCGTAGTACTATCAGAAAAACCTTTGAGGAATACAATTCATAATCATAATCATAATCATTTTTATTCACGAATTTAAGACAACCATACAGAGTAACTCAATAATAAACACAAAACAGACAGATCGTTGGATGTGAAATGATACAATGTAAAAGCAAAATGGTTTGGTTGTCTTTAGACTGATTCGCCCTATCCCCTCGTACTAGTATAAAACTGTATCACGAACATTTTAAATTGCGATCTTAAGTTACAATGTAGAAGCACAACTGGACGCCCGCACGGCACAGGATCGTGCGAAGTGGAAACTGCGGACAAGGAAGGCCGACCCCAAGTAAATGGGATAAGGTCTAGCACGGATGATGATGAAGTTACAATGTCACGTAGAAAAAAAAATCAAGATGCTTGCTTCCCAAAAAGTGATAGGTATTGAATTGGAAACGAATAGAACTGTGAATTCAGTAGCGTTTTTGCTAATTTTATGTACATTATGAACGACCACGTGTATTGGTTTGATGTTTTTATAAATTTGTAAATAAATCATTTACTTATTCAGTAACCTTTAAAATATCGTTAATATTGACTTAATTAGTCAGGCTGTTGTGTCTGACGTATTCTGCGTTTGTCAAGTACTACCAAGTTCATTGACGGTCTGCCACTTTTCACCCCTATGCCCTAAGTAATAAGGTTGATAAGAGGTCGACCGTCATTGAACTCTGTAGTTCTTGACAATAGCAGAGTATTCTTAGTCAAGTTAGGAGATATCCGTTTCGGTATATCCTTGATTTTTACTTGAGAGACTTCATCATCATCGTCTACCTAACCTTTTCCCAATTATTTTGGGATCGGCTTCCAGTCTAACCGGATGCAGCTGAATACCAGTAATTTACGTGGAGCGACTGCTTATCTGACCTCCACAACCCAGATTAAAAGAGAAAGAGATTTAAAAGATATTTAAAAAAAAATTCTAATGGAAATTTCTCACGGAAAACCCAACAACACTTTGCCCAACCTGGGAATCGAACCCAGGACCTCATGCTTAGCAGTCGCGCTTGTGTCCACTAGACCAAAGAGCCAGTCACGTTGTTTCGATTGAGTGGTTTTGGCAAACATACTTGAGACATACTTAACTTTGATTCTAAGACGTCTTCGCGGTTCCTTAAAAGTATTTACTTGGAAAACTATGTTTTTAGTAGGTACTTAAATTATTTCAAATTCCCCAAACTCAATATAAATAACACATAAATTATTATTTTTCGGAAGTATAAGTTCAATATTGTTTTATAGGAAAGAAGTATCAAATGTCAAATTAATGATCTGATTTTAATTGTTTTTGATAAATATTTATAGTCAATAAATATTAAAATAACAGATCCAAAACGAAATTGACGTGCCAATAAATATAGAGATAAGAAGATAAAGGTTTGGAAGCTATCAGCTTGGTCAGATTCTTCCGTAACTACCTGAAATTATTCAGGGTTTCCTTCCTTGGAATCTCAGGTTTGAGAAGAAAATGTGTCTTAGAAAAATTACTCAAATTAAATCACGTCTGTGAAATTGGGTTTTTGAAACGTAATCGAAAAAATATAAAAATAATACGGGGTGGAAGGGACACCGACGCGAAAATGGTTACCACGTATTCAGTACATCATTCTGAGCCCCCCAAATAGAAATTAACATCGGTTATTTAAAAAAAAAAACAGTTGTTCCATACATTTTAACCATATAGTTCGGTACGGGCCCCTTTGGGGGCTTGACATACAAACCTCCGCTGGCTCGGTATCGGCCCCGAAAGGGGCTAGCATTTAAGTCATACGTCTTCCTCATTATTCATGTAAATATTTAATATTCTGATAATCAAATACTATGAGTGTGCGTTAATTAAGAGAGTTGGATAAAAAGCTCGTATGTCAACGCCATTAAAACTTCTGTATTTAGCGCGCAAGTTTCTTAATTTCACCTTACAAAATCCAACTGCGTAAATACGGTCATCGCCATTTTGACAGCAGTGCTGGCCGAGGCTAAAAATCATAAAAATTGTGGTTTTCGGACATCCAAACTCCACTTTATTGATAATAATTAACTCGTCATTTAATTATGTGACGAATTCATCCATAGTTCAATTTAAATAAGCAGTGGTAATGATGAATGTTGGTATCTAAAGTCGAAGTTTCGCGCCAATAGTGCGTGTTTACATTTTTATTTTTCACATTATATCACACAAACGCAAAGATTCGATAACAAATGTGACAAATATAATTTCAAATATTATAAACAACATGAAAATGCCCAGATCTTAGCGTAATTTACTAATTCAGGACCAATAACACGTAATATTCATTACCACTACTCAATTTGTATTCGAAATTGACGACCATTTGTTTTTTTTTAATTTTTGGGATGTGTGAAAGCGATTATTTCAATCGATTCTTGTTTTGTAAATTTCGATTAAATCGAGTAATTAAAATGTAAGAATTTAAGAAATCGATAGATAGAAATTAAAATAATTTTGTTTTATGCGTTAAATACAATAACAAATGTTATAATATTTTTAAACCTTTTATAATGGTAATCTTAATAGATTTTCGTGCATTGTAGGTATTAAAACCGACCCAACAATAAACAGAACAGATTAATCTATGGCTAAATTCGCGCCGATTTTGTTTCCATGTCAAAATTTAAATTAGGAATGCACTCGCTGTTCCAATTTATATTGTATTTATAGTTACTAGATAATTTATTGTGATTTTTATTCTATTGGTTGGTTGAATATAGAACGCCAAGGATCTTGGTAGGCCATAGTGTTTGTTTGGTTCCCACCAAGATAAATTATATTTAGTCTACAAAATTGGGTTATGGTTAGATGGATTGGTTATTAGGTATTCACTATTTACAAATACTTTTTTTTTATCAGACAGTTCTCTCCCACTGCTGGGCAAACCTCCCCATGGCTTTCCAATTTTCTTTATCTTTTGCCTTCTCCGACCAATACTTTTAATCGTCATTATTTTTTGATGCGTAGATAAGCTTGGTTTAGTAGCAACCCCAAAAACTATAAAATTGTATTTTTAAGAAAACTTCTAGAAATGCGAGTATTACCCTTTTTTTTTTTGGTGGGTGGTAAATCATCAAATGGGGGTCATTTCTTACTTCAAACTTACTTAACTTAAATACTACATACTTTTTTTTTAGGATGGGAAATCATCAAATGACTCCTCCCGCTCTGGGCGGAGCGGAAGGGAGTGTCAGACTCTTACTGACTAAAAACCACCCATGTTCCTTCTTTGGCCCTTTATGTTCCAGGGCCGCGGTATCTCTTTCGAACAGTCCCGCAGCCCTGGCAGGCACCGGCCCTTGCGGGCCCCTCCCGTTTGCTGACAACTCTTTGAGGCGCGCGTGGAACACGAACGCGCCGTCGACACGGCCTGCCCGTCGTCATACGACGGACGGACGGCGAGCTAGCCCATTACTCACCGTCCACAGGCCCGCGCCTACGGTGGCCGAGAGCCATCACGGCGTGGCCCCCGACGCCCGGTGCTTCTCCTGGTGCTTCTCCTCCCGCGGCGGCTGGGACGTGAGGCTATCTCCCTCTCACGTTCCGCCGCCTCCTTCGCTAAGGACTCTTATCCTGAGGGTTCTGTCTTATAGCTGTTCACGGCCTCACTCAAGTGACACGGCCCACGGCCTATGATGGATAACCTGAACTTTGCAGTTGTAAAAAGAGGTTTTAGAGTGGACAGTGAACCGCTTTGAAAAAATAAACTAATGTTTATTTAGGATACGGCCTATGCACTGCTGATTGCGAAATATAGGACAATAAGATTGTCGGTCGTCGTCACCGAGGCAGGCCCAAGAAACACTGGCGTGGCGATCTGGACTCACTCGTTCTTGACTGATTGGCCAAGGGGAGGCCTTTGCCCAGCAGTGAGAAAGAATAATCCTAACAAAACAAAAGTTTGTCCCAACCTAACACAATAACCCAACTGTACTATACACAATTTTGTAGAATAAGTAATATAATGACATTATATTACCTACTTATTCTACAAAATTGTATCTTTGACGGATCAAACTATTTTTTTATTATGCCTACCGAGATCCTGGACATTCTATATCCAACCCCCAGATATTCATCATCATCTGCCTAGCCTTTACCCAACTATGTTGGGGTCGGCTTCCAGTCCAACCGCCAGATATTAGAAAACCAAATTCACAATAAATGATGTATTAAATTAAAATACTTCAAAATTGTGAAGTGCGAGCGTATTCTTAATTTAAATTTTGAAATTGAAAATCGATCCATTTTCAGATTTTTCTTTGTTTGAACTGTGACACTTATTTCTTGCCAAATTTCACGCTGCTAGTTCAACGGAAAGAAAGATAATCATCAAAATTATTACATAGGAGCAAGTTTTTACTTTATTTTAATATTTATAAATCTCCTTCTCTTGAAGTCAACCAAAAACATCGAATAATTACTAAGTGAAATTATTAAAAAAGATAAAATTAAATGATTAATTTATGATTCGAAATTATACCCAGAATTCAGTCTCAACTCTTTTTTTTTTCTAAACTCGATTTCATTGCGAGTATCGATTAGGCTGAATACCACTTTTTAATCATAATGATAGAACTTGGGTTTACGGTCAGCACTAAGAAGTGTCATTTTGCAACACAAGACTTGCAACATAGTTTTTTAGTAATATTTGTCAAGACTTATCGTGTTTTTTTATGAAATTATGTACGAATAATAGCAAAAATAAGAACGCAGATAGAATGTTACTGTATTTATTTTTCCTGTTCGAGTTTTTTAGCAAACGAGAAACTTGTCTATGTACATTATTTCCAGCGTATCTAAGTTACCTATTTTTTGGAAGCGTGCCGTAATATGTATTTTACACATATTTGGCAATAGACTGACGCCGTTTTACGAACCTCAACACGGTATTGAAGATATTTAACACAAACTTATCGTGTGAAACAGCTGCCGTGACATATTTATCATCATAAAATCGAATGCTGAATGTTCACGAAAATTCTTGAATTTCATGACAATTCGCATCACCCCCCCCGATTCAGCTGATGTGTCATGTGTCAAAATCTTGTCGAGCAGAGTGGTTACCGTGTAGGTACTGCACTTTTGTAGGAAACAGCAGATTTTTTTTACTAACCTATGAAAAATTTCTATGCGCACATGGTAACTATTTTCGACGATCACCGACGCGAAAATGGTAATCATTTTTGCGTCGGTGTTCCTATCACCACGTATAATAAGTCCTTCCTGACCGTTATCGGTCACGACGGCTAATCTCAGCGGAGCCATCGGCGCGGTAGATATTATAGTGCTCAGGTGTGTGCGCAGCCACAGGTGCAGGGAATAGGTATTCCCTCACTCTCAAAGTCCAATGGCACGGCCATCCGACTCGACCGGAGAGAGATCAGGCGCAACAGCTTAACGTGCTTACGAGGCACGGGGGTAGGTATCATACCGCCGACTTCCAAAACTCCGAGCTACTATTGAGAAAATTTCTAATGGAAAAACCCAATAGGACTTTTTGCCCGACACTGGAATCGAACCCAGGAGCCCAAGCTCAGCAGTCGCGGCGTGTAGTTAGTAGTTATCATTAGCACACGCAAAAAAAAAGCAGACATTATCTTAATGCCTCTCTAGAGATGAGGCCGTGTGTTCCAGCAGTGGGAACATTATAGGCTGATTATGCTTAAGCTATGCTATTATTATCTTAAAATTATAAAGTAGCATTTAAAAAAAATCGATTAATTTGACATACGTTTAATTGGCTTTCCTGCGAAGTTGTTGCATAAATGCAATCTTGGCATCTTGCCAGTGCGTTGAACTGAACCGAACCAGAGTGTGGCAAAACGAGCAATAAATTGTAGTGTTGTGTAATCAAAAGTGGGCCCGTAATGCGCTTTTAGGTAACTTTATAACTAGTAATAAGTAATCCACAAAAAAAATAACAAATAAATAGAATACTGTTTTTTATGTACAGTCACGAGCACCAATATGTAAACACTTAACAATTTTTAAAAGTTATTTTCTCCTACTGTTCTGAGTAAAATTTCATAGTACTCGTATTCTGGAACTCATATTTTTATGAAAAAGATCCAATCTCCAAGTTACAATCGTTATTTCTGGTGAAAATTGCTTTTAAATTTAGGAAAGTGTAAACATATTGGTGCTCGTGACTGTACCTACAAACATACAAATTGAAGTTATAATAAAAAGATGAATGAATGTTCAATGATATTTATAAATAAAGGTTCGTAGGTTCCTCTGTATCAAACGAATTAAACAAAAAAAAAAGAAGTAAATATTAGTAAAATATTACCAAAATGTGATCAGGATAATTTTATTTAGTGTCGTTGCCCAATGCAAATTATTTTACCATATGAGGAAACATTATTTTATTTCTATTTTAATCAAGCGGGGTCAATCTTTGTACTAATCGTGTACCTAATACATAGTAAACCCACATTTCGCCAGTTATGTTTAAAGTCCCAAGTTATTGGGGGCGATCCTATTGCCATTAACCGGGCACAAATCCAGACTCCGTGGCTGCTACTGAGAAATTCTTAATGGGAAAACCCAATAACACTTACTTACTTTAGTCTAAGTACGTTACTACGTACTTAGACTATAGTAAATAATTGTAGTAGTAAATTAGTTACTAAGTAGTAAATTTCATAACATCACACTTTTATATCATAAAAAAGGAAGCAGCCCGCGTGGTGGATTACATTCCACTCCCAAAAGAGAGTACACATGGCTCATTTCTACAAGAGTAGAGAGAAGGCATGGGAGATTATAGACTGATTATGGCACAAATCCAGGCTCCGTGGCTGCTACTGAGTAATTCCTAATGGAAAAATCCAACAATATTTTGCCCGACCCGGGAATCGAACCCTAGACCTCATCCTCAGCAGTCGCGATGGCGACGACTAGACCTACGAGACAGCCAATTAAATAATCACCAATTAAATAAGTTGTTTAAAAGTCTCATTATGTAAAGAATTATCGCTCCATATTAAAAACCTTGAATATTATGGACTTTGACTAAATCAAACTTCAGTCTGCTGCTAAGAAATTAATAATGTAAATTAATTCTAAAAGTCGCGAATTTTTCTCTTAATTCTGCAAAAAAAAAAATCCTTGAGCCATGCATCGGTTATTGAACGTGAGGAAAAATGTGAATGACATTGAACTTATAAGTAGTTATATACTTTACATAACAAGGCACATCGGTTCACTTCCGTGTTGATTCATAACAATGAATTATTTATTAAAACTCCATATTGGACATTACTACAATGATAACATTATTACGTTTTTGATTAACGGCATTGAACGAGTCTTTGACTATGTGCGGAATAAATGTCTAATATGGATATTTTTTTGAAAAGGTCAATATTTGGCTACAAAATAATTATGTTCTAATTTCAGATTTAAATAGTGACTTGAGTAGGTCATTCTTTTTGATAGGTAAGCTATTCATAAAATTATTTAAACATGCTCATAATTTGATGCATTCTGCCCAATCAATGTCTACTAAGCCATAAAAACGATCAATGATTTTTATGTATAAAGTTTATTTCGGACTCTACGATGTTAAGTAAACTATAACAAATCTTGTTAAACTGGTCGAATTTAATTTAAATACGGGTTTTACAATATTAAAGGTATTATGAACGACAATTAAAATGGACGATTTTTGTGTGTGAAAATAACGGGTTCTAAAGATACCATAACTCATTACAAAATCATGCCTTTCTGTGTCTATACTTGAGCTCTGCTTGAGAAACATTTATGTGAATTTGATACATACTTATTACTCCTAACATCTTCATTTTTGCGAAGTCATGACCCATTTGTTACTTATTGTTATCCATTATTATAATTCCTGAATTAATTGTTTTTCGTGAAGTACGTACCAATAATATTTAGTCACGATATTCAGTTACCAGGGGGTCTACTCTTATGTCAACCATAAGTAACTTTGAAATGGAGGAGCTCATGTCTAAATAAGAACAGCCGCTCGGGTCGCTCTTTAAGTTGGTCCGTGGATGGGTAATCACCCATTACATACCGAGTTTCCTCCGTGCCTCGGAAAGCACGTTAAGCCGTTGGTCCCGGCTGTCATTTGTAGATCTTTGACAGTCGTTACAGGTAGTCAGTGGCCCGAAAGTCTGACAACCAGTCTTACCAAGGGGTATCGTATTACCTAGCACTAACTGGGCTGTGGAGGTCAGATAGGCAGTCGCTCCATGTAAAATACTGGTATTCAGCTGCATTCGGTTAGACTGGAAGCCGACCCCAACATAGTTGGGAAAAGGCTAGGCAGATGATGAAGTAAGTTTGAAATGTTAGGAAATAAATTAAAATTAAAATGAAGGGACGAGCCTGACATCTACAGGGGGATTCAGTTTTAACCTTTCACGGTTTAAAACTAAACTTATAGTGTCACTTACGGGATATCCTCCTCTAAAAAAAATGTTTTAAATTATGAACAATGACGGAAGATATCCTGGGGGGATTCCCGGGGGATTGGTCTATACAAGGTCAAAATAGAGAGGCATCGAAAGCAGAAAGGGAGGCCTTTGCCCTGAAGGACAAAATAGGTTGTAAATAAATTTAATTAATAAAATTCGATTACCGAATTTGCCAATAACTAGGGCCAGTTCTTCTATAAAGCGAATGGAGCGGCCGCTTCCGCTTCCGCTTAATGTTGGTTATTTCCTCGTAAAGGGCACAGGAAGTTCCATTGTTATTCGTTTAATTAGTGGAAGTGTTATAATTAACTAGCTGCGTTTTTATATAATTTCATGTTATTTATCAGTTCGTCATCTGCCCAGACCTTTTCCCAACTATGTTGGGGTCAGGTTCCAATCTAACCGGATACAGCTGAATACCAGAATTTTACTGACTGCCTATCTGACCTCCACAATTCAGTTCGTACTGGGTAATACGATACCCCTTGGTAAGACTGGTTGTCAGACTTTCGGATCACTGACTACCTGTAACGACCGTCAAAGATCTACAAATGGCAGCCGGCGCTTAACATGCTCTTTTCGAGGCACGGAGGAACTTGGTATGTAATGGGTGGTCACCCATCTACGGATAAACCTAGGCAAGCGAGGGTTAACCTGAAGATCGGCTGTTATTATTTAGCCACTAGCTCTTCTCTTCGTTATTTATCAGTTTCTGAGTTGAAAATGGGTTGAAAGCGCTTTGATAACATAAAATAAAGTAGAGTAATTGACTAGAACGATCTTTGACAGGTCGTCTCAAACAAACTGACATTCCATCTGCGATAACGTTGATAGGAAAAGCCAAAATGGTCGTGAATTGACTTAAGCTATCGAAAAGCATATACTCGTATGTCAATTCTATTCAAAATCGTTGTAGAGACACAACAGGGCTTTGCGAGCGTTTGAGTTTGTCCCAGCTCTTTTGAATCTTGTTTTAAGATTCGAGCAAATCAGGATCGAAGGATTGTGGACCGGCTGCAGACCCTGACAAATGCTTTAGTGGGATTTGAAGGTTCAGTCAAACCGATACGGACAAAACCTGAACTGACTGTTGACACTGGACATGTACATGGACACGGACACGGACAGATACATTAGGACATTATCAGTCAGACTGTTGTCCAGAGCCGCGTCTAAGGCCGCGTCCACAACTTGTTCATAACGGTTTGTAAGATCCTAGACTCATTTATCGCTACTCAAAAATCCTAATTAAAGTACAACTTCTTCTACATTGTTCCTAGCAAAAATGGGGATCTAATTTATTTCATATAAGTTGCTGTTTATTCGGGAACAAGCCTGAAGAGAAAAATATTTTCGGTATTACATTAAAATGAGTAAACAACGTGGAGGGTAAACAATATTTTTTGGAAGGTAATTTAGGGTTCCAGACAAATTAAGCGTTGAAGGTTGCTTGTAATGTTGTTTTGGCTGATCGAGTAAATAAAATTGTACTGAAATTTTTGTACGTGGTAGTGGAGCGAGATTCGTTAAATATTTTTTGGGGCGCAGTACTATCGGGCTATGAATTAGTAACTGAATTATTAATTTATTACATTAAACTTACTTCCTTGGCTTGACTGCCTCGTTGGTCTCGTGGTCGTAAGCGCAACTGCTAAGCATGAGGTCCTGGGTTCGATACCCAGGTCGGGCAAAGAGTTATTGGGTTTTTTTTCGGGAATTTCTCAGTAGCAGCCACGGAGTCTGGATTTGTACTCGGTTTTCGCTTCCTATTACATGGGACTTAAATATAACTGGCGAAATCTGGGTGTACTATTAGGTACGCCTCTGCCTAACCCTTCAGGTATTACAGACGTGATGTTCTGTAATTTATACTTGTATAGGTGGTTACAGAAAGATGTAGACAAATTATAAACGTAAAAGTTAGTGTAGTTTGAAGTTTTGCTATCTTAGAGTTATCTAACTATGTTGAGGTCGGCTTCCAGTCTAACCGGATGCAGCTGAACACCAGTATTTTACATGGAGCGACTTCCTATCTGACCTCCACAACCCAGCTAGCACTGGATAACACGATACCCCTTGATAAAACTGGTTGTCAGACTTTCGAGCCACTGACTACCTTAACGACTGTCAAAGATCTACAAATGACAGCCGGGACCAACGGCTTAACTTGCTTTCCGAGGCACGGAGGAAACTCGGTATGTAATGGGTGGTCACCCATCCACGGACCAACCTAGGCAAGCGCGGCTTAACCTAAAGATCGACCCGAGCGGCTGTTATTATTAACCACGAGCTCCTCCTATTTACTTTTAACTATACTTATTATTAAGTTGATTGTCGTGTCTGCCTGTTGTTTTTGTAAACGGAGTTTGATGCGGTTTTCAACATTAATGATTGATTGATTGATTCAGATTGGCCTGTTGGTCTAGTGGTTAGTGACCCTGACTGCTAGGACGGAGGCCGTGGGTTCGATTCCCACACAGGACAAATCTTTGTGCGGTGAGTACGATTATTTGTTCTGTATCTGGGTGTGTAATTTATCTATAATATGTATGTATTTAGAAATATATAAGTATGCTTATCAGTTGTCTGGTTGCCATAGTACAGGCTCTGCCTAGTTTGGGATCAGACGGCGGCGGTGTGTTGGTTGTGTAATAAACTCGTAAAAGCCCTGCGTAGCCGGGGTCTGTGTGTCGGATTAGAAAACAAAAAAACATCAGGGTTTTTACTTTAAATTGGCGCGATAATAATAAAATACCGAATGATAATTAACTGGTGATATTTAGCTATATTCAATTTAGTTTAGTTTGAGTTGATTTGATCAATCTTCGATGTTATTGAAATTTTTGCACATTAAATTAAAGGTTAATTAAAAGGTTCGTGAAACGAATAAACTTTATTGCTAATCCCATCAGAATACAAATGAGTTATTGCAAAAAATGCAGGAAAAACCAAAAAATCTTAACTTACAATTTATTTAACAAAATATTCAATGAGTCATACGTATTATTAAGTCGACGAAAGATAATTCTTACTACTGATGACTAAGAAATGAACCATGGAGTAGGTGATAAAATAATTTGAATTACTATTATATTACGTAATTATTGAACGACACTCAAATGAAATATTACTTTTATTATTGTTTTTTTATATGAAGGAATGCAAAATTACCAGGTAACAAAAATATTTTATGGGGAAAATAAAGAAAAATATAAAGGCATAAGTGACGTTTTGGTTCATTATGACCTTTAAACGAATTTATCTAATTACACCTAACACTGAATTGAGAATTTGCAACAAATGCAAATTACACTGCGACCGTATAGACGGCCAAGAAAAAACAAGTTAGCATTTAACAGCAGCTAACAAATAAATAATAAATAATTATTCATATTTTTGTTTATTTGTGTGTGCAATAAAGAATAAGAATAACATTTAGCTTTCAGGAAATAACAAAACTAGCTCCTCGAGTAAGCTAATAAAAAAAAAGAAATAAAACATAACCTTTAGGGATCGCCAACGATACTGTACCTACTTAAAAAACTTAACTACCTCCTAACTTGTTAAATGCTTAAAAATTAACAAAGTTTTAGTTCTGCAAGTTCCTTTAAAGTTATAAAAGTCAACTTAGTGTGGGTTAATTATAGTGCACTGTACTTGTTTTAGTATACTCGTAACTTGTCACAATTTATGCATTGGCAGGAATTTACTACCATAGTTAAAAGAGCTGATGAATCAAGTTTTAACTGTTAGCGTTTTGTTATTAAGAGCATTAAATGCGCGTAAAGGGTGTCAAGTAGCTGTAGTACAGTTTTATTATAGTTTTGTTAATTAGAAATATAATTAACACGTTTTTTTTAAGGTTAACGGTAAAACTATAGGGTACTATTTATTGCTGTAGGAAAATACTTTGACAGTTTTGGGATCCAATTTATTTATGTGGGCCTTTGTAACTTTTAACATAGGGAACATGGATTGGTCCGCATCTTCTGAAATTAATTAATTTATAAAAAAAAAATCGTGAGACATTGAAATAATAGACAAAATGTGGGTGTTACTATATTTAAACTTCTGTGTAACTCTTCAGGGAATTCAGCCGCGATGTAAAATTGTTGTTGGAACCGGTAAACAAACGTTTGTTTGTCGGAACTGTTGCTAGATCAGTTCTCAGACCTGTTGAATAGAACTCTTTGTTGTAGGAAACTTGTTTAACGCTAAATGCTTATTGGATAGCAAGAAAGGCACGATAGATTGAAAGGGGTTTCTTAGTAATTTTGTGACGCGGAGTGGTTAGCTGGTACTAGAATCTATTTTATCAGATATTCCGCTATTTTGATGGACAAAAATGTACCAAGAAAATTCACACCAGGTATATACTTTAAGCATGGATGCAATGTGATTCAGGAAAGCCATTCTTTAAAATGACGTTAAAAACGTAAGTCACGTTTGTTGTTTTTGTGACTTTTTGAGGAGCTCGTGGTTAAATAATAACACCCACTCGGGTTGATCTTCAGGTTCAGCCGCTCTTGCCTGGTACGTGGATATGGTGTTTTGAAAAGCACGTAAAGCCGTTGGCTGCCATTTGTAGTGCCAGTTTTTACTTTGACAGTACTTTTAGGTAGTCAGTGGCCCGAAAATCTGACAATCAGTCGTAGCAAGGGGTATCGTATTACTCAGTACTAAATGGTTAGTGGAAGTCAGATAGGCAGTAGCTCCATGTGAAATACTGGTATTGAGCAGCATCTGGTTAGATTGGAAGCCGACCCCAACATATGTATTTGGGAATAGGCTAGGCAGATGATGTTGCTTTTATGGCTTGCTCTTTCACAGTTTATTTGCGGGTAGCTATTATGTTGACTCACCTGAGGCTTGAATGAGACACATATTATTATTTTTTACATCTACTATGAAGCGACAAACAAAGCAGTAATAATCATAAAACGTGTTGCTGTCATCATTTAAGTAGTCAACAGAAGAACTTAATTGATTTTCAAGAAAATGGTTACCATAATAACAATAACAGGGAAAATATTTAGTCGTTCTCCAACCGGGTTTTAAACCTGTTTGAAATATATCTTGTCTTTTACCGGAAATACCGATCTTTTGTTAGACCACATCATTTTCTGGATGGTTGAATAAATTCAAATCCATCCAAGGCTTATAAAAAGTCAGGTGGCAGAACGTGAGAGGGAGAGAGCCTCACATTTTAGCCGCCGTGCCCCGGGCATCGGGGGCCACGTGGTGGCTCCTGGCCACCGTAGGCGTGGGCATGTGGACGGTAAAAAAGGAGGTTGAAGTCACAATTCGAGATAGTGTTGGTAAGGAAAAGCAACATAAAAACTATTTGTTTAATTTACTGTTAGGTAATCATTTCTGAAATTTCGCGTCATTGAGCTTACCACCAGATGAAAAAGGTTCTATCCCTGAAGTGGTTGTTTCAGGACTTCGTTTTGGTAATTAATAACCGTAGGTACGGATGCAATTAGAAGGCCTCAAGTTAATTGAATGATTTCAAAACTGTGATGTGCAGTCAAGATATATTATCTTGCAGTGAATCTTAAAATTAATTGGTTAATAATTAATTTAATAGAGTTTAGCTTCGTACTTAAATAACAATCTCGACTGTATATCGTGGAGGAGCAGGTAGAAGTATGTTATGTTATGAATGATGTCCAGCCGTAGTTGTGTAGTGTATTAAGGCATGTCATACATAAGTGATGAGTCCCTTGTTTATTTATGTGTTTATGTTTTATGATGACTAATCGGTGCAAACGCTATGGGTCTTAGAAACGTGTTTGTTTATCTTTTTTTTTGTAATAAGGCCTACTTAAGTGCGAGCGGTTTGGGGTTATCTCTTATAATTTTTAACATTTTAAAAAGTGCGGATTTTTGGCCTCTTTCGAATAAATGACTTTTTTTTCTAGAAGTGGCATACTGCATACAATATAGTGTATTCTACCTTGCTATATATATATATATGTATGGTATGTTTAATACTTAAAAAAATTGAAAAATAGGTACAGATGACCGCAACTCTGTGGTAACACATTGATTTAGATCTTGCCAAGTGGAGAGGCCAGCTTTTGTTAGAACTGTCGACAGCCTACTGTACCAATGCGTTAATTTTTTAAATAAGGTATTATGTTTATGATTTGAGAAAAAAGAGAAAAATATTGACGTTCGTTTTAGTAGTATTTTTAGGTTTTGCTCATTTTACAAATACAAAAGTGTAATTTGAACTTTACTAGTAATTTTACTACTAATTTGTCAATGTTTACATTCAATATTTTCCATTATTTATTTCATCAGCTTGTTTAATTAAGTTTTGCAACGTAAATTGAACAGCAATAGTTAGTATGATGGAAGTTTCCCATAACAGTCTTTCCAATCCACTGTATTTATTAGTTTGTCGTGTTTATTTAAAGTTTTGTTTGATGGTGTAGCAATACGATTATGTTAAAATGATTTAAGGGTAAAATTATTAAGAAGTACTTAGGTGCAGTTGTTGGTCATATGTGTTTAAGAGTATTAATAACAGGGTGTATTGTATAGTTCTACATCCTACACAGAAAAGGGAGGATCCTCCGACCAGTCGGGTGTTGTGTCTGTTGGGCTACTGCCCGACAGTTGATGTCGGGTTTTTCTATGTAATAATAATTTAAAAAAAAAACATATCTTGGGACAACCAACACACCGCCATCTGAGCCTGTACTATGGACAGACAACTGAATATATGTGGTCTTAAGTTGCAAATAACTTTAACTTCGATTCAGAATTTTGATGTTAGCTGCGGGATTGTTCGAAAGAGATACCGCGGCTCTGGAACACAAAGGGCAAAAGAAGGAACATGGATGGGTTTTAATCAGTAAAAGTCTGACACTCCCTTCCGTTCCGCTCAGACCGGGACCCCGGTCATTTGATGACTTCCCATCCGAAAAAAAAGGCTTTATTTGTATCATAGATGGCGGTGTAGTACTTTTTTGTACTATCCACTACTTGTGTAAAGATTTTACACCAATCAATCAAACAACCGGTGAAAACTATTGATCCTCAAGACCACCTTCATTCTGCAGCCGTTTACAGCGGCAGTGGTTTCG
The DNA here is from genome assembly GCA_950022335.1 of Eurois occulta. Classification (NCBI taxonomy): domain Eukaryota; kingdom Metazoa; phylum Arthropoda; class Insecta; order Lepidoptera; family Noctuidae; genus Eurois; species Eurois occulta. The sequence goes on along the minus strand of OX465486.1, from coordinate 16,281,680 downwards.
TAGGAAAATCGAGCTCAAGTCTTTGCAGCTATTAAATTTATTTTTACGCTGTTGCAAGCACTATGATCGCGGGATGGTGCTTGCAACAGCGTAAAAATATTGCTTTAGGAGCTCACAGTAATTGAAAATCACGGAAGATATCCCGTAAGTGACAGCGTAAGTTTAGTTATAAACCATTTATTTATTTTTAGTATGTAGAAGAATTATTTAGTGAATATTTCTTAAGAAATCTACTTAATTACAATAAGGTGTCAGAAGGATAATCTCAGATCGCAGAGATAGTAGGTATGTTTAGCTTGTCTACAAGGTGATAACAAGGCAAGATAAATAATATAGTTACGTTGAACTTTTCATAATTTAATAAAAATACATTTTATTATCGTTTTTAGATTCAAAGTACCTAATGGTACTTTGAATCTATGTTGCCATTAATTAACTAAATTAACTTAAGGTGAACGATTTAATATTTCAATATCGTTTGTAAAAAATGTGAACTTGATAATTTATTTACAAAATTATTTTACTACATCATTTGCTGAACAAATTAAGTAATAAATTATTTAATAACAGAATACTAAACAGTTTTAATTAGGTACGTACTTAAAATTTTATTTGAAAAGTTATAAAATATTCCAATTTACTCGAATCTCAGTAATCCGTAAACTCAAACTAAACTTATTAAAATACGTTTATTCTACAAACATTTCATATACATGGCCCTAGAGTTTAGTTTAGATGTAACTATTTTATCATATTCTTTTTTTAATACCTAATAGTTTTTCTTCTAAAACTTCACACCGTAAGTACCTAATAGTTATGTAAAACCAGACATAATCAGATCAGTGAATCTCATACAAAGACGTTATTTACTATACTACTACTATAGGTTTAATAAAGAAGAAATCGCAACTTGATCTTGTTGCAATAACAGCGTCTTAAACGCCGCGTGCGCAGCTAACTGTTTACTGCATATTTATGTACTTGTTAAGTATTACATCGAAACCGGTTGCTTTTGTGATGAATAAAATTGTTCTTAGACTAAGAAACTATTTTAAAGTTGATATTTGCAAAAAAAAAAACTGTTTACCAATTTTGGTTTACAATTTAATAAAGTATATTCTCGCTATCTGTCTACGATGTTTTTGCAATTAAGTATCTTAAATGTTCTATAAAAAAACATAATTGGAAGTCATTCTTTGTAATTAATATTTTTTTCTTTCTCGTTTCGTCTATTCTATTTTTTCTTTTTAACATAGTGTGACTGTTTCTAAATTCCCCAAATTTTTTGTTATTTTATAACTCGTTCATTGGGTTTATAATTTAGTATTACGGTCCATTTTCCCGACGATGCCATGACAACATTAGTGTTGTTACGGCATCATCGGGAAAACAGACCCGAATCAAAAGTCGACTACAAATGCAATACAATACAACAACAATTTAGCAAATTGTTGTGGTATTGTATTGCATTTTCATTTGTAGTGGACTTTTGATTATGCCATATCGCTCGCAAAAATTTAAAATATCAACATTATCCCAAGATTGTATTGTATAGTGATAAAAAAAATGTAGGTATTCTATGTATATGTCAATTTTAATAATTTTATTTTATTCTTCCATATTCCAATTTAATCCTTCTAATATTATAAATGCGAAAGTTTGTGAGGATGGATAGGGTGGATGTCTGTCAGTCTTTCACGCAAAAAACTGCTGAACGGATTTGGATGAAATGCACACAGATAGTTTATAACCTGGATTAACACAAAGGATACTATTTATCCCGGTAGTATGATCCCTTGGGACAATTATTGAACTTCATGCGGGCGAAGCCGCGGGCATGAGCTAGTATCTTACTAAATTTATTTTTTTGTGTTTTAACATTCTTAAACTGCTAAAATTTATTTTAATTATTAGGGACTTAATGTATAAAATAAAATATAATTATAATAGCATGGTTGTTAATATGCGCAATACATGCTGTGGTCTCATTTAAGTACACCTCCCTAATACCACCCTTATGTTGTCCATTAGATATCTATATATGGGAATAGCCCGCGCTTGAGACTACGGGAGCAGGAGAACTAACACACTGCTAGAAATTCCCCACTGAATAAAAAAGATCATTTAATACTAATATTCGTTTTAAAAAAATCAAGAATCATCAAGAATTTAATGTGTGGTGTAATTATTGACTCTGTAACAACAATTAATTTTTTTTCCTGACGTGTTGTGATGATTTATGTTATTGCGAATAAAGTGCCGTTTATATCTCTTACCTTGAAATTACGGTACTTTAAAATTAATTTTAAGAATCTATTTTTATGCTCGTGTATTTAAAGTATTCTGATGTCGATTGAGCATTGATAAAAATAGATTTTAATTAAGCTTTTGAGTTTGTTTAAATAGATGTTTTCGTACTAGAAAATCAGACAAACTGTTTGACCTTTTGCATTGTTTTTGTTTGAGAATAGTTTAAAGTCAGGGCAACTTTAACTTTACAATAACTTGTTTGTCCGTTAGCCCCATCGTAGCCTCTTAACGAATAGACTGATTTTAGTGCGGGTTTTTTTCGACGTGTTTTTGTGCGATATCCGTCTATAGCTTCTGAATTCTAACTCGTATCTTGATCTACAGCCATATAACAATCCATAGACTAGAGCTTACCCAAAAATGCATCATGACTTTATTAAGAAACAGAATTATCATTATTTTAGTACATTGAACGTCACAGTAGGACAATAAGTGAAACAATGACGACTCTATACGACCACAGAATAAATAATTTGTTGCACATACCAAACATATCTTCGGCGATGCATACCACTTAATGGTTTGAGGGTTACGTCAAAATGTTAGTAATGATTAAGCCGCGCTTGCCTAGGTTGGTCTGTGGATGGGTGACCACCCATTACATACCGAGATTCCTCCGTGCCTCGGAAAGCACGTTAAGACGTTGATCCCGGCTGTCATTTCTAGATCTTTGACAGTCGTTAAGGTAGCAGTGGCTCGAAAGTCTGACAACCAGTCTTACCAAAGGGTATCGTGTTACCCAGTGCTAACTGGGTTGTGGAGGTCAGATAGGCGGTCGCTCCATGTAAAATACTGGTATTCAGCTGCAACCGGTTAGACTGGAAGCCGATCCCAACATAGTTGGGAAAAGGCTAGGCAGATGATGATGATTACAAAAGATTAATGTAAAAACATTTACCTCGCGACCTCGCTTAAATATTTCCTCCACAACCTAGTTAGTATTGGGTAACACGATACCCCTTGGTAAGACTTTCGGGCCACTGACTACCGGTAACGACTGTCAAAGATCTACAATTGGAAGCCAGGAGCAACGGCTTAACGTGCATACCGAGGTTAGGAGGAAACTCGGTATATAATGGGTGGTCTGGTCACCCATCAGGCAAGCGTGGCTTAACCTGAAAATCGACCCGAGTGGCTGTTATTATTTATCTGCGAGCTCCTCAGTACAGTCAACAGCGTCGAAGTAATTCAAAAGTATGTGATTGTAAATTAAAGGCAAATAATTCACTTCGACGCCACACAGTTCTGACGCGAACTCCGTTCATTAGTATTGAATTTCTGATTTTGATCATCTACTTTTGCTGTTGACTGTACAATGACTATAGTCATAGACCCCTATTACTGTTTTAGTTAAACAGAAACCGGTGTTCCCAAAACAACTCGTTAATTGAATTTTTCCACTGTTATAATTACAAAGACGTAATTAAGAAAAATTCCATCAAAATACTTTTCTACTTGTTTGGGAGCTATATTGAGAACTTGGGTTTTTGCTTTGGTATTTTTAACTGTATTAGTTTGTTTTTGTTCTACAGAGATATATAATATTTGGATAGTGCCTGTGTACTGTAGCAATGTCGGTATATTTAATATTTATATTTGTATTTAATTAGGCTTTTTAAATAACTAGGACTCAAAACCGTGAAGGAAAACAGTGAGGACACCAGCATGTCTTTAGGCAATGATCATGTTAGGATGCCTGTAATGATACTATTTACTAGTTAATTGAACTAGTACGGTAAACCTACCAGCTGACTTATCGGGCACTACCAAACATAGGCAATTTAATTAACCTGATGTACCACCAATGCCATTAAAATGCTGTTGATTAACTCAGATGAAACCTTAAATCTGTTACTTGCATAAACGGAGTGACTAGATTACCATTTATACATTTCAATGATCCAGATTCTTTTAAGATTCTTACTTCTGATCTGAATAAGAAAATTTTATCGACCGTTGATCAGCATGACTGCTCCAATTTATTTATTTCTTGGCAGAAACTAGTTATGAGAACAATTAAATAGGTAGTGCCATCGTATTTTCGACACCACAGTGTCTACCACAAGCAATATTATTATGCAAATACACATACTCCGTAAACCGAAACATGCACGACCCCACTTCCACCATTTTTGACCCCCAAGGTCCATTGCACTGTCCACATGTGAGTGTTTTATCAACCACTACACTCTACACTTTGAAGTTAAAATTACACAATTTAGGTCAATATCACAGTGCAAGTATTAGTTAGCAGGCGGGCTGCGTGTGAGTCAGTCTGTATCGCTCCCCGAACCACGGAGTTGGTAGATACAGAAGGTCAACTTAATACAAAAAGCGATAACAGACATACGCATACATTGACACGACAAGACAATCTCTAAGAACTTGACATTACGATCGGTGAGCGGCGATTTTGCAACAGCATCAATGCTGCAAGGTGTTTTGGTAGTTCTGCGTTTGGTCATTTTGAGCACCATTTCAAAATTGCTCGTTGAGTATCGTGATCGTTTGTGACTTATTTACTGGTACCTTAAACGTGACAACTATGACAAACATCATCGAAAACAAAAGCCAGTCGTCGCCCTTTCATTACCTACGCGTCTCTACGCTTGTTCGTAATTTGTTGTGTTGTAATTGGTTCGTTGTACGTATCGAGTGGGCCTTCTGTACCCGAATCTATTCTGTGCCCAAACTCCGCACGTCTGTTTAGGCATTCGCGACAAGACTCAAGGTCGGGTAAGGATTGACTGTTAATGCGCCCATGTGTTCAGTTGCTTTCGTTGTCGATTTATTATACCAGGAATTTTAGGTAGGAGAGACCACACAGGGTTTTATGATTTCATATGTATATTTATCGATTTATTTTCGGTCTATGTTTTGTATGAATAGTCTGTCCCCTGGATTCCACGAACAGCGCATAAGGAATTAATATTTTCGATATATCCGGGACATATGATATTAAATCATTGATAGATTCTACTCACAATAATAATTAAATGCGTGTGGTCTTCCAATAAGGAAAACTGTACTTTATCCGTGTCTTGATTAGATATAGATTGAGATGAGGCGCCTCAATATATTTAATTGAAAACCTGTAAAGTCAATTCTGTAGATCAAATATAACAGAAGTTCGACTTCAATATTTAGGTATTAAAAGTGTCTGAATCATGGTAGACATATGTATAGTTGAATTAGCCGGTCCGGATCATTTTCACCTTCTGCCGGGTATTTATACCAAGTTTCAATCTCTATTTCACCCGCTTTAGGGTTGAATTTTCCAAAATCCTTTCTTAGCGGATGCCTACGTCATAATAGCTATTTTTATACCCAATCCGTCCAGTGGTTTGAGCAGTGCGTTAATAGTCAGAACAAACGATTCTTTAAGTATAGTTATCTACTTATGTAAGTATTTTTGTTTCGAAAACCATCGCTAGAACTAAATCAAAACAAATCTTTATCAAGCTAGCCTGCCACGCTTTTGTTGTCAAAGGTTATTCTTGCATGGCATGAATGCACTTAAACATACACTCTCTCACACTATACTAAATGTGAGTTCATCATACCTTAGACATAGTCAATCATCATCATCATCTGCATTTTCCCAACTATGTCGGGATCGGCCTCCAGTCTGACGGGATGCAGCTGAATACCAGTATTTTACATGGAGCGACTGAATATCTGACCATCACAACTCAGTTAGTACTGGGTAATTAGAAATATTTAATATCAAGTTCTAAAGTAATTTAAATAATATGGTACCTACAATGATGGTAAAAAAACTTGAAATAAATGCATTCTATCAGTAAGGGGTAGGAAATCAATAATATGTATTATAATTTTGTATTATTAATTATTTCCATAAAAGTTTAAATATAACTTTAGAATATGAAAATAAAAACCAACGAATAAATAAAAAAACAAGTAAATTATTTTTAGATAAACTCTAAGTCGAGAAAATCAAATAAACTTTATTTATCTTTAAGGAAACATCGATGAGTCTAATCAATTTTTATTTTTGCATTTGATGGTAATAAAGCAACAAAATGGTGAGGTGAAATAACACCACACCTGTAAAATTACCGAAGGGTTGGTACACCCACATTTCGCCAGTTAAGTTTAAGTCCCATGTAATATGAGGCAAGCCTGTTGTCATTAGCCAGGCACTAATCCAGACTCCGTGGCTGCTACTGGAATTTCCTGATGGAAAAACCCAAAAACAAACCCGGGAATCGATCCTAGAACCTCATGCGCAGCAGTCACGATTGCGACCGCTAGATCAACAAGACAATTAGTATATTATAACTACACATACTGACAAGATCGAAAATGAAAATGTAATACCAAAATATTTCCTTGTGCGTAAACGTATATAATAAGACACCGGTTATGTACATTCATTGAATATGAATGGCTTATTATAAAAGCAATAAAGGACTAATGTGGAGGCTTGACAGTCGTCGTCATACTATATACTAAGAGCTACTATAAAATGAGGATATACGTAACTGTGTGTTACTAAATTCCTTTGCAGAGTGCGTTGCAATTTGAGACATATTTACTAGTTTTGGTATGTGTGCTGCGCCATCTATGCCGCCACAAACGAACTACACTGACGTATCCTACATTATTACTCTACATAGCGATGTCTAAGGAGTCCCCTGGCTGGAGGCCTTACATTCAAGGCATCCACAGGACTAGCCCGGTTAAGCAGTAGCCAACCTCCTAGGTTGAACTGCGAGATGCCCTATCAAAAAAAAAAAAAAAATGTCTAAGGAGTTCGTGGCTAAATAATAACAGCCGCTTGGATCAATCTCCAGGTTAAGCCGCGCTTGCTTAGGGTGATCTGTAGATAGGTGACCACTCATTACATACCCAGTTTCTTCCGTGCCTCGGAAATCATATTAAGCCGTTGATCCCGGTTGTCATTTGTAGATTTTTGACAGATGTTAGGTTCAGGTAGTCAGTGGCTCGAAAGTCTGACCAAGGGGTGTCGTATATATGCCGCGGCTAATTGTCGCGCAGCGGACAGACCTCCGCCGTGATCTCATGGCGACATGGAGAGAGCGACTATCGCAACCCCGTGCAGGGCACGCCACGAAAGTGGCGATAAGTCCCCTCTTTGAGGAGTGACTTGAGAGGCGCCACGGCGCCCTCACCTTCCACCTGACGCAGGTTCTCACCGGACACGGATGTTTCGGGAGGTACCTGCACCGAATCGGGCGGGAGGAAACGCCCGGGTGCTACTATTGCGAGGATCGCCCGGAGGACACGGTGGAGCACACCGTCGGGGTCTGCTCCGCTTGGGAGGAGCACCGCCGTGTCCTCGTAGCGGCGACTGGCGGCGGCGACCTCTCGCGCCCGGCCCTGGTTCAAGCCATGGTCCGGGGCGAGAGGGAATGGGAAGCCATCGCCTCCTTCTGCGAAACAGTCATGCTAGCGAAGGAGGCGGCGGAACGTGAGAGGGAGAGAGCCTCACGTCCCAGCCGCCGCGGGAGGAGAAGCACCGGGCGTCGGGGGCCACGCCGTGATGGCTCTCGGCCACCGTAGGCGCGGGCCTGTGGACGGTGAGTAGTGGGCTAGCTCGCCGTCCGTCCGTCGTATGACGACGGGCAGGCCGTGTCGACGGCGCGTTCGTGTTCCACGCGCGCCTCAAAGAGTTGTCAGCAAACGGGAGGGGCCCGCAAGGGCCGATGCCTGCCAGGGCTGCGGGACTGTTCGAAAGAGATACCGCGGCCCTGGAACATAAAGGGCCAAAGAAGGAACATGGGTGGTTTTTAGTCAGTAAGAGTCTGACACTCCCTTCCACTCCGCCCAAAGCGGGGGGGGGGGTCATTTGATGATTTCCCACCCACCAAAAAAAAAAAAAAAAAAGGAGTGTCGTATATATCCAGTACTAACTGGGTTGTGGGGGTCAGATAGGCAGTCGCTCCATGTTAAATACTGGTATTTAGCTGCATCCGTTTATACTAGAAGCCGACCCCAACACAGACAACATTTTGTATCTAATAGACCCTAATAGACGAAATTGTATTAGGCTATATTTATTGAGTCCAATAAACGATTTATTTATTCAATATATTAATTCAGTTAAATACCTACGTCAAACTTATTCAACATTCTAAATGAAGTACATTACTACCTATTCAATAAAATCAGTCTCATAGTCTGGTCGGAGAAGAATTTCGCTGTCGTTGAATACAATTTTTGTTGACAGTTATTAGTGCTTGTACTGGATTGAGACAAATTGCCGCTGTCAACAATAACTGCAAATCGGACGGCGATATCAGATGACGATAAAAATAATGAACTTTTACGTTAGCAAAATATTAAATTAAATTAAAAAAATACAACAATCAAAATTACATTGAAATGAAAACTGTTCTTAAAATAACAAACCGCAACAACTTAAGAAAAAATACTATTTATTTTGTAAGTTTATTTGACTACATTTAAAATCTTAAAATTAAAGTTATACACCACACAATGCCAGCCATATTAAATGCTTATTCAACTCCAAGAAGTTAATAATCTAATTCCAAGCACATGTAATATTCAGCTAACGTGACGAACAAAGAAACATTTGTTTGTTTGTGTGTCGCACAATTTATTGTTGAGTAAACTCTTTATAATTACAGAATAGCTACATACTCAGCATATTGATGTGGTTAGTTGGTGATGTTTGGACCAATGTTTGACATACCTTCTTAGCTTGGACACGTTAGAAAATACAGTCATGGTTCAAAACTTATACTGTGACTTACGGGATGTCTTCCGTGATTGTTCATAATTTTGAGCTCCGGATATTTCAATGCTATTGCAAGCGCCAATCATGGAATATATCCCGTAAGTGACAGTATAAGTTTAGTTTTAAACCATGAAAGGTTAAAACAGTGTTAGTCATGGTTCAGTTTACATCTACTTAGCCTTTTTTACAACTATGTTGGGGTCGACTTCTAGTCTAACTGGATGCAGCCGAATACCAGTATTTCACATGGAGTGTCTGTCTTTCTGACCTCCAAACCAGTTAGGTATTGGGTAATACCTCTTGGTAAGACTGGATTTTATATATTCGGCAGTTCCTGTTATGGTAATCTGTCTAAGGTATCCAGACAAAAGTTATTTGACGTGTTAGTCATTTGAGAGCAAAATTAGTTGTTGAAGGCCCTCGAAAGCCATGGAATGCAGTCGGTGTGGCCCAAATAGGCTAGATGGCAACAACATAAATCATTAACAACACCAAAATCTTTAATCATCGTCATATCAATTAGTGGTAAATAAATAAATACATAATAATTCAGATACAACTATCTAAATTAATCCACTAGTATTAAACAATAAATTATTATATATAACTGCAGTTATGTCATATCTAGTTTCCTGCTCAGTAAATTATTTAACTGACATTTTAAAATAAGAAATTAAAATTCATATTTATGCAAAATTAATAAATTTAATTTATTCTCAATTAAGTTATTTTAATTCGTATTCATCTGGACTACCTACATAAATTGTTACAATTGTTGTGGTCTTAAGATATTGAATTTGTTACTAACAAAATGTGGAAATTACCTAGACATATATATTTTTATAATTAAATGAAACAAAAACACATATTTTTAAAGAAATTTACCTATCGAGACAGGAATTATTATTTATTTATTTTTCTTTATAAAAATATGAATGATAAAGACCTGTACCACCACAAGCAGTATACTTTAATGTCACTTCAATGTGGAAAGAGATGAAGCAGTACGTCTAGCTCTCTTTCATACTGAAGTAAGGTTTAAGAGCATCGACAGGCCGTGTCGACGGCGCATTCGTGTTCCACGGGCGCCTCAAAGAGACGTCAGCAAACAGGAGGGGCCCGCAAGGGCCGATGCCTGCCAGGGCTGCGGGACTGAAGGAACATGGGTGGTTTTTAGTCAGTAAAAGTCTGACACTCCCTTCCGCTCCGCCCAGAGCAGGAGGAGTCATTTGATGATTTCCCACCCGAAAAAAAAAAACAGGTTTAAGAGCATTCATCCATAAAGTTGGCAACGTCGCAAATAGCTGTCAAATATTTACCTGTTTTAATTAATTTGGCAATATTACTGTATGGAAATAAGAAATATGGCTAACTAGTGAGCTTGAATCACCAATTATCATTTTTTTCATGTTACATTCTAGTCTTGAGGACAGAGATGAGGTCGACGATGGAAGGAGCTAACCCACACACTTTAGCACACTTTAGCGTATATACAGAAAGTGGCCAACGCCACTTTCTATATAAACGCTTATATACAATACGGCTATGAGAGGTAATTAATGGCATGCCCACTGATTACCTAATATGTTAATTTTGTTACTGGCGTTACAAAATAAGAAATAAATTTTCATATTTACATAATTATGCCTATCAGAGCTCGATAAAAAAAAACTACTGATATGTCATTTCATATATACAAGCTTCTTTTTATGAATGAAAAAGTATTGATTTATTGGTTGCGTGTGTGCTTTATTTTTTATATTGATTTAATTAGGCTGTGTCACATTTGTGGATTTTTAATAAGACAAATTGGTAAGCTGTGTAGTAGTCATGCTCATTATTTAGAAAGTCTGTTTTTTTTTGGAAAAATGGCTTTTTTAAATGATTATTATTCTCCTACATGTGGGTGTTAATTACCGTTTTACATTATCATATTGGACGATTGGGAGCCATACTATTACAAAATAGATCTAATCCCAACGAAAAAACCGTTATTTCATGAGCAAAATCGTTTAGAATTTTGCTTAGTGTTTACATATCAGCCCTTGTGGCTGTACAACAATAGTTTAGTCCAACATTTGTTGCAATCGTAGTCTGTTGGTCTTGGACCAATGTTAGATGCATGTCGAACAGCTGTAATGTACAATTATTTCCTTATTCGTGAAGGTGCCAAAATGGAAGGGTAATCGTTTACCCTATCGTGTGTGCCAGCTAATGTCTGTTCCTTGTTGGTCTGGTATAAAATAACATTTAGAATGGCAATATTATGCGGAAATTACTATGAGAATAAGGTCATTGGGCCCATACTTGGCCAAAATTACCAGTAATCCGATAATTACAGTTGTTAATTACATCTTACTCAAAAAATAATAATTTAAACTATAACATGGGATTTAAAACAGAACTGGCGACATTGTGGGTGTACTATTACGTACACCTCTGCCTAACCGTTCGGGATTACATGCGTGATGTTATATAGGTATGCATGTATGACGTATGTATTTAGATATATGCATTTTGTTCACAAACAGAAGTTGTGGTTTGATTATGTTGTCCCCTCGTATTTAATTGTACATATTTAAAGCTAGTTTTTGTGTTTTTTTTTGTACCAATTTGATTTTACTTATAGTTGTCAATAGGTGAGAGGTTTAAATAAACCTAGATCGGGCAGGTCGCTACCAAACATCTGAATTGAAAATTATAAATACTTGCAACTGTTGAATATATTTGAGTTACAGTTTACTTATTTATAAGTACTAATTATACTATTGTATGAAAAATTAAACACTGCGCCTAAATGTACACTTTTTTTAAATATTTTTTAAAATAAATTATTCTTTTATTGTTATTCTTAAATATGTGACTCTCACTCGCTTGGCCTTAACAACAAAATATAATCATAATAACAAGTTATAAAGTAAAACTAATTGTATTTTTAGGTAACTACTGCGTGAAACCTTTTTCCGCTTTTGTAGAAGCTGACCCTTGTGGTTAAAATACCTAATATGGTCAAGTACTCACTGTCATAGTGACATACTTATGACGTCATACATGTATTATAATGTCGGTGAATGGCCGTTCACCATTGTTTACTTACATATTTAAGAGTCGTGTGCCTGATTGCTTATCGATAAATATTAGTATTATCAGAGTAAAGTTTATAAATATATTATTTATTAATAGATTTATGCAGTTGTAAGGTGTTCATTGTTTAAGTGATGAATGAGTTTATCTTTCTTGGTTTTTTTTTGTCAACAAATCCATGGTTTTCTTTAGTTTCCTTTATCTAAAGAGACTTAAATTCTATAGATAGGAATATCAGAAGAAATTATTTTATTATTTATTTTTTTATCATTGTTCACCTTCACAACAGCTTCTGTGTACAACATAATAATTATTATTATATATTATTTATTTATTTATGTACAAGACAATTAAAAATAATATGAACATATATATTAATATATAATATGTAAATATTATATATATTTATATACTTTTTTGTTTTTATTATTTATATTTTATATTATTATTGTGAATTATCTTATGTATACCTATTAAAAAATGGCATAAAAAATGTATTGACTCAGTAAGGCCTTATAGAAAAATAACATTTGACATGTCATGTTTGATACGCTACACTTTTACCGAAAAAACCAGTAACTGTATAATACGATATCCCTTGGCAAGACTGGCTGTCAGACTTTCGGGCCACTGATTACTTGTAACGACTGTAAAAGATCTACAAATGATAGCCGGGACCAACGGCTTAACGTGCCTTCCGAAACACTCAGGAAACTTAGTATGTAATGGGAGGTCACCCATCCACAGACCCAACCAGGCAAGCGTAGCTTAACCTGAAGATCGATCCGAGCGGCTGTTATTACTAAAACACGAGCTCCTCAACACATTTTCAGTAGTGAGAGAATTATTTTTTGTTACTGACTTTATTTATCTGAACTTGTCATCTAGTTTTGGCTCGTCCGGTCAACGAGGTTAAGTACCTTGCAATTAATTAATCAAGTGATTCATTTCTACACTTGACCTATTGTTTAGTCGATCACATTATGTTGACGTTGCAAGGGGGAAAATGTGTTTTTTTTAGCATGTGCTTGAGAACGACGTTTATTAAAAACTAGCTACTAACTAGCACTTAATAAAAGTGTTATTTGTATGATATCACTGATTTATATTGCCCGATGATATTAAAAAGTTACCTACTCCTCTATTTAAGAATAAATTAAACAACTTCCTAATTAAAAAATGTTATTATAATGTAAAAGACTATTTAGAAGATGAAGATATTGTATTTTACTTATAGAATTTATTTGTTCAATAATTAAATATTATGGATAAAATTATTACTATGACCTATGACATTATTAATTTGTATGACATTTTTATTAGTTAAAACTTACTAATTTAAATTATTTAATTATGTTTAATGAAATTGACCATCTACATCCTGAATGACGTTGTAATTTAATAACTAATGAATATGAATACCTAATTATAATCTCTGTTCCTAATGTATTTGCTAACCGACATTTGCACACCTCGCATGGTTATAATACACTGCACCTTATGAACTTTTTGTAACATCCTCTGAACCTGTGTTATGCAAATAAATAATTTGTATTTGTATTTATAGCTTTTGCCCGCGGCTTCGCTCGCGTTAATTTATAATTTGACAATTAAACTCTTAACACACTACAAAAGTTTCTATAGTAATATTCGATCATGATTCGAAAAACCCGTGGCGCCATCTATTATTATCATAAGAACGTTGTTGTTTTCCTCGGGAAAAGTACTTTTTTCGGGAAGAAAGGAACCTACTCTATGTCCGTTTCTGTACACCTGACAACGTATATGCAAAATTTCAGGATAATCGGTTCAGTGGTTTAGGCGTGAAAAGGTAACAAACAACCTTACTTTCGTATTTATAATAATACATAATATAATAATAATAATAAAATATATAATTTATATATTAGTTAGGATAGGATTTCAGTACTAACTTTTGCAAGCGGCTTCTCTCGAGTATAGGTCTGAAATCGTCCCACGAAAACGCACTTCTTACACAAAAGTATCCCATGTCGTAGTCCAGCCAGATCATAATCTACCTTAATGCACGTGAAAAGGTAACAGACAAATAAATAAACAGTAATTTCACATTAATGATACTAGTCTGGATGTTCGTCAGAAACAAAAGACTGTAAAATCATTCACTATTTTCCTTAAAATAGCAGCTACTAATTTTTTAAATCTTATTTAGTGTTATATTACTTTTAACAGAGAGGAGCTCGTGGCTAAATAAGAACAGCCGCTCGGGTCGATCATTGGGTTAAGCCGTGCTTACCTAGGTTGCTCCATGGATGGGTGACCACCCATTGCATACCGAGTTTCCTCCATGCCTCGGAAAGCACGTTAAGCCGTTGGTCCCGGCTGTCATTTGTAGATCTTTGCCAGTCGTTACAGGTAGTCAGTGACCCGAAAATCTGACAACCAGACTTACCAAGGGGTATCGTATTACCTAGCGCTAACTGGGTTGTGGAGATCAGATAGGCAGTCGCTCCATGTAAAATACTAGTATTCATCTGCATCCGGTTAGACTGGAAGCCGACCCCAACATAGTTGGGAAAAGGCTAGGCAGATGATGATGATAACTTTTAACAGATTTTACTTCAATTTACGGACAAACAAGGAAATGTTATACGATAAATTACTTAGGTATTTACTTGTATGTAAGTAGGAGAACTAAAGTGCATGCAGTAGACAGACGCTCACCACCAATGCAATTAATAAAACTCAGATCATTACAATATCACCTTGATCACAAAGTCAGACGATTAAATCGTAATTGTATGCTGTTATGTAATTTATTGATTGATTTTTATTTACTAACGACTTGCCCCTGTTTCGTACGGTTTTTGCGACTTGACAAAACATTGAGTTTACAAGACATGCTGCTTCAATATAAATGCACATAGCTTTCCGGAATATTTTTTTTAAATGGTGGCGGGAATTGCATTAAATTACGTAGAGGATTTTAGAAGAATAAGTTATACTCACTAAAATAGACAATATGGGAAAAGCTCAAAAAAAATTAACACACACATGTGTAACTGCGTGTTACAAGCGTAACTAACATCTGGATATATAGAATGTTTTTAAAATGCGCGTTGGTAATTGGTCAATCTAATGTCAATAAATGAATTAATAGTACTCATAGAATAATCTATACAAATAAATAAAAATTTAAGTAACTGTTTGTAATATAAAAAAACAGCTTTTTACTGAATGAGAATAAATAGCGCACTAAAAACAAAAACACATTTTTTTTCTGTCTGTTTGTTCCGGCTAATCTCCAAAACGGTTGAACCGATTTCGACAGGACTTTTACTGGCAGATAGCTGATGTTATAGTTATGGTCTAACATAGGCTACTAGTACTTTTATCTATACATATAATAAAACAGTAAAAAAACTGTGTCTGTACATTGAATATATTAAAAAAATAATAATTGAGGGGGGTTTAGAAACAGTAATAGAGCACGAAACCAAAAAAAAAATTCTGTCTGTTTGTCTGTTTGTTTGTACACGCTAATCTTCGGAACTACTTGACGGATTTGAATGATTTTTGTTTTGTTGTATAGGTATAAAGTCTGAGCAACACATAGGCTATAATTTATCTTGGAAACTTGAACACCTAATGCAGAACCGCAACAGACCAGCTAAACTATAAGAGATACAAAAATGGTACCTTAGCAAAAATTATTTCACGTGATGAGCATTTTCTGCTAAGGGAATAAATTTGAAGATCTGGAACACCTGATGTGGAACTCCAAGAGCCCAGCTACACTATAACATATATAGGAATGACGTCTTAGCAAGAGTTGTTCAGCCTGATGAGTACTCTCTGTTGTCGTATAAAATTTGAAGATCTGGAACAGCTTATGTGGAACTCCAAGAGCCTAGCTACACTATAACATATATAGGAATGACGTTTTAGCAAGAGTTGCTCAGCCTAATGAACACTCTCTGTTGTCGTATAAAATTTGAAGATCTGGAACAGCTGATATGGAACTCCAAGAGCCCAGCTACACTATAACCTATATAGGAATGACGTCTTAGCAAGAGTTGTTCAGCCTGATGAGCACTCTCTGTTGACGTATAAAGATTGTAGATCTGGAACACCTGTTGTGGAACTCCAAGAGTTCACTGTGTAATTATAAAATAACATAAGCTGGGAGTACCTCCACGCGGTGAGGCGGTAACAGTTTAGGACTGATTTTCGATGAAAATTCTATGAATCATTAAAAATTTGACTCTACTGGCTAAAACTCCCATTTATTTCCTTTTCCATTTATCTTCGTGACACGGTAGCCTACCCGGTAAAGCAGGCGAGCAGTCACTTAGATTTTAATTGATCAGGTATTTTCAGAATAAAACTATAACCATGCCTAGAAAGAGGTCAAATCTTTCCCAACGTTCCAAAGGAGCTAAAAGATTGAGGATCATAAGATCCCAAGAATCTAACGAAGAGCGTCAGGATACACTTGATACTGTTCGAGAACATCAGGCTGCAACTCGCTCTGTAGAAACCTCTTCGGGTCGCGAAGCTCGCTTGCGTTCTCAGCGTATTTATGCATTTACATCCAGGTCTCTAGAGACCAGTGAAGAATATGATGCGCGACTCTCCGCTGATCGTGAACGTCATGCATTGTCTCGCGAGTCGGAGACATTCATTGATAGAGAATTGCGCTTGAGTTCTCAACGTATCTACGCATCTGCTTCAAGGTCTCTAGAGACAAGTAAGGAACATGATGCGCGACTGTCCGCTGATCGTAAACGTCACGCATTGTCTCGCGAGTCGGAAACGTTCACGGATAGAGAATTGCGCTTGAGTTCTCAGCGTATCTACGCATCTGCTTATAGGTCTCTAGAGACAAGTGCGGAACATGATGCGCGACTGTCCGCTGATCGTGAACGTCACGCATTGTCTCGCGAGTCGGAGACGTTCACGGATAGAGAATTGCGCTTGAGTTCTCAGCGTATCTACGCATCTGCTGCTAGGTCTCTAGAGACAAGTGCAGTACGTGATGCGCGACTGTCTGTTGATCGTGAGCGACATGCATTGTCTCGCGAGTCAGAAACGTTTACCGATACAGAATCACGCTTGAGTTCTCAGCGAATTCGCACATCTACTAACAGGTCTTTTGAAACGAGTGATGAACGTGATGCGCGACTAACTGCTGCTCGAGATTATCATACATTGTCCCGAACACGCACACAACAAAATATTCATAATCAGTTAGAAAGTGAGAGAGAAAGGATTGCTGGAGTACGGCATGAAGAGACAGAAGTTAATTCAGTGTACCCTTGGGATCTGCTGCGGAGTAACGGGAAGAAAAGTTTTTTGTTGTATAGTCTGGGCAACATAAAGGCTATAATTTATTTTGGAAAATTAATACCTGATGCAGAACCGCAACAGACCAGCTACAGTATAAGAGATATAAAAATGGTGCCATAGCTAAAAATATTCCACGTGAAGAGCATTATCTGCTGTGAGAATAAATTTGAAGATCTGGTACACCTGCTGTGGAACTCCAAAGCCCATGGCAGCGCTATAACAAATTAAGGAATGACGTCTTAGCAAAAGTTATTTAGTCTGATGGGCATTTCCTGTTGACATACAAAAATGAATGATCTGGAACGACTCCAATCGTCTCTCTCATCCCGTTGTTTTCCCGTCCCCGGGCCTTAGAATTCTACATCAGACGTTTCAAATTTTCGATTTTGACGACCCCGTTGTCGCTGGCATAAGCAACGGGATCCGCGTACGAAGTCGCGGAAGAGCATTTTCGTCTGTGAGAATAAATTTGAAGATCTGGTACACCTGCTGTGGAACTCCAAAGCCCATGGCAGCGCTATAACAAATTAAGGAATGACGTCTTGGCAAAAGTTATTTAGTCTGATGGGCATTTCCTGTTGACATACAAAAATGAATGATCTGGAACGACTCCAATCGTCTCGCTCATCCCGTTGTTTTCCCGTCCCCGGGCCTTAGAATTCTACATCAGACGTTTCAAATTTTCGATTTTGACGACCCCGTTGTCGCTGGCATAAGCAACGGGATCCGCGTACGAAGTCGCGGGCAGAAGCTAGTTTTAGAAATATAATTAATTAAAACCATTGAAATTGGTAACAAAATCTGATTCAAAGTGAAGTAATATTTTTTATAATAATTTCACGCGAACGAAGGTCACGGGCATCAGCTAGTTAAAATTATATATTTACAAAAAAAGGGTCTAATTTATACAAAATAAAATAACTTACAAAATAAACAACAGGGTTCTTAGTCGTCTAATTACTCCTCCACATCGCTGTCATCCCAGAAACCTGGCAGCATTGCCACGTTTATTTATTCATTTGTTACACCAACGGCATTACATACTAAGAATTAATGTGAAACAATAAAAATAACATAAAAGTGCTGGTATGTATGCCTATTATAAGTATACACAGCATTCACCATAGGACAACAACATAATGTATCAAATCTTAATTATAATAAATATAATATAAATGAATATAGGAAGTAATACAATTTGAACATTGTTTATAAAATTTACTACGACTAAATGAGATAAAATGAATTAAGAAGATATGTGTGTCATGAGTCTGATATCTGAATTTTTATTTACATTTTTGTTAACGAGTTGCAAATATTGAAAGTATTGAATTGACAGAAATTAGTTGTATAAAGGCAAATTGGCACGTTGATACGTTTCATTGGAATAGACATTATATTCATATTAACATTGAATTATTGACAAACTCTTCAATACGTAGTAGCAAGTTGGCAAATATTTTTTACCATATTGTTAAAATGAAGTCATACCCCGTCATCAAGTGAGTTGCTTGGTTAGTGTTGATAAGTGAAGTAAAAAAGCATTAGCTACTTCACGTCGTGACGTTTTTGGTGCCAAGTGTTCTTGACCACATGGTAGGAAGCACAGAAGTCCTAAATTATCACAATGTACAGCATGTACCAGAAAGGTATTCATGTTTAAGGAAATGGTTTAGTCTGTCCAGCTGAATAATTTTCTCAGTGGGACTAGCATCGTAAACACGGAAAAAATCTGCTGTTCGATATTTGAGTTGAGTAAATCATCAAAAATGCTGAGGGTTAACATTTTTTGAACGTCAAAATTACTTGAGGGTGTCCCCCAAAACGCCTTTCGCTACTTCCTAGTGTGTCATTACTATCATCTGCCTAGCCTTTTCCCAACTATCTTGGGGTCAGCCCCCAGTCTAACCGGACGCAGCCAGTATTTTACATGGAGCGACTACCTATCTGACTTCCACAACCCAGTTAGTACTTGGTAATACGATATCCTTGGTAAGACTGGTTGTCAGACTGTTTGGGACATAGACTACCTGTAACGACTGTCAAATAATGTCTAAAAATGACAGCCGGGACCAACGGCTTAACGTGCTTTCCGAGGCACTGAGGAAACTCGGTATGTAATGGGTGGTCACCCATCTACAGACCAACTTAGGCAAGCACGGCTTAACCTAAAGATCGACCCGACCGGCTGTTATTATTTAGCCACGAGCTCCTCGATCTAGCTACTTCCTAGTGTATAAGCTGGGAAAAACAATTTCCCCACCAAAACGTAAAATTAGGTTATTATGTTTATGCTTACAAAGTAATCACATTGCTTTGTATACGATCACAGAACTCCGTGTATTGAATTAAATATGCTTTAAAAACCGTAATGTATGTGGCTACCTAGTACAGAGTTGCAAGATTAATTTGGCGTCTATTTGACATTGTCAGGAGGGCGCTGTTGGTAAACATTTACGAAATTGTATTTAATAAAGAACAAGATACCGTTAGTTCTAACTACGGCCACACGCCAAAAGAATCATGCAACACCAGTAGCGAAGGGTCAATTTTGTAAGAGGTAAGCCGGAGTACATATCTTTAATGTGATATATTATATATTTGTCTATAGCAACCGATTGTGCCATTTTTCCAATGGAAACCGGTAGGAATCGAGTTATATGGAACCTTCGCCACTGTGCAACATCACTTTGTACCACCTTGTAATGGGAATGGCAACTGTGAAACTAATGGTGCTAGCATACCTAATTCCTAGCATCGTCATTGGTTACAAATCTGGTAATTTCATTTTATATTTCAAAATATATTCATTTTATTTTCATTGGTCAGATTAGGACCTAGCTACGGTGGCGCCATCTACAATGAGTTTGTAACGGTTTTCCTCATTGTACGTTGTCTAGTCTGTGCCTTCTAATATTTCTTTCAGTGTGACCTCCACTCTTGACGAGCAAGTTGCTCTGCACATTTAATTAGGACCCACCTGACGTCGCGATTGTCGCACAAATGTTTTTAATTTGTCATATACAGAATGGAGTTTCTACGAGAATTGTGGAAATGGTATGAAACTTTGTAGTAGTTGGATGCATTGGCGTAATTGGGGAATTACAAACTTTGAGGACTCGCTTTTTAGCGTTCCGTACCCAAAGGGTAAAACGAACTTATTTAGACTCCGCTGTCTCCTGATCGGGTGTCTATCACCAGGCCGTATCTCATGAACCGTGATAGTTAGACGTTTGTATTTCTGTTGCCGCTATAACAACAAATACCCAAAAAAGTATTTAAGTGGGGCTCCCATACAAAAGACATGATTTTTTTGGCGTTTTTTTTATAAATAATGGTATGGAACTCTTCGTTCGCGAGTTCGACTTGCACTTGGCCGGTTTTTTTTGGCAATATTCAGGCATTAAATCCAAAATTTTACTTGGAAGCACCCCATACCTTGAAATATTTTACAAGACGAACGAATCTGTATTTAAAGGGCTATACATTTGGAAATGAAATCTTGAATTGGTGCATAAAACGTTGCCGAGCGTGAAATTAAATTAGATAAAGTAATTGCCATCTTATTATGACTAAAAATAGTCTATTTCTTTGGTAGAAACAGAAAATTCGATGCCTATGTCTAGAGACAGCAACATCACCATCTTCCTGCCCTTGTCTTATGTTATTTGGGGTCGGCGCAATAAGTTTTTTTCTTCCTTTCTCCCTTGTCAATCGTCACGCTATTATTTAATCCTTTTTCTTTCATTTTATTTCTCACACAATCCACCCATCTTTTCTTGGACAGAAGCACAGAGAATTCGCCCCGTATGTGTAGAGATAGTATTCTCATAAAATTCGTGTCAAAATTCAAGTGCATTGTCTGAACGGGAACATGGTCTATTTCGAAGCACGTACTAATTACCGTTTACACCTACATATTGGCCTCAATATGTATCTCTAACCTCATCAAAAGTCACTGAACTGTACAAATATGACAATCAAAATCTTATGAAAATACAAGTTTGAAGATGTCATTAGCACCCAAGTATCCTAAAATACACAAACAACAGTTATCGGATGCAGCTATGTAAATGATGTAGTCTTAAGTAGATTTAGGATTAGTAAACTTAAATATTTTTACTTTGAATGGGTTAAGTACTAGGATTAAATATTTACTGTAATGCGAGTTTAGGTGACTGACCTTGCTATATATGAGTGTGTTAAAATAATTTACGTTTTTTACTTGACCTACAAAAATAATCATGGTCGGTTTTTTATTTTTATTAAGAGTGCGCTTTGGTGTAAGAAAGCACAAAAAGAGAAGAACTAGTGGAGATATTGAAACAAGAAATATAGGGTATGACAAATAGTGTTAAACGGTCATAATGTATTTTAATTTAGTCGCGGTGGTTATTGATAATTGGACACTAGAGCCTTACAATTCTGTCATCGTTAATATGAACATATCAGCCAAAGACGTGCAGGTCTGCTACTGGAAATAAGCCTCGCCATTACGTTGCGCCCAGTGGTTCCGCTCGTTCTTACCTGGTCGTCGATCTACCTTGTGGAAGGTATTCCAATCTAGCACCTTCCGGTTCATGTTCCTCACCAGAATTCCCATCCGTAGGTTCTGGAAGCAATGTGTCCTGCCCATGACAGCAACTTAAGTTTGGCAAGTCTTCGCGCAAAAATTCCAAAGAAAAGTTTTATGCCCAGTACTGGACGGAAAAACTCAGCCATTGCCATGCCGGAACTGTGCACCAAATCAGAACTTCGCATTACACAATAGAAAAATGGTTGTGAGACGTGTGTGGTCATGCAAGCTCAAACTGCAATTCGTTTGTTCCTTCTTAAACAAATTTCAAGTCAACAACCCCCTTCCGTACTTAAAGCATTAACTTGGCGTGTCCGCAATAAAATTGCACCCCAGTGTAAGTGCGAAATTTTTCACTGCAGCTACCTAATCTTGACATTATCTGCATATTTATTACACCCTGGTATTTTCACAGAGAATGGATTAATTTCTATTGCAATTCTGACTTGGAAGGAAATGTAAGGCGGTAAAGCATTCTTGGACTTGAATTTTAATTTACAGTTTTACCTGCAAAAAAGTGGTTGGTAATAGTGCATATTAAATCTTGCTGTTCTGTTGGAACAAGTTTTTTATTTCTTTTGCTTTTAGTTTTGGTGCCTTTTCATCCGTCCATTAATGGATTACAATGGAGATGGTTATAGATATTTTTTCCAATATACGCTATTTTTTTTTATCTTGTGGTTAATGGTAAACCTATTAAATGAAGCTGAAATATCCCAAAGTGAAACTCCCTGAAACAATTGCGATCCAATAAGCATAGGAAAAACCAGATAGTTGGAATATACTCCTTAAAGATACACTCCGAAGGCGGCTGCAACCATAATGACTGTAATTCTATCAAAAGCGTAACAGGCGCATTGACACCGCCTACGGAAGAGTTTTCACATTGGAATCAGTCGTGTCGATGCGGCCTGTCATGTCACCGCTGCGGTTTGCAGCCAAGGTCTGGTTGAAATCGTACTTGAAGACATTTCAGAGCAACAGTTCCAAGTATAGTGAATAGATGTGTTAATTTTAGGAGGAAGATATAGATCCTGTTCTTTAATGTACGTCCCTATATGCAATGGTAAAAACCGATGACTAATCGATCTGAAGTCCAACATCCTAAATGGACGGGTCAATATTCTCTGAAACTTTACTTCGATGTTGCATTTTATGAGCAAGGGTCAATATTGTTGAAATATGAACTTTGAGTCAGTGACATAAAAGTCACATTTAGCGCTCGTGATTTGTAGGTTGGTATATTCGATTTAGTGTCTATGTTTTACATGAAAACCATAGGTTATTTGCATTGTTTGTTGGCACCATATTGGTAACTAAGCGAATAAAGTTTATCTACTTTTATTTGCTTGATTCACACGGATATAGGCATATTCATAAGGTGTTAAATATGATAAATGACGTGAGTGACGTAAATATTTTTACTGAGTAGTGGCTTCGACTGACCTAATTCATTTATGGAAAACCAATTTACAATGGATGTAAAAATATCCTTAACGAAGTCAAAAGGCACTTGTTCTCCTCCTCATTGCGATATTTTTTTGTTCTGGATCACACACAGGAACTTTCTAGTTACGGAGACATTGGGGTTCAAAGTTCCAACTTTTTTTTTTTTTAAATACCTACATTTTTTTAATGTTTTACCTTTTCTTTAAATACGTTTTCGATCCCCAAACTATTAACAGTGAGTTCTACCATAAAATGTGTTTTTTTACCAAATGAAAAAAGTCTTTTTCCAGCAATAATGATGTACAGAATGCTCGGTTGACGGGGCGTCGTGAAGGGTTCTTTTATACCTTGTATATATGATAAATATCTAGTTTTATAGTAGAGTTATGTTAACCCTTAACCACCTAACGTGTATTCTAGTAACACATCCACCTAACGTCGGTCATGGTGACCGATTGCGTATAAGTACTATTAAGAAGGTGAAAAGGTCATAATTTGGTAAAAGTCAAAACTACATCATATTTTTCAGTTGTTTTTATTTTAAATTGTTTTAATAAACTCTTCACACTTTTTATTTTTTATTATTATTTATGAAAGTTGACTAACAAATATTTTAACAAACTATAGGTTTTTTAATTGAGCTGAGATCTAAGCAATAACAATAAATAAAACTACTTAGTTTTTAATTATTTTACTAACTTAAATATGTAACTTCTTATATTAAACTATTATTGGCATAATCAAATCACAATCATTACAAAATTACAGCCTCCAAACATTTACAATTTTTCTACAATTTCTCGGTCTAATGGTACATCTTCTACGTCACTGCAATCTTCATTTGGTATTTCCGGCACGTCCCTTTGATCCTCTGAATCTGAATCACACTCTTCCAACCATCTACTGATGTTTTGATCACGGACAGACATAATAAAACTAAAAAACAACAAGAAAACGTTAACACAAAAAGTAACGTAACATCCTAACGTCGGTCACCATGACCGCAAACGAAATATATTTACCTGAATTTTTTCACTGCGCGCACGTGTAGCTTGGTCAAGCGCAGAGCGCAAACTGGAGAGGGAGGGGAAAAAGTACATGGAGTCACAGGCGTGTGGCCCGCGTAGAAACGGAAATATTTGAAAAAATATATCGCATGGAGTCACTGTGACCGACGTTAGGTGGTTAAGGGTTAAGTATCAGCTTATTTACTCGCTCCTTTTAAATTATTATAAAAAATTTCTTTTCTTTTTTTTCAATTGCATACACTATAATGTTAACTGGAAGAGCGGATCCACCTAACACAAGCGTCTCTTTACTAAAAAGGTGATCACGAAATAATGTTTGTTAAGCCTTACGTAATTGAAATAAACATTTTTTTATTTTCCCATTTCATTTTCATACAAGGATACACTTCAACGAGTTTACCAAAGATTGCTTAAAGTGGAGTTCTTATCTACTACTTAAAGTCTGCTTAACCATACATTTTTTAACGATTAAGAGTCCATAAAATAAAACTGGTGTCAAACCTCTGGCCTGTGGACGGTGAGTAATGGGCTAGCTAGTCGTCCGTCCGTCTTATGACGACAGGCCGTGTCGACTGCGCGTTCATGTTCTACGCGCGCCTCACAGGGATGTCAGGAAATCGGAAGGGGTCCCGCAAAGGCCGGTGCCTGGCGGGGCTGCGGGACTGTTCGAAAGAGATGGCCCTGGAACAAAAAGGGCAAAGAAGGAACATGGATGGGTTTTAGTATCCGCTACGCCCAGTGCAGGAGGGGTTATTTGATGATTTCCCATCCGAAAAAAAAGTGTCAAACCTCTGTCATTTCAACAAACGGTACCTGGAACAAACTTCTCACTTCCTGTAAGTGTAACTTTTCACACATTCAATCACGCATTCTTTGCAAAAATCGATACCAACACAATAAGGTTTGCCAAAATGCCATCACATCCTCATAATTACTATACATGTCATAGCCAATGCTACCGGGAAACCATTATAAGTTCGTGAGGACGGTACAAGGACTGCCGGTTTTCCGCAAGACGGCTATCGTCTTTTGTTTTATAACAAAGAGAAAGATTGATCTGTGCGTGTATGGTTTTTCTGTTTCGGAACTCTTTAGTGGTCAATTGTTGAGACGTATCTTGTTGGAAAGGTGAGAGTCTGTTAATAGTTTCTTTTAATTCGGTGTGGAACTGAGTGAATCGTTGGCGACATTTTTTGTAACAACTTATCTTATGTCATCATCTGCCTAGCCTTTTCCCAAATATGTTGGTATCGGCTTCCAGTCTTACCAGATTCAGCTGAATACCACTATTTAACATGGAAAGACTGCCTAGCTGACCGTCACAACTCAGTTAGTACTGGGTAATACAATACTCTTTGGTAAGACTAGTTGTCTGACTTTCGGGCCACTGATTTACTGTAACGACTGTCAAAGATCTGCAAATGTCAACGGCTTAACGTGGTTTCCGAAGTACGGACGAAACTGGGTATGTAATGGGCGGTCACCAATCCACGGACCAACCTAGGCAAGCACGGCAATAATTTATCTTATGTAAAAAGCAATAATGCATCTTGTTGAAGGTGTTTGAACGGCTGTCGTACAGTGTTGATTTTTGTGTCTAGGCACCTAATGATTGTATGACTAATAGTTCAAATTAATGTGAATTGAAATTTTAATGGAGTGTTTGACTATATTAGATAGTAGAGTAGGTGTAGATTCAGATACACTATTTATACCAATGATTTATTAGATAACATACTGCACTTAATTAATAAGAAGAATTAATTCCTCTTTCGAATCTAACGATTTTCAACAAAACAAAGCATAAAAATAGACCAAGCACGATTTAGAAGCATGCTCAGTTTAAAGATAGCCATCTTAACGATCTAATCTGAATTGGTACAGTAGTTTCGACGTGTTGTGGTTACAAACGTACACACAAAACATTTTGTCCATGAATGTGGTTACTACATGTAGTGTACGTACTTCGATGAGCCCGAAACTTTTGGAAAATTTCCACATTTTGACTTAGAATTTTATTATGGGCATTACTTAAATATTTAGGTTGTTGAACTTGTGACTTACATTTAAATAGCTAATATTAGACTTATAATTATTCTTGAAACGAATAATCACATACAGACTCGTACACAAATAGACATAATTTATTATCCTTCTTAAGCATTTGATTTTGCAAGTTACTTTGTTTATTTAGTAACTTACGTACAACAGATATGATTTTTTTTGCCGTTTTTGTAGATAATGGTACGGAACCCTTCGTGCGCGAGTCCGACTCGCACTTGGCCGGTTTTTTTAAAGATTTTTTTTATTGCGCAAATTTCCT
The DNA here is from genome assembly GCA_950022335.1 of Eurois occulta. Lineage (NCBI taxonomy): Eukaryota > Metazoa > Arthropoda > Insecta > Lepidoptera > Noctuidae > Eurois > Eurois occulta. The sequence goes on along the minus strand of OX465486.1, from coordinate 16,254,837 downwards.
TGTATTTCCCATTCTTCTTTTCAACAGATTTGTCACACACCATTAATAACTCTTCTTTCCTCTTTTTCCAGTGTTCGACGCATCTGCAAAGTCTCCACAGGGTCTCCTCTTCGGGTCTTCCTACCACCTGGGTAACTTCGACGAGTGTGTGGCCATCGAAGACCCTGGGTACAATGGAGTCACCATTGAGGGACAATACTGCCTCGCTACTATCAAGTGGAGACAGAAGCATGAAAATAACAAGGTAATTGTTTTATTTAGTCTTGTCACAAAACAGTCAGAGTGGTCCACACGGCGGCACATCAAGCTACAATATCCAGTATAACCTGACCTCCCTTTGTATGAGATTCCCGTGCTATGAGAGATCATCGTATGCTGGATTGTATAGTTTGATTGGTCGTCATGCGAACGTTACTTTGAGTAATCTTGGAGGAAACACAAAATATCGTGAGGACACCGACATGTCCTAGAAGCAAAAAATCGAACACATCAACATTTACGAACCTGCACTCGCAGTGGCGTGCCTGGAGACCAATATTATGAAGCCCATATGGCAAGCAGACTGTTCAGAAACCCTGACATCAAGAAAAGTAACAGGTCATAACCTGTTACTTTTCATGATGTCAGGATTTACCAAGCTTTTAGGATAGTATGAAAGTACCGCTACTACTGGACTGGATCTCCGTGGATAGCCCACTTCCTCTCAAAGGGAAAACCTTTTACATTATTCCTGTTGACAGCAATGCGAACGAATTTTTTGACGCCTTGAATGTTTTTTTCTTTATCTACCTGGATAATACGTATTTTACTATTTTAGGTTTGTTTAAACATAATTATTTTAATATTCATTCAACAAAAAGTTCCAAGTTCGCAAAAAAAAAAAAATTGTAACACATATTCTTATTCTTATTCTATATTGCACACAAAATTAAAAGATATACACACAAATTACAATATATAGCTTATGTACAACGGCGAGCTTAACCCAAAATTGATTTAACACTCTCTCCTAACATAACAGCAACTTATAATATTTATGATACGACAGAACACACTACGACTGACTCCTAATTCTAAGACACGAAGTGTAGGAACTTCAAAATGGCGACAGTAACAATGCCGCACAAGTTCGCTTGAACGGTGCATTATGTTTAGAACTTAGTAATATAAGGCTCTTTCGGTAATCCTACTAATTCTACTTAACGATGTCATAGTAACGACTTACTTGTCTACGGCTTCGCGTGCGACTTAACTAGTTTTCTACTCACTTGTACCTGGGAGGCTGGGAGTTATTTTAGTAGTACATACATTGTCATGCACACACATACCTACAGGCTGGTTTTCGAAATATATTTTAGTGAAGGAAGGTTTTCTTAATTTTGAATTCGATAATGTATTTTTAGGGTTCCGTACCTCAAAAGGAAAAAACGGAACCCTTAAAGGATCACTCGCGTGTCTGTCTGTCTGTCCGTCTGTCACAGCTAATTTACTCCGAAACTACTGGACCGATTGAGTTGAAATTTGGTACACATTTGTAAGTCGGTGATCCTAATACGGACGTGAAACGTAAATATAGTGAATTTTGAAAATAAAGGCTATTTTTTGGTGGCAAATTAGAGAATGATTACCAAAAGTTTCACAAACTAAATCGTTTTACATATGAAATGAAATGGCTCATTGTAAGAATCTCAAACATTTTTTAAAATAATTTTAAGATAAATGGTTTTGAAGTTATTTAAGAAAATAGGCGAAAATTTACCGTCTCGTAACTACGAAAGTACAGGGCCGAAAATTAAAATTAAAAAAAAACAGGTGGTTCTTTGCCTATAGATTACAGGAAAACCTATAAAAAATTCTCGATTTAAAACAACTTACGGAATTTAGTCAATTAAAGTACGGAACCCTCTCCACGAGAGTCGAACTCGCATTTGTTTTTTATTAGCCTGTAATGTCCTACTGCTAGGCAAAGGCCCCCCCCCAATTCCTTCCATGAGTTCTTTTCCCGTGCCTCCTCGAACCAGCTCGTGGTACGCCAGATCGCCTCGCTTATCGTTTTTTTAGTTTTTTTTGGTAAATCTCGTGAACCTAGGATGTTGTCGTCTGCTAAGCCGGACTATCCTGTGGGTGCCTTGAGTGTTCTTGCCAGGGCAGCGGGATTGTTCGAAAGGGATACCATGGCCCTGGAACACAAAGGGCAAAAGAAGGAACATGGATGGGTTTAATTCAGTAAAAGTCTGACACTCCCTTCCGCTCCGCCCAGAGCGGGAGGAGACATTTGATGATATCCTATCCCAAAAAAAGGGTGCCTTGAATGTAAGGCGTCTAGTGTTTTCTTAGAACTTTTTCCTGCCTCTTGTAATTTTTAAAACTTAACTTGAAACTTTCCCACCGGTCTACACAAATACATACTTATACAAGATATTATCTCGTAGAGATATGTACACGCTGCAAAAGAAATCGTTTATATTTATTTCTTATCATAATACATACGGGCTAAAATCATAATTCCCCTTCTAGCTTCTACGCCTTAGTCAGGTAAAAAGTAGGCTTATTTACCCGAAAAGTTATAGCTGCACTGCTGATGATGTTTATTTATTTATGATCTTGGGATTTCCTTTAAAAGTTCTTCAGTTCAATGAAAATGACTCGTGATACCTACAATTTTTGACTGAGTATGCAAAAGCAAATATTTTCTATACGTGTGTATTGTGCATTTGTGTTCGATTTACAAGTAGTTACTTTTTGGTTATATTCTATTGTAGGACCCAGCATGAACATGCGTTATTTAACTTCGAAGGATTTCTGAACCGAAAATCCTAACGAATTACATAACGTTCTGTGAGGCTAACAGTAATGCGCAAAGAAAACCGCACGATCGCACTATGGCCCACAGATAAAAACATGACACAAATTAGCAAGTCTGGTATTGCACCATGATGGACAAAAAATCTACAACCAAATAATGACATAACCACATAACTTAGCGGCTAAGTTTCACACTTTGCAAACTCTATTGAAACAATACAAGAAAGCAAATTTATTGTGTAAAACAAGTAATATTAGTTTTGGCAGTCATTAATAATTAATTGCTAGGAATGTGTTACTTTTGACACTTTTTAATTATGTTACTAGGTCATGGTTGTCCTTGCCCGCAATGTAGCTTGTACAGAAGGCGAAAATGTTAAGTTTCGAGTATGGTCTTGAAATCAGTAAACTTACTACAGTAAAGACAATTTCTGAGCTTTTTCGTGTTTTTTTAAAAATCAACGACTGTGACGAAACTAAGCTTAATCCATGGGGATTAAACTTGTTTTCGTCACAGTTGTCGTTGACTTTTTGATAATTTTATGAGCCGCAATGTAAGTAATTACCAAGTTGACTGGTCAACATCACCTTCCTGCCCTTGTCCCATTCTATTTGGCGTTGGCGCTACACGTTTTCTTCTTCCATTCTCCCTTGTCAGACGTCACGGCATCATTTACTCGTTTCCCTTTCATAGCATTCCTCACACAATCCATCCATCTTTTCTTTCGCCTTCCTATTCCTTTCTATCCATCAACATTCATGTCTCTTTTAGTCCCATGGGATTGCGTCACAAGTTGACTGGTAAACATTACAAACAAAGAAATGGAAATTATTCCCCTGTCCTTGTCTAAGAATGCAATTATTAACCAATTATGCATGCATCGCGAACGGAGAGTTATTAAAATGAAGCTGAGAAAACCATTGTCAAAAATTAAGCGCACATAATATTTCTTCTGTTAACAGTACATAAAAAAATACGTCTTAAGATCGCTATAAAACATAATGTTAAAATATAAACGGGAATTAATTATATATGGTCATTGTTAGTTTAACTTTATTACATCGTAAACTAGTCTTATGCAACACTTGTAACAGTAATGTTTATTGTTAAACTTAGTTTAACGATTATCGTGTAACGCGTTAAACAAAAGGCATTTTGGTTTAAATATTTACATAGGAATGAGATAAATCAAGTGCTAATTTATACAAACTATATAGAATTTGGTAAAGGGAGCAAATTATGCATAGATAAAGAGCAAAAGCATACACCGTGACTTTTTAGTGGTCTTATAAAGGTGGTCCGCTTAATGTATCCGACATAAAATACCCCTAGGCGCATTTTTTTTTACCATTCATCACCATCTGCTTAGTCTTTTCCCAACTATGTTGGGGTGCGCTAACCGGTTGCAGCTGAATACCAGTATTTTACATGGAGCGACTGCCTATCTGACCTCCACAACCCAGTTAGTACTGGGTAATACGATATCCTTGGTAAGACTGGCTGTCAGACTTTCGGGTCAGTTTTTTACCATTAATTATGATATTCATTTATTTATTTATTTAAACAATAAAGGTATACAAATTGTGGTTCTTATGTGGGTACCAATTACAGATAGTAGATAGTACGTGCAAAGAAAAATAAATACGGACCGTCCTCGCAATAGCGCGTTTCTAACTACGTCATGCGTCATAATAATTAATAATATTTTTATTTTTAAACTAGTTTTCCGCCCGCGGCTTCGCCCCGTCGAGTTCGGTTATATCGCGTTTCCAAGAGAACTCTTCAAAAGTCCGGGATAAAAACTATCCTATGTTCTTTCTCAAGGTCAACTCTATCTCTGTACCAAATTTCATTAAAATCAGATCAGTGGTTTAGACGTGAAAGCGTAACAGACAGACAGAGTTACTTTCGCATTTATAATATTATATTATATATATTATAGTAGGGAAGTAGGATTATTCAAAACTTATAAATACCTATCTTTTTTAAAGAATTTTTATTAATTATTGGATACATGAAGTGGGCTGCCCTTGTATGACGACTAAAATCACGGTGTAAAAAAGAGTTAAAATGAAGTGTGAAAAAAACGAACTGCCTTACTTTTGAACTCTTGCCACCAGCTCTAATTACTCCAAACTTGGAACTAGGAACTAAGTTTGTAGTAATAAATTATGTTCACACATTTTCTATGTAAGTATCTGACCATCAGTGGGACATTAGCACCTTGTTAGTCAGTTACGAGATCTACTTGTAGGTGAGGTTTAATGTTTGTTAACATATCAGCTAGGTTAAAGGTGCAAGCAAGGTGCACTGTGTATTTTGATTAAACTGCAGCATTTATTTTGTCGCGTGGTCATAGTAAGAACTAGAGCCGCCATTTTTTTTTTTTTTAAATATAATTTCTACAAACTTCCTGGATTGAGCATGAGGTCCTGGGCTCGATTCTTGGGTAGTGCAAAGTTTATTGAGTTTTTCCATCTGGAATTTCTCAGTAGCAGCCACGGAGTCTTGATTTGTGCCCGGTTGATGGCAATAGGCTCGCCCTCTATTACATGGGACAAAAGACATAATTAGCGAAATGTGGGTGTACTATACTATTAGGTACACCTCTGGCTAACCTTTTGCGTATATGATGTTAATATATACAGACACAAATGTTTACTAACAGCGGTCCCCTCACCCACACCATTCAAACGCCAAAAGAGTCGTGCTGGACTATTCCTACTATTACTCTGACAAAGATACACATGAAAGTTGTATTATTGAATCCACAGATATAGACATACCTAGATAACGCAAGTATCGCGATCCGTATGAAAACCAAGCGTGCCATTTGTTGACTACCTACTATGACGTCATAAGCACTATTTAGTTACTATACAAACAAGTTAGTTTACAAAATAGATTACGTTTTTGTTCTTTAAATGTCTAAAATGTTTAATCCGGGCACGGCAGTGCTCTTACGTTATCTAGGTATATCTACATATATCTGTGTTTGAAAACAACGCTCAACGTTAACCCGAAAAGCCTTTATGAAATGGTTACCCATCCACAGACCAACCGCGGCTGTCACTGCTTAACCTCACAGAACGATTAATCCACACAGCTGACACAAGCCACAAAGCACTTCAAACCACGACTCTTATTGTAACTTCCGTTTCAGACTCGCACCGGGCGCGGTGAGACACTACGCTGGGCAGTCTGCGTGCCAAGCGCCTGCAATGCTAAGTCAGTGGCTAGCTTCGTCAGCAGTGTTCTAGCCCATACTGTCAGCAATACCACAGGAGTTGAAGTCAGGGACAGGGACTGTTATAAGAGAAGACCGCTGGATATTACGTCATTGGATGTGGCTTATTTGTAAGTATACCAGTTCTTATGTTAAGTAAGATAGCGATGTAATATAGTATTTAGATAATACTTTAGAGTATGAAGAACAGGGCCTAAAGTTCTTCATTCCTCATTGAAGAGGGAGGATCATCCGACCAGACGGGTGTTAATATCTGGTGGGCTACTTCCCGACAGTTGTAGTCCGGTTTTTCTCCAAAGTCTTTAGTCGCGGATAACTTTAACTGCGCGATTTTAGGAATTTCATGTTAGTTCTTCATTTGTGTCATAGATGGCGCTGTAGTACTTGTTGTTCTTAGTGCTGTATAAATTTTTTGTAGTGCCGCTACACCACATTAAAGGTGTAAATGCGAGCTTCTTTAGATAAGCTAATGGGCTAAACTTAGTCTACTAAAACGTGTGGTGGCCCTTATAATGTAATAGGAAAAATACTGATAACGTTCACCGACCACATTCTCTCGTAATCGCAGATCCTTATTGGTAGTCCATCAATAAAAAAAGGACAGTTAATACCCTGCATTTCCTGACCTCCTTTCCCATTTTTTCTTTACAAGAGCCAGGTAACTAAAATCCCAAAATTTAAAATAATAGCCTAACTATTAATCTATGTAAGCGACAGATTTTCCCACAAAAACTAAGGTATGCCAAGCAACAATAGAGGGATTAGAAGATTTTTCTGTTAAGTCTACATAGCCACGCTGGGTCTCAGCTAATAAATCACACAGGTTACTACCCACCTCTATATTTCTTCCATTTTCTCATGATTTAGTATGGGTTGGGATGATATTGGATGACATAATCGAGGCGACTTTGTGCTGGGACCAATTATTCAGTGTTACTTTTGCGGTCAGAAAATATGGGGAGAGTTTTATACTTGCATTCAATTAACTGGAAGTATTTTATGCGAAGGAACATTAGATAATGATTGTATGGTTTTTCTTTATTTTGGTGTTTGTGGCTTCTTTCATTGATTTAATGATATTTATTTTTAAAGAAGTTTAAAGATCTTTTGCACGTCATTATTTTTATTTAAGTTACATGAGGTAACCTTCTAGGGTCGCATCATTATAACATGGGCGTACCCAATTTCTTCTAATCGTCATGAATAGTGGTGTATTTCTTGAGAAATATAGTAGGTTACAGCACTATCTTTCAATGTACCTACCATTCGTTTGCTTGATCTGTTATTATAGAACTCAAGAAAATTAAAATTGTTACATATTTTCTTTGACAATTCACGGCTATTATTTTTTGACGTTTGCAAGCATAACAACAATTACCTTAACACAGCACTAATTACAAAAAGTATATTAGCTTTAAAAAAAATGTAGTAATAAAAACCGGACAAGTGCGAGTTTGACTCGCGTGGAGAGGGGTACGTTAATTATCTAAATTCCGTAAGTTGTATTAAATGTAAGATTTCTTAAAGGTTTTCCTGTAATCTATAGGCAAAGAACTTCGGAGTTAAGTGGGGTGAATGAGCCCTTATCTTTGATATGTAACGCGACATAGTTTGCAAAACTTTTTTTTTTCTAATTTACCCCCCCATGTTTAAAATTCATTAATTTACGTTACACGCCCGACTTTGGCTCACCGATTTACATAAGTGTACCAAATTTAAACTTAATTGGTTAAGCAGTTTCGGAGTAAATTAGCTGTGACAGACGGACGGACAGACAGACAGACACGCGAGTGATCCTATAAAGAGTGCCGTTTTTGCTTTTGAGGTACGGAACCCTAAAAACTACAAAATGTACACTGTACAGTAAAAATAATTTACGACTTTCTAGTCAAACCGATAGCTATGTAATTCCACCCCATTCACAATAATTTCGCCTGACATAAGGTATAATTAGTGTTCAGACTAGTAATTAACTAACCAAGTGTCTTGACTATGATGAATGACATTAATTATTGCTTAGCTTTACTTTTAGTAGAATAGTTTGAGTTTTAGTAACATTTTTCATTGCTACCATTAGAAATTAGATTTTGACTTCAAGATAAAATTAGAAGTAGTAAGGCTAAATTAGGCTGGCTTGAAGTGGTAACTAAGACGATAAATTAAGGTTATTCATTGAAACAGTTTTGAAGGGAGCTCGTTCAGCTGATTCTTGAGGATTCAAGTTCATTTTTATGATTAATCTGATTATTAATTCAATACTCAGTTTATCCATAATACTTAGAACGAAAATTCGAATAAATATGAATTATGCTATCTATCAATCCGCACTGGACCTGAGGCTCGCCAGGTGGTACTTCTCCCAGAGTAAAGGCCTGTGTACTAGCAGTGGACTTACCTTATAGACTGATTATGATGCCACATAACTAACTGTTAGTTACGAAGATATACATGTCAATGAATAATCTATCCAGTATTATTCTAATTATTTATTTTGAAAGTTCGTGGCTGACCCGAGCGGCTGTTATTATTTAGCCACGCTAAATAATAACTGCCGCTCGGGTCGATCTTCAGGTAAAGCCGTGCTTGCCTTGGTTGGTCTGTGGATGGGTGACCACCCATTACATACCGAGTTTCATCCGTGCCTCGGAAAGCACGCTCAGCCGTTGGTCCCGGCTGTCATTTGTAGTCTTTGACATTGGATCGAAAGTCTGACAACCAGTCCTACCAAGGGTACCGTATTACCCAGTACTAACTGTGTTCAGCTGCATCCGGTTACATTGGAAGTCGACTCGAACATGGTTGGGAAAAGGCTAGGCAATGATGATTTATTTTGAAAGATTTCACAACCTAACTCAGATGATTTATAAAATTGGAACTAAAATGATATCTTCTTATATAAAGCGCTTAGTAACATACGCTAAAACACATTCAATTTTCATTTCCGAAATTAACGTACCTAATAATGACAAAATCAACAAAATTCTCCTAACATTTTCCAATTCGACATCCAAATAACAAAACTAACAATATTGTTCTCCAACAGAAAAATCACGCCAATTACTGTTTTTATTTGTTTTCTTTCTGCAAATATACTTTGTTAAGAACACACATATTTTCTCCGTACCCACGGATCGTACACAGCCGTAACTTTCGACATATTTTGATTGATCACACATGGGAAGATAATATTGCTTCGCATTTTCATTAATACTTTATGCTTCCGTTTCATCATAAAATAATTTTGTTGTATCGATGAGTTTTCCAAGGGTATACAAATTTGGGAGTAAATTGGAGTTTGGAGGTTTAAGGTTGAAAATTGCTTGGAATTTTTCGTGTGTATGATAAAATTTGATCGATTGAATCTGTCAGTAACTTTTAAGACACCGATGACTTCCTTCGAAGCAACTTCATCTTTACTATAACTTCATTTTTCGTGGTTGGTGATTACTCAATCGTTAAGTGTACACTGAAAAAATTGTGAAAGGATTATTGTTTTCTTTAATAACATTGAATGTTCTGTTTCATACTGTTTACTCTACCCAAACAGACAGTACATCGGTTCGTAGATTTTAATAGTTATTTCTTATATTTCAGGTCATTGATCCTCCTCTTCGTCACCATCCTATTCTTCAGTACTCTCTATGAGACCTACACAATCTACTATGGCAATAAGAAGGAGTCGCTCGCCTCCAACTTGATTATCTGCTTCTCCATCATCAATAATATGAAGAAGATCATCTCTACCAAGCAGCACAATACCTTGGGCTTGGAATGTATCTCTGGAATTAAGGCTTTGGCCATGATTTTCATCATTGCTGGCCATGCCTGCATGTTTATTGCTAGTGGACCTGTCATGGATGCCGATGCGTGGGATCGGGTAAATATATTTTTATTCAAAATTGTTTATAAGCTTACTTATAAATCTCCTTGAAAACTAAAATGTTCTTGTGATCTGCAAACCTTGACATACTTATGGTAGGATGCTCTTTTGTGTGAAGATCATCGTAGCCTTGCTGGAAGCTGCTGGATGAGATTAGCCAGATTAGAGAGGCCCTAAGTCTTACTACATAGTGATGGATATTATCTACGCATATTGTATTAAAACAATAACCTGCTGTTGCGATCCGCCACAGTCAGATAAAACTGCTTCATTAGCTGTTCTATAAAACTCCTTGAAAACTAAAATCTTCTTGTGATCTGCAAACATTGACATACTTATGGTAGGATACTCTTTGGTGTGAAGATCTTCGTAGCGTTGCTGGAAGCTGCTGGATGAGATTAGCCAGATTAGAGAGGCCCTAAGTCTTACTACATAGTGATGGATATTATCTACGCATATTGTATTAAAACAATAACCTGCTGTTGCGATCCGCTGCAGTCAGATAAAACTGCTTCATTAGCCGTTCTAATAAACATTTCACCCTCTTTTTAACACCAAAGTAAAATGATCAAGGCTTTTCTAGCTAGCCCAGACAAGACCAGACTAAACATTATACCTTTTTTTTTGCAAAAAGGGGTAACAAACAAGTTTAAATTACTTTGTCTAGTAACAAAGCAGTCTTCTCGCGACTATGAGCGTTAAACCTTGAAAACGAGGAGTAAATTAAATTCAGGTCATAAACTTAATAAACTGGGAAGTAACGTTTCAGTGGTTTTATTTCAATATTGTTTGTTTTATATATGTATGCAGTCTTTTAAATTAAAAGCTCTGTCGATATTTGAATACGGCGTTGTTGCTAGTGACGTAACTTTGTTAATGAAATTCTTGTGTAGGGCTGTCAAAATATTCATTTATTTTAAACTTTTAAGCGTAAACGTAGTTCAAAGTGTTTTATTTTAGGTCAAATTTCAATGAATATTGCAAGGCAATAATTTGCAATAAGTAGTTACCTAAAAATGTCAATACTAATTAACCTTTGTAGTCAAAGTTCGTAGCTCAAAATTAGTAACAAAACATAGTCTAGAGAAGAAAAATGCCAAATTAATTTATTTCAAAATTCTTTTTCTTTGAACTATGTTTTTTTCAGACTTATCATGACACTAGAAATTTCTCCTGTATCGTGGCTGCGTTTTCAAACATCTAAACACATTTAGTCAGACCCGGAATAACTACCGGTAGGCCATACATATTTTTTTTCGTGCGGGAATCGAACCCGCGCACGTAACGCAGCAGCCAATCGCTCAGCTACTGCGCCAACCGTGCTGTCATAGGATAAAAAATATGCTTCATCAATTAATTTGGTGACTAATTGGTTGCCAAGATCAGCCAACCGTATCTCCATAAAGTCTATCGCACATAGTATAATTTATGTAAAAGTTTGCTGGCTTGATCTCCGGGCATTATATGCTCGATAGGGTCAAGGCTACACAGTTTATTTGGATTTACACAGAGCTTCTAATTATGCCCGGCCCGCCACCCAGATACAGTATCGCATAAATTTTATCCGTAATCAGGGCCCCGTTTTAGTTGTACAACTGCCTAGGTTTGTTCTCAAGGTTAACTTAGATTAAGAGAACTAATCGTGAACTCAGCAGGTTTGGCACGTAGACTTGTTTCAACTATGAAGTGGAGAGTTACCGTAATGTAGTGTGATTATCGTCTAATGAATAGAAATGGCTTCATGAATGGCTGTTTCGTGGGAATTTGAAGTTTTCTTGCTAGAAGATACTTAAATGTTTATAGATCTTACTGCTAGTGGCCATTAAGTTGACTTGCTGGTAGTTCAACTTTAAAATCAATTTAGGTTTCTTATATTGATGTATTTGACATATAATTTTATGTGTCTGTCTAACCTCGCCTTTTATTGAGATCGGCTTCTAGTCTATCCGTGTGTAGCTGAATATCAGTTTCAGCCTTGAGGCACACAATATTATCTTTTTTAGGGTTCCGTACCTCAAAAGGAAAAAACGGAACCCTTATAGGATCACTTTGTTGTCCGTCCGTCTGTCTCGTCTGTCTGTCAAGACCCTTTATCTCATAAACGCGTGGAGGTATCGAGTTGAAATTATCCCTTGAAGCTGAGAAAAAATCAAATTCTAAGTTAACATAAAAAAAGATACGACCGTTTATGCTGCAAAAAAAAAAGTATATTTCGATACTGTCAAGGGAATCAAAATTAATAGGAAGTACCCTATTAATTTTTCCCATTTCCCACTGACCTAGAATAATGAAATTTAGCAAAAAGAAATGTCTTATAGCACATGTATAGAAAAAAATCTGAAAACCGTAAATATGTAGTTTAATAACAAAATACCTAAAAGTTTATGCGGAACCGTCGGTGCGCGAGTCCGACTCGCACTTGGCCGGTTTTTTTGTTAAGATTTAAGTTTTTTTATTTCCAAATAAACATTTATTTATTTTTTATTTATTTATTTCTTTATTGGAGAGGCTTATGTCCAGCAATAGACTGATGTAGGCAGATGATAAATTTCAGTAACGTCCTAATATCTTCTCTCCTTTCGTTTCCAGTTAGTTCGTCAACCAGCTAATGCCTTCATGCTGAACAACACTCTGTTAGTGGACACTTTCCTGATGCTGAGCGCCTTCCTCTTCGCTAGACTGTTCCTCGTTGAGCTAGACAAGAGAAGTGGCAAGGTCAATGTTTTACCCATCTTGATCTTCCGGTATATCAGGTAAGATATTGTCTTCTAAATTTAACATTAAGACTGTAATCTCAAAATGATTACCATTGCATTGAGTGATTGTTATATTTGTTATGGGAGCGTACAGCCATCAACTGGACATAAGTCCTGATTTCGGCTGCTACAGAGAAAGTCCAGATGGAAAAGTCCAATAACACTATGCCTGACCTTTTTTTTTGGGATGGGAAATCATCAAATGACTCTTCCCGCTCTGGACGGAGCGGAAGGGAGTGTCAGACTTTTACAGACTAAAACCCATCCATGTTCCTTCTTTTGCCCTTTGTGTTCCAGGGCCGCGGTATCTCTTTCGAACAGTCCTGCAGCCCTGGCAGACTATGCCTGACCTGGAAATCGAATATTGCCTCTAAAACAAAAGAAATTAATTTTATAACATTAACGTTTTCAATCATATCAACTGTGACAGTTATTGGGTTGCTTCGGGTAACATTGTCGAACGGTATTCTTATTTTCATTGAATTCTCGTAGCAACAGAAATTAGATCACAAACATATCTTTCCACTATTTTGAAAGCAAATAACTCACTTCAATATTTTTATCTTTTGACCTGCATGATCCAGACTGCTAAAATGCTCGCTTCATTTGATATTCTTAATAAGAAACAACATTAGCCTCGTCGTAAACAAAATTTATAAAAATTTACTTGAAAATACATCACAAAATCCCTTTGCATAAACCTTTCGCTACCAGGATTTCATCAAAACATAACTACTTCCTCTTTTTTTGCAAATAACAAGCTCTTACCCAATAAACTGCCATACACAATGAACGTCGTATGCTTTGTAGTATGGAATAAGCCTTATTAACTTAACGCATTCCTGTACCGTATTATAAAAGCTGGCTTGGCTTGCTCTTTCTTTGCTTTCAATAGCAACTTGTTGTTTTTTCCTCTTTGACGTTTTATTTCGATGTTGGTTTGCGAAAATATCCATTTTAATGACTGTTTCAACGTATTACGTTCCTTTTAACCCTCAACGTACCCTTTTTAGATTTCCTTCCCCGTAAATTGTTACTGTTTCTCCGAACATTTCGAATAATTCAGTTTGATAAAACAAACTTTCGAAACTGCCTAGAAAGATATTAGATTGACCCGAGTGTAACCGAAAGTGACCGACCTCAAACCGAATATAAAGTTAATCGATAGCTCACTTTACCCGTGCCTAGAATTTATTATCAAACCTAGAATTTACATTTTGATACTTCGTGCGTGACAATCGATAAGAATATCCGCTTTTTGAATATTACAATGGTTTGGGGTTTCAATGATACCAATTTCTTGAACGTAGTCCGGTGAGTCGACGAAAGCATTCAAATGGCCTTTCAAATTATTACTATTTACGAATCTTATATTGCTCCTACCTAGGGATATCTCCCTAGGTAGTGAACATTTTAGGCATGTTATGGTGCCACAAATACATCTCCAATCTGTTAAATCCTTATGAATATTTACAGAATACGCTAACTATTTTCTACGTTCAATGTTTATTGTCTCTTTCCAGGGTAACTCCAGCATACTTGGTCATCATACTGTTCTACATGACTTGGCTACCTAAGATGGGAGAAGGTCCTCTATGGCAGGACAGGTTACTGTTGGAACAAGAAAGATGCATGGCCTCCTGGTGGACCAATATTCTGTACATCAACAATTATGTCAATACTGATAAAATGGTAAGTTTCAGAGTTCCAACCCGTACAGGATGACAAATCAACACAAGGCTACTATCAATATTTTTAGACCTTACCTTACTTTTAGTTTACCTGTCCCACTGGTAGGAAGATGTCCCCAATATATTTTTCCAGTTCGCTCTAGTTTAGCTTTTTCCGGCCAGTAATCAAATAGAATAATATTTTTATAATGTACCCGATAAGCCCAATGTAAACCAACTGCAAGAAAATAAAGTTGATAAAACCGTTAACTCGATTTTGAACATAACACAAATAATTTTGAAGAAGACAAGTAAGAAAACAAGATTAAATGTGAAGAGAACAAAGAACTAACAATATAACACTTGAGTGTAAAAGAAAAGCGTAAGGGTCAACTTTCCAGTTGTCAACCTAAAGTTTTACAGGCATTCACAAGGCTAGTTTTATAATGCTTCCCTCTTTAAAGTGAGCGAATCTTTTAAGCACTAGATACTCTCGGACAAGCGATGACAAAGACTTTACCTGTTTTCAACTGAACTTAGCTGCTTGCTAAAGTTATCATTTTTGGTCATTGTCCTTTTGCTAATATTTTACAATAAAATGAATTACATGAAACGTCTTGACTCATGTAATAATTGTCCACTATTTTATTTGATAGATTGTTATTTTTGGTAATTTAATGAGAAATCTGTTATTGGAGCGTATCTACAGACATACCTATGCTATGTTAGGGATACATTTAGATTTTCTCTTTGACAGTCCAAGATTTATAAATTTAAACCCTATTTTGTCTCTTTCAGTGCATGTTCCAGTCCTGGTACCTCTCCGTAGACACACAACTGTTCTTCATAGCACCCATCTTCATCTACAGTCTATGGAGGTGGCGCAGGGTTGGCCCCATACTTTTGACAGTTGGTATTGTTCTCTCTTTGGCTGGGCCTGCATTTATCACCTATAGGGATAATTTGGATCCTACCCTTTTGTTTTATGCCAAGTAAGTTTGAATTTTCTTCTTCTTTGTCTACCAATTCTGTTATTGTCGTGGTTATTGTTGTGTTAGGCAACACTTTAGTTTCAATATTGTAAGTTCTTTTATAAATTGGTTTTGTTACAGAGAGTTTACTGATATCATATCCAACTATTACTTCAATGAAGCTTACATCAAGACGCATATGAAAATGATAATTTATTTCATGGGGATTCTTACTGGATACCTTCTGCATCGGGTACAAACTGAAAAGTAAGTGGAAACGATGCGATGTTTTAACCTTCAATCCAAATTAGAATTAAGAAGAAATTTGGGTCTCGAAAAGAGATGGGTAAAATAGAGTATTTATTTATTTCTTGAGAAGTGTTCTTAATTCGGACGAGTAAAGTCCGAATCAAGTGCACATAGTGCTTCTTTATCCTTTTTTTACTATCAATATAACTTCGGACGGGATTTTTTTCGTATCTTCAAATTCTTCATTATTGTTTCAGCTACCAGCTCTCTTTCATGATGAAAACCTTGGCCTGGATCACCAGCGTTGTCCTTGGTACTATAACCACCTTCTCCGTGACTGTCTTCTATCAAGACTGGCAGTACAGCGCTTTAGAGGCCGCTGCCTACATTTCTTTGCACAAACTTGCCTGGGGTATTGCTAACGGATGGCTGATTATTGCCTGTGCTACTGGCAATGCAGGTAAAATATCGCTTTAAAATTATCTTGCTTAGGTCGAAGTACTTAAAAGTCGGATTCAAAATTTATTATCTGTGAGCCAAGCAAGGTGCCTTGCGGTACTCTTCAATTTATACTCCTACTTTTTATAGCTAGTAATTTATTGGTACAGATTTTTAGTATAGTTTTACTACTTGTACTTTTATAGTGCTGTTCATTCCTTGTTTAAGATTTACATTAAAAAACCTCTTAATTCCTTCCATCTATATATTATGTACCTGTTTTATTTCTTAAATCCTCTTCTATTTCAGGTTTCTTCGGAAAATTACTGACGTGGAAATTCCTGGCTCCGTTCTCAAGATTGACATTCTGTGCTTACTTGGTGAACGGAATCGTTGAATTGTACTACGTCGGTGAACTGAGGCATCCTCTACATATCACCTTCTTCACTGTTGTGAGTATTATTTGGATAATAGCATCATAAAATCACGCCTTTAATATCCGAAGGGTTAAGCAGAGTACAACTAATAGTACACCCACATTTCGCCAGTTATGATTTTTTAATTCTCATGTAATAGGGTGAGCCTATTGCCACCGATCGGGCACAAATCCAGACTGGCGTTTCTGAAAAAATCCCTACGGAAAAACCCAATAATACGTTACCCGACTCGGGGATCCAACCCAGGAGCCCATGTTCAGCAGTCACAATTGTGAACAACGAGGATCTTTTCACACGCCTTAGTTAGTCATTAGATATGTAAGTAAATATAGCATCTTAAATTCGCTCACTCTTAGGTTCCTGTTCTCTACACATTTCAAGTACCGAAATCTACTTATTATTATTTTGATGACAAAAATATCTGATTTCTCAAGTACCCGCACCGGGTCCGCGTGGCCCTCCCACATAGATGAAGCCTAAGAACAAGCAGTAAGCAAGATACAGGCTGATTATGTTAACTGATACGCCAACCAATGTTTTAGTGTTGTGCCTAATTTAAAATACATCTGTATAAACTCTCGTTCATGTTTATACACGTGTATCTTAGATAATCATTTGCGAAGTAACGCTACGAAGTAGGGGTTTTTGTGTTAATTAAATAATAATTTTGGCTTCTTGAAATTATGTTTTGTAGAGACAAACAGGAAAATATTCAGTAAACATGGATGTAATTACTTTCCTTGCTAGGTTTTTGTAAGCTTATATGTGAGGCTTTCAAAAGAAAAGTGGGATAGGTTTAAAGGCATTTATTTCTCATAAGAACTTATAAATAACAGTTCACTTGTAATGAGATTCAGAATTATTCCTAAATAATAATATAATATTTGCCTCTGTGGCGTTAACGACGTTATAGGGTTGTAAGTGTCTTAACTTGGACTTTAAATAAAAGCGGACTGTTAAAACTGACAACGTATATCCAAAAATCATGTACAGAATCAGAAACTATCATAACCTCGCGAGCCGTCGCGTCGCCTGCGCAGCCGCCCGACGCTTGACGAAGATAGCCACGGCGCCCAAACAGGGTACATACATGTCTTTTTAGTTTACTCTACTCAGTATCAGCTTAAAGGTTACGTATGAAATGAGAAAAGTTACTTAGGCTAGGCAGACGATGAGTATTTGTCATCGTTCCTTTAATAGTGTTGTTCACCCTAACATAATGTTCTTGATAGTGCAAGCGAGAAAGAACAATCTCTAGGCTGAGGAAAGCTGGACAGGAAGGCTGACAGCAAAAATTCAAATGCCCTCGATTTGAATTTTAGCTGTCAGCCCGTGCGGCCTTAAACGAAACATGTCAGATAAAAAAACATGCTACACCAAAACGATTTCTCTATTGGAAGACCAAGAGAAAATTAGGACATTTTAATCATAAGCATAATCAGATTGGTGTGTCTTCGAATTTTTTTACAAAAAATTAGGAAATGCTGATCACAATGCACAATGTTTTCCTTCACAGTTTTCACCATAAATATCTGTTTGCAATCTACAAATTAAAATCTTGATGAGGACCTTGTGTAAACTGTAATAAACATAACTTTATTTTTCAGATGGCGAATGCAATATCTCATATAGTGCTGACTTTCTTCCTTGCCATGTTTCTGTGCCTGACCTTCGAGTCACCTCTACATGGGATTGAGAAGATTCTTCTTCGATTGTTCGGTGAGTTGACCAAGAACAAATTATTCTCCTTATTCTCTGATGTAAGATCTTACTACTGATAAATTGCGAAAGTTTAGATCGATGTTCGTTACTCAATCATGCCAGAACGGCTGAATGGGTCTGGATGAAATTTGTTACGAAGATTACTGTCTGGATTTGCACGTAGGCTACTTTGTATACCGGAAAAACACGTCAAAATTTATCGCGGGTAATGACTACTGATATATATTCCCGGTAGACACTCTTTGTCTGTTTATTACCTTTTTACGCCGTGACGGTTAAACGGCTTTGGATGAAATTTGGAATTCGGGTAGTTCATTAGCTGGCTTCGGACAAAGGATAGTTTTAGTCGTGGGAATAGATCCGGGCGTCATTGCCGAGGGAGGCCTAGAAAACGTTGGCTTGACGACCTAGAGGCGTTTTTAAGAGATTGGCCAGAGAAAACCGCAAGGAGAGAAGAGTGGAAGTCTATGGGGGAGGGTCTTTTCTCAGCAGTGGGACAAAAAAGGAAGGTAGAAAGGTAGGAAGTAAAAAAATAGTTCCTGTGGTATAATTTCTGACCTCCAAATGGGCGAAAACGCGGGTAAACGCTAGTTACTTATAAAAACCGGATTATTCGTATCGTTTCTGATACAAATTTTAAATTTTATTTTAAATTTCTGTTTCAATTAATCTTTCAAGTACAAATCTTTTAAAACTTTTCTTTAAGTTATAATAACTAATGTAGTCAGATCAATGATCACACTTATAACTTTGTTATAACAATCGTTACAAAGTTGAAACTGCAATCAAAATACGAACAAAGTTATTGAACTGTAAAAATGTATTCAATTAATTTGCTCATTCATCATTTGAGATCTTTATATTATTATTCTTTGAGCTTTAGTAAAAAGGGCTATTGTGAATATCGAACTCAAGAGAAGGCCTACCTTTTCTTCAGTTCAGTGCCTAATGCCATAAAAGCGTCATAGATTACTATTGTGGCTAATAATATTTACAATGCTTATTTGTGCTCTCGACTGGTTGTTATTTGGTAAAAATCATTTTGTCGTAGTTATAGATGTGGTTGTAGACTCATTATTTACATGCCTTTATCCAAATTTATTTGGGCTCAGCTCAGCATGTCTTGCTCCATATTTTTATTCGTCATCTCAGTAGTCTTTCACACAGTCAATCTAACGTTTCTTTAAAAATACAAAAACTATTCCTGAAAAAAACACTGAAATATTAATTACTCCAGTATTGATTTTATTTGCAATATCTACTACTTCTAACGTGTAAACATAACATAACATCACGCCTGTAATCCCCGAAGGGTTAGGCAGAGATGAATTTAATAGTGCACCCACATTTCACCAGTTAAGTTTAAGTCCCATGTAATAGGGGGCGATCCTATTGCCACCAACCGGGCACAAATACAAGCTCCGTGGCTACTACTGAGAAATTCCTGAAATGAAAAAAGTCAATAACAATTTGCCCGACCCGAGATTCGAACCCAGGACCTCATGCTCACCAATCTAGACTGCATTACACCAAAGAGGCAGTCGTGTGTCGATGACAAAGTTAACTGAATCGGCTCAGAATTAAGCTACAATTAACACATTTACCTCGCGTTAATTTAATTATACTAATTTAGGTATTTTTTTATTTTCAGCTCGTCCTGTTCTGAGTGACAACGCAAGAAAAGACGTGTCAGTGGAATCGTCGAGAAACACTAGTCAATCTAAATTAGATTCGTAGCTTAGTGTCACACTTTCTTAGTATAAATTGTAAGTGGAAATCACTGTGTGATATTTACACAGTTGATTTTCTTTTGGTTTAATTACTTGAAGATTGAGATCGGTGCAATACCCATTTTATGCGGTTGGTTTTCAAAAGATACTGTAATGTGAATAAAACGACTAAAGGCGAACTGAACGCGAACAGCACTTGTAAACCGGGTTCAAAGCTGTCAATTGCGATATTCTACGATAATAATGACATGGACGCCTCTTAAACGCAGTTGAGATGTGTTGAAATCACGTTTTGTGAATTGTGGTATTTTCAGTTCTAGAAAATAAGTTCTCTAAATTATGCTGAAGTCATCTGCTATATTTTTTTTTTTGTAAGTTGGAGTCAATGTTACCCAGCAAGAAGTTTGACCCCAACACAACTTCAATAACTTGGGGTAGGTATTGCGCCCAGCGCCAATGTAATATATTATTGTGAACCAAACAGGCTCAATTATTTAAGGTTATAGGTAATTTTGTAAATATAACTTTATTTGTAAGTAGTGAACTAGATTTAAAACTTTTTACGTTTATAAAATTTAGAAATTAGGAAAAATATAATACCAATTTTAATTTTATGTACCTCCGACGGTGTATAAATAAATATTTAATTAGTATCAAACGTGTAACGTGTTGCTATGTAAAATGTTAATAAAAACATCTTAATTTTTTCCGAACGTGTACGGAATTGACTTCCAGTTTTTATTCCCAAAATTATAAGTTCAAGATAGTCGACTGCCTTTTAAGGAACATCAATCCGAAGATATTTTATTTTAATTGAAGTCCTAACGTAAGATGGTTAAGGTTTACAATTGAATATACTTTTTTATAGGATACAGTCAGTGGAATAAACAAGTTGTCATTTCGTTGTTACAAAATATGCTTTTAACGAAGAATTAAAGACGATAAGCGATCGATATTTATTCTTCGATTATAAATATATTAAAAATGCTTTGTTTTGTAGTATTAAATGTATCTTTTTGTGATATCAATTATGCTATAAAAATATAATTTTAATAAGAGGTACTTGTAATGAAACTTGAATTAACTGAATAACTCTTTTGTGTTTTTATTTTTCTACCAGTATTTTATTACATTCCAATTGTCGTAAAATGTAGAAGAATTAGCTTCGACATCGGATGAATATTACCTATAGCTCCTCGTTCAGTTTTTTGTTTCTTATTTTTGTGCTATTAGACTAAATGAAAAATTGTTATTCCTTAAACAGTGAATTTAGTAATCGGAATAGAATTTATGAAAAAAATATTGATTGGGATTGTAGCGTCTTTGTCTTTTTAAATGTGAATTGTACAAGTATTCTTTGTATTGTTTCATACAAAATCATAATACTCGTATTTTTATTTTTTGGAAATCGAATTCTTAAACATGTTTTGTAACGTATTTGATAATATTAAGAAGATCGATTGCATTTTGATAACTTTCTCATTTTAAAATGCCGCCGCCGTTACTGGGATACACATAAATCGATTAATATTTCAAGACTTGTTTAGATATTGTATCTTAACTTTCTTTGCTCAATGTTATATGTACTCTATTTTATACATACCTCAATGTGCACAAGATTTTTATTTTGATATTAAAAAATGTTGTTTAAAAATTATTTGCTTTTCTTTTCAATTTTCAAGAATGAGTGTTTCATATCTACTGCCTCGTTGGTCGACTGCTGAGCATGAGGTCCTGGGTTCGATTCCCGAGTCGGGCAAAGTTTTGTTTGGTTTTTCAATCAGGAATTTCTCAGTAGCAGCCACGGAGTCTGGATCTGTGCCTGACTGATGGCAGTAGGCTCACCCCTATTACATGGGACTTTAACGTAACTGGCGAAATGTGGGTGTAAGTACTATTAGGTACACCTCTGCCTAACCCTTTGCAGATTACAGACGTGATGTTATGTTATGCTTTTTTTTAGTTCCCTTATACAATAGTCACAACAACTCAGCGACTGGCTATCTAGGAGAAATTTTGGAAAAAAACTGTTAATCCTACGATCAAAAAAAACCAACCAGTACACTTCCAGCCCTATAAAACTTCCCACACAATATAAACGAGTTAACTCCAATATTTGTGTTACCAGTGAATGCACTCAAGTGTTCAAGCGCATGGCCAGCCAACTTGGACAGTTTTCAATTACTCAAAGTTACGGGGTAAGTGCATAGCCCATCAACTATTTGCAAACTTGCATAATCTTCGTGGATCATGGCTGGCATACACGGAGCAGAGTTACTGGTACGTATAAATTAAACTCGCTGGCTTGCCATGTTGCTCTTGTGTTAAGTGTTACGGAATTCGGGAAGCTTAGGATGACTTGCTGCATATTTGGTTCAGTTTTGTTTATTGTTCGTTAATGAATGGGCTTTGCTGGGTTAGCATTTTGGAAGTTATGATGTAGTGAAGCTCGTTATTTAATAATAACAGGCGCTCGGGTCGAACTTTTGGTTAACTCGTGCTTGCCTAGGTTGGTCTGTGGATGGGTGACCGTATTACATACCGAGCTTTCTCCGTGCCTCGGAAGGCACGTTAAGCCGTTGCTCCCGGCTGTCATTTGTAGATCTTTGACAGTCGTTACAGGTAGTCAGTGGCCCGAAAATCTGACAACTAGTCTTACCTTAGGATATCGTATTACCCAGTGTGTTGTGGAGGTCAGTAGGCAGTCGCTCCTTGTAAAATACTGGTATTCAGCTGCATCCGGTTAGACTGGGAGCCGACCCCAAGATAGTTGGGAAAATGCTGGGCCGATGATGATGATGATGTAGAGATTCACTATTTTTGCGCATCATAATCGTAATATTATTCAGCAAGAAGACAAGAAACATTCTCTGATACCGGTTTGCTCTTACATTGCCACAACGAACAGCTTATTCAACGACTGGTGTTAATAATGATACGCTTCTTATTTTAAAATCAAAACCGACCGATATTTTTTTTTAATATAACTGGTGCCTAAGGTATTCTAGAATTGCATCCATTTTTCTGTCCTGATTTGTAAGTTGTTTCAGCTTTCTCTAAGATTGTTTCTTATTAACATATTTTTCATCATTCATCAGTTTAGTTTTAAGACTCTTAATTTGATAGTTTGAGGTAATCCTGATATGTTCAGCATACCTAAAGAGCATAATTTTATTATTTTCAATTTCAGTCTGTAACATAATTATGCTTTCAGAACGACTATTTCATTTAGGACAAGTAGTACTCTCCTTGTCGCCAACAAGAAGTTAGTTCTAAGAATATAAAACCAATTTAGTAAAGTTAATTTTAGTGTTAGAAGCTCATTAGAAACATGTTTTCTCTGAGGAGGGAAAACGCTTGGCAAAGTACCTAACAGTCTTATCTTAATTGTATAGGGATATGATTAGGTTTAAAGTATAAGATTCAGGGCTATGTTCAAAGTTAATTACTAGATAAGGTTTTATATGTAGTTTCAATATTAATTAGTAGATATTTTCTAATTGACTTGTAATCTTTAAACGTCTTAGGATCTCACTTGGTTAAACTATAATTTTAGGTTATTAATTTGGTTTACAAGAACTTGAGAAGAAATTAAGATTTTGGGAACCCTTAATGGAGGTATTGTATGATGGTAGTCAAGAACTCTCTATAACTGGCATCGCTTGGAAGGAATAACTCAAACGAAAAAAAAATAAGTAAATAAGAAATAACATAACATCATACGCAAGTAATCCCCAAAGGGTTAGGCAGAGGTGTGCCTAAAAGACACCCACATTTCGCCAGTTATGTTTAAATCCCATGTAATAGGGGGCGAGCCTGTTGTCAAACTGCCTAATCCAGACTCCGTGGCTGCTACTGAGGAATTCTTGATGGAAAAACCAAATAAAACTTTGCCCGACCCGGGAATCGAACCCAGGACCTCATGCTCAGCAGTCGCGCTTGCGACTTCTAGACCGACGAGGTAAGAAGAAGAACTTAACAGAAATAACAAATAAATGTAGCTTATCGAGCGATATGATAATTTTTTGAACACAAAAAGGTATAAAAATAGTCCCACCCTTCACCACTTTCAAATGGTGAAGGGTGGTGAAGCTCACCAGCTTCACCGTTTTTCTAGAGATCCAGCTGGAGAGAAGAAGTACCGCAATCAACTCCTCAGAACACATCTATCTGTTAGTGAATAATAGTGCTTAACTAAGTAAGCATAATAATATACAATGACATGATGATCGGTTAAACTTGGGCAACACTATAAGGGAGTGAAATACTCATAATATGAACACCTTTTACTACGAGACTGACTATGAAAAATGACAAAAAAGATCTGCTGCTGTCTAATTTATTTCGAGTTACGCGACCACTAATGTATGGAGCAGCTGAATTTTTTTTTTGTGATTTGATGGTTGGTTCTACATACATATAGTAAAAGTTTTCCATTTTCATAAGTACTTAAAGTATTGCCAACGTTTAAAAACCTTGTATAATATCATTCTTGATGTTCCGTTGGTAGACATACGATGGCGACGAATCGAGACGATGTAGACTACTATTCATTCTAAGGGCGAAGGCACACGGCGCGTTGCGGCGCCGCGCCGCGGGGATTTCACCGTATCAGCGGGCAGCGGGCTAAGCTAGCAGCGTTCTGATTCGGTGAAATACCCGCGGCGCGGCGTCGCAACGCGCCGTGTGCCTTCGCCCTAAGAGCCGGGGCACACGATGCGGTGCGGCGGCGGTGCGGCGCCGGAGCGGTGTCGCTGCGTCGTCTTACATAGAAACATCTGTGGCATGTCACATGATGCGCTCCGGCGCCGCACCGGACTTGCAACCACCGAGACGAGGCGGGGAGGGGTAAATGCGTTGCGACGTCGGAGCGGCACCGCTCAGATGTTTGAGCGTCACAAGGAAGGACTACTACTAAGGAAGGTCTGCTACGGCGCCGCTGCGACATAACAACGTTGCGGCGCCGCACCGTGATACGGTGAAATCTTTGCGGTGCGGCGCCACAACGCATCGTGTGCCCCCGCTCTTAGTGTTGTTTCATCCAACGCTACCCGCTTTCTATGTCGCCTGACTCATTCAAGATAGGACAGCAACTTATATTGGGTCGAGGAGAGAGCTGCGTAAAACGTTATCGTAAGAAACAACCAGCTTACAAGTTCCTTCCCTTATCTTTTATCTTTTGTCTAAACAACGTCCCGCTATGTTTATATACGTTCCGCCATTCAAGTTGGCAGAACTTGCCATTTGTTAAATTAAAATGTTCCCCGACTTCAGATTCGATTCTTCTTTGTGGAGTAGTTTTTTTTGTATTTTTAACGTCAGTTGCAGTATTTGATAGGGGGTTGTTTTTCTTTGATCGTTTGGCTTGAGAGGTAGTGAAACCTATTTGGTACTTGGTTTTGCCCGCGGCTTTGCCTGTGTTGAGGGCGGAAACTATCCCATGGGTGCTTACTATCGGGGTCAAAAGTATTGTATGTCTTAACTGGGGAAAACTCAAAGCTGCTATTTTACCACCTGGCCGGTGAAATAAACATATTTTTTTATTTAAAACCACATAGTATGTTATTTATTCTGTTCACGGTGTATTTTGGTTGTGTCTAGTCACTCAGTGGCTGCCTGAGGACGGGCGTGGTAACCGAGGCAGGCCCAAGAAACGCTGGCGACAGATCTAGACTCATTATTAACGGATTGGTTGGAGAAGGTAAATGTAAACAAAATTGGAAAGCCATGGGGGAGGCCTTTGCCCAGCAGTGGGACAGAGTAGGCTAATTTAAATAATATCTTACCTAGGACATGATCTATCTGTGTGGAAAATTTCAATGAAGTCCGTTCGTGATTGAAAATGTAGTTAGTTTTGCATATACAGCATATAACGGAAGGGGGGTATCAACCCTGAAGTATGAAAAAATTTGGCCCTCCCTTACAAAACTGACTACCAGCTGATTGATTTACTATGGGAGGGCCAAATTTTTTTTCCTATTTCGACCTATGTTCTTTGGGGAAAGTTGTTGAGTTTCATGAGCACATTCACCTACTTCAGGGTTGATACCCCCCTTCCGTTACATGCTGTATATAACAATAGTATGAATTAATATTTATACAGACACCAAATAAATTGGGATAATGGCAGGAGAATGATGATTATTTTGGGATAAGTCCGCCACTGTTACCAAACCACTGCATTTCTTGAAAGCTAGAATCAACAGTGGCGACCACCAGAAAAGTGCCAAGACAATAAAGCTCGACGAAGTCCCAGAGAAACAATTTAACTGTCTTGGATACTGCAACGAAAGTACTCAGAAAATAATAGAGAAGGAGTAAGAAAAACATAATTTCCACTGCCCGCCATATCAGCAGGAGACAGAACAAAACACAGAAAGACAGACTTTATTATTTATAAAGAGATTATTATACAACGGTGGGCTGTGTTAAAGATGAAATGACTGGGAAAAGAGTGAGTACTGCTCTATTTTTCTGTTCAGTTGGTCTAAACCCAGCTTCCCGGAATACCACTACTCCATAATTTAGTCCTAAATAAAACCTTCTTTGAAATTCGTCACGTACTTTGCTCAACATGTGAGTGCATATAGATATCCAGAGATACGCCTGCTATTCTATTTCTTTAAGTTTAAAGGCATTCAATTTCAATGACCTGCCATTCAGAACCATTTACGATTATAGTTGGATTTCTTAGACTTCACTGGTTTGTTTCTGAAAAGATTTCTGAACAAGACGAGTTAAAAAACGATGAGGTTTTTAACATACTAGATTAATGGATCGAACAGGACCATAGCACACATTTTCATAAATATTTGCGTCTTAAGAGAAAATCACGGAACAAGAAATTCTAAGCAATAATTTATCTTTCAAGAACATTTTCGTGAAAATTTCACGATAGAAATGTGGTTTTATTTACTAGATAGTTCCCTTTGTGTATTCCCGAAACTATCGCGAAATGTGGCTGTTCTCTCACAAGTGACAGAATGTATTTTAGACAGTGCTACCTACCACAAGGTTACAGAAATACCTGAGAGGTAATTCCGTAACACACTTACGCACTACGAATTTCTGTGTTATTTTTCTTGTCAATTCAATAACATCCATTGCGTTATTTTCGCTGTCGAGCAAATTAATTTTTCAAGCATGCTATGGATTACGAATTTCTTTAATAAATCTTTGTGATTGGAAACAAAAGTGTGTGTGTAATTCAGATGCTGATGTACATATTTAATACCTTCAAACAAACAATTGTTTTGCCTATGATCAAACTCAATAAGATTTCAAAGAACAGTCTTAATAGCACAATATTTCAGTGAGCAATTGCAGCAGCTGAAAGATCGTTGGTTTGTAGTTGATTTGTTCTTTACCCAAACCCAATGCTTTATAGCATTGGTATCCAGCCAGCACATTGAACTGTGCTTGCAGGTAGTCCTTCTAACCGTTTTCGGTCATGGCAGTCAATGTCAGCGAAGAGAAGCTATCGACGAACAAGCGAGTTTGTAATCTGTGGGATGCCAAAACAGGTGCACTCTCTTCCTTCACTCTCATAATCCGATGGGGGATGGACACGACCCGAGAGAAATCAGGCGCCGGATCAACGGCAACGATCTAATGTGCTTTCTGAGTACTAAATGTACCTTAAGAACAGGGTGTAAAGTTCTTTATCCCCCATAGAAAAGGGAGGATCCTCCTACCCGACGGGTGTTGCTCGACTGGTGGGCTAATGCCCGTCAGTTGTTGTCGGGTTTTTATATAGGGTGACTGGTAATTAGTGACCGATATTTATACTCGTGATTGGGCTCATGATAACAAACAACTTCCCCAAAGAAACATTTTTTTTATATTCATTCACTTTTTCGCGCGAATTCCATACGGCAGTTGTGTTATTGTGATAACATTGAATGAGTATAAAAAAAATATTCTTTGGGAAAGTTGTTTGTTATTATAAGTACAATTACGTGTAATTGTGTGTAATTAAGTATCGGTCACTAATACCACCAGTCACCCTATATAGTCTTAAGTCACGGATAACTTTAACTGTGCGATTTAGGAATTTGATGTTAGTTCTTCATTTGCGTCATAGATGGCGCTGTAGTACTTTTTGCAGCGCCGCTACATACTTATTCAACGACTGAATACGGCTAGGCACTTTAAGCACGAACATACTGTATCAAACTAGATAACTACGAAAAATAAGTTACAGGCAAAGTTTACGAAACTTCTCACGTATCCACAGTACACTTTCACTTGTAAACTCATAACCCTCTGTTTACAGCTTCAGCCAAAAAATTACAAAGTACAAACGTTGCCTAAATAACTTCACGACACGGGGTTGAATTAAAAGGGGCAACCGCGCGTGTGCCCAACTTTTTTACCCTTTCAGAGTTCGCAGCACCTGCGTTGCTTAAATTATGTAAATACAATTTAATTCAAACTCCTTTGTAATCTTTTACTTTCAAATTTTCGGGGAAATTGACTTATTTAGGCATACGAGATGTAGAGCTTTTTTAGTCTGATGAAAAAAAGGTGTTGTGTTTTCGTCTGTTTTTCCGGTCGAGTATAGCATTTTCATTTCCCTAATGAAGTGATATAATATGTTATACAAGATCGGCCTTGAATAGTAAAACCACAATAGTTTTACCTCCTACATATTGGCCGATATCTTTGGGATCAAATAATACCTACAATATGATCTGCACTGACTCATCACTTGCTTCGGTGAAGGAAAACATCGTGAAGAAACCAGCAGGCCTGAGAGATATTTCTCGACGGCATGTAAAGCCAAGTTAGTGACCCATGGGTGGCATAAAATCTCTGACACCAGGTTAGGCACTAACCACACGATGAAGAAAAAGACTGACTTATAGATTTAATCCAATAAAAAATAATTAAAGTAACGGCACTCTTCAATATATTTTAATCTTATACAATAATCCAGCTTAAAACTAAGTTTCTTAAGAGGCAGAAAATTCAAATAAAGTTAATTTTTACTCTTGAACGCATTTAATGCAGAATTGAAGTTAATATTTATTTTGAGAGGGTATCGCTCATTATTGCGAATAGCAGTTACGAATTTCGCCCAAATGGACACATAAACAGGGTGTGATTTATTGGGTAGTTAAATTATTCCCGAGTGTCAAAGGCTATATTTAAAATATTTCCGTGGGATAATCTACGACCATAAGGCGAGCGAAGCCGTGGGCAAAAGCTTGTAGATAATTAACTCTCTTTTCGAACATACATCATCATTATTGATAGTACAAAGAACGTCAATCCTAAAATACCAAGTGTTACTATCCTTGAAGTCTAGACACCACAACATACATGCGTATCTTACACGTGCCCATCAAAAACACATTATATCTATAATGTAGGTACCTACTTAATTTACTTAATATTATCATGTCTTTGTATGAAGTCAATACTGAAAGATTTTCTTGTAAAAACGTTGATTTCCAACTGGAGGAATGAGGAAATTGTCGTGAGTAAGGTTTTGAGTATTAATAACATGACATGGTTAGGCAGAGGTAATAGTACACCGACATTTCCCCAGTTATGTTTAAGTCTCATAGGGGACGAGCCTATTGTCATCAACCGGGCACAAATCCAGATTTTGTGGCTGCGACTGAGAAATTCCTGATGGGCAAATCCACACTTTATCTGTAAATACACTTTCCTTTGATTTACTCTAAAAAGGAAAACACAGTGTTTATTCACCACGAGCCTCTTCTCTCAATTCACCAGTCCACACAGCTGCTTACAAATCATACGAGTAATAGAGAAGAAGTAGACATCCTGCGGCGACCCCAAATAAACCGCGATATTGATGGTGACATTGGCTTCAAACTCAACAAACGTGTTGAATTTGATGAGAAATTGGAGTTTACTTTTCGTTCATCTGAATTTATAGACCTACTCGTAATTGTCATTGGCATGACTAAACTAAAATTCTTCTGTGTTACTAGCAAAACTCGCACAAAATCAGTTCATGTCTCGGTAAATATTGGGAACACAGAGTGTGTCGCAAGTTAGTAGATTTGCTAAGGTACCTACACCTGAGGACCTTGATACCCCGGCCCTGGAACACAAAGGGCTACGAAGGAACATGGGTGAGTTTTAGTCAGTACAAGTCTGACACTCCTTTCCGCTCCGCCCAGAGCGGAACGGGTCATTTAATGATTTCCCATCCGAAAAAAGAAGGACCTACAGAAAGTGGCTCTCTATCAGCAATAACAATGGCGACAAAGACAAAAATGTACTGCATTGACCAGAAACAACCGAAAAGCAACGACAAACAACTTGTCTAGAATAGAATAGAATATACTATTTTTGCACAACAAAATTGAAACACAACACTGTCTTACAATATTGCGAATTCTATGGTTATAATGACGGTATTTTCCAGCTTTCTTTCAACCTTTGGATGGACTGTATGAACATAAAATATAAAATAGGTCTTCTGAAAGTGATACTATACTTGATTTTTGCAAAATCCTACAGCCTTGTTCCAACGTTACATCGCTAGGTGCAGGGACACCACTTATAATGAAATATCAGGCATAGAAACTTATTTTCTCAAAAATAACACGAAGAAGGCAGTGACAGAAATAACATCAACTTAATTATAAAATTCATAGCTATGTAGATTATGTATGGTTTACATTGTGTATTTGCATAAAATATTCAATTTAAACAAATTATTTTCACCTGTGTCAATAAAGTCCGTTTTTACAAAAACATTTCGCATTTCCTCAACACAATTCACTTGTATTTCGGGCGAAACGTTCTTGTTTTTACTGCTGGAGGTATTTTTATAAACTAAGGTAATATTGTTTTAATAATTAATATAGTCCACATTTAACAATCCACAGTATTTTAAAATGTTGGTTACAACAATCACCACAATAATGTTTAACAATATCGTCATTAACTGATCATTCACAACACACGAAAATAAAGAACCTTAACTAATTGTATAGTCATCGTATTTTGAACAGTTAACCTCGCTACATCAGTTTTACAGTTGTCATCTTGTTAGGTTATATTTTAAAGAAGAAATTCGAAATAGACAAAGTCTTGACGAAAAACTTCTGTTACAGATGAATCAAAAAATCTTAGGAGTCATAGTTCTACTTCTAGTACTATTCAGATTAGTTGTCGAAGCCTCTCATGGTGAGTACCACCACCACTGTCTTTATAATTTATTGGTGACTTGCATTTCAATTTGCCTAATAAGCTTGCGAAGTGATACTTATCAAAATTTAAAGTAATAGATAAGTAGTATCAGTAGCAGTGTTAGTGGTTAAGTATTTGTTTTGATTGATTTGTAATTTGGTAGTAATTTATTGGCAGTAATTGTTTGATTGACTGAGGAATGGAAAGAGAAGTGTTGGTCGGCGAGATGGGCAGACGACATTGTTGCCATTGCGGGAATATCCTGGATGACGCTGGCACGGCAGCGTGGAGCTTGGCACAAGCAAAGAGAGGCTTATACCCAGCAGTGGGTGAAGTCGGGCTGTGGATGAATGAATGAATGAATGAATTGATTTAGACTGGGAATTTGCATTTTGATTACATCTAAATAACATAAGACAGAGGTAAAATGCCCATTCTTCACCATTTTCTAGTTTTTGGCAGGGGCGAATGAGTGGCGGTACAAACTCCCCAGCAACACATGAGGTGAATAAGCATGTCTCAAGCTAAATAAACAAGTATGCTTAATTGTTATCATTTATAATTTCAGATGGAATCACACTTGTCGAACATTTCGACGCCTATGATGCCAACCCACATGCAACAATCGAATGACGAAAACATGATCTAATAAAATTATCGTTGTAACAACGTTGTATTATTCTTTAAAGTAAGTAAATTATCTGTAGCAACTACATATACACCATTATTTTTAGGTCGTTCTGGAGCCGAATACCATGAACTCGATCATCGAACTCGAAACGATTGGGACTATTTTTTTCAAAAAATTACAATAAAAAAAATAGGAAAGAATAAATTTAATGTTTTTTTTTCTCTCATGTTGTTGGTTCAAATCCAAACACCAAATGTGGCTTTTTCGATTCATATTGTATTTTCTAAGTTTTCTTGGACATCACAGTTATCGCTGAAGGAAAACATCGTGGCGTGAGGAAACCAGGAATTATAATTCAAATAAAAGTCTGAAATCACCAACCCTTCTTGAGCAAGCATGTGGATCAATGCTCGTGCCTTCTCAGTTTGAGAAAAGGCCTTTGTCCAGCAGTGGGGCAGTAATAGAGGCTGGTATTATTATCTTTAAATGACGTTTTCCAATACCGATATATAGCACCCCTATTGGGTACTTAGAATAATCATTGCGTCATTGCGTGTTGCGCCGATCCCAAATAACAGCATGAACAACATGAAGCACCATCATCCTCAGATGATGGTGCTTCATGTTTGAAAAATTGAACTGTTCATCTGCCAACTTTTTTTATTTATTTTTTTAAAACGTTGCCCCACACTACGAATTTCTCCTGTATCGTGTATAACATTTAAACTCACATACACAAACAGCTATCACACAACTATCTGTAGGCCATACATACGTGCGGGAATCGAACCCGCAACACGAAGCACAGCAGTCAACCGTGCCGTCCAATTCATTTACAGCCGTTATTTTATAATAAAACTCTTTGTTGGCAGCTCTATCAGTCGCGATATTGTGGCAGCGAAATAGAAACTCAAAATAATCTTCCACTAAGTCCAAGTGGTAAGCACCACTTCTTATCAAAAAAGAGCTATAGACTCGTGAAATTGACACCAATGTCTTTGTAACACAATGCGGTCAAAATAACATTGCAAATTGTTTCATAATAATCTTAACCGTCCAAACTTCTTGAATTAATTAAGTAATTTACGTCAAAACTTTTGCAACATCTGTACAAATAATTACTTTTTATTAAAATTCAATAAAATTATGGAATGGTTATCATTTGCCTTATTAGTTCACAATTTATAAGTTGTCTTTTTTTTTAATAGTAAGTATTTTACATATAATATGCATGCTAGATTCACATCTAGTAGATGTCAAACAGAAATTTTGTTTTGTAACTTTTTTATCGCATTTTGTGATTGTACTCATACTGTTTTTGACTGTACATATCAGTTTTTGACTTAAATAAAAAAAAAAAGAATTCTTATTGCATAACTAATGTTCACCGATCTACACTCGAGAGCAATGAATCCGGGTCACTTAAAGAATGTTAAAAATCTCGGAAACTAAAAATGATAGGTTAATGCAATAAATTGTATTTAATAGACAATATAAATAAAGACAATTGACAATATATATATTTCCTTAAATGAAAGTAAAAAAAATATGATTCGCCATACATTTTACTAACACAAAATTACATAAAGAAAAAAACTGCTGATCTCTCCTTAAAACAAAAATAAGAAACATGAAATTTTTGAACTTTATTACGATTTTCTTGAATTTTAATACTTCGTATTGCCTCCTCGTGCTTCCATTACTGCGTTTACGCGGTTTGGCATGCTGTACACCAAGTTCCTTATACGATTTTGGGGAATATTCTCCCATTCCTCTGTGAGAGCAATTTTGAGCTCACGAAGCGTAATTGGGGGAGGGTTTCGTTGTTTTACGCATCTGCCTAGCTCGTCCCAAGCATGCTCGATCGGGTTGATATCCGGGCTGCGCGCTGGCCACTCCATACGAGTAATGTTCATCTCTTGAAGGTAGTCATTCACAATCCTACCTGTATGAGGTCGGGCATTGTCATGCATAAATATAGCATCCTCACCTAAATTGACCATAAATGGACCAACGTGATCATTGAGGATTTCTTCCACATATCTTACGCTAGTTAAAGAGCCGTTTTCTATGATCACCAGCTCTGTGCGACTTTCAGAAGAAATTCCGGCCCACACAAGTACAGACCCACCACCGTAGGCTACTTTTTCTTCGATGCATGCTTGCTTGAATCTTTCCCCTGGTCTTCGATACACTCTGTGTCTTCCGTCGTGCTTGTAGAGCATAAATTTTGATTCGTCGGAGAACATAACTTTTGACCAATCTTCAATACTCCAATTTACGTGGCTCTGGGCATATCTTAGTCTTGAAATACGATGCCCACGCTCCAGTTTAGGGCCGTTTGCAGGTCTAAGGGGTTTTAAGTTAGATTCAGCAAGTCGACGTCTTACTGTCCATGTACTTGGGTTACTTCCTCCGAAGCGTCGAAACTGATTTGTGAGTTCAGTTCCTGTGAGAAAGCGATTTCGAAGCATGGTGTTCACCAAGTATCGGTCTTCTCGTGCTGTGGTACACCTGGTTCTGCCCGTTCCTGGTCTGCGTAGGTTAGAACCAGTTTCTTCGTAACGTCGGAGAACTCTTTGTACTGTTGACAGCGACACACCGACAGTCAGGACTCGCGCACGAAGGGTTCCGTACCATTATCTATAAAAACGGCAAAAAAATCATATCTGTTGTATGGGAGCCCCCCTTAATATTTTTTTTTTAATTTTTAGTATTTGTTGTGATAGCGGCAATAGTAATACATCATTTGTGAAAATTTCAGCTTTCTAGCTATCACGGTTTATGAGATACAGCCTGGAGACAGACAGACAGACAGACAGACAGACAGACAGCGAAGTCTTAGTAATAGGGTCCCGTTTTACCCTTTGGGTACGGAACCCTAAAAACCAACCCACACAACCATTAACTTCTTTCCACGGCATAATATCAAATGCATCAAAAATAAAATAAAAAATGTCGTACGCGCGTTTTTTGCGTTTCATGCTCTCAATATTGCAGTGATGAAAATGCCGGGGCCTCAGAAAATATTCGGAGTGTTCTGTTAATATCGCGTCCATCTAACCGTCGGCGTCGTATCATGTAGTCGTATTATTATAAACATACGTTGAATCGTGTCATATTATTTGTACAAGTGAATAGAGCCTGGGAATGTAATATTTTTTGGAAGGTTTAGGGGGAACGTCCAGTGTTTTGCGATAGATTGTGTTATAATATGAAGACATCATGGTGGGACAATGTAAAGTAAAGTACAAGTAAAAAGTTTTTATTTTGGAACATTTAAAGGGCACAATTACAAAGAAAACGATGATAGCTACAAAATATAAAAATGTGTATTTTTCCTTTTCAATGATCTGAAAATTGTCGACCAAGTAGGATATTGTTGATGACCCTCGTTCCTTCAGCGTGTGAAGCTTATTATAGCGGTACAACAATATTATAGGTGGCAATACAGGTGATCTCCTTCTTCCTGTGTTTTAAGATAAGAAGCAGGGCATTTCAAAGAGTAAGAATATAAAGGAAACGTTATGAATCTTTGTATGTATACAGTCTAGTCCTATCTTGACGCATTTGAAATCTCTCATCGTTCTTTTGACCGCAAATCAAAAAACCAAAATTCAAAATTGCTTTTGATTTTCGTCGATTGTTTTTCAATTTTTAGCGTTCGGTCGCTCTCGACTCGCGTATTAACTGGACAGTAAACCTGACTACACGCTACTCGTGAAATAGTTTCCATTCAGAGTTAGATCGACTGACGTTCCGATGTTTCGAACGTCCCGAGCCGGATTTTAAAAATTTGAATGAATAAAAAATCGTATTGGCGACGCGTATTTTTCGTTTTCAATTTTATAAGTCCTTACCTTATTTTTTCCGATTCGTATTCGAGTGCGGCACTCAATATTGGTTTGTTTGAATAGAGCTATCGATTTTTTTTGATGGATAAAACCTTTTAGATTCTGATGTGAGTAGATGAATTTTCAGCGAGTGTCATATTTACAAAGTGATTTAATAGCTATTTTTGGCTTTATACCTTGTTAATCATAGTTTTTGGTCATTTTTAAACGTAGCAAATTATAACCTTTAAATAACATAACAAACCACCACGCCTGTAATCCTCTAAGGGATAGGCAGAGGTGTACCTATGAGTGCACCCACATTTCGCCAGTTATGCTTAAGTTCCATTTCATAGGGGGCGAGCCATCAACCGGCCACAATTCTAGACTCCATGGTTGCTCTTGAGAAATTCCAGATAGAGAAACCCAATCACGCTTTGCTCGACCTGGAAAACGAATCCCATGCTCAGCAGTCGCGCTTACGACCACTAGAGCAACGAAGCAGTCTTGAAACGTAGGAAATTATACTCTTATAATAGTGCGTATAAAATGCTTCTTCTTAGTATGTCGACGGTAATCTGTAATGAGTCGGTCCAGACGTTTTACCACGCGTTTACCATATCGATAGCCTCCACTAAATAAAACTAAAAACACCGTAAAACACATATCACGTGACCAATCCATCATACTCACCTGCATCAAAATTCACCAAAGAATGACCCTACAAATATTCGACGATCGCAATTATTCAAAACGGAACTCATGATGAGGGCTCTCGTACTCAATAATTTGACGATATTCACGATATTATTCCGAACAGCCATCATCTATCATTTACATCGTTGATCGACAAAGAGCGCTTGTGAGCGCTGATGTTGAACTCGAAATGACTTTTACGCATTGCGGATGTACGTACATATGTACATCGTATGTACTTGCGTAGTTGTCTCCTCTCAAAATGACGTGTGACGGTTCATTGAGAGCAAAAGGATTGACATAATTATCGCGGTATTTTTGTATGTGACAGAGTGAGTGAGTAGGGTTCAAAGGTTTGACAACTGATGCGTCAATATTTTTTGCGATCTGTATTGATATTTACGTGTCAACATTCATATTAAGGAGTGTGACTGCAAAACTTATAACTATCTAAGAAAAATCTAGTACTTGTAGATTTGTGCTCATATTTTAGCATCCTTTTGTAATTTTAATATTAAGTTTGACGAGGATGCGTTAAAGGAGCCCGCGAAATTCATTTTTTTAAAATGTTTTTATGCAATTATAACGTTAAGTGTGTCAGGTTGTATGCTGATTAAAATATGATTCGCGAACGTAATAAATATAGCTTTACAGAGTAATAGACATTAAAATCATCAATACAACCCTTTAACTTCATTTAATCCCATCAAATGACTATTTCATGAAAAACTCGCGAATTATAGTTTGTTCAACATACAGACTGCAAATTGCAAAAAACGAAAAAAAAATAACTTCGCAGCCGACCCTAGCGCTTCCACCTTAAGAGCTGATAACTTAGACAGATAAGTTATCAGCATTAATTGAAATAGAAAAGTCTGAAATGTAGATATGAGACTGACGAAGTACAAAAATAAGCTACCAAAACTTACGTCAATCCTGTAGTTGTTTTACTAGTAGAATGGAAAAACACGTGAATTTCGACTTGTTCCAAAAACTCGCAATTGTAAACGATAGTTATCGCTAGTTATACTAACTGTCGCTAAATATCATATCGCACTCGTATCATAATACACAGGTCCTGTATTATGATACGAGTGCGATATGAAAACTAGCGACAGTTAGCAAGGGTCATTCAATTATTATTCTACTTTGGAATACAGACAGAGAGAATTCTTTACAATATGAGCTATTTTTTATTATCATAACCACGAAGAGCTCGTCGCTAAACAATAACAGCCGCACGGGTCGATCTTTGGGTTAAGCCGCGCTTGCCTAGGTTGGTCTGTGGATGGGTTTACCTCCCATTACATACCGAGTTTCTTCCGCGCCTCGGCAAGCACGTTAAGCCGTTGGTCCCGGCTATCATTTGTAGATCTTTGACAGTCGTTACAGGTAGTCAGTGACCTGAAAGTCTGACAACCAATCTTACCAAGGGGTATCGTATTACCTAGCGCTAACTGGGTTGTGGACGTCAGATAGGTAGTCGCTCCTTGTAAAATGCTGGTATTCAGCTGCATCCGGTGAGACTGGAAGCTGACCCCAACATAGTTGGGAAAAGGCTAGGCAGTTGATGATGATATTATCATAACCACCATTTAAATATAAATAATTTTGTTGGTCTAATACCTATGCATGCTTTTCACTATTATCTTACCTGAAGGTAAGCAATGTATTGGCTGAACGCATATCTCCAAACCTTCCACTACGATGACATGACCACAACAGCATTGAACTGCCAAAGAAAATGATAAGCTTTAGCCCTGACCTTATTTTCCAGGTTTCATCAGTGCTGGTATGTCGGTAGATATTTAGTTCCAGCTTTATACAACAGATGGCATTAGCTTGGCTGTTGGCACGAAGAATTTTCCTCTTTATTATAATCAGTAATGTGATGTTGATGATTACAGATAAATGGGTCTGGGCGTCCTGGAACTGTTCCCCGATTCATTGTGCTCCGTGTAATTGTCATAAAGTGTAATCTCAAGTACTTTGTTAGTTTAATAGAAACAGTGTATCACGCCCAGTGTATGTTCATTGCACGAAACCCATCTGCTGCCCAAATGATGTACGTGCCTAACGGAAGAAGTCCTGACAACCTGACACACTTATAAATACCACTTAGAATAGCTAAAATCCAACTCAAAAATACATTATAACAACGTATTTTAGATTATATTAAATAATTTTGAATAAAACTTTTAGTACAATGTAACCATATTAGCTATTTCGAGATCAAAGCCATACAAAAACATACTGGTTTCAACACAGTGAAAAGAAAATTTACACTATTTAAGAGCCCCGGGGCTCTTAGACGTAGAGCTCCTTTAAAATTTATCATAACAACCTACGCTTAAGCACTTTGTATCCAGACGCCTACGTAAATTACGTTAAGTAGGGGTAGGACAGAAGGTTAGTTTTGGTGGGCCATTGAAAGGAGTAATATGAAAAGAGCAAAAATTGTGAATTTTATTTGTGTTCAATGGAGAGGAAGACCAAAGAAAAGATGGATGGACTGTGTGAGGAATGGTTTGAAAGTAAAAGGAATGAATGATGTCGTGACAATGGAGTCGTTAAATACAGACAAAAACTGGCAAAAGTACGAACGACTAGATTTGTTATTTAATATTTTTTATTACTATACTCGACCAGATAATGGCGAAAGAAATACAGGAAATGGCACTTCACTTCCTGAGATCTAAGTCAAAGATTTGGCATTAACTACAAGAGGATCGTAGCAGATGACGTTTTATAGTTTCTTCTTATATGGAGATAGGCGTGAATTTCTGGTACAGAAAGGTAAATACACCAGCAAATCAACCTACCCGAAACTGTCAGATTTTCCCAACCAACCTTAAACCTAATGCTTTGGAGATAAAGTTGAAAATCTATTAAAGAAATTTGACTGATTGTAGTAGCTTGATGTACATCATTTCAAAAAGTTCTTAATTTGCATCATCATCATGATCGTCAGCCTACAGCAGTCCACTGCTGGACATAGACCTCTTCAATCACACGCCACTTAACTCGATTATCGGCAACTCTCATCCAGTTAGCTAGCAGCTACCAGTCACGCGGAGATAGTCGATTCATCGATCCTGAAGACGTCCCACCTTTGCCGATTCGCGGTCTCCACTTAAGAACACGTCTACCCAAACGGTCATCGGTTCTACGGCTAATATGGCCGCCGCATTGCCACTTCAGCTTACCTATTTTGTAAGCTATGTCAACATATCTGGTTGTCTGTCGGAGCACCTCGTTCCGGATGCGATCCCTCAGCACTCCAAGCATACCCCGTTCCATAGCTCGCTGAGTGACCTAGAATATTATGGACCAACCGTACCGTGAGTGTGCACGTTTTGGCCGCGTAAGTCATAATAGGCATGACAGAGAGCGACAGAGCCCAAACACTAAGGTCTTCAACCAGTTCTGGTTGAAGACCTTAGTCTTTGGGCTCTGTGGAATATGCAACAAGAAGACTCGACGAAGCTTCCCAAATGCTAATTTGCATCATGATTTCTCTAATTAATGTTTTAAAACATTGTACATTATTATATTTGGCGTGGCACTACCTTTTCTCCACTGTACAGTTTAGTCATCTCTTTGATACGAGCTTGGGATAATTATTATACTTAAAAATAATACTGATGTTTTATGAACAGAACAAATTAGGTAACAACTAACATCGGGCTATGGTCTAGTCTTATGTTCTGTTAAGTCTAGCCGACGACGGCCGTATATTCCTTGTTCTAGGTATTTGAGTAACCTCGACCTTGTCTTGTTTTGTCCAAGATAGCAATAGTTTAAATTTGTGTTGACTCAAGTTACATCTGAGTGTGAAAGTCGAAATTAATGTTGCATCGTCTAATGCTATACCGTTATCATCACATAACATCACTTTATCATAGAACATCATCATTTTCCTGCCCTTATCTCATTATTTATTTTTTATTCTCTCCTTATCGTATTTGGGGCCAGCGCAGTATGTCTTCTTCTT
The DNA here is from genome assembly GCA_950022335.1 of Eurois occulta. Classification (NCBI taxonomy): domain Eukaryota; kingdom Metazoa; phylum Arthropoda; class Insecta; order Lepidoptera; family Noctuidae; genus Eurois; species Eurois occulta. Next base: position 16,214,602 of record OX465486.1, on the reverse strand, counting down.
CTGTACTACTTCTACTTCTTCTC